>LR990507.1:4330064-5800064 GCA_905147785.2 Thyatira batis
TGAGTTGATAAAAACTTACGTACGGATTCACACCACTGGCTTTTAAAGAAAACATCGTGAGTAACCCGCTTGCCCGAGATGTCACAATTAAAGGCACGTGAAGTCTGCCAATCCGCACTAGGCCCGCGTGGTGGACTGTGGCCTAAACCCCGAGGGTTAGGGGAAGCTTGAGCTCCTCGGTGAAAACGTATATGAGCTGATGATGATGAATCATAATATAAATATCCTGGAACATTTTTCACACACGGCCAATCTGATTCCGAAGTAAGCTTCAAAGTGAGCTTGTGTTATGGTAACTAGATAGCTGATATACTACATATACCTACTACTTTTAAATACATACATATTTAAGATATTTACATCCAGACACAGAACAAACAGACATATTCAATTATTCATACATTCAAATGTTTCCTAAATGTCCTAGGTGGGATTCGAACCCACGTCCGGCGGCTTGAGGGTCAGGGTCGCTAACCACAAAGCCAACCGGTCTGTCAAAATTTAATTCAGTCAAAAATCATTATTAATAGATGTAGTGAAATTTTAAAGCCATTTTATCAGTTTAGATCTTAAATAAGGCACTTCTGTAGGTCAAAGCTATTTAAAAAGTACGTTACAGAAGCCTTTTGAGAAGAGCTGCAAAGAAACTCAGAATCTCAATTATAGGTTAACGATATTTTGTGTATATATAGCCACTTATTAAAATTAATTTAATAAGTCGAAAGGAAAAAAAATATGATAATGACATTTCCAGAAAAGTAATAACATTATCCGTGTTAGACATATTCTTATAAGCGTGTATTTGGAATGTACCTACTTATTTTGTAACAGCGTTTATTAGTCCAGTGGGCTTTAATATGAAAAATCAATGTCCGAATAATTACGATTGGTACTAGATATCTAGATTAAAATAATGGTAATACCTACTGCTGATTCCCGGGTGATTATTGGATTTGGATAGCTATACCTATGTAACAAATAGGTAAAGAATAAAAAAATAATAATACAATGTATTTGCTGTAAATATCATTCAAACATTTACTATATATAATCATCATCACTTCTTCACCATACCACTTTGTCGAAAGCAACTCCATGCACACAAATTCTATATAGAGCTAAAGCTATATCGGTTTCTGCCACGTTCCCATGTATTTAACGTTTTCTGGGATGGAAAAGTAGGCTATGTCACTCGGGAATAGAAAACCTTTCAATCAGAGAATTATTTATGAAATCGGATGACTAGTATGAGATTCTGAGAAATATCCTACCTACCTAAGCATCCAAAGTAACAACATTATTATTAAAAACTTGAGAGGTGTCCAAAGTTCCTTTCGATTAATTTAGTGAACGAGTTGTAATATATTTCTTTAAAAGTTATAATATTACCTTTTTATATTATAAACAAATATAATGTAAGTAATACAAACTAAATCAGTAGGCTCAAATTAAGTAATAATTGGCTCGGGTAACTGAAGTAGGAACCATATGTTTGGGATTCTATTTTATTTAAATGTCTTAAAAAAACTGCATCGATGGTAGTATTATGTTTTGTTGTTCATTCTGCTGGATAATTTTTATTCTTAAATCAATTTTTTCCTCTAGAAACTCACAAACTTGATAACATCACCTACGCACATCAAGTACAGTAGGTATTATAGTGCGCGCGGAACTAGTAGGCCGCGCCTTAGGCCACGCCCCGCTCGGCCACTCTCGGCCCCGCTCGGAAAAGTGTCGTTACAACTTTCTTGGTTTTAATTTTTTCCGTCTAGCCCCCTTTCGCAACGCGCGATAAGGAACTCCGTTTCAAAATGATTTTTAAATTTGTGAAAGTGTGAGAGAATCATTGTTACTCTTTTATGCTAGAACGAAAAGTATCTGGATGAAATTTGGCACTGATTTAGAATATATTTTGCAACAAATAAACTACTTTGTATTCCAGGACAATTAAAAATCCCGGGAACGCGGGTAAAAGCGCATGAACCCACTAGTATTTTTGTTATAGTAGTTAGACGATATAATATTTAAATAACACAAGCACGAATAAAAATATCAAGGTCAATAAATCAGAGACAGTCCCAAACATTATACGTAATTAATAAAATCTTGTCTCAATTATTACGCAGCCTTCAGCTGTAGGTAGGTACTTAATATTATGTGTCTTTTCACGAATAAGCCTACTAAGTGTCTCTGAGTGCTAAAATAGGCATTGGCCCGGATTTTGTGTACACAACTTATCTTAATTTAATCTATATTCATCTCTTTCATATTTAGTATGATGAGAAGAGAACGAAGATCTAAAATTAAGTTAACTGTCAAATCGGTTTTGCCATGATGTTTATTAAACTCGAGCGGTCGCAGCGCGGTTTCACCCGCTTAGTTGCCGTTCCCATAGGAATACGGGCCTCTGTTATTCTCTGATATAATCTAGCTTTGTATTGGTGATAAAAGTTATTATTTATATCAGTCCAGTCCGAAACGGAAACGGAACAAACAAACAAACGAACAAAATATGAAATCTTCCTTCTTTATTAAATTGGTGTAGACGTACGTATCTACATATAAGTATACAGACTTGAATTTGACTATTATCTTTCTATTGTTATAAAAGATAAATAAATTCTGTAAATATGTATAGCCAGGTTATCACTGAGAACATTTTGTCTCCGTTTTCCTACGGAAACGGGAGCTACGCGGGTGAAACCGCGGGGCCCTGCAGCCGCTGTATTCTGTAATTAATAAATAACAGTAAAATACTCAAAGCCTAGAATAAGTGCCTAGGACTACTTTGTACCAAAGAAATTGTAACGTAATGTGCATACAAATCTATACTAATAATATAATTATTATAATCTATATATATAAAAGAAAGACGGGTTTGTTACAGCACTTATAACTCGAGATCTGCTGAATCAATTTTCATGGTTATTGATTCGTTGGATTTGTCTCCGCACCGAATAGCAGAATACATCTTAAAAACAATAAAACTCGATATGTGTAATTAATACTTAATCATTTCAATAAATGCTGATTTGTTTATTACATGTCAAACATTTGTTGTCCAATCCTGTCAAATACTGTAACAACTATTCATGTGTGCGTTCAGAAAATTATTTTTTGGAAAATGTCTCGAAAGTTCAGGAACTGTTATATTTGTTTGTTTTAGACATTAATTTGTGTAAACTATTAATTAATTAATTAATTTTTAATTTCTGAAAATACCTAATAATACCTACCTGATTTTTAATTTGGTTGGTTTTTAAATTGATCAATTTTTAGTTTTGTCACAATTTAAACTTTTGAACGCAATCATAATATTTGACATTTGATTTGACAACCAAATGTCAATCCATCCTGTCGCATTTCAAAACACGGAAAAAAGTTATATGATATTGTGTTACCATATCTATGAGTGCATCCTTCTATTTAATTTTCGTTCTATCTATCTAATCAGCCCGTAATAACCCACTGCTGAGCATAGGCCTCCTTATTTTTATGCCACTTTATACGGTCCTGTGCCAATTACATCCACTGCCTACCCGCTGCTCCGACAATGTCGTCTACCCTCCGAGCCGGTGGTCTACCCGGTTTCCTGTGTCTCTTTTGACCACCACTCTGTAATAGCTTTAGCCCATCTTCCGTCATCCCGCCTTGCCAGATGTCCGGCCCAACCCCACTTTAATCCCGTGATCCGTTTACCCACATCCACGACTTGCATTTTACGTCGTATTTCGACGTTGGGTTTTCGGTCCGCGAGGGAGATGCCCAGCATGGTTCACTCCATGGCTCTTTGAGCAACCATTATTTTATACATGTTTCAGCACCATAGGTGACGATAGGCAGAATGCACTGGTTAAATGCCTTGGTCTTTAGACACTGAGGATTAGAGCGGAAGATTCATCATCATTCATCAAGTTTCCCAAATGCAGCTCAACCTAACTGGATCCGTCTAGCAATCTCCTTCACCTGAGACTCCCGGTCAAACGACAAACGACGTCCAAGATAGATGTAGTGGTCTACATGTTCTATTGGGGTGTTACCCACATTACTGGTAGCTGTTCCAATTGGATGACTAGCCTTGAACTTGGTCTTGAACATGATCATACGTAGACCCACTTTCAGGGATGCTTCGTGTAGTTCTGTAAGCATAGATCAGCAACGTTCTCAGATAGTAGAAGAAGGTCGTCAGCAAAACGCAGGTGTGACATGCGTGTGCCATTTACATATATTTATTCCTCTCTCTTCCCAGTCTAGAGATTTAATTACGTCTTCTAGCATATCAGTGAAGAGCTTTGGCAAGAGAGTATCCCCTTGCCTCACACCTCGCTTGATGGGGACGAAATCTGTCAGCTTATACGTGTGCACCTGTAGAGTAGCCTTTTGGTGTTCGTGCACATAAAACCGTTCACGTACGTACGTACGCAGCGGAAGCTTTCAAAAGGAAAAAAAATCTCCCGATTTTTTAACATTCTTCATTGGTACTCCGCTCCTATTGGTCGTAGCGTGATAATATATAGCCTATTGCCTTCCTCAGTAAATGGACTCTCTAATACTGAAATAATTTTTCAAATCGGACCAGTAGTTTCTGAGATTAGCGCGTTCAAGCAAACAAACAAACTCTACCGCTTTATAATATTAGTATAGATGTATAGATTGGGGCAGTACGAAGTCTGCCGGGTCAGCTAGTTATAATATATAATATAATAATAATAATATAATATTATAAAGAGGAAAGATTTGTTTGTTTGTTTGTTTGTTTGTTTGTTTGTTTGTTTGTTTGTTTGTAATGAATAGGCTCCGAAACTACTGGACCGATTTCAAAAATTCTTTCACCTTTGGAAAGCTACATTATCCCCGAGTAACATAGGCTATATTTTATCCCTGTATTCCCACGGGAACGGGAACTACGCGGGTAAAACCGCGGGGAGGCAGCTAGTCTATAATAAATTGCCAGCCAATATAAGAGATCTGCCACTTCATGGGTTTGGAAAGTGTCTCCGAAGCTGGTTGGTACAACGTAAATTTTATTCAATACAGGAATTTAACTCTTACAAATTCGAGTCGCAAGGCTAAAAAACCACCAGAAAGTAGGTTAAGATTTTTTTTTTCTGGGAAGGGCATAAGAGTTTTGACATTAGATTACATTATTACATTAAATTTATTTATATTTGCATGCCTTTAATACTGGCTTATATGACGATGCTATATTGTAATTTGACATCTCATGTACACATGAAAGCAAATAAATGATTATTATTATTGAATCGTCAATTAAGCCTCGGTGTAAATAAAATCATAAATAAATTCCATTGCTTTTATAGTTCAAATGGTAAAAATCGCAATTCAACTGTAAAATTAACATTAATTAAATCTATTAATTGGAGTGCATATATAACTGCAGTGGTAATCAAGCATATTTTATTTACATCCTACGATTTTAATTAGCAGTTAAATTATATGCCAAATTACACAGTCAATGACATTGTAGCTACGTAATAATTAGTAGTAAATATCGGTAATTTCGTTAAGAGTAAAAAAATTATTAAAATTTTATGAGAATTGAACCCTGGAGCCAGAATGTACTATAAAGTATTTTCAATTTCTACGGTTTTTTTGACCTTCATATATAGGTAGGTAGGTACTTTTTAATGACCTTTAGGTACGGATGTTTTGACGTGACAACGTCTTATAAATTGGTTTGCCGGGTGACACTTCAAGAAACTGCGTTACGCTCCGCTCACGTAACGTGACGTTATGTTTTAAATTGTTACTATTATTTCATCCTTCTTCCTACTATACGAATGAATATTCACATTAAAATTATTGACGTGACAACGTCTTATAAATTGGTTTGCCGGGTGACACTTCAAGAAACTGCGTTACGCTCCGCTCACGTTACGTGACGTTATGTTTTAAATTGTTACTATTATTTCATCCTTCTTCCTACTATACGAATGAATATTCACATTAAAATTATTGACGTGACAACGTCTTATAAATTGGTTTGCCGGGTGACACTTCAAGAAACTGCGTTACGCTCCGCTCACGTTACGTGACGTTATGTTTTAAATTGTTACTATTATTTCATCCTTCTTCCTACTATACGAATGAATATTCACATTAAAATTATTGACGTGACAACGTCTTATAAATTGGTTTGCCGGGTGACACTTCAAGAAACTGCGTTACGCTCCGCTCACGTTACGTGACGTTATGTTTTAAATTGTTACTATTATTTCATCCTTCTTCCTACTATACGAATGAATATTCACATTAAAATTATTTTACCACTCAAAGTCGTTGTCACGTAAAACTTTCGCCCGTATACCGACTTTACAGGCAACCAATTTTTTGACGTGACAACGTCTTATAAATTGGTTTGCCGGGTGACACTTCAAGAAACTGCGTTACGCTCCGCTCACGTTACGTGACGTTATGTTTTAAATTGTTACTATTATTTCATCCTTCTTCCTACTATACGAATGAATATTCACATTAAAATTATTTTACCACTCAAAGTCGTTGTCACGTAAAACTTTCGCCCGTATACCGACTTTACAGGCAACCAATTTTTTGACGTGACAACGTCTTATAAATTGGTTTGCCGGGTGACACTTCAAGAAGCTGCGTTACGCTCCGCTCACGTAACGTGACGTTATGTTTTAAATTGTTACTATTATTTCATCCTTCTTCCTACTATACGAATGAATATTCACATTAAAATTATTTTACCACTCAAAGTCGTTGTCACGTAAAACTTTCGCCCGTATACCGACTTTACAGGCAACCAATTTTTTTTTTTAATAAAATGAACAATCTTGAATTAAAATAATTTTATAAAAATATATATAGAACTTTTGAAATGAATACAATATAGATTAAAAGTATACTTTTACACCCGTACCCTGTACACTGTTTCGGTCAGGGCAGAGGACTGTCGACCGAAGTTGCTAGTAAAGAGGTAGACAACTGAATAAATACTTTAATGTTTTTTTTTAAATGGACTAGCAGGTTCATTATTTAACCTCCGATGGCTTTTACACCGTTACGCGGGCTGTTTCGGTGAGCGCAGAGGGCTCACAACCGAAGCGCAGAGGACTCTCAACCGAAAAATACTTTAATGGTGGTATGCACACTTTATATAGGCTAGATCACGCCCATTGTTACGTCACCGTGAAACTTCATGTTGTTAGCTAAAATATACCTACTGTTGAAGTTCAGATAGGATAATGCATTGTAATAGATTTTCTTCTGTAAAGGACGTGCTCGTACAAAATAACCAAACGATTTCAAAAGCTATAAAATTCTCATAAGTCTAACTAATATTATTGCACCGATCAAAATACATGGAGCTACATCCATTAATGTTCGGTTAACCATCTCATTAGCGGGAGTTGTATGTCGAAAACATGTGCACGACATCTATGTTTCCTTGTTAAATCTATACTCTACTAGCGGACCCGGCAGCGCCACCAACCGGGTCCAAATTGATGTATTATACATAAAAACCTTCCTCATGAAATACTCCGTAATTTGGTGAAAACCGCATCAAAATCTGTTCAGTAGTTTTTGTGTTCATCGCGTTCAGACAGACAGACAGAGGCGGCGGGGACTTTGTTTTTTAATATAGATTCAATTCAAGTCAGATTAAAGTATGGTAGTTTAATCACATGCTAAAAAGAGTGTAGGTATTTCAATAATCTGACGATTTGAGCGTGACGTATGGGAGTGAGAGGGTCGCAAAAGTGCAAAAAGAAACGATGAGTGGACATTCTCGAGCGTGGTTGAATTTATTTTTATTTTAAAGAGAATAATTCAAGGATCGCAGAAAGCATATTATTATAATCTGCCGATGTGGACAAGCCGAAGTAACAAAAAGTTAAAGTCCTTAGTTGCCTTATAGTTTCAAGCAGTAAGTGTAAGCTCCGAGACGCTTGATACTAGATCTAATAATATATGCCTGATTAGATTTTTAGCTTATTTTTATGTACACATGCTATAATTTATGAATTTTATTTATCACATCCAATGATTTAATAAAATCACGGAAGGAAAAAATCTTTAAACCGTCAGATTAAGAAACCCCATCTATATATTCGTCAGATTATGGCATCAGCACGACCAGGGTATCATGCTGAACCATCTGTATGAAAATCTGATGCGCTCGAGTATTTCTAGATGGCGATTTTTTTTTGCATTTTCAAAAAGCCGTCCCGGGCTTGCGCCGCGTCCGAATCGACAGTTTTTTGGATCTGAGCTTCGTGTAGGATCACTTAACATCCCCTGTAAATATCTGACGTGCTCGAGTATTTTTTTTTACCATTTTTAATCCATCCGTACGGCCGGCCCCACCATGCAAACTGGCAGATAACATTCTTCTGTCATCAGAGTTACAAGGGGTATTTACAGTATCAATATCTGACGCGCTCGACATGTCCATGTAACTTTATTTTTTTACATTTTTGCAAGCTCATAGACGCTTGCCCCACCGCTAAAAGGATATACATCATATAACCTTTTTTTCTTCCTATCATCTGATCTTCAAAATCCAATAGGTCTCCACGACGCTCGAGCAAATCCCCATTTAGCATCGTGGCCTCCCCTACCACTATGTTCACGGCGAAAGCCTATGTATACAAATTAACTGCATTATTCCCATAGCAACGGGGTGGATTATGTTCCAACACAATCTTCGTTTCCTAGAATCCTACAATACTGATTAATGCGCCTCCCTCACACAATATAGTTAACACACAACAGGCATACGTTAGCTCATGCAGCGAGCTTATTCATGGAATTTCCCTTCGTTCCCCACTGAGCCAAATCCAAAAGATAACTGCTTAAATCGACACCAGCTATTTATACTACGCTAAGTCCGAAATGTGTACTTTACAGGAGAGGCTTATAAAGGAAAAAACGTGATAACTTTTACATTAATTAAGATATTTATTTGAAATTTGGAACCCTTCATGGTTATTTTTTTCATTATAATATCTCATATTTATTTTTCCATAATTATTTATATTTTTCGATTTAGCGCTAGTTAGCCGAATATAGATGTAATTCTTCAAATTAATTTTACAAGTTACACACGTCTATCTTAAGTTAGCGTTGTGTATTACGGGATGTCATAGTGATAAAGATGTGTTATTTTTATTGTGTTGCGATGATAATTTTTAAATAAATCATGCATTATTTGTAACCTTAGGGTTATATATATATCCGTAAAATATATAATTATTAATTCACTGGCTAAATAACTAGTTATTAAAGTTAGCTTTTTGTTAACCCGTATATACGTCTCTGGCGGATATCGTGTTAAAAGCCGCCAAATTATACATAGCGTACTATACATCGACCTGTGCCACAAGTTAACGCCTCATTTATCTTTCCGTGGAGCTAAAATATATATTATTTTTTATAGATTCTAGATAGAATAGAGCAGATAATATTATATTCTGTAACTTTGATACATAATTTAAACTAATAACGTATAAAACTAGTTAGTAATCATCAGTTAATTAAATATCAATTAAGTGCTTACTTATGATTAATTGAAGATCAGATCAATCACAGTTCGATTTTGTACCTTATAATTATTTAAATCAATAAAGTACTTAATATTGTTATTCTTAAAAGAAAATGAACTCTCCTCATTATGTTCAGTTATTAAAATAATAATATTTATGTGGAAAGCAAGATGGGAGGCATTTGCCCTGCAGTGGGCCATAGACCCAGGCCTTAAATAAAATAGATAACAATAACGATAATACATTTCCGAAATAATATTGTTATCACAATAATATTTAAGGTTTTTGTATTTTGCTGGATTGATTTAACCAAGTTTCGTGTCTTTTTCGGGAATAAGCTCTAAAAGTGGGATAATCTAGTATTTTTAAAATATACTACATGTTTGCTTACGTTATCAATCAAAAGATAAACGTTATTTATTTTCCAACAGGCTGTAGTTACCAATATAAACTATTTTAATTAATTTTGTTCTAGATAATTTTGCCATCAATAAAAATTAAGCTAATATTGTTTCAAGAATCAAAATAAAGGAGTTCATTCCCTATCGCACTGGTGTATACCATTCAACTGAAGAATACACTTCTCTGCCTCTTGCAGTCTTTTCTATTAAAGCCGTATGTCTTTTTTCCATAATCTGATTATAGGTTGACTTTGTGAACTCCCTAAGATGTTAATTTGTTAAATATATTGTTTAAGCAACTGGCAGCATAGCAAACAAGCAGCCTTTTTAGCCGTTCGGTAAACTTTCGAAGCTTAAGATGTTAGAGACCGACATCAGCATTTTGAGGAAGATGGCATTTACTAGTTTGATACCGCAGAATAGAGACTATCATTGAAAACAGGGGAAAGTTTTAAAATTACTGGGGGTGGATATTGCCGTTACTAAATCTGTATTACTACTGGGGCTGTCATTCATGTGCAAACCTGAAAGACTTTCCAGGGGAGACATACCGATTTGATGTGGGATTGTTGTATTTTCGGTTTTTTGGTAAGAAGTCGGCTACACCGTTTGAAGATAAGGAACTATATTAGCTGTGCTGTCAGAAGGATCATCAGATACGACAGAAAACAAAATGTCGATGCTTGTTGGACTTAATGTCAACGGAGAAGGCTTTTGGACCGAAGTCAATACCTTTGGTAAATAAATATTAAGTGGAGTATAAAGAGCCCCCAAGTCGTTTAAGTTTGTATCTTGTAGGTCTGCACATAATTTTCATAATTGACTGAACTGGATAGGTATATAATGATTATTATTTTAAAATTATCTCATCAGACATAACGTGCTCATAAAAAATCCCGAACTCAGGATTATTAACTTCAGCTGGTAATTTATTTGGCTACGATTCTACAAAAAGGGTAAAATATTGTATTAAAATAATGTTTTTTATTATCATAAACACATGCCGATACATTAAAAATATGAATGGTGAAATTACCGTCGAAAACGAATAAATATAATTGTATTTTGACATAAGTATTTAGCTAGTAAAAGTCGCTAAGTAGCGCATTCTACAAATGAACAAATATACCTGATCGTTCTAAACTACGCTAACTAGTGTTTGCGTAGTATACACGGACTTTTATAAAAGCGCTTAAATTTAAGAAATACGTAGCGTATTACTATAATATATATTTAAATACTTTGTAATACATAATATAATCTATGCGCCCCCTCCCCGTGGACACTCCGCTAACACTAGTTGGCGTGGTTTAAATCGAGTGATTTCAAAAAGTACCTGCACTTAGCGTTTTATAAAATTTGTAACTTCGTTATTTTTGTATATTTCTTCACAATTTTTTTTTTACATATAAAAAACCTAATTCTAAGAAGCTTGGCATAAAAAAACGTTTTTGCCAAATTTCGAGTTAGCGTAGTGTAAATAGCTGGTGTCGAAATACTATTTATTTAATACACTGTATACATATTTACGAAACGATAATTTTAATTTGATTATTCAAAATAAATAAAATATAATAAAGTGGTAATTTTTAATACATCAACACAACCTTCATAAATAATTTGTGAAGTCACAAAATGATCAATTTTAAAACGAAGCTCGGAATTTATATTTCATAAGATGGTCAAGGTATTCACATCTTAATTAAGGAGTAAGATATTAAAATCTTTTTGTTGTAATTTAGTTGAAATTTAAGCATGGATAAATTTTGTTTTTTTTTTGTTACATTCATTTTTATAACGGAGAGAGCTTTTGACCGAATAACCTGATTATCACTTTAATTGACATAATGGCTTTGGATTAAATGGATTGTTGTCGACAAATGGAGTTGGTTGTTAAATTTTATACTAAAATATCAATCATAATTTTTTACCCTATATATAAATCTGTACCATTTTACCTGCAATATTTTGATGAAATTAAATATTCATTTATTTTATTTATTTTTTTAGCAACACTAACATCACGTTTCCACTCACACAGCTTTAAATCTAGGTACAGTAACATTTCTTGTAAACATGACAATTACAAGTGTCGATAGCATTTATAATTAAACAGTATCACTTACTCGCTAATTAATAAACTAAAAAAACTAAACTAACATTAACAATATCTTGAAATCTTCCAAAATTAATGAGATCAATTGTGGAAGATTTCAATTTATTTTCTGTAATCTTTTTTTTAAGGTGGATAACGAGTCAGAGAAAACATCGAAATCATCTAAACATTTACCACTAAATTCGTTATATCTTTTACATATTCTTACTATAGGAGAGTGCAGACCAATATCGATTGGGATATCCAAGAACAGCCGTTTCATGACACCTATTTATTTTTGTATCATAACATTCAGATGAGTCAACATCTAATTAGGTTTAATATTATATCTGGTTACCACAGTACAAGCTCTGCTTGGTTTGTAATCAGATTGGCTGTGTGTGAAAAATGTCGCGGAATATTTATTATTATCAAGAGTATTTGGAAAGTATATATGTGTTTTTCATAGTAATTAGATACCCTTTGTTATCATGATTTGGGATTCGTAATACGATTGCTTGTATAACATATTAGGTATATAAATAAAAATAAATCTGAAACATTCACTACTGTAACTCCAACGTGCAGCCAACGCCCTAGGCGCTTGGTTCCGCAAATGGAGAATAGAAATTAACCCCTCTAAAAGTCAGGCAATTCTCTTTCGCAGACCCACCGGTCGTGGTAGTCGCTCTAGAGACCTCCCCTCGACACCAGTAACGCTCTTCGGCGAATCGATCCCCTGGGGTAGGTCAGCCAAGTACCTGGGCGTAACTCTTGACGATAGATTGGGCTTCCGGCCACACATAAAGGCAGTATGCGCGCGTGCCGCCTTTGTGATGGGTCGGCTCCATTATCTCCTCAATTCAAAATCTAAACTTTCCTTAAAATGTAAAGTTAGACTCTATACCGCGTGTATTCGTCCAATTATGACGTACGCTAGTACGGTCTTCGCTCAGGCTTCACCTACGCGTTTAAAGCCACTTCAAGTTTTACAGAACCGGTTCATGCGTAAAATCACGGGTGCCCCGTGGTACGTTCGCAACGTCGACTTGCACGTCGACTTAAAATTGCCGACCATCAGGCAATTCATGAAACGGGCCTCTCGTCGCTATTTCGATTCCGCCGTTAACAGTCATAATCCGTTAATCGTGCAAGCTGCAAGCTACTCGCTTTCCCGAATATCTAGCGTACGCAGACCAAGGATCGTCCTTGCCGAGTCTGACGACGAAACCACCAAAATTCAAGACCAGCTTGCAGCCGGTAACTCAGCTCGCGACACACAACCCCACACTAACACACAAATCCGATTCCGTCCTCGCCGGCGAGGACCGTCGCGACGTCCCACCCAGTCTCGTCTTGTTAGTACGGCCCGTGCCGCAGCAACGACCCAGTCCGCTCCCTAAATAATCATGTCAAGTGAGTCCCCACTTCCCCCAGTGACGCCCTGAGCCGAGGCACGGTCCCGCAGGGGACACCCTCAGCGCTGTCGCTTAAATTTTCCTTCGGTTGAGAGCCATCTGCGCTCACCGAAAAAGTCCGCGTAACGGTGTAAAAGCCATCTGAGGCTGTCACCTTCTAGTCCATTCAAAAAAAAAAAAAAAAACATTCACTACATCATCTGGGTTCAATTATTCATTAATTATCTATACTAATATTATAAAGAGGAAAGATTTGTTTGTTTGTTTGTTTGTTTGTTTGTAATGAATAGGCTCCGAAACTACTGGACCGATTTCAAAAATTCTTTCATCTTTGGAAAGCTACATTATCCCCGAGTAACATAGGCTATATTTTATCCCTGTATTCCCACGGGAACGGGAACTACGCGGGTAAAACCGCGGGGAGGCAGCTAGTAGGTAATATTGTGAACAAACAGTTAATAATGACAGCCCAGTTGGCTTTGTGGTTAGTGACCCTAACTCTCATCGCGAGGGTCGTGGGCTCGAATCCCACCCAGGACAAACATTTGTATGCATGAATATGTCTGTTTGTCCCGTGTCTGGATGTAAATATCTATATAAATATGTATTTTAAAGTAATATATCGTAGTATAGTATATCAGCTAGCTGGTTACCATATCACAAGCTCTGCTTAATTTGGAATCAGGGCCGTGTGTGAAAAATGTCCGAGGATATTTATTTATTTAATATGTTACAAAAAAAATATGTCGATAATTAGATGCTAGGTTCGCCCCGCAGGTTTTCATACGTTTCAGAGGACTTTAAATATTCACAGTAAAAAAGTGCCTTCGTGTTATTCCATAACTTATTTTTACTGGAGACCTTTCATCTACACTAAACACAAAAAGTTAGGGATATAAATAAAATTCGAAAATTTTGGGCGATTTTCAACGAGCTGTAACTCCGAGGAAAATAATCCCACAGCAAAAAATAGAAAACCAAACTGTAGCTTCAAGTATCTTGTTTTAGGATATGGTCATGAATTTTTTTTATCATGTTTGGATCTGGAGAATTTCTATGGAAACTAGCAAGGAAAAAAAATGCTAATTTTTTGTCATCGAAAAAAGGTCTATGGGCTTCAAAAATGTTTTTTTATTGTTTTTGTTAAATGTTCTGTCTGAAAATTTAATGCCCTTTAATTTGTTGTAGTTAAGAACCCTGTACAATGATTTATCACGGAGTTATTGTCAATCAACCGAAAAAAGAACTTTTTAACTTTGTCAACCAATAACTTTGAGAATAATGATCGTATAGGAAATCTAAGAAAGGTTTTGAAAAGTACACAATATTTTCTATAAGAAAACGTGAACAACTTATGTCGAAAACATTTTTATGGAATTGAAAACTTTGATTGAAAAAATGGCCAAAATTTGCATAATTAAGGATATTTAGATAACTTGGTATAAATTTGGATTAAATCGATGAATGAAGGATATCGTCGGTAATTTTTTAATCTTAAAGTGTCCCGGAAAATCCCTGAAAAACTCAAAGCGCTGCAATGCTTCTTACTTAGTGTCCCGAGGCTCGAAATTTATTGTTTTCGCTAAAAACACCATTATGAACTAGGTTCGATTTCAATCATTTTTTCAATGAAAACATTTTTTTTTCTCAATAATCTTTATTGCTTTGATGAAAATGATCGACTTTTTTTTCAAAATGTCGAATAGAAAAAAAAACCATTCGATGATCTGTCATCATGCGAGAGCACTTACGAGCAGTGACCCAAAACAGAGGCAATACGCGGTACTGAATTGTGACCTGTATACGTGCAGACCCTTCAATAGCTACAGATGGACACACAGACAGACGGAGTCAAGAAAAAAAAGAAAATAAAAAAAAAGTTTTTTTTCTAACCAAAATTTTTGCTTTAATCCGATCTTTTACATCAAAGCAATAAAGGTTATTGAGAAAAAAATAATGTTTTCTTTGTAAAAATGATTAAAATGCAACCATCGTATATAATCGTGATTTTAGCGAAAACAATAAATTTAAAGCCTCGGGTCGCTAAGAAAGAAGTATTGCAGCGCTTTGAATTTTTCAGGGATTTTCCAGGATACTTTAAGGTTAAAAAATTACCGACGATATCCTTCATTCATCCATTTTATCCCAAGTTATACCAAGTTATCTAAATATCCTTAATTATGCAAATTTTCGCCTTTTTTTCAGTCAAAGTTTTTGAGTGAATGAAAATGTTTTTGACAAAAGCCGTTCACGTTTTCTTATAGAAAATATTGTGTACTTTTCAAAACCTTTCTTAGATTTCCTATACGATCATTATCCTCAGAGTTATTGATCGTCAAAGTTAAAAACTTCTTTTTTCGGTTGATTGACAATAACTCCGTGGTAAATCATTGTACAGGCTTCTTAATTAGAACAAATTAAAGGGCATTAAATATCCTAAAAGAGGATGTGACAAAAACCATAAAAAAATCATTTTTGAAGCCCATAGGCCCTTTTTTAGACGACAGAAAATTTGTGAATTTTTTTCCTCGGTACTTTTCTTTGTATTTCTCCCGACTCAAACATGACAGACATGACATGTGTCTCATACGACCCTGTCTTAAATAATTTTTTTTATGAATTTTTACGTAATTTTTTTTATTAATTTTTATACGTAATATTCGATATTCGTCTCAGCTCTGTATTTTTCACCCGCGTACCCGGGACATCGTCCATTTTCCCGGGATTAAAAGTCTATGTCCTTTCTCAAGCTCTAGACTATCTGTGTAACAATTTTTTTTTACATCGATTCAGTAGTTTTAGACAGAGTTACTTTCACGTTTATAATATAATTTAGGATTGAAGTCTGTTACTATGTCACTTAACCTTATATATCCTTGTATAACCTTAGTTTGAGAGCAATAAAATAATCACGAGTAAAGAATTTCCCAGAATATCTACTTGTCTGTTTATTGAAAGGCGTAAAAATAAATATGTATCGTTTATTCTTGTGAATCTTCTAAGTAAGAATGATTTGACTATATTACAATAGATTTTTATATCAAATTGGCTGTCAACCTGAAATGGATATGTTTTAAAGAACTACTAGTGGCTTCCCGCGGTTTCACCCGGAGATCTTCCATTTTCCCGGGATAAAAGTAGCCTATGTCCTTTCTCAGGCTCTAGAGTCTAAATCTAGAGTAATCAAATTTCACTTTAATCGGTTCAGTAGTTTTAGCGTGAATGCGAGACAGACAGAGTTACTTTTGCATTTATAATATTAGTACCTATCGACTAGCTTCCATCCCGTGGTCTCATCTGGTTCTTGAGAATCTTAAATTTTTCAAAAAAATAAGTAGGTATATAGTGTATGCAAATATTAGAAGTATAGATACTAATTCTGTGTAAAATTTTGTTTAGATCCCTTCAGCCGTTCTGGCGTGATTAACAAACACAAACTTTAGACTTTTTATTAGTATACGTTCCTACGTTTTAAAAATGTCTAAAGTCACTGATTATGAATGAAAATGAATGACATTCTGCTATAACATTTAATACAATGAAGGGTCTTATAATTGGACGCAGTCCCCTATTGAGATTAATTACAGACAGGCACCCCCAGTGCGTTGTCAATAAGACAAGATGATTTTCATGTTCCTTTTATTTGGGACGTTTCTACATTTTAATATATCTCATCATCGAGTAATCATCTTAGAAGCTAGCTTGCCTTTTTCAATCATTTGCCTTAATTTTTTTGTAATCACTACATAATATAAAACAGAGTCGCTATCCGCCGTCTGTCTGTCCCTATGTATGCTTAGATCTTTAAAACTACGCAACGGATTTGATGCGGTTTTTTTTAATATTCAAGATTCAAGATTCAAGAGGAAGATTTTTATGTATAAATCATTACGCTATGACGAATAGGAGCGTAGCATCAATCAAAACTGTTGCAAAAAAGGGCAAGTGACGCTAACGAAGTTGCGCGGGTCAACTAGTTTAGTGATAGTATGAAAATGTAGGTTGAATTGAGACAATATGTGTTCACGAAATATCTACTGTCATACGGCTTCATAGTCTATATACCTATATTATTTACGATTGCAATTTATTTATCGTCTTAAACTTGAGATAAATTATTTTGATTTCCTGGCATTAAGCCGTCATGCAAATTGTACAAGGCTAACCCAGTTGCCAGGAGGAATTAGAGCTCTACCTACTTTAAACAACAAAAAACAACACCAATTAGGTTATTAATTATACTCAATTTAAAATGACTTTACACCATTTAAGTTGGACAGCAACAAAAGCAATCTCTCAAGTAATTAATCTTTACTTTGTTTATCCTCGTACAAGTTTTGAATCTTATAAAAGTAGGTACCTTTCTCAGCTTGTGGAGGCCTTCACAAACTATTTTAATTAAAAATCTTGAATGACGACAAAGAATATCAAGCACGGAAGTGGGGACGACAAAATAAAAATTAGAATATAATATGAGTGTTTTAAAGTTTTGTTGTGAATAATATTATGTACTGAACATTAGATATGATTAGCTGAAATAATAAAAATATCTCTATAGATAGAACGAACAGAAATTTGTTTTGATAATAATTGTAGTTTACTATATATAGGCTGTACACGTTATCTATACTATATACTATATATACTATACTATAATATTATAAAGGAGTAGTGTTTGTTTGTTTGTTTGTTTGTTTGTTTGTTTGCTTGAACGCGCTAATCTCAGAAAGTACTGGTCGAATTTGAAAAATTATTTCGCCATTAGATGGTCCATTTATCGAGGAAGGCTATAGGCTATATATCATCACGCTATGACCAAAAGGAGCGGAGCACCAATGAAGAATGTTTCAAAATCGGGAGATTTCTTTTCCTGTTGAGAGCTTCCGCTGCGTACGCTGCGTAAACGGTTAAAGTTACGCTAAAATTATGTATGACAGAATTGTTTCCCTTTAAAAGTTCTAAAAAAAGTCCGCGATAGCATATGTCTACCTGTTAAGGTTGGCTCACTGTGACCATTTTTTTACTAACCAAATTTGTTCGAAAATTAAGCATTATTTGTGAAGGTGTTTTATGAAGATGATATTAATCCTTATCCAAATAAATACGTTAGTCATGACAAGTATTTAATTTAAAACAAAATTGCCATTTACAGCATTCGATTTCAATGAATATCTTAGGAGATATCGCAAATTTAAAATATCATCACAGCAAAATAATGATCAAGTACTGTACTGCGCGCACCTCATGTGCCGGGCCGGCGCGTGCAGTCAGTTAGCTCTGCGAGACCATCCTTCTACGTATACGAAGGGGGTTGAAAGTTAGCGTTAGCCCAAAGTAACTATTCCACGCGGACGGAGTCGCGGGCAGAAGCTAGTGTTTTTATATGCTGGGAGAAACGGGCAACGCCGTTAATTATAGCAATAATGAAGGTTCAACGTAAGTATAGCTAGCCAAGACTTGGCAAGGTAATTATCTATACTAATATTATAAACAGAAAAATTTTGTATTTTTGTGTGCGTACCTATATTTGTAATGAACGAACTCAAAAACTACAGTGCCGATTAAAAAAAATATTTCATTTTTGGAAAGTTTCATTATCAGTTGTAACATAGGCTATGTATTATCCCTGTTTTCCCACGGGAACGGGAACTACAAGGGTAAAACCACGCGGAGGCAGCTAGTTATTTATACAATGCCTAGTTATTTATCGACAGCCCGGTTGGCTTTGTGGTTAGTGACCCTGACTTTCAAGCCGCGGGTCGTGGGTTCGAATCCCACCCAGGACAAACATTTGTATGCATGAATATGTCTGTTTGTCCTATGTCTGGATGTAAATATCTATAATATGTATGTATTTAAAAGTAGTATGTAGTATATCAGCTATCTGTTTACCATAACACTAGCTTCATTTGAAGCTTACTTTGGAATCAGATTGACCGTGTGTGAAAAATGTCCCAGGATATTTATTTATTTAATGGCATTCCCATGACTAGCGTTAAGTGGGTGATCGACGGACGAGTAAGACCGCGGTTTTATGGCTCGTCGGTAAAGCTCGCCGGTGTATCATTGCAAAACCACGGTTTTAAATACCGCCGAGCCTGGCTCGCGGCTCGTCGTGCTAAATCAAGCGAGTATAAAACAAAGCAAATCGGCTTGCAGTAAATAATAAACTCATGGACCTTGCAAAAAAATATGAACCAAAGTCGGATATGGCCGATATTAAGAAAACAATTCATTCACAAGGCTTCAAACTTGGCACAAGGCATGTTTGCGACTGTTTTGCTCGTTAGTCGATCAGCACCAACGAGCCGCGAGGAAAGTTCGTCAGTATTTAAAACCGCGGTCTTACTCGCCCGTCGATCACCCACTTTAGGCGATAGCATAATCACCGTTCAAGTGAGACCACTCAAACTATGCATTAATTTTAACCCTTTAAATTGCGTTAGTTATCGCGTTAATGAGCTTTCTCGTTGGTCCTATATCCTAATCCTTACTAATATTACAAATGCGAAAGTAACTCTGTCGGTCTGTCTAGCTTTTACGCAAAAAAATTGGTACACAGATAGTCTAGAGCCTGAGAAATGACAGAGGCTACTTTTAATTCCGGAAAAATTGATCCTCCGGGAACGCGATTGAAACCGCGGGGAGCCACTAGTATCTATCTGTACGTACCTAACTAGTAGAGCATAGATCGTTAGACTCACTTCCCAATGACATCATTCTAAAACGTCAGTAAGAACAGTGAAAGTTTATTTTTCTGAAAGACAAAAGCTAAATAGAAAGAAAACTGCTAGAAACAATTTAGGTATCCTTTTACTTTACGGTTAAGTTTCGAGACATTAAGTATAAAATCATCTTACCAACAAGTAGTAAAGCTGGTAAAGTTATGAAAATAAATGAATATTTACATAATTTTGAATGAAATGACTGCCTAAAAGAACTTACTGCCTTAACAATTTTATCTCTCGGTCGAGGACGCATTGGGAATGATCAGCTGTCTCTTCTTGCCGCAATATGTTTGTCTCTTTTGAACAGATTTATATTATTTTAAATTTTTAATTAAAGTTAGTTAGTTTTTAGTTTAAGTTGTGTGCAGTTAATATTGGATAGCAGATTTATGTAATTTTTTTGTGATTTGTAATCTGTTACTGTACCTTTTAATAAAAATAAAATAATTGTTGCTAGGACACAAATTTCCAAAAATCATAATTATGAGCTCTGCGGTTATCAATACTAGCTGACCAGACAAACGTCGTACTGCCATAAGATTGAAATTTCAAAGTGACGCGTCACTTCATTTAAATGACTTCACGTTAATGATCAGCGGTTCAATGATTTATATATCATTCAATAAGAAATACTAAAACCGCGATAACAAATGCTTTACGACATATTCTCAAACCAAATATACAAGTATTATAAAAAATCGCCAAACCATTTCGGAGGAGTTCGATAACAAACACTGTAACACGGGACTTATACATATTAGACAAAAAATTTGTACCTATTAATAAAAATGCCTCACTTAATTAGATGTTTAAGTAGATACCTTTTTTAATTTTATCTGTCTATGAGGAGCAAAAGATAATAAACACTATTTATACTTAAACGAGATTTAATAAGTATGTGGAATAAAGTGACCTGTCTTGCCCTTCATTACACAAATAAACCATATTCATATAAAAACTCATTAATATCATCACATTTCAGCTTAAGCCCGTCTGTTCTAAAATTCCTATTACCCTCGAAACTTCAAAGACTTCGAATAAATGAGGCTCACATATGTCCAGGTAATTGCCATTGCCTAAACGTGCTTCAGTAGAATTTTAAGTGTACGCAAAGTATAGTACCTAATGCCATTTTTTACGAGACAACCCTGATATGAATACCCAATGAGGTTGCAAAGTCTGAAAGAGTTAAGTTTTATAATATTATAGCAAGTTTTAAGGTTATCCTGCTATTTTGCTGACGCTCTTTGAAGTTTTTAGAGTTCCGTAGCCAAATGGTAAAAAATGGAACCGTTATATATTCGTTATGCCTGTCTATCTGTCTGTTTGTCTGTCCGTCCGTATGTCACAGCCACTTTTTTCCGAAACTATAAGAGCTATAATGTTAAAACTTTGTAAGTAGATGTACTTAATTTGTGAACCGCATTAAGATTTCTAAACAAAAATAGAAATAAAACAATAAAATTGGGGGGTCCCCATATATAGAACTGAAACTAAAAAAAAATATTTTCATCGAACCCGTAAGTGTGGGGTGTCTATGGATAGGTCTTTAAAAATGATATTGAGGTTACTAATATTTTTTTTCTTAAGCGCGAGAGAGACTTCCAAAGTCTTAAAATGTGTGTGTGTAAATCTAAAAAAAATATATGATGTACATACTGATGTAACTACCAAAGAAAATTAGTTTGAGCGAGATCCAGTAAGTAATTTTTTTTTAAGATATGAAATTGTACAGCGCAACACTATTATTAAAACATCGTACAAAGTTACAACGAACTACTAGAACTTTTATATTATGTTACATGCTGCTACGGAACCCTTCATGAGCGAGTCTAACTCGCACTTGGCCGCTTTTTTTTGTTTTATTTTAGGCGTCGAATACAATCTTATTCGGGAGGTACTTCAAACAAGCGGCGTGTTTTTTTTTGTCGACAGCTTTTTAAATACAATAAATATTTTTTAACTGACAGCAAAAGGGAGATTTTCTTAATCCAACTTGTATAAGCCTAACAACAAGCGAATTTATTTTATTCCAAAGCCCTATTGTATTGATTCGACATTGATATTTAAAGTTTGTGCCGTCGGTCAGCGAATTGTAAAAAAATGCGGGTGAAAATATTTCCTTGATTGAATTCCCTCGTATTCGATCAAACAATTGTATCTTTGCTTCGATTATTGAAACAAAAATTCATTGAAATAAAAAATATTTTAATTATGAAGTTAAACTATTCGAAGTAAAGTTTATTTTATGCATTTTGGTATTAATTCTTAAAGGTCCCTAGATATAAAGCCTCTATTGTACATACATACGTGGAACATTGTAGCGCAGAATCTATTTCATTTACCCACATCCTTGATCCACATAGTTGTAATCTATAGCTCGTAAGGGTGTTGATTGATAGTGCGAGGTCTAAGGCTTTTACGGCGTCGATATTCCTTCTCCTTTCCCTTCCCTAAGTAGGCAGGCGAGTAAAGTGATGAGTTCATGTGAATAATTCACAAAATATACCTACAACGTATAAAAAAAATCAAGGGTGTTTCTAAACCCTTCAATTAATAATGTTAAGTAGGGGTAAATTAAATAAGGTTGACAGACCGGTTGGCTTTGTGGTTAGTGACCCTGATTTTCAAGCCGCCGCCGGTCGTGGGCTCGAATCCCACCCAGGACAATATTTGTATATTCATTATGTCTGTTTGTTCTGTGTCTGGGTGTAATTATCTATATAAGTATGTATTTAAAAGTAGTAGGTATCTGTAGTATCTATATAAGCTATCTGGTTATGTTACAAGCTCTGCTTAGTTTGGAATCAGATTGGCCGTGTGTGAAAAATGTCCCAGGATATTTATTATTTATTTATGGTCAGAAAGTTTAAAGACTCTAAAAGATAATAAATAGGTACCATTATAAACATTTCCAGTAATATAAAAAGTCATAGAAATTTGTCCATCCATTTGGGAATACACATAAACAGGATGACAGATAAAGGCGTCAAAGTTATAACCGGCCAAATGGATTAACTTTTACACACTAAAACGTGGGTGGTATTGTTATGTTTATACTTGTACGAGTGCCTATGTTAACAGGTGAGAAATTGTACGTAATTTTGAAGGGAAAACCTAAATATGGAACTAGGGACTAACCCGCAGCGTCCCTCTCGTAAATATAACGAAATTATACCCCATATACTACCTAACATGTGTCCGAGCCTAAGACATTATAATATCATGCAACTTTGAACCTTATGCCTATAAGGTTTGGAAACAGTATGATCCTGAAAAACAAATGAACTCGAATCAGCTTGAGTAATACGGTTTCTCATGCCTCAATAGATGTTATTTATTAGTTGTTGTTGTATTCAAAGATATAAATTTAATTAATTTTACAATAGTACCTATCCTAGTACAAAAAATATGATATTTTACAATCCGACGAATGTTATAAACGTGAAAGTTTGGATGTATAGATGTATGAATATTTGTTCCTCTTTCACGTAAAAACTACTGAGCTAGGATTTGGAACACAGACAGTTTATAACCTGGATTAACACTTAGGCTACCTTTTATCCTAGAAAATTTGAAGGTCTCCCAGGAACGCGGGTGAAACCACGGGGAGCCACTAGTAATAAATACATCTAACGATTCTAAGTATTTTTCGTTATTGTACTATTCCAAGAGCGAGCAATGCTTGCAAGAGTTAATAACCTGATATATATCACTAGCTTCTGCCCCGCGGTTTCACCCGCGTTCCCGGGGGACTTTTAATCTTGCCGAGACAAAAAGTAGCCTATGTGTTAATCCAAGGTATCAGCTAACTCCATACCATATTCAACTAAAATCGCTCTAGCCGTTTAGACATGAAGAAGTAACAAACACAGTACACACTCACAAACTTTTGCCTTTATAATATTAGTGAACCTAATTGATCTCTGTCACCTTGTGAAATGTTAAAGAAGCGTTATTTCAGTAGGTATCACACGCGTAGGAGATTTGTAAATTTTTGTAAAGCCCCGTTATTGTCGCTGTGACATGTGTAAGGGATTATGCCAGTCAACAACTGAGTCAATGGGTGGATTATGGACCTTAATGCCAGTAATAATTTTCAAGGGTTCATGTGAATATTTTAACTCTGTTCAGTTGTTCCGCAAATTTATTTAAAATCAATCTACACTATAGAGAGGAAAGATTTGTTTTTTGTTTGTTTATGACTTATAAAAAAACATATCGTCATCATCAACTCATATACGTCTCCACCGAGGAGCTCGAGCCTCACCTAACAACGAGGGGGTGTAGGCCATAGTCCACCACGCGGGCCTAGTGCGGATTGGTGGACTTCACATGCCTTTGATTGTGACATCTCGGGCATGCAGGTTTCGTCACGATGTTTTCCTTCACCGAAAGCCAGTGGTGTGAATTCGTACGTAAGTTTTTAGAAAACTCAGAGGTACGGGCCTGGGTTTGAACCTGCACCCTCATGATCGGGCACCCTCATGATCGAAAAAAACATATATAATGGTAAAATTCACGTTATCCTTTAATATTATAAATCCGAAAGTTTGAGAGTTCGAATGGATGGATGTTTGTTACTCTTTCACTACAAAACGGCTGATGAGGTCTGCTTGAAATTTGGCACTGAGTTAGAATATGTTCAGAAAATAGTGTGTGTATATTGGATACAAAAGACTTTTCCATACTATATCGTATTTATATAGTAGGTAAATCAATCGAGGTATACACCGGGTTCTTTCACAATACATTTATCATCCATAGCCTTTATCGCTTTTTTTCATAAAGGAAGGTAACATTTTCCATATATATCTATGTCAATTGATTTGGCACGCGGCCAAACCTACTACTTAACCTTTTAAACCACTTGATAGATTTATTTTAACATAGTATGACGTTTGGTCAAATATAAACATGTTTTACAACAATTCGAGTTTTAAATTGAAGTTGAAGTTCCCATTCCCGTGATCACAGGGGAATGAAAAATAGATGTTGCCCGATTCTCAGACCTACCGAATATGCACACAAAATTTCATGAGAATCGGTAAAGCCGTATCGGAGGAGTTTAATCACAAAC
Source organism: Thyatira batis (assembly GCA_905147785.2). Taxonomy (NCBI): domain Eukaryota; kingdom Metazoa; phylum Arthropoda; class Insecta; order Lepidoptera; family Drepanidae; genus Thyatira; species Thyatira batis. The sequence goes on from LR990507.1 coordinate 4,355,317, forward strand.
ACCGCGACACGAGAATTTTATATATAAGATATACTATTGACATCCTACTAATATTATAAATGCGAAAGTTTGTAAGTATGGATGTATGTATGTATGGATGTTTGTTACTCTTTCACGCTCCAACGGCTGAAGGGATCTGCTTGAAATTTGGCACAGAGCTAGAATATGTTCTGGAATAACACATAGGCTACTTTTTATCCCGGGAACGCGGGTGAAACCGCGGGGAGCCACTAGTAAACCATATTACCTTCAAAGGAATGTCTAAAAATATTCTAAAGTTCTTCCCCTATTGAAGATCCAAGAATATCTTTACCTTTGTATTCTTAAGTTTATTTTGGGGACAACAACAACGTAATGTTTTCTGGAATTATTAATGAGAAAGCCAGGACTGACCGCCTTAATGTCACACGCGGGTCGTAAAAGAGACGGATGAGTCAATCCCTGTGAAACATCGACTTTTGTAGTGTAATCCGTTTGCTATCCATAGAATATTTAACCTACAAGCTTTGGTTGAAATGACAAAGACATTTGGTTGAAGTAAACAATTCCTTCACACAATATTGACACGTTGACACTAGTAGTTGCTTACATAAGCAGCTGTGAGAGACATACAACAATTTTTTTAGATTGGGGTACTATTTTAAAACATGATCAAGACATTTTTGGCTTTGTATTACATCTTAAACCATTGTAAGCTATTAAGTTACTACATTCCCAGGTTTACGGTAATTTTACTAATGTACTCACAAACCTTAACCTTGTCGGCTGGCATATACTTTGCGCAAAGGACTGGCACGCTTTCGCAGGATAGTTAGTGATTTGGGACATCTTTACTATTTATGATTATCGAATTATATCTCTAATTCTATATGTCTATAAAAATCAAATCTCGTCTATGACCATACAAAATTGTTCATCTACGGATTCCTGAAAACATAGATTTCTGCAAACAGTCTATCTTCGTATACAAAATCTCCATCTTTATTGTGCACGTTGTTTACATCAATCTTTCTACGTTTTTATTAAAACCTGGGAGGTTTGCCGTTCGGAGATACCGGTTGAAAAATGTATTAAAAAATCGGCCAAGTGCGAATGTGCAGTTCCCTCATGAAGGGTTCTGTAGCAGCAAGTAACTAAATATAAAAGTTCTAGTAGTTTGTTGTAACTTTGTACGAAATTTTAATAATAGTGTTGCGCTGTGCAATGAAAAAGTTTCTGATTTTACGTTTTCTAAAATCCTACTTAATATTATAATTGCAATAGTAACTTTTTCTGTCTATCTGGCTTTCACACTAAAACTAGCGAACCGATTTAAATTACATTCGGTACAGTGATAGTCTAAAGCCTGAGAATTATCATATGCTTCTTTTTATCCCGGAAATTGGAAGATCTTCCGGGTACGCGGGTGAAACCGTGGTGGCTACTTGTATACTATAAATATACTATTTGGACTAGGAAATAATATGTTGTTATTCGTAATATACCGGGCCAGATGCGTGAATTCACAGGCCTATTCGTATAATGGTTCTAGAGGATGAGTTAAATATTGTGATAATATAGAAATTATTTTTGTACAATGCCACCCCAATAACATACAGAAAAGGAAGTAGGTATATATCAAAAACTAGTAAACATGTTTTGTTTGATACATAGGTACCTATTGTTCGCCGAATGTTTCTATTTATATCTATTTTTACAGTAAAAATAATAGAATTCTTTAGCAGACTTTCATCAGACAGACACGTTCGATGCTTAAAAAATAACATGGCGGGCGACGAAAACAGTTTTCTATAAAAATCAAGTGAAATATTTATATCATACGCTTGAAAGTCATACCCTTAGTGCAGTGCGGATATTTAGGTATAATGTAAATTATTAAGTAAGGTATATCACTACATAGTATAAAACAAAGTCGCTATCCGCCGTCTGTCTGTCCCTATGTATGCTTAGATCTTTAAAACTACGCAATGGATTTTGATGTGGTTTTTTTAATAGATAGAGTGATTCTTAGGGAAGGTTTTTATGTATAAATCATTACGCTATGACGAATAGGAGCGGAGCATCAATCAAAACTGTTGCAAAAACGGGCAAGTGACGCTAACGAAGTTGGGCGGGTCAACTAGTGATTTATAATTCCTTATTAAATGCAATATTCAACAAATTATATTACGAGATAAATGGTCCGAATACTTTAGAATATTTTTGTCTTTATGTCATTAACAAGCTTACATAACAAATTGTGAAATAAATATAAAGCACGGACAATGAGGTCGAGCGACGAAGTTTGAAACCCCAAAACTGGCGCTCCAGAATTGTTCCCTAAATAATTAAGAACATCATACCACCTTGAAACTTTCAATTCACTTGAGATTAATAACGCTGAATTGTTGAAGTTGTTGTCAAAATAATTTGTTTGTTTGATGGTATGGTATGTTACATGGAAATACACAAGTTCAATATTTCTATCCATACTAATATTATAAATGCGAAAGTAACTCTGTCTGTCTGTCTGTTACGCTTTCACGCTAAAACTACTGAACCGATTTAAATGAAATTTGGTACACAGATAATCCAGATCCTGAGAAAGGACATAGGCTACTTTTTATCCCGGGAAAATTGAAGATCACCGGGAACCCGGGCGAAGCCGCGGTGGCTCCCCGCGGCTTCGCCCGGGTTCCGGGATATGTTGCATATATACATTTGTTATAGCAAATTTCATAATTTACGGTTCCCAGGTCTAAACTATTTGTTGGTAATTCAATATTTTATTGTTATTGCATCGACATGTTTGCGTACTTATTATACCTATCACTTACACATATAATGACATACTTGACAGCCGGTTGGCTTTGTGGTTAGTGACTTTCAAGCCGCCGGTCGAATCCCACCCATGACAAACGTTTTGTATGCATGAATATGTCGTTTGTTCTGTGTCTGGATGTAATTATGTATTTAAAAGTAGTATATGTAGTATATCAGCTATCTAGTTACCATATCACAAGCTCTGCTTAGTTTGTAATCTGAATGGTCATGTGTGAAAAATGTCCTGAGATCAATATCCTATTTATATTTTTAACCGACTTCCCAAAACGAAGGAGGAGGTTCTCAATTCGGCCGGTATTTTTATACACACAAATACAATAATAATGCATAAAAATCTAGATTTTAATGCATTTACTTACTTCAACTGCAAATTCACTCAAACCTTCAAGGAATAAAAGTAAATCCGTGGGGCATAAAGAGAAATGCGACTTTCAAATAGATTGCGTGCCTGTTCTTGATATCTTCTGGTCTGTTTCCTAATCTTACAGAAAAGATTGTTATTCCAAGACATGAGAAAATATCCGAAGAAATCTTATTAGCCGTATACCTACCAACAATATAAGGATTAAATTCTCTCCGCCATCTTGCGTCAGTGAGCAGACATGCTAAACGAATCTGTATCTGACATAAAATCGATACTACGAAAGAAGTTAAATAGGTACCTACTCATAATCCATAATCAAATCACTGTTATAAAATTTATATCTTTTACTAAGCCTTCTTAGGTAGTAATTAAAAAATAACTTTTTTTTACCAAAGGTACCAAAGGTTTGTTTTTAAGTGATGTCAAAAAACTGTAATAAAATTATCGAGAATTTTGCGATTTTGATACCTAAATGGTTTTGACGTGACAACGTCTTATAAATTGGTTTGCCGGGTGACACTTCAAGAAACTGCGTTACGCTCCGCTCACGTTACGTGACGTTATGTTTTGACGTGACAACGGCTTATTAATTGGTTTGCCGGGTGACACTTCAAGAAACTGCGTTACGCTCCGCTCACGTTACGTGACGTTATGTTTTAAATTGTTACTATTATTGACGTGACAACGTCTTATAAATTGGTTTGCCGGGTGACACTTCAAGAAACTGCGTTACGCTCCGCTCACGTAACGTGACGTTATGTTTTAAATTGTTACTATTGACGTGACAACGTCTTATAAATTGGTTTGCCGGGTGACACTTCAAGAAACTGCGTTACGCTCCGCTCCCGTAACGTGACGTTATGTTTTAAATTGTTACTATTATTTCATCCTTCTTCCTACTATACGAATGAATATTCACATTAAAATTATTTTACCACTCAAAGTCGTTGTCACGTAAAACTTTCGCCCGTATACAGACTTTACAGGCAACCAATTTTTTTCATCCTTCTTCCTACTATACGAATGAATATTCACATTAAAATTATTTTACCACTCAAAGTCGTCACGTAAAACTTTCGCCCGTATACCGACTTTACAGGCAACCAATTTTTTTAGAATCACTTTCGATCTATGTGTTTGTTTATTCCTTCAAGATTATAAATATACGCAGTCAAAAAGTTCGTATTAATATGCCTTTGTGTATCGGAAAGATCCGACCCCTACTTGTATAAGTACACTGGTACTTCGGTACTTCTTTTTATTTGCAACGGCAAATTCACAATTGAATTCAAACTGAGTCTGCGATTTTAATTAACATTTTGTTTTAAACTCGACGACATTTTCATGTCGTGACCTACCCAATAGAGACATGATTAAAAAACATCGCACAATTAGACATAAGGTCGGTTTGTTTGGTTAACATTTATTATTTCAAGACTCTTGGGAAGAATAAGGGACGATAATCCGAAGAGCTCTTAAAGCGTATCGTTCCGCTTTGATTAGATAAGAATTGTACTACACTCATATATATAGGCTGTCTAACAAAAAATTTGTGTAACTAAGTAGGTGGTTAGTGCATTCATAAATATTTTTTTTGAACATTTTTCACACTCGCCCAATTGGATTCCAAAGTGACATATTCATACATACAAATGTTTGTCCTGTGTGGGATTCGAACCCACGACCGGCGGCTTGAGAGTCAACACAAAGCCAACCGGTCTGTCATTATGCACTACATAATATAAAATTTGCGAAAGTCTACAAGGATGGATAAAAAAAAGAGTGATGCAACAAAAGGCCCTCTCGGTTGAGAGCCCTCTGCGCTCACCGAAACAGTCCGCGTAACGGTGTAAAAGCCATCTGAGGCTAACACCTGCTAGTCCATTTAAAAAAAAGGCCGTAGGGTTATAGACGTAACTTGACAAACTAACAAGATATGTTTTGGATTAAACTTAGGTAATACTTTTTAAGGTCCTTCGGAACAGGGGAGACCCTTCGGGATTGAAACTAGTCTATATAGAGAATTAAAGTATTTCATAATGAGTGACTTTTCTAATAAGTACCTAATTAAATGAAATTGGTAGGTACTTGCTTTATGACAAGACTTTGAACTTGAAGCTAATAAGGTAAATTTAAAAACTTAGATTTATTATTATCTAAGTTAGAAAATGTGTATTATGCTTTAATCTTCAATGTAGTTGGTACTATTTTTATGTAACTAAAATAATTAGGTACATGTTGTAAGTAATGTCTTTGAAAAGTCACAACAAAATATATAATTCATACTTTCTGAGAGCATTACATATTTTATATGTCTTTCGCCCCCCGGTTTTATACATTTTCTTTGGAACTTTTTAAAATAAGCTTACCTAATATGCTCATTTACAATGCATTCTACGTCTGCATCAAATTATACCCATGTCCCTTCAGTCATAATTGTGTAAAAGAATAACAAATACCATAACATTCTTAAAATATTCCAATTTATAATACTACTAGCTAATACTACGGTTGCACCCGTGTAGTTTACGTTACCGTAAGAATACGGGGATAATACCTATTACTTTGTCATAAAACAGCATTCTATTGTAGAAATATTTTGTAAATCGGTTTAGGTGTAAAAGCGTGACAAACAAACTCAACAACAAACATTTATAATAATGTATAATTATTTTTTCTTTATTTATAGTTTAATATATTTTTGGACGGTGGTGGACTATGGCCTAAGCCCCTGTTCGGGGAGGCTCGAGCTCCTCGGTGGAGACGTATATGAGCTGATGATGATATTTTTTGGATTGTGTATCTACTTATGGGTCTAAAAAACCTCTCTATACAAGAACAAAATTAAAAACAATATAAAGTAAATTAATGGATTATTAGTTAGAGTATATAATATTGTTAGCATTTTTTTGTTCCGTGTGTCACATTGCACAGTTCAACGGTAAAGAAAATTTATTCTGTCACAAACACTCTTAGCCGTGCCACTGTGAATCCTGTTAACTGAACTTAATGACTGGCCATTCGGCTCATTAATTTAACTGTCCCCTTTATGGGACACCCGCCTTTTTGTAAGACATTCGTTTCTTTCAATTCGGTTCTCGATGTGGGTTTTTTTATTTATTTATACGATAAATACACTCGTTTTGTGGTTATTCATTTACATAATATAAAAATCTAGGGAACTTGTGGTTCTTTAAATTTATTGTTTACGGTCTAATTTCATTCTGGTACTGATACTTTAAATTATACATTATAATAAATACATAACGGCTATTACTACTGGCTTACTTGCATCCCGTATTGTATAAAGCGTTAATAAATCTAATTATTATCATCGTCATCATAACATAAGACGTACACCGCTGAACAACGGTCCACAGATTTCCTACAAATTATTCTACTAAAATATCAATTAGATAAAACCCAAAAATCATTCTAGGTTCCACTTCCATAAATTTAAAGGAACACGTCACGAGTCGCGACGCCTCTCCGACTATCGATTGTCCGTACAAATTGCAAATGTCAGCGGAGCTCAGCCGCTGTTAATCCCACCACTACTGTGTGAGCCGTGATGACTTCCGTACAGACATATCGGAACTGGATACCATACTCCATCGCTTTGCTAGTCTCACTTTAATGGAATTCCAGGCAGAATTTGGCTTCTTTATTCAGTTATGTGACGCAAGATTAAGTTCGTGAGCTTACAAAGAATTTATGAATATAGCGTTATTTTTATATATATAGATACCTATATGTTCTGTCATTCAGTCCATGTATCGATTTAGCTAACTGAAAACCTAATTATTACAACTACTTTGTACCTACATGTTTTTAGTTTGAGGTTCAAATATCGTTGAAATCGAATAATGTTGTATATAACATAATACGAGTTGTATCTATACCTATCTATAGGTATATTTTGAGGTGGTAAATTAATGAAAGGTCTTAATAGTGCAGTGTGAGCCCAAGCGCGCACTGGCGGCCAAAATGTATGCATTGTATCATCAGTGCGCGCACTTGGCCGCAAGCGCACTACAGGTGGAGTGTAGGAAGGTAGGTACCTGTTTTCCACTGAACTGCAAGAAGCCAGGAGAAACTTCACTACGAAACTCCACCACATCACCACATTAGTGCAATGCTATCAGATACAACAGGTATACTGTCTACTGTGATATTAAATCTTTTCGCGACCAAATAAAACACAACACAGTTCCAATATAGTATATTATAAAAATAGACTTTCTACTTCACAGTTAATACCTACATTCTTATTACAAAGTAGGTCACACAAATTACAAATGACAGCATCTCTTAGTCACCGGATAATCCATATTGGCCATCGCCTGATATCTTCGGTTGAAAAGAATTAGCCTCATTTCATATTCAGTGAATTAATTCCGTGGCTTGTTTGGGACATTTGTCTATCTACATCCATATTTATGAAGTGATCGTTGAGCTCATTTAACTGTCTTGATAAAAGTATTGCAGCAACTGTAAGTAATTTTGTTATTTATAAAGGTATTGCTATATATATTTAAGAATTATAAAATGAAAACAGTATAAGCTGTAACACGATATACTTAAAAAAAACAGGATAAATCTAAACTAATATTTATGTAAAGGTGAAGAGTTTGTTTGTTTGGTTGAACGCGCTAACTACTGGTCCGATTTGAAAAAATATTTCAGTGTTAGATAGTCCATTTATCGAGGAAGGCTATATTCCATTTTTTGTCCCTGTATTCCAACGGAAAAGGAAACTACGCGTGTGAAACCGCAGGGCAGAAGCTAGTCAACTACAACATTTTAATACTCCACGTGTTCCAGATTAACCACCAGTTCTTGTTAAAGGCTTTAAACCATTACCACATTTGCACCACACCATGAGTTTACGACCAAACACAAACAAAAATCTCGACAACAAAGCTTTTAGAATAAAATAAAAGCCACATTATTACATCACAACGATAAATGTGAGAAAAATTATAAAAGACCTTAACTCATCTCAACATAACTTAAACACCCTACATTATGCATCATTTTGTCTTTTAATATCTCGTATTTTTTCAACGGCGACACAAAATGAGCCTTGATGCTATGACATAAGGCATAACAGATGTTATGGTACAACCGACGCGAAAATGTTAGTGAGCTTAAAAAACCGCGTTCATTTGTCACCGGCAGATGCAGTCGAATCAACGACGTGGCTATGAAACAAGGAAAATAATCTATGAAAATAAAATCATATATACTTTCAAGTTGCAGTTTAAAGACTACAAAGTTATTTTAAGCAGTGCTATGGTCGAATTTTAATCCTAACTAATATGATAATTGCGAAAGTAACTCTGTCTGTCTGTCTCGCTTTCACGCTAAAAATACAGAACCGATTTTAATGAGATTTGGTACACAGATAGTCTAGAGCCTGAGAAAGGACATAGGTTACTTTTTATCCCGGAAAAATTGATGGTCTACCGGGTACGCGTGTGAAACCACGGGGAGCCACTAGTAAATAATAAAAATCCTGGGACATGTTCTTCAAACACGGCCAATGTGATTCCAAAAAAAGCAGAGCTTTTGTTATTTTAACCAGATTGCTAATATACTACAAATTACTTAAATGTATAATAATATAGATATTTACATAATTACAAATGGCCGTGTTACAGATAGAAAAATAAATATGGCAATTTTTTAGTATTCTGGCTACCTAGTAGTGTAGTATAAAAATTTGCATGACAGACATACATTGGCATAATCTAGATATTCACGAATCAAGCTGGTTTTATTAGAACAAAACCGTTTGCGCGAGTGTTCAATTACTTACACTAGAACGTTTCTATTTTCATAGACTTTATATTGAAATTTTCGATTTTATTGGACGATTAATTTGGTTGGCGACCTTGATATTCGGGCCATTGTTCATGGCTTCAAAGCATATATTTGTGTGCGATTGTTTTATGTCTGAGTATAAGTAGATATGTATGTGTTTAAAAACATGTAAAGTAGTATAATAGGTATCATTAGTTACCTACTCTAGTTGTAAAATAATCTTTAATTTCCTGATTTCTTATTGAAACAATGATGCAAATCATAAAGAGACCGTAAATTAAACCTATGTATCCCAGGCGTTATTTTTGTGAGCCATTCAAAATAAAGGCTAAATAAATAAATATTCTAAGATATTTTTCACACACGGTCAATCTGATTCCAAATTAAGCAGAGCTTGTGAAATCGTAACCAGATAAGATATACTACTTTTTAACTACTTATGTAGATAACTACATCCAGATTCAGAACAAATGGACATATTCATGCATACAAATGTTCGTCATGCATGGGTGGGACCGACTACCGGCGGCTTGAAAGTCAGGGTCACAAACCACAAAGCCAACCAGCTTGTCCAAAGACACGGACCTACTCAAAACAAAATAATAATAGATACTATTATTATATATTTATTGGAACGTAGTTCCTTATCGCACGTTGTGAAAGGGGGCTAGACGGAAAAAAATCTTACGAAAAGTTGTAACGACACTTTTCCGAGGGGGCCGAGAGTGGCCGAGCTTTGCCGAGCGGCGCGATGCCAAGGCGCGGCCTACTAGTTCCGCGCGCACTATAGTACCTACTACTTGATGTGTATACAAAGTATCTCAAGTTTTTTTTTTTATAGAAATCGCCATCGAAATGGCCCAACCGCAACTGCCAAGGTGATTGAGTGCTGTCCTTTGACACGGCTCCGAGGAAAAATTACTAGGTTTTTGCGAATCACAGAAAGTATTATGCTGCTACGAGACCAGGTTAACATCACTTAACGTTCAGTCTGTGTCAGCTTTTACGTGTGGATATCCACTATTACTAATAGTATTAACAAATCAATAACTAGTGCCTCCCCGCGGTCTCACCCGCGATCCCGGGGATGTTGAATTTTCCCGGTAAACAAAAGTAAGCCTTAATCTAAACTTATTATTTTAAGCTGAAGAGTTTTTTCTTTGTTTGTTAACACAACAACACACAACGCTTATCTCAGGAACTACTGGTCCAATTTTTAAAATTATTTCAGTGTTAAATATTCCATTTATCGAGGTAGGCTATATCGCTATGACGAATAGGAGCGAAGCATCAATGTAGAATGAAAAACCAACACACTTTGTATAAGTAATTAAAAATAATAAACCCGTTTTCTGTAAAACATACAACATTGAACATATGATTAGTATTATAAGACTTAACACTTTTTCACAATGTGTTTTACTAAGGATTATTCATATATTTCTAATCAGACGTGCACGGCACAATTCTGTGACATAACACTTACATAATACTATAGTGTACGTATATAGAGTGGCCTAGTTAAATAACGATCTTTGATTTGTGTTTGCCCCTACCGGATTAAATTTGCGTGCATTGTTAGTAACAATGTTGTTACTGTTGCAGTCACAAGCCTCATAGAAATGGTCCCAATTTCAATATGCAACAAACTTAACATAACTAAATCTATTATTATGATCCAATATTTATTTTATATTGTTATATATTTTATTATATAATTTATCCTGGGACAATATCCTGGGACATTTTTCACACACGGCCAATCTGATTCCAAAATAAGCATCAAAGTGAGCTTGTGTTTTGGTAACCAGATAGCTGATATACTACATATACTACTTTTAAATACATGCTTATATAGATATTTACATCCAGGCACAAGACAAACAGACTTATCATGCATACAAATGTTTGTCTGGGTGGGATCCGAACCCACGACCCGCGGCTTGAAAGTCAGGGTCACTACTGTCAATTTTATATTTATTTATTATAGTTAAGGTTGGCCCAAATTATTTATTTATTGATGTAATGTAAATAACCCTTTGTGCCTGAATCTAAGTTCCACTTCTCAAACAATGTTGAACTCATTCATGCTTTAGTGGTAATTATGAAGTATAGATTACCAGTTTCATTTTCCTATAATAATAAGTAATTTGTTGTAAATATTACTAGTATTATTATTCTGTTAATTTTCCATACACGGTCAAACTGATTCCAAACTAAGCAGACCTTGTGCTTATAGTAACCAGATACCTATATGTACCTTCTATTTTTAAATAGTTACCTAAGTACTTATATAAATATTTACATCTAGACACAGAACAAACAGACATATGCATGCACAAAAATATTTGCACTCGGTGGGAATCGAACCACGACTAGCGAATTGCCAATAAAAGTCGCTAACCACAAAACTCATCCACTGCTCAAACCTAACCAGCCTAGTAAGTAATGTTTACGCGGAAATGTTAAAATATTATAATCATCATCAGCTCATATACGTCTCCACCGAGGAGCTCGAGCCTCCCCTAACATGGAGGGGGTGTAGGCCATAGTCCACCACGCGGGCCTAGTGCGCATCCCGAATGCCTTTAATTGTGACATCTCAGGCATGCAGGTTTCCTCACGATGTTTTCCTTCACCGAAAGCCAGTGTTGTAAATCCGTACGTAAGTTTTTATAAACTCAGAGGTACGGGCCAAGGATTCGAACCTGCACCCTCATGATCGAGAGTCGGCGCGTTCCCAACTGAGCCACCACGGCTTATAAATATTATAATATAACAGAGGAAATAAAAGTAAGAAAACATACCAGTGAATTTCCTAATATTTCTATGCCCATTTATCATTTCTGTTGTCATTCGGATTTCGCATGATCATGGCTCGGTGAATACATTATCCGCTGCTTTGTTTGAAATTGTTTGGATGGAAAAAGTATCAAATTGCAAATGGCCTCCTAAATGTTGGTACTATGCGACTTTGATTCGTGTTGCGGTTATGTTGTTTCAAGTTTTCTTGCTATTACATGGAGTATTTATTTTTTAAAGCCAGTATGGAACCCATAGGGAAAAACATATCAATACTTCTAAACTAATATCTAAAGTTTGTGTGTTTTTTTGCTTGCTTAAACGCGATAATCTCAGGAACTACTGGTCCGATTGGAAAAGTTATGTTAGTGTTAGTACATTTATAGTGGAAGGCTATAGGCTATATTTTATTCCTGCATTCTGTAATTACGCGGGTAAAATCGCTGGGCGGAAACTAGTATAAAATACAGCTGAAAATGTATTTATTATAATTTATTCAGTTTATATGTACATATATTTATACATATAAGAAGTTCTTTCTGGCACCTAGTTGTTTACCATAATGCGTAAAGCTACGAAATACTGCATGAATTTAAAAATAAATTACCTACTAGAGCTTTTACAGTATGCTTCATAATATATCAAAAGGGGACTGTAATGTATAAATTAATCTTGATTGAATTTTACGTACAAATAAACATTATTCTATTCGTACGTAAAACTTTTGCATCTACTTTTTTGGTACAAACTTAAAATTGCTTTATGTAATCAAATTTAAAGATAATTTTTCTTTGAGTAGGTAATCATATCATTCTCGTATTCATAAACCACTAAATGTATAAAAATCTTCTGTCACAGTAGGTATTTGTTATAGAATCCCCCCCGAAATGGCTTGACCGATTTTTATGATTTTTCTTTATATGTAAATAGGTATTTGGTAGGTCTAAAGATTGGTTATGAAGTAGAATGTTTTACTCTCCTACCCCATTTTTTACTCTAGATTTTAGTATTTCTTATTTGGTAGAACAACGTTGGCATGTCAGGAACTTAGTCCCTACTTTGTCCCGAAATAAACATGACGTCATAGCGTGAACGCTTGTAACATGAATCTAATGGTCGTTGGATGATAGTACCTACTTATTAGTAATATACAGACTATTAATACGTGGTATTACTATGTTTGTACCCACTATGTGTACTGACCCATATATTATGGTTCATAGTCGACAGCTCATTAGCGATGCCTTGTGGTACACCAGTCACTGCTTACCATGGTGAATCGTATGCTTTTGTTTTAGGATACCTGAAGAGTAACTAACAGGACCCTACTACCCCGGTGTCGGTACATCTTGTATCTATGAGAGCTTAAATTATTGTAACTAGAATGCTGATTATATATATAAAACAAAGTCTCCGCCGCCACCTCTGTCTGTCTATCTGAACGCAATGAACTCAAAAACTACTGAACAGATTTTCATGGGGAAGGTTTTTATATATAATACATCAATTTGAACCCGGTAGGTGGCGCTGGTGGGCAGAACGAAGTCTGCCGGGTCCGCTAGTGTTATATACATACGTAGATAGGCTGACTGACTACAAAACTCTCTTATATTAACTAGTATATTACTACTTACTAAAATCTCTTTTGTTTTATTAATATCTTTTTTGGAACGAGGCTTGGAGGAGGCTGCCTCTTGTATCATGTATTAAAATGTAAACACGCTGCGACACAGTTATATAACGAATGTTCATGTTTATGTGAACGTTATATACCTAATACAATTGTTCTTGTTTTAAATAAATTGAATAATAAATATTATATGTGAATGTGAATCTCTCTAGATGGATATTTGTTACTCCACTACCCCTGAACAATTGGATAATATTTGGTAAGAGATTATAGTCTGAAATATCACACAGACTTTTTAATATAAACGCGAGTGAAATTGCGGGGCTGAAGCTGGTTCGTTATATTTTTATGTTATTTTACACAGCTGCCAGAACGCAAGCGTTAGGTAAGTGGTTGTCAGCAGAATTTCTACTAGACAACAAACGGACGGGTATTACAAAGTACACCACAGAGCTATAATTCCTTCATGATATTTTCCATTACTTTACTATTAAGGAATATGGCCTAAGTTTCATCATAATCATCGCCTTAAGTATAAAATTAAAAATAATCAACTGAGTGCAAACTTTGCACTTAATTATGATATTTTTTAACCGTCTCAGTGTGATTATGCTATAAATAGGTATTTCAATACTAATTTTATTATTGTTTGTTATAAATAGAGTCCGGAACTACTGGACCGATCTGAATAATTATTTCATCGGTAGAAAGCAACGTTATGTGAGTTTCCTAGGCTGTATGTTATTAAAGAAAGGGAACTAGGCGGATAAAACCACGGAGCAGAAGCTAGTATTATAAAGCTAAAATAGAGTGTGTTTGTTCGAACTGTTATATACATTCCACTATTTTTGCCGACTAAGCGCAAACCCCCGTCGCCTCCACGTTTACGCGGAAGGCATAAAAGGCCAATTCACATGTGCTCGTGGAGCAGTAATATATAATTTGTAATATGGATTGTCTTGATTTGTCATGTCTTTTTTTTTACTAATATTAATTTATGTAGAAAAGTGGTGTTTTTCTAAAAAAAGGACCAACGGGCCGCCATCCTAACAGAACGCTCTTATCTCGCTATACCTACTACTGGTTTAAATTATTACAACATTCTAGTATTGGATAGCCCATTTATCGATGAAGGCTTATAGACTACTAGTGGCTTCCCGCGGTTCCGCGTACCCGAAAGATCTTCCATTTTACCGGGATTAAAAGTAGCCTATGTCCTTTTCAGGCTCTTGACTATTTGTGTAACAAATTTCATTTAAATCGTTTGAGTAGAAGCGAGACAGATAGAGTTACTTTCGCATTTATGATATTAGTTAGGAAATAGCATTACGCTACGACCAACAAGAGCGTAGCATCAGTTACCGTCACCGTGGGTCAGTAACTCATAAATGTAGCTATTTAGAGCACTTGACTGTAAGAGAGAGACACGATCGCTTGTACATAAAAGCGATATTTATTTATTCATTAAAATTCATTGGCTAGTTTTAGGTCACAGCTCGAAACCAAAGGCCGAAGTTTATTTAGGTTTCGACCTGACATATTTTTAGGTAGTATGATCATTGATCATATTTGGTACATTAGCTAAGTGGGCTAAGTGATTTATGACCTTTTTGGAAGGCCTTAATTGTCCAAGCCGACTTTATCAATTAGTGGTTATTAATTTAGTTCTTAAGCACAAAGATATAGAGGTCAAAGCCCTTTAGTTTATGTGGAGCAACAACTGTATAGGCAATGAAAGGGACAAAGCGTAATGTATTTTCGTCGACGAGCTAGACAGGTATCACTCCTGCATACCCCTACGACGCTACTCCATCACCGGTCCCCCCACTGCCGCTACGCCTTCTCATGGAGCTCTGGCTACCTTACTCACCGCAGGAACACAACAGTAGAAGCTTATCTGCTAGTTAGTACTGAAACGTAACGAAGCGACTTTAGCCTACGTGAAAAAAAGTACGACAGCTCGAATCGAATGTTATTAAAGTGAAAGCATTATATTACACTGCTAAACTAACACAATTAGTTCAATATTATCGGACATAAATAATATTATAATTACTTTTGCATTAGATATCGCTATGTTAGTTTCATGGTACTTTATACATACGTATGGAATGGAAGGGCACTACAGAAATTGATGGATATACAAATAGTTTGAAATAAAATGCCGAGAATGTACTGACAGAGTGACAAGACAAAAGGATAACTCTTTAGGTTTTTCCATCTGGCTAAACAACCCTGGTACTATTAGTACCTATAATAAATGATAACAACTCCCAAGTGTTAATAAATTCGTGCAAACTTCTCACCCAAAATTACCTCCATAAAGACATAATAATGAAATTTATAATATTATCTCATAATAATTTTCAGTTCTAATCCCGTACCTATAACATTTGAGCTCGCCTTAAACTTAGCTAATTAAACTTTGTCCAACTGGAGCCCTTGGAGGTTCTACGTTGTTACCAGCGAACGGGTTGTTTATATGGAAAACCAATATTTTCTTTTCAAATATTCAAAGGCTACTGTGTACTAATGCTTTTTGTGATCTTAAGAATTCAATTTAAAATAATAAGAGATTGTGTAAGATTACATTTGCGATTTTTCTCTAGGACAAATTTAAATATTCCACAATTTTCTTCGTGAATTTTGTCACGTTATATTATTTACAAATCAAATCAAAAGTACCTACCTAAGTCAAAGTTAAAACAATGATAATTCCATACATAATTTTATACTAGCTTTGTTGTTGTCAGAATGAGTGACAAACATCATCCATCCGAACTATCATGTAGTAGTTCAACAAGTGATTTTAAAAAGTGAGGTTCATTCTAAAATTGAAATCTAAAATTAAATCCGTGCAAATAGAGATACGGCGTGATTGGAATACAAAACCGTTTTTGCAGCCCTGTTTTACCCCTATCTTTTTCACACGGATTGAACACAGCAGAAATAGCATTAATAACTGAGCTCCAGATTCATATTGCTTATATTAACTTTTATAAGGTACAATTATCCTGGGATAAAAAGTATCTTATGTGTTGTTCCAAAACATGTTCTAACTCTGTGCCAAATATCAGAAAGACCCCTTCAGCCGCTTAGACGTTAAGTCACTAACTTTCACTTTTATAATATTAGTGTGATTGTATCAAAAATGTACACACTGTAGATATCAAAAATGTTCAAAATAATAATTAAATCTATGTGCGAGAAAGAGACAAATATACCTACTAGATGCACTCTTCAGATGGGCCTCTTCGGATTAGAAGTCGACAACTTTCATGTTAATTTAAAATGTTAACCTAAACTCAGTTTAAACATGGGTATGTTTCTGTATGCGTAACACTTCGTGACAGATAAAGAAATAACTGTTCTTATTCTACGATTCAACGAATTAATATAATATATTATAGGTTTATCGAATGATATTAAGTATGTATAAATAAATAAATATCATAACTTCCATGACGTAACTCGATAAATGCAGCATTATTTATGTATGCATTAAGTACAAATCTACTTTGAATCTACTATTACTAACGTCAGTTATTCTTTTGGTTACCAAGCCTGTATAGCAAAAAAGTCATAGTATTTTACCATCAAAACATTTCGATATTTTATTTTACTGAATATTTAATTTTTATTACATTACCGGGAAGCATAAATATCCTAGGACATTATTTACACCTGGCCAATCTTACAAGAAAAAAAGTTCAGTTGCAAGTTCAGTCAAGCTGCGAGAAAATAAGTAGTATTCAATAAGTAATACGCAATCAACTGGAAATATATTATACAAAATTAATAAATAAATATATCATTTTCTTGTAAACAAAGAAAATTTTATTTGTGGAATGCCCCAAGGGCTCAATTGCCACGAGCGCTAACAATTCCTTTTCTAGAATATTTTTAACCGACTTCCCAAAAAGAAGGAGGAGGTTCTCAATTCGGCCGGTATGTTTTTTTTTTATCATTTAAAAACAGTATGTAACGTTGCTGGAAAATCTGCATTGCATTGTTAAAAAATACAAATATATTTTTTGGAGGGAATTATTGACATGGGAAAAAGATAATATTCCATTACAGTATAAAAAAAAACGTTCCGTACCATTATGAGCTAGAAACTGTAGAAAAATGTTTGTTGTATGGGAGCCCCCTTAAAAACATATTTATTTTATTTCTGGTATTTGTGGTTATAGAGGCACTAAATATACGTCATCTGTGAAAATTTCAACTGTCGAGCTATCATCGGACGGAGGGACAGCGAATTCTCAGTAATAGGGTCCCGATTTACCCTTTGGGAACGCATGAAAATACTTCTCACTCACGATATATTGCAGAAGATATGTTTGATTTCAAATACAATTACAGTATAACAGAGTACAGACCTATAGTCTAACTAAACGTCGCGAGTGTACATCGTGTCAAAAAGCAGCAAAAACGTATTTCTATCTACGACGTTATTTAGTCTGTGATCGGCGGTTATAGCCTTCGGACGTCAAAAATAAGTGACCCGGTTGATCTTCATATACATTGAGGTACTAGGTAGTTAGATTTTACGTAATCTAGTTAGATTTTAGGTCTGTGGACAGTATGTACCTATATGCCTGTAATTTGACCAAAAGTGTGATTAAAAAAGAGAGTAACAAGGTATACAAATAAAAGAAATTGCCTAAAACGTCAGTAAATAAATACGAGATCAGGGAGGTCAGTGTGTTCGTAAGCTATAAAACGAGTCTGAATGAAATAGGAAGGTTATTTTTATGTTTCGTAGCTAATCAACCGAAGGATAAAAGAAAATATTAGCTTAAACTGATAAAAGATTCCTCGTAGTCGAGAAAACCTAGAAACAATAAAATTGTTAGCAATCCGTATTGTTTTATGAAGTTAATATACAGTTTATATTATTTAATTTTGTTTTCTTTTTGATATGGTGTATTTTTCTTTATATTTTATATGTAAATAATCAATTTGTATGCTTAAGATATACCCTTACTTTTCATATACCCTTATAACTTTTATAAACCACATTTAAACCAAATAAATAAATATTGTTCGTGTTATGTCGTTTGTTGTGAGGAATATTTCTCCCTAACATAAAATTTTTCATCGGTCGTATTAATAATAGATTTACTTTCAACCCAATTCTTATTTCCGCTCAAATACTTTTTTCATTGCCTGTTGCAAACAAAAACTCATCCACCACTTCTGAGAAGTAACTTTACGGTTTCACAACAATTTCAAAACTTCAGTTCGATATATAATTTTGTATATAAGTATATTTTACATGTTTGGATATTAACGTTGAAATTATAGGCATAAGCATATTAAGCATGTTACTGAGTAGCGTTGGTCGATCCACAGCCAATCTGATTGCAAAAAGCAGAGCTTGTGTTATGGTATCCAGATAGTTTAAATACTATATACACTACTTTTAAATTCATCCGTATATACATATCTACATCCAGACACAACAAACAGACATATTCATTCATGCATACAAATGTTTGTCCTGTGTGGGATTCGAGCTCACGCTTGAAAGCCAGGGTCACTATTGTCACTAACCACAAAGTCATCCGATCTATTACTACTTGGTTCTCGATTTTATTAAATCTACGAAGTACTTATTATTTTAAAATGTAGACAACAGTGAACGGAGCATTGTAGGTACCTACTCGGAAGATGGCATTATCTTAACATCGCTTTGTAGAACACGTCACTTACAATGTATTAACGACTAGTGGCTCCCCGCGGTTTTACCCATATTCCCGGTGGACCTTAAATTTTCTCGGGATAAAATGTAACCTATGTGTTATTCCAGAACATATTCAAACTCTATGCTAAATTTCATCGCGACCACTTAAGCCATTGTTGCGTGAAAGAGTACTTACCTAACAGACACATATACCTTGCCACACAAGTATCACAGTACAAAGGAGTTGATGAAAAAGAAGGAAGCTCTTTAAAATAAAAATCTTTTAATAACACTCGTACATCCTTACCTGTATACCTACTATAAAAAATGAATAGTGAAGCGTAGGTTGATAATAGTTTCGCTAATAACGTCTAATAAAGTCTTCCCGTCCACTAGCCAAGCACAAAGCAGCTAGTGCTGTTTAGGTAGCTCGATTTATAATGAGAAAACTTTCAGCCGTCAACCTACTTATATTAATAAATATGTAGTATTAAAATGTTATCTCCTTATGAACGTAAATTTGATGTACGGTAAGATGTGACTTACCTACCTACAAACAACCTCGTTTAATATTCTCCACATGCAACAGGTTTTTGTAGGAAAAAATATCTATTACCCTAAAATCAAATTTTTTTAGGGTAAATATCTACTACCATACCAAATTACAGCTCAGTACCAACCGTCTTTGAGATTACCCGCGGACGGACGGACGGACGGACATGGCGAAACTATAAGGGTTCGAAGTTGACTACGGAACCCTAAACATCATCGTCATTTCTTTGACATACCTACTCGTGTCAGGACTCCCCGCGGATAAGAAGGATTTAAAGGAATTTAGTGCCATCGTTCCTATCTGAATGATACCACCTGATCATGATGAGGTTCCGCTACTCCAAAGTAACGTAAAATCAACTCGACTGAAACCCAAAGTTAAATAGTTACGAAGTTTTTTACTAATTCCATGCAACTTTATGTTGAACAAAGACATTAGTCGCAAAGTAACTTTTATAATATATTCGCTTCGCAATTTGAATACGTAACTAGAGGTGAAGTAAACTGTAAATAGATTATTTGAGAAGTGCAGAATGAATGCGCATCAGTATGTAATTCATGTCGCATTCCAATATTTTTTTAATCTTTTTCTTTTGCATTAAGTGGAAGAGTGGAGGCGATGGTCTCGAACCTGGGGTCATTGCACTGTAGGGGAAAATCAGCTGAGCGAGAATAGTAATGCAAGTGTTGTAGTGCAATGAGGGTAAATATATTAAGTAGTATATGTATGCTTAAGTCACATTTAAAAGCATGAGACATCCGCCGCGCCGCACTAGGCCCGCGTAGTCTGAACCCCTTTGACATGCCCCAATGCAATGTTATGAAAATAAAATACTTAATCACTGTGTTAGTAATTCAAAATTTATAAACATTCGTTTATATAGATACTAGATAGCAAATAGTTGCTCAACGACATAAACAGAAAAGCCTTTCAAAAATTTCATGACAATTATGAGTTATCAGTAGCCTTACTAACAAAAAAAAAAACTACGTTAAAAAAAACCGACTTCCAAAAATACTAAAAAGCAAAAAATAACTAACGCAATTTATAACACTTTCCTCTACTTAACTACTGACTACTTATTCTCTCCGCTTACTGCTTGGTTTGAAGTTGGTGCCAAGCCACAGCAAAATTAGCAAACCTACAGTAAACAATATACAAAAGATCTTTGTTAAGATTTTCCATGATTTAATAAGGTCAACAAAAACTTTGGCACCGTTTGCATTTAAAATTCTAAATTTTAGACGCATGCTCTTGGTTTGTGAGTTATTAATATAAGAAACTAGTGGACCAGGCAGACTTCGTTCTGCCCACCAGCGCCACCTACCGGGTCCAAGTATATGTAAGCTATCCTATCTCTCAAGTTGGATCGAACTGCACATGGTGTGCGAATTTTATTTTAATCGGTTAAGTGGTTTATGAGTCCATTGAGCACAAACATTGTGACCCGAGATTTATATATATTAAGATAAACGGTCCTTTACAGGACCACTATAGTTGTAGAATGTAAATTACATTTATTTCATCGTCGTTTTCATTTGTTTCTCATTGTCATTTATCGTTATTTCAGATTTATTTACGTAGGTTAGTAGTTAGTAGGTTATCGTGTAGAAATTTATTTGTTACACAATTTTATTTCTCTAAGTAATTTTTTTTATTCATATATGGCTTGGCACCGACTTCAAACCAAGCAGCAAGCGGAAAGAATAAGTAGTCAGTAGTTAAGTAGAGGAAAGTGTTATAAATTGCGTTAGTTATTTTTTGCTTTTTAGTATTTTTGGCAGTCGGTTTTTTTTAACGTAGTTTTTTTTTTTTTGCTTTTTAGTGATTTAAGTATGGGTAGGCTTATTATTTATTTAACAATCACAGAACACTACTAAACCTAAACGTTAATGAGATTAACCTTCAAGGTCAACCTAATAGCCTCAAGGAATACTATTCTCTATCCATATGTACGTATAATTTTGAAAGAATTTTCTCTGAACTCCTATCCTTTGAGGAGTTGTACCTTCCATCATCAGCTCATCCATAGGAAATCATCATCAAACGCAAATAATTGAACAAACTGTATGATATTGACTGAAACGTAACAGTTAGATGCTTATAATTTGAGTGTTCTTCTCGATTTCCTTGATTTCCCATCATCATATGCTGACTAGATGACCAGGGTACTAACTTGAATATGTACCCTAACGAACAAAAAAAGAATTACGCAAATCGGATTAGAAATGTTAAAGTTATCGACATACTAATATACAAAGTATCGTCACAATGACATCGTCCAAATAACAATAATGCTTATAAAATAAAAACTACCAAACCAAACTGAAAGAAATTTTTATGGGACCATCTGGCAGCTATTTCGCGTCGAACAAAAAAAGAATCACGCGAATCGGTCCATTGACCGCGACGTAATCGATGTACATACATAGAAAAAAAAAAAAAATAATACCGGCCGAATTGAGAACCTCCTCCTTCTTTTTGGGAAGTCGGTTAAAAATGCAAATTATATTTATTTTTGTTACCATAATAAAAATAATGGCAAAACAGCCAAACTTTGGCATAACCCATATTTTATGCATTTTTCATGTGACAATCCTTATCGATATGAAGTTATATAATTTTTATGAACTATATCGAACTCAAGCAGCGAACTGCAAGCAAGTAAAACCCCTGTGAAGGAGCGTGCTAACTCATAAAACGGAATTTTACGAGGACCTTGAGTGTCGTTAAATTTAGGACTACATGTCTTTGATTCTCCGTAGCTGAAGTGGTTTGAATAAAAGATTTTAATGTAATTAATTTCTCAGAAGCTGTGAGATGTAAAAGGAATCCAATCTAAGAATGCCTGAGACTATCCCCTAAGTGGCACAAAGAACCACAAAGAGCCGACGGCGATATAAATACAACAAATTCTTGGAAGTCTAATAATGCCTTGCAATTCTATCACGTGAACGGGAGTCAGCGGGAGTATAAAACTAGAGTCTGATTGTTTGCTTATTAAACGCGCTAGACTCAGGAACTACTGGTCTGATTTGTAAAAAAAAATCAGCCTATTTATCGAGGAAGGTTATAGGCTATATATCATTATGCTACAGACAATATTAGCGGAGCATCAATGAAAAATGTTTAAAAATAGGGAAGTGACGCTAACGATGTTGCGCGGGTCATCTATGTATTTAGCTGTGTAAAATTATGCTTAATTTTTTTTTACTGGATAGTGAAGGATATGGGACCTATTTAAAAATAAATGATGTATCTGTGTATGTTATTAGCTGTCGAAATTTAAATTAGTTTTAATTTAGGTATGTATTTATTTCATACAGAGCTCATTTCCTCCTGACCAGTTAAATTCGTCGAGGATAAGAAATTAAATAAAATGTATCATAATATTTTATCTAAATATTGATGTTGTCATTACAGATCAGGAAGATAAATCAGCCTCCTGTAACATAATATATATGTATATAAAGTATAATTTTAATTCCCCTCATAACAATGAAAGCCGGAGCCATTTTCTTCTTGGAGAAAACTCAATATGTTTAATTTATGAGCCGTAAGTAGGTCAAAGGGAGAAATGTATGAAGCCATCTATCAAATCGTTGTTTTTTCAGAAACCTTCCTATGAAAATTTGTTCTTCGTATTCAATGAGCGTGCTATGAAAATAGTCTGGTTCTGTGTCACATACGCTCGTTTATATTCACATCTGCTGTTTGTTCTATATGATTATGTCGTCTATACGAATATTCTAAAAGGTACACTATATAGTAGAAATCTAAAAAAAACTGTTCGATTTCGGAAATGATCTTATCTATATTTAGAAACGACGTTCCGGGCAAAGACTTGTGTTGTTTTTTCCAAGCAAATTGTGCCGAAAGCATATCAATACCAATCTTATAAAGAGGATAGATTTTTTGTTTGTTTATTTATTTGTTATTAGGCTTCGAATATATGTTATATATTTTATCTATGTATTCCTACGCGGAGCGGAAACTAGTTATTAAATAAATAATTTGAATATACCGTCATATTTGATAGATCGAACAGGCATGTCACCGTCATTAGAAACCGTAAAAATTCACAATTGCATAATCTACACTAATATTACAAAGAGGAAAGATTTGATTTTTTTTTTGTTTGCATTGAATAGGCTCCGAAACTACTTCACCGATTTGAAAAATTATTATCTTACTTACTTTATCCGAACTATGAACATTAAACATTAACTATGAACATACAACATAGGCTATATTGTATCCCCGGAAACGGGAACTAGGCGGGTGGAACCGCGCGGAGGCAGCTTATTAGTTTTATAGACTCACTCATAAATTGCGCATCGAACCACCATGTTATAATAAGGTAACCTATATTTTTAAGTTAGTTAAAAAAGTCGTTAAAAGAGACAATTCCAGATTAGCCAAGTTTTACGAGTTTTTTCCACTATAAATCTTTTTACCTACTTGCAAAAGGTGTGGTACTTACTGCTTGACGGCCACCAACCACTGAATTAGCATAATGTAAGCACATTATCCCGTAAGTACTTTGTGTTTCAAGGATTTCATCTGACAAAGCTAAAAAATAAATAAAACTCTTTAGTCAAGAATGCCATCGTTTCAGTGTTTTTACAGGTAAATGTTCGGCTTCTCAGTAAATGCAACCTTTCTTAGAGGTACTAACTATTCATAAGTACTTAGCTTGTAAAAGTTTATTTAAATAAAAATATTATTTACTTGTGGCTCCTCGTAGTTTCACCCCCGTTCTCGAGAGAACTTCCATTTTCCTGGAATAAAAAGTATCCTTTGTGTCAATCCAGGTGGTAAAATATATATAAACACATAAATATATATACACTTCTTCTGAAGATATCATTTCTAGCTCGCGCTCGCTTTCCTGTGCGCCCCTCACGTCTACCTCTACTATTTGCCCCACCTCAATTACACAAAAACTACACGCGTAATTTTTCTTTTGTTTTTCGGTCCACCAATACATATAATAAAGAATTTGCAACAATTGATATTTTTAGTTCATCATTGAACAATATTAAACAAAAATTGATAAGCAAATTAGGAAATTTTACTGATTAATTGTAAATTACATTAGTTTTATATTTTGAGATTATTGTTATTGATGCAATTTGTTTTTGATCTTTTTAAGTGACCCTTTTTTCAAAATTTGTTAATAATTATATACATACTTTTTGGCACTATAGGTCTGTAAGTTATTAGAAATTATTATGCTGTTATTGTTTTTATTTTTCTGTATATGACTGTTTGATGCCAAAATAAAGTAAAAAATATATCCTACTTATATTATAAAGGCGAAAGTTTGTATGTATGGATGTTTGTTACTCTTTCACGTAAAAACTACTGAATGGATTTGAATGAAATTTGGAATAAAGATAGCTTATAACCTGGATTAACATATAGGCTACTTTTTATCCCGGGAAAATGGAAGACCTCCCGGGTACGCGGGTGAAACCGCGGGGAGCCACTAGTATATATATATGTTTCAAATATCATCCATATCCGTTCAGCAGTTTTTGCGTGAAAGAGTAACAAACATACATCCATCTATACCTACTTTCGCATTTATTATATTAGTAGGATGGTTTATATTTGTAATATTTGTTACATACTTATAAGTAGCATAGTTAATAAACGTCTAAGTCAACAGACGCTAGTTGTGGCACCAATTAAAATATGTAAAGTAAGTTTTTATTCATCGAACATGTGCGACTTGGGTAATTATACATAACTTGTGAAAGTTGGGAAACTGCAAGAATTGATGAATACAGAGCACTAAAAGTTTCACATGTGTGGGGTACCTCTGTCTAAAGCATCCGACTCCCAGAGTTCATATGTCGTAAACAACTAGACATGTCGAGAAGACTTTTACTAGGTAGTAGGTATAATATTATAACTTGTTTCTATGAGCAATATAATCGTAATATGTAATTATATATGTATGTAATTAAAAAAGCATTGAATGTATCTTATATATTATTATATCAGCTATCTGGTTACCATAACACAAGCTTAATTTGAAGCTTACTTTGGAATCAGATTGGCCGTGTGTGAAAAATGTCGCAGGATATTTATTTATTTATATACAATAAGATACCTAGCTGCTATCACATCTAGTTATTATGATACTTAGTGTATTTTTGATGGTTCCTAGAAATAAAGTTTCGACTATGTAATCACATTTAAAATATGGAAATAAAATGAAGATAAAATACTGTTTGGAAAAGACTGTGTCAAATTTCAATGAAACAGTTTTGTAGGTAAACGAGACCATTTGGTGTAGTTAGGTAACCCACTAGCGTACCTCTCTAAACCCTGAAGCTAAGGCCACTGAAGTTTCAGAACTATGAATACGAAAAGTACCTTCTTTGAGTAAAGCTCTTTGAGCTTTCTCAATAATATTTTATGTTTAGTTGCATTGCATTAGCCCATGCCACAATATGTATAGTACAAACTTGTTTTCTTTTAGTTTACATTTTAACCGACTTTAATAAAGGTGGATCTTCGCATTTTGAAAGTATTTTTCTATATATGTTTGGTCTCCATGTGGAATTTGTAGTTTTATTTTTTTATGTTCCCAGTTTTTTGCCAAGGCATTTCAAAATTAACCTAGGTACTTAACTAATTTAATTAGTCCTTTGAACATGCCTGTAAGCTAACTGCCATTGGAATTTAATGCATTGTGTGGATATTGAAAATTCGTGAATGGGTGTATTTGCGATGAACACTACAATGGTAGGTACAACAGACAGACTCTGTGCGACGCCTTGACAGTTTCACACAGTTTCACACAACTAATAATAACCTGGACAAATAAAATAACTCAACACAACAATAACAACGTAGGACAATATAAGAACTAGTCGTATCTTCAGGTCTGACCTGCTTACATACTCTTTAAGGACGTATCTACAAAATAAAACAAAGTCCCCGCCGCCGCCTCTGTCTGTCTGAACGCGATCAGGTCAGGACACAAAAACTACTTAACAGATTTTCATGCGGTTTTCACCAAATTACGGAGTACTTCATGGGGAAGGATTTTATGTATAATACATCAATTTGGACCCGACAGGTGGCGCTGGTAGGCAAAACGAAGTTGGCCGGCTCCGCTAGTATTGAATAAATGGCACTGAATCTATGTTGCTATAGAATCACCCCATTTCATACACGTCATCTCTTGATATGGTTGATTTAAGTCTTTAAAGAGTCCGAATAAAGATCGGGAAAGAATCGAAACTGCGCTAAGATAGCTAGTATTAATATAAAACAAAGCTGTTATCCCACTAATATTATAAATGCAAAAGTTTGTAAATATGGATGAATGGATGTTTGTTACTTTCACGCCAAAACTATAGAACGGATTTGAATCAAATTTGGAACACAGTTTATAACCTGAATTATCACATAGGCTACTTTTATCCCGGGAAAATTTACTAATAAAACAGAGAAATCCGAATAGTAATCAATGCATGCTATCAGCAATTTCTTCAACCCTTACCCGTACGTCGTCGTGAATCCTGTAATTTGGGATTTTACACAAACACAAAGCTTTTTGGATTAAAACATCACGTAAATTTATGTAAGTTACGGGCCAGAATGAAAATGCTTGCACGCCCGTAATTTCAAGGTTAGTGCTTTGAAACGTGGAGGTAAGAAAGACAGCTCTATTTTTGGGAATGGACTCTCCAGTCTTTTAGGTAGGCCTAGTAAAGATTAACAATCTTCTATTAATTATAATCTTTAGAACATTTGGCATTATTTTAATTATATATGTGTTTTATGTCATAAACAATCCAAACCTCATATTAGTTTTGGAATATTGAAAACCTACCTTTTGGAAGACAGTTAAAAAGGCCTTGATTTATGTTAAAGCTTGTTTGATAAGCTTATGCTTTTCGAGTCGATCAATTTCTGTGAATAAACACGAACTCACAATCATTATTTTCTCTTTACAATGTATACCTACTAGGTCGGCGCTTGGCTAAAAGTAGGTAGTTTCCGACAGTATGACCTAAAAATGTTGTTTCTAATACGTATACCTACAATATTCAGGTAAATTTAAATGACTGATACACTAAATACTACTATGCACTACTACATACAACCTGTAAGGTTAATTTAATAACGTAACGTAAAATTTGAAATAAATTATTTTGAGTTAGCCGACATATTTTTTTAATTAAACGATGACAAAATGCTAACAAAATCTGTCCCCTCTTACTTTTAAATTGCGGGAAATATAATTGAGGTATTACTCAGGTTACAAAAGGATAAAGTCTGTTTATTTTATAACTAGTGGCTCCCCGTGGATTTACCCGCTTTCACTTCGAATATTTAAATTTTTTCCGAGATAAAAAGTAGCCGATAGTAAGTAAATATAAATTATGCAATATTTTCCATTTTTACTGTAAATTGCAATGAATAAAGCAAATATTCTTGCAAAATTTTCTTTCTGTACTAAAACGGAATAATATAACGAACCACTGTAGCTCTACCCAATTAGGCCCTTAAGTGTACATAAACCAGGTTGAAAATTCTTTCTGCATTCTTCATACTTTCTGTAGACGGAAATTTTAAATAGTAACAAAGTAATGAAAAAATACTTGTAAATTTTAATTAAATGATAAAGAAACGTTATCTGCAAACAATTTTGCATTTATGTACATTACATTTTTATTGATATTTACTGAAATAGGTACCTATATCCGGAACCGGTTTGGTGAGACTTTGGAATTGTCTGTTAGTCTCTAGCTGTTTTTCTTCAAATGCCATCAATTGAGGGTAATAGTAGA
Source organism: Thyatira batis (assembly GCA_905147785.2). Lineage (NCBI taxonomy): Eukaryota > Metazoa > Arthropoda > Insecta > Lepidoptera > Drepanidae > Thyatira > Thyatira batis. The sequence continues at coordinate 4,383,820 of LR990507.1, forward strand.
AGGTAAATACATCAAAACATCGTGAGGAAACATGCATGCCCGAGATCTCACAATTAAAGGCTTGTTAAGTCCGTCAATCGGTACTAGGCCCGCGTGGTGGCCTAAACCCCCTCGTTATTAGGGGAGTCTCGTGCTCCTCGGTGGAGACGAGTAGAAGGTCCATACAACCATACAATTCCATGGTGACTATGTTTTTCCATTAAAGAAATCTCATTGTAGAACTTGAACGTAAAACTCACTTTTTCAATTAAAATACTTTACTTAAAATTTCCATAGTTCTTTTTCATAGCTTTACGTTAAAGCGGAGCTAAATTTCAACAGTAATAATTTTGAATTCGTCCTCTTCCTCTTGGAAAAGTGGCACCGTTGCCTTAGTCAGATTATTCTTTTTCAACATCGAATAATTACATCTCCATTTAATATAAGGAAGGAATTCTGTGAAAATGATGTAATAGTTATTTGTGTACAGCAAAAGTTGTATTTTATTAAACAAGGAAAGCGAAATCAATAACAAAATGTCTGCTTTTCATACAACACTTCCATTGTAGAAAATTACATTCATTGCCATTTTAAAAGAAAGGAGAAATGCATATTAGGTATATGTAGTTGAACCCGGTCTCGTGGGTCGTATGGCAATATAAAGCATTAAATTTACACTATAGTAGGTACATGTATTATTGTTTAACTTCGCGGCTTCACCCACGTTTCCGAGGGGCAATTCACTTTCCCGGAAAAAAAAATTGCATATATTCTTTCCCAAACTCGGTACCTCTATCATAGTTATTTATAAAATCCTTTCAATGGTTTAAGCGAGTAAGGCACAGACATGAATAGAAATAGTTACATTCGCATTTATAATATTAGTAGGGAAGTAGGGATTCCTCAATCGCTTGCTCCAATTACACAGACATCCCGTCATTTAATGGATAGATTTTTTTCATTGTGAATGATATGCCGGTCGACAGCCCGGTTGGCTTTGGCCCGGTTTTTTCAAGCCGCGGGTCTTGGGCTCGAATCCCACCCAGGAGAAACATTTGTATGCATGAATATGTCTGTTTGTTCTGTGTCTGGGTGTAAATAAGTATGTATTTAAAAGTAGTATATGTAAAGTATATAAGCTGGTTACCATAACACACGCTCACTTTGAAGCTTATTTTGCGATCAGATTGGCCATGTGTGAAAAATGTCCCACGATATTTATTTTATTTATTTATATGCAGTTCCAAATGTTTAATAATATTACTTTAAATTCAAAATTCTCAGTACACAATTTTTCATCACAATTGTGTTCAAGATAAAATGTAATCCGAGTTGCCAATTCAGGGGATGTCGTCCGAAGTGTCTTTTGGGATGCGAAAGGGTCATCTAATCAATCCCAATAACTTTTAACGACAGTCCCCCGACATAATAACGATAACAGTGTCGGTATGCTGTTAAATAACATGCTATAAAATTTTACGTTGCACGTAACTCGTGCAGAATTAATTTGCCAAAACTGACGCAGAAACGTTCGAGGCAAAAGTGAGAATCGTGTTAATATCTGAGCCTTCTGCATTTGCTGTAAAGGTAATCTATATTAATATTATAAAGCTGAAGAGTTTGTTTGTATGTTTGTTTGCTTGAACGCGCTAATCTCAGGAACCACTAGTCCGATTTGAAAAATGATTTCAGTGTTAGATAGTCCATTTATCGAGGAAGGCTATATATAGGCTATATATCATCACGCTGCCACTAAAAGGAGCGAAGCACCAAATAAAAATTATGGTGTTGTGTTGCATAATTCGAGAACGGTTTCGATTTTGCATTTGTTGTTCTTACAATATAAAATTGTCACAATCCTTTGTAGTTTTTTAAATGCTATTATGTATTATATGAAACCGGTAAGCGTTTATGTTAATCCCCCGCGAAGATTCAGGATATAATATTTATCTACGTATTATTCTAATCTCTTAAGTAGTATTTATAAATCTCCTATCACAGTTTTTGTTATTGAACTTCTCCGAAGTCGACCGATTTTCGATACACTACAGATATAGATACAGATATACCTACTACACAAACCTTTCTTCGGAATAGGTTGTAAAGTATTTTTCACCCTCTTACCCCGAGAACAAGAACAACGTTTGCTGAATCAGCTACTTTATCAATATAAATTATCGGTCACTGATACACACAGACAGACAGACGATAATGTATGAACTTCACAATATTAAATCAAATAATTTATCAGTATCACAGGTTTTCATCGTCACTCCCGGGATAGAATGTGCGCTGTCCTCCTACGCAGACTACTGTCAGCTTTCCTCGAACCCACGTCTTAGTCTCTTGGAAGGCTGATTTTCAGAAGGTTACTAGGTATATATAAATAGTTGACCCGCGCAATATCGCCTGCGTCACATTTTCGTAACCTTTTCATTGATGATTCACTCTTTTTGGTCGTAGCGTTATGTAATATACCTAACCTTTTTTTTATTTAAACAAACGGCCACACACATCCTACTAATATTATAAAGGCGAAAGTTTGTAAGTATGGATGTATGGATGTTTGTTACTCTTTCACGTAAAAACTACTGAATGGATTTGAATGAAATTTGGAATAAAGATAGCTTATAACCTTTTTTTTTTTTTTTTTTTTTTGATTTCCCAGGGGAATCCTCATAGGATACCCGGCAGCTCCGGGGGGAGCCGCCGGGTTATGTGGAGACTCACCGGCACAGAAGGTGCCGGTGCCTACCCACTAAACCCCTGGGGTTCCATTGACGCCTCGGCGCCGTGTGGCGGGGCTGCGGGACACGCGTAAGCCTTACAACCGCATGCCCCGCCGGCGCTGCTCGGCCTCCCAAAAATACTGCTGGAGGCCGAGCCCGTCTCGGGGGGGCGGGACTCACGATGCGAAAACGCATGCGAGTCCCGCCCCCCTCTCAACTTCACCGGAGATGCCCATGGAACAAATGGGCATCTCCGGCATGGGACCGTTGGCGTGGGCGGCGGATCCCCCGATCCGCCGCCCCGGTCCCCGGCGTTACGGCGGCAACCGGCCCGCGAAGGCCTGTCGCCGCCTACCGCGCCTGCGGCGGCGAAGCGGGAGAGAGTTGACGTCGTCCTCTCTCACCCGCTCCGCCGCCTCCTTCTGCGACATGACTTGGCCGCAGAAGGTTGCGGCCGCCTCCCAGGCCTCCTCGCTGCCCACCATGGCCCTGATGAGGGCCGGCAGCGAGAGGTCTGCGCCGACCGTCGCGGACAAGGCGGTGCGAGGAGTCGCCCAAGCGGGGCACTCCTCGCGCGTATGTTCCGCCGTGTCCGCGACGCCGGCCCCGCAGTGGTGGCACGTCTCCGTGGGCTCTCTGCCCGCCACCCGGCACAGGTATCGCCCGAAGCAACCGTGCCCGGTGATCACCTGTGTCAGGTGGAAGGTGAGAGCCCCGTGCTCCCGTTCGAGCCACTCCTTCAGGAGTGGTCGAACGGCGTCCACCACATCCCGGCTCGTAGCCGGGTTCTCGAGTCGGGCCGTCCACTTCCGGAGGAGAACGCTGCGAGCGTCCTCCCTCCAGCTCGCGATCTCCCGCGGATGTGGACGGCCCCCGGCCTCCTTCGCTCGCCAGTACACCGCGGCGAGTACCTCGGCTTCGAGGTCCCACGGCGGCGTACCGGCGAGCACACACGCGCCGGCGCACGACACGGTACGATACGCTCGGACCACCCTGAGCGCCATGGCGCGCTGCGGACGTCGCAGCGCAGCCTGGTTTCGGGCGCTCAGGGCCCCGGCCCATATCGGCGCTCCGTAGAGCGCCATGGAGCGTATCACTCCGGTGTATAGGCGCCGGCAGGCCCTCCCTGGGCCCCCCACGTTGGGGAGGATCCGTCCTTCGAGGTGGCCCTCAATAAGTCGGAGGCCCTGGTGTTCCATGGGCCCCGACGCGGGCCACCGCCGGGAGCCGCCATAGTGGTGGGCGGAACCTCCATCGCCGTCGGGTCCTCGATGAAATATCTTGGACTCGTTCTCGACGGCCGATGGAGATTCGAGGAGCACTTCCGGCGGTTGGCACCGCGACTGATGGCCACCGCCGGGGCCCATGGAACACCAGGGCCTCCGACTTATTGAGGGCCACCTCGAGCCCCAGGGCACGGATCCTCCCCACCACCTGCGCCACAGCAGCCGTGGCGAGGAGGGAGGCTTCACGATAGGTGCTGCCGCGGGCCGTCACGAGGGTGTCGTCTGCATAACACACCAGACTGACCCCTCGCAACATTGCACCGCGCAGCACCCAATCGTAGCCGATGTTCCACAGGTGCGGTCCGAGGACCGACCCCTGCGGAACACCGCACGTCATCTCCCTCCTCCCAGGGCCGCTGCTGCCCTCCCCCCTCGGGAACACTACGTCCCGACCGACGAAGTAGTCGGCGATGACCTCCTGGAGGTACTGCGGTACGCCGTGGTACCGCAGTCCCTCTTTGATCGTCTCCCAGGGTAGCGTGTTAAATGCGTTGCGGATGTCTAATGACACCGCAAACAACACGCCCCCCTGGGAGACGGCCCCCTCGGCGAGGTCCCTGACCCGCGCCACGGCATCCACGGTCGACCGACCCCGGCGGAAGCCGAACTGCGCGTCGTCCAGTCCCGGATCCATGGACTCGACGAGGCGCCCAGCGAGCACACGCTCGAACAACTTGGGCACCTCGTCGATTACCACCACCGGGCGATACGACGACGCCTGTCCGGCCGGGCGACCGTCCTTCTGCAGAAGGACGAGTCTGCCCGTTTTCCACCGCCGGGGGAATCGACCCTGCCCCATGCACGCGGAGAACAGGGACCTCACCCTTTCGCCGAGCTCCTCCAGCGCAATCGCTAGGACGACTCCTGGCACACCGTCGGGGCCCGGGGCGGTTCTCTTAGACTTGAGTCAGAGAATCGCCGCCCCGAATTCGCCCTCCGACACCGGTGCCGGGGAAGTGTCCGTTCGCGACTGGCTGGAGGAGGAGGCGGAGGTCATCGCCGGCGGCACCCATGTACCCCGAGCGGGGAATAGGGTGCCGACCACTTCGTCCACCAGTGCCCCGTCTAGACTGACCGTCAGCGGGGGAGCCCAGGGCCGTAGTTTGTTACGTACGGCCCTGTAGGGCCTCCCCCACGGGTCGCCGTCGAGAAGCCGCAGCCACTCCTGCCACGCCGCCTCCCTGGCCTGCGCTATCGCCACCTTGAAGGCGGCACGCGCGGCCCTGTAGGCGGCGTAGAGGGTTTCCTCCTCCTGGGTGTCACGGACTCTTCGCCGTCTGCATCGGGTGTACCGGCGGCGCGCTCTCCCGCACGCTACCCGCATTTGGCGGAGCTCCATGCTCCACCAGTACACCCGACGCCGTGGAGGGAGCGGTCTAGCCTTCGGCATTGCCCTATCGCATATGCGAGTCAGGGCAACGCCGAGGCGCTCCGCTTCCCCATCCACGTCGGCTCCGATCTCAGAGCCGGACACCCAGTCTTCGAAGACTGCGGCTTCCCGTGCGACCTCTAGGTCTAGACGGGACACCACCCACCTCGGTCCGTCCCCAACACGGGGCCGGCCAGTCCCCCTCGACGTGAGGGGGACCGTCGTGGTGGAGTGCGCGGAGACATCGAATCGAATATACCGATGATCCGATAGCGTCTCCACGTTCTCCACCACCCTCCAGCTTTGGACACGGCGCGCCAGGGCGGGCGACGCGAAAGACACGTCGACTATAGAGCCGCCCTGTTGCCGCACGCACGTGTCCACCGACCCCGTGTTGAGGAGGGACAGCCCCGCAGAGACCGCCCAATCCTCCAACGTCTCACCCCGCGCATCCGTCGCTCGAGACCCCCACGACGTGGATTTGGCGTTGAAGTCTCCAGCGACTAGCACGGGGCAGAGATAGCTTATAACCTGGATTAACATATAGGCTACTTTTTATCCCGGGAAAATGGAAGACCTCCCGGGTACGCGGGTGAAACCGCGGGGAGCCACTAGTTAATAATACAAAAGAATTCAAGATCTTTTAAAAATAAATAAATTCTTGAACTCATACAAAAACAAATAGGTGTGTGTACCTTCCAACTTTTCACAAACCTAGTATTAAAACTAACATAGTATCGTAAGTGTACCAGTCGTGGCCACGGTACCAGTAATGGCCAAAAATTTAAAGAAACATCTAGAATTCGGACATGAGCGAATGTTTTTACATTGGGATCCCTGTGACATAGACTTTAGACATCGAACTATCTAAGTTTAACGTTTTATTCAATTCAGTCAGTTACATGTACAAATATGCGCGAATACAAAGTGTAAGGTGATTTGAAATTGACAACGACGGCTTTTCTTAAGGAAATCGTTAAGGCGGTGAGCAGAAAGTTTCACTTGTAAAATAGTATTGCTTAATAAAATCAAAATTAGTGTTGTTTCATGTGTGAGCCATACAATAAAGATAAAGAGACTAAGACTGGGGTATCCATTAATGGATTTTCCCTGTCCAAGACTGGGTCACAAAACTACAACTTTTATTTGTTAAATTAATTGAATCCAGCTTTGCCGTATCTCACGCGCAACACATTACAAATATTAAATAAGGACTGGACTTTACAGTTTCACTATATTCAGTGCTGAAACTTTCACAATTTCGGCAATATTTCACAAAAACCAGTTTTTTTTTCCTTAAACTGGCCACCATTGGGTCATTTACGTAGTAACAAAAACAGGATATTTAAATAGTTATTACGTTACGCATTGGTAATCATAATTATTATGTACCTATAATTATAATTCTCACCAATATATAAAGCTTCAATCGCTGAGCATCATTTTCATTAAAAACTATAACAGACTATTATTGAGGCTTATTAATATTTCAAATAGGGTAAGCGATAATTGAATAGTAGATATTCATTCAGTCATTATGAATGTCATAATAACTGTATACCTATTACAAAAATGTACAGTAAATTAATGATAGCTTTTAAAATCATTATAAAATAAAAATGATTGAAAGAGACTATGTGACGTTGTGGGGAGTTTAATATTAGTAAGCCCTCATTTGCACGAGAGCTTTTTTATCGTACGGTAAAAAAGCGTTCATACACAAAAAATGCATTCCCAAGTACCATAATATGCTCTATTTCCAACGCCCAAAGTTGAAAATGCAACACCGCTCGATAATAAAGCGTCGCGTTTTAAAAACGCTGTCGTGTGAACATAATAATATACATGAGAATGCATAGTTACCGCCTATGGATATCTCAAATTTCAGTTGCCAAACTAAACCTACCAGTGCCACTACAGCGCTGCCTGACGGAGATCTGACAACCTTAGTCACCGAAGGAACACAAAGAAATAGATATCATTATTTGGCAGTCACGTTTCTACAAATTTGAAACGGAGAATTTCGTTACAACTCCTACGTCTTTTTAAATTAATTTATCTTAGTCTATCTCAAAAAGTGTAAGTTAATCTTATTTGAATATGCTATATTTTTTATGACTGGTAGAGGTTTTGATAACGCTTTTAGAGTTTACCTACTCGTTCAGAATTGTCATATCCAATAAGGATAAATCAAAAATAAGATTAAATTTAATGTGGATTGATGTTAATACAAGTGTTATGTGTTTCTCTGTCTACATTTTTTGTAGAGTAATAGATGCCTGTCTTTTGATTAAAGAGTGTCATACATATTTTTTTAAATATGTCTTAAGTAGGCTCCATCTATGCAATTCATATCAAAGTGGTTCATCAAATGTGGTTAACTTAAAGCTCGTGATGTTTATCATGTTGGGGAACTTTGACAAACCACGCAGCGTTGTTTTATAGACATTAAATGTAGCTAGATATTATTCATCCAACTAGTTCCAACCCCAAGTCATAATACTAACTGATTCAAAGTTCAATTAATGATGAAGTTTGCACAAAGTTGTATCAAACACCGTTTTGTTACATATAATACAACCGTTGAAGCGGGAATCTGAGGTATTCCAAGGTCCGACAGATAACAACATCCTATAGCCACTCTTAATCCGACCCGCTTCGGTATTTGCGTAGACGCAAGATAAATATTTGGACCCCTACTACTTACATGTTATTGTAGTTTTGATTCGGTTACTATTTGAATTTTTGCGACGAAATGTTTTTTTATACAACATTCGTCTAATTCTTGCAGTATCTTGAATCCAGTGAAGTGGTCCCAAATTAAACTGAATGGATATTTCAATCTGTATGTCATATTTCCGATATAGTTTGTCAGATTGCGTATTGATAGTGTGAGTGTGTGTGCCGCAGATCTGTCATATGAATTTGATCGTTAAATCCTTACCTATAATCCTGAAACCACTTAACCGATTTAAATTAAACTTGGCACACAGATAGTCTAGAGCCTGAGAAAGGACATAGGTTTTTATCCCCGGAAAAGGGAAGATCTCCCGGGTACGCGGGTAAAATCGCGGGAATTCGCTAGTAATAAAATTAATTCGTTATTATCAATATGTAGGTACAAAAGCAATTTCATTCCTATGAATAAGTACTGAAGGATGAAAATCGATAGCAGCATCGTATAAAATAATTTGCCAAACACTCACTATGTTATGTCCCAATTTACAAAAAGTAAAAAAATATACACCCAATCAATAACAGAAAATTTAAATTGTAATCTTGGTAGGGTAAATCCGTTACGTATATTACAACTGGTATGTACCTATGTATATAAGTACAACAAGTAAACTGGCGCAAAATCTACTTAACAAACATCAGATTATGCTCAAGCCCTCACGTTCGACACGCGTACGTGACATCGCGTCGTGATTCAGTAGTAATCATTCGAGAGAGCAAATTGTTAAAGTGATAAATCCCCTGCCTCCCTTTATTATTTCGTCGAAGAGATTTTTGTCGAGTGTTTGCCATACTCCAACTTTTTTTGTGAACATGCTGCGTTAAATCATTGTTATTTGGATGGTTGCGTGTTTTAATTTTTTTTATGTTGATGGTCTGTCCGTCTGTCCATATGTCACAGTTATGGGCAGGAGGGAAAGTGTGTTTTGCAATATTTTAGGTCCTATACTTAATATTACACGCAGTTGTTGGACTCGACTTTTAAGAATTTCAAGATCCAATTACAAACTACAGGTTCATAACTATAATCTACGGAATAATTATAAAACACATAAGTCAATTTTACCTTGATATTTTCGTAAATTATATAGACATAAACAATATTTTTATTATATTTTGCTTATAAGTTCCTATTTATATTATTTAAGGGTGGAGCACGCGTAAATAAATGTAGCTGTACATAACATTGAATATGAAAATAATAATTATTTTAACTCACAATTAGATTATTTTAATCTGAGTTTACCGTCTTTTCACCGTGCGAACCCATCGTTAGCCTGACTAGAGAGTCAGGGCCACTAACCACAAAGCCATTTGACCTGTCAAATGTAAATATTTATTTTGTTGGATGTAAATATCTGTAAAAATTGTATATAAACTAGGTACATCAGCTGATTACATAAAATAAGCTCTGCTTAGTTTGGCATCAGATTGGCCGTGTGTGAAAAATGTCCCAGGATTTTTTATGCGTGTAATTTCCTTCTTAGACTTATGCCGTTCACACGTCACACTACTCCGCTAGTAACTAATGGTTTTTGGTATGTTCTTTGACAGTCACTGTGGGTGTGTAGTTTGCATTTACTCAAGCCTCTATTAGCTTTGCCTTACAAGTTGGGGTTACATACGTTTACTTACTTAAGTGTAAGTAAGGCTAGATATTCGGTGTTCGGTTTCATTGTCCTTATGTTTTTTTTTCGGGCAAAATGTACCGGGTAAATAAGTTATTTTCTAGACTTGGGTAATTTAAGCCACTTTTATAATTTTGGTACTCTATCGTAAACATATTGTAAAAGAAGTAAAAAAATAATGTGAGTTATTTTTGTATATACCTATATAATTTTGGAGATTTTATTGCTACATATATTCTTTTATAGATATTCTGATTTAGTTATTTAGTTTTTTTTTTCGATAAAAATATTCCTTTAGGTTCTCACCCCGATAATTTTTTTTTTTCTTCAATTACAAAAAATATGATTGCTTCGGTGTTAAATTAAATTTATCATTCCAAAATTAAGCGATTGCTGTCCACCTCTGTTGTCCTAGCATACTTAAATATTTAACTAACAAACAAACAAGACAAAACAAGGCAATTGAGGTCGACACTTAAAACCCCCGTTTTAGGGTCGCTGCTTAGCTTACATAAGAATAATATTTGTAATCTTTAAATTCTGTGAAAAATCTTACAGCTATAAATTTAACTTCTCACCAAAAGGAACCTTCTGTACTGAACATTAGAGTATATTACAGCCTGAACATTCGTAAATGCCTATTTGAATGCCAATTTCCATGTAATTTTATCCATTCCAGCCACAATCAATTTATTGATACAAAATCTATCAATTGAGATAGGTAGGTAATATGTATACAGAATTTGATATTTATTTTTTAGAGCAGTTGCTAGGTGGTTGTAAAATAAGAAGACAATGCGGTAAAAATAAGATAAGGATAATCATAGCAAGTAAATACTTCGGCATTTATGAAATAAATGCTTAATATTTGCCCGTGACTTCGCTCTCAAAATGAAAATAAACCCCGATTTTGAAACATTACTTATTAGTGCTCCGCTCCTATTTGTCTCAGCGTAATGACATAGTATAGCCTATAGCCTTCCTTAATACCTAAATGGACTTTCGAACGCTGAAAAAATTTGTAAATCGGACCAGTAGTTCCTGAGATTGACGCGTTCAAGCAAACAAACAAACTCTTCAGCTTTATAATATTAGTATATATAATATACATAGTATAGATTGATTTATTGATCTGTAACACAGTGATTTCTTTTCCCACCAATGAATAAATATTCCGGAACCGCCCTCGATCTTCAAATTGTTTCCTTCAAACGGCTGCTTTATGGCTGGAAAATTCCATACATTGTAGTCAATGAAAATATTTTGTTATTCAGATATTTATGACAGGCCTGTGATGTGTTTGATGTATGCGACAAGCTTTCGTAACTCGAAAATCAATGTTCAGTTTTTTATATGTAACATTTTTGTGACTTTATATTAAACCAGTGGCTCTCCGCAGTTTCGCCCGCGTTCCCGGGGATCTTCAATTTTCCCTGGATAATTCGTAGCCTATGTGTTATTCTAGGACATATTCTATCTCTGTGCCGAATTTCATAGCGATCCCTTCAGCCGTTCTGGCCAGAGTTATGAGTAACAAACATACATCCATACATACTAACCCACAAAACCTGTATAATATTAGTAGGACTAGGTATGACCCTGTGGTTTCAGTGTCGCGAGTTTAAGTCTCGCGAGTTTCAGTCTCGCGTCCCAGAAAGATCTAATTAAACTTTTCATTTTTCCATTATCCTCATTGGTTGTAAATATCTATATAAGTATGTATTTAAAAGTAGTATATGTAGTATATCAGCTATCTGGTTACCATAACACAAGCTCACTTTGATGCTTAATTTGGAATCAGATTGGCCGTGTGTGAAAAAGGTCCCAGGATATTTATTTATTTATTTATTATTGAGACTATTTCAAGTTTTAAGACCAAAATCCACTTAAAAGTCTATGTATTTCTCAAGTTTTGTGACATTATTAAAACTATAACCATATGCAGAACGAGTTAAATAAATCCCTCCGACACGTGTTTCATTTAACCTTATTTCGAAACGTTTATTAATTTAATAGACAATATAAGTAATAAGTATCATTAATTTATCTCCATTCAAAACGGGAGTCCATTTGTATTAATTAAATGTTTTCGTTTTCGTTGACAACAAAGGAATCGTTGGTAATGTTTGATATTTTCCAACAGGGCTTGAATAAATCTTTTTATTTTTCGACATGTTTCCCACTGTGGTATCTTCATACCCTGGAGGGCATATAAGAATGGTTTAGCCATTCAGCGATATCAACATTACAAACTAGTTTACGCATCGCGGATTTTCACGTGATCCCGTATAATCTACATAATTATTTTCCAAAAAACTTTTCGTCACAGATAATATAAATAGAATTTAGGTTATTTTGTTAAGGGTATGCAAATGAAAATAAAATAAATGATGGTATTAATCAATAATTTTATGCAGCAAAATTATTTGCGTCATATCGAAAGAGAAATTTTTGTCTTTAGGTATCTTTCTCAGCAGTTTTCCTTTCACAAATTCCAAGTAAGATGACAATAAGAGCTATAGATAGTGTCTAAATAAGAAGTAATTTCGTGGAAAATTTTGTAATAAAGTAAACGTGTTGCTGGAAAAGTGTATTAAAATTAATTAAGGCAGATATTGCATCGTCTTTGTGATGTATAAAAAGAATTTCATAAAAATTGGGAGTGTAGCTTCGTTTTATTAATATAATAGCAATTACTTTATATTTATAGCTTTTACTCCCTTTTATTATAATATATACACTATTATTATCAATTTATTATTTCTAGTGCCTACCTATATAGAAAACTTATTCTTTTTTTTTCATATTTAAATGGTTTAAAGAAAATAAATTTGGTGTCGCCAGTACACATTATCTACTCAGCTGTCAAAATTATTTCGTAGATTTGATCATCACAGAAAATGTGTTTTTTTTTTTCATCTCATGGCATTCATCATAATATTAGAAGGTACTGAGAATTCGAAAACAAAAGAGGCATCAATCTCGTTGGCAAAAAAGCGTATGGTGCGCCGTCTGACATTAATATTTAAAAGGTTTTCTTTGTTCTGTTTACATAATTTTACAAAAAAACTAGGTGGGAAGCTTTTTTGGGACATTTGACGTCTTTCAAGTACCATTAGAGGTATTTCAGGCTGTCCTAGATTATTTTTACTAGTACAGGCGTCGCGCGTCACTTATCCACGTACAAGTTTACTATGTTTGTCATATGTTTTATGGGATCAATTAATTCCATAGGTTAAGTACCCACCCGAAATTTTAGTAGGTATTTTTAGGAAAAGATTGTCCCAGGACTAAATAAACTACACTAGATTGGATATAATTTTGGAGATATCGTCGTGAAACCATCTATAAATATTTTCTACAAATATATAATGCACAGTTATGTACATATTGTATTATTATATACCTAATTTTCACCAAACTGTAAATAATAAAATAAATATCCTGTGACATTTTTCACGAGCTTGTGATATGGTAACCAGATAGCTGAAATACTACTTTTTAAATACATATTTACATCCAGAGTAACCCAGACACAGAAAAAACCTACATATTCATGCATACAAATGTTTGTTCTGGGCTCGAACCCACGACCAGCAGCTTGAAAGTCGGGGTCACTAACCACAAAACCAACCGATATAGGTACTTATTATCGGTATGTATGTACATTATCATCGTCTTATTTGAGAAACTTTGGGGTTACAAATAACTTACCACAACATTCGTGCATTCGAATTTCAGCCAGTTTATCAAAGAGTCCCACAGGTGCGTTTCGCAAGGCAGTTACTTGGTATCTTCAAAGCTAATAAGTGGATGGGGGAAATTTAACTCGTCTCCCAGTTGATATTCGCTGAAATACATGTTCGTTTAAGTTTCAGATGCCTTCAGTTTCTAGTAGGAAGTCAAATTTTATTGAAGCCATGTTGTAAATGTCGGAGAGGATAAAAATACAGTTATATGAAGAAAACACTTGGTAAGCTAGCGTTTATAATATACACTAGACACAAAACATAAGGATTTAAATAAAATTCGAAATTTTTGACAATAAAAATGTATTTTTTTTCTTACTTAGGATTTCTCCTGACCCACACATTGTAAAAAAATCGTGGCCGTATCTGAAAACTAGACACTTGAAACTACAATTTGGTTTAATTTTTTTTTGTTGTACGATTATTTTCCTCGGAGTTACAGCTCGTTGATACCCAAAAATTTTGAATTTTATTTATATCCCTAACTTTTTATGTATAGTGTAGGAAACTTTTTCTAAGTTATCCTAGAAAAGTTTGATCTTCGTCTGACCAGATCTTCGATTTATCTATAAACATTTGAGCATGTTCTAATTGATGTGGAGGTGCCTTTTCGCATTTAGCTAGCGTGCCACGTAACGAAGTTTTAGAACTTTGCCTTAGTTAATAACTCTAGTTTAGGATATGGCTTAGAAAATTATTTCTCCATTGTAAATAGTATTTACGCTATAGCTTAAAGGTTGATGTGAACAAAATGTGACGATGGCAAATAGGCATGTATACTCTTTCAAGCAAAAACTACTAAACGGATTATAGCTAACGATAGCTTATAGTCTATAGAATTAATACATGGACCATTAAGCCCTCATTCGTACGAGAGTTTTTTAACGGACGGTAAAAAACGTTCAAATACAACAAATGCATTCCCAAGAATATGTTCACACGACAGCGTTTTTAAAACGCGACGTTTTGTTATCGAGCGGTGTTGCATTTTCAACTTTGGGCGCTGGAAATAGAGCATATCATGGTATGTACCTACTTGGAAATGCAGTTGTTGTGTTTGAACGTTTCTTTAACGTCCGTTAAAAAAACTCTCGTGTGAAATGAGGGCAAATGCATTATATCCTGGTAAAATTTCAAACCCACGTTCCCTGGTGAAACCGCGGGGAGTCACTAGTTTATTTACTTACATAGAGTATTGAACCCATTTCTAATACCTATTTTTCTTTCTGTAAACGCATTATTGTTTAATATGAGAAAAGTTTTTCCATAAAAGTTATTGTAATGAAATCAGGCTATGAATTTTCAACGACCTACTCTTAAAGAGCTACGAAATTAAATTAAAAGTCGACTAGTAAAACTTTGATGGATGGACAGCTGTATAATATGTTATAATATTATGATGAATCTTTATTTATATAATGCATCGTATTCTAAATGTGTTAATCGTTTTCATTCAAATAAAACGCATTCAAGTTTCATGAACAAATCCCTTAGTACTGTGATGGAATTAAATAAGGTTACGTAAATAAATAATACCAAACAATACATTATTCTGTCCATCACAATTTAAAACTTATACACTTTAGCAACAATTATTATTATTACCAGTACAGCTTTTTGTACAGACTCAGAGTGGCTTGAAAACAATCAAGCATAGTGTTATCCTTTTAGTGCTTTGCATATTTTATATGATGTTGCTTAGAACATTTAGAACATTTGACATTAATTACAAGTTGTACATTGAATAAGTGGAGCGAGCCAAATTGCTTTTCTCATTGCTCCGCTTGTTATTTCGGAATGACGCTTTCCTGTGACTTAATTTTGTAGAATAATAACATGTAATTACTTAATTTAGTTTACGTTTACTTAAGTTAGATGTACTCTCTAGTTAGGAATACTTAACTCGTTTAATTGACATCTCTGCGTATGCGGTGAGTGTTGAGAGCTGCCATCACGGCTCGGCTTATTATAAAAGACCTAAGTAGATGTCGGTTGCTACATTATATTCGACACTTAATAACCTCATTTGCCTTCTGAACTGAACTTCTATTTTAGAAAAGGTTTTCATTTTGCTGTGGCTGTAGAAATTAAATAGAAAAATAATTTTAATTGCGGGTAAAAAGTTGTGTCCCATGAATAGGTATCATCAGAATGGCAGGAATAAGAAAAAATCTGGATATTTCATCCTATCGTCATGTACGATACAGCGCCATCTATTGACAGTGACTGTCGATAAAATATTTGAAACTCATAAAGTAATTAAAAGTTAAAAGTTTTAATTGATACAATTTCCTCAATATCCCTTTAGTACCTATTGCGCAAAACGCGCCATGATCAAAGAGTAGCTGAAGAAATGCGGGTGGATGAAAATAAAAGTTTATGAGCAGACAAAATTATGTACCCTCATTTTCTTAGTCACTTGTTACGGGCTCTGTAAGAATACGATCTAAAGTTACGGCATAATACTTCAATTGTAAGTAAGTATCTAAGTCTTATTGCTGATATGATGATGATGATGAAGATGATGGTGAAGTTACTCAAAGCTGATAATTCATCCTAGATACTTATATTGTAGATACGAAAGTTTGTGAGTATGGATGGATGGATGTTTGTTACTCTTTCACGCCAAAACAGTTGAAGGGATCAGAGGGCTTACTCCCGACGCTTTCGAGAAACGAGTTCTAATCGAATAAATGTCATTTCATACATTTTTGATAGCGATTCTAGCGCACAATCGTGCGGTGACACTTTTTGGAACTAACTTCGATCAAGAATTTCGTTACAATCGAAACCGAATTGAAAAGTCCGTACTCCTGCCATTAAAAGACATTTGTGAATCGAATGGCGGGAACGACTTTAAACGTCAAAATACACGATCAGTAAAAAGGTACTTTTTCAGGATCGAGTTATCACATCTAGGATAAATTTATCTAATCTAAAAAATTACATCTAATGTACAAGATTTCGTTTTAGAAAAAAATAAGGAATTCAATATTTATTTATTTCTGTAGAAACGAACAATTTTCTATTAAGTTGTGTCATAATAGAAAATTCTGAAACGTCAAATACCGTTACCGATCGAATACATGTCAATCTTAGCGGCCATCTTAATTTTTTTTAACCAATAGGAGTTCATTTTGAAATTTTTTGGTTCAGGATTAACCAATAGGAGTTCAAATTGAAATCAAAACAAAATCAAATTCGAATCGTTTTCGGGAGTAAGCCCTCTGCTTGAAATTTGGCACAGAGTTAGAATATATTCTGGAATAACACATAGGCTACTATTAATCCCGGGAAAATTTAAGGTCCCCCGGGAACGCAGATGAAACCATAGGGAGCCACTGGTCATATTATAAGATGGACTCAAAAATATAAATATTACGATCACAGTACATTTAAACTACTGTGAAACTGCAACATAAGTTGGCATGGGAACTCAAGTGATCCCACGAAGCAGAAGCTAGTATCATAATACACACATCTTTGTAATACAGTGTGATATGACATCGGCTGCTTTGCATTTTGAAGGCATAATTACATAATTATTAACCCAACTACTGCTCACCATTAATGCGGATTAAATTTAAATATAATTAATTAATCATATTTCATTTGGATTTGATTTAATTGTTAACCTATAAGTAATTAGATCTGTAATATAATTTATTTCTATGGAAATACCTTTACACGTTTTCTATACTAATATTATAAAGAGGAAAGATTTGTTTGTTTGTTTGTTTTTTTGTTTGTTTGTAATGAATAGGCTCCGAAAGTACTGGACCGATTTCAAAAATTATTTCACTTTTGGAAAGCTACATTATCCCCGAGTAACATAGGGCATATTTTATCCCTGTATTCCCACGGGAACGGGAACTACGCGGGTAAAACCGCGCGGAGGCAGCTAGTAATGAATAAAGAACTTTTTAATGTGAACGGGTTAGGTTGGTCGGGAACGGGAATAAACAATGGAATAATTTGTAAATATGTATTATTTGGTTAACAATTATTATATACCTACATCCCATATTACAGCCACTGAAGTTTTTTTTAATGATTTTTAATGTTATTTATACTACAATATGTTAATTGTAGTCCTAAGCATAAGTTAAGTCATAAGTCGTAGGAAGACCGAATAAAGTATGGATGGATTGTATGAAAGGTGATATGTGTAAGAGGGGAGTGATGACTGAAATGACGGCTGACAGAGAGGAATGGAAGGAAAAAAAATATAGTGCCGACCCTGCTTAGATGGAATAAGGGCAGAAAAAGAAGAAGAAATACTCCTTACTACTTATAAAGTACTGTATAATGTTCATTTTCATTTATGGCCTCATTCGTTACTTTCCACTTACAGGTCTTATGTTATTTTAACGTGACATAAATTCATTTCATACGAAAAACGTATTAAAGTACTTTGTTGTGTTATTTTTAATGGTCCCATATAATTGCTGTATTCTCCTTTTATTCTGTATTTCTAAGCTAAAATAACCTTCCAAACCGGCGTGGTTTACATGAAGATAGTTTATGTATAACATTGTTTTAGCTTTTAATTATCTCAACAAAGTATTTTACTTGGAACTGTCTGGTCTCAGTTAATTTCCGAGCTGAAAGTGTATTTCAATTTAGGTAACATTTCTTTGTTTAGCAATTATTACTCCCTCTAAATTGACTATAAATTTGAGTAGTAACGGTAATTTGAATTCTCAGTAATAAAAAAAATACGTACAACATAAATAAATTATTATTATCTCTACTCATAATTAGTAAGCCAAATAAATACCTGTATAGTCCGCGTCCGGTCACGCATAGCAAAACCGACACAGTTTTTTTCCTTATCCAAATTAATTTGATATATAACATACTGATAACATGCTCGTAACCAATTTACGTATCACTTATTCAATCAATTCTATGTTTACACGTCGCTGACCTAATAATTTTGTAACAAAACACTCTTAAACTCCTCACAATTACACAACAAATATTAAAAATTATTGTTTGTAAGCATAAATGAAATGTTGTTTGTTATTGACGCAAAAACAATTGAACATAAAAAAAATTATGAAATTTCGCAAACAAAGGCTATTTCGTATCCCGGGAAAAATGAAGTTCCCGAGAACGTAAGTGAAACCGCGAGGCGAAAAATACTCATTTTTATGTGTCTTTAGGCATACAGTCTCGTGTTTGATTTATACAGTACAATGTTCTTGCTAGACATTTTATACCCAGAAAGTCCATTAAGAATATTGTATTGTATTTAAAGGCAAGGCAGTTATCTGTTAGATATAACACAGAAGACTGAGTAGAAAAACAACATTGGTACCTATCGGAAAAGAAAACATTGACGACAGGCCGCGTCATAAAAATATACTAACCTCCTACATTTATACTGAGATAGTTTTGGTTGATTACAATTTCAAAGAAACATTTTATCGTATCAAATTTGATTGTATCAAAGCAAAACAGATACTATCAAAGTCAATAAATAAAAATGTATAAATATAAATAAGAAAAAGTATCGAGCTAAAAACGGTAAATAAATCAAGTTTGTTGTATAAATGTGTTGTTAAATATTAATTTTATTTTTATTATTTGTTGTTACAACGGCAATAGACAGCGGCACAGAGTTAGAATATGTTTTGGAATAACACATAGGACACATTTTATCCCGGAAAAATTGGAGGTTCCCCGCAACGCGGCTAAAACCGCGGGGAACCACTAGTATTCTACTTCGTTTTGTAGGTACCAGTAAACATTAGAGTATACAATGCCATTAGAAGTGATCACTGGCTCAAGTCACGTGCGAAGCAACCCTTGTATATTGCTGTTCTTTTTTTTCTTGCATCCGTAGGTAGGCTAGAGAATGGACGATCTGTTTGTTTTTTTTTTTATACCACGACGGTGGCAAACAGACATACGGTCCCACCTGATGGAAAGCGGTTACCGCAGCCTATGGACACCTGCAACACCAGAGGCATCACGGGCGCGTTGCCGACCCTTCAGAAACCTATTTACTCCTCTTTTGAAGAACCCCATACAGTATTCCAAAGGGTTTTTTGATGTAGATACTAATAAATAAAAATGTTAAGTTATCTATGTACTTTATACATATATTGTTACTAGCTTCTGCCTACGACTTGGTCCGCGTGGTCCGCGCGCATTCTTCGATAAATGGGCTATCTAACACTAAAATAATTTTCAAATCGGACCCGTAGCTCCTTAGATTAGCGTTTTCAAGTAACCAAACAAACTTTAGCTCTATATATTAGTAGGTGTAGTAGATATATATTTGTACCTCTGATTTAATAGCCATACATAAAAAGGAGAGCTTTGTGCGCGGTACGAATGAGAAACACCCTCGTTATCGTTAGTCGTTTGGAATCTTACACCAATTTGGTATAATTTCAAGTACTAGACTATTAAGTCTCTTCAAATTTTAATTCGCTATAGGGTCCGTTACGCGGAGAGTAACAAATGTGAACCTGAAAACTACAAAACCGCCCCAAGGCGTGAATGTAACAAACTAACACTGTCACATCTATCTATATAAATAAAAGAAAGTCGTGTTAGTTACACTATTAATAACTTAGCAACGGGTATACCGATTTGGCTGAAAATTGGTGGGGAGGTATCTTAGAACCAGGAGAGGGACATAGGATACTTTTATCCCGGGAAAATTGAAGATCCCGGGAACGCGGGTGAAACCGCGGGGAGCCACTAGTTCGTATATATATGGCACTAATGGCTCCCGCGGTTTCGCCCGCGCTTCCGGAATTTTCAATTTTCTCGATATAAAAAGTAACCAATGTGTTATATTTGCTAACTCTGTGTTGAATTTCATCGCGATCCCTTCAGCCGTTTTGGTGAGAAAGAGATATATCGTATGAGTATGGTATGAAGTAATAAAACACGCGTTTAAACATATCAGTTCAGAACATACTTTAATTTGTTCATAAAATAGTTAGCATAAATATATTCATTACCAACAGTTTCTAAAACCTTTAATGCAAGCTTAATTGCGAGAAAGTGTAACAAATATCCATGCATCTTATTAAACTATTGCATCTATTTTAGTTGGATAGTAAGATAAATGAATCGAACTAAGTTTTTTCAATGAAAATTCGGCAATCACCATAGCAACGCATTATTCTATTCCCCAAAACTAACCCACGGGAAACAGTTGCTTCCGTACCCGAGTTAAGATGAGAATAAACCAAAATTTACATTAATAGCATCATTAACATAACCAAATCGTATCTATGTTAGTGTTAATATGAATATATTTCTGACTGTAATAAATGAGGTTGTATATATGTATAATAGATCGAAAACTGTGTGTCTGTCTAAGCTGTAATAGTCTAATTGAGCATTCTGAAGCCGAAACTTGAAAGTTATGTTAGTTTTTCCGCATAATCTAAGTACTAATATTATAAAGAGGGAAGATTTGTATTTTTGTATGTAACGAATAAACTCAAAAAGTACTGGACCGATTTCAATAAATCTTTTTTCATTAGAAAGCTACATTATCACTGAGTAACATAGGCTATATTTTATCCCTGTATTCCTACGGGAACGTGAACTACGCGGGTAAAACCGCGCGGAGGCAGCTAGTATTTTATATACACAAACTAGCTAGCACCCCGAGGTAGTTCTCGTTCTAGCTAGTATTTTAAACTTCATATATTATGCAAAGTCGAGGACTACTGAAAACTAGTATATAATTAATATAGGTATCTAATTTCATTATTAATAATAGTGGCTAGCGATTATAATAGAAAGGCCCATTATGCTACACAAACTTTATCATTAAAATTACTCGTTAACATACGTTGCTTTTTGTATATGAAAACTGATTCCTAGTATTGAGTCAGAATAGTGATGTTTTATTAAAACGAATACTAGGTATATTATTCGATTATAGGAAAACAATATTAAAATGATATTATCTCCATTTTTTAGGGTTCCGTAGTCAACTACGAACCCTTATAGTTTCGCCATGTCCGTACGTCCGTCCGTCCGTCCGCGGGTAATCTCAGAGACGCTTGATACTGCAGAGCTGTAATTTGGTATGGTAGTAAATATTAACAGCGTCCACAAAGTTGAAACATAAAATCTTGAAAACTATTTTTTTAGAGCACCTACTTAATTTTAGTTCAGTGTCATTTCCCAACCCCCTCTAAAAACTGCTAGTAGCATTATGATCAATTTAAAAGGAAAACTATCACGGCTAACTTGGCTTTACAGGTTAACGAGTAAGCCATAAGATTAATATTTTCTTACCAATTTTATTCGAGCTTAGTTTTACAATCAATATTATAAAGCTGAAGAGTTTGTTTGTTTGGTTGAATGCGATAATCTCAGAAATTACTTGTCATTTTATACCTATGTCGTGTCTTAGTATAGTAGTATTAGTGTTTAGGTACCTATAGGTCGACGGACAAAATGGCCGTCTCGGCGTCGTGTATGTTACTTTTTGTAACGAACCCTATTTTGGGACGGAAATTACAAATCGAAATCATCATTATATTTCTTGCAGCCGTGAAGGGTTTCGGGAACGTCTGGGATTCAATTCTGCAAGGTACTCCGAAGTTTTGGAAAGATTTTTTGCTGTAGGATAGACATTATATCGTTTTATTCTCGGTTATTGGAATTACTAAACATACCATTGTAAGGCCTTCCACATTGACGTTTCTTCATATTCTTATACGAGAAGCAGTACGCAGCCAACACGAAAATGTAGAACTTAAAGCCCCATTGACCCAAAACATTAGTAATAATAAAAAAGTATAAAGTAACTGAAAAAAATGATTATCTTTAATAGTTTAATCATATCTTAATATAATATTAAGTATTTATCTCGTTTATAAAATTTTCGTGTCACAATGTTAGTTACCATACGCCTCCGAAACGGCTTTGCCGATTTTTATGAAATATAAATGCATATTCAGTAGGCCTGAGAATCGGCTACTATCAGATCTATTTTCCATACCCCTAAGTGATCACGGGAACGGGAACAGGAACTACGCGGGTGAAACCGCGGGCGGGGCGGCAGCTAGTTTATATATAAAGTTTTAGCTATCGAATTAGAAACACAATTGACATAACCATAGTAGGTACATATCATACTGACTCAGGCTAAAAATACATATATTACGTACCTACTGTAATTTTTTCTCTTATTTGACATTCACCGCCTTAGGCAGGATTAATTAATTGAGTATCGAGGAAATGCCATCGAACATTTCGAATTCCTTTATATTCCTATCTACGAATTGAATGTGGGTATGTAACGGAACAGGATGTTGTGTGAGTACAGTGGGAAGACGACGCCAATGTGTCGGCAGACTCCGACCTACACTTTGATAAAAGTGATAAGTGAGTTGTTTGTCGACGCGACACAGTGAGAACAAACTTCTGACATCTATAGTTGCCAATGCATTGTTTCATACTGGCGTCAATTCTAATAATATTACAGGTAAATGAGAAAGTTTGTGAGTATGGATGGATGACTGTTTGTTACTCCTTCACGCCGAAACGGCTGAAGGGATCTGCTTGAAATTTAGCGCAGAATTAGAATATTGGTAGGTAGGTACTTTTATTTATCAAAAATTTCACTTTTTTGGGATCGGGTGTAAAGCCGCTAGAAGCCACTAGTATCAAATAAAATAAAAATGTTTTTAAGGATTTTAAAATTATTTTTATTAGTCATTTATTAGGGATTCGTAACGGTAAGAGGGAGAGTGCATGTTATATATTAACGTTTTGAGAAGCGAAGAAAGCCACGTTTCCAAAAAGACACTGCACCTTAGACCAGAAGGCAGGCGTAAGAGGCCAAAAAAATAATGGTATGATTGTGTAAAAGATGACTGGAGACCGAATGAAATGGAGGGACATGACGCACAAAGACGATCCTTAATAGGATAAGGCAAGGAAGATGATGAAGACTATTTTGTTGAAATTTATTTCTATATACGATTCAATTTGTACTTGCATTATTTTATTTTTTATATTAGTTCTATTTTTATGTGAGTGGATTGTAGAGGGCTTACTGAAGCGTGCAGCAGCTGCGACAACTGTCAACGACAAATTCCTCCGGCGGGGTAAGTGAGTATTTAATGTCGAGACACATAGACACTAACGGATCGTGAACTGGTCAAGTTAAAGTTTATTCTCTTCTTCTCTTATCCTAACTTATTATCTATCCTAACTATACATTAACTTATAAATGCGAAAGTAACTCTGTCTGTCTGTCTCGCTTTCAAACTAAAACTATTGAACCGATTTAAATAAAATTTGATAGTCTAAAACATGAGAAAGGACATAGCCTCCTTTTTATCCCGGGAAATCTAGTGGCTCCCCAAAGTTTTACCTACATTTTATTCATTTTTTATAAATAAAAATAATTTTATGTTTAAATCTCTACTACTTTAGGTTAGATTGGTAGTTTTAATAGTACCAAAAAACAAAATCTACCAAACTAACCTACATTGGTAGTTTTCTACGTTTAATAGATTCAATACCTTAAATTAAGGTTTTCAATAAAGCATTAGGTATACAAATCGTAGTCTAATTAAAAATGTCTTATGTCCTTGTGTTTATGTTTAGATATTAATAGGAAAAGATAATTGGAAATATATTTTATAATAATGAAAGAAAATAAAAAATATTAGTCGTAATTGTGTTTCTCAGAAGAGGAGGCTCTATTAAAACTCCTCTACTCCTCTCCTCCTTAAACAGACAACATAAAAAAATTAAATTATAAACTAATTGTATTAAAAAAATAACAATATGAAATCGGTATAAAGTATGAGTATGAAAAAAAATATTACCTAATAGTACCTACCTACAAAAAAAAATAAGTGAATAATATGGAAGTGAAAAAACTAAAACCTAATTGAGTTATACAATAAGATGACAACTTGATGACAAGTGTCTATCAGCTTTCCCCGAGCAAAATACTCGTAGGATAAGTTGTCGGACCGTCATTGTCGTGTGTGGACACCTACAGTGGTATCTCAAGCGATTCCGCATTACCACCAGATGCCATCCGCACAAATAGTTCACACTTATCTTTCGAGACCTCACTTTTAACAACCATTATTGACTGTAGAAAAAATAAGCAAAGTATAAGAAAATAATTTCAGTTCCTTTAAATATTTTGTGTTACGTTCGACAAAAAATCATCACCGTTCGAATCTGACCTCTGTGAGTATGAGAACATAATATATGTAAGTATGTTTACTCATACATGTGTTACGTTTATACCTATATAATAGTAGTTTTTTTTTCATACCATAAGGGTGGCAAACAGGAAATTTTTCGATAGTTATGTTGCATTTGAAATATATTATCATTAGGTAAATAAAATATATTATACTAGTGGCTCCCCGCGGTTTCACCCGCGTTCCCGGGATAAAAAGTAGCCTATGTGTTATTCCAGAACATATTCTAGCTCTGTGCCAAATTTCAAGCAGATCCCTTCAGCCGTTGGAGCGTGAAAGAGTAACAAACATCCATACATACATCCATACTTACAAACTTTCGCATTTATAATATTAGTAGAATTTTTTTAAGCACACGTGTCACGTCTGTCACAAAACTTTGGGATTTGAAAATGCTATATTTATTTTTAGTTAATTAAACTAGAATAATATCATAACCAAATTTTTTGCTATCGTCAGTCACTGCCAATAGGAGATAGAACGAGCGCTCGATATGGGGGCATATTAAATTATCACACTCCTTTTATACCTTGTTTACGAGCCCAAAAATGGCTGACAGATAATTTCCTACCTATATTTACAGGTAAAAAGAAGGTGGAAATTTCCATGGCTCTTATTTGAGTAAATAAATAATTAAATAATGGTTCGGTAACTTTATATTGCCGTTATTGTTATTAAGTATTGTTACGTTTTAGATCATAATATAGGGAATACTAGTGACTCACCGCGGTCTCACCCGCGTCCTTCGGAACCTACAATTTTCCCTGTTAAAAAAGGACCCAACATATTATTCCAGAACATATTCTAACTCTGTACCAAATTACAATCAGATCCCTTCAGCCGCTTTGGCGTGTAAGAGTAACAAATATCCATCCATAATATTTGTTGGATGATGGCGGAAAATAAAAACCCATAGCCACTGTCTTATTTAAAAACTGCAAGCAAACTCTTAGCAAAATCGATTTCGATTCAAGAGAATTCAGTCAAACTAATTCCAATAGTAATTTTAAAGGGTAATGCCTAACATTCGTACGGACGTGCCCGACTCGGGGAAAGAAAACAGCGAGAAAGGGAAAAGTCTGCCTTCGAGATCGCAGTGAATATTTCAACCTCTCTAGAAATTGCTATAACAAAGAACTGAGCTATGTTGCAAGAAAATCAACGTCTTTTTTTGTCTAGAGGCAAATTGGTACGTTTACATTCGACAAATTGGAATTTAATCGGTGATTCAAGAGCAAACTCTTGGATTGTCATAATGATTCTTGTTTTATGGGAGAATAATACTTTTAATGCAAATAATAAAGAGCTGATTTTTAAAAGCTTTTATTGCAGTTGCCTCAACGGAATCATTTCTTAGTCATAAGACGTCCAAACGGTATACGGAGAGAAGTGGTTGTCGGAAAAAAACAGTTGAAGTCGAGCTAAATTGCGGTGAACGTTGAGGGTAATGCATTTTCTTTTTTATCGTAGGATCAGGAACATAAGTTCATAGAAAGAGGATTTCTTTTTGTTTTATGTTTTGCTTACAATCACATCTAACGGGTTGACGCCGAAAGTGATTACTTATCTCCGATTTTAGATTGAATTTGAAACGTCATATGAAAAAAAAAATGTTGCGGATTTTAGATTACAATAATAGAAACGCGATTTATTATTCATTATTCAGTTAATAATATACTAGGTACCTACTACTAATGTTGCGGCTTACGGCAAAAAAATTGCTTGTTAAGATCTTTTTTACCTTCCATAGAGTTGTTTGAAGGGTATTTTTTGAATTTGTATTAACACAAGTTATCTTAACAGAGACAGGATTAATCATGAATACCTATTGAGTTATCTGTAAATTAAAAACCTCATTTTACTTAAGACATTACGATAGATCACTTTGCGACTTCACTTATAGGTAGGTAGGTACTATTTGGGGAGAAATGAAGCAACGAAATGATATCTCATGCAATAATTATATGAGAAATTAAATTGTGTATATCCTTCAGGTGTCTGTCACAATATCACTTATATTATAATTTTCCTTGTTGACTTTTATCCAACCATTTTCCCAGTATTATTTAAGGAGCAGCATCATTCATAAAATGTCAACTGAGCCGTTGTAATGTACTAAAAAAGGGGTTTTCTTTCAATGATAAATGAGTGAGACAACGAATTTGCTTTGAAGACATTAAGAACAAAAGGTTAACGCAAACAAAAGAAATATAATGGACGCTTGCACAACAAGATTCTTTTGTTTATAAATAATTAGGTGAGTGAGTGAACATGAAGTTTCGTTCACAGTTCGTGTGTAGGTATAGGAATAACGTCCGGCAAATGACAGTTAAAAATACATGGTTCCTTTAAAGCAGCTTACTAAAAGCAATTGGCTTGTAGACTATTTTAGGGGTGGTTATTTAGTCGTGTAAAAGTTATTTTTCGTACTCAGAGAGAGTGTGGGTACTTACTTGTACATTTATCGCTATATTTGAGGGTAGAAACAATGCTTGAATGTAGGTAGTATCTACATGATTTCAAGCATTGTTCTAAATAGAATTTTAAATTGGAACACGTTTTCAAAGCAAGTACATAATTATTTAAACGTGTCTTAAAATATATATTGTAGATACCTAAATGTTTCGTTGGTTTATATATTAAACTACTAATATTATAGAAACGGTTTGCTAGTTAAGACGTTTTAACCTTTCAAAGAAAGCTAGCACAAATTCAAATAATATTTTACTCATTACACTCAAGGCAGGATGAATAATAATATTAATTTTGTTAATTTAACTTGATGTATACCAGTTTAATAATAAATAAATTCGGCTAAAAGATTTTATTCGACACAGAATTTCAAATAAAAGTAGGTACCTACTTATTATATCCGTTTAATTTAAATTGCTAAATTTAAACAGTTCTAAAATAAGATTATGATTAATTTCAATCATAAATTTTAATTTACAAAATTGCGAGTATTGAAATTGAAACCTTATGGCAATCAATCAGAAAAGACTTTCAGATTCAATCACGTACCTACCTACCGTATTTCAAATCATACTCATTTCAAACTTGTTCGTGTTTGAAATCTTTACAAATTATCGCTTGCCTCCGTCGCGCCGCCGCGCCGGCTCTGTTTACCGTACGGTAGTAATGTTACCAGTTGATAAATGACTACTCTTTATCATTCCTCCTATTTTCTGGGGAAGAATTCTTCTTTTTTTCCTTAAATACTGTAGTTTTTAAATGGCAAAAAGCAGTTGTGTATCTCCCTCGTTACGTGTGTCCATAAACCGATAATATGAATTTAGTTAGATACTAGGTATTTGTTACACAAAGTTATAGGAAAATAACAAGGATGCAAATAAAAATTATTGGCGCATAATAAGAGTAGGTATGTTATCGACAGTTAATCCAAAAAATTGGGTAGATTTCTGTATTTCAATGATTAAAATTTCGATATTAGAAAAGTTTCTCCATGAAATAAAGAACCTGAAACAAGGGCTCCACTTGTAGAATGTATGACATTTCCTCATGAAGTGCTTCTATAATTTTAGTTCCTAATTCTGCCGCAACATGGCGATGTAGCTTAAACTATAAGCTTTATTTAATAAATTAATGAACCATACATACATAATACGTAATAGTAAACTACGAAAATATGTCATGGAAGGTTAAAATAGAAGATTAAAAATAACAAGATAACTTATTATTAGGGCAAGCGTATAAATTGTTGTAGTTTTAAAACATTCGTAGCAAAATTACTGAAGGCTGGTTGCTAACATACTTAATGGTTTGCTTACTTTGATTGTTTGGACCCCAAACTTAGGTAACAGATTTATTCTCACTTTATGATGAGTTGATAAGTTGAAAGATAATTAGTCTTAACTAGTGGCTCCCTGCGGTTTCACCGGCGTACCCGGGAATCTTCAATTTTTCCGGATAAAAAGTAGCTTTAAGTCCTTTCTCAGGCTCTAGACACACTGTATACAAAATTTCATCGGTTCTGTCGCTTAAGCGTAAAGGTGAGACAGACAGACTTACATTTATAATATTAGTTATGATAATTCTTTATAATAGATATTATCCATTTTAATCTAGGTTACTTATAGAAATTGCGTGGGAACAGTATAACACCAGTTAACAAGAAAAATAAACCGTTTGTATAATAAATGTATTTAGCTATATAATCTACTTATTTAGGTACTTGTACCTACACTAATATAAAAAGAGGATTTTTGTTTTTTTTACTACTAAATACGATCTCAAAATACTAGACAGAACAGAATAATTCTTTCACCAACGTAGAGCTACACTATCAGGTAGTAACTTTGGCTATATTTTGTCCCTGTATACCTACAGGAACGGGAATTTTGCGAGTGAACTGCGGAAGCGGAAGCTAGTTTGTTAAAATAGTTTAGAGTTTACATTGTTTCAGTAAAGCTCTTCTGGGCACACGCAAAATGTGGTGATTCCTATATCACGGTAGTATGTATACATGACATGACAGACCGGTTGGCTTTGTGCTAAGTGACCCTGAATTTTAAGCCAATGGTCGTGGGTCGTGCGTCTTTGTCAGAATGTAAATATTTTAAAGTATTATATGTAGTTTATCAGCAATCTAGTTACCATAATACAAGCTTTGTTTAGTTTAGAATCAGATTGGTCTTGTGTTAAAACTATTCTTCTTTCTACTATTAGCCATTTCCAAATGAAACCCTAGCTGTGTGCGAGAGTTCTCACAAATACTTGGACAGTTATTATCACTCAGCAGATATATAAAATCCACAGAAAACGCACTTAACTGGGTTTTGATTAATTCAAAGAGGCGAGTTTTTAAACGACTTTGGCCAGAATAATAATTTACTTTTCAAAGTGTACTTACCTACTCGTTCATCGCAAGAGTATTTATTTTATGGAGCGCTCAACTCGAATTATGACTTTAACTAATTTATATCAGTTTTAATTTTAATTAATGACTAACTGTAACAATGTTTAAACCTTTTTAATTCCCGCCGCATAATGAGGGTTCTTAAGTTTTAACCCTTTACCGGTGGTTTCATCTGACAAGTAAACCACTTTCGGGTTACAAAGTCAAAATATCCCAAACCGAACCCTTACCAATTTTGAGTACCTACTCGAGATTGCAACTACTAAACTATTTATCGTTAAATAATGTAAAAAAACAACAAGAAATAATCATAATTTGTAATGGATTTATTATTGTTAACGTTAAAATTTTACACAAATAAATATCCTGGGACAATTTCCACACGTAGGCAATCTGATTCCAAACTTTGTAGAACATTAAACTAATTACTATATTATACATAATGGATATTTATATCCTGACAGAACCAAGATTCCTATTACCGATTACCAATGCTCACATTTTTTTTTCTGTTCAAAAGTAGAAATTTAAATCGCAACCGGCGATTCGAGTTGTTCCGAATCGCCAACCATTCTCTATATTCTCTTAGAACCCGGAATTAAGGCTCTCAGCTCAAGATCCTAATATATTGTGAAGTATTAGTCCGAGTTAGCGCTCGTTTAGTACATTTGTGATGGCGTACCCGCCTGGAGGTGATTAATCGTCGTTAATGAACTGAAACGGACTTCTGGTTATACGGAGCTACGAAGTATTGCAGAATGAGTATCTATGCCGTAGTCATCTGGTTGAATCTGCTATGCTATGCAATAGCTTAAAAATCGCCTTAGCGTTTATGTAGGTAGTTTATAGTAGGCGTTACAGAGTGGTCGTGGTTGTGTAATGGTTGCGTGACATTATTTGTTCACCACCTCTCTTGCGATGCCTCTCCACCTGGCACGATTTTCTTAGGCACGATTGTTATGACTGGATTTGTTATACTAAAATAATAACTATGTAGGTAACACTGGATTTGTTTGTTTAGGATTTTGAAAGATACTTTCTCTACGTTCATCATAGCTCCCAGTCATGGTAAGGGATCAATAAGTTAAGATCGCTAATACTAGTACCTACAGGGGTAACGAGGTGAAACATTCATCATGCGATCACATCTGATTGGCTTCAAAACAGGTCAGTTTATATATATATACTTTTGAAAACTAAATTGGGCCATATTTTCATACACGGCCAATCTGATTCCAAAGTAAGCTTGTGATATGGTAACCAGATAGTTGATAAACTTACATACCTACTCATATAGGTAACGCGGTTTTACCATCTTTGAGATCCATTTTTCCGTGATAAAAAGAAGCGGTTGTCCTTTCTCAGGTTCTTGACTCTCTGTGTACCAAATTTTATTTAAATCACTTCAGTAGTTTTAGGGTGAAAGCGAGAGAGACAGAGTTACTTTCGAATTTATAATATCAGTTAAGATATATAACGGGACGAGTTTTCACGTGACCACGTCTCGCTATATATATAAATCATACAAATATATATGGTTAAATTCTGTATTAAAATTATAAAGTTGGTGCTATGAACTCTAAGTTATTTGATTTTAAACGCTATATGAGTCAACCTGAACTTAACAACAAAGAAGTTTGCAGTTATTTCATAAGCTCTACAGAAGCGTAGCTTAGATAAAATTTACCTACTATGAACTTTTGCCTATAACGGTAAGAATAAAGTTATTTATCTACTGCATATTCTAAGTGCTTGCTTTTTAAATAAATGCGAAAGAAACTCTGTATGTGTGTCTTGCTTTCACGCTTAAACTACCGAAACAATTTAAATGAAATTTGGTACACAGACAGTCTAAAGCCTGAGGACATTGGCTAACACTTTTAATCTCGGGAAAATGGAAGATTTCCGGGTACGCGGGTAAAACCGCGGGGAGCCACTAGTAATATATATAATAGGAATTCTATTCACAAAAATAAAATGACATAAGCTCGACGACGTTTCACAGTTTCTGTGTATGTTTTGTCTCTTTCTTTCACTATACTATCACGTAAAAGATCCACTTTAGACAGCCCGGTTGGCTATGTGGTAAGTGACCCTGGCTCTCAAGCCGGGAGTCGTGGGTTCGAATCCCACCCAGGACAAACATTTGTATGCATGAATATGTCTGTTTATCCTGTGTCTGGATGTAATTATCTATATAAGTATATATTTATTAGTAGTATATGTAGTATATCAGCTATCTGGTTACCATAACACAAGCTCACTTTGATGCTTAATTTGGATCAGATTGGCCGTGTGTGGAAAATGTCCCAGGATATTTTATTTTTATTTACTTATCTGGGGTGTAGCGCTCGCTCGCCGACGAAGTTGAAAATAAAAGTACCTACCTACTGGTCGAACAAGCTCTCTTCACTGTCGTGTTACACATAAAAAAATGTTTATTATTAATCGCGCTTTCCACAGTTGAATATTGGTTGTTTTCCATTATTTTCCCATTGTTTTCCACAATAAACATTGACAATGCAACCAGCGGCTCTAACCAATAGTCCATGTAGGGATTATCTCCCGCATGAGAGACTAAAAATAGAGCAGAGCTTACACTGTAGTTTCTCCATCTATTTTGTCCATTTATTTTGATGAAGCAAATCTTCGATGTACAGTGAAATGTGTTTATTTGGTAGGTATATAGATAACACTTTATTGTATACCAATTGCATAAAAGAAATATATGTACCTAATATAAAAACAACAGTAACTAAATGCACAAAAGGCGGTCTTTTCGCTCAAAGCGATTTCTTCCTTTTAACCGTTGGATGGTAAAGAATTTGGGTCACAATACTTAAATATTGATTAATATAAATAATTTTTCAATAAATACTCGCAAATAGGACATCATCCGGATAATTTACCTATACATAACAGAGACTCAAAGACCACACTAGTGACTCCCCGCTGTTTCAACCGCGTTCTTGGTGATCTTTAATTTTCCCGGAATAAAAGTAGCCTATATGTTAATCCAGTTTATAAACTAACTGTGTTTTAAATTACGCCTAAATCCTTTGACTAGTTTTTGCGAGAAAGAGTAGCAAGCATTCATACTCACAAACTTACCTACGCATTTATCATTAGTACTTAGATACTTAGGATAGAATATTCATTGAATAAAGCAGTAATAGGTACGGAAACTGAGTTTTCCACTAATCTAGTCCAAATACAATTCAAAGCTCTATTTCAAACTGTTGAGAACATTTTAATTGCATTGATGGCGTATTATATGGTTCATGGAAATTTTAACTACGTTATTAATATTAAGTACCTACTAAGTACTTGCAATCAGTTGCAATCAGAAGAGACCCCTTTTTTTTCCTGCTTCGCCGCTACGGTGGGGCTGCGGGGCTCGCGAGGCTATCAACCGCGGCCCCACCACTCCGGCGGTTGCCCACAGATCAGGGGCTCGTCTCCGCGGGGGTAGGAAGGTCCCCCGCTCTTCTATCGGCTCTCGGGAAAGGAACCCGTGACCCCCTCCATCCTAGGGAATTCGCGAATGAGCCAATAAATCAGAAGAAACCCTAATCTAAGCAGGAGCGTCCTGAAGTTAAAGCTGAAAGATTCATTGCTTGATGACAGTATACCCACATGATGTGCTGTCATCGAGCAATGAATCCCTACAGCATGCTTGTGTTCGTATAATTTGCATAATATTGTTGTTATTATTATTTAGCTATACCTATTAGTTTAATGATGGTGGGTTACATAAAATTATATGAAGTAAAAAATGCCATCTCGCCATCGAACTTCACAGCTTGCCGAGTAATTAATGTAAAAAGTATTTTTTTTATATTGATTATAAAAAAATAAAAACTATAATAGGTGTACGTACCTACTGCCACAGTAGCTACCATCGCGTTTTCCTTAATAAAAACGTTAAGTCATAGCAGTAAACTATTGATTTGACATATACCTACATTCCTAGAGTATTTAAGGCATAATCTGATAACGCATAGTTCCAGTTATGTCCCAATCGACCAGACACAAGCTTTTCCTATCAACGAGAGGGATTGAGGTCATAATCCACCGCGCGGCGAGCTCACGAATCGGTGGACTTCAAGTAATAATGAACTAAGTACTAACGGAAAGTTTTCCAATTCTATCTTTGATTTAATGAAGATTTAGCTGTTTGGGTATAAAATAGCGGATTATTAGAGAGACAAACGATAGTGATATAGACATTTAGTACGGTGAGACATAAAATATTTTATGCTAATTTTGTATGAAATAAAATTTGTATATACAAAATGGTAATGTAATGTTAAAAAAATTCATTCTTTTTTTTTATACTAACGGATATTTTTTCATCCGACTTTTCCAGGTAAAATGTTTTTACCTGAAAATGTCATTGGAGTTATTATAAACATTAAAATAATTTGCATAATCCTTACCGGCGAACATTATTTTAATCTACGACTCTTAAGCTAAATACCTTACCTTACCTTTTCATACAGTAGTTGATTTATATATTAATTATCTACTTAACAAAAGCAACCTAATAATCCTCTGTTTAGTAAGTACTCATAAGTTTTTAGTTAAATAAACGTGTTTTCAATTCAATGACTAATCCAGAAATCAAAACGGCAACGCCATAAAATCTATTAACGTTGCGTAATTTTTATTATTTTGAAGTTTATCTATACTAATAATAAAATGTAACGGATGGGTGTCTGTAGGTACATGGAAGTTATATGAGAAATATTGAGAAGATATATGATTGGGACCTTTATTTTGAATATAATACCTTATTAGTTGCAATTTTTTTTAATTAATAAAACGAGATCGTATAAAACATAGATCGATTTCAATCGTAGATGAAAATTTGTATAGTCGTCGTCGAGTTACAAATGGTGTAACTAATACGACTTTGTTTTATATACAGCAGACAGAGAAGAAGATGAGAAGAGAAGAGATGCTAAGCTGGCTTGGTGGTCAGTGACCTTAAGTTTGAAACTGCCAGTTATAGGTACGATGCTTGTACAAATCAAATATTTGAGTGAACAAACGTGTCTGTTGGTTTCAATTGAAAAACAATTTATCCAATGCATCATACGTGTCAGAACACTGAGTTGACTTTAAAACGACAGACGATTTCGTATTGCTCTACTCCATTCTTCATGTGTCTGTATTGGAACACGGTGGAACAACCGGGTACTCTATCACCGGCATTTCCTGAAAATGTACGGTATTTCGCAAGTTTCCAAGCGAATATTTGTCAGTGAGTTTATTGGTGTACGAGACTCCGCTCCCGTACAATAGAGGACATGAAAAATATACACATAGGAATTTCAATCCGGTGAGCCACATTAATAGAATTTTTCCCACAAATTGTTTCGATTTTTCATAGAGTGTAAAAAAATTTAAATTATTGACAGCTTTTAAAAAGCGTGCGCGCTTTCATTTGAAACTAGCTAACCCACTCTACTTTGTCTGCGGTCATATAAGATTTTTTCCCCGTTTTTGCAATAGTTTTTATTGATGCTCCGTTTCTGTTTATCGCTGCTTGATATTATATAGCTTCCTCGATAAATTATATTAGAGTGTTTATACAAACAAACAGGTTAAAATCTTATATATAAAATTCTGGTGTCACAATGTTATAATTACCATACTCCTCCGAAATTGCTTGACCGATTTTTATGAAATATTTATATGCATATTCAGTAGGTCTGAGAATCGGCTACTATCTATTTTTTATACCCCTGTGATCGGGAACGGGAACTACGCGGGTGAAACCGCGGAACAGCAGCTAGTTTGTATAGAAAATAAGCGCCCAATGGGGTGGGTTCATAGTGACTTTCGCCTTGTATTATATTTGTAGGTGAAAGGCACATATACCTAAGAAGTAAGAGAGATGTATGTAATTCCCAAGACCAAAACTTATTAGACCAAGATATTTTACCATATTATTCATTTATTTTCAACACAAATTACTTTAATTAATTTATATCTAATTAGTTAATAAATCCTTTTATATGACCTACAGTGTACAGACACTTCAGAATAAATAATGCGTACATAGCGTAAATTCAACCGGAAAATGTATGCGGATGTCGTAATATTAAAATTTCGGTATGACTTGCCGTGTTCTTTCACTTTATTAATGTAATACAATTTATCAAGCTGAATTCAAATCGTGATTAAATCTACGATAAAGGATATTTTTATTAGGTCTTTTCACGAACAATTTTCCACAATAAGCCAACATCGTGCATCGCCTTAATTAGATGATAATCTATTTTAGTGGTTGAAACTGAAAATGATATTAAAATAAAACTTATTACAGTGATGAATATGAAAAAGGGCAAAATGTTAATATATAATATTAGATGTATATATTAACTGTAGGTACCTATAGAAAGTCTGCGTTCTACTAATATCGTAAAAGCTTATCCCTACTAATATTATAAATGCAAAAGTAACTCTGTCCGTCTGTTACGTAAACCACAGAATCGTTTTTCCTAAGATTTGGCACAGAGTAAGACTAGAGCTTAGGTAAGGACATAAGCTACTTTGTGTAAGGAAAGTTTATATTCCCCCGGGACACAGGTGAAACGGCGGGGCGGAAGCTAGTTCCATATAATCAGGTCTTAATCCCTAATATACAAGACAGGATATCAAGCGACATTCCTTTCATAGATTGTGCCTTTGAAGCTGAACCGGCGGTTATTGCAATTACATTTACATACTATAATACATACCATAACTGCCGTCTTCGTGGTTAATCTGAATTATTTTAATTCGGCTTTCCAATTTCAATGTGAATGTAGCAAAATAAATCAATATCCTGGAAGATTTTTCGCACATGATTTTAAGCTAAGCGCTTGAACTGTGGTAAGTAGATAGCTAAAATACTACTCAGGTAGGTATATATCCGTCCATATATAATATAGGTATTGTTCTGAATGAATGAAAATCTAACCCATAGTCGTCGGCTTAAAGGTCGGGATCTAACCACAAAGCCAACCGCCCAGTCGAAAGGATTTGCAGTAATGATAACATAGGACTGCCAATGTATTACTGCAATAGTATTGAAAACACAGACCTATAAATAATAATAATAAATATCCTGGGACATTTTTCACACACGGTCAATCTGATTCCAAAGTAAGCTTCAAATGAAGCTTGTGTTATGGTAAGCAGACAGCAGATATACTTACTACATATAATACTTTTAAATACATACATATTACAGATATTTACATCCAGACACAGAACAGACATATTCATGCTATAATTTTAATCCAACTCAATTTGTATAAAAACCAACCGTGTCACTGTTTCTTTGACGTCCGAAGGCAATAACAGTCGATTGCGGACTGTATGACGACGTAGCAAGCAGTCATTTTTGCTGCGTGTATATTTTGCGACGTCTAGTTAGATCACAGGATAGATTGAGAATCTGCAAAATGATAAATAAGCAGAAAGATAGCCACCGGTAAAAGGTGAACTATGAACGTTAGTGCGGCGGTAACTGCTAGTAATTTGTTCACTTCGGACCAAATGAGAAATGGATACCGCTCGCGGGCGGAGCGGTACGATTCCACAAAAATAACTCAAACGGCATTAGCAGCAAACTTGCTTGCCATGAATAAATCAAGACACGTTATTGGTGAGACAATGGTTCGGGAACGTTGTTCGATGTTTTTGTTAAGCGATTGGTTTTACTGTTTGCTGTTTACGTAGGTTTATAGAAAACTAATAGGTAGGTACCTATCCTGTGACATTTTTCACACAAATCAAATCTGATTCTAAAACAAACTAACTTTTCGCAAACAAAACAGTTTGTACTATGGTAACCAGATAGCTACATAGACAACTTTTAAAAATACAAAAGAGAAATATTCGTGCCCACGAATGTTTTTTTGAAGTCTTTGGAAGTCGAACCACATAGCCAGCCTTACAGTGAAATGGTACTGGACCGATCTAATTTGAAAGCTACGTCATTTGTAAGTGTTATAGGCTATATTAATCTTTGTATTTCTACAATGGTAAAACCGCGCGGAGGCAGCTAGTGCTAGAAGAAAATGAAATGTTCTTGTATTTGTCTGAAATACTTAGCAAAGCGGGCAATTTTCTGGCTTACTAAAAGATATTTATCCTCCAACTTCAAATGTTTACATAAAATAAAATATCTTTTGATATAAAGCTTTCTGTGAAATTTAATGCACTGGTATTTTTTAATTAACATTAAATAGTGATACAAAGAGAAGATAACTAAACGGAATAAATACGCTATACCTTACGTGCCGACGACAGAAATAGATTTTAACATTATCTTTTAAAAGCAAAATAGATACGTCTGTCTATATCATAGTAGGTATCTCTTACACGCTTAGACCGACTTGATGCAGTTTTTTCTGCTTAAAGCTTTATTGAGACATCATTAGCCTGCCGCGATAGTTTTCTTTTTAAAGTCATCATATACGTATACTACTAGCATGATTTTTTACATATCTACAAACAATGTTTTAGTTTTTGTAGAGGAGGACACACAACTCTAACTAAAATTACAGCTTAAAAGCTTAATATGAATTTCGTATACGGAACCCTGAACCGGAATGCGTTCTTAGCAAACCTTGTCTATTTTTAATAATATACAAGACGGGATATTATAGCGATATTCCTTTCATAGATTGTGCCTTTGAAGCTGAACCGGCGGTTATTGCAATAGCATTATGGGAACGATGAAATAAAATATGCAAACAATCTTCTTTAGGTATGCGAGTATATTTTTAACCTTTATAGATACCTTGTAAACTCACATAGAAGAATAGTAAAAGAATAGTAACGAAAAACAGTCTCGAACCGTAACCAAGTAAACAGCTAACAAAACACTAGCGGCGCGCGCAGCCCAGAGGCAAGCGCGCAGTCTCAATAGACAAGGATGCCGCCACATCAGCCCCCCTGGAGACCTTTAGGGTCGAAAATAATCTGGAAAGTGTACACGACGTCCAGATCGTGTCGTGTGGGGTTGAGACGTAGGTGATTTCGCAGTGTCCGCTGGTACCTGTATGCTCACTTCTTGTGGTGTCGAACTGCTCAACAAATAGGCTGGTTTCAACCTATCTATAGAAACGGTCACAGGTTTCCCTTTAACATAAATTTTGAAGTATTTATCACCGCGTTCGAGGACATTGTAAGGACCGGTGTAGGGCGCCTGCAAGGGTTTCCTCACCGCGTCCTGCCGAATAAAAACTTGTGTCGCAGTGGTTAAATCTTTGCTCATAAAAACTGGGGAAGTGCCATGCCTGACAATAGGTGTCGGCTTCAACTTTTGTAAGTTTGCTCGTAGACGAGACAGAAAATCATTATAATCTACAAGTTCCATGGGAGTACTTTGGAAAAATGCTCCTGGTAGGCGTATTGCTTCTCCGTATACTAATTCAGCGGATGATGATCCAATATCTTCTTTCCAAGCTGAACGTATTCCGAGGAGAACTAATGGGAGAACTTCGTACCAGTCATCGTTGTCATGGCACATAATAGCTGCCTTTAGCTGGCGATGAAATCTCTCAACCATTCCGTTCGCAGCTGGGTGATACGCTGTCGTCTGCAAGTGGTTGGCACCGATTAATCGTGAAAGTTCTTGGAATAAACTTGCATCGAACTGTTTACCTCGGTCTGTGGTTAC
The DNA here is from genome assembly GCA_905147785.2 of Thyatira batis. NCBI lineage: Eukaryota > Metazoa > Arthropoda > Insecta > Lepidoptera > Drepanidae > Thyatira > Thyatira batis. The sequence continues at coordinate 4,423,076 of LR990507.1, forward strand.
CTTTTCAGGACATCCAAAACGTGAAATCCAACCAGATACAAATGCGCTCGCTACAGTATCAGCTTTGATGTCATGCAGTGGAAACACTTCTGGCCAACGCGTAAATCTATCCACAGCTGTTAAACAGTATCTGTAGTCATGACATATTGGCAGAGGTCCTATGAGGTCTATGTGCACGTGACTAAATCTGCTTGACGGGGGAACATATGCATGTACTGGAGATCGAGTGTGACGGGAAACTTTCGAACGTTGGCATGCTAAACAACTTCGTGTCCAAATCTTGCAGTCTTTCTTTATGTTAGGCCATACATACTTTTCAGTAACTTGTCTCAGTGTTGCTTTGACGCCTGGATGACTCAATCCGTGAATACTGTCAAAAGCTTGTCGACGAAACTGTGACGTCAGGTAAAGTCGTGGAGATGGGCCGGAGACATCGCAGTATAACAACTTACTGGAGCTAGAAACTTTAATTTTCTGAAGATCCAGTGAAGTATCGCTTTGAAGAAGCTGCTTAAGCTCATCATCTTCCAACTGCGAGTATGCTAGGGCGTCTAAATCAAAGGAAAAAGTTATCGCATCAGTGCGGGAAAGTGCGTCAGCAACCACATTATCTTCACCTGCTATGTGTCGTATATCTGTGGTAAATTGTGACACGAAATCAAAATAACGAAACTGTCTTGGAGAACAGTTTTCTGAAGCTTTCTGAAAAGCTGAGACTATTGGTTTGTGGTCTGTATATATGATGAAATTTTTCCCCTCAACCATGTGCCTAAAATATTTAACCGCTTCGTATATTGCTAACAACTCCCTATCAAACGGGCTATATTTCCGTTGAGCGGTGTTAAGTTTCTTGGAAAAGAAACCAAGCGGTTGATTTTCAGTACATATTTCCTGCTGTAGCACCGCACCGACAGCATTGTCTGAAGCGTCCGTACACAATAATAATCTTGCTGATTGATGAGGATGTGCTAACAAGGTGGCATCAGCTAAACTGGTCTTACAAGCGACGAACGCTTCTTCCAGCTCCTGGGACCATATTACCGGAGTGCTGGGCTTTACAGCTGGGCCAGACAAAAGTTTGAGTAGTGGGGTCTGAATTTTTGATGCATTCGGTACAAAACGTCTATAAAAATTTATCATACCGAGAAATCTTCGTAGCTCCTTGATGGTCTTGGGCTGTGGAAAACTCTTAATAGCTTCGACCTTCTGTGGTAGTGGTTTGGTACCTGAGGAAGATACGATGTAGCCAAGAAATTCTACTTCGGGCTCACCAAAAACGCATTTGGAGCTGTTCATCACCACACCATAGTCCTGCAGACGCTGAAATACCTGCTTCAAATGGACTTCATGCTGAGCCTCGTTCTGTGAGGCTACAAGAATATCGTCGATATACGGATAGCTAAATTCCAGGTCTCTGAGGATCTCATCCATAAAACGTTGAAATGTTTGAGCTGCGTTGCGAAGTCCGAAACTCATAAACGGGAACTCAAACATACCAAACGGAGACGCACATAACAACATAACATAAATGCTAAGTTAGTGCTTAATCTGAATTAAAATGGATTTCCGATTTCAATGTGAATGTAGTAATTACGCTATAAGCTATCCCACAATATACCACACTATAGGAAAGGCAAATAAATAAAAAAATCCCCGCCAATAATTGCCATACCAAATTACAGCTCTGTAGTATCAAGCTTCTCTGAGATTACCGCGGACGGACGGACATGGCAAAACTATAAGGGTTCGTAGTTTACTACGGAACCAGAAAAATCGGATCACCTTTCCCAGCATATTCGAGATTTTAAAATTTTCAATTAATTGTCACACTAAACGCGACTCAACTCATTCTCACTTATCATGCACGACATTGTATTCTATAAAGCATTTTTTAATACAGTTGCTCAAAAAGTGGTGTATTGCAGGGACGTATAGCGTTCGGAAAGTGGGCTATTACACACTAGTGCTTTTTTTTTACCATTACCGAACTCGTGCGTGCATCTTTCCCAACTGTCAAAATAATGTCTATTATAAAGAAAAACCAACCATGAAAGTTTTACTAAAGAGTTTTTAATTTTTATGATTAATACAGATACGTATATTTTTAAAAAGAAGCTTGTATATTATCTGAATATCAGATTTAATGATTTAGGTTAGGTTTCATTTCATCTCATTAAATATCATTTTCATTTCATATCAATAAAAAAAATATACTGAAGACTAAGCTGTATACATAGTTCCCTTTGCCTACCAAAATAGGCGAAGAAAAAAAAACTCTGCTTATAAAATGGCGCCAACCGTAGGCGCCATTTTCCAGATATTTTCATTGCGAGATTAGTTTATTGTGTTTTTATTGTTTCATTAAATTGCTTTATTTTTTCGCAACTGTATTAAAAATAGTCGTTCAGTACACTTGCGGAACCGTCATTGCAACTTGTTCCGACTGCCAACCCTCGCCTTCGGCTGCGCCGCGGCTCGGGTAGTCATTCGTCGGAACTCTTTGCAATGACAGCCTTTCCGCACTTGTAACGAAATATACTATTTCCAGCGACAATTGAATGTGTTTGAGTTTTACAACGTGTTAATGTGATAGGCGATCGATGTAAGATCACACGTGACAAAGTGTAATGCGGGCAATCACCTTGCAATTGTCATTTTAGTGCCCACATACACACGTAAGTCTGCTAACACAAGTCTTTATCCTACAACTAGCTGCCTCCCCGCGGTTTTACCCGCGTAGTTCCCGTTCCCGTGGGAATACAGGGATAAAATATAGCCTATGTTACTCGGGGATAATGTAGCTTTCCAAAGGTGAAAGAATTTTTGAAATCGGTCCAGTAGTTTCGAACAAACAAACAAACAAACAAACAAACAAACAAACAAACAAACAAACAAACAAACAAACAAACAAACAAACAAACAAACAAACAAACAAACAAACAAACAAACAAACAAACAAACAAACAAACAAACAAACAAACAAACAAACAAACAAACAAACAAACAAACAAACAAACAAACAAACAAACAAACAAACAAACAAACAAACAAAAACAAACAAACAAACAAACAAACAAACAAACAAACAAACAAACAAACAAACAAACAAACAAACAAACAAACAAACAAACAAACAAACAAACAAACAAACAAACAAACAAACAAACAAACAAACAAACAAACAAACAAACAAACAAACAAACAAACAAACAAACAAACAAACAAACAAACAAACAAACAAACAAACAAACAAACAAACAAACAAACAAACAAACAAACAAACAAACAAACAAACAAACAAACAAACAAACAAACAAACAAACAAACAAACAAACAAACAAACAAACAAACAAACAAACAAACAAACAAACAAACAAACAAACAAACAAACAAACAAACAAACAAACAAACAAACAAACAAACAAACAAACAAACAAACAAACAAACAAACAAACAAACAAACAAACAAACAAACAAACAAACAAACAAACAAACAAACAAACAAACAAACAAACAAACAAACAAACAAACAAACAAACAAACAAACAAACAAACAAACAAACAAACAAACAAACAAACAAACAAACAAACAAACAAACAAACAAACAAACAAACAAACAAACAAACAAACAAACAAACAAACAAACAAACAAACAAACAAACAAACAAACAAACAAACAAACAAACAAACAAACAAACAAACAAACAAACAAACAAACAAACAAACAAAAAAAAACAAACAAACAAACAAACAAACAAACAAACAAACAAACAAACAAACAAACAAACAAACAAACAAACAAACAAACAAACAAACAAACAAACAAACAAACAAACAAACAAACAAACAAACAAACAAACAAACAAACAAACAAACAAACAAACAAACAAACAAACAAACAAACAAACAAACAAACAAACAAACAAACAAACAAACAAACAAACAAACAAACAAACAAACAAACAAACAAACAAACAAACAAACAAACAAACAAACAAACAAACAAACAAACAAACAAACAAACAAACAAACAAACAAACAAACAAACAAACAAACAAACAAACAAACAAACAAACAAACAAACAAACAAACAAACAAACAAACAAACAAACAAACAAACAAACAAACAAACAAACAAACAAACAAACAAATCTTTCCTCTTTATAATATTAGTATAGATAGTATAGATATTGCAAATACGGCTACTAATATTGTAAATACGAAAGTTTAGATGAATGTTGGTTACTCAATTACGTCAGAAATCAGAATGACTAGAAGTCTCTCACTCAATAAAATTTGGCTCAAATTTAGAGTATGTTTTATAATACTAGGCTACTTTTTATCCGAATTATTTAAAGATTACCAGGAATGCGGGTAATACTAGTGGAATGTAGTTTGTTTAAATCTTAACCGTTTTATAAAGCACCAGTTAGCTTTGAGAAAATCAATAGCTTCTTCAATGTGTGAATTTACCACATATTTATTTACTTGAAAAACTGCCTGATTTGCGTCACAAATGGATTCTGTTTTCAACTTAGAAACTGGTTGAGGAATATACGTATGTAATAAAACTTTTATTGGGAATTTAACTGTATTTTTTTAACATTAAACCATCTCCATCGTTTTGACTGTTCATGAACATTGTTTGAACAGAGTGCGAGCCCGGGGCCTTGAACAGTAGTTTAAAACTGTTCATAAACTCACAAATTGGGGTCTCTATAGCGCTAATGTACTTCATATCCGTGTACCCAGTTTGTTGCTTGCAGGTAAAGTCAAAGTTGAAACAAATTTTGTTATGCTTATTTGACACTAGCAACCCGCCCCGGCTTCGAATACCTTTACAACCAACTCTAACTTAGACCTATCAAAATACTCGTGTATATTCAGTCGCGTTCCCATAGATCTTTAATTTTACCGGAATAAAAAGAAGCCTATGTATTTATCCAGGTTATAAACTATCTGCGTTACATATTTCATCCACATGCGTTCTGTAGTTTTTGCGTGAAAGAGTAACAAACATCCATCCATCCAAACTTTCGCATTTATAAAATCAGTAGGATTTCTTTGTTACCACCACAACAAGCCCGGTCGAATAAAAGAAAGAAGAAAAACTTATGACTGAGTTTTATACTTTGAATCGCCAGTAAAAAAAAAGAATCATAAAGGGTGGTACACACAACCGGGCTTATCCTAGTACCCTTGTCACGCAGATGACGGACGAGACAAAAACACGGTGTGTACACTACCTTTTTGTACATCCACCCTTTGCTCGTCTGTAGTGTAGTGCCGTTTGTACACCCGAGAATTTTTGTTACAAGTTATTCCGTATATATATATATATAACTGAAGGAATGTGTGTTTATGAAATGGTTGAATGTTTTATTTTACAACTTTTTTGGAAGCAAATTTTATTTGTGGTTTCGTTTTATTTTCGTAACTGTAACCTAACTTATGTCAGATACAAATGAAGTTAGTTCGAGATTTGTTAATTTATTTATCTACAAGCGTAATTTATTTATCTATAGATTTTTCTGTAGTAAAAAGTTGCCCATGTATTAATCCAGGTTAAGAACATGTCTATGGTCCAAATTTCATCTAAATTCGTGCTGTGATTTTTGCCTGAAAGATGAACAACAATCAACATCTGTCCATACTCCCAAACTTTCGCATTTATAGATAATGTTAGTAAGATAAGCATTTAACTAAACGACGTTTTAGTTTTTTATATGTGACTATTCAATTGAATTCATTTAGGTTGTTTCAGAGATTACGTCATTCATTCACCCACATGAATATTCGTAAAAGCTCAAAAACCAATATCATTGTCTATCAATAGAGCTGTCAATTCGATATTGCTGAAAATCGAACAATGGGAGCCGCTACAGACCCGCGGAGCGTCGCGGTTTTTATCGAAATGACAAAGCTGGATTGGCGAACACTGTTCGTATAGAAGTCTGCCAACATAGTACCTCAAAGAGAAAATCGTTTTGGCCTTCGAGCTGTCCAAATAGGATACAAACATAGCAGTGTTTCGAAAAGAGCCGTCTATGTTGTTTAACTTACGATAAAAGGATTGCGTAGGATAATAACAAAATTAGGTCAGGTATCTGTTTTTAGCCAACCGAAGTATTATCTTCCTTAAAATTGTTTTCGACGAGATGTTTTAATGGACCTGATAAAAACATCAAAATATTTATTAAACGCTTTTTCATATTCCACGGTTTGTATATTATGTGTTCGACTCAAATCTTGTTTTTGAATTTTGAAGTAGTTATCAACCAGGTATGCTGAAATTTAATATTTTTTTTGTTCATAATGAAATGAAAGGTTATTATTACCTACGAGTAGACAGTTATTATGTTAGTGTCACTGTAAATAATAGCTTGTTATATAAAATAATTTATTTTTACTTAGTTTATTGTGTGCTAATACTTAACTAATCATTTGTGTTTGATTATAATTCCACCATAGTAAGTTATAGTGTGGGCAAAGGCGGTAAGCACACAAAGCCTAAAGTAGAGTAGGTTTGTAGCAAACATAACCTAATTACGTAACGAAATATTATAGGTATAATAAAATAATATATATATTCACCTAATATCATATCTTTATCTACTCTGATAGTAACTATTACATATTGAATTAGCTCCGAAAGTACTTAGGTACTGATTAAAATGACCTAATTGTAATCTTTATTTATTTTGATCTACACCAAATTGTAGCTTTTGATTAAGCCATTCCTCTATCATCTATTAATTACGAGAACATCCATCTCAATAAATATTACCAGGATACCCACAGTTAGCGATTAAAAGTGTTATTTGATACAGCAATTGGTTCACAAATATTTCCCTAAACCCTATTTTCAGCCCTATTTGAGAATGGATAATTGGAATTCCGGTTGCTAAGTTAAGCTAACAGATGTTTTTGAATTCTAGGAAGGTACCAACATTTTCTGAGATTTAAATTATTGGTAGCTTATAGCACCTGTCCGTTATAAATATTGATATCCTTTCCTTATCTTTTTTATTTATTTTCCAGCCAGTAAGAGAATACAATAAATAAACCTTGGACATTTCTAGATCTAGGTCCGATCCCTGAAGGCCGAACCCTGAGCGCAACCAGAAGGTGATTTACAACGTAATATATTAAATACATACTTATAAATATATTTACACCAACTTACAGGACAACGTTCGTATAACATCATGAATAAAAGAATTTATTCTTTGAATGATGTTTCAATTCCAAAGCCACCCTAGTTATCGTATCGGGGGAAAAATTGTTCGCACCTAAGCCATCCATAGTTACGGTATGAAACCACGAAATCCCGGAATCCACAAAATCCCCAGTAGGCCTGGGACTTTTGGCCGCCATAACGATGTCCCAGGTGCAAACCCTTCGGCCCACTTTTCCGGTGTGAAAACCCTAAATTTCTTGTTGCGCGAAATAAAGTGAGGAAAATTATCGAAGTAACGTTTTTGGGAACCCATTTTCGACGTCCCCATGTGAATAGTTTAAATTAGCTTCACTTCATTTTGATGTGTTTATTGCTCTTATTACAAAACAGGTTTGAAAAGCCGAGATTAGTAGGTATATTTTCGTCGTTGTCTGATGTTCTGTTTTCATAATAAAAGGGCACGGGTCTATCATTAATTCTCCTTACACATTTACTAAAATTACTAACTTTAAACTGTTTCATAATACTAAAGTGATAAATTTAAATATGGAAACATGTAAAGTAGGTACCCAATATTGTTATCTTTTATCATTATTTCCCTTATAGTATTTAATCAGCGATATGTAAACAAATCATATTATTTCTATGTATTCAATTATAGCGAATGTTCGTGCTGATGTCGATTCAAATTGTTCTGAACAATGTAAATACATTATTTAATAATAAGAAGGTACGTATAACACATTCGTGTGTAATTTAAAGTATGAATTATTCATAAAATAGTCTTCAATTCACCTATTCATATTTTCGTCACTCGTAGCGCCGTCTGTAGGATTTGGTAGAACCACTGTGAGGTATGTGTGGCTTCTCTACATTGAAACATCTAACGTTGTTTCTATTAGACGATAGATGGCACTCTTTTACTAATGCCCTCTGTACTAAAGAAAGGGAACTAAAACATTAATGCTTATTCCGTTCCTATCTCATACATCCTACTATTTATTATAAATGCTAAAGATTTGTGATATTCTTTCAAGCCAAAGAGGCTGAAGGGATCCCGATGAAATTTGGCACAGAGTTCAAATATATTCTGAAATAACAAATAGGTTACTTTTTATCCCGGTAAAATTGAAGATACCCCGGGGAAGCGGGTGAAACCGCGGGGAGCCACTAGTATTATATATTATCTATACTAATATTATAAAGGAGTAGAGTTTGTTTGTTTGTTTGTTTGTTTGTTTGTTTGTTTGTTTGTTTGTTTGTTTGTTTGTTTGTTTGTTTGTTTGGTTGAACGCGCTAATCTCAGGAACTACTGGACCGATTTGAAAAATTCTTTCGCCATTGGATAGTCCATTTATTGAGGAAGGCTATAGATAGGCTATATATCATTACGCTATGACCAATAAGAGCGGAGCACCAATGAAGAATGTTTTAAAATCGGGAGATTTCTTTTCCTGTTGAGAGCTTCTGCTGCGTAAACGGTAAAAGTTACGCTAAAATGTTGTATAACAGAATTGTTCCCCCTTAAAAGTTCTAAAAAAAAGTCGGCGATAGCATATGTCTATCTGTTAAGGTTGGCTCACTGTGACCATTTTTATACCAACCAAATTTGTTCGAAAATTAAGCATTATTTGTGAAGGTGTTTTTATAAAGATGATATTAATCCTTATCCAAATAAACACGTCATTCATCACAAGTATTTAATTAAAAACAAAATTGCCATTTATATCATTCAATTTTAATGAATATCTTAGGAGATATCGCAAATTTAAAATAACATCGCACCAAAATAATTATCAAGTACTGCGCGCGCCTTTATGTGCTGGGCCGGCCGGCGTGCAGTCATCAGTTGCCTCTGCGAGGCCATCCTTCTACGTAAACGAAGGGGGTTGAAAGTTAGCGTCAGCCCAAAGTAACTATTCCACGCGGACGGAGTCGCGGGGAGAAGCTAGTGGTTTATATAGGTTGCCTGGAAAAACGATGAAGCCACTTAAATTGTTTGCAATGTTATATTCTATTGTTTTCTGTTTGTATCATTTTCGTTATTGTCACGTGTAAACAATACCTAGACATCGTGTATATTCCATTGTATTAATGTTCTAGGAAATTATTCATAAACAAATTATATTCTAAACAAAGCTGAGGTTTTACTATGGTTTCCAGATAGTACTTTAAAATACAACATATCCAGGATAAACAATTCATGCACATAAATGTTTGTCCTGGGTGGAAATAGAGCTCACCAGAGTAGGCTTGAATGTTAGGGTCGCTAAACACAAAGCCAACCGCAAGGTAAAAGGGATTTTAACGTGCATCTGTTATTGGCTTTAATGTTTGGCCTACTCTTTAGAAGGATTGTCCCTTGTGATTCGAGTCTTTTCTATTAATACAGTTACATAAGCAAAATACAAAAAAAATATTTATAAAAGTGTTTTTGAGGCATTCTAAAGACAAAATTATTAAGAACTAGCTTCAACCCCGTGATTTCACTATTTGATACTAATATTACTTACTAGTAGTTTATTTTTTTTTAATAAGTACAGAAATTAAATAGAATAAAATACATACTTAATATATCGTGAATAATAAGTTTTTAATTCGGTAAAAAGAAACAAAGTTTTTATTTTCAAATACATTTACTTTATAATACCATTTACATCAAATAGTAACTATACCATACGTAGAGTTGGTAAATACTATTTATATATAGAAGACATATAACTTTTATTGAAGTTAAGTTATGACGATTTGTCATAAATATATTAATAGTCTTTCCGTTGAAACTTTAAACATATATCCTTAAATTACCGATAATAGCTTAAATTGCATTTGGTGATACGTCTGAGTAATAGAAAACATTACTTATATCCTAAGCGTTAAATATTTGAGACAATTGGAAATATGAACGTTTAAATTATTTGGATACGACTTACAGGATAATTGGCAAGTACAATTTGGCCCCAATTCTGATGTACGACTAACTAAACTTAACTTAAAACGACTTCATTTTCTAAAAGGTTTTCTAAATGAGGGAGATTCGGCAGTAAGTTAGATCACAATTTCTAAGAGTTTTCATCTTCACCGACAAAGGTAATTTAAACACTTTAGCAAGATCAATAAGACTGGATGAATTATAATAATTTAGGAATATAAAAGAGACCTACGTAGATTAAATTAAGTGGTGTGCATCAGTATTGGGACCATAGTAGAAGTATCTTATATCTCCTTTTCGTTATATATACCTAGATTATTGATAATTAAAACCATCAGACTCTATAATTAATTAATTTTCTCTTAAAGGACTTAACTTTGCTCTATACTTAAAAATCGTAGCATGAATATGTTTTTAATAAATACTTTTAAATTAATTTCGTTCGAGGGACAAATATTAATACTGACTTAGGCTTTTAGATTGTTTTGGAGATATAGACGTACAAAGGACAGACAAACACATTATAATACTACATATATAATTATGATACATATTAATACTATGGAGTATTTACAAAAGATAACATTTAGAGTTTTTTTTTCATGAAGACGTTTTCATAGATAATGAAAAACTACATAATATTAATTCTAAAAGGAATAAAGCTATCACAAATCTAATATAATAAGTTACTAAAACTAGCTTATATAAAATATTTACAACTGTACTTAGCAGTAATGTTTAGTAGCATCTTAATATTTTAATGTAATATCGATGTATGGCTTGAACGAAATCATTTCCCTCATGAGGTAGAAAATTAAAATATCCTTTTACACTATTTAAGTACGTAAATTAATATTTACATAATATAAATAAAAAAGTGACATTGTCAGCCATTTACTTTGTAAAACCTACTAATATCAACAAAAAGTTCTATTTACAAACTGTACACGGAGAACATAAAATAAAAAAATAAGTTAGTAATACTGTAAATAATTTTAAAGCCTATTTTATCAGAGAACACAATGTGCCCCTAAAAATCTAATTTAAAATCAGTCCATTGGTGAATGATGAAGACAATAATATTTTTAAAGATAATTGCAAATAAAGTAAAACACTTAAGGGTTCTGTCAGACAGAGAGAGGTCACGCGGTCAAGCGTCCACGAAGTCAAATTTGCATATATTTCGATAGATAGAAATACCCATATAGGAAAGGACCGCGGAACACTTGATCGCGTGAACGCTGTCTGTCTGATAGAACCCTAAACAAAAACAAAATACTTACAAGATAAAATAGCCCCCAAGAAATAATTTCAATCGGAAGGAACCAAATGAACACTCTAGTTTCGATAGTATATAATAAAAATGCAATACTAGGTATTACTACTACAGCTCTATAAACATAACAATCATCGTTATGTTAAAGTTAGTATCAACATGGTATCAAAAACGTACGAGGTGACCGTTCACAAACATTGTAAATTGAAACTTAGGGATAATAAATTAAGTCACGAATTGCCACGTCAGTTAAAATCTTTAAAAAAATTCAGTTGCATACATGGTGGTCTCGTTTATACCGACAAATCTCGCAGTGGACTTTACAGCACCAGACAAATCGACACTTGCATTTCTCCTCGTGGTCTTGTACTCTGGTCTGGTAGCCGCGGCCGCAGCAGAGCAGCCGGCACCCGTCCAGCCCGGCCGACGTTCTGTTGCAGGTTCTGCCGCGTGTGCCGAGAATACCTAATCTGTTGATAAAGACGAAATATTACATACATTGGCAAAGTTTATTAAAAATATCAAAATTTTACGCACGTGATAGATTGCTTTTAAATGAATTGCCGTATTTGTGGGTTTCCGTTTGGTAGATCCATTAGGAAAACGTACATTAGGAAAATATATTATCCTGGAAGTCTAATACTGTTAGATTGAATATTGTGAATTATAATTAAGATATATAGAATAATGGTATATTAAATAAGTTGTTTGTGCGTTGACACTTTGAAATAGGTTATAATTTAGTGTTATCGATTATTTGAAGATAGTAAACGTTTTCAAAACGGTTATTAGTTAAATACTTGTTTTATAAACCAATTTAGATTGTAAACTTAAAATGTATTTTATGTGGGTATTTGTAAGAACGTTTAGTGAAAGCGCCGCGTACCGCCGCTTATAAAAGGACGTGCGGTCGGCCAGACGGCACTTCTTGGTTGGCTGTCGAGCTGTGCGGACGTCGGTCGGTGAGTACTTTTGTTACTATAATAATTGAGTTGGAGAAATCTGTCGGACACAACAGAGTTAAGTAAAATATGTATAAATGTTAATGAATTGTTATGTAAGTTTAATATTGTTCTATTTTAGTTTCTGTTCCATTATTTATATAATATAGTTATAACTATAACTATGTTGCTAAGTAGAGTCGATATATAGATTATGATTAATGATTAATTATACCAATTATGATGAAAATATAATATAGTTTTGGTATTGACTTGCTATTTTGCTAAGTGACCCAGACCTCTCCTTAAACCTAATAATTTACAACTAAAAAATTTGAACGATCAAACTATTATATAAATTAATGTACAGGTAGTACATGGGTCCTTGTATGTATATGTGTATCTATGTGGTGTATGTGTATGGTATATATGTATAGTATGTAGTACATATATATATTTATATGGTATATAAATAAAATGTAAAAGTGATACCTAATAGCATATACCGGTAGTACATGGGTCCTTATATATACATGGTATATAGTAGATATAAGGACTTCATAATTTCTGTTATTTTTAACTAATAAATAAACATGAATCTAACACACGCAGCTTTTAAGGCCCATATGAAAGTCAATGAAGCGACAAGAAACTTGGTTAGGTTACATTTTCCAAAATCTAACATTGGCTCACAAAAAAATTAAAGCACTTATGAATAGTCAGACTCTAATCCTTGGTTCGAAAGTTAGCTCTTGCTGAGAAGAGCCGCCAATTTCTGAACTCAAGAACTGTTAAATTAACAATTACATTAGGAATAATTTATGACAAGACTACAGATATTATTAAATGTCCAGAAAAACTACTCACTCTTCATTTGGTTCACAATAATCCGGAGAATCTTCTAGATAGACCAAATCGGTTTTGTTTGGTTTCTTCATATCAGCGTGTATTGGTCTTAGTTTTCTTATGTTCTTGCCCCGTTTTCTATCGACGATCTGAAATATTATATACGATTTTGGTTATAAATTCGCGGTGATTAAATAGATATTTGGGTTAAAATTTTCAAGAGTCGCATCCTTCCATTTTCGCTACTAATAACACATTGAATAACTTTGCTAGTCACTTAAGTCTTAACCTGCTGTGCTTAGAAGTCTCATGACTCCATGAAAGGGTTTATATACTACTTGTACTAGATGACCGTCGCAAAAATAGCGTCACTTTTTGGAACATTTTTCTTTGATGCTCCGCTCCTATAGTCTGCAGCGTAATGATATATGTATAGCCTTCCTCGATAAATGTTTTTTCGAATTGAAGAACCAGTAGTTCCTGATATTAGCGCGTTCAAGTAAACAAACAAACAAAATCCTTAGCATTATAATATAAGTATAGATACTTCCTACAAAGACAAATATATATATAAATAAAGATATGCACATAAATATTAGTCCTGATTGTCCTAACCTTAACATGAGAAGCCCCTTCATATCTCGTGGAGAGCGCGTCGCCTACAATCCGCAGCTGAGGCAGCCGCCGCCAGCACACCCTCACGGAGCAGGAGCCCGACATGCCGTGGCACTTGCACACGCGCTGCATACGAGCTCGGACTGCCTGGAATCATGACAAAAGACGATAATAAATAAATATCCTGGGACATTTTTCACACACGGCCAATCTGATTCCAAAATAAGCAGACCTTGTAATATGGTGACCAGATAGCTGATATACTACATATACTACTTTTAAATACATACTTATATAGATATTTACATCCAGACACAGGAAAAACAGACATATTCATGCATACAAATGTTTGTCCTGGGTGGGATTCGAACCCACGACCCGCGGCTTGAGGGTCAGGGTAACCACAAAGCAAACCGGGCTATCAATTAAAAAACGTTAAGCATAATGAAATGAAATATGTTTATTAATTTAAATAGGCCTTCCCAGGCACTTATGAAACGTCGACTCTAATGCTCAGTTCGGATGTTTGCTTTTGCTGCGAAGAGCCGGCAAAAAACCCTTTTCTGGGGGTTTAAAATTTCTCAGAAATAAAAAGTATTGATCCACATATTCTATCGCTGTGCCAAGTTTTTTCTGTATCTCTGATGGATGAAAGAGAAACAGATGTCTATTTACCTATCCATCCATTATCGCGAATACAAAAAGACAAAATTTAACCCCTAGTTTCATATTATAAAATGAAGAACAAAAGAAGATCTAAATAAAATATTTTTTAATACCTTATTAAGATCTTCTTCGATGTTGCGTTAACCTATTTTCAATGATCATTTGAAAGTAAACTTGAGCAAAGAATGTAAATATTAAAATACCCACTCTTCGTCCGGCCTCGTTATTGTGTAGATTGACTATTCCTTCATCAGAGTCCTTGTCTTCCTTGGAATCTACGAAATCTCGGCTGTACATCTCCCCATATCTTATGTCCTGAAACACCATTTAATGTATTTCTTAACTACTGCATCTATTAATGTTTTGTTACCTATATTTAAAAGTTGGTCTCTTATAAGTTCTGTAAATTTCTCTCCATTTGTAAATAACTTCTACTATTTAAAACGCTTATTATCTCAAACTCGCTAATAAGCTAAGGCATGGGGAGCCCATATTCTGGTAAATTCAAAATTTCTCGCTCTTGTTCAAAGGAACAACGACTTGCAACAACACTTTAAGTAGGCTATCTCATGATAACCAATAAAAGGTATGCATGATGGTCTTACCTCAGAACATCCTCCCCATTGCCAATGCCGTGGTGTACGCTTCCTGACCCTGGAATCGCAAGAACACTCGTTCAGCTCCCCTCGACTACAGGCTCGAGCAACTGCATGCGCAAGCGCAGCGGCCGATAGTGCGTGAACGAAAGCCGACTCACGGGATTCTGGAATTCAAATAATAAAGATCTTATTAAAGGTATTTTTAAATGTGGAAAAGAATTTTGGTCTAGTTTTAGCAATTGTGTAATAGGTGTTGATTATACCAATTATTGTGGTAATAATTTCGGCCTGTATGCAGTATTTAAATGCTTTTAAATAAATATGTACCTTCCATAGCATTAATTCATGTTTTCAAAGCGCAGTCACATAAACAAAGTTACATTAATTTATTACTAGAGATTGTATTAAAGTTTATCTTGCTTGAACTTTGCAGTTCTGACATCATGACCTGAAAGGTAATGGAAACTGCATGGACGGATCAAGTTTCTGTCGTATTAATAAAAGCCACTACGGAGTAATCTTTAACTAAGCTCTATTTTCCTAGTTGATTTTATCTCGATTTTACGTAGATTTTTATGGTACTTACCAATATCTACTACTACCTACCTACTGTATCGACATCGTTTACCTATCAGTGTAATTTTAAATCTTTATTTTCGAAAAAGACATTTCAAAAATAAATCTATGGGTATCTCAAGTATCCATTATTTGCCGTAAATTCTTAATTATGTTACTTACAATATTGTTTTGGCCAAACTACTTAATTTCCCTATGAATTCCCAATGAAATAGTTTATTACACATTGTAATATATAAATACTGACTCCATTCAATAGGTTTAAATAGTATGCAGTATAGTATAACCCACAATATAAATACCGCCACATTTTTCAAAATCCCCAAAATCCATACATATAAGTTCGTTGACTTACAGTCCTTTACGTAACCAGATATGAAGAGCTGCAATATTTAGAACATCACAACCTTTTCTTTCAGTTTAAAGTGCAGCCAGGGATGCGGGAGCTCAATTTAAACTGGTGTGGTGTTAGTACTTTACAATAAACATACTGAGGAGCTCAGTCATCGAGTCTACACGTGATCTTAGTAATAGACATCAATATAAACAACTTGATCCAAGAAACTTATATTCCGTGAATATAGTCTTTTCGTGGACTCGCTCTGTGTATATTAATTGAGCTACATTCTTTTGAAGCAGTTACAAATAATATTAATTGTGCACGTTTGTCTGTCTTAACATGTACATATATATATAATTCTTTCAAATATATGAATAAAATATGCTTGATCAAAAAAAAATTGTATTAGAAGAATGGAGAGCAGGATGGGAGGCCTTTGCCCTGCAGTGGGACAATCTAGACTTTAAATAATAAATCATTAGAAATAAGAAAGAATTTAGTTTATTTTGTTAAAACTCTATACCTAATTATGTACATAAATAAAAACTTCTATCTGAAAGTGCACTGTATGATATTAAATTCGGTTAACTCGTGTGAATTTATTTAAGTTATCGTCCGACCGACATTTAACATCAGTTCAAAAGGACTTGCAAGTGAATACCACATGTTCTTTGAAGTGGGTAATAGCTGTAAACTACGTTATTTTGAACGGCTGCATCAATCAGCGACTGTGCTTGTGTAATGAGAGATGAGTTAAAAAATATAGATGAGACATGGTTATGAATACGTAGCATTGGGTATAGCTTAAATATAAGTTGATTTAAAATCAGTATAAAAACGTAGAAGAAATTAATTGGTTACCACATTATGAAAAATCCTATTAAAAAAAAGTCATACGGGATAGAGTTTAATTACATTACATAGCTGACCAGCGCAACTTCGTCATATAATATTTTAATGTATCACTTTTATTGATGCTTCGCTTCGATACTTACTGTTGGTATTAATGTGATGGTTTGTAGCCATCCTGGATAAATGGGATATCCAACACAAAAAGTATATATAAATATAAGTTGCTAGCGGACTCGCCAGATTTCGTTCTGCCCAAAACTACCTCTTTAAATCATAGTAATAATAAAGAAAAAATCTGAATCCAGGGTCCACAATTTGAACGAGGTTGGACCTTCTTTTAAGTAAAGAATCACTTGTGTCAAAAGATTTCGCTCGTCACTAGCCATAATATAAGATTAACACGTGCGTACACATATACATACCTATATAATTTTGTAATACAAAAATGTAGCTTATAAAATTATCAAAAGCTATTAAACTATAGTATGAAAGCAACAAAAACTTTTTCTAATTCAATAATTTAACAATTGCATGCTTATAGATAAGGAGCTGACAGCTTAAATTCAGTGAACATCAAAACTTACTATAGTTTAGAACCCCGCCAAAGATATCAGTAGAGTTCTCCACGGTGCTGCAATTCCACCTGCTGTGACGGAACTGGTACTGGCACTCCTCGACAGCCTGCTGTGCGCCTGTCTGCAACACCTGGAAATAGATATAACAATTTATTAGTAATCCATACTAAATTACAAAAGCGAAAGTAACTCTGTCTGTCTGTCTGTTACGCTTTCACGCTAAAACTACTGAACCGATTTAAATGAAATTTGGTACAAAGATAGTCCAGAGCCTGAGAAAGGACAAAGGCTACTTTTTATCCCGGGAAAATTGAAGATCCCCCGGGAACCCCACGGTCCCACGGTCTCATCCGCGGTCTTAACTACCCTATGTCCTATTCTAGACTATAATAGGGGTATGTGCCAAATTTCATTCAGATCCCTTTAACCATTGTAGCGTGAAAGAATAACAAACATCCTCACAAACTTTCATATTAATAATGTTCATAGGATTTCTTGATTTCGAACCCAATTCAATAAAACGCCTATACATATTTCATTAACAACTAATTCATAAATATATTTTATTTACATTAGTACTACTAAAAGGATTTTTGTGGTCGGAGTTTTTTGATAAAATTGCCAAAAAGGGTTGTAAAATAAGTAGAGCATCAAATAGCTATAAAAATTCATATCACGCAGAAAGTTATCATATTGAATGCGGTAAAAATTTAAAATTACTCTCAAAATCGGTGCTTAGTCATGTTCACGAGATATTGGAAGATTTTTATTCGAATATAAGAAGAATAATAAAGATAATATGAAGAAATTGGTTATCATATAAAAGTAGTCATACTGGGTGGTCTCTTTAGGAAGTATGGGGGAAGTTACAATATTAGGCATTCAATAAATTTCACAGTATATGCCAAATTGTATTTCTTTGCTCCTCAATAACTAGGTATCTACACTAAATGACACTAATATTATAAAGAGGAAAGATTTGTATTTTTGTATGTAACGAATAAACTCAAAAAGTACTGGACCGATTTTAATAATTCTTTTTTCATTAGAAAGCTACATTATCACTGAGTTACATAGGTTATATTTTATCCCTGTATTCCCACGGGAACGGGAACTACGCGGGTAAAACCGTGCGGAGGCAGCTAGTCTAATATAATTTATGAAATCATAATACTTAAAAATTATGTGATGATTTACGAGTGTGATGTATTATATGACGCTATTACAAGATTTTAAGCTAGCTCCAACAAAAGAGATGTTCTTCTAGGGTGATTTTATCTGGGGACCGCAATCAGACCGTGACTGTTGGCAACTGTTTTCTTATGTCAATATGTTGACTAACGGCTAGCGCCTACGCATTTAGATCACCAAATAGCTGATATACTTATTATAGTTATCTATGTTTTTGACAGCCCGGTTGGCTTTGTGGTTAGTGACCCTGACTCTCAAGCCGCGGGTCGTGGGTTCGAACACCAGGACAAAAATTTGTATGCATGAATATGTCTGTTTGTCCTGTGTCTGGATGTAAATATCTATATAAGTATGTATTTAAAAGTAGTATATGTAGTATAACAGCTATCTGTTTACCATTTCACAAGCTCTGCTTAGTTTGGAATCAGATTGGCCGTGTGTGAAAAATGTCCCAGGATATTTATTTATTTAAAGATTTTTGCGTACAATAAATATATAAGAATTAATGAGTAAATGAAAGCAACAATACGAGATCGCAATGCTTCACAACAAGCGTCTTATGGAACAATCGTAAAAATAACATTAAATCGTTACGTAGTTAATGACAATTTTATTCAACTACATAAAACCATATAATTACCAAGGCAATTCAGTTTAATATCGTCATAAAATGAAATCTTAACGATTGCAAAGTTAATTGAGATTGCAATGTAGATATAAGAGCATATTGAATTTAATTAGATACTCGTTACTTCAACGTGCGCTACAAACATGAAGCTTAATTAAGCAGTTGAGGAAATATTTTGGTTAAAAATCGATCATTGGTGATGTGCAGTTCGATGATGTAATAGTTTTAATTTCAGTCACACTGTTAATTGTTAATAAAATAAATATTCATAATACTCACTTCAGTGATAAATAAATATTCATAATTCACAAACAAGTTCGGAATTTTGTGAAATAGGTACATGACAGATTTAATAAATACTTAAAATATTTGTGCATTTCAACATAATATTATAATAATGATATTATCTATATTATAAATCTGAAAATATTGTTTGGTTGAACGCGTTAAAATCAGAAACTACTGGATATACGGGAATGAAATATACCCTATGTTACTCCCTGATAATGTACCTTTCCAATAAACAAATAATATCATATTAAAAGTTTACACTTACGAGAACAAAGGGATAACTGTTGGGATGATAGATAAATGAAAATGGAGCATACACGCCACGACATTCCAAAATTGTTTAAGGCAAAGTGGAGAAGAAAAATCCAGCATTTTATCAATAAACAGTAAACATTCTCAGCAAAACTAGTATGCAAATTAGAATGTGTAAGTCATTCTAACACTTGTCAATGCAGGCACAAATTATAGAACCTAAGTTGAAACCTGTAATTTTGCATACACTATAACTTGCATCGACCATTTCGTTATCTAACGAAATAATTATATTACCTAAAACGGTCACTAGAATAAACTATAGTAGCAATTTAGATAACCCGTTTCCTTCCAAAAGTGGAAAATTTGGATTTATTAAACGCAGGAGGCAATTGACCTTATTACAATCGCTTTACCCACCAAAATTTCCTAAAATGCTCGAACATACATTTGGCACTTTTTCAAATATTATTTGACCTTTTGCAAACTAAATTCGTTGTGATCCCTTTAAACTCATATTTCGATGATAATTTGTGTAGGTACATTGTATATAACAAGCACCTCAAACTTTTACATGAAATACCAAGTTATGTATACGAAATAAGAAGTTATTCTGACTTTAAATTCATTAATTAAAAATAAATAATAAATAAATATCCAGGGACATTTTTCACACACGGCCAATCTGATTCCAAACTAAGCAGAGCTTGTGATATGGTAACCAGATAGCTGATATACTACATAAACTACTTTTAAATACATACTTATATAGATATTTACATCCAGACACAGGACAAACAGACATATTCATGCATACAAATGTTTGTCCTGGGTGGGATTCGAACCCACGACCCGCGGCTTGAGAGTCAGGGTCACTAACCACAAAGCCAACCGGGCTGTCTAATTAATAATTTAATTCCCGTCATTCAGCGTCATTCTGCTAACATTTTTCATTGACGATCCGCTCCTATTGATCTTAGCGTGATGTTATATAGCCTTCCTAATATATATAATCTATATCACAAAAATCATTTTCCTATTCGAACTATTAGTTCCTGACATTTGCGCGATCAAAGATAACACAAACTCTTTAGCTTTAACATATAAGTATAGACATAGTTACATATAGGTATACTTAGGTAAATTATTCTTACTTCAATCATTTTATCGGAGAGCAAACACAGTTGTTTCTGCCGCTCGACCAAGTATTCTAATCTGTGACAGTTCTCTTTATGTAACACGGTGAAGGTCTCCAGCGATGTGTTGCCAGCCTGAGCCGCAGGTCTGGGTGTTGCCAAGTTCCTGGAAAGAAAATAACTTGACTTAAAAATGGAAAGGATGTCAAAATTCGTACTTTTATATAATAGTTACGAATCCTTAAACGGATCTATATAATCTGACTACATATTTTGACTTTTGTGATGGTCTAAAATTTCAGTACCGTCTAATACTTAAGCCGTTAGATGCACAATATATTTATTGAAATAACATAGGTACTGTGACCGCAAATCATAACGTTGATAAAAGGTCTACGCTATCTTGACTGGAGATTATTTCAATTATACTAAATTTCATTCAAATTTATTCTATTGCAATTCATTAAATATTAACTCATAGTACCTCTTCAATATTCTGAATATTCAAATGCATTAACTGACTCTTGCCCCAAGAGAATGTTATAAAAATCTATGGTACATTAACATTCAGAAATGTATCCCAGTTCCATTTGAACGCAAACACTTAAGGGCCGTAGTTCCTAGCAAACAGTGGAGGCAGGACGACGTTTTGTATGAAATAAACATAGCTAATTTGCTTGTTTTGCAATTACTCCTCATAATGAGTGGCGGGAACGAGGTTCATCGCAATAAAATAACAATGTTAAACATCATCGTTTCACAAATGAAATGAAAAGCCGGCTTAAGACGAGGACCCTTCAAGAAACAATACCCGACGTGAATATAAGGTAATTAAATGTCGAGACGTCCGTACCGTACGAACTGCTTCACTCAAATGTAAAAGCACTCGAAGAAAACAAAACTCGCTATTACCTACCCTCGGCTTTTGTTCCATTTTTGAAAAAACATTCTCTATTCAAACCGGCCAATGCGAAGCGGGCTCGGCACAGTACGTTGATTGGCCGACGACCTCCCTTGAGTGCAAGTGGAAATAAAAGTGCTTGGGTAAATGAGGCATGCGGTCTCTTTTCCGCTGGTTGCGTCCGGATCGCTTTGTTTCGCTCGGTTTTTCGTTTTAATTGCAAACATGAGAGGATGTGTAAAGGGTTGTGGGACCTTGAGTGTTGCACGTGCAACTGTGAAGCAACGGGGTAGCATTCAACATGTTTTAAATGGGAGGGATTCTTGTTTACGTCATCCTCGTTGCCGGATGGGGGTTATGTCGGAATAATCTTGTTTTACACGAGATTTCAGCCTGGGTCAATGATGCTCGGTGGGTCATGCGGGAATATTGCTTCATATTTACAGTTTTAACTACAAATTAAATGAGAGAACCATACTATGTAGATGGTTTGTGTAGTTGTTGAGATTTCAATTGGATTGAAGTGGAAGGTTTGTGTAATTAACGTGCCTATATTCGTAGTTTAATTTACAATAGATTTGTTTGCCTTAAGTAATAACCCAGAAGTTTGAGGTCTTTGACCTTCAGGCAAATAACTATGCAAAAGTGTGTCTTATTCCCATTTTATAAAAACAATGTACAATATTTCTCAGAACAACCTATCACAATAAACTTAAAATACATTTCAATCAATCAGTAAGTTTCTTTTTCACCGTAACTCAACTATTGCGTGTGTGAGAGCTATTAAGTTGGTAGCACTGACTAATTGGTATTACCTACTTGTTACCAACCCATCCATTTCCTCTCCATATTACAATGCCCTCTTCCGGTTTTTTTTAAAAACTTGGTAACTTTTCTGAAGGACTTGTATAAGTTGCAATTTTATTTAAGGACTTTTTTTACTGAGGCAGTTTAAAGTTTTTCATTTACCATTTTGGTGTAGCCTGATTAAAACCACTGAAATTCTATAAAACAAAATATTATTTGGATAAATGCATTCCTCCGTCAATAAGTACTTGGTTATCTCTAACGCCAACATTTGAAGAACTCCAATACTTAAATAAGTGTTATCTATGTTATATAACGTTTAAATAATGTAAAGCCATTTACACACAATCCATCAAACGAGACTTTTTATTGGAGGTAAGGCAATTACTCAAAAATCTCTTGCGTCAATATTAACATGAGTGTGTGAACGCGCGGAGTACCTGTGAAATGTGAACAACGTAATTGTGTTTTAACTTTTTCATTTAAACTAATATTATAAAGAGGAAAGATTTGTTTGTTTATAACGAACAGACTTCGAAACTACTGAACCGATCTGCACAATTCTTTCATCACTTTGACAGCCCGGTTGGCTTTGTGGTTAGTGACCCTGACTTTCAAGCCGCGGGTCGTGGGTTCGGATCCCACCCAGGACAAACA
Source organism: Thyatira batis (assembly GCA_905147785.2). Lineage (NCBI taxonomy): Eukaryota > Metazoa > Arthropoda > Insecta > Lepidoptera > Drepanidae > Thyatira > Thyatira batis. The sequence goes on from LR990507.1 coordinate 4,446,338, forward strand.
TTTGTATGCATGAATATGTCTGTTTGTCCTGTGTCTGGATGTAAATATCTATAATATGTATGTATTTAAAAGAATTATATGTAGTATATCAGCTATCTGGTTACCATAACACAAGCTTCATAATTATGAAGCTTACTTTGGAATCAGACTGGCCGTGTGTGAAAAATGACCCAGGATATTTATCAATTGAAAGCTACGTTATTCATATATATATATGTTATTTATGAATAATATATATATATTTCATCCCCGTATTTCTACGGGGACGGGAACTACGCGGGTAAAACCTAGTGCTAGTGTTAAATATTCATTCATTCTTCATTCATTCTTCATCTGCATCACACTTTCCTCGTTTTGCAATATTTTTAGTAAGGAAGTATACTGAATGTCAAGCCGCGGGTCGTAGTTCATAATCCCAGCCAGGACAAACATTTGTATTCATAAATATGCCGGCTCTTTCTTAGCAAGACCAACCTTCCGAACCGAGTGGTAGCCCAAGCGCGCACTGGCGACCAGGCCGCAGCGGCCAGGTCGCGGCGGCCATCGAAATGTATGCATTGTATTATCAGTGCACTTGCGGCCAAGTGCGCGCACTATTCATAATAGCACAAGCTCTGCTGTAATCAGATTGGCCGTGTGTGAAAAATGTTATAGTTGTTGTGTAATATGAGTTTATTTTTTTTTTATCCTTTAGTAGACAGCGATCAAAAGCTCATAATAACAAGGTGTAATAACCTCATGATTATTGTCTAGTTCCTTATGGACACAAATAATTTGATATGGTAGCAATCATTGACGCTAACACACACTAGATAATTACTATATCTATTCCCCTATTTATCAGAGTTGAGCTTCAGACATAAACAATCTCTAAGGCCTCGTACGCACGAGAGTTTTTTTAACAGACGTAAAAAAAGCGTTCAAATACAACAAATGCATTCCCAAGTATATGTTCACACGACAGCGTTTTTAAAACGCGACGCTTTTTTATCGAGTGGAGTTGCATTTTCATCTTAGAGCGTTGGAAATAGAGCATATTATGGTACTTGAGAATGCATTCGTTGTTTGAACGCTTTTTTAACATCCGTTAAAAAGACTCTTTGAGCATCTTATGGTACTTGGGAATGCATTCGTTGTTTGAACGCTTTTTAAACGTCCGTTAAAAAAACTCTCGTGTGTATGAGGCCTAAATAGTAGGTAGGTACTTAGTTTCGTTCAGACGCGCTGTCAATCGAAGCACATCGATAGCGACCAACAGCCGTCCAAATACTGTACAGTGCCAATGGACTGGTTTTCTTTTAACGTTAACCTGATAATTGATTGGTTTTTTGGGTTCCGTATCCAATATATAATTATAATTCCGTTTGTCTGTCACCGGGCTGTATCTCTTGATTTGTAACATGTAGTAACAAGTAAATAAATAAATAAATATCCTGGGACATTTTTCACACACATCGTAAGTACGCTTCATTTGAAGCTTGTGTTATGGTAACCAGATAACTGATATACTACATTACTTTTAAATACATACATATTATAGATATTTACATCCAGACACAGGACAAACAGACATATTCATGCATACAAATGTTTGTCCTGGGTGGGATTCGAACCCACGACCCGCAGCTTGAAAGTCAGGGTCACTAACCACAGCCAACCGGGCTGTCTATGTTAATAGATTTTTACAATGTGTATTTATGTTGCTATAACATAAAATTGTAAAGTAATGTCCTAGTTCCAGATTAATATATAAAGAGACGATTCACGCGTGGACTAATATCAAAATATAAATTATTCTGACTAACCTTGACGTTTCGATCAAGTTGCATTCATCGTGGTCACAAAAACACTATTGTAGTTCCTTAAAGTGTTTAAAAAGTTCCTATATAGTATTAAATCATGTAGAATGGTTCATTCGCGAGTCCGACTCACACTTGGCTGAATATTTAAGTAGGTAAGATTTAAAAAGGTAAGTTGTGTTTCCCACGTGCTGATGTGAAGCGATGTATGAAGTTTTTGGATTAACTACATTTCCATAGACAATTTCCAGTCACTGGGAGGTTGCCTTTGTGGTTTGTACCTATCCATATTTGACGCTGGTTATGGTTTCGAATGCCATTCAAGACAAGCATTTACATCTATGAGTATCTTAGTGTAAATATGTATATAAGTATGCATTCAAAAGTTGTATATACATTACTATCATTGTTATCTGCTATGTTTGAAATCAGATTGATTGTAGTAGGATTTGGCTTAACTTAAACTGCACTACTTTTAAAGCCGTATTTATTCATCTAGGATTAATGTGAGAGTATAGGTTGTAAACTCACAATAGCCCTTAAAATACCTTTAAAAATCTTGTAACATAATACCGGATGCAGATAATAAGGAAGCTTATACGTTGGTGTAACAATCGCGAACGGCAGGTAAGGGCGATTTCACGCATCGCCTCGTCATAATAGCCTTGCTGTCTGGAGCCGTATTAGGCATTAGACACACTCCCAACCGGTATACCAGCTGTCTACTAAATATTCTTCTTATTCTAAATTCGAAAGAGCATCCATAAATGGGATGCTGTTTATACCTTCTTTGAAATATTTTTGGGTTCCGCGCATACGAATGATCTGTTATGTTCAATCTATTTCCGTAAAAAATATCGATACTGGAAAATTATTAAATGGAGTTGATATGTTAATTTGTTTGAATCGATAAGTCAGTTTAGAAAATAATCAATTATCTTTCGTTCCTGAAAAAACCACACTAGAGAGACTTCAGCAATAGTAATCACTGTAATAATCAAAAATATTTATCAAATAATACCTATAATAGTTTATATAATGTAGAATTTACTGATGTCACATGAATAAAATAATGCTTTATTCACTTACAAGTTTTACATACAAAGAGACATTTTATCGTCCATAAAATCCAACATCGATTCGCATTACAATAGTACCTCACAAAGTTTCCGAGAACGCGTCGAGGAAACATACCGTTGATACGAAACACCCGAACAAATTGCAATGAATGTGGTTAAAAGATCACAGGAATATTTTCCCAGAACACGTGCGGCAGTGTGGTCTCAGCTTTGCCTCGTAGTACTAAAACTATAGACGACAAAACGTTCTATAAGGTGTTCCGGTGACTATTTCAATTACTTATTATGGACTAAAGTATACTTCCGTTCCCAGTTCACATGGCTAAGTTTGAATATCAATAAAATAAATAATTATATGGTACATTTTTCACACACGGCCACCATGATTTGAAACTAAGCCGAACTTGTACTATACCTAACCATCTGATATATAACAAATACATATTTATATCTACAACATTACACAGAGCAAACGGACATGTTCATGAACACAAATCTTTGACCTAGGGAATGACACTCTACGACTGGTGACTTAAACCATAAAGTCTACTAGCCAGTTAATATGGAAGAAATTTCAAACATGATTACTAGTCAAATTTCTTCAAAGATTTTAGCCTAGTTTCACTGCCTTTTCTCAGGAAAATACAATATTAAATTATATTATTAAAGCTACGTAACATTATCTCACACACAGCACTTTCTAGTAAAACAAAATATTCATTCTATTTATAGTTACATCAATATAATTAGCCTAAATTCCGTTATCACTCCCGGAAGGTAATTGTTGACATGGGTATGATGGTGTAATGGTAGGTACCTAAATACAGTCATGTGTATTGCGAAGTAAATAAAGTCGATTTTGGCTTGATTTTTATAAATTTGATAATGCATGTAAGGTGATAGTTACCTATTACTTTTCCGTTAAAGAAAATTGTAACAAAAATTGTATTTTCATTGATGAAGTTTTAGATAATTAAATTACTCATGACTAAAAATGTTAAAAATACCTAAGTATATATCTATACTAATATTATAAAGAGCAAAAATGACAAATTTTGTTTGTTTCTTTGTATTAAATAAGCTTCAAAACGTACTGAAAATATTTTTGTGTTAGACAGGCCATTTATTAAGGAAGGTTGTATGACACGCTACGACCAATAGGAGCGGATTATTATCGATGCAAAGTATTTCAAAAACGGGGAAGATGTTGCGTGGAACATCTAGTACCTACCTAACTAAATAATTGGACTATGTACATAATCACTACATGAATTTGGAACTGTAATTAGTCATACTAAATTCTGAATTCATTGAATTTCAACGTATGTGAAAAAGCGATCACAAATTACCATACAGGTGGTCTGTATTCGTCACTGAGCAATGAGTCATAGGAGTCACCCTCCACACTCATGATGCACTAGGTGCTGCCTGCGGGTTTGTTTCCGTGTAATAACGCAAAGTTATTGGTTTTAGTAGAAATTTTATTGATAAATATTTGACGTCACTAAGCAAAGTCACCTTCCAAATTCGAAAACTAATATTATAAACGCAAAAGTAACTCTGTCTGTCTGACTCGCTTTCACGCTAACACTACAGCACCGATTTAAATGAAAATTAATAGGTACACAGATAGTCTAGAGCCTGAGAAAGGACATAGGTAACTTTTGATACCGGGAAAATCGAAGATTCCCGGGAACGCGGGTGAAACCGCGGAGAGCCTGTATAGAGCGGAGTATTCAGTATATGCTTAAAAAGGGGACTTATGAAGGCAGAATTAATTAAGATAATTTCTCCTTTTCATTCATAAATGTTAAGTCACATTAAAAAACCCAAAAGGGGGTTAGCTAAGTTTAAAGTTCTCGATATGCCGTGGCGACGTCGAGAATTGTTCAAGCTGCATATTATATAACCAAAGGATGAAAAGTGACAAGTACCTCTGCAAATATTGGAGAAGCTGTCGAAATTTATCGGTTGACTTCATTTTTCCTTTATTTGTTGTTAACTTATTTTTAGCAGAACTTTTTACGCTTATAAGTCTTATAACCAACTATAAAGAAATGCGGGGGGTGAAATATTAATTCAAGTAGAAACTTATTAATATGGTAGATATATTTTCGTGTATGTAATAATATCATGGATTATATGCCTTACCTAAGTAATAGATCTCTACTAATTAAAAATGCAAATGGAACTTTGTCTGTTACGGTTTCACGTTTTACTAAATTTCTTCATGATGACACTACTAGGCTACCGTTTATTGCTTGAAAATTTAAAGTCGATTACCGCGGGTGCAACCGCGGGGCGGAAGCTTGTACCTACTATAATTAATAGTATAACTTTCACGGGACTTCGATACGTCTTTAATTGTTATTTCAAAATACTGATTATGATTAGGAATTGTTGATAATATAATGCTTTAACTAAATTTGTTTTAAAAAAAATGTCCATTAAAGTGAAAGACCAATAAAATCTTTATGGAGATGAAAACATTTTAACTGTAACATAAAAACACCTTATCGGTACGCTACTAAAAGTAAATAGCACCTGGAAACAGTTAAAAAAACATGGCTACTGAAAATCATTATTATTTATCTGAACTCATTTAAAACTCCCTTTAAAAAATTGGTAATCTTCAAGCAACTCTTTCGAGCAAGGATTTTAAATAAAAACATAATTACAATAGGTTCACACGTTAAGGATCTACGATGCCGAAATTCTATAGGCCTTAGCTGTATTGGCTTATTCAGGATCCTTCTGGCTACACAAAATTTATAAATATGAAATAATATGTATGGGTTTTTATTCTGTGGAACTTTAGCTGCGTCATATATTACTCGTTATGCAATATTTATCAATGATGCTCCATCCCTATTGGTTGTAGCGTGATGTTATATAACCTATAGGTAACCATGATAAATCTTACACTAATACTTTTTTTTATTCGAAAATTTAATTTTGGAGGCTATTTAATACAAACAAATAATACCTCTAATATTTCCTCATTATAATATTATTCTAGAATACAAAGACAGTCTGTTCATTGCTATTTTATAACTTTTATATATGTAAAACTATATATACACATATGTATATGTATAATTAAATGGATATTACAATAAATTTATGAACAAACGATTACATTAACGTAATTTAACGGCACTTAACGTGAGCTTACAACGCTCCATCACTAACTTGTAATTATTAATAATTATTACAACAATAATGCATACTAGTAACGGTAATAACTTAAATTTTATTACCGGTATTGAACAAAGCGTGGGCTTCAACCTCTGAACATATTACATGCGTTGTGTTAATAAATATATTTAAATTACCTATACTTTATTAGCATTTTAATTTTAGCATCGAATAATTTTCATCTTCATTGTGAAAAAGGTACCGAATTAGTGTGCACTTCCGCAGTAGTGTTTTTCTGAGATACGATTAAAAATGTTACTTTGCAGACTTGTAGTTATAATCATTTTAAAGGTTAGCATACTGAATAACTCAATTTGTATTTATTTTCAATAAAATAATTAACTTTAAAAATATAACAACACAACAATATGAATAAAATAGGTATTTCGGCATCATGTTAAAATTATTTCATTTTTAGAACGTTAAATAATATTATCCTATCAAAAACAGAATGTATATATGCAAATATACAGTACAATATTTAACAAGGGAATGGCGCCGAAATGTTAGACGTTCTGGAAATCCACTAAATCACTTGAGTGTCGACGACTAAACCTGCAATTTTGTTGTTATCTGTTATATGCTCACTCACAAATTGATATTTATTGCTGTACGCATGCGAAATTATAAGCCTCCATTCGTCTGGCCCAATAAACATTGCATGTATTTTTTATACATTTTGAAAAGGTAAGTTATGAATCTTAAATAATCAATAAATGTGATGCTAATGGTTTATGTAATATCTTTGTGTAATGCAACTAAATATTATGTATGAGGCATGGGTAATTTTTAAAGATGTCATGTTTTCGCGAACAAAGACATTACTTCTATCAGAATGTGATCCGTTTTCAAAATAGATAAAGATAATAGAATAATGGAAAAATAATATACTTACTTTGTTATATTTTTGTAAACATTAAATTAGGCTACGGTCACCGTTTCCCATCAGGTGGGATCGCCTGTTTGCCACCCTTGTGGTCTAAAAAAATTGTGTAAATAAATTATAAAATTATGTTTATAGAATTTATTTAATTTAACTGCAAGTCTCATATAGTGGTTTGTTCCATGATATTTTATCGAGTACAATCACAAACAATAGCCGTTCAAAGGGTAAAACTTTATCCCATCTGTCAGAATTATGATGGATCGCTCTTTATGTACCAGATCGGATTTCATAATTTGTTTAGAGACCATTCAGTTCCGTCCGATTGTGTTTCTTGATTAAATAGTTTTATTTGTTCGAAATATACTTATGGTTTTTGTAATCGTTCAAATATATCCATGGAAACGATCATTCATCGTAGATATTAATACCTAAATAATGATTTGACGTTTCAGAAATAGTTCAATTAAAAAAGTCATACAAACATTTAGTTTTTTTTAAAGAGATTCTTTCTGTATGTCAACGAAGTATTTACGTCATTTTTGTATTGTTTGATGTTACCCAATAGATAAATATATAATAGTTAAGTATAAGTAATCTGGAACTGCAGATGTTATTTTAACAATATTGTCGTTTTTATTTTGACGTGTAATCTTTTTTTTCTTGACCATAGATTACAAAAGCTAGTTCTTACTGCTACAGATTAAAAAATATATATGTAGATTGTGATAATACTATCGATACCTGGTTTTCTAATTAACATTTACAAGATTGTATAACGTTTTATAATAAAGATGTTTCATCCAGGATGCTTCTGATGGAGCTATAAAATCCACCTCCGAGTGCTTTTCTAAGCCGCCTTTACTTTTATGGTGGTATAAAACTACATGTTTTAATTTGGCTCTAAAATTCAAAACTATTTGAATAGGATGTGGTCAGTCTAGGAATATGTGAAAGAAGATAATTTTTGTATGTAGGTATATTCTTTTGAATTTTTGTTCACCTTAAAATTATCTTTATACCAATAATTTACTTAAATACATTGTCTTTGTTTCGAAATTATATTTATTCATTCAAAGAAGCCTTTACAGGCAGTTATGTGTCTTTATAGTCAACTCAATTCTCTTTGATGTACGATACCTATAAATGGGTAGAATTTACACAATCGATAAACCTTAGGTTATTAACAAATAAACTCTTTCTTCTTCTTAAAAGAAATAGACTTAAGGAAATATAGTTTTAAAAATATCGCCGAAAGAAATACATAGGTACGGATTACTATCCGTACCTATGTACACTACTATACGTACCTACTGGTACGTATAGTAGTGTACCTACATATAGTGGCTTTATATTCCTTGAAATGCAAGTTTGTTAATAAAATAACCTATTATTACCGCTATACAAAACAATAAGTAATTTCTAAGAAGTACAGAATTCCTCAACCATAGCAATTTTTGTAAAATAATAAATAATGCACTCTAACACTTAAGTTATAAAGTTTAAATTATTGTAACGCATAAACTATTAAATAAGGAATGATTTGCAAATAATGATCTATGCTATGCTGATTTTATGATTTCACACATTATTTATTTTCTTGGTCGGAACGTGTGTATTTTATGTAATGAAAAGTTTCGCTTGAGATCAGACAACTTCTAGTTCCATAATGATATCCTATTGCCAAAGACCCTCTTATAATGTCTGCCTATTGCCATAATTTCTGGCTGGTGGCTTTGCGGTTAGCGATCCTAACTTTCAAACCGTCCGTCCGATTTCCTTAATTTTCGATTTTTGAAGTTTGAAATTCAAATTCAGATGAGTCACCAAGTGCGTGCTGTTCACTTATAATGCAGGTTCCATTTAGTATCGTGCAGTCTTTAGGTTAGATTTTTAAGCTATTGCGTAGCTTTTATCGCGGGCTCTGAGCGCGGCGACCGAATCAAGAAATTCCGTAACGAAAAAACCTAACACCCCCACTCCGACGGGCAAGGAGGTGTGGCTTGAAGGCCGTGCATCGTCTAACGTCGTTTCAGTTCGGCAGTCTTCGACACGGCGTTGTGTGCGATTAGACGTATTGTACGACTCTACGAAACTCGCACGAATCGAGACGAGCTGCTCCGAAATCGGACGAATACATAAGCAGCTGTTTATGAGAAAGTTTATAGGTGTATATGTATTTATGTACAACAGTGAATAGCTGTACTTGTAAAATTTGTGTATGAAGTGTTTTGAATATGAATGAACAAAGTGCATTTATTATTAAAATAAATAAATAAAATTATAATTGCATAAGTTGATACAAAATGCTATGCAATGCAATAGCTTTACCGCGGCAGTCCCCGAGTGCCTCACGTAATTTTTTTTTAGATTCTGATGTAGGAAAAATTACTCATCTATAACGCCAGTATCAGTATGTAAAGAATTAACTGGCCAAGTACGAATCGGACGCTATTATAATGTTCGAGTAAAAAAGAAAAAAAAACAATTTCAAGTAGGTTTAATTGTATTTGTTTTTTCTTTTTCTATGTTACTACTTCTATCATTTACCTGTTACGGATTATGGGATACAGCCCGATGTTAGACAGACAGACGGACGTACATACAGCGAAACTAAGTAATCCCGTTGATGATCCTTCGGGATCCAAAAAACTATAATGAAAACTTATGAAATTATAGTTCAATTGTAAGTTTGACAGATAACCATAAATTGAAGAGTTGCTCACACCGTCCTTGCATATATGTAAACCTATTATTCAGTTCAGTTGTTGGTGAATGTGGACAGATTGACTTTTAATAGCACATAGAATAATTTTGTACGCAACTCTTCGTCAACTTAGATAATACTCCACTATCATCAAGTGTACAGCCCTACACACATCTCCATGTATCATTAGTAGGCAGGGCTGTCATTTAAAAGTATGGTCATCACCTACTATCAAAATAAGTAAAAAAAAACACACGTATATGAAAGGTTCTTTGCAAACAAAATAAACTTATAATATTGTATCTAAAATATTACCAAATTTAATTATACTCTCTAAACACTTAGTGTGATTTCGATTTCTCTTTATTTGTTGTTGTCAGGACAAGGTTCTTATGAAAAAAAAATTTAAAAATTGCGTAGAAATTTAAAAAAGTTAGGTAAACCTAACGACCATATTAACGTAGGGCTTTTTTACGTCATTTTTTTATTCTATAAACGGGAAAGAGTTGACGCAGTCGAAGTTGCGCGTATTAGCGAGATATACTCGTATCGTATATATACATAATTTATCAAAAAAATACAGATATAGAAAAGAAGATGTGTGAGCCCTACAGTTCTCAGGTAAAAGCGCACACACAAGTGCACGGTATCACTGTAGCACTGTGCGCGTAGGATCGTAAAAACCGTCTCACACTATCAAGAGGGCGTCAGTTTCCAATTTATTTTTTCCCCACCGGTGCAGGGCCGATGCAGTAAACTTGGAATCGTAAAATTACGATGTCTGGCCCCCGCGACTCCCTTACTATGTAACTTTAAGGAGTACGTGCGAAAAATATTATAGTAGTATAGGTACTAGCTGACTCGGCAACGTTGTTCTGACAAATAAGACATACTAAAATCGCGATAAAAAAATTTTGAGTGGGGTAAAATAGGAGGCTGAAAAATTACCAATCTAACCATTTTCAGACTTACCTCATATACACAAAAAACATCATATACTTACATTGGCCAAGCCTTTTTGCTGGAGTTCGATAACAAACACTGTGATACAAGATTTTTATATATTAAAAGATGTTATATTACTGTATCGGTTTAGTAGAGAAGAGAAGATCCGAAGAAAATATGGATGGACGGTGAGAAAGATGTTATCTGAAATGACGGTTGACAGGGAGGAATCATTGACGATATTGTTCAACCTACTTCCTGAAAATTACTAAATGCCGTGATATACATATTGGTTAACATAAATACAACTTTTTTACTAGGTAGGTACCTACTCATTTTGTTCATTCATAAAACTGAAAAAAGTGACGATCTACAAAAAAGTTAATTCCTTCGCCTGACAGGATACAATCTCACTCGATTATCGTTCCACATAAAGAACGATGGTACAGGGTGGTCCTACAATAATTTAGTAAGGATAATACGGGTTCATTTTTCACTAGTTCAATTGGATACGGTGAGTGGGCAAGCGTTTTTTTGCTGCATTTCTGTGTCTCTAAATTGTACGGTTCCTACACAAATTATAACTTGGATTACGCGGCACCCTCGACACTGGGCATAAAACTTTTAGTGGTCGAAATGAGCTATGAGGAATTGAGGATAGAATGTAAGCTCAATGTATTCCAGCATACTCCATAGTTTTGTTCTTAAAGTTCTTTTGTTCTTAGTCAACCAAAGAATTAAGACGGCAATGAAAAACGAGTCATATTTTGTGTTAATATAATTTTTACTTTAATAATTATAATTCTACTGTACTAAATATCCCAGAATATTTATTCATTTATTTAAGTTTTATTTTGGATTTATTGTTTATAAATATGTAAGTATTGTGATTTGACATATTCAATTATTATCATTATGTGATTAAAGAAGAGAGAGAATCAAAAACAAAACCCTTTTCCTGGCGCAGTCGTGTAAAAAGTTGACTCAGCTGAAATTCTGATAAAAACATTGTATCCTTTACAAGGTAAAGTTACATTTCCAAAGATATCTTAGTATATCATCATGACACCGTGCCCCTCGAACTAATAAAGCATTGATGGGCAATGCATAGAGTTGCCATGATATGGTCTGGGGTGAGGTTATGTCTGGGGTTGTTTTACGATCAATTTTATTTTACAGTTAGGGTGTCGAAGCCTAGCCGACAGATGCTGTTTGTAGGATGTATACAAAAACACGAAATACAAAAACCCGGAAGTTGAAATTATTTTATTCGAACCATGTTATAAAGTTACAATATTAAAAAATAAAAATTAATTGAGAACCTCCTCCTTTTTTGAAGTCGCTTAAAAATAGAGAATTAATGATCTGTAACTGTGAAATTGTGAATTCAAATTTATTTTAGAAATATATGTTTTTATTACACAAGATTCTTAATTATTGCATTTAAATAACCTTTTAGTTCTCAACAACCATAAATAAGTAAATCTATTTCAATGGTATTTAAGTAAATATAAAATCTGTCTATCTACCAAGTACCAATGAAACATACAGGCTCCAACCCAACCAAATTTCTCTTCATGTTCAATTTTCGTGCGACCGGAAATCCAACTCTACTGAACGTGACAGCAAAAAAAATGCTTACAACCTTCACAACTTACAACGCTGTATTTTAAGTGTAAAATAATGCAATTAACAGTAAAATAAGTGAGAGAAATCGCAGTTAATGTATCAATAATGGCCGTGGACCACGCCCCGTGAACCGACTGATTGACATGGCGAACATTTAAATTAACTTAAAGGTTACTTTAAGGGCTTTGACCACTTTATCACGTTACAAGGCTTGAAACAAAGGAAACTGTGTTGTACTGCACACTATTTTCTGTATGTCGCAACTAATTATCATAATCCTATAGTGAAGACGACGATTTATCTTTGTGTTCGCGTTTTTTAAATAAGAAACTCTTAATATAATCTTAATAAAATATTTAGTTCAAAATTGAGGAATGAAATAAATAATTCAGACATTTCGTCAAACTCTCAACACTTATAAAACTTAAGTCATAAACAATAAACCTTAATCTCAAAGGCAACCGTTCGGAAGGCGATCGGTCGGACGGACGGACAGACCTTTTAGTGTGATCCGTTTATATTAATAGTCCATTAACGGGGCCTTTAATACCTTGAGGTTTTTATCAAGCAAATGTTAAGATGTCACGGGGAATATCTATATTACCTGTGCATAAGAGGATTTTGTGCGAAAATTATACAAATTGGTATCATTTCGATATAATTACGTCTGATTGTATTAAAATTTTATCATCGTCTGAAACGCTGGCTACTTGCAATTTAGATTTATCTTAGGTAAAATATTTCGTCATACATATAGAGTACCTCCGTTGCGCGAGTCCAAAACGCAATAAGCAGCTTTTTATTATGCGAGCATATATAGGTTCAGAAAGCATCATGTTTATGCAAATGCTTAATTCTCGCAATTAAATTCCTGTAATTACATACCTATTTTCAAGGGCAATTGCACTAATAACTATCAAAAATGAGCTTTACAAAAAATAAATGCATATGGGTAAAAAACTTTGAACCTATAAATCTAATATTTATTCACTGTCTAATTATCAATCTGAGATAATAAATAAATCAATACCCAGTAACTTCGGATTATTAATGAATGATTTCCGTTGTTAATCCCGTTCTTTACATCTAGCGATGATGATTCAAAACAAGTTATTTTAATCAGTTATATATTGATTGAACGATTGAAATCTCATCGCGGTGTGTTAATTATCAACTTTAAATATATGTCGGGCAAATAGCTGAACTGGGCCGATGTAGATCTGCCATATGTGTATGTAATAACTACAAAAATATTTATATCTATTTGTGTGTTATGTAAAATTAATTAATATGGTTGCGGTTCGCGTCTACGTTAATTATACCTACTACAATACGCGTTGCCGACCCTATAAAAATCTGTTCACTGTTTTTTTGAAGAACCCCATGCTGTACTCCATTGGAAAGTAGGTACCTATAGTTGCATAATCTTGTATGATTTTTTTTATTAAAACTACACAATTCGCTTTTAAAATAACTTTTGACGAATAAAATGTTCATTTTATCCTACAAACCTGAATGGAGCGTCATTTTTGAATATACCGGAGATATTCGTATAACGTCATGAACATTGCTTTAACACGTAACTATTTTGTATGGAAAATATTCGAGATATGAGGTTCAAAGTATAATTTAAAATTTTAATTACACAAAAATTCAATACTACTACAGTCTGTAAATGTTGAACTGAAATGTTATATTGTCTTATTTTTAATTTTGCTAATATTCCGTTTTTTTTTTCATTTCCTAATTTCAAATGTGAATTATTATCAGCTATAGGTACATATATTAATATGCATACCTTCTATCAATTTAAAATTTCATTAAATATTAAATTGTCGATAAAATTTATCAGTTGGGAAAGCAGGGCATGAAACAGGTTTGAATACCAATTAGCCGAAATCAAAAAGTCACAAATTATGCGACGCACACATCGATTACAATTTGTCGGCGTTCCACTGAATTTATGTTTGTTTGTGTTGTAACAACTGCAAAACTAAGGCCTGTTTCAAACTGTTACTTGAATAATAAATTAGGGTATACTTAACTTATAACATAAATTGTAAAATTATTTAAATAATGCCTTTACGGTTGGACAGAATACATGATATACCTATTTAGTAAGTAAGTATTTTTTGATATACATATTTTATCGAGTTGTTTGGTTGTGGAAAGGCTTATTGGTTTAAATTTGAATTAGTTCACAGATAACTTACGAGGACTATGCATTTAATAATAGCACAAAACATCAATCAAATTACATGTTTGAATCGATGACTATCAAAGTTAAGCGATCGCAATGTAATTACATCTTTACCGTCAACAATATAAGGTATATTATACGTATTTAAATTGCATAAGTACTGTGAATAACTCTTAAACACACATTACATCGAATTTATATAGGCTGTAGATAAATGGTCACGACACTCATTTAACCTTTAAGCAAAATGTCTGTCTGTGCTTTCAGATATATCTCGAGTTGAATCTTACACTTGCGAAACGTAAATAATGTGGGTACACTACAAATGGCCCGTAATTTAGACATAATACGAATTAATGGTAGTTTAATGCAGTTTAAAATAAGTATCACTTTACGTCGAATGGTTGTTTTATGTGCTTATTGAGTACAAATTGGTAGAAGATTTTGTTTTAAATGTCAGTTGGCAGATTAGTCCCTACGTGAGAAAACACGAAGATTCCTTAAGCACATTGTTGGAATCGAACTATACTATTTAATAAATAAAGCTGAAGAGTTTGTTTTTTTTTTTAACGCGCTAATCTCAGCAACTACTGGTTCGTATTGAAATAATATTTCAGTGTTAGATAGCAACAATGGTTGTTATATTGTTCATCAAAGGATAGCCCATTTAAGGAAGAGGCTATATATCATTACGCTACGACGAAAAGGAGCGGAACATCAATCAAAAATGTTGCAAAAACAGGCAAGAGACGCTAACGAAATTGCGCGGGTCAACTAGTAAAGTAATAAAATATGAATAAATACTCAGATTTCTACATAATAAAACATACCTCATTATTATTCACACAATGGTTTCCGATGCGAATATATTGGACAAAAGAAACGCACAACACAACACAAACGTCAGCTAGGACAAATTTCAACAAAAAATAATTATAAACTTCCCAATCTTCGAACCGCAAGACACAATAGCAGCGGTGTAAAGAAAAGTTCTTGAAAGTTATGTATTCGTCACTTTGTCGGCGCCCGCCTGGTTTCTTCGGTTTTTTTAAGGCCCTTCATCGCCTCGTCTGTCGGCTGTTTTGACCATGCCTTGAATTCCCTAATACAAACTTTGTCGGCGAGCGGGCGCAACACATCCTCGGAGAGCGGCCTTCTCACGTGTTTGCTTAGGTAACGAAAGAGACAAAACATGTAGATACAGATTACAGAGACTCCCGTGGGCAAGGTACTACCTACACGGATTTGATGATTTTAATCCTAATGTTTTTCCAAATGAGAAATTACTTGTGTTAAGTTATAAGGGTGAGGTATACTGGATCTTATTATACCATGTGTTCTCAATATATCGATGTGATGATATTTTAAATAGCGAACAGAAATTTTCCAAAAATGGTTAGATGCTAATAAAGAATGCAAATGCAGCTTTTTAAAATGTTGATATGTTACGAGCTTTAGTGGAAAACCAATTTGTTTAAAAATATGTATTTAATTTAAAATCAATCAATCAAAAATGTAATGTCGGGCTTTAATTGGTAGTAATGCCAACTATAAAAAAGTAATGGTGATACCTTTACTGCATTACAAGTTACAACCTTTTGCCAATAACTACATAATATTTAAAATTACTTGCCTAACATGACAATAAAGATTATTAATTAACATACCTACCGAAGTTTGACTTGATCTTTTATATCAACATTTTATTATCACTCGATTTCAATTCTTTTAATACGTATAATTTTATTGCAGAAATACCATAAAAGCCGCCAGAAAATTACAGTAAAATAACATGAAGAAAACAAACATATTAATTAACATGAGAAATTATCACTAGAACGTTAAGTAAGGGCCTCTGCCCACGTTACCTACTCTCACTCTTACGAAACTCAAAGGTCTACATCGACAAGACTTGCTAAACAAATAACAATGGGATGAACAGGATCGCCGAAGTTTATTAACATAATAAAAATAAATCCGCAGACTTTTTGTGAATAAACATATTTTTACGTGAACACCGATGGACATTTTCGATATAAGGAGCACCGCCAATGCAATGTAGACCACCGTAACCGCTGTCTGATTTTAAAATTGCAGTATTTTAACAGTAAAATAGTTCTATGAATAATTCCGCAGACGCATATATTTGTAAAACTGTTTTTGTTTTAATGGACTAGAAGGTGTTAGCCTCAGATGGCTTTTACACCCAAACTCGGCTCTCAACCGTGGTATAATTTGTATCAAAAGTTCTCCTGACAGAAAGTACTATGAACCTGGCTTATTACATTTACAGTTCGGTATATTAGTACCTACACTACCATCAACACATGACAAAACAATTCAAAGAAATTACACGTATTATTTCTGACCTTATTTATTTGTTCCGAGCCTAGAAATGCAGTTATGAAACGACTAACCAATCTGATCATCAGGTACCAACTGAAAAGAACTAACTCAAAGGGCCCACCGTGGACAGTACTAATTTTTGCTGTTCGTCCTGGGCCCAAGACACTATGGATACTGGGCTATCCCCTCTCATACAATCCAGAGGTAGCGAAAATCGAGGTGTAAATAGGTGTAAACCACCATTTAACACCGATATATATTACCTTCGGACAGACAAACTTGTTAACTACAAATATGTATAACAATACCGACTTCTTCCAACTATTAACAGGTCCTTGGAATGCGGTAAAGATGTTTGAGAAATAATATTTACAATCCTCTATTTGCAAGGGAAGAAACATAGTTTTCTGCTATTGGTTGTGTGTCAGGAATACGATTATCGGGCAGTTCATTCATTTGTGCAATAAGGATGCTGTACCACTGTAAATTATAAAAAAATATACTTATAGGTTTATTTCTTTTAATAAAAATCGCGCAACAAATTAGATATGTATTTTATGTTTTTAAGCATTTTTCTTCATATAGAGTAAAACGAAGTCGCTTACGTACGGGCTACGGCCGTCTTTTCGCTTAGATAATTTAAACTAAACTACGCAACGAATTAAAATTTAAAACAATATAAAAGTTACAACAATAGTTAACATATCATGAGAAGTTTTATACGTATATTTCAGTAATGTTTTCAGTATATTTATTAAAACATGACAAAGATCTACCTCTGGTAACCGTGCGAAGTTAAGACCCCTTGTATAATATAAACATGATTATTAGTGTTGATTTGATAGACAAAACCCATCATGGTGAATATGTACCTGGATGGTGTCATTATGGGGTCATAGCCCCCTTAATATCACCACCGAGGTCGTAGTACGGTGATGGTAATGCACAATTTCACGGCCCACCCTAGACTAGAGGGGTCAAGTTAAACGAGATTAGCGATTCACTTGCAAATATAATAAAAATATCCTGGGACATTATTATACATTTAGCGTTCTGATATACCACATTGGCCCGCGCAACTTCGTTAACGACAGACTGCCCATTTTTACAACATTTTTGATTGATGCTCCGCTTCTATTTGACGTAGCGTGATGATATAGTAGTAGATCCTTAAATTTCCTTCCGACGTTTACCCGAAATAAAGGCGAGGGAGATGATGATTAGTGTGGATAAGTAAAAACTTAAATAAATATCGTGGGATATTTTTCAGATACGGCCAATCTGGTTCCAAGCTAAGCAGAGCTTGTGGTATGGTAACCAGATAGCTGATATATTACATATACTACTTTTAAATACATCTAGACACAGAACAAACAGACATATTTATGCATGTGATAGATTGCTTTTAAATTAATTGCCGTATTTGTGGACCTACGGAAACACGTCAAAACCCACAGGTTATAATTTAGTGTTATCGATTATTTGAAGACAGTAAATGTTTTCATAACGGTTATTAGTTAAATAGATGTTTTATAAACCTATTTAGATTATAAACTTAAAATGTATTTTATGTGGGTATTTGTAAGAACGTTTAGTGAAAGCGCCGCGTACCGCCGCTTATAAAAGGACGTGCGGTCGGCCAGACGGCACTTCTTGGTTGGCTGTCGAGCTGTGCGGACATCGGTAGTACATGGGTCCTTATGTTATATAATACTTAAAAATTCAAAATAACAGAAATTGTTAAGTCCTTATATATCTACTATATACCATGTATAAGGACCCATGTACTACCGGTATATGCTATTAGGTATTACTTTTACATATTATTTATATACCACATATATACATGTATATATATATATATATACATACACACACACACACTATACATATATACCACATACATACACCACATAGGTACACATATACATATAAGGACCCATGTACTACCTGTACATTCACATTTATATTTATAATAGTTTGATCGTTCAAATTTTATAGTTGTAAATTATAAGGGTTAAGGAGAGGTCTGGGTCACTAAGCAAAATAGCAAGTCAACACCAAAACTATATTCTATTTTCATCATGATTGGTATAATTAATCATAATCTATATATCGACTCTACTTAGCAATATAGTTATAGTTATAACTATATTATTTAAATAATGGAACAGAAACTAAAATAGAACAACATACATAACAATTCATTACATTTACACATATTTTACTTAACTCTGTTGTGTCGTCCGACAGATTTCTCCAACTCAATTATTATACTCACCGACCGATGTCCGCACAGCTCGACAGCCAACTAAGAAGTGCCGTCTGGCCGACCGCACGTCCTTTTAGGTATAAGCGGCGGTACGCGGCGCTTTCACTAAACGTTCTTACAAATACCCACATAAAATACATTTTAAGTTTATAATCTAAATAGGTTTATAAAACAACTATTTAACTAATAACCGTTTTGAAAACATTTACTATCTTCAAATAATCGATAACACTACATTATAACCTATTGCAAAGTGTCAAAGAACAAACAACTTATCCAATATACCTTTATTCTATATATCTTAATTATAAATAAATAAAATAAATAAATAAATATCCTGAGACATTTTCCACACACGGCCAATCTGATTCCAAACTAAGCAGAGCTTGTGATATGGTAACCAGATAGCTGATATACTACATATACTAAGTTTTAAATACATACTTATATTATAATATAATATTATAATTCACAATATTCAATCTAACAGTATTAGACTTCCAGGATGTTATATTTTACTAATGTACGTTTTACTAATGGACCTACCAAACGGAAACACGTCAAAACCCACAAATACGGCAATTAATTTAAAAGCAATCTATCACATGCAAATGTTTGTCCTATTAGAAATCAGGGCTACTTGAAAGTCAGTCGGCCATCGACACCAAAGCCATCAGGTCTGTCTGGATGTATACAACGTGCTAGACTTCAGAGAGAGTAACAAAGTATTTTTAATCAACTGTTATTTTCCAGTCTCTCATAACATAGGGGGCACCCTGACGTATGCATCGTCACGACCCGCTACGACCCGCTACCTATAACATAAGTGTGTATTTTAAATAGCCCTAACGAAACACTGTTGTACGGCCCTGTTATGGCGAATATTGCTGGGGCTACGTCATAAATATCATTGGTTGCGGCTATGAATATTTTTGTGTCATTAGGTAACTACCAAACGTATCATGTAAGGTTTACCTTATAAAGAAATATACCCTAAATACACTATATATCCTTACTAATATTAAAAATTCGAAAGTCTTTGACTGTCTCGCTTTCACGCTAAACCTATGAACCGATTCAGATAAAATTTGGTACACAGATTGTCTACAGTCCGAGAAAGGACATAGGTTTATCCCGGGAAAATGGCAGATCTACCGGGTACGGCTGTGAAACCGCGAGGACCCACTAGTAAACTATATAACTAGGTACTGCAATGTGCTCTTCCAAAACATATCATAACTGTGCCAAATTTTATGCAGGTCCTTTCTTCGGCTTCAACAGTAATTTAATTTATCTAAATAAATATCCTGGGTAATTTTTCGCCCCACGGCCAATCTGTATCCAAACAATGCAAAGCTTGTGATATGTTAACCAGATAGCTACATATACTACTTTTAAATACACACTAATATAGATATTAACCTCCAGAACAAACAGACATATTCATGCGTGCAAAAGTTTGTCCTGGGTGGGATTTGGACCCACACCTATTAAAAGTCAGGGCTAACGACAAAGCCACCCGGTGTAAAGATAATTGCCATCAAAACACACTGGTTAATAAGGTCCATAGTCGCATACCACAAGTATCTCGGGTCATACTCTCGTAGTCTATCAAACTAATCATGTCTCGTTTAACACTAATAGCAACAGAAACTAATAGATTATTCTGACGTCTTACAACCGCCCTACGATAATTATTACCTGTAATTACTGTCTTAATGATGTTCAGACGAGTTTTCATATTAATTGTGTTTTTGTTCGTAAGGAAGTATGTTACAGTACTTTTTAACAGGGAAATGTTATATTTTGGATTAGTTTTTTGACGTGACAACGTCTTATAAATTGGTTTGCCGGGTGACACTTCAAGAAACTGCGTTACGCTCCGCTCACGTAACGTGACGTTATGTTTTAAATTGTTACTATTATTTCATCCTTCTTCCTACTATACGAATGAATATTCACATTAAAATTATTTTACCACTCAAAGTCGTTGTCACGTAAAACTTTCGCCCGTATACCGACTTTACAGGCAACCAATGTTTTTTAGCTTTATGTAATTTGGCTTAGTATAATAGCTTGTCTCATAACGTCTGATACTGTGTGTGTTTATATCTCTTCTCAGTAAAAGCAATCATCCAAACAAAGCGTTAGAGTCGACAATTCATAATTATCATTTACTAGCGGACCCGGCAGACTTCGTTCTGCCCACCAGCGCCACCTACCGGGTCCAAATTGATGTATTGTACATAAAAACCTTCCCCATGAAATACTGCGTAATTTGGTGAAAACCGCATGAAAATCTGTTCAGTAGTTTTTGTGTTCATCGCGTACAGATAGACAGACAGAGGCGGCGGGGACTTTGTTTTATATGTATAGATAGATTTTAAAAATGTAGTTATACTTTTCAAATCTACATTTCTTTAGATTCCAGCCTAGCCCATGTAAATATTATCTAGATTAAGGACCACATAAAATGAGACTAAAGGATAAAATACCTAACTCCAGGTAAAAAAATCAAAAAGGATAGCCGCGATATCAATTTAATTAATACCTTCAGATAAAACGCCATTAAATATCTCACGTAACAAATATTTTTAGATAAAAATGCTGTGAGGATCCTTTAAAATGGTCCCAAACTATTGTGTCATACCTATCCACATCTTTATCACAATGATTATCGATTTTCCTTGGAAATACGATCTTATTGTTATATATTTATGGTTTATTTTCATACTGATTTAAGTTACTTGACCAGTGTTTGTCGAACACATCAAACAATTTCACAACTGCATGTTTGAAAGTGTTTGTAAAAGGAGTAGTGCCCGTTAGTGCCCTATCGATAGTTATTTGACCCTTAAGTCCTAACGTTGGAAATGAAATCGTAGCTCATTTTAAATTGGTTATTCGTTTCGTATACTTTGTCATTTATACGAGTTTAATGTGTAAACAGATAAAGGGCTAGTTTTAAAGTAAATCATAAAGCGTTTTAAGATATTTTGTAGCTTTGTAAGTGTTAATAGCTGACGGATAAGAGACACTTGTGCTTTCTGAGTGAATCAATTTATCCTATGTCGTTTGTTTTGTTGGTTAAATTGATCAAGGAATAAGATATTTTCTTTGTTTTATGACCTAGGTACATATATTACATTTTCTACGTTTACGAAAATATATGATAATGAGAGTAGGTATATGGCCATAAAAAACGTACCTTTCATTAAGTCACCTTTTTAAAACTTTATAAAAAAAGTTTTATGGAATATTTTGAAACACAAACTTAAATTATTATATTTAAGTAGGTATTTATAACCAACATCTTAGTTATCGACTTGTATATTCAAGGAATACTTTAAATACATATTTCTAGTAGGTATTTATAATCTAAGCATATTTCACTTTTGTCGAAAATAGCCTACTAGAAAATTCAAGGTTCAGAAAAGTATCCATTGTTTTAAACTTTTATGTAATGTAATTTAGATTAGGTGATAGTTAGAGAATATAAAACTATGGCTCAAACTAAATATATCGTTGGTAATTAAATCTAGAATTTAAGTAACTAACAAAATATTATCAAAACTTTTAGATAATTAATTACATAAGAACCTATAAGGATAATGTTTTTGTAGTGTAATATATCTCTAGAAAAACTAAATCCCTATTCAACTTAAATACAACACTTCCTTTAATCTTCCTTTTGTTCCTTCGTAGAGTTAACAAGACAATGAAAGGATACACTATAATATTCAATATTACCTTAGCTGATTTCAACTGTTTAATTTTGAAATTATTTTTTGAAATTATTTACCAAGTAGGTCCTAAGTTCTTTGAATTTTCGTGATATCCTTTGATTCTAATTCTCGGTGGACAGCAGTAAATTAAAAATAAACAGTCCCGAGTGAAAGAGACCGATATAAATCAGACCTCAAAAATTACTCGAATATTTTTACGACACATTGCATGGGAAAATCTTCCGTCCCTCTCGCACAGTGGGCGTATCTTCGTAACCATTTAATCACTGCACACATGGTCATAATTACAGGTTTCGTTATAAGGGATGCTTTACTACCTGTGTGATTAACGTTAACATTGAAGTTTTGGGTTTCCTCCATTGTGTTCCGAAACTTTAATGATACAGTTTTGATTTGCGACTTCCCAGGTTAACGTAATTGAAGGTTGTTAATAATTTGAGTTACTAATGGCACTGTACCTTTCTGTTGTTGATAATTGATTTTGCTGTTACTTTAAATAAATAATTTATAGTGAGTTGTAAAGATTTCATGACGTCAAACTTGGTATAATTTTACAAAGTAGTATATATGTACTGACAAATAAAAATAAATAATGTAAAAATTCCACAGAAAAAAGAAGTATGTAGGTACTAATATGTATATTCATTAACTATCAAATTCTTACACCAATATGTATCCCATAAAAATAATGTCTAATAGATATAAAAACTTCGTAATTAGGTTGTAAAACTTTAACATCATATATTACTAAACAGTACATTTGACTTGACTTCATTAATGAAATCAATTGTACTGAAGTATCCCCGCCCAAAACAAAGCCAAATAAATTAACACGAAAGCACTCAATACTCAATTTAAACTGACTATCAAGAAAGGAACAAAAGACACAAATATTAAATCCCCGCTTCTGTAAGGGTTGCCAACACAAAATTAAACTAAAATTTAATTCTGCACAGTTAGGAGTGTTATCACCGGCCTATAGATATGTTATTATTTTAAAATTCGACACACCGGTAATTTTTTTAAACACATCCTTTGCATGTTTTACTTACAATAATCTCGAAAAAAAAATTACAAAATTCATTGCCCAATGATTTTTGATTCACGTAGTTAGGTATGAGTCTAGTTATTTCATGTAGGTAAGAAATAATATAAGAAATAGTTTCTCACAAAAACTAGGTTATACGTTGGCAACCCTGAGTGGTGGCTGGTTAGCGGAATTTAATTATTGTTTAAATATAACTTGCGTTTAGCTGCATTAACAAAGATTATCTCGACCGCCGACAGACTCGATTTGCGCCAGACGGCTGGAAAGCTTGCCGTTTTGATAACTTGCTTAATTGACTTCCTATTATATATCTATATCTATATTAATTATAAACAGGAATTATTGGAATTTTCAAAGGCTTCAAAAGTACAGGTTCGAATAAAAAATATTAATCTTAGTGTTTGCTAGCTCATTTATTGAGGAAGGCTATATATAGCGTGATGTTATATAAAACATCACAGAACGAACAATAGGAGCGACGCGTCATTGAAGAATATCGCAAAAACTGGGACGGTGTGACGCAGGCGATGTTGCGCGGAGCTAGTCATATAGAACTACACGTTATTTTCAAAATTATTTCACCAATAAAGCTACGTTATTGTGGAGTATCATAGGCTATATTTTATCCCCATATTCCCGCGGGAACGGGAACCACGCGAATGGAACCGCGCGGAGGCAGATAGTGTAACATAAGCACCTATGCAATGCTCCTCTGTGAGAAGATCTATATTATTATTTGAATCGATATCATCTATTTTTTTTATTCAATATAGTTTTAATGCGCTGACAGTTGACGAGCGATAACGCGATGCTGTGAATTATCCAAGTGCGGTATTCTCAGAAAGGGTTTTTTTTTCCGGCTGGGAGATGTCTTCGGGGTTTTTTGGGTGTTACCCTGCGATTTGATAAAAAAAAATTGATTTGGTTACCACACTTTATTTATTCCCACAAATTTATTGGGATATCATTCTAAGTGTAAAGTAGTTCGCAGTACTACTCACCTACTATAGAACCAACTTTAAGCTTAATTGTTACTATAAAGGACCATCCATGGTATGTTACTTATTATTTACAGATGTAATAATAAATTCCTTCTTGGATTTGCCTGCTAAAACAAACACTAACAGATAAATTTATTGAATTGTGATCATTATTCTGTAAGTAGGTACATAATACATATATTAATAGGTGCTTGTAGATATTGAGTTTTGAGACCTGTCCAACCAACCCTAGTAAAACAAGAAGCAAAACATCCGAACATAGCATCGCCTTAATAACTTTGCACTATGCATCGGAATTTATATACTATTGTCGTGAGTTGAACATTTCTTGGACAAAAAGAAAAAGCTGTCATTTTCTTTTCACAGCCCACAGCACAGAGTTGGTAAGTATCGGTTGCGAAAACAACTTATGGCTACGTAAATGTCAATTTAAGGTCGAAAACACTTATTTGAATGTTCGTTTTGTGTTTACTCGATAACTTAAGCCAAACATTTCAATAATAATTAGACCTTTTTAGTAAATCCTACTAATATTATAAATGCGAAAGTATGGATGTATAGTGGATGGATTTTTGTTACTCTTTCACGCAAAAACTACTCAACGGATTTGAATGTAATTTTGATCACTAACACTGTTATTAATAAACGTAGACTAAAGCAGGAGCATCTTTATTCCAAGTATTAAGACTAAAGTAACCAATTTCATTATTAATAAACAAAAAGTAAGGAATGAGTACGCTATTTCCACTCTGCTCTATGCGTAACATTTAAACTAGGGGGCACCCTAGTTTAACCAAACAGTAAGGTGTCGTAATGGCGGAACTTGTCAGATCACTAGTCACAGTGGCGAATATTTTTCATTATTTCTTGATTTCTCGTGTTGTTTACGTACAAGTAGGTACCTACTTACTAACGAAGTTATTTCTAAAATTATGTAAAATGGAAAGAAGAAAGATTTGGACGACATGATGTTGATAGATAAATAAATAAATATCCTGGGACATTTTTTACACACGGCCAATCTGATTCCAAACTAAGCAGAGCTTGTGATATGGTAATCAGATAGTTGATATACTACATACTAGACTACTAGATGAAATTGAACACAACTCTCTAACAAAAAGAAGTAGAAATTTTATAAAATACAATCCACTGGGTGAACTTGAAGAAGAGGAATTTAAAAAAAAGTAAAGATTTTCGCGATCCATTGAGATCTTATGTAAACCTCTACATGTAACTCTTTGAGGGGGAAAGCAGCTCGAGCAGCATTTATAAATGAAAACTTTTAAGTAGGTACAAGTAATAAAGACAAATTTTTCAATATCAATTAGTTTCATTTTTATCTAGTCATATAAGCTGGGTACCCTGTATCCCCTGGTACCCCGGGTACCATAGGAAATATTTCTCATTCAGTGGATCAAGCAGAGCTTGTACTATAGATAGTATCCAGACAACTGATAAGCATAATTATATCTCTACTAGGGACTCCCCGCGACGTCACTCGCGTTCCCGGGGATCTTTAATTTTACCGGGATAAAATGTAGCCTTTGTCCTTTCTCAGGTTCTAGACTGTGTACCAAATTTCATTTATATCGGTTCAGTGGTTTTAGCTTGAAAGTGGGACAGACAGACAAAGTTACTTTCGCATTTATAATATTAGTATAGATTATTAACACTCAGACACAACACATAACTGTGTTTACCATACAATTATTTGTCCTGGATGGGAATTGAATCCACAATATCTGGAGCAGTCTGGTTCCTTAAACATTGGGCCAATACATATACTAGAGAAACAATTTAATTCGTAACACAAATATGGGGTTGAGTGGTTATTATTAAAATGAACCTGGTGAGCTTGAGTAGCTAGAAACAGAAGGGCAATGGGAAACATAAAAATATATTTATTAAAATATTTTATTCTGATAACTTTTTCATTTCAATTTAGCTTCTAAAATTTGTCAGTTTAATTATCCTTATAATATGTCAATTTCAAGAGCATTCTTCAGCCATTTCCATTTTTCTTTTATGTTCTTTAGCTTTTAACTCACAGTACTGAGCAGTTATTTTTGTTAATCATGATCCTGAAAACAATAAAAAAACAATAATTTACCTATTATTTAATACACATTGTCTGAACTGAAATCAAATGTCTAAATATAACGAATAATAATACAATTATAAAATAATTGCTGAAACAACAAACGATGTTTACGTAAATATGTTAAACTCATTAAAACCTAGTATGCTACTTTATTTGATAAGTATAAAATAAATGTATAATTTACCTTTTCTTTTACATCCCAATTGGTCAAACGAGCACGTTCAGACATTTTAATAATAAAAAACAACAACTCAAATCGTCATATAAGCATGATATCAGTCCATAATCAAAATGAAAACTGTCAAATTACGTTCGGTTCATTCAAATTCATTCAATAAACCATTCTTTTAATTTTTTTTGTGGCTGGGGTTGCCATAGCACTAGCACTACTCAGCGTTTTAGGAATGCTTAGTAATTCGGAACTTACGCGGTGTTTATTAATAACGTAAAAAATCGGAAGCTAGTCGCGATCGAATCTACGATTAACTACTCGGAATGTGAGTGTGGATGAAACCAAGAGTAGGCCATTTTTATTAATAACACTGAGATAGTTTATAACCTGGATTAAGACATAAGGTACTTTTTATAGCGGGAAAATTTAAGATCCCCCGAGTAAGACACTAGTAATTATTTTGAAGTTTAACTGCACTTAAGCACCGTCTTCACGCGTTCTTAGCGCATGTTTAAATAATTATAAGTAATATAAGAAATCAATCATATGTTACATAATGTATACATATAATTAAATATGGAATATTGTTAATAATATCATTACAGTTAATACAACATGGGTGTTTAAGCTCGGCGACGACTCGGGCGGCAACACGCGCTCGTTGTAGTCCCCTTAGTAAAAACCAGTTATCAATCGTAAAGCTTGAATTTAAGTATATCGACGCCTTCACGACGAGTCACTTAAAGCTAAATGCACATATTTGCCGACTATAACGGTGTATGTGGGTATGTACAGTACAGTGCAATGATAACTATACACGCATTTATTATGCTTGAGTAATTATCGGTAATATTAGGTATGGAAATATATGAAAGGATACATCTAACATTCGATTTAAGCATTGCAACAGGTTTTTGACTAATTAAATGTTTATTTATTTTTAGTTGGGGAAGATATTTATTACAGTAAAATTGCTTCCTACATCGTCTCCAAGTAAAAATGTATTTACCAAGGTACTCATAATCTTTATATCAATTTATTTAATGAAACTATAAATATAATAATATCTACTCATTCTATATCGTTCTCTAAAGGTTCATTATTGTCTTGAATATTGGATAAATCTCATATGTTTATCGACAGTCTGTAGCTACTTTTTATGGTGGAATCGTAGGTAAAACCGCGGGGTGGAAGTTAGTATACGTATGTTGAGCAGATGCGGTTTGAGTTTCCTTTGACTCGTTGCAAATAGTATTAAAACCAGATATTGGTTTATAATTCCTGTGATAAAGACCACACCGCTCGATATGAGCTCCGTTGACATTTTTATAATCGCCTCAATTTGTTGACCGGTTCTCTGCATTTTATTGATATTCAGTGTATTTCGGAATGTCAACTCGTAAGAAGGCATGCGATTTTGATCGGAGCGCTTTGAGGACTGCAATATCTATCGGTTTATTTTCAAAGACAAGTAAGCTTGCTGAGTTGGTTCTTTATTTAAATTTTACCATATAAAACGATCGGATAGTACCTAGTTTATAAATTATAATAAGTAGGAATTCCCTGTTTAATGAATACATAACATAAGGTATAGTTACCATTACAACGTTTCGGATGCAGTCTCTACAAGTAGGTATTAAAGATAACTCAAGAAAAGTATTTATCTCAATTTTTTTTATTAAAATAGTGGAGCTATGTTCAATCAAGCTTTTAATGATATAAAACCTGGCACACTGGTATAAGGCTTGCATGGTGGACTATGGTCAAGGCTGTCCCCCTGCAGTGACGGGGTACCTACCTATATGAATCAGCTATGAAAGACTCGGATTACGAAAATATATACCTATTAATAATCACATTTTTTTAAATAAATTATATGGGTATTAGTATGCATTCCAAATAATTTTATCGATTAGTTTGTAATTATATCTTTGTGTGAGGCATTGGCCAATAACATCATTCTTTAGTTAATTTTCATAATAATTACAGTCTAGATATTTATCAGAGAAAATGATCGAATTTGGTATAGATTATAAGAGAATAGCGATTTATTGATTAAAGTTAAAAGTTGTTTGATCACAAGTAGGTAGCTTACGAATTAGAGATTTTATTCATTACGTGTAGGTACTTGATGATTATTAATATTATTATTGAATAGTAGGTGTTTGTTTGGGTGAAGAATAAATGGTATAAACAAATAGTAATTTGTAATACTTAATTCACATAAGCTCCAATATAGGTAAGTGCATATTATACATGCTATAGGTATATAATATTATGTATATATGTGGTTTCACCCACGTTCCTGGGGATCTTAAATTTTCCCGAGATAAAAGTATATCTAATATTTTGTTAAGCCAAGACATAGTTCATCGACGTCTTAAGCCACGTTGAAATCCCTTCAGCCGTTGTTGTGCGAAAGTGTAACAAGCTGTCAAGCAAACATTCCTAAAATTCGGTCGAATATAGGTTTATCATTAAATAACTGCTGGTCTATATTAAAGTATAAATTATTTGTAAATAAATAAATTAATACGAAAATAAAATGACTGAGCGCCAAGCGCCCGTTCCTTATACCACACAGCCAATAGAGGTGGGAGCTAAATTAAGTATTAAAATTCACAACAGGCCTCCTTTAAAACAGGATGCTCTGTAAATTGTGGGGACCGATGATCGTATCATCTTAATAACTTCTTTGGTAGCCGTTGTCCCAAAGAAAAACGATTAAAAAACACCTGATTGAAGTAAATTCTTGGGTGTTTCAGATTCCTTTGACAAAATTGAATGGGATTTAGTATGACACTTCATATTAATCGTATGAAAAAAATCGGACTAAAGCGAGTCGGACTCGAACATGGAGGGTTCCGCACCATCGTACAAAATTTAATACTATGTTGGTACTTCTAACTATTTTTGATCGAGGAAAGAAGAAAATAACATTTTTTTATTTACCAGCTTAAATCTATTTTAACATGTTTCTAATAGGTAAAAATAAATTAAAGGATCCCTTTAGTTATACTAAACTAAAAGTAATATTTATAACGATCACTAATAACGCAGTAAATTTGATATTAAAGGTATCAAAACACAGCCATTAGCATTGGGCAAAGTCCTTTAAATATACAAATCCAATATATTGAGAATCGAATATTATAATACGAACCGAGATACACAATCAAAACACATAAATCTTGAAATATTATCGACAAAAAACACACAGAGAACTGATATCGTTCGAAACTGTTGACAAGCTCTGACATCACTTTAAAATTAATGACGGTCGTACATTATTTGGCTACCAGAGTCAGAGGTGGTCTACCTTTTACGCGGTTTGGTAAAAAAAATAGTCAGTAATGTCCTCACGAAACCTTTTAAATTTTGTGTGAAATATGTTACCAATTAAAATATTTGGAATTCTACTTCGAAATTGTCTTATAACATTAACGCTTTGGCCTTTTTTTTTATTTGTGAATCAATTTAAGGTACTCCTCTATTTTATTACCTACTATAGATACATTTTTACTTACATGGAATATTTCTAACCTTATAATAGAGTAAAACATAAACATTTTTTTACAAAATGATGAAAAGGAAAGAAAACAATAATAATAGACAAACAACATTAGGAAAAATAGAATTATCTACATCAAATCATGGGTCTCCACCGAGGAGCACGATCAGAGTTACGGGCCAGGGGTTTGAACCCGTACTCTCAGGATAGTGAGGATCAAGAGCCACCAAAGCAAAAGAAAAATAAGGTAATTTTGAAAAAAAAACATAGAGAAATTGTACAACAAAAACGTAATCCAATAATATAACAACGTAGTATAAGCAAAAGTATGAATCGTATCGTGCGGTTAGGTCGTTCATAAATCAGTTTGTTGCAATAGTACACTGTAATATGATATTTCTCAGCTCAGTTCAGGGCTGGATCAGGTTCAGGAACGGGGGCAATAAATAAAATATAAAGCTTACTCATAACTGGCTTCAAGTCATCGCGAATCATATGACTTCTAGATTTTAGGGCAACACTTCCCGACTATAATATGTAAATACAAAATACATTTTTTTTTTATTTGGGGTTATTTTCGATGCTTCAAAATTAAGCTGCAAACTTTAGTATGGCTAGGGAAACGGTTGTTTTATGCAATATAAGTATCTACCTACTAAATCTTCTGTTAGTTTACTTGCAAAATCTAGTTCACAAGGATACTTTTATAATATGAACGGCTCTACTTTTTCGCGTTCAATTTAACCTGAGCTGCCTCCCCTAACTCCGGCCCTTTTGTGGTAAATATTAACCGACCACAACCACACGGACGGTTATGTTATGGCGTAACCACTAATAACCTTTATAGACTATTATTTGGTAGGATAGATGCACTTTTCGTTTTAATTTACCCCATCCTACTTCAATTGAAAATCAATTCCGGAACTTGACTCTTATACTACATTGTACCATAGATGAACTCTGATTTCTAAAAGCTCGTGAACTATAGTTAGTTACGGTCAGGGCAAAACTGCTAACAAATAAAAACCAGAATTCAGAATTAGACACCAAATCTTAGATTGCTGTTAGCTATATTAGATACATATTAAAGGATTCCTTGTAAAACTAATAAATACCTACAAGTATATACTTATTGCTTATTGCTGATTATGTAATCAGCTTTATACCAAATGGACAGTACTTATCTCCGAAAATGAAATGCTATTCGACTCTCTCCGATCCGAAAATATTATTGCTTTTAACTGTTATCCATATGTACCTAGACATATGGATAACAGTTAAAAGCAATAATTCCCGTATTCGTAAAGACCAAAAAGAGTTTACAATGGGCTATAGAACAACAAAAAAGAAACAGCTAAACTGGATTGACCTCGATCGATCGCTATAATGTTTTTTATACCTATCTGCTTTTTGTACTTAATGTAAATGTAAGCGAAACAAGTCAAATACTCACTAAGCATAGGAGAAAAACACTAAATACCTTTTTGTCATAGAAAAAGCTGTAATAAAACAGTTGTTTTAACCGTTATTCCCACGAAAATGTCAAAAACCCGGTGTAATTTAAACGATAAATATGGGGTTCATGGTGATCACCATTTTCCGGTTCGGTGGCGGTTGATGGTAGATATTTAAATAAAAACAAATCGACCGTAAAGATTTTCTATGATATAATAATATTCCGGAAGACCGCGAGTGGTAATTTGACTTAATGAGCAGATAGTCATCTGTCTTGTAGGGTGAGGTAAATGTAACTAGTTGACCCGCGCAACTTTTCCCGGTTTTAAGAAAAGTTAAAAAGTCGTTGTTTTCTTCAATTTTCCAATTTTGTGGGATTCTTTTTTTTTTCATGACAATAACAAACACAACAAATCAACTATAAGCGAAATCGGTCCAGCCGTTCACGCGTATTGCCTATTTACAGATAGGTACCTATATTCCTACATAATATAAACTATGCACCCCTATACACCCTAATAAGAGTGACCAATAACTCTACCTACATTTGCATACGTTTAAGTTTATCTCGAGCAAACCCAGTCGAGTTCTAGATTCGAATTACAAATGGGTGTCTCAAAATTTTTAGAACTTTGATTATCACCGAGTTTAAGGGTCTTACTCTGTTTAATTTTTGAACATGTAAATAAATAACATACTTAAGTATGTTCCACGCATACATTTTTAAAATTGTTTCAACAAATCCAAACTTCTCAGCTCAATATCAATTGTCAAAGTTCACCAGACATTTTAAATTTAAAATCTTACCGTTTTACTTCAGTTTGAAAGTTAAACAGTCTCACAAACATCTCAACTTATAGCTTAAGTTCAATTTGCAAAGTTTCTTCGTGCCAATATTTTCATGTCTCTTTGACTTTACTTTTAATAAATAAATAGGTTTATGTGAACTTTTATTTCCTATTTAGGAACGTAGCTTTACTTACGTATATGAAATGTTTTTGTTACTGTTATATATATAACTAGTTGACCCGCACAACTTCGTTAGCGTCACTTGCCCGTTTTTGCAACAGCTTTGATTGATGATCCGCTCCTATTCGTCATAGCGTGATGATTTATACATAAAAACCTTCCTTAAGAATCACTCTATCTATTAAAAAAACCGCATCAAAATCCGTTGCGTAGTTTTAAAGATCTAAGCATACATAGGGACAGACAAACGGCGGATAGCGACTTTGTTTTATACTATGTAGTGAGGCTGAAGAATCTTAGGAACTACTGGTCCGCTTTAAAAAAATACTTCTGTGTTCCATAGCCCATTTATCTAGAAGGGCTATCGGTATCATCACGCTACCAATTGTAGCGGATCATCAATGAAAAATGTTGCAAAAACGGAGGGAGGGAAAAATAATAAAAGATTCAATAAACTTATGCAATGTATTGTACATATGTAATAGATAATAATAAGTTCCGTGTCTTGTTCACAACTAAAAAGTTTGATGATTAGTTCTTACAACAACTCCACATAGAGATGGGAAAGGTTTTTACAGTTTATCGATTCATATTTCATCAGTAGGTATTTTTATTTAGTTCTTCTTAGTTAAGTAAAAATATATAATGAACGTTGATATTATTATCTAATTCTGCGATAAGTTAAAGTAAATGCCACATGCAACTCAAATGTCAGCAATTTTCTCTGTAAAAACGTGAATTTTTAATAATGAGTTACTATCGCAAAGTAGTATAATCTAATTATACAGATTAATATGTGATATAAAGAAATACAAGACATATATTATGTTTCTTCTCATAAGACACTCCTGTATAAATCTACGTGAATGATAATATTCATTACAACAATGGTTACCCTACAATAATTTTGACAGCGCATAGAGTAACGCAGCGGGTAACGTATGCAAAATCGCCCCTGGGTTATGAAATATACGACCAATAAATAAACAACAGCCCGAAAGGGGTGAAATTAAATATTCATCTAGTGCAGTGACAATATTGTGTCGATAATTTTGTTAAAGTTAAAAAGAACTTTAGCAAAATAGAGACGTTTTGTTACAGAAAGAGTCTCTTATAACCAATGTTTTATTCCAATAAATTAGAAATAAAACAATTATTTGATTAATCAAATTAAAATAACATATGCCATATTATTTTTTAAAGTAAATAAGCATATTATTGCAGGATGCCCTTTTCCTTTTCTAAAACAACTATTTTATTTTAATACTTGCATCATAGTTATAATTTGAAAGTTTATCGATGAAATATTTATTTGTACATCACTATGACCGTCCAATATCGTAATAGGCAGGCTAAAGAGTGAGGCGACTTGTATAACATCACCAAATTAGCCAAGCGATGTGCAATAGCCCTTAGGCTGTTACAGGGTTGTCACAAAATAATGTTACCTTATTTAAATATACTAAACTACTATGTCATTTAAAGGCATAACATAGTGCAATCACGTAATGTTTATTATTGAACAAAAAATCTAAATTATTAAAAGATAATTTCCCATAAGACAAAAATAAAAAAAATTGGTTGCCTGTAAAGTCGGTATACGGGCGAAAGTTTTACGTGACAACGACTTTGAGTGGTAAAATAATTTTAATGTGAATATTCATTCGTATAGTAGGAAGAAGGATGAAATAATAGTAACAATTTAAAACATAACGTGACGTAACGTGAGCGGAGCGTAACGCAGTTTCTTGAAGTGTCACCCGGCAAACCAATTTATAAGACGTTGTCACGTCAAAATTGATTACCCTATACACACTATAAAAACCCTATACAAACTCTATACACTGCGTATTACTGAAATATTCTACCTATTATTGTGCATCTAACTAACACTATTCATCATCACCAGCTCATACACGTCTCCACCGAGGAGCTCGAGCCTCCCCTAACATCGAGGGGATTTATAGGCCATAGTCCACCACGCGGGCCTAGTGCGGATTGGCGGACTTCACGTGCCTTTAATAACTAACACTATTACTTATTTATAATTCATTGTAGGATGTCCAGACCATCACCTAAATAAATAATAAATCTGTGATCATATTAGGTACACAATTCATTCAAGACTTCAAAATTATGTTGTTTTTTTTCTAACTTCCTTAGTTTTGATTTGATTTCGCGTACATCGACAGCCCTGTAAGCACCCAACGACATGTAAATGTTTTGTGACGCCTTTATAAATGATTTTATCCGTCGTGTTTTGTTTGAAATATTACGACGGAAAATTGAATTGGACGCAATCTGGGCGAGAGTTATACTGACACATGTGCTTTTAAAATCCCCAAGGTAATGCGGGTTATTATACAAATTATTTGGGGTGATTTTGGCATTGGTCCAAACATTTGCTTTACACTTAAAATTTGGTGAAAAGATTCAATTGCTGGTATCATCCATTGCCTAAATGTTGGGTCATGTCTAAAAGAACAAAAAGCTTATAATAGGGTAAGTTATAAGGCCTTTTGACAAGCAATTGGTGAATAGCTATTATGCTATCTGACAGTAGGAAAAGGCGAAAATTTGTGAGGGTGTACTGTGTATGTTTGTTACTTCTTCACGTCTCAACGGCTAGAGTGATTTTAATAAAAAATTGGTTTAGAGTTCTCCCGATTATCACATAGGCAACTTTTTATCCCGGGGAAATTGAAGATCCCCTGGGAACGCGCAGATATACTAGTTATGTCATAAATTGACAAATGTATGGAAAGTGCTGTGCGTCATTCATCCAACTTAGCTGCTGAGACGAATTTTACACTTTTACCATTAGTGGGGGACTCATTTATATAGCGGATTTACATATATATCTTTTATATCCTATATTTTATACAGCGTCTTCCAAGATTAATAAGTATCAGATATTCTGTTGGACAGGCGTCCCGTTGTCTCAATAAAATACTTATTTTTAATTAGATTACAATTAACAGGGATGAATGGATGTACCTATGTTTGTTGGTTCTTCTTTCGCGCAAATATGACTGAAGGGGTCTGCATGAAATGTGGTACTGAGATGACTGCACAGATGAAACAATAACCATTAAATCATTATTGAGTTTGAAAAAAAAAATATATAAATAATAAATTAATTAATTAATATCCTGGGACATTTTTCACACAGGGCCAATCTGATTCCAAAGTAAGCTTCAAATATGTGTTATGGTAACCAGATAGCTGATGATTCTACATATACTACCTTTAAATACATACTTACATATAGATATTTACATCCAGACACAGAACAAACAGACATATCAGTTGATTACCTTAATATTTTGGTTATGCTTTTTCCTATGGTTGTGCCGCCTCTTACCCTACTTGTCTTGAGTTTACTTGCATACTCGTTATTGACTCAGTTACAAAGTTGATTGTTATGTCTGGCTGGACACGTGTTTTGTGTCAAATTTCACTCCAAATCGTGAAACCCTCTGCACATAACAAGGGCATTGTATGCCGCTGTGACATTTCATTTGTAAAATAAACAGCTAAAATATTTTGTAGTGGCGCATACATAAATTTGACAAAAGTTTTGTATATACGGTGTTGCACACAAGTCCAATTTGAACACTCGAAACTAAATAGAGGTGCACTGTTATTTTTTCTATTAATTGTGAATAAGCTCCAAGGAGTTTCTAAAAGAATTGGTTTGGTAGAGTTTGGGAATAGCGTATTGATGGGCCGGTTGGCTTTATGGTTAGCTACTTTGTCTTTCGAACCGCTGGTCATGGGGTTCTAACAAACATTTTATGTGTATGAACTTGTCTGTTTATACTGTGTCTGCATGTTAATTTATTTTTGTTCTATTTTAACAACTATCTGGTTACCGTATCAAGCTCTGCTTGTTTTGCCATTAGATTGAGCATATTATTATGTCATTATTTTTTTCCAGAATATATTTATATTGAATAAAACCTTTTTCCTCTTATTATAAGCAATGTTGCCAGCCCTAATAGAACAAATAAATTATTGAGCATTAAGCTCCCACCGAATGCGGACGCGTGTTATGCATGTCACAGTGCGACAGTTTGCACTAGTTTATTATTAGGGGGCTCACCTCTGTGCAGTGCGATACCGTGTGCGTTCAATTAATGTATGCAGGCTTTACTATTCTACAACCTACCTATATATAACATTCATATTATTAAGAGGGATAACTTTTCTAGAAAGTTTGTAAAAACTTTTCTTCTCTTCAAGTTAATTATTAACCACCATGATTGAAATAATTACATATTTTAAAAGAATTGGTTAATAGTCAAGATCCATTTGTGATTACGTTTTGGACATGATGCATTGCTATTTTGACAGACACTATTGAAAAATATGCTTTGTGTTACTTTTTTAAAAGGAACTTATTTTTAAAATCAAGTGCCTATCAAAATTTTACAGTGGAAAATAAAACATGCTAACATTTGTATGTCGGTTTTTCAATTGACACAATAGGAGGGGAAAATTAACCACATTTTAGATATTCTACTTTAATTATAAACATTAAAATTAGTTTGCAATAATTCTTGTAAAATATGTCAACGAATGAATATGGATAATATTATAATCAAAACACTACCTAACTGTTCAATTATAGGTAACACAATTATCAAAATAGTAAAGTGAGTTAAACTAATTCTCAGTACAATATTTCACATATATTATAGCTCCAACAGGGTTGTTGTAGACGTTTTAAGTTAGGCTTAAAGGCCTAACTGACAATTACTTATCTATGTTATAAGACAGTAATTGTTTTTGGTGTTGCTTGCCTCTGTCCACAGCTTTATTGAAATACCTTTCAATTATTTATAATACTGGTTACTTGTTGTTTTCGATTATCATACCTAGCTTTATCAGCCATATTGCCTACTAATCAATGAGTACCCTATATTGTTAACTTCTGACCAAAAAAGAGGATAAAGTCACTTCTTATGACGACACAGACTCTCGCTCTGTGCGGAATAAACCCTCACTGAGGCATCAACCTCAAAGTCGCCAGCAAATCCAGCAATTACTTTTTTCAAAACAAATGTACGATGTAAGATCTATCAGTATAAGTTTTTGATCTCTGAAATTATTGTTGAAAGGTTAGAAATTGATATGAATGTTTATATGTAGGTACCTACCTTGCTATATTTTCATTTGGAATTTATTTAGTTTCAGTTTGGTAGTTTATGAACTTACTTACAAACTGCAAAATATTCATAGCATTACATAGACTATAGCTATGTGTATTTTTATACTATCTTCCTCTGCTCCAAAGAACCATTGAAATTCTCCACTTTTAGGTCATAAATAGGTACTGAATGTACCTCCAACATCCAATTATGAAACGAAACTATTTCAATCTAAAACGCACAAAGAGAACAAAGTTACTAATAACATGACAAAAAATATTACTATTCCCAGTAAAATAGTTCGCGGTTCGTTTGATGTTAATGTGGCGGTAATTCAAACATGTGCATGTCCTGAAGTTTATTTAAATGTGGCCTTTTAAACTATTAATAGATAAAACAGTCATGAAGTGAGTCCTAGAAACGCTTAATTTAGAATTGTACATGTATGTCCTATATGTATATTAGATATACTCCAGGTTTTGTATCTGCATTTTAATCCAACAACAAAGAGCTCCGAAGCTTAATCCGAAGAATTACTAAATATTGACGTGACAACGTCTTATAAATTGGTTTGCCGGGTGACACTTCAAGAAACTGCGTTACGCTCCGCTCACGTAACGTGACGTTATGTTTTAAATTGTTACTATTATTTCATCCTTGTTCCTACTATACGAATGAATATTCACATTAAAATTATTTTACCACTCAAAGTCGTTGTCACGTAAAACTTTCGCCCGTATACCGACTTTACAGGCAACCAATTTTTTTATTTCAATCATTTATTTAGACTTTGTCTAGAGACAATCAGCTCAATTTACGGTTATATGTAAGTAATACACTATTAATGAGTCTACTAAACGTGGCTATATAAGCATAAAACGGCGGAGATTTCATTAAAATATAATTTTGGACACGATGCGTGGGTTATACGCGCTCATTATAAGTTTAATTGTATTCAAAAATCGTTTAATTGTTGTTTATTAAGAAATTAAACAAGTGTGTAGGAGGTAGGTATATTACTGCTAATATTTTCTTACTTAAGTTAGATTACGTAAAAGAAGGTCTTTCGGAAGGCGGATTTAAGCTTTTCTCAAACCTACATTTTCTAAAAAGGTCCCATTTCGTTATGCAGTGTGTTCATTTAAAACATTGTATTTTTATCACATTTCTCAGTATGGTAGGAAACACACTTTCCATATTTTCTAGTGATTGTATTGAAAACATAACCGTGTTTACAGTTCTCTAAGATCCGCCACACGCCGATAAATGGTTTACTGTGAACTGAATGATTTCGTTAGATCATCACTTGTGGTGTTTCTACGGTTTCACCCGGGCATCTTCAAAATCCCGGGAGCGATAGCTTGAGCTATTAAGCGTATGTGATATTCTAGAGTATATTATAAGTGTGTCCCAAATTTCATTTAGATCCTTTCAGCCGTTCTGACGTGATAGAGTAACAAACGTAAAAGTACAAACTTTGCCATTTATAATTATAGTAGGATTTTTAACAGTGTTCTTTCAACCATTTTGATATAACCAACTATTTTAGGTTTGGAAAGTATTAATATATTTAACTCTCGATAGGCTTGCACTAAACTAAGTTCTAACGTTAGATAGATATACCTGTCTACCTACCTACTCATGACTTTATGACAAGATCCTGAACTAGACTCTGACTGAACTAAAGTATTTAATTATTTTTTGATAAAATCTTTCAGGTGTAAGGAAGCTTTACAAGCATGTTTACAAAATAAGGGTAACAAAAGGTAGTGAAAGTTATTTGCACAAGTACGCTATGCACTGAGTGAGGATATAAATAAATTTACTGCCAAGAGCGCCGCGTCCTGCTGCGGAAATCACCTAGCGAACCTATCAAACATCAAAGCAGTTTCCATATGCTGGTGACAAACACTGCACTTCAGATTGCGAGTAATTTTTTTGGGTTACCTAGATATTTAAGTCTAAGTAGGAACATAGATCTCTTGTAATTGTTGAAGAAATTAAATTAAGCTGTCGAGACCTACAGCTGTGATACATTGCACTATACTCCTGAGATCAAATTATAATCCCCGATGCATAGAAGTGGGTTAGAACTTTAACGGGTGCCTCAAACGGATAAACCGATTTTGGTTTCAAAAAAAAATACATACATATTTCAATTACCTAATATTTAATTTAGCCATGAGTAGATAGGATAAGAGGTATTTATTCTATTACATCAGAACAGATGCTTTGTCATAATCTGGAGATCCAAATACAGGTTTATACAATACTGCTAGAATTAATACTTTCCGAACCGAGAGTTAGGGGCGACGATTCATAATATCGTTCATGATTGTGGCGTTTTAAACTTCTTTACCCACATAATGAAATGCCATCAGATTGCGATCGAACGCAAGCTTTTATATATAAAAAAGTCTTCTGAACACATGAATACGAAATTAAATATATTTATTCAAATAGGCCTTCAACGGTAATTTATGAATTGTCAAGAACTTAACGCCCGCCGGTACGGAATGTTGCCTTTTCTGAAAAGAGCTGGCAATAAACTTAGCAACTTATATTACAAAAAGATGTGTCCAAGAGCGAGCTTGTTATTACGATTATTATAATATTGTATTAACAACATAGGAAGGTCCCTATGAAGTCCAAAAGAGATGTAGGTACCTACTTACTAACTTAAAATGTATCTATATATGTCTAATCTATGATTATGTGATATCATACTAATATTATAATGAGGAATTTGTATGTAACGAATAAACTTAAAAACTATTCAACCTATCTGAATAATTTTTTCACCAATGGAAAGCTACATAATCAGGGAGTTACATAGGCTATATTATACCGTCGTATTCGTAAGGGCGCGGAAACTACGCGGGTGAAACCGCGCGGAGGCAGCATGTATTTTACAAAATTCACAACAATCTTCTGATGTTTAAAACAATCTTAGATGCATGAGTCGTGATCCAGGCATAAATCATAATTCGCTTAAGGAGCGAAAGTCTAAAGTTTTATACAATAGATATCTATCTACCTACATGCAGTTGGGGAGTATTCAAGATTACCTATTACCTACTATTGTTTCGTTATGTTATTACTTATTACTATAGTAGACGGAGTGTATTCTATGAGTATGAAATTCATTTAACTTTATCGTACAATTTCAATGACAAAGATGATTGACAGATGTGTTACAGGACCCGACGGACGCCGGGTGGCGCCTAAAACGCAATGCACCTAACATCGCCTCGTAAATAACATGAAAATAAATCAAAATTAGTTTTAATGCAACCAACATAAACCCTGTTTTGTTTTTCAACCACGTGTCAAACAATGTGCGGTGCAAAGCGAAATGTAAACAAAGTTATTATTTATGTTAGAGAACACTATTTTGAGAACGCCAAAAAAGTCTGCTTTATTTTTAGAAAACAAACTGGTTGGTGTATATTTTTTTTGTAATTAATAAGTATCTACATACCGCGCGCGAGGTAATCAATCTTCGCATCCTTTAAAAGATATTGGAAGCGATAGAGGTTTCAATCTGATTAGAAGAGGTTTTAATAAGTTTGCGAAATTTAACTGTAGGTAAGTAATACATGTTTTAGTCGCTGGGGTGGGAATTTAAGTAAATAAGGTGTCGCAACAAGAATGTTTAGCTCGACGTTTGATTATGCATAATTGCATGTTAATAGTTTCAATAACTCGTTGTCGCCCTACTTTTATAAATAAGTCGTAAAAATTCTAATTCTTAATTGTTGTTCCGTTTGATTATTTATTATAAATAATTTATTTAAAGACCACTTACCACCAGTTTCCCATAACGGCTTGAATGAGTAGGAGTAGCGAGGGCAAAAGTTTCCAAAGTAGCTTCATTGTGCTTTTAAATATTTCGAAAAACGTCACTTAACAAAAACACTTTGAGAAAAGTTTAGACACTCCACAAAACCCCGAAAAGACATTCAATTAATAAACAAAACTATAACTGTCCATAATTAAATAATAATTGAAAACAACACCAAATAAATAATCACAAATCCTTACAACAACATCAACCGGACCACAAAAACGTTACAAAAGTGCAAACCGAAAAAAATACGAAAAGGAAAACAGAAAAACTTTCAAAAACAAACTTTCTTAAAAGTTTATAGAGAGTGTAATCACTGTTTTATAAAAACAAAACTATAGGCATGCAGTTGATTTTGTATGAAATAATTATTATAAAAGGGGGAGTTTAATTTTTATTTTCAAATTCGTTAAAGAATTTGTTATAGTCGGCTATGTTTAGACGGGCTCCGCGCCTGCGATCCGCGCAGTTTGAAACACAAAACCAGACTGGCTTGCTTGCCACAAGCCGTTTGTAAGTATTCCATAGATTGTCGTAAGGGGAAGGGTCGTATTGGAGGGCGTTTAGATGCAATACAGCGCAGCAAGAGTTCATCCTACCGGCCCTTACCACGGGCACATCCACTTGGGAATGTCGCGCGAAATGTCAACGCATTCATTCATACAGATTTGTGCAAGTTGTTCGAGACAGATAAATAGGTAGTTGCGAATACTTATAGTAACATAACCGAAGAAAAATATTAACGTGGACCATCAATTGTGGGCTTATGTCGTCGGCTTGTGATGTTAATTCTCAAAAATATGAACGTTTATTTTGAAATGATTTGCCTCTGATCGAAAGACAGGATTAACTGAGCTCGTAAACGTTCATACAATTTTTATTTATTGAGGAAATAAGTTATAAGTCCATTCCATTTAAGTAAATACTTTTCGCTTTGAGCCTTCATAATTTTTTGTTGTTATTTTCATCAGCTTTTTCATCAGCTTTATTCAGATAAATCCCTTAATTTTGCAAAACAATAAAAGACATGATATTAAAATTATTTATCTTAATAAATCACCAAGCACCTACTTTTGAAAAGATAACCATAACACATGCAAATATATAAAAAAATTACAATGAAAATTAATTTACAAACTTGATTGTACATATTAACCTATTTAAATATCTCCTGTTCAGCACATATATTTTCGAAAATCTGCAAATATAAATGCAAAGAAATCTACCAACCCATAACCATCATTCACTATCAAAATATCTCCATCAAAATGCCTTCATAATTTGAGGGACTGCAAAGTATAGAGGGTAAAAAACAAAACAACAATAGGGTCTACCTGTCGGCCATTTTGTTCCCCTGTTTACGATCGCAGTAAAACAGTAATTGCAACAGATCAAACGCGCCGACTGACGGACTGTGGTCTTAACAGTGTAGACAGAACATTATTTTTGCTCTCCAAAAATTCATGGGATATATTAATTTAGTACTTAAAACTTAAGAATAAAGCTCTTGTAACTAATGATGGGGGTGCCTCGGGAAATTGCAACAAAACATCTACCACCGTTTAATGAACTTTAGTTTAAAATGGTATCCTAACTTTAATATTTATAAATGCGAAAGTAACTCTGTCTGTCTGTCTCGCTTTCACGCTAAAACTACAGAACCGGTACACAGATAGTCTAGAGCCTGAGAAAGGACATAGGCTACTTTTTATCCAGGGAAAATAGAATGTGTCCCGGGTACGCGGGCGAAACCGCCGGGAGCCACTAGTGCGATAAATAATTCGTTACAAACATAAAATGTTAATATTGCAATGTGGTCACAATGATGTCAATTTAGATTTAGATTTAATGAAGTTCAATTTGGAAATTAAATCTTATTGCAAAGGTTTAAGGTTAACAACTGCGCGATTAATATTCTACTCCAATTGAAGAATGTAATTCGATTTTCTGAGGAATTTAGAGCATTTGAAGACATCATTTAAGTTGGACGCGAAACATACAGCGTTCTCCATCTGAGAATATATTAATGTAGGTATTTTATTTCTTATTTTTTAAGGGATGCTCCGTACATTTAAGTCAACAATGTTTTATTATTAATTGATTTATATTGATAAATAGTTTTTATTGGTAAATTATAATCTATGTTTCACCCAAAATTTCTGAGGTTTAAAAACCCTTTGTAGTTTCAAAGCTATATTTATATAGCTTTTATGCAAGCATGGCATTGCACCTGATAACGAACCGTTACGCTACGTTACCTGAGCTTTTTTTATGCTAGTAGCTTTTATTCTTCTATCACCATGTAGCTAAGATAGATTATTTGGTAATCTGTGTGGTAACTGCAGGTCTAGAAATAAAAATACAAATGATTTTGTTCTGTGCTAAATTCTCCTCTCCACTTTAGCTCTTTTTATAGTTTCAATGTGAAATCAAGGTTTATATAAATTGATAGTCACATTATTGTACTATTAACCAATTAGAACAATCTTCGGCTTAGCGTGTGGTGGGTGTTAGAAATACGAGATTATTTTGATTGGCTCTTTGGTTGTAAGTGTAGCAACATTTTATTAACCACCGATAAGCTAAGGTACCACTGAACATCGGTGCTTGAAGTGGAGAAGTTTTGTAAGAAGCTAAGGCGAGTATTCATTAAAGTCCCACTATTTTCAGAAGTAGTCAATAAATATATAAAAATGTTTATAAATAAGCGTTAATCAGTGATTTTCGTTATTAATTATAGAGCTATCTTTAGAAACAGTTTCTCAACGTTTGATCTCAATAGAACGAGCAAACAAACGTAAAGTAACTCAATTGTCAGCTATTCACGCCAATCTAAGAGTAACTCACAAGTAAAGACTACGATG
Source organism: Thyatira batis (assembly GCA_905147785.2). NCBI lineage: Eukaryota > Metazoa > Arthropoda > Insecta > Lepidoptera > Drepanidae > Thyatira > Thyatira batis. Next base: position 4,491,266 of record LR990507.1, read on the forward strand.
TAAATTGTTTTGGTCCATTATTTCATTACTGTGTTCAAGAAATACTTTGTGGACTATGTCATCGTGAGATTTAATGGCATTAAAATACTTTGGATCAATTGCTGGTCTATCTATGGTACTTGTTCGAGATTATATTCTGCTCATATTATTTAAGATTTTGTGGGTTTGGAGAATTAGGTAGGCGACTGTAAACAAAATAAATAATAAATATTTACCGCACATACTTAACAATGAAATTTTCCACAAGAGTTTCTTAAAATAGACATTTGACCAAGTGCAGTTTCACCAATCTTTTAGCAAAATTTTAACTACTAGTAACAGTCATCTACGATATTAAATGTGTTAAAAAAATAATTATTCATTAATAATTAAAGTTTATCTATCCCAAGCTTGATTTATGATAACGTAGGTGAACTTAATCTTCGAGTAACAGACTTAACTACTCTACGTAAACAAAAAAGTATTTAATATGGAATAGTCTGCTACAGGCTACAGACAATGAAAATCAGTGGACCATAGATTCAGAAGGGTTTGAAGAAAATCTTGCAGGGTCGACAACGCGCAAGTGCCTGGTGTTGCAAGCGTCCATAGACGTTACCTCTTTCCATCAGGTGGGACCGTACTTACGCCTGTTTGCCAATTTAAAGGTAGATAAAAAAAATATAGTTATTGATGTTATTCATTAAACATAATAAAAGATATTTAAATAATGCCATTTTTATTTGTAATATCGATAAAGTTTAGTATCGGTAGGGGTATAACTTAGTTGTATTAAAAGTATTTATTATGATTTAAAACCGAAATCTAATATGAATATAAATTAAACGGTCCGATCCAATGTGGATAGGTAATATACACGACAATATATTTAAGTTGTCTGAACAATACTGCTGAAACTCATCCTAGTTATAGTTTGAAACAAGCAAATTTCCGACTAAGCTGAATTGTTATAAAGGTTAAAATTGCAGCAAATATAAGTTTGTAATACCGTAAATGCCAATTACGTTTGATATCGGAACAGCAGACAAAACGACATCCAAACAATAACATAAAAGAATCGATACTGAGAGATACAAATGAATGATCTATAAATGCCGTTAAGACATTTATTTGCAGAGCTAAAACATGTATAGAGTTGCTTAATATACATAACTAACTTGGAGATTGCGGTTTGTTACCAAACTTTGTATGTCGAAGCATCTTCTCTTTTTTTTCAGTCATAAATTGCTTTTCAAATTTCTTTTAATTTTTTTTTTCCTAAAATTTACGTAGTATATAATAATAGTAGTAATTTTAATTTCTTTGAATATTTTGTATTTCATGTGAAAATTCTTATTTATTATTACTTTCGCAATGCCAGCTCTACAAATTACTAGTTCTATGTCCAAAGTTAATACGCTCCTGTTATTAGGAGTATAATAAGTCGGCATATTCCGTACTCAGCCCGTTTGGACGATATCATCTCGTACTATTTTTATTTTATTCATAGAGAGAATCTTTATTCTTTTGTTTACTTCATAACAACCCGCGTCGAGGTCGCCACTGTCTGCAAAAAGGATGTAACAATTATGTTTGTATATAGAATTTGTTTGTTTGATACCTCTCCTGGAAACTAGGTATCTATCTATTAGTTTATGGATATAAATATCTATAAAATTATGTAGGTACTTTTAAAGTATTATGTAAAATATCAGCTATCTAGTTACCATAGCACAAGCTCTGCTTAGTTTGTAACCAGATTGGCCGTGTTTCAAAAATGTCCAAGTATGCTTATATTATTTTTTATTTATATTTTTATGTTCCTATACAGTATGTCGATGTGGTTTAATTTTATAATGGTAAGTAATATGCATGGACACAATAGCAATAATCGCCCCAAATTCTGATAAAAGATCGCCCCTAGTCTAGCTTTCTTTAAGATTGCAAAGACAAGACATACGGGAGAGGGAATAAAAGTCAAGAAGCAAAGTCGGGAACAAAACAAAGTGTGACCTAAATATGTTCAATCTGATAAAAAATACTAGGACAGTATGTTACAACCTTGTAGGTCGAGTTATTATTCTGAGATGATAAAAAAGAAAGTGGCGTTTCGAGTCAAGTGTTAAATAGGCACTTTGTTTTGGAACACGAAGTGAGTATTTAGACTACAGTTTTAATAAAATAGGATATATACCTAGTTACTGTTATTTCAAGTACTAGTCATATGTGCGACCATGCTAATCTAGGTGGATCTGGCGAGGTAAGCTAGACTCTTGCAATAAAATGAACGAAAAGAGAGGTTCCCAGCAGAGAGAAACTCAGCTACTAAGAAAAGCTCAGCTTATAAATCCAACCTTTCCCTTTTATAAATTCAATATGACTGTTGTAGAAGTTTCAGTTCAAACTAAACATTATTTCAGCTCTCTTTGTAGATAGCCCACTATTTATTTGATTTATTGGACTATATATATTACACTTCATAATGTTGAATTATGGCATACTTCAGGAAATAAATAGAAAATACATTATCACGTGCTTGTCCCTTTCTCAATACTTTGTAAACACAGATCAGAGGCACTTTTTCCAATGGTGCAAGGTGTGTGTTGCACACAGGCGCAGCGGTTCTTGAGTCCTACTTTCAATTACCCACGTAAAAAGAGATCCAAAAAGAATAATTATTGCATATATGCGTTACAAAGACCCGATAATCCCCTACAGAAGAGATAAGGCAGAATTTAATGTCTGTCAATTGCCTGCCGCCAATTGTCCTAATATTTTATTGACTACTTTAAGCCTTTTCTATATAGGATAAGAGAGAGTACCTCATTGAACACAAAGTTAAGACTGCTCAGCCTCTGTATCAACCAACGAGCTGATAACAGTGACAAAAATAGGCCAACTGTACCAAATAATCAAGTATAATTTCTCAACACACTTCGGCCAACGGAAATGGCTTTAGTGCTTTTTTATACGTATCGAATTGATGACTTGCGCCGGCGCAGCGAGTACGCGTCATCGCCCGCCGAGACTGGTCCGAATAAAAACACACCGCTCAGGTAAACGACCAACGTTTACACTAAACTGATTTTTGTGTTAGATATGGCTGTCCGTGTGTCGATGTCGATGTTATAGATATAGCCCGATTAAAAAATAAATATTCTTCACCATCTGTTACGTTTGCTTGGAGCTGTCAAATTAAGACAGATGGCGCGGCGCAAGTATTTCAAGTTTTTTATATTTTCTTTAGCAATTTTTTTGGCTAGATTTAAATAAATCGATAAAACATACATTATCGTGTTAATATTATTATTATGTGTAGGTAGGTAGGTATCTTGTATGTCTATTATATTTCCATATTTTTTTTCTGAGTTTCTTGCTTATCTATTGTTTGATAACATACTTACATGTTGTGGTAACCCACAATATTTCAACTCACCAAAAAATACTTGAAACAATCTTCATTGAACAAAAAACCCTAAAACATAAATCTTGTAAACCGCTTGATCGATATCAAAAGGTGTACTGTAAACTTAACACCACTACAACTTTATTTATTTATCGAAATGCTGGCTTGGATCAGCCCTCAATCATCGCGGTGTTTTCCTATCAATCAGCGCCACAGAACAGAACCATCCGTCTTTATAAAACCCAGTGTAAACTTAGACGTCATTATTGTAAGTTTTTACTGCATATTAATTTGTTTACCACTATAAAGTGCGCTTAAATTTACGATTGTAATAAAATTTGCTCTAAATTTTGTTTGAGTATAGTGTTTAGTGGAATTTTTTACTCGGCTGTCTATTCTTTGGTAGCGGATTATGTGGTCATTTTTGCTATACTGCAGTGCTATTCTGCGAACACACTCGAAGCTGAAATCTCGGTGAGATTGCAAATCGGTATTCACAAACATAAATAATCTACAGTGGCGCCCCTCGCGTGTTAACGTCGTCGATGTGAAACTTGTGCCTGTGATCACACAACTCGCTCAAGCGAGATTTTGACATTTTTCTATACAATATTTCTGGTATCGGTATTCTCAAACAAAATTCCGCGATCACTTCTACTGTCACTTCGCAATTGCTTTCGATTTTATCTGTCAAATTAAAAGTTACAGTTTTGCAAGCGAGATCATCAGTAATTTATCTAAAATTACATTTATTCAAAATAAATACGGTAAGTAATAGTGGTTACCTATTTATATGACATAGTTAATGAGTTGTTTACATATAAATTAACAATTAAGAGCTAAATGTTGTTACATATATATTTAGCTACTGGTAGCTACCAAAAAATTTTAAGCAGAAATGCAAATACATTTATATCACAGCCCTCAGCATCTCTCTGTATACGTTAAGTTGTGAAGGCACTGAACCACCCACACATTGTAAAAAAATATCCGATTTCCCCAAAATGCACCAGAAAGGCAGGTTCTAATAACCAGGTAGACCTCTTATATATCTTTAATATCACCAATTCGTCACATTGATTCAAATATGATGTGATGATATTAATACTTAACTTCCTTGTAGGTTTTATGAAAAATTTAAAATACCAAGTGTACTAGGCTGTATTGATGGTACACTAGTATCAATGGTAAGACCTTCTGAAGATGAAGAAAGGTATTACTGTCGCAAAGGACACCATGCTAGAAATGTACAATTGGTGAGACCCGGATAGTATTTTTATCATGAAATTAGGCTTTATAACTTATAAATATCCTTCTATTTTAGATTACAGATGCTGATTTAAATATACTGCATGTGGATCCAACATATGGTGGTGCTACCCATAAACAGTTTTATTTTTAATAAAAGTGAAATTAAACGCCACTTGATAATATTAAATGAAAATGAAGTAGGTAGTATTTTTATTAGGTTTGTAAATAATATTTATTAATTATTTTATTTTAAATTATGATTTTAGTTGTTAGTAGTAATAGTTTGTAACAACTGCATTGTTATTTTAGGAGATTCTGGCTATGCACAAAGATCCTGTCTTATGACTCCCGTACCAAATGCTGAAGAAGACACGCCTGAGAGGCACTACAATTCCCTTCATATGACAACCCGAATCTCTGTTGAACGGGCCATTGAGGTACTAAAGGGTCGTTTTAGATGCCTCTTAGTACACAGAGTACTACACTATTCTCCAGAAATGGCATGTTGTGTGCTTCACAATATGTGTAACTGTGCAGGCATTCCAGCACCAATGTTATGTTCTGAAGAGACAGAACATGAAAATATATTGGTAGCTCAGTTGCATGAGAGGTTAGATCCTGATAATGCACCCCAAAATGACCTAGCCGTGGGAAGAATGCGAAGAATCCAACTAACTAACCGGTTGTGGCAATCTAGAAATTTTATTTAGATTTAAAGGCTATGTAAAGTAAATGTAAAATCAGCAGGTATGCAGTTATTTGAGTATTTATGTTATGTAAGCATATATAGGCTATAAATATTTGCCTTAATAATTTTAAGAGATTTGTAGGTACCTACCTATCCTACAGCATTGTTATAAATAGCTAGATTAAATATTATTAAGCTGTGTTTGTGACTTATAAATAGAATACATACCTATATTCTATTTTTCTCAAATTATATTAAGATATATATTTTGCTTAAAAACATTTTAATAAAACTATGATTTCATGTTATTTTACCTAGTTTAATTGATTGTATCTTTATTTACCTAGTTTTGACGGTTTTTTTTATTTACCCTATAGTTTTTAGCTCAATGCTATATTTCTTAACTCACCTGTATTTACTTTTTTAATTTCGAATTTTGCCCATATGGTATTGTTAATAAAATACTATTAAAGTAAAATATGTTTTAATCAAAGAAGACCACAAATTGTTTTATTTTATACTCTTAAAATTAAACATAGAAACCTATGAAACATTAAGATAAAAATAAAGTAGAATAAAATAAATGTTAATTATTATCTCTGTTTCTTTGATCAGCATCACTTAATGAAAACATTCCTTCTCCAATATTTGTAAGCCAACAACTTGATAGCTTCCACCATCATCCTGGAACTTTGAGCATTTTGGCTAACAATGTTCTCACATAAGTCAGTCACAGCCCCAATCAATTGAGTATTCTGTTGACTTTGAGCTGTATCTAATTCAAGTCGTTGTTCTTCAACAATATTTCATACAACTGTTGTTATGTGATGTTCCATTTGCACAACAATATTATCTTGCTACTCGGGTCGATGAGAAGTTTCCTAAAAACAAGTTATTTAAGTTAAGAATTAAATTATATCCTGGTATATTATTCAAACTTAGCATGACTTGTACTATAAAAGTAAATGATTTATACACTACACACACAATTTTTTTAGTAAACACATTCATATTTTTATGAAAAATGCCTATAGACTTGAGACAACTAATCTACACACAAAAGCCTATCCTCAGTGGGAATTAAGCCTACAACTTGTCAGCAATGTATCTTATCAAACAGCAGTAGGTCTGTTATTTGCTCATATAAAATAATATATTTCCACTGGCACTAAACAATGGGATTCCCAAAATATCTCCAGTAGCAAATTCTTCACCTCCCATTATGCCTTCTTTTTAACAGCACTTTTATTGATCAGACCAATACTAAATGGAATAAGAAAAAATAATTACTTAATATTTTTATACCTAGAGAGTAAAATTCTACATATATAACTAAACTATCTTCTTGAAAGTCAATTGGTCTTTTAAAACTATATTAGTAATAAATTAAATATACCTTCATCCAGTGCTTCCAAGTCTTGGTGGTGCTGTCACCAATACTATTTATTCGTAAAGTTATTTGTTCCCAGTCTTTCCGAGCTTTATCCCTTGCGGATTGTGTCCTTGAATAGCCTTTCGCTAATGCAGGATGCCTTTCTCGATCCAACCAGCAGAATCTCTATTTGAGCTTGTGAGGGGTGGCTTGTTCGTACACGAGTTTCCACACGTTTGCTAAAATATGACATATTATTTTAAATATATGATCGACTCACAGTAAAAACAATAACGTACCTTTGTATTTACTTTATCCTCATGATTTCCAGTAATAATAATAATTGAATAATTTACGTCGTCGACCACTACGATTTCGCAATTGATTTAAATGCGTTGTGTTGCCATATGTTTGCACCACAGACAACATTCATTCTGCTTCTATATAAAAATATATCAATGTGTTCGTTAGAAAATTGGCTTCGCATTTAATTAGATGGAACTTTATTTACTTAGCTACGTAATATGTTTATTACTAATTTATAATCATTCAATGACGAAAGAAACACAAATAAAAATAAAACCGATAATATCGATTCATATAAACTGTCAAGGCGTCAACATGACGTCAAGCACTAATTGCTTGCCAACATCACCCAGAGGTATGAAAGTCACTTCACTTCGCTCAGTCATTTGAGATGTATGGGAATACCAAAACTCGCTTAGCGATTTCTACGTCGAAGGGAGCGCGGTTCGCTTAGGCGGCCGCTTAGGCGACTTCATGTTTTGCAGAATAGCATTGCTGAAGATATTTAGGTGTTAAACCATTTTAAGGCTTGATTCTGTCAATCAATCAGATCAATTTTTAACTTGTAATCTCAAATGTAGATTATATTAAAAAAAATTATAAAGTCCTGTTTAATTGAACCGAAAGGCTTTTATTTTATAATTCCATTTATACTATGATAATAAATTGATACACGGATAAATGGCGAAACAGCATCAGCTTAAATATGTATATCAATAAAAAATTTGTTCCTACCAATCGGCTTATTCTGAATGCAAAATAAATATAGAGGAAATACGCCATATTATTAAGAATTGACCTCCAGACGTAGATATAAGTTTAAATTAAGCTTGTTAAGCAACTAGGTACCTATTTACATGAATAAGTACATACTGGTAAGTCCAGAATGTAGAAAGGTCTCCATAGCATATATATATCTACTTAATACGTTGGTGTGTGTAAATTATACAAAAATAACATTTCTAAGAAATCAAGAACTTAGGTAAACTCACTAGATTCTAGTAACTAAAACAATGGTCTAGAATGTATGCGCTTCGACCATCAGACAGGATAACGTTTAAACAATAACCGCATCGCCGCCATGTTGTTTTATATGACGTTTCGACGCCATCTTGGATCGGGTTGCACTCAAGCTATTGAGGGAACAAAGCAACTCCAGTTACCATACAATGGGTTAGTAAACTGATATCGAACTGTGTTGAATATTCCTATAGGCACTCGCCAATTTTGTATTTATTCGATCTAAGCTAATGTCACGGGCCGTTTGCGCTGTCTGTTTACAAACTGCCTAGAGAATTTATTTACTTATGTAGGTATGTATACCTATAATAAAAAGTTGGTTCAAAACATTTTATAAATATTCCATCTATCGCCCGTTTATAAATGTTGAACGCATTTTTATTTGGCCTGCAAAATCAATCTTGGAGACAATACTTAAATATATAAAAAAATAATATATATCCTAAACACACGTCCAATCTGATTCCACATCGCAGATTACAGTTTTAAAACGAAAAATTTAAAATTATCTTTATTTCAATTATAATATTGGCCACCCATAGCACCAACGATAAGATAAGATACCATCGCAAACCCCCGTAACGTGTTAAATTTATGCAACTATCCAAACTTAGCCTTTAGCTAATCGTCTAGAATCACAGACGAAGTTTGGGGACAGCCACCGTAAACCCTGGATATAATGGTCGTGGACGTCCCTATCTGAAGCGTACACCGTACGATTATCGTACGGAGGACCGACGGCGTGGTGTGGTGTGGTGTGGTGGGCGACGATATCCGCACGGTTAGCGCACGGTAATAAGAAGTCAATATTAGCGCGCTGGGCGGGCGGGCGGATTTCAGCACGCCGTGTTAGTGAAGAGAGAGAATGTGTCTAGAAATTATAAATAACAAAAGCTAAGAATTCTGTAATTCTTCATTTTATATTGTAGAGAATACAGAGTCATTCCTGCAATAAATATTTATTTAAACTCTAAACTCGTCCGTCAGCAAAGACTGTGAGACTGTTCGCGTCCATCTTTTCTGCACATTTTTCTATTCGCAATATAGATACAATAGCATCTTAAACCTATCCACAGATTTTTTCAGTTTTCTATGTTAAATAATACAGACCAAATAGGTAGAGTCGACAGTCGAAGCTGTTATGTACCTATAACATAGGTACCTATTGAAGTAGCTATTGTATGTAAGAAAGGCAAATGAGAGAATAGATTTAATCTGTATTTATAAGCTGACTACGACCTATGATACTTTAAACCTGCGGTCTCATCTGGGATTATTTCGTAAATAACTTTCAATATTAATGTATCTTATAATCCATCCAGATGTTCTAAGCTTCGTCAAAATCCCTTCAAAAATAGTAGCAATCAATACATCATCAAAAACAGTCGCGTTATGATATTAGTAAGAAGGATTTGAAGGCTGTCTCCATATAAGTTAGCTGTATCCACCGCTCGAGGCACCTCGATAACAGGGCGAGTTTACACAGGGCCAATTAGAAGCGGCCCGCGGCATCGCGGCGGGACAACGCAACTCGCTGTTTCCACTCGCTAATTGTATACCCACCCTTACTTCAGCTATCATAGTTTCAGCAAACCTGGGATCTTGTTATTATGCTGTATAAGGGTAATGTTGTTTACATGTAAAACGAAGGTATAATAATATCTATAGGTAGATATATGAAGGCATAACAGAGCGAGCGCTTTGGGAACACTTAACATGAATAATTAAATAATCTCATTCCATTTAGGTACCTAAATAATGTCAATATAGGTACTGAAACAAACAAGAAGACATAGACGTAAACTTTTTTAGTCAAAGGATATTCGGTTCTAGGAAGTTTCCAACACCTTAATATTTATGTTACTATTTCAGATCTTAGGTTTTATTAAACTAACATAAGAAGATAATACCTATATCGATATGCCATTATAGTATCAGTTTTCTTACACTACTGCGCCGAGCCTAAATCATTGGCAACTGGGTAGGCATCAACCTACACTTGGGACAAGATAATAGGTCACTTTTGACATTTCATCAAAATTCAACAACGTAACCTTGTAACGGCGGGCATAAAATAAGAACTGCACAATTGCTTAACTTTTTTCAATTACGTTTACATATTTATTGTAATAATGACCGATACGAGTAATTTTACGATTTGCTTTCACTAATAAACCATTCTAAACATAATAAACAATTTCTGATCTAAAGAACTGAACGTCGTTACAATGTTGCGTCAGTCAACCCTTTTTCTTTTTAAACACTAGGGATGTTACTCTAAAAATCGAAAGCTGATAGGATTGTAAGTTGAATCGAATGCAATGATTACTTGTGAAGAAAAACGAGATGTGAGAATAGACAATATTATTGAAAATGAATTAATAATATCTCTGAGTGCTGACAGCAGTGATGAAGATAGCAGTTCCGATAGTTCAAGTGAATAAAAGCAATTTTTTTGTTAAATTACGTAGGTACTTGTCTTATTTTGCTCCTTTAATTTATGAAAGAAAAAATAATAATGGGACAGGGATTCGCATGATCATTTTTAAAATTCACATATGTTTCAAGTCTGTATCGATTCATTCGATTCATTCATTTAATCGATGTTTTTAAGCAGGTCACCTCACTATGAATATAAAACTGACATCTGTCAAAAGTGACCTATTATCTTGTCCCTATTATAGACTAGACCATCGGTTGAAAATGATAGGCCTAGGTAAGAACTTACCTAATAAGTATCTATTGAAACTTTCAAATAGGTAGATACATTTTATACTCAAACATCTCTTCGATTCAAACCGATTAGCAACAAGCTATATTTATAGCGTCAACATTAACTCAGAAATTTTGAAATACATTCAAAATTATGTAGGTAGAATGCTTATTTAAAGTATCGCGGAGAAGGGCTTGCGTGCGACCCTATAGGACGGCGTTGACTGCATTATCGACAGAACAAACAGATATACAAACATAATGCCCACTCAGGCGTTAGTAGAAATAAAGCGTTATCCATCATGAGTATATGGTACAATTATTTTTTTTACCTATATAAAATGAAGAACGCTTCATTCAGTATCGATATACGTAAAATATGCACTACTACCAAAATTACTGACTACTGTTAAAAAAGATAAACCTACTTACTGCTTAATCATTGTAATATTTTTAGAGTATGTAATTCTATTATATGTAAATTGCATCATATTGTATCATGATTCTGTCTACTGCGACAAAAAGTATAATAAGCTTACCTTATCTAAGGAATCTTAACGATTAGAAGTAGGTAAGTACCTAGTTATTTAATTAAATTAGCAGTTGGCATATTAATCATGTTCAGATTTGTTTATTTCAGCTTTATATTACTATTGTTAGTTAGGGTTGTACGTCCTTTAGATTTGAAGCAAAAATCTGGTTAACACTGGATTTACAGAGGTGTAAGCAATATGAACTGAGCCTTACCTCGTCGAAGTGCATTATATTTGTCATACTTTAGTACCTCTGGCGTCGGCACTTTTACTCGTTATCACTCGAACAATATTTGTACGAGCACTCGTTGTCGGCATTCGGACGAACGAATGAGTTGGATCAATGCAATATTATTGTATATTATTAGGTATATAGTTTATACAAGATATAACCATTGAGCAATTATAATGGACGTCAATATAAAAACGCCGGTATGTTAAAACATACTCGACACCGACAGTTCCGTATAGATTTAATAAAGCCAATTTTTTGCAATTAGATAGCTATACCTTTTTTTTTTTTTTTTTTTTTTTTTTTTGTGGGGAAATCCTCATGGATACCCTGCCCGCCTCGGGGGAGGGCGGGCGGGTTATGCCGGACTCGACCGGCTAAAACCCCACGGTGGTCGCCATCAGCGCTGTAGAGGGGTCAGGGTTCTCCGTACGGAACACATACCATGGACCCCTCCATGCGCGACGCTAAAAGCCCGTCTCGGGGGAAGCTATTGACAGCTTCCCCAGCACCCTCGCTGTGCTATTGCACGATGGGTCGAGACCACATCGACCCATCGTCTTCCTCGGGTTCGCCTGCTGGGCGCACGGGACCCCCGTTCCGGTCGCCCGCAAACCCAAGGGCCCCGTTCAGTCGCCTTTTACGACAGGCAGGGGAGCACCGTAGCTGCTATTCTTTGCCCCAGCTACAGGGCATAGATAGCTATACCTAGATAACTATTTCTGAAAAAATTACAAACTGTAAGATATTAAAAAAAATTAATTTATTGCACAATGTAGGTAAATAGTTGGTACAGTAACATAATATCAAATTTAAAAAAATGTGTTGTCTATGTGCAAGCCGGTAAACTTTTTTCTCTGAAAATATAAAACGATTTAGGTAGGGTTGTAACTTCTTTAGATTTGAATTTCATTTCGACATGGATCTCAACTATAATTTAAAAGATGCATTTTATGATTCAAACGAAATTCTGACTTGACAACATCTATCAAGTGGACTAAAATATAATGTACTAGCTGCCTCCCCGCGGTTTTACCCGCGTAGTTCCCGTTCCCGTGGGAATACAGGGATAAAATATAGCCTATGTTACTCGGGGATAATGTAGCTTTCCAAAGGTGAAAGAATTTTTGAAATCGGTCCAGTAGTTTCGGAGCCTATTCATTACAAACAAACAAACAAATCTTTCCTCTTTATAATATTAGTATAGATTCAGGTTGATTGTAAGCTTGATCTTTTTATAAAAATGCTATATTCATGGTTAAATCAATCAGAGCATCACTCAGGCAAAAAGGATTACGAACGTCATATAATAAAGAAACAAAACATCAAATTCTTATTTTTATTATCACAAAACAACAGGAATAACAACTTACTATCTATAACCTGAGATTGTATTTAAATAGGTACCTAAGATGAGTTTTTTACAAAGTTTAATTGTATTTTTTTTTCACGCGTTCCTTCTCTATAGTTTTACCTTCATCGATACTACACAAATGGGATTTTGCAACACTCCAACTCCACTAATCCATTGATATAATAAAAAATAAAAACACTAAAATTGGGTACACGACGATTGCACTAAGAATAAAATACCTAAACATTGTATAATGTAATCAGTGAATAAAATGTTTGTGGATGTGTTATAGTAAAGTAACAAAGTTATAATCCAAAAACACGAAAAAAAAATTTTTTTTTTGACGCGAAATATTTTTCCAAACCTTTTTTCCACATAACAAATTTTTGAAATACATTATTTTAGATATAGGCGAGTCCTAACTGGAATATTCTTATCTAGACTAAAATCTAGCCTTTTGGATAGAAATTACCCTGACTCCATTCATTATGATCACAATCTAAATAGGAGTTACATTTAAGGTTATCTCTCGGATCAATAGATGAGCTTACTTACCATATACAATTTCTGATAAATTATTTCAACAAAATACCATGTTGCGTTAATTGTGACATTAATTTCATAGGTTTTATATGGCGTGTAATATAACCTGTCCAATATAAATAGACATCGGATTATATGAATTTGTCATCCAAGTGCATATAACTCCATATTTGTAACGTTAATGCATATTTTAACACTCTCTCACTGGACTGGAACATGCATATTTAAAAAGGTAGCGTATGTCAAATTAAAATTATATGGATTCAGACGTATTTAATAAAATTGAGTGAGAACGATTGTACTCAAATGTATATTTGAGCTTTTTATGGGCCATATTATGATAATAAATAAATAAATAAATAAATATCCTGGGACATTTTTCACACACGGTCACAATCTGATTCCAAACTAAGCAGAGCTTGTGATATGGTAACGAGATAGCTGATATACTACATATATTACTTTTGAATACATACTTAAGTATATAGATATTTACATCCAGACACAGAACAAACAGACATATTCATGCATACAAATGTTTGTCCTGGGTAGAGATGGGCGGTGGGAATAAACCCGAAAGGAATTAACCCGGGTTTATTCCCAAATGGGAAAGAACCGGGTGTTTACGTGGGAAGAAACCCAATGGACGGGTTTTTTCAATTGAAATGGTTTATACGATATATCTCTTAAACTATTCATTTGATTTAAAAAAATTGGTAACTTTTTTTGTTGCAAATTAAATTCTCTACAACTTTGGTTCAGTAACTTTTTGTCGTAGAACTAGAAATGAAAAGTTATAAGTGAAAATGTTCAGAAACTCGAGCAAACCATTTCTTTTTGTGGAGCGATGTGTGGATGTCGAAAAGCAGTGCTGAAATATTCTGCAGTGTGCTTTTATTGTTCTGGAGAGACTAAGAGCAACGTAATGGGGCTCTCAGAATGAATAAATAAAAATTACTTTGACGATGAATCGCCGACATTAACACCCCTTCCTTCTCCAGTTCTCACACTGATGTTCAATTCAGAAAGCTGATCAGATGCTGAGCCGCAGCTTGGTCCATCGAAAAAACTGAGGACGGAGTTCAGAAACGTACTGTGGCAAATAAATGCTAGCATACCGTTCTGCATTTACCGTTCTTTGTCCCTCAAGAGGAATAGTCGCAACATGGCCAGTTTTGGAGACAAACGTAGCCACCATTTTTTTGCAACACTCCGTGAACGAACAGTTTTTGTTGGCTTTACTCATTTTCGAACACTCAAACTCGAGACTGGTTTTTGTTTCGGGTTCGTACGCGTATATCCAGGATTCGTCACCTGATGCGATGTTTTATATAGCATTTGAGGATCCTGCGTGTCTTTCGAAAGTTCTGACGCACCAAGTAACACGAGCCGCTTTTTGCTCTTTATAGAGCGAATGCGGTATCCATCGGGAAAACAAATATTTTACACCTAATTGTTCATGCAAGATTATTTGTATTTGACTCATCTCAATGTCTAGAGTTGCCTGAATTTCGTAGTATATCACATGTCGATCTTCTTCAATCAGCTTACGCTCAGCATCAACGTTTTCTTGGGTGACTGCAGTTTTTGGACGACCTTGACGAGGATCATCACTGAACTTGACATCCACGTTGAAATTCAGCAAATTAGCGATGAATTGTGGTTTTGGATGGGGCTTCATCACCAAATGCAGAAATCATCCGGTTAATACACTGTTTTTGTGTTAAACCACTTCGAAAGTCATAATAAATCATCGTTCTTGAATTTTCTCGAGTCCATTTTCTCAACGACTAAACAAGTTTGACAAAACCTTGTGACAAGACCGAGAATCGTTTTTTAAATAAATAAATGGTATTCGATTTGTAAAACCAAAGACTTTTCAATTTAAAAGATTTTAATATGACAGGAATGGTGGAAATATTCCATTCCCATACTTTTAGTGCAGCCCTCGTAGATATTGGCTCGTCATCATCGTCATTGTCATGATCTTTGTGTTTATGAAACAGGTTCCAATTGTATGAAATAAAAGGTATTTTTGCTGCCCTGTCTGTAGTCAATCTGTTTTTTTTGCGACTATGTATATGGACGTGCGTGCTAAACAATCGTTCTGTGGCTGCTGAAGTACAGGGAGCAGTTAGAATCCGTACTGCAACCCTACTCAACAATTTGGAACTGCAGAGTCCTCTCGACCAAACTACTGGGTCCATTTCGGTGACATCCTTCCATATAAATGCTCTACTCTATAAACCCTATTTAGCTCTATAATTGGATAAATAAACACCAACGACAATATTGTGCGATGGGTTAACGTCGTGTATACACTCCATCCACTTCGTGTTCTTCTTATAATTCAATGCCTTGCTGTCTTGGATCCAATAAATATACAGCATAATGAATGGGTGTCAAACATTTATTTGTTCAGCTAATTACAGCATTTTTTATATCTTGTTTGTGATGCTCATTTAGAATGGATATGTCCGGAATTGCAAAATTAAATGTGGACTTAATATCTTTGAAGGCCATATAAACTACATTTATAAGTATTTCACTGCCTTCGAGTTTGAAAATAGTATCTGTTATAGGTTCCAGTAGTTTAATACAGTTTTCTACTATTAACAGTAGATCTGTTAATAGTAGAAAATTGTATTCTCCGAAATATTAGTTAAATGTAGTCGTTTAATGAGGTGTATCGTTATTAGCAATGTCGTAAATATTTTTGATAAGGCGGTCATATAGCATTCAACCGGGAGCTTTGTTCTAGGTTGATATAACCGGTATGATGTTCTAAGCGATGTCGCAGTAAACGGTTTTGACGTATTTATTGATTTTTTTAAAGTAAACAAAGTTAGATTAGCTCTAACTAGTAGTAATAGTACTTAAATAGTACGTACTATTTGATATATACTACACATAACATATTTGTAACATCGCTAAATATGAAAAAACCCGAATACTTTCCCATTTGGGAATTTTCCTCGGGTTCTTCTCTCAATATTCCTATTTTGGGTTCTTTCCCGGGTAAAATCCCATCACTACTTGTCGCTCAAAGCGGATGAACACACAGAAACAGACAGATATGAAGAAGCGGGTTTTGACTTTACTGCATGCACGTGTTTTGTTTCTAAGAATTAGAAAATACCCAACTAAATTAGCTCAAACTAGTAGTAATAGTACTTAGATAGTACGTACTATTTGATATATACATGTATCTACACATTACATATTTGTTACATTGCTAAAAATGAAAAAATCCGAATACTTTCCCATTTGGGAATCTTCCTCGGGTTCTTTCCCTCAATCTTCCCATTTTGGGTTCTTTCCCGGGCAGAATCCCATCACTAGTCCTGGGTGGGATTCGATAATGACTAATAAAAATTGGTTGCCTGTAAAGTCGGTATACGGGCGAAAGTTTTACGTGACAACGACTTTGAGTGGTAAAATAATTTTGACGTGAATATTCATTCGTATAGTAGGAAGAAGGATGAAATAATAGTAACAATTTAAAACATAACGTCACGTTACGTGAGCGGAGCGTAACGCAGTTTCTTGAAGTGTCACCCGGCAAACCAATTTATAAGACGTTGTCACGTCAATAATAAGTGTGCGATATTTAAATAGTACTTTTACCTGACTAGGTACCATAGTCTCAACTCTCAGTTCAGAATCAGTTAGTAAATAAATGTTTTGATGCTGTATATAATTCGATGTCTAGTTATAAAACAGATACTTACGTAGACTATTATGAACTATTTTGGTCCAGAATTGGTTTCGGAAATTATACTGCAACAATTTAATTATGCTTGGTAGTGTATAGGTATAAATACTAACAATATTTGTACATTGGAAAGCAGTCAATGTTTCATACATGAAGACTTCTCTGTGTAATTTAATCATACAGATTAGTGGACTTATCAAAGTAAGGAAATAATTACTTATTGCATTTTCAAGGCATAATACTATTTGGTTGTTCAACAATTCGAATTTTTATTCTCATTCCCCGTTCCTAAGCATGTATATTGTTTAATATCAATCAAGTAAAATAACAGTTTCGATGATCCTAGGTCAGCTTGTATGGTACAGGCCGGCCAAAGCGTCCTCTAACGCCCGAAGACAGGGTAATGTTGATGAATAACCTCCTGCTTTTTCTGTATCATTCTCTGCTCTGTAACACCAGAAATAATGTAATTTTTTGTATGATAGTGATTTCTTTTTCAGTGGAGTAATATCTACTATAAAAGTAGGTAATTTTAGTGTTTAATTGTAAAGTAAATATTATATCACTAGAGCAGATAACTAAAATAATATAAGTAGTTTCATCTATGGTCTGGATCATGTTTTCCAACTAGATATTTTTACCACACTGTGAGCATGAATTTGGAGTCAATGCTTAATTTAAATCATATATTATCAGCCTTGTGACCAGCGTTGCCAGACGTCCCGCTTTTGGCGGGACCGTCCCGATTTTTATACCAAATTGTAATGTCCCGCGCGGGACAGGCACTGTCCCGCTTTTCGGGAATAATTCGACCGTGTGTGCAGCGTCCTGAGAAAGCGTGCATAGAGAGACACGACTAAAAAAAAAAAAAAAACGACGTCAATATTTTTGTGACGTCTACAAGAGCACCAAATAGAGAGACACGACTAAAAAAAAAAAAAAAACGACGTCAATATTTTTGTGACGTCTACAAGAGCACCAAATAGAGAGACACGACTAAAAAAAAAAAAAAAAAACGACGTCAATATTTTTGTGACGTCTACAAGGGCACCAAATAGAGAGACACGACTAAAAAAAGACGTCAATATTTAACTATGTCCCGCTTTCGACAAAGGAATCCCGCTTTTGTCACTCAAAAAGTTCCAAAATCCCGACTTGGCAAAAAATAAATCTGGCAACGCTGCTTGTGACATACATGTGCATGCAATTTTATACCTCAAGGTGGTAAACATTCTTAGACCATGAACATACACATTAAGAAATATCATAGGATTAATTTTACATAATTTTCTATACATGATTGTAATGTACCTTATATGTTGTAGATATCCACAGTTGACAATATCCTTTATTGACGGAGAGTCTGGTCCACATCTATCTGGTATGATGGGTGCTTCATACTTGTATAACGGTCCTTCTTCTATGAACGGGATAGTGTGTTGTGATGAACCGTGGGAGAACTTTACACCAGTTGAGAATTGAGTTACCTGTAATGATAATAATAACTTGGTAAATACCATTTTATGGATACCAAAATGATAATAAATATTATGGGACATTTTTCACACACGGCCAATCTGGTTCCAAACTAAGCAGAGCTTGTAATATGATAGCCAGATAGCTGATATATTACGTAATACTACTTTTTAAATACATACTTTTATAGATAATTACATGCAGAGTAATCCAGACATATTCATGCATACAAATGTTTGTCCTGGGTGGGTTTCGAGCCCACGGCCGGCGGCTTGAAAGTTAGGGTCACTAACCACAGAGCCATCCGGTCTGTCGAATAATAAATGTTGCACTGTGGTGTTTGTTAGACTCCATTTCGTACTTAACCTGATCATCTATAAATGCTATATAGTACTCATAGTGCTATGGTAACTCCAAAAGGTTTCTAACACTGATTATGTAAATCAATAGAAAAAAACTAATTATAATAATACCTACCAGGGTCCTTGTAATACATAATTGTTTACAGTTATTGTTTACATTGTGCAATATATTATTAAATAAATAAATAAATAAATAGGCTGCATGTATCCTGTAAATTATGATCATAATTTTTTGTTAACAATGATTGTTTTAACTGTGATAGAAAAATAATTCAAAAACATTAGAATTTCTCTGAATAAATTCTTTTAGGTATGTACCTTAGGAACAACAGGCACCTCTTCCTGTTTATTAGCAATTGTCTGTGCAAATGTATTGAGTATATCTTTGGCATCACCATCGGCAAACATTAACTCATCTATGAGAGCCTCCTTCTCTCTGATCTTCTGTTTCTTCGCCTCTTGTTCCACACGGGAGATTTCCGCTCTACGCAGCTCATCCATTTGCTTCTCTATTTCTAGGATTTCTTCCAGTTCTAGTTCTTCTCTGCCTGTAATTTTTAAAACAAGAAATCAAAAATATATATATATTATATGTAGGTACTAGCTGCCGCCCGGGGTTGCACCCTCGTAATTCCCGTTCCCGTGACCACAGGGGTATCAAAAATAGATAGTACCCGATTCCCGAATATGCATATAAAATTTCATAAAAATTGGTCAAAGCCATTTCGGAGGAGTATGGTAACTAACCCAAGATATTTATTTACTTATTAATATAAAGATAACTGGAACAATAAATTTATAATAATTGTTTGAATCCCAACAAGATTAGAAGCTAAATTTTAAATACATATTTATTATTTACCTATTTTCAGTTTGTTCTTCATTATTAACTCTTTATTATCTTTTTTATACTGTTCAATTCTCTTATTTGTTTCTACAATATCTTTATTGTTGGTTAAATTGTATATAATTGTTTCAATTTCTTCCAAGTAGTCATTGTATTCTCGTAATGATGGGAAATCCTCTTCTTTTTTATTGTAATCTTTGAGTACTCTCTTCCTTATGTCTATTTCTTTCTCTACCATGGGGTCTTCAAATAATTGGACCCTAAAATTGCTTCTCCGCAGAGGCACATTACAATCTGGACATGATCCTGAGCCTGCAAATAAAATGTGTGATTTTTATTAAAATAAAATACTTTTAGCCCAAACCAATACTTTAATCTATATATATTCTCATTAACAAGATTAGAAGAGTAAGTGAATATAATGCAACTCAGAAGCATAGGTATACATCCTACAGCCTATATCTACATATTTTATAAATTATAAAAAAACTTTCATAGGTACATATCGAAAGTATAGTTATAGGTTACCGTCCCGCGGTTTCAAACGCGTCCACAGATATTATTTGTTTACTGTGATTAAATACGCCTATGTCACATGGGATTGTGAATATAATAACTGAAAATATTAATGAAACCGCAGAAAATAATCTATAGAAGTCTATATAAGAGTTTGTAAGTTACAAACATTTAAAATATTGGGAAGAAAGGAAATCAATGAAGTATACTAAATATGCCGCAATTAAATACTGAATCGGAGCCTTCCTTCAACTCATGTTATTATATTATAATCATTAGGCAATCAATAAAGACTTACCTTTCAAAAACAGCAAATCAACACAACTTTCGCATAAAGCATGGCCACATACATTTACCATCAACTTTAAAGATGGATTTCTGTACTTTGTTGTTTTACAACGCGGGCACGCTTGATCGTCCATGGCTTATAGTATAAATTTCTTTGGATGTTATTAAGAACCAGCCGCAACTATCATAAAATTAATAAAAGCCAATTGTTCGTAACGAAAGAACTCTCTTCTCTTGTTCAAAGTTTTTTTTTTTACTACGTACGTTGACTTGACATTTTGACAGAATGACAGCATCAAACAAACGTTTAGTTTGACATTGACATTTCTATTAGATAGTGTGGTTAATTTTAGTCTGTTTGAAACATGGACGTAATATAGTATATTAGGTCCATGGTTTGAAATAATTCCGCAAAAACATCTATGACAACATCTGGACGGTTATCTGTACAAACGCTCGATACAAAGCTACTCTAAGCTAATTCAATTTAAACTCAAATAAAGGATAATTATATTTTATTTACAACATCAGGTATGCACAGAATATTTATAGAGTTGCAAATAAATACTTGACAATAGAGTTATTAATTACTAACAAAAGGTACCTATATTATCTACAAAATTAAATGTACAAAATATCATTTCCTCAATCAGTAATTAGATTAGATCAGTCATAATCTGTCTGCCAGTTCATTCAGTCAGTTAACTTCAGTACAGTACTGTCAATAAATTATATCAGTCTGTATCTCATGTTTTGCTATAACTGCATTTCTATTCTACTAAGAAATTACCTATTATATTTTTGGAAATAATTAGTCAAATATGAATTTAGCTCTAAGGCAAGTCCTAACAAGGCACAGTTTTAGATTATGTGACAGATTTGCTCACAAAAGTGTTTCAAAACATCTACCTGTAACCTCAACATGCCCTGTTATACAATTTCGAAGTTATTGCGATAATCGAGTGGATACAAGAAAGCTCCCTCAATTGATGGAGTTCCCTCCAATAGTGTGGCCTTCATTCATAAAATACTTTAAGAATTGGATGTTTGCAAACTTCATAATCAGACCTTATTTTGAGCCAGAATTCAGTTTACCAGATTTTATAGAAGGTTCGAAACATGCAGTTCAGGTTCGTTTTTATTCTGTAAATTTAACCAATACTCCAGCTTTCTTAATATCAATCTTATTACTAGACTCATGCTGACTTCATACTATCCTTATCATGATATTCATACTCTCCTTCATCAAAACAAAGGAAATGCATGCTATCATTATATAGTATTGTTTTCATTGGAAAAATGTTATAATAATTTGTTCAGAATTGATATTATAGTCAACCATTGTCAGATTGTTTCAGATGCCTTACAAAGAAGTGATTTTAAAGCACTAGAAGGTCTTGTTGAAAAGGATGCAATAGCTGCACTCAAAACTGCAATATCAAATTTGTCTGTAACTCAAAGACAGCTGATCTCTGTTGAGAAGGAAGATATTTTTTATGCATTTCCTTACCAGGTATGTCTAAATTATTCCTATAATATATCTCGAGCAATGTATTTGCATGCATGTTATAAAATTCTTTTTAAAATAATATATAAATAATTTTACACAAATTGAAACATTTACAGGTAGGTGTGATGTTTGACGATGGGGATAAGCGATGGGTTGAAATTACAATGTGCTATCATGTACTCAAAGGACTAAAACATATGAAAGAATCTGGTGATATACCTCCTATCTCTTTAGGGTAAGATCAATTTAGTGATACTCTCAATTTATATGATAATTGACAAGTAAATTTGAAAACTTAACTGTAAACTTTACAACAAGACATAAAGCAACTTTAAAGGCTTCCTAAAAATATTTTTCATAGAAATTTTTATCTACCTATATTAAAATATTATTGCTTTCTTTGCAGAGTTCAACCAGAGTTACAAGATAACATATTTATATTAAACTACAGATTTATAAGAGAATTTACAAAAGGTGTAGAGGACAGTTGGTGGGTTAACATAGTAAACCACTTCCAACCAGAGTCAATTTCTAAGAAATAGCAGTTCTAATAACAAACAAAGTTAAAAATAAAGACAAGTCAATGAAGTACTGCCCCAAGTGATGTGTTGTAATAAAAAACAGTTATGATTGTTTATGGTTCTTTGATTCTTTTTGTTATAATTTAGGTTAAAAATCTTATTAAAATATTATATAAAATATCACATCATTATTGCTTTTAAAAAACACGCCATGTTATGGCATACCAGTCTTTCCTTGGCCACTCTTAGTTACATTCAAAGTAGGTATATAAATATAAATGTTGTTTAATTATATACTAAAACATTATCCTTATTCTCTTTAGCAACTGCTTTCAGTATTTTCAGAATTAATGCTGCATCACCTGTAATAAAAGTTTGTTCAAACCATTTAAAAATACATAGTAAAATTTTTATTAAAACAATCTTCTTATAGTTCTTAAAATTTGCAGTTTTATACGGCAAAGTATTCTTTCAAGATGTTTATATACATAAACTAAATTATTTTTTATTTTTCTTAAGTCTCAATTACAGTATAAATGATTATACTAACCTTGTGCTGGGTCATACAATGATCTTTTATCAACTCCACATTGCAGTTTGATAGGTCTCTGCTTTCTCAGTGAATTCTCGACATCTGTAAAATAAATACATATATATGAAACATTATATAGAATTATTAATATAATGCTTGTTGATAACTGCTTTATATGAGAGTCCTCAGCGCTCACCAATTGTCCGCGTAAGGGTGTAACAGCCATCAGAGGCTAATAAAAAAAAATCACAACAGCTACTTAACTCTAAGCATACATGAATAAGTAGCATACATTCATACCCTGAAACTTCATGGCTATAATACTAATAGGACAAGATAGTTAATACTTAGGTATATATAACTAGTGGCTCCCGAGGCTTTACCTACTTTCTCATGGATCCGAGATTAAAAGTAGCCTATGTGTTGTTCTAGAACATACTTCTTACTCTGTACCAAATTTATCTTCAACTATTTTGGCATGACAGACTAACAAACATACATTCGATTTATTATATTAATGGGATGTTTTTAAACTGTGATAAATATATATTTTTTTTACCTTTATGAACTTTATCCAATAAACTGCTCACATCTAGGTCCTGTGTCAGTTGAGTGCACAGTGCATTTACATACTGACTAGCACCAGGCACTACCCTATCTGTATCACCAGTTTTCATCTCATAAGTCTCATTAATATCAAGTGATGTGGAACATTCAATTTGAAACACTTCATATGCTGCTTCTGACGACTGAGTTGAGTATGCAATGAATAGGTTCTTGTGAATAGTATATGGTTCCACAGATGATATTGATTCAAAGATTCTAGGATTGTCATCCCTGTAAACATACCAGTTATACTCTGTATTAAAGTTGAACAGAGTTTTTTATCTATACTAATATTATAAAGAGGAAAGATTTGTTTGTTTGTTTGTAATGAATAGGCTCCGAAACTACTGGACCGATTTCAAAAATTCTTTCACCTTTGGAAAGCTACATTATCCCCGAGTAATATAGGCTATATTTTATCCCTGTATTCCCACGGGAACGGGAACTACGCGGGTAAAACCGCGCGGAGGCAGCTATATGTATATAAAATATATTATTACCTTTCCAAAAATATTCTGCACATATCCATAATTAGAATACAAAGGTCAGGTTTACATTTGGCCACCTCTTTCAATAAGAAGTTCTCCGTAACACAGTCATCTAAGGCAATGTCATGGTCTGGACAATCAACTCCGAGCATACATTTTGTATTGGATATTTCACATCCGTGCCCAGCATAGTAAATAAAGCCTATGAAAAATATGTATTTAGCAAATTTTTATACATAACCTACATGTATTTGTTAACATAATATATTTTTAATATACCTTTTTTAAAGATTGAAACTGTGTAGGTGTTACTTGTTGTAGAAAATTTTAGCAAACATGGAAGATTTACAAATTACTTGGTGGAGTTCACACATCACTATCAAATTTAGATTTGTTTACTAATATTTGCTGTAGGTACTCACAGTAAGAATCCTCTGGAATCAATTCAAAAATCCTTGTCATAATTCGTTTTAAATGTTTGCTTATTGTATTCTTCACAGTTATAACAATAAATCCTAACATCTTCAGGTTTTCACCCACAGAATCACAATCAATTGTGGGTGTGACCAATTTGGATAGGTGTACATATTTATCATTGCCTATTAGAATTGCTACTTTCGACTGTGGTTTATAATAAGTTACTATAGCTTTTATATTTTGGGACAACGTAACAAATTCCCTCAACTGAGATAAAGTAAAACCTCCTCTGTCTAAAGCATTTATGAGTACTTCACCAGGTTTTTTTGTGGTATCAAATGTTATACTGAAAATAAAACATAATTTAAACAAATGCAGAAGGAACTTATGATGTATAATATAGATTTAGAATAAAGTGTTACCTAATGTTAGCTAGTTTCTTTATTATTTCACATTGTCTAGAAGAAAATCCAGTTATAGTCTTATACTCCGCGAACGGCAAACACTGCATTAGTGACATTTTATTTATTAAAGGTATAAGTATTAAATTCGGTCAATTCGGAGGTAGTAGCTATTTATTTTCTTTCTTTAATAACAATTATAGACTGGGTAAGTAACAACAGTGTTTAGAATCATTTGCTGGGCTACAATTAAACCCATTCGACTTTATCAATATAAAATGAATACATCTAACAATTGTAAAAAAAGTAAATAAATAAACGTAAAGTGTAAACCAAATAATGCAAATGACAGTTCATTCACGTGTTGCCACTTGCCACAGTTACGTCTCTTGCCACTTTTTAAAATCTATAATAATAATACAAAGAGGAAAGTTTTATTTTTTCTTTTTTATAAAGGCTCCGAAACAACTAGACCGATCTGAATTATTATTTCATGATTAGAAACCTACGTTATTTGTGAGAGTCATAAGCATTATCTTGTAAAATCTATTATCTTAAATCATATCGAACGCGGGTGCGTATTAAAATATAATACGGTTCGATTTTTGTAGTAATACCTATGTAGTAATTCCTGTTCTGCCATTCATGCTAAATTAGTGACATTTAATTGACTGACAGACAGATTGAAAGTACAGAACAGACAGTACAGAAAGAAAGACTGATTGATTGAATTGAATTAACAAAAATGGCTATCGGTGTTGATGTGTCAAAATGGAAACCTCGAAAAATAAACGGAACCCCTGCTAATAAATTTAGTAATTTACTTGCAGTTGGCGTATTAAGTGCTGGAATGATTATCGGCCTATTTTTCCAGTAAGCATTGTAGTCTTTATTTAATACATACATAAGAATATTTGTTGGTTATGTATTGTCTAACGACCATGTTTATATTTTACAGTACCACTAGCTTAACGAAAAACTTGCGTAAAGCCTCAGAGGGGCTCTACGAAGATCCTATCGAAGAAGTTGAGAGGAAAATAATGATTGCAAGTGGTATGCCAAACAGGTCAGGTGACACTATAAGACGTTTATTAGAGGAAAAAGAGCGTATTGACCGGCCTGAAAAATAATGAATGTAAATGATAGGTAATAATTAGCTGTTTGACTGTAATGTAAACAATATAAAACTTAGATATTCTTACAAATGTTTTATTTGTTGCCAGAGCAGTTGCCATAGCACAAGTACAGTTGTAAGCAAATACTTTTCTGGCAAATCTGCTATGGATGAGAGCTTAACTGACTTTCATGAGAAGAAGACTAATAATACTGGTCCTAAAAACACTCAGAAATCAAATAATCATAAAAACAAGTCTAAAAGGCGATTAAAACAATTAAAAGGTCAAAAAGATATACGGACAGCTTTGTTAAAGACAAATGAATTGATATCCTATGCTAAAGAGTTTGACAATGTATGCAAACAGTCTGGCATTGATGTGGATCCTGAACAATTGCAGTTAGCTATAGTACTATCTAGGTCTCTGCAGAAATCTGAGTCCACAGCAGATAGAGATACCTTAGTGACTTATGAACCAAATTCACAAGAGAGGCTTGGTAAGATTCGTACAACTTTACAACAGTATGGATTTAAAGTTCCAGAAATAAAAATTGTCCCTACAGCAAGTCGGAAAGTTAAAAAGAGAAGGAAAAATTATAGACTACTGACCATAACTGAAACAGAAAGAAACCAAATTATAACAGATAAATATTCACAAATTTTACTTAAAAATTTAACAAGCACAATAAATAACAAAAAATGTGTAAATGTTGATGTGATAAAATCACTACTATTTTATAAAGCATCAGATATAACATATGATTGTATGAAAGATATTGACATTTTTTATGTTGACAACTTGCTAGTTAAATATAAAAGCACTGGTTGCTTATTTCGAAGCTGGTCAGAAATACCAGGAAGACCAGAAAGTCCAGAACCTAAAGAAGATATTAATATGAATTTTACAGAAATAGAATGTTCACAAGAGGAGTTAGATGCAATACTTAGTGGGTCAAATCAAGTTACTAAAGCAATATTTAGGAGTAAGAATAAATTTAACATACCAAGTATTAATAATGCATGTAATAAAATTGATGCAGACAACAATGATGACTCTGCTCTCAAAGAGGATAAAGTTTGCAATACAAATTCAGTTACAAATTCAAAAGAAATTAGTGAAGATATTATTGAACTTGTAAATTTTCAACCTGAATCACACACAATAGCACTACAAGATAGCAGAAGTTATTCACCAGATATATTTGATGATGAGATTTCTGTAATAGATTGTACAAAAACTACTGAAATTAAATCTCAAGAAGTAAAAGGTGTGGAAGAAAGTAATTGTTATATGGACTTAACTAACTGTGTTAACGTCCCATGTAAAGACCTAATAATTGAGCATACACTTAAACCAAATTCTCAACTTTCACAAAACAGTGATGCAACAAAAAGAAAATCTAATGACTTTATGGAAATGACCGAATGTATTGCAAGTTCTTCACATCCTATTGTACATGTTCATGAAAATGTGGACCTTACACAAAATTACAACCATCATGAAAATAGCATTGATGAAATTGTATGCATGGATTTAACTCAATCATCAAACACAAGTGATGAATTCCCATTTGTTGAAATAGATAGTCAACAGCAAAAATATTTAGATGATACCATAATTTTGAATGACAATGAATATTTGGATATAAACAAAGCTAAAAACACTCAAGCCATTGTAGAACTAGACTCTGAAGATCAAGATTTGACTTCAAGAAAATCTGCTAATCAAGCAAAATCTAAAAATAAAATAAATCATGCATATGTGTTTGAAGATTACATTCATGACCACTCAGATAAAAGTAAAGACCTCACAGAATCAGACATTCATGATGAAAGCCAAAAAATAGAACAGAATGTGGATCCAATTATGGAAAATGTCAATAATGATATTGATTTGACTCAATCGTCCACATCTGATACAGATGAAAAAAATGTTAATAGTCTCCCTGCAACACCCAAGATATCGTGCAATAATAGCAGTCTTGGAAAAAAAGATAACATATCTATAGACTATGATGACCTTTTTGATTCAATACAGAAAAGTGCTGTAAGTATTGGTGCTAACAATCCTGATGCAACTTTAAATGATACAAGTCCCAAGTCCAATGTAGTTGATAATACCTCTGAAGATGTTCAAATACGAAATCCTTCCATAAACACGAGTATCACACCTTCAGATTTAAGTCAAAATTCAGAAATCTTTGAAATTGTAGATCAAGAATTTGATTATTCACTGCATAAATCTAGACTTGATAATCCAATGGACGATTTTAATGCCAGTAATGTTGACGAAATGTTATATGATAATATAAGCAATGGTAATTCATCAAGTTCCAGTAAAAGTTCTGAGGCAGTTCTCAAAGAAAATACACTCCACAAATCGAGAGGTCACATTCCAGACGACAATTTTCTATTTGGTGGCATTTCAATAATGGATAACTTTTCAAATTCTTCAAGTTTTAGGAAATCAAATACTCGTCTAATTGAGAATAATTTTAATGATTCCAAAAATAATAGTTATTTGCCAGTTGTTGAATTGAATAAGGCTACTGATACCAATATTGAGACTCAATTACAAATAGAGCCTGTAGCCACTCCAACCAAAGAAATAAACAAGAATATTGTCTCTTTTAAAACACCAGTGAACAAAAATTTCATAATTAAAATGGACGATGTGACTCCAATGCAAGATTATGTATCAATGTCGACGCCTGAGAGAAATAGAGAACTTGAGAAATATGGTCTTAAACCTTTTAAACGGAAAAGAGGTGAGAATTCATTTTGTATAAATAAGGTACAATACACATCCTCCTTTCCTCCTCCTTCCTAGTACTGCAGTCCTTGACTTAAGTCGTCAATTTTACTAAGTAATATTACTATGTATTTATTGTTAGAACTTAAGACTGCTATATTTGAACTATCTTCAGTTCTTAACATTTAATTCATTATGTTCTAACTTATCTATACTAATATTATAAAGAGGAAAGATTTGTTTGTTTGTAATGAATAGGCTCCGAAACTACTGGTCCGATTTCAAAAATTCTTTCACCTTTGGAAAGCTACATTATCCCCGAGTAACATAGGCTATATTTTATCCCTGTATTCCTACGGGAACGGGAACTACGCGGGTAAAACCGCGGGGAGGCAGCTAGTTTAGTTATATCTTTAATAATTATTTTCAGCAATACAACTTCTAACGCATTTATACAACCAGACACATCCAATACTAGAGTCATATGATAATGAAGAGTTACTATCCCCATCAAAAAGACTGAAACAAAGAATTTATACACCTGAAACTTCCCCCATTAAAAAATCTAAATCCCCAAGAAAACCGCCAGAGGTAAATAATTCCGAAGAAACTGAAATTGTCTATGAAGAAACAAATGCTGTGCCCATAAAGGAAACTAACTGCGAAGAAGATGATTGGATATTTCAGAAAAGGGAGAAAGCTAAGGTATATTCTAACTAATATTATAAACGCGAATGTAAGTTTGTTTGTTACGTCTACATGCGTAACTACGAAACCGATTTAAAAATATATTTCACCAATGGAAAGCTACATTATCAGGGAGTAACAGTAACTACGTAGGTGAAACCGCATTATGAATATATTAATATGGTAAATGACCCAATGGTGGCCAGTTTAAGAAAAAAAAAACAGGTTTTTGTGAAATATTACCAAAATTGTGAAAGTTTCTGCACTGAATATAGTGAAACTGTAAAGTCCAGTCCTTATTTAATATTTGTAATGTGTTGCGCGTGAGATACGGCAAAGCTGGATTCAATTAATTTAACAAATAAAAGTTGTAGTTTTGTGACCCAGTCTTGGACAGGGAAAATTCATTAATGGATACCCCAGTCTTAGTCTAAGTTTATCTTTATTTTATGGTTAACACATGAAACAAAACTAATTTTGATTTTAATTAAGCAATACTATTTTACAAGTGAAACTTTCTGCTCACCGCCTTAACGATTTCCTTAAGAAAAGCCGTCGTTGTCAATTTCAAATCACCTTACACTTTGTATTCGCGCATATTTGTACATGTAACTGACTGAATTCAATAAAACGTTAAACTTAGATAGTTCGATGTCTAAAGTCTATGTCACAGTGATCCCAATGTAAAAACATTCGCTCATGTCCGAATTCTAGATGTTTCTTTTAATTTTTGGCCATTACTGGTACCGTGGCCACGACTGGTACACTTACGATACCAGCTAGTGTGAAATAATTTTTCAGATTTGTAAGTTAATACGAAATTTTGTTACTCTTCCACACCAGAACAACTGATGAGATTTGAATGATATTTGCCACAGATAGAATGTATTGTGGAAACTAAACGCGATATAAATCAAGCTATATTTTATCCTGAAAATGCAAGTATAAATTAAAGTACCTACAATTCTATGACTCTAGCAACAAGATTTGCGAACAGACGATGATAATGGCATCAATGGGTGCACTACTCAGTTTTATATACATTTACTGATGAAAATCTGACAACTCATTAGATTATTGTTTCAAGAAAGGAGATAGCTAAGTAGCAGGATATATAAAAAAAATTACAATTGTGTGTTTCCCAGGTCCATTCATGCCGCGTTCCCCTGCACATAGCGTTCCACAACTACGTATCGTCTCGTCGAGGTCTAAGAGAGGCTATACTGCGCTATGAACCAGTCAATATTGATGTCATTCACAAAGATCTAGTTCTGTATGGACACAGATATGATCCAAAGGTTAGTTTAATTTAAGTAAATACATAAATATTCTAGGACATTTTTTCTCACACGGTCAATTTGATTCCAAACTAAGCAGAGCATGTGATATGGTAACCAGATAGCTGATATACTACATACTACTTTTAAATACATACTTATATAGATAATTACATCCAAACTGTCATATTCATGAGGGATACACATGCTAGTCCTGGGTGGGATTTGAACCCACGACCGGTGGCTTGAAAGTCAGGGTCACTAACCACAAAGGCAACCTCCATTTATATGGAGACATAGACCTTATGGTCTGTCAATACAACGATAGGTAACAATTAAATGGTTATTTATTACATACATTTATTTAATAAATTTATTTTATTATTGCTTCTTTTCAGGAACTACTAAAATTCATGGACAAAAATTGCATCACAGTAAAAACAACAGATAACAATTCAAGAAATAATAAACTATAGCCTTTACATGATCATGAAAGTTACTATTATAATAGATATTTTTTGTAATGTTCTATACTATACAGCTTTAATAAAATGGTATTTTAACAATATTTCAGTTTATTTCTTTATCCCAGAAAAATTTAAGGTCCTATCAAACATCCTTAAAAACATTTCAGCATCGAGCATTGAGATTAATTTGGTCAATAATTTATTTATGAGATCATTTACAAGTATTTTTTTATCTAAAACACTAAGAATTGACTAATGTTATATTCTTAGCAGGGTTGTCATGCTATAAAGTAGTCACACAAATATTATAAAGGCGAACGTTGGTGAGTGTGTATGTTAGTTACTTCTTCACGTCTGAACGTCTGAAGCGCATTTAATAAATTTTGGTTGGGAGTTAGCTGAAACCATTAACACATAAGATACTTTCATCCCGGGAAATTTGAAGATCCCCATGACCAGTGTTACATAAATACATTTACAGTAGAGAAATACAGTTTTATATAAGTAACATTCCCATCATAAAAGTCTTAAATATATAACATATATTTACTATAATTATAGTGATAATAATCACAAATAGTGGTGAAGAAATGTCTCACCAATAATTATTATTTACAAATAGTTATATTGTAGGAAAGTCTACCATCATTAGTCTATGTCATTTCTTTAAAAGTCCAGCTTGTTGTATGGCTTGTCTTGTGGCATTGTTGATGTGTCGAAATCGATCTGGACCTAATTGAATGCCTCCATACCTGAAACAGTAGACATTAATTTATAACTAACAATATAAAAAAGACATTTCAATGATTATTATAACAATAAAGTAAATATCCTGGAACATCCTTTACATATGGCCTTCTTATGTATCTATAGACTATATACTACATTTCTGAGTGAGTTTAAATTATCTTTTGTTTTTAATAGTTAGTTTTAAATGCACCCATACACTCAACAAGCCTATACATAGTAGTGTCCTGAGTGGGGGATTAAACCCATTAACACTTAAAACTCAGAATAGCAAACCACAAAGCCAATAATGCTGATTATACTGTTTATTAAAAAGGTGTTTCCTACTAACCATCGTGACACAACAACAATAGTGTTTTTCTGGTCGAGTATCTGCAGTAAATGCAGCATCCTCCCTCCAGCGTGAGTTTCACCATCATCATCACAGTCCTGTAGGATACTTGTGCCTTTAGAAGTCTTACGCTCTATGCGATAAGCGTAAATGTTGTGTGTAGCATTCTGCACCTTCTTGTTCTGTTTTAATTTTGTTAGTACTGCACTGGAATAGAAAACAATCATTTCAGGCGCCAATTATATGATATACTCTGGAGATTAGATAGATCATGTCAAAATGTCATTATTAGTCAAAGGTGACAGGAAAACAAAGATAAAGAGATTTTTCCAGAGTCGGTAACGCGTGAGTTTACGCCTGGTGTTGCGCGCGTCCATAGGCTACAGTAACCGCGCGTCATCAGGTGGGACTGTAAGCCTGTTTGCCAACTTTTTGATTCAAAAAATAAATATTGATAACTAGTGGGTCCCTGCTGTTTGGCCCACATTTAAAAAGTTCATACATTTTCCCGGGATAAACAGGAGTCAATTTGTTAATACTGCTCATAAAATATCTGTGTAACAAATTTCATCCAATTCCAAATAGTAATTTTTGCATGAAAGAGTAACAAACATTCATTCATACACACAAGCTTTTGCATTTATAATATTAATAGCGTTGTAGCTATTATATGAGACAGGCTAAAGCTCCTTATTGAATATTTATTTGGGTACTTACTTTACATCTTCAGTACTGTGTACTTCCGCTGCATGACCTTGAAAGGAACTCTTCCTGTCCACTATTACTTCACCATGTGTTATATCGGGACAGTTGATGTCTAACTGAAATACCATTGTATAATAATAAGTGACCATTTGTTAATTGAGAAAATAAAACACACAAAGATTGTGTAGATAAAATATCTGAATGATGCAATAATTGATGTGGGTGTTGAAATATGGCATTAGACATTTAAATGTGAAATTTATATTAGTATATTACAATTATTATATATATACTAGCTGCCGCCCCGCGGTTTCACCCGCGTAGTTCCCGTTCCTGTGATCATAGGGGGATGAAAAATAGATGTTAGCCGATTCTCAGACCTACTGAATATGCATATAAAATTTCATAAAAATCAGTCAAGCCGTTTCGGAGGAGTATGGCAACAAAAACTGTGACAGGAGAATTTTATATATTAGATTTATTAATGCAATTGCCTCTTATAATGGCTTTTTCTTTCATGATGAATATTAAATATTACACCTGAGTATTACTTGTTTATTTTGAGGCATCCATGACTCAAACTAAAGTATAAAAGGAAATAATATTTTTAATTTTATGTGATAATTAATTAATTATAAAAAAAAGTATTTTACCAGGGCCAAATCTAAGGTTTCAATAGCAGCCGGCTTGGGTTCCTTCTTCTCTGTTTTGACAGACTTTATTAACTGTAAAGTTTCCCTTATTTTTTCTACCCATTGAAATATAACATTTTCACCAATATTTTCTCTGAAACGGTATTCAATTGGAAATATATTATCGTAAATACCATAATATCAAGGGATTATGATATTTATTGTTAGGAAATGCTATACACTAACATTTTACTCAAGAGAATTAATACACTACTAAAGTGTATGACAAATTTTACATGACAATATATATAAGATCTAAAGCAGGAAAAGGTTATACCTACAAATATACTTCATCCAAAGCATTGTGTAGCTTCTCTTTATCTTTTCTATTCATCCATGGAGCAGATATCTCGTATTTTGGTGGAGCCAAGGTAGGGTAATCTTCTGGCATTGTAACATACAAAATAACTTTATTGTTGTTAACTTCTATTTTGATGCGATATGACTTCGTTATATCGCTTTCGGTGGTCCAATCGTCACCGTATATTGAGCTAAGGGCCTCCACTTCTTCAGCCTAAAGAAAATATAAAATAACTTAATAAAAAATATCAGGATAAGAATTAAAAATAGGCATAATGTCGTTACCTGTTTCGTTATGTTGTCGGTGTCCATTTTTGTGATTTGTAATCCAAAGAACTTGTAGTTGAATTTTTGTTTTTTTATATAATTTAGGACTTGGAGTAGATAGACCTAAACTCCCAATAATTTTATTTATTTTAGTAAATACATAAACTGACAGAACAGTGAACAGTCAGATCACACACTGACAGAGAAACTGTCATGTAAAGTCATACGTCCGTGGTAAAGTCATGTTCGAGTTTTTTGACACTTAATTTTTTAATAGTGTCGTGACAATGTTTGATAAATAAATTAAGTACTAATTCATGTATGATCATGTTTAAATTTGTGTTTTGTAGTTTGTGTACCTAAATTGATTTTGTGTTTAATGATGTACATTTTTATTTACATGCTCCTGTGTAGGTCTATTATATTATTACTTTTTGTATACGTCTATAATGGATTTATTTTCTGGAATTTATTTTCTGAAATATAATAATAAATAAATAAAAATAAAAAATATATGTCTTCTTACTCCATACTAAAGCAGTTACATATTTCTTTGAAGGCATATGGTAGGTTTTATTGTTCATTTCAGTCTAAAATATAGACGAGCTAGTTAAAATAAAACGTGAATATTTAATTAAATATCTTTAAATTTCATACTGGTACCTTAAAAATCTACTAGATGGCGTTACAAAATCACGTAACACAACCTTTATAAAAAAAATTTTGGGTTTCCAGCTAGGTACCTGCATGTATTTACAGGTCAATTCAATTGTAATGTAATTTTTTTTTGTACCTACATATAAGACGTGCTCATAATATGAATAATCCTACTAATATTATAAAGGCGAAAGTTTGTAAGTATGGATGTATGGATGTTTGTTACTCTTTCACGTAAAAACTACTGAATGGATTTGAATGAAATTTGGAATAAAGATAGCTTATAACCTGGATTAACATATAGGCTACTTTTTATCCCGGGAAAATGGAAGACCTCCCGGGTACGCGGGTGAAACCGCGGGGAGCCACTAGTATAATATATAGATAACAGATTCAATCATATTAAACATTATTTTTTTAATTTGGGTTTACTAGAGCTCAGCGAGCAGAGCTAGATCTATGAAGAAAGGCCAAAATTAAAAGACTGAATAAATTAAAATAATTTTATTTTAATGTAATTTAAATACTGCCTAGGTTCTTAGTATGCGAATTCTTAATAGCATCAAAAAATTATACCTTAGCTTGTTTTAATAATCCTGTGTTTCTGATTTCCTTTGAAATGTCGTGAATATTACTAATACGGAGTGAGCAATGTCGAATGTATGAAATTATAAGGTTTCCGGTTGACATTTACCGTATTACCATAATACATCTATTACCTCCGATTTGCATACGACACAGGGCGATTACGCACGGCATAATCCCGAGTCTAAACCGCCGTGATGTGTGTAATCATTCGCACTCGATATTAATTGATAATTCAAGTCTCTTTCGTTACTAATGCTATATATTTCGAAAGCATTTTCTTAACTTGACATGGTGGTGATGAAAATTGTAGGAATCGCAAAGATATGCAAATGGGCGGAGATCCTGTCTAGAACTAATATTGGATAGTGTATATCTAGGCTAGGTATTAAAAGTATAATATTAGTTTTTGTGGATCTTTCGCGAGCGAGACTGACATCGATGCCTACCGGTAAAAAAACAGTTAATCATCAATACTCCTGGTAATGCGCTTGTTCTTGCAATAAGTAGATACATAATATTATCATTAAACGGACCGTCAACGTGTTTGTCGTTTCACTATATCATTGTGTTGTATTTAATGAATCTCACTCAACAAACTACGTAGGTATACTTTGCTTCTTTTTACTACTAGCTTCCGCCCCGCGGTATCACCTGCGTTTCCAGGGGATCTTAAATCGCTCCGAGAAAAAAGGTAGCCTATGCCCTTTTCCAAGCTTTAGTCTTAGTACCTAAGTATACCTATCTCTACAATATTTAACCGACAGATTTAGTTACTTTCGCATTCATGATATTTCCTACCTACGATACCTACGATAGGATGTACCTACTCGTAACAGATTAAGTTCTTAGTTCTGTAGGTATGTACTATTATTGTTTTATAAAAACTGGCTTAACTATAGTGAAGGTACCTGAAAATCTGGCTGCCGCGAGCATGCTACAGCGTCTGAAATTTTCGTATAAACTGTGGTTGCATAGTGCGGATTGTCGGCGGGCGGTTACCTAGTCCGCGGTAGACCCAATGTATTACAAAATATATCGTACTTAAAAGTCACATAAAAAAAAATATAATCGTTTTCAATATTTGGTTTATTGTGCCATTTTCATAAATAAACATCTAAGTACGTGATACTTAATTAATGCAACTATATTTTTACAATCAGAGTAATAATTAAATATTCATTATAATTACAGGTCTTATGATTATCAGAAAATATGTGTTAGAATATTTAATTACGTACCTATAATCAAACATTTAGTACACCTGTAACTATTCTTAAAAAGGTACCTAATGAAGACCTCAAAGAATAAAGGGGCAGTCCACAAATTGTGATGAGTAAGTAGGTACTTAGATTACAACTTAATAAGTGTGTACTTAGTTGTAGTAGGACTATATGTACATAGGTATTAACATACATTACATAATAAGTAGGGGTACTCTTTTTCAAAAAACCATGTAGGTACTACTTTTTCTGACACTGGCAGTAATAATCCCAACAAATTGTTCGACAGTACCAAATCCTGTACCTCACTACTGTATAATAACTTAGTGATTCTTTAATCTATGGTCTACTGAAAATTGTACCTATTGTTTACTTTCTTTAAAGTAACTTTTTGATGGACGAATGTTTTAATTAATTTTTGTCAGCTTTAATAAGATGCCATTTCTTTAATTTTGATTAATACTATACGGAATAAAGAACAGGTAATCTACATTCAACTATTTTTGTAACTACCTAGTACATATATATACCTATAGTAACGAATAAATGATTATTTAATACTAGATTCAAAGCTATCATTTTACAAGCTTTGCCTACTAATTATACCTAAATCTATTCTTAAATATCACAGAATCAATATGACTTATATGTCTAAATATTTACTTATGAACATAATACATTTAGGAGAATAAATTATTTATTATAAGTAATTCAAATAACTCCATTATATTTACATGTATGTACCTATTATTAAATAAAGTATGGACACTTTGTTTGAAACAAAAAAGACTTCTCATTATGGCATGTGTTGAGTACTAACAATAATGAATATTGGCCGTATCTAATTCAAAATAATCTATGTAATCAACTATGATGATGAGGAAATCATTAGTTTACTAGAATATGAATAATCTAATCATATTTTACTACTCAATAAATTTATAGAGAAAAACTAATGTTCTGCCTTAATTTCCGAACTACCCGATTCTGTGAAGCAGTCGTTTGATCCGCTCTGTACAGAGCAGTAGCTAGCTGGTGAACTTCTATTGCTGTCTTTTTCGGGAGTTTGGTACTCTACCATTCTGCCGGTCGGTTGCTGCAAGAAATTTTGAAAACCCACAGGAGTCGCGGTGACAATTTTATCAGGTTTCTTCAACAACTCCTCAATCGAATATGGATTCTTTTTCTTCTCCTTTTCAGTTGGTGTTTTTCGATCTTCTTCAATATCTGGCCTGTCAGTGCTATCGTCACTGGCTTCCACTGAAATATGTTCGGAACTTTCTGACTTAACTTCGTCGGGGTTTATTCGGTTTAGAAGATCGTTATGCAGAGATAGAGCATATGGAGCATAGTTTTTCGCATCAGGGTGGTATGGCATCATAATTCTTTGCCAGGGCGATATCGGGTAGGGCTTGAGGAGACCTTGAGCTTGGACTTGGTTAGCTAGAAGCCAAGACGTCGCTAAGCGCCTGTCGTAGAGATGGGCTGGTTCAGAAGGTTGTGGTGGCGGAACTCGAACCGCTGTGTGAGCGAAATATGGCGGATTCTGTTGTGGTAAAGATGTCGGTGGTAGTGGTGTTTTCAGAGACATATAATCCATTACGTTCGGTGCCAATTCTGGTGTAGGGTACCCTTCTGAAACAAAAAAACGATTATCGTTATCACATTGATATGACAAGATATGAGATCATCAAGGCTTTAAAAGTTTTCAAATACTATTTAAAAAACCGTATTTAATAAAGCTAAATACCTACATCAACACCTTCATCACCCCAACGGAACGTTATAACTTAGATATAACATAAAATTACCTAATTTAAATGAGTAACAACAATGAGTATTTAGGTCAAACCACCTTGAGCAATGTAATTTAGTACCACATTGACAAAATAAAATCAAACAAAGCACATAAATAACCGACATTAAAAATAGGTAATTAGCCAAATAAATGACAAAACCTAGACGGACATTATCGCTTCACAACAAGCAGGTGGAAGGAAGTAATGAGTAATAATGAAATGAAATGTATTTTTTAATTTAATTACATCTCACGGACAAGTTTAAAGCGTTTAAAAAGTTAAAGCCGCCGTTTCATGAATTGAAGCGTAACGTAATCGTTACGTTCGATGTTCAATGTGGTTAACTGCCTTTATGGCGCCACACTTGAGAATTTAATTTGTAGACATGATGTATTTTGAACACAGAGTCATTCTTTCCCAGGCTTTGGTTTTGGCAAGCATATGTGCTTTACGTAACTAGCAGTACAACATTGTTTATGCCACCAAAGAAAGGGTGCCTTTGTATGTACTGTTTTCATAGTGAACAATATACCAACTACAAATGTGCGTCTGTCTGCAACCTCAGGAACTGAAAAATTATTTCAGTATTAGATAGCCTTTTATGGAAAGGCGAAATATCACGCTACGAGCAATAGCAGCGGAGCATCAAAGAAAAATGTTGCAAAAACGGGGAAGTGACACTAACGAAGTTGCGGGCGTCATCTAGTCAGTTATAGCCTTATAGGTATATACAGTATGTAAAGAAGGTCTCTCACAATAGGTATTATCTTTAATTTTCGAAGTCAACCTTATATAATAACTATTAAAGCATTTAAATTAGGTTTACCATGTCCATTTCTGGTGTCATCATCGCTCCACGCGAGGCCGCTGTTCCTCAGGATCCTGTTGACCGAGGACACGGAGGGGATGGAGTGTGGCTCGCACACCCTCGCGCTGAGCAACCTCTCCCTGATCTCCCACGCGAACATGCCGGGGTTCTCTTGCTTCAGACGAAGAATCTTCTTCACCACAGTTGGTGTTGCCACTTGCTAGAAGAGAAAGTGGAATTGCTCTTGTAGTTATATAAGTAAATGGGTGCGTTTTACTGGGGACTGTTTCTGTTTTCAGTGATAGGCCGGTTGACTTGTTGTGGTTAGTAGGAAGAACCACTCCCGCTCTACGAGGGGGGGGTTCCCTTCCCGAGAGCAAGAATGATGCCCCCCCATCCAAATATTTGGTTGGGTACATAGCGCAACGTGTGAAAAATGTCCTGTGGTTTTATTTACTTATTATTGTTTTAACTGTAAGTTACTCTTGAACTCAACAAAAAAAACTAAGATATGGGCATATGTTAAAGCCTATACCTATAAGTATTTACTTGATGATCACGCCGGAGTAGTACCTAGATACATAATGAGGAAAGGCACGTATAGATGTGCGGTAAAGTTATACAAGCATGTGACGGGTCTTGAAAGCGTTATGCATTTTGCAATCACGACCTAATGCAGCGTTTCACTATAATGATGGTACGTCGATGATGTGTTTGTTTTACACGGAATCGCTTGGATTTACTGCTTCCTATGTGGACGTATTATATGAAGCGATAGCTTTGATCCGCAACATCATAACATAAGGGTGGGTACTGAACATTGTTACGGTCCATAAAGCAGAATTCGCAGCGAGCATATTACGTTATGATTTGTCCTAAAAGCAAGTGTGTGCTCGTTTCCAAGTACTTACTGGACATGATGCTCCTATTGTAACATGTTACGTCCTGTAATACCATTCGGTCAGTATCTACCTTAAAACTTAATTGGATTGGAAATGGATTATTTTATAGTAAGAAATATCACTAAAGGAAGCCAATAAAGCCATAGTGCACAGTTACCAAAGTTTATCACATTCGAAGACGTAGCTGGTCCTGTGACAATTTTAACACGAAGGTAATTGGAAAAACGTGGTGAAACAATAAGCTTTTTCTTGTATGTAAGCTATATTTAAATAACTAACTACATAAAAAATCTATGTACTTTGAAACCATAAATAAAACAAGGAGAATAGTCTCATTCGTCTAATAAGAAATTCACTACATCTGATTTATCGCCAACGGGTGCGCCATTCTGAAAACAAACCTACAAATTTAAAGGTAATGTTACAAAAAAAGTACCAAAAACAATATTCTCACCGAAGTTAGGTACCATAGTGAAGATTAAACAAGATAGAGACCCCTAGTAGTCGATTCGAATCTGTTATATTATATCGATAGTCCACTCGACAATCGACTAATGAGCAAAGCCGTCGTACTAAGCTAAGTCATTAGAGTCAACACCTGACCGTTCACACGAACTTTCATTTCATCGATATTACCTTTGTGAAGTAGTCAAGATATAAATGTTATCAAAATTCCGCCACTAATAACTTGGCACGTGTAAAAATGACGAAGCTAGTTTTTGTCCTGCAGTTACAAACAATTTAATGTGAGATCCCTTTGACCTTTTTATTGTTATCTATTTATATTTATTATACATACATAAGTACCTATAATGTTGTAGTCGCATAAATAGATTACGCCAAATATTTTTCAATTAAGTAGGTACGCTAGGTTTATATAGCTTTCTAGTTATACTCATAGGATTAATCCTTTAACAATATAACAATAGATCTCACGATTTAAAACTTTATTTTCATAGATTCGTATTAAAAAATAATTATTTTGAATAAAACGCATTAAAATATTATGACAGGACTATTTTTGAACGCATCAAAATAATTACAGTACACTCTCTATCGTCCCTCGATTAGAAAAAAACTTGGGCGCCATAATAGTCAGGGCTGCGGCACGCGTTTTTGACGACCGAAAATTACATCCCATTGCAAATTTAAATCAATTAAATACATAGATATATAGAAATGTGAACTTACCGTTGTCTCCTCTCAAGATAAGAACAATATACAACCCTCTTATTTCTATGTAGAAATGAAGTACAATTTAAAAAGGAAGTCCAAAATAATGTAATTCCAGTGGAAACATAAAAATTTCAGGCTAATAATATAAATCTTAATTCAGTGTCGGTTATGTAGGTAGCAACCCTAAATTGAACACTCAATAGGGTATCGATTGTGCATCTAATGGCGTAATTATTAGTTTTCCGTTAAAATTGACGCCTTCGCCTCAGTGGGTTCTTTGCCACACCCTGATTCCGAAGCCTACTATTTACACATTAACTTTGACAGGCTACTTAAAAAACCTATAATTATTTTTTAAACCACACAATATGCGTGTAAGGAAATGGTTTCGTGCTAAAATCGAAGGGCGTTATAATGGATTTCTTGTCTTTTGGATAATTGTTTAGTAGCCTCAACTTATTGATTCGATCAAACATATGCTATGGATTTGTAGAGTGATTCCGGAAATTGGTGTTATTATGTAGAAAAAGTATCAGATCTTCTAAAGGTGTTGGAGATAATTGTTCAAAGTTTTAAAGTTCAATCCCAGCCTTCTAAGTTACGACTTCGGAACCGAGTTAGTCTGTCTATTCATAGATGCTTGTAAAGTCCTACATACATAAATAAAAACATGTTTTATTTCATTTTCATTTCTATATGATAGTGTCGAAATCTCCAATAACTTGAGCGTTACAGAATTCTCTCCGATATAGTGGACCAAGGCCGCGAAGCTGCGAAAATCATACAATAAGACAAGCCTTAACTCCTCCACAAAGACTCAGCAACAGTAAAATGCATATAAGAAGATACGAAAAGCAAAACGAAGGTCGTAATACAGTAGCGAAGCGGCAACATTCCCCGTGCGCTTGCGACCGCGTGACGGACGGTTCCGTTCACCGCGCGACGCGACGCTTTTTGCCCACTCACGCGCATCAATCATACCTTGACACATCCAATATAGGTTTTTGCACGCGCCCGCTACGCAATGCCGCAAGATGGCGCACGGTAACTGTCCACAAACGCGTGCACGATTAGAGTTTCTTATTACGGATTTCTATTAGACTTTCCACCTTTATGATGGGGTGAAAGATAATTTGCCGGGGCGTGAGACCCGTTGCTTTAATGACGGATTGATTCGATATTAATTCCAGGAGATGACGTTTCACCGTTAATATACGCTTAATGTGTCTGCAGGTGGAGTGTCTAGGAGTTGTGACATGTTTTTTCTGTACCTTTAATAATAAATGGGTCATCATGGATCATTCATTAAGCGCCGTCACTCACGGAACTAGGATGTAGGTATAATTATATGAAATGATTGTGTAGGTAGATATAAAATGTTGTGACCTGATGAAGGCTCTGTTCGATTGAAGAAACATGATCGTCGCATTACTTACTGAGGTATTTATGATGTGAGCTGAGCACACAAATAAAATTAAAACAAACAATAATATCTACCTATTACCTACCTACCGAAT
This sequence comes from Thyatira batis, assembly GCA_905147785.2. Classification (NCBI taxonomy): domain Eukaryota; kingdom Metazoa; phylum Arthropoda; class Insecta; order Lepidoptera; family Drepanidae; genus Thyatira; species Thyatira batis. The sequence goes on from LR990507.1 coordinate 4,534,347, forward strand.
AATAATACTGTTTGAAGGATAAAAAATATACCACTGCATTTTTGTCATTCTTCTAGGCTTAAGGTGAATTATTGAACTTTAGGTGCACTGTGCTTTTTTGTCCGTATTTTGACGAAAAGGCATCAATTATTAAGATTTTGTACGATTTTAATTGGGCATGGAATGTTGCTGAAATTCAAGGTTGCGCTATAATATAATCTGCACATAATTACGCTGAGTGTTTTAAATTTCATAAATAATTGTTAACTTAGGTATTGTACCTTCTTGTAAATGAGTTGCATCTATAGATATAATAATATAACATTATAGATGTTCCTTAGAAGCTATAAATATACACGAATATTCCACTGAAGTATAAAAGCGAACTAATGATAGTAGCGGATCCATATATGTATGTAGTTTAATATCAATGCATCAATATTTCTCGTTTTTGAACTATTGACCAAGATTTTGTTGTTACAAATTGCCTTTTACTTTCTGACGAATAATAATCTCCATATTTTGAAAGGTGTCTGTCTATTAATATTGATGGGATTGCAAAAATATTTTAATGATACTTTAACAGCTGCTAGACAGTGCATATAATCGACTAGTTTCCCCTACGCGATTTTACCCACGTAATTTTCGTTCCCGTAAGAATACGGGGATAAAATATAGCTTATGTTACTCCCTGATAATGTAGCTTTCTATTGGTGAACGAATTTTTCAGATCGGTTTAGTAGTTTTAGAACCTATTTGTTACGATTTTTGCGCTATACACAAAAGCGCCACTACGGTGTAACACCTTCTTTAATAGACGAAATCCGCACCAAAATATTTCTACTTATTTGGTACTTATCTACAGGTAGCATAGGATCAATTTCTTATACTTTTATGTAAAGTATGAAGGTAGGAATATTACCAAATGGTACCAATGTTAGGCCCACGTCCATATTAAAAAGTAAGAAAGCTATTTACAACGCATGCGATAGAGATGTCTCCAATAACAATAAATAGGGATATAGCACAAAAGCTGTTTCCAGCTAACCGAGATAAACTGGACATATTGACTATAATTTCCAATATGTTTTATGAGCCAGCTTTACGGTATTAAGTGGCGAGTAATAATATTGACAATATAATCCTGGGAGCGGATCATAAACTGAATATTATCGGCGCAAATCCTACTTAAGTTGCGAAAATCCTAACGATCAATGCTACGCTATTCGAAATGCATATTATTATGGTGGACTTTATTACTTTTCATTATTATAGAAAAAAATATATCTATTTAATTTACGACGAATGTGTAGCACACGTTCAATGTGTTATAATATATTTATATTTGTCTTCTACTATTTAGTAGGACTTTCTGTATCCTAGGATATGTCTGCATCCCTTAAAAATGTTCTCTAAGGCACCTAAGTATCCCTTTATTTATAGCAATCGTATAGGTACATTAAAAGTACCTACCTACACCAAACTAACTCCTATTCGTAGAGAGATCATCATCATCACGTAGAGATGAGAGCGAACTAATCAAAACCTACATAGGTACACTACTAATAAATACCTATCTACACTTATTGAAATAATATTGTTTACTTTATACGACTCTATACAGAGATCGTCGAGTACTAGAGGCACAGATAAGTCCATTTATTATTCGATCAAATTCCCGTGGCCAGTACCCCCGTCCACACTTTTGTTATTAAGGCCTTAACAGATAACACGGCACGATAGGTTGACAGCGGTTGACAGGTGTTCACCGCTCCCATGACCTGCCGTTTGACCAATCGCTCCATTACTGTTACAAATTACCACCGATCCGACCTGCCGATAAATATACGGAAGACCTAATTACACATTCGGATTTCGAATTTGGATCGACGTTGTTTTTTTTATGTCCTCCGTAGAGACGTACCTATATCTCGGCGAAATCGATATGTTTCTTTGATCGCGTCACGCCTTCATCAGATAGATAAAAGTTCTTGAACGTTATCTTGTAGTGAAACTGATAAAAAAATTAATAGATATTATTTCGGGTTAAGAACTTTAACTTGAAAGTTGTCAAGATATAAAAGGATTGTTTTGTCAATGCATCAGGCTATTATATTGTGTGCCAAAAAGAGACGAAAATAATGTTACATCCTGTTGTCAAAACAGAGCTCAAACCTCGGCATCTTTAGTCCCAAGTCGTACATTATTAGTGCGGTTTGATAAAAAGTTATAGAAAAAAAAACTTATTGATTTTTGTGTTACATTATATTTTTAATCTGTAATGTTTTTATAGTAGTCATGTAGTCTGTGGTACACTACTCTGCATTATATAAACTGTTTGTAAGAAAAGATGGCTACGTTGAGATATGTTGATTGAACACATTAAAAATTATAACAAATATAAAACAGTTTTTCTTCCTGTGTCCAAAATTACAATCGACAGGTTATGGGCCCAGATTCCCAAAAATGCCTAAGTGGACCTCGGACACAGGAAAACAGTGCTAAAAAATAAAAAATAAAACCAGTGACCGCGTGGTCGTAAAATCTTAAAAACAAGAATACAAATAAAAACCAATAAAAAACGGATATAATAATTAAAAATGGATAAAGAAGAGATAAAAATTGAAAAGTTAATAGACGGGGAAAGTTTTCTTCTATGGAAATTCGAGTTCAATATTTATGTGAAGGCGGCAAAACTGAGTGACGTTTTATCACAAGAGCCGAATGAGCAAGTAAGAAAAACGGAAGAATTTAGTACGAAAGATGCTAAAGTACAAAAGATCATCATAAACACTATAGATAAGAAGCTGAAAAGTCACATCTTGGCTTGTCAGAATGCCCAGGAAATGTATATGAAACTTTGTAAAATATTTGAAGGACAAGAAGAGAGAAATAAGTCATCATTGTTACAGGAGTTCTTTAATTACAGACAGGACAATAAGTCTCTCACTCAAATGATCACTGACATTGAAAACCTACAGTTTCGCTTAAACCAAATAGGAGAAAAAATAAATGAAGAAATGGTTATGTCAAAAATTCTAACCTGTTTACCAAACAAACTAAATTACTTTGTTACTGCTTGGGAATCAACATCTGAAGATCAAAAGACACTTATAAACTTAACAAATCGCTTGTTAAGCGAAGAAAATAGGTTTGAGTTAAAAAATAACATTAAAACAGAAAATCAACTGGTGTTTCAAGCTGTAAAGAAGGGCAATTTAAAATGTTTTAAATGTAACAAATCAGGACACCTCAAGAAGGATTGTAAGATGTGTTCAGTATGTCATAAATATAACCATCAAGAAAAAGATTGTAAATTTAAGATAAACCAATGCTCAATATGCAAGAAAACAAATCACAAGGAAGAAAATTGTTTCTTTAATAAGAACAAGAAGCCAGATAAGGCATTTAAAAAACCAGATATGGCATTTTTTACTAAACCAAATGAAGAATTAATAAATAAAGAATTCATTGTGGATTCGGGCTGTACAGTTCACATGACAAATGATATAAAAATATTGACAAATTTTGAAAACAAAGTATCAACAGTGTTAACTGCTAATGACCAATCTGTTGAAGTATGTGGTCAAGGAACAGTGAAGGGTGATAGTTGCCGTTTGAATAACACTTTGTTTGTTCCTGACATATCACAGAACTTGTTGTCAGTCAATGCAGTTACAAATAACCATGGAACTGTTGTGTTTACTAAAAATAAAGTTGAAATCTACAAGGAGTCACAGTTAGTACTAACAGGGAAAAAAGAAAATGGTTTATATAAAATAAATATAAATAAGAACAATAGAGAGGAAAAAACTTTATTAATGAAAGAAAATGGAACTGCCCTAGAATGGCATGCAAGGCTAGGACATCCAGGAAAAACAATACTAGAAATATTACCAAATATGGTAGATGGAATAAAAATACAAGGTGTAAAACAATTAGATAAATGTGAAATCTGTACACAAGCAAAGCAAACAAGACTACCATTTGACACAATAAGAACTAGAGCTAAAAGACCATTGCAAATCATACATACTGATGTGTGTGGACCATTTGAAAATAAAACATATGATGATTACAGTTACGTATTAACAGTCATGGATGACTACACTCATTTTACTAAGATCTATCTACTAAAATACAAAAGTGAGGTTAAGTATATACTAAGAAACTACATTGAAGAAACTGAAAGAGAAAGGAGTGAAAAAGTATCAACCATAAGATGTGATAATGGGGGTGAATACACAAGCAATGATTTCAGACAATGGTGTATGAACAAAGGAATAAAACTAGATTTAACAATACCATACACTCCTCAATTAAACGGTAAGGCAGAAAGATTAAACAGAACATTACTAAATAAAACCAGAGCTTTATTATTTGATTCTAAATTTGGAAAAGAAATGTGGGGTGAGGCTATGTACTGTGCTACATATATACTAAACAGATTACCAAGTGAATCATTGGAAAGCAAAACACCATATGAGATGTGGTATGGTAAAAGACCTAACATAGCTAATATGCAGAAATTTGGTTCTAAAGTATATGCAAAACAACTAAATACAAACATAAAGAAACTAGACCCAAGAAGTAAGAAGTTAATAATGGTTGGATATACTAATAATGGATATAGACTATGGAATGAAAAAGAAGGAAAAATAGAAGTAGCAAGGGATATTGTCATATTTAATGATAATAATAACAACAAAGAAAAAGAAGACTGTACACTAAGAAGACAGGTAACTACAGAAATAATATTAGACAGTGATGAAGAAACAAGTATCAATGAACAAGAAAATGATGAAAACTATAATGGAATACAAGCGCCTGAAATGCAATATAATGAAATAGATGAAAATGTTTATGCTTCAAGTGAAGAAATTGAAATTAATGAAAATACAGAAAATAATATAGAAGAAGCAGAAACTACTAGAACAAGAAGACTAAGGAAGAAACCAACTTACCTACAAGATTATGTATTACTTACCTACAGTGAAGCGATGAAGTCTGCTGAAAAGAAGAATTGGGAGAAGGCCATAAAGTCGGAGAAGGATTCTTTGGAAAGCAATAATACATGGGACATAGTTGATTTAGAAGAGGCAAGGGGACATAAAATACTAACAAATAAATGGGTATTTTGTATAAAGGAAAATGGTACATACAAAGCAAGACTTGTAGCAAGAGGTTTTGAACAAAAAGGCATTAACTATCAAGAAATTTATAGTCCAGTAGTAAGTCAATCAGCATTAAAATCATTATTTGCAATTGCTGCTTCAAAAGAATATGAGATGATGACATTTGATGTGAAAACAGCATTTTTGTACGGTGAATTGACTGAAGATATATTTATGAATATTCCTGAAGGGTATGAATATCAGCCTAATAAAGTATGTCATTTGAAGAAAGCATTGTATGGACTAAAACAAGCTCCAATAACATGGAATAAGAAATTTACTGAAACTATGCTAAAGCTTGGATTTAAGCCTACTAAACAAGATCAATGTGTTTTCTTAACAGAAGACAAAACAATAATAATTGCAATCTATGTGGATGACGGATTAGCTATAACAAAAGAAAAGGGAAAATTGATAAAAATACTTAATCACCTTGAGAAAGAATTTAAAATAAAAGTTTATGAAAAACCCACAAATTATATAGGATTTGAGGTTACTAGAAATGAAAAAGGAATTTTATTGCATCAGAAAACTTATACTGAAAGATTACTCAAGAAATATAATATGTTTGACTGTAAATCAGCAAGTACACCATGTAATACTGATAAGAAGACTGATTGTGAAATGAAAACATCAAACTTTCCATATAGGGAATTAGTGGGAGGACTATTATACTTATCAACAAGATCAAGACCAGACATAAGTCAAGCCGTGAATGAAGCCAGTAAATGGTTAGAAAATCCATCTAAACAAGACATATTAGGTGTAAAAAAGATATTGAAGTACTTGAACGGGACCAGATCTAAAGGAATAATTTACAATACAGGAGAAGATATTACAAAGTTACATGCATACTGTGATTCAGATTATGCAGGCTGTACTGAAACAAGAAGGAGTACAACTGGATTTATAATAATGTTAGCTGGAGGACCCATATCATGGTGCTCAAAGAGACAGCCCATAGTAAGCTTGTCATCGACCGAAGCTGAATACATAGCAGCTGCAGATTGTGTGAAAGAATGTTTATATTTAAAATTATTGTTAAGTGAGTTAACTGGAGAAACTATTATAACATATTTGAATATTGATAATCAAAGTGCAATGAAGTTAATACAAACAGGTTCATTTAGCAAAAGGTCAAAACATATTGATGTAAGGTACTATTTCATTCATGAAAATTATAAGAAAGGTAATATTGTTATAAAATACTGTCCTACTAATTTGCAAATTGCTGATATGTTTACAAAACCTTTGTGTAAAGAGAAGTTTCAATTTCATTGTGAGAAAATTGTAAAGTAGAAATAAAAGTCATAGATGTAAAGTAAAATTCATTTTGTTTGTAAAAGCTGTAATAATTAATAAGGTATAATATGATAGTATATTTTTTTAATTTGGAAAATTATAAAAATAGGAGAAGGTGTTACATTATATTTTTAATCTGTAATGTTTTTATAGTAGTCATGTAGTCTGTGGTACACTACTCTGCATTATATAAACTGTTTGTAAGAAAAGATGGCTACGTTGAGATATGTTGATTGAACACATTAAAAATTATAACAAATATAAAACAGTTTTTCTTCCTGTGTCCAAAATTACAATCGACATTTTGCTCACTCCGATTTTAATTTGAAAACTCCTATAATTAGAATCCATGTAACACTACAACATTCGTGTCACCATAAAAATATATAAAACCCTAGTAATTACAATAAAAGTTGCCTTGCCTCATAAAACAGCTGATTTCAAAATAAATTCCCGCGCTTCGGTGTTGCCATAATTATAAACACGAGTAGCGGGTAATGTGTTGCTAGCACTGAATAGTTGATACAGACACGTTATATTGTTTGACAAACCTGTTAATGTCAGTTTGGCATGTCATAGCGGTCAGGGCGATGCCTATCGTGAGTTTTCAATAATCAAGCTATAATATTGAGCAATTTAAATTCATAGAAATCGATCGACATGTTTGTTTTATTGCAAGGATGCACCGAGAATTTTGTTTAAAATAGGTGAACTGTAACCCCTGCACACCACCAGCAGAGGGAGGCCTATATTCAGCAGTGGATGTCATATGGCTGATATGATAAACTGCAACACTATTTCGCACATTTTGCTGCTCTTGATTGTAGAAGGTCACTGAGGACCTTGTCATATCATTTCAGAACCATAAGAAATCTAGCATAAAGTCTATAAAGGTTTTATATAAAAGTTGATACAGAATGCCTCAATAATACTCAAGAATTACTAAGGGCCTAAGCTCGTTCGTATAAACGTCAAACAACAAATGCCGAAATAAAATTGATTTAAAACTATTAGGTATCAACTAGCGAACATCATTAAATAATCCTACATGACATTTCCCAACCCTCCTCGTGTATACCAGGCAAAAGATCTGATAGAGATACCACAAATGAGCGTTCACAAACCAAATTCGGGTAAAAAATAACCCTCGATCGCAACATTCAATGTATTAACATGTTATTAAGATAAACGGTGTCGCACAGTTCCCATTTCGAATATTCCAAATAATTCCTAAATAGCACTAATTTCGTACGTGACAGAGTTGAATTTTGTTTAGTAACGTATATTTCTATGAATGATATTTAATTGGTGCGGATATGTTCTGTTATTTGAATAATCGTGAACAATGAACGTTTCGACGATCATGTTATGGTATAATCGAAACTATTAATTACGATAGAACTGTATATTCGGTAACTCAAGTACCTACTAATACAGTAAGCTTAGATATTGTAGATTTTCCAATGATTTTTTTCCATGGAACAAAAATAGATAGATGACCTATATAGACCTATGTTACGAGTATTTTCATTTAGGTACTTCAAAAAATAATGAACACGATTAAAAATATAAGAATCGTGTACATATTTACTTACTTATATTATTTTGTGATGTTTCAGTTTTAGAAATCCCCTCAAAATCGCACTGTCTCATAAATACTTCAAAGAAATGTTATTATTTGAGACGGCGCATATACGTATCGTATGTCGTTGGACATGGCAGTTCGCGAACGTGCGCAAACCTTCTAATTGGTCGTAAACAATGTGTTTCAGTAAAGGTCTGTTGTAATACCTCAGACCTCAGGCAAAGTGCAGCCAGTCAGCCTGTTATCAGAAATGAAGGAAGGAATGAATGCTTATATGGTATTGTATATTCTCAAACAGATAGAATAGGATATTGTGGATAGGATACACAAATTAATGTTGTGATTGTTAAAGATGAGAATGGGTAGGTACATTCCTTTTAAATTTATTTATTAAAGAAAAACTTAGAGACCAATTAAAAAATTAAAATAAGATAGAATATACAAAAAGCATAAATAGATTGGCGTGGCGTGGACTTTAGTGTGGCGACCACCTAGGCCTCCATGTCCTGGAGTGACCCTCCACGATGCGGATGGTACTGGTTCGGGTCAACCCCACACGGAAAATAATGGCTATCTATAAGTTCATAGACTTACCCTGGGATCCTCTTCAGGGGTTTCTTCCCGCGCGGGAACCGATTTGCACTGTCAGTATTTATGATAATATGAAATAAAATATGCGGTAATAATATTGCGGTCACTGACAGAAAATATACTGATAAATATGACAAGTGAGTATTTATTTTTAATAAACCTTCAATCTATGGAAATAGATTTCTCAATCCATTTTCGTAATTTTGGATATCATACGATTTAATCCAATTGGAGATTGAAGGAAAACAAGGCCAAGGATAGAATACATGCACCAAGTGAAGGTAAGATAATCTTTAGGTTCTTTCAGGATGTACAGAAGCATACAAATAAAGGTATTATGTGGAGGATTCATTGTGTATCCTAAGTATGACAGGCTGTCATTCATTGAATTATGACTGTGCAAGATTCCTGATGGTAGAAGCAACATATTTTTACTGATTAAAAAATACAACAATCATCTTACGATATTTGTTTAAAAGTTTGTTAACAAATAATAAAAAAAATATCATATTAACCAAATTACAACTGAAATCAGTGTGAAAGGGGTCTTCTATTAGTCCACGCCCAGTTGGTCGTAAACCGCGGAGAGGCTATGTCGGCCTTACTAATTACGGTCATTTAGTCATAAATAGTGGTCATCGATCATAAAGGCAATAACTCTGGACTATAAAATCTGGGTATAGAATCTGAACGCTCCAATAGGCATGCAAATATCACCAGTCGTGCATTAGCAGGGTTAATGTGGTATATCAGATTGGATCAGGGTTGCCTCTTCATTTAAAGGGCGCATTAATAGGATAAGTAGTTCCTAAAATAATTATAATTTGGTAACTAATTGACTTGATAGCACGTAAAAATTATATCTTATGTTATTTATAGATAGATACTAATATTTTGGATAGTTAAAAGCTACGAGGCTACTTTCTCGGTAAAATTTTAGATCTCACGAGAATACGAGTGAAACCGCAGGCCTAAAGTTAGCATATATATAAAGATGAATTGTTAAAGGTGCTTATTTATAGTAGAACCCCCAGACACGCTGTTTAAGCCACGGGGCGGAAGCTAGTTATAAATATAACAATAAGTATGAATTCAATGGTTGTCTTTTATATGGTAAAAAACAAAACAAATTAAAAACTGACACAGGCATTAAATAATAGGTATAGATGGAAATTACCTGATATATGTGGAACAAAGTTTTTAAATAACCATACTAAACGGCGCAGTTTCCACGTAGAGTTAATATTCTAGCGATTTTCATTTAAATTGTTTACAAAATTCAATGATTCATTTCACCGACCATTACATAAAAACAAAAACTTCGTGTTTAACAACAATTAACAGTAAATAATTAACGAATACTGGGAAACGATTATTACGTACAATTATAATCGAAATGGAAGCCCGACATACGTAGGTACCTTAGAAATAATGCTTCTGTGGTGATCACCGATTATTGTAGAAAAAGCGTATCGCATCGTTATAATCGTTATGATGGTATCGATAATCGATTCATGGTACGATTATCTGGTGTTTTGCGTAAATGGTAACACATGTTATAGTAACGGTAAATATTTGTAAGAAAAGTTTGCGCGAGCGTGTGTTCCCACACTATTGATTTGTTGTGGTCGGTTTTAATACGTTCCATTGGTAAATGCTATACATTTTATTTAGCTTAGAATAATCGCAATCATATGAAGATTAGCCGGTATAACACTATGTGGGGGGCCGTGATTAACTAAAATTTCGTGAGTTGTTGCAGCTTTCTTGGTACTTATATGAGTTATATGACTATGTTTTTGTACCTCTGACGAATAAAAAGACGAGTGCTCTCAAGTTCTCCAAAATTATTGTATAACATATTTTGCTGATTAGAATTACTAAAAGATGGGGTGTAATTTAAAGGTGCCATTATGTACGAAATAAATAGTAATCAATCAATATATTTTCCAATATATAATACCTTTTCATATTTATATTTAAAACTTAGTTCTGAAATGTAGGTATTTACTTATTAACGAAAACAAAGTCATGAAAAAGGTTACAACAGCTGGTTAAAGCATTTAAAATCGAGTAGGTAATCAAACAATAATTTTATCCACTAAAATCGCGAATGTCTTTAATTATTCGAGAAATATATTTTTTGATTTCGTTTCCATACACGATGAGATCACTGTCCTATCGATATGATTTGACACGACCGCAATACCGATTATAATCGGTACAATCGAGCAATCGAGTCGGACGTGTCGATTGGGCACCTTGATTAGTAGTCAATTAAGTGTTCTCATAACAGCATCAATAAAAGTATTGGGTGATTTCGAAGTATTTTGTTGTAATGAATTTTGACGTCGGCATTCGTTTGTGGAACAACAAATGGTTGTTTTATTGGCGTACCGAATTTAGTAAGGTCGGTTCCAATACGCTTACCGGACTTTGATTTTGGGTTCGCTCAGCTTACGAGGAAAACCCCTTACACATATTACCATTTAAAATATATCAATAGCTTTAGGACAATAACACACTAATCTATCTAGGAATCTTGCACATAAATGAGAATGAATCGCCGAAATGTATGTAACTACCTATGTACCTTACTTCCGAACTACTGCACCAAATTGGATAATTATTTTTACGTCATCGATATTGTTAGGGCAAGGATTTTATGAGAGAGAATTAAAGAAAAACGAAAAGAATCATCGACGAAAAATGTACCAAAAATGAGGAAGATATGACGCATATGAAGTTCTGCGGGTCAGCTAGTTTTTTAAATGAACTACAATTAAAAATACTAGTTATGCGTGGAAGCTGGTTCCATTTTGTGTTAATTTTTTTATTTCCTACAGAACCGAGTGTTGTTCAGAGGATCGCAGTCTCGGAGCGTATCGAAAGGCCACCTCAAGAAGCCGAAAGCGGTTCGATGTTTTATAGTTTATAATTACTAGTGATTGCCCGCGTGACCCGTTCGATTCGCTTTATACTCGTTTCGTTAGAGAATATGTCTGGCGATCTTGTACGGTTGCACTGTTGATTTTATTGTGTTTTTGGGATATCGTTCCAAAAAAAACAAGTGTGAGTCTGAATACCATTGGTTTCTGCCAAATTAAGAGTAAATAATCAACACATTCCTACATAAATAACTACTTTAGTCGATTAATTTGGGTGTTACCTACTTTTACAACTACGAACCCTTATAGTTTTAATTAGTAGTTCAATAGTTACTTCAAAGTTACGAGTGCAACTTGAAAAAAAATATAAAAAAACAACAAAAATAAAATACTAAGAACGTAGATTTTTTAAGCTATTGCATAGCTTTTATCGCGGGCTCTGAGCGCGGCGACCGAATCAAGAAATTCCGTAACGAAAAAAACCTAACACATCGTCTAACGTCGTTTAAGTTCGGCAGACTTCGGCACGGTGTTTGTTTGCTATCTTCTTAACTCTTTGACGTTTTGAAAAAATGGCGTTTGACATTTATAAAAAACAAAACTCAATTTCCGTATTCGCGCGTAATTATTTTGTTTCTATTTCGTGGCAAGGGTACCACGTCATAAAGCCTAAGTATTCAAATACGTATGCACATCAGAATGCATATTATTAAAAAAAAGTTTTACGTGACAACGAATTTGAGTGGTAAAATAATTTTAATGTGAATATTCATTCGTATAGTAGGAAGAAGGATGACATAATAGTAACAATTTAAAACCTAACGTGACGTGAGCGGAGCGTAACGCAGTTTCTTGAAGTGTCACCCGGCAAACCAATTTATAAGACGTTGTCACGTCAAAATATATGCTCAAGTATTTTTACAATGTACAAGGCGTCCTTTCTAACCTAACCTTTGTTTAAATCCAAATGTATCATTTATTTAGTACATGTAGCGGCCATTTGCATTTCTAAGCACGCGATGTTGGCGTATTGGTACAAATGTTTGTACGTTGGGCCAACATGGCAATGAAATTAGACCTTTTCTCTAAGATTTATATGAGCTAGTACTTATATATTTTTAAGCTATTGCATAGCTTTTATCGCGGGCTCTGAGCGCGGCGACCGAATCAAGAAATTCCGTAACGAAAAAAAACTAACACCCCCCACTCCGACGGGCAAGGAGGTGTGGCTTGAAGGCCGTGCATCGTCTAGTCTAACGTCGTTTCAGTTCGGCAGTCTTCGACAGTCGACACGGCGTTGTGTGCGATTAGACGTATTGTACGACTCTACGAAACTCGCACGAATCGAGACGAGCTGCTCCGAAATCTGAAAATTATGAGAAAGTATATAGGTGTATATGTATTTATGTACAACAGTGAATAGCTGTACTTGTAAAATTTGTGTATGAAGTGTTTTGAATATGAATGAACAAAGTGCATTTATTATTAAAATAAATAAATAAAATTATAATTGCATAAGTTGATACAAAATGCTATGCAATGCAATAGCTTTACCGCGGCAGTCCCCGAGTGCCTCACGTAATTTTTTTATTTCACAAGCCATTATGACCACTGACAATGTTTTTGTGAGTTCATCTTTATAGCAGGGGAGGCGCCGATGCTAAATGGGGACTTCCTCGAGCGTCGTGGAGACCTATTGGATTTTGAAGATCAGATAATAGGAAGAAAAAAAGGTTATATGATGTTTTCTCTTTTAGCGGTGGGGCAAGCGTCTACGAGCCTGCAAAGATGTAAAAAAAAAATTGTTACATGGACATAGTCGAGCGCGTCAGATATTGATACTGTATATACTCCATGTAACTCTGATGACAGAATAATGTTAATCTGCCGGTTTGCATGGTGGGGCCGGCCGTACGGATGGTTTAAAAATGGTAAAAAAAAAAATGCTCGAGCGCGTCAGATATTTACAGGGGATGTTAAGTGAGCCTAAACGAAGCTCCGATCCAAAAATCTGACGATTCGGACGCGACGCAAACTCGGGACGGCTTCTTGAAAATGCAAAAAAAAATCGCCATCTGGACATACTCGAGCGCGTCAGATTTTCATACAGATGGTTCAGCATGATACCCTGGTCGTGCGATGCCATAATCTGACGAATATATGGATGGGTTTTCTTAATCTGACGGCTTAAAGATTTGTTTTCTTCCGTGATTTTATAAAATCATTGAATGTGTTAAATAAAATTATAAATAATATAAATCACGGATATATTATGAGATCTAGAAACAGTAATTGTAAAAAAATCTACACATTTGTAGGGGAGCCCAAGCAGGGATTTTGGGATTTCCTTGAGCGCAGGAAATTAGTATATGGGAGGATACCTTACAGCTAATTGAGTGCCTCTACCAAATATGAACCTCATAAAAGATTCCGCCGCGCGTCCAGGATAAAAGATCAGATTAGTAAAAAAAGTTGACCATCAGAAATTCTCGAGCGCGTCAGATTAAGGTAGAGTGAGTTCATTAAATGCTAATAAGTGTATATTCCACTATTCTGACGATTTGAGAGTAACGTAAAGAAAGTGGAGGGCTACAAAATTGTAAAAATAGTTATCTGGACATTCTCGAGCGTACCTCAATTTACTTTGATGGAAATGATTTAAGGGTAACGAAAAATATATAATCTGACGATTTCCACAAGCCGAAATAACAAAAATTCGTTAATTCAGTTGAATGCGTAATGCCTATATTCTCCTCTCTCACTCCATCTTCACTCTGTTGTTTCTGTTGCCATAACGACAGCTGATCACAGAGACTCGTTCGTGGCATATTATTTTAATTATTTACAACGTTACTGATTAATTTGAATTGAGGTTTGTAAATATTTAGGTACAATGAGTGATGTAAATTTAGAGTGTGTGTTTTGTGGTAAAGCTGAACTCAAAACAATAAATTTTACATCAGATACATTAAAAAAATGTTTAAAAATCTTGGAATATCGTCGGAGCAAACCAGTCCTCCGAAAATCCCGAAGTATACACAATAATGTACATCTGTCAATAGATTCTTCAGTCAATAAACTATATCACGCAAAGTGCTACAAATTATTTACAGCAATAAAAATACCCCGAGATTATTGCATAAGAGCACTTAACACCCCCTAAGAAAATTTGACGCGCTCGAGTAAAAAAATTGATCAATATAATAAATTAATTAATCTTGTACATTCATCATTTAAACTACTAGGATGTTTTTTTTTACATATCTACAAACAATGGTTTAGCGTTATTTGCAAACCTTAACTATTTTTCAATTAGCTATCGAACGATATGCCCTACTATAGGAATGGCGAATAAAAAATGACTCCGTTGTACATGTATGGAAGGAACCCTAAAAATAATATTTTTCTAGATTTTATGTTTTAACTTTGTCGATGTAGTTAATATCTACTACCACACCAAATTATAGCTCTGTAGTATCAAGGGTCTCTGAGCTTACCCTTACTGCTTGAAACTATATAGCAACTAAGGAATTAACTTTTTGTTACTTCGGCTTGTCCAAATCGGCAGATTATATGATTTCTGTGATTCTTGAATTATTCTCTCTAAAATGAAAATAAATTCAACCGCGCTCGAGAATGTCCACTCATCGATTTTTTTTTGCAACTTTGCGACCCTCTCACTCCCATACGTCACGCTCAAATCGTCAGATTATTGAAATACACTCTTTTCAGCATGTGATTAAACCACCATACTTTAATCTGACACGCTCGAGTATCTTCACCTATCAATTTTTTTTTACTAATCTGATCGGCTGCTCTACGCGCGCGGCTCCACATGGAGAGCTTAGATTTGGTTGAGGCACTCAACTAGACCTAAGGTACCTCCCATATACTAATCTGCCGCGCTCGAGGAACTCCCAGAATCCCCTCTTGGGCTCCCCATCTATTACCAAGCTTTCCCATTACTGAATGCAAATATTTGTTAACTCGAGAAAACCTAAAGATCGTTGACCAAGTATTTTCCGAAAGTTACATAACTAGGTACTACATAAAAGCATGTGAAATAATATTGAATGAATTAAATGCAAGTTAGTTATTTTAATTCTATTATCGGTGGAGTCTTTAAGGAAATAATCAGCATAATTCGTCATAATCATGTTATCATGATAACATGAAATAGGTACATATACCTAATGTTAATCTATATCTATATATATATATAAAAATGAATTGCTGTTCGTTAGTCTCACAAAAACTCGAGAACGGATGGACCGATTTGGCTATTTTTGGTCTTGAATTATTTGTGTAAGTGCAGGGAAGGTTTAAAGCATTCAGCTTTTTTATTAATTGATTCTGAGGCAGTACGAAGTTTGCCGGGTCAACTAGTCTATCTATATATATATAAAAATGAATTGCTGTTCGTTAGTCTCACAAAAACTCGAGAACGGATGGACCGATTTGGCTATTTTTGGTCTTGAATTATTTGTGTAAGTGCAGGGAAGGTTTAAAGCATTCAGCTTTTTTATTAATTGATTCTGAGGCAGTACGAAGTTTGCCGGGTCAACTAGTAATTAATAAATATCCTGGGACATTTTTCACACACGGCCAATCTGAATCGAAACTTAGCAGAGTTTGTGCTATGCTAACCAGACAGCTAATATACCTACTACTTTTAAATACATACTTATCTAAATCCAAACACAGAACAAATAGTCACGTAAAGAGGCTAGTATTAAGTTAAATTATTATTTTAATCGTGGCAACACCAACCTTAGTTTTACTTCCACCGATGGAGCCGGGTCTTATAGAGCCAGTTTCGTAGAATCTTGTCAGGATCTTGGACACGCAGCCGTGGGAGACCAGCAGTTGCCTGCTGATGTCGCATGGGCGGACACCCATGATCGCCAATTCGACGATCCTCTTTCGGACAACATCGGGCAACGGTCGGCCATTCACGAATACACCCCCGAGCTGGTTGACCCCCGCTTGACCTGATGAAGGTAAACACGTACTTAGTGTCTTAATTTACCAGCATTATCAATACCTACAGATTTGTATTATAACTAGCACGGTTTTACCCGCGTAGTTCCCGTTACGGTAGGATTACAGGGATAAAATAAAGCCTCCGTTATTTCAAATCGGTCCAGTTGTTTCGGAGCCTATTCAATACAAACAAACAATAAAATCAAACCTTTCACTTTGTAATATATTACATGTGTTGACGTAAAAATATTAAGAAAATTCTAGCTCACGCCCCGCGGTTTCTCCCGCATACACGGGGGATTAGTTTTTAAGGATAGAAAATATTCTATGTGTCAAAATTCGACAGCCATTGGGTAAAAGGGTAATTATAAATCCTTGTATTAAAAGTAGGATAGGATATAAAAAGTTGATGATTTTATTGAGGTATTTCCATTCCGCAAGCCTTGTAATACATGGAATGTAAAGTAAATTGATTAAAAAATATGCCATTAAATCGAAATTAACAAAACAACAATGCCTCTAGTAATCAACATTATAATATATTTTTATTCACTCTACAACTACCTATCTGCTACAAAAACAACAATATTTCAAGTCCATTAACGATACCCACATTTATATATCAATCGTTGACAAAAGAAACGCACTTATTTTGCGCCAACGCAACGGTCGCGACGCACCTGCCTTCTTACTAATATTTATTTGATTGCCAAATTCCCATAATATCACCCTTGGTAGTCCATTGGCCACTGCCGATTATGAAACAAAAAAAGTGACTTTTTTATAAGATCCCAAAGATATGTCCCCATAGATTTATAGTTAATGTTCTTAATTAGGTAGAAATGTGTAATAGGATGTCTTATCTTTAAAGTATTAAAATAGATAAGGTATTTTATATTATGTAATAGTGTTGTAGGTCTATTTTTTGTCGTTCTCTCTATCTACGAGACTTGGGTGACGATGACGGCGGTTTAAACTTTTGTGGGAGGGATAAATGTCACAACGCGAACACATAAGTACATACATACAAAAGATTAAACACTATTTGAAGTCCCTTCTATGGTTTCTGTGCCGCTTTTGGCAAGTAGGTATACCTACTTCAAATTCGACAGCCCGGTTGGCTTTGTGGTTAATGACCCTGACGTTCAAGCCGCGGGTCGTGGGTTCGAATTCCACCCAGGACAAACATTTGTATGCATGAATATGTCTGTTTGTTCTGTGTCTGGATGTAAATATCTATAATATGTATGTATTTAAAAGTATTATATGTAGTATATCAGCTATCTGGTTACCATAACACAAGTTTCATTTGAAGCTTACTTTGGAATCAGATTGGCCGTGTGTGAAAAATGTCCCAGGATATTCAAATTCCGATTATAAATCCAAGTTAGCTGCACAGATGCCTCAGTATAGGTACCTACTTATAATACCGAAGCATATTAACTAAATGCAATGCTCTTTACTCCACACCATCAACCCACTTAATCTTGCAACCAACAAGAAAATCAATCTCATTAAACACCAGTCCCATTCTAGTTCCCCTTTAACCACTACCACCTCAAACCTTACCGGCTACTGTTAAACCCGTCCATTATAAAGCAATAAAACAATCGTGCGATTTATTACCTTAATGCAATAAAATTAGCGTTCTAATTTGTTCGTAGCAATTTGTGTTTATGACGTTTTCTTTATAGGCTGGAGCCGCTCCCGCCAATACGCTATTTCACGGCTATTGTCATACAAAACCGCGCCGCGATTCCTACGGATGCAAATTACTTTTCTTTACGATTGCTCTCAACCGCTTGGAGTAATGACTTTAGAATACCATTTGAAAAACGACCTTATTTTCAAGGTAGTGGGATAGCTTTTAAGATGGAGGTGGTGGAACGTCATTAAAACTGTCAGGAAGGTTCGATCAAGTTAGTTTCTGTTTGACGCAGATGGCTGGATAGTCAATGCGGTTCCGCGAAGCGTTCGATCCAATCTAGTATCGTTTGATTAGACCAATGATGTACTTTTAAATAATGCGGCTATAGAAGAGTTCCTGATAAAATCGTTGAACTAAAATAGTCCTGGGGGGAAGATGCTCATTTGTTTAGACATTTGCTTACAATGATCGTTGTCATATCATTCTAATTATCATTTTAAAGTTTTCTTGGTCTAATTTATTTTAAGAAGAGAATGTTACATAATACCTATTAATATGATTATAAGTATAAAAAAAAATTATTGAAGACGGCGGGAGACTAATAGACGGCCTTGGTGTGACAGGATATTCAAGAATTTACTAAGTATAAATTATTTATCATACCACCCGTAACACAAGTTCTTCAGGACATTATATCATCGATATTTTCCCCTCCACAAAGTACCTTGAATTTATCAACCATGGTCTCAGTTCGTTAACAAACCCATAACAGCTATTAACAGATGAAAATCAATGAAAAAAACCCTAAGTATTGAACGTGGAAAGAAATCATAAATGTCGATACGCGCTTGACCGGTTTACAGATAAAATCTCATTTGGCAAAGGGCTCGTAAACTTATAAACCGAAGCTTACACTAACGCTGCATTGCTACCGCGATACATTATTTATTAGCTTTATTATTTGCTGACGTTCTGACAAAATTCCATAGAAAAACACTCCATCTTGTTTTATTTAAGGATCTGTAAAGATTACTTTCTTCACGCCAATTAGGTCCCTTCTGTCCCGTCATATACACAAAGGCAAATGAAAACTTCGAAATAGGTTACACCGCTTGCAACAAAAAGCTTTCTATAAAGTTAAAAATATATATTATTGTAAAGTAACAATAGGAATATAGATTGAGCTGGTTGTATGATTGTCACGAAGGTGTCCACAGACGATAAGAAATACATATTCCAATAGATTGATCGAAAAATGTTTATGAAATGAGACATTACCTCGAAAGGCTACATATAGCTTTCCAGAATACCTTAATACACTCATAAACACTTCGGTCATAAAACGCAACGTATCTTAAATCATTACCGATCCCTACAATCGATATGAAGCGCAAAAATGACGCTCCCGATGCCCCTAACATCGCCAATTGGCGGCGTTGTAAAATCAGTCACAAGTTGTAAAACGTGCAATAACATACGCGATATACGGGCGATATTCGCCAACAAAACGATGCCACAAAAAAATCGCACTTTACGACCAGCCGATTGTAAAACTGGAAGCGTATTAGTGTTATAGCCTCTGATCATAAAAATGTACAAGGATTGTGTGTGAGACGCCTCGATGTATGCTAAAGGATATCAGTGGAGACAATGTTTTTCTTACACCGTCATGTACTACATAGTACATACAGTAAAGTACAGTTTCGATACATTGAGCATTAGAATGAAAGAAGGTAAACATATTTATTTCGAACAATAAATAGAAAAGCATTGCCTATCCTGACTATCCTCACTAAATACTCAGCTATTTAATTACTATGCTATTTCAAACTGCCCAATTTATTCCTATACCATAATGAACATTGACATAAAATATAGTCTACATTTATTCTGAGATTGGGTAATTTTACGGCATTGGGTAGCAAAACTAGGTAGGTACTATTAATCATTATTTCTGCCATATAGTAAGTTTGTGATTTAAATACATACCTCCTTATTTACATGATCTAACTCTTAAGCAATATGAGTGTTGGAATATTTAAAGTTTCTCGAAAATTATCGTGTAAACTCTGTGTTACGTAGATAATAACAACAAAGTCTTGATCATTATTTGCTTATGAAATGTAATATTGTAAGCGGGTTTGGCTTCATGTTATTATTAAAAGCTATACATTATTTTACTCTTCCTTATACGTTTCTATGAGAAACTTTATTACACAATAATCATTATATAAAATGTGTAATACATAAATAATATTTATCAATGATTTTATCGAGTCGAGTTTTTTTATTCCTTATTTTTTTTAAAAGAGGTTTTATCAATTCGAGTTTTTATTTCAAACTTTTTCGTCTCATGATGTAAGTACCATAGATTTCAATAAGTCATAGACAAAATAAAGTCTAAATTATCATAGTTTGTTTACAGCGTAATGACACTTGCAAATCCTACGTGAATTTGTATTTTTTTGTTATATGTATTTTTAATTTGAAATGGATCGTTGTCGATGCGAAGATTACGCTGAAGCGGTGAAAAAACTAAAATTTTATACGGTCGGCACGCATAGACCCGATTTAATTGAAAATTACGATAGTGAGTTATTTTACTTATATCTATTGCTAGTAGCTCCCCGCGGTTTCACCCGCGTACCCGGGAGGTAGCCTATGTCCTTTCTCAGGCTTTTGGCTATCTGTGTTCCAAATAGCATTAGCAATCGGTCAGTAGTTTTAGTGTGAAAGCGACACAGAGTTACTTTCGCATTTATACCTAATATTAGTTAGGTCAAGAAGAAGTGGCGAGATGTGACACATTATAACATCTGGGTTTAGTTTCATCTAAGACCTTTCAAGCGATCACCAGTTTTTGATATTTTATTTCTATAAATTTGTTTTGAGCAAAATTGTAAGTGACGATATAGCCGAATCCCAAACAAAATCTAAGAGGGATCTGGATCTAAGCCAGCAGAACTTTAACTTGAGGTCTCTAGCTAGACGAGAGGCAGTATAATTATATTATTTTTAGGAACCGGTTTTGCAGTACCTTGGATTAAGCACGGAGTAGATTACGAAGACTTTAAGTTCACAAAACCAAGAGCTAGGAAGATCCTGCAGCCACACGAATTACCGGAGAATCAAATGTCTAAAGAGGCATATAAGATTCACCAGATGTGGTGTCCGTATATGAGCCCCATCAAATTGGACTTATAAAGTAACTACTAGCTAATGGTTTCACCGGCGTTCCCGGGATCTTCGATTTTCCCGAGATATAAAGTAGCCTGTGTTAATCCAGATTATAAACTATTTGTGTTCCAAATTTCATCCAAATCCGTTCAATGGTTTATTCGGGAAAGAGTAAGAAACATTCATAAATCCAAACTCGATTACTTTCGTATTTATAATATTAGTGGGATAGGGAAATCCTGGGAAAATTTTGAATAACTAAATACTGGTTTGTTTTTAAGCGTTTACAAAACAACCCTATCTCATTTATATATATATTGTTTTAATTTATTAAACGCAAGAGTTTGATCATCTCTTCTTTATCTAAATAAAATTCTACTTATTACCTGATGTTTCTATTGTTTTAACCGGCTTTAAAAAGGGAGAATTATATAGAAATCATTATTGTCTTTTTTATTTATATATATGTTCATCGATTTTATTATATTAAGCAACGTAAGTAAAGTTTACAGATTGACACCCATTAATATACCGTTTGCATCACATTTAATCCTTTATATAAACCGCGAAACAAGTTATTTTAATAAACAAATTAATCGTCAATAATAAAGGGGAATAAAAGTTTACGATATAAAATTGAAACAGTTGTAAACATCGAACTAGAAAATCGAATGTGATGTTTTAGATTCATTTGATATGAACCGATTTTGTTGTGCGTTTCGACAGTCATAGGGAGGACAAGGTTTACCTACACTTTATAACTAAGAGTTTTAAAGTGAGATTTTGAATTAAAAGTAGTACCTATTATACTACTCCAATCTACATGCAGATTCTTATAATTTGTCGAAGAATATGAACCTTGTTTTTAGGCTGTCGATTTCAATATCAAACTATTTTACAGAATAAAATGAAGGTTTTTAATGTATTCTCATAGTTATATTAAAATAGCAAAAACTAGTTCATTTTCTGTATTTAGTTACCGAATTTTAATTAAATCAACAAATCATAAGTTTAGAAAAGTAACAACCTTTTTCTATTAATTCTTATTAGTTATTTTATATTTTACTAGTGGCTCCCCGCGGTTTCACCCGCATTCCCGGAGGTTCTTAAATTTTCAGGGCGTCAGCTAATTCCATACCAAATTATATTTAAATCTCTCCAGCCGTTTAGACTTCAAGAAGTAACAAAGATACACTCACAAACTTTCGCCTTTATATTAGTGTGATTCATTATCATAACTGTGAAGTCTGAAAATTAGTTATGGTATAAAAAACCCTTGGGAGATAACCATATCCACATGACTTGAACAAATTGTATGTCTACTCGGACTCACCGGCCGCCCAAGCTTACGCTAGTCAATAAGTTAACTCGGCGTCAAGTCCCGTCCGCACTCGTCCACTCACGCGCACTTTCCATTCCATTGATTTAGATGTATTCCACTGATATGCGTAGGTGTATATCTAATGTAGAACATACTGACCAACGATATATAATAAAATAAATATCCTGGGACATTATATGTATAATCTACCCACTGAGATACAGCCAATATCGTGCCTATATTTTCAAGAATTCAGCCATTTAGCTATTCAGAAATGGGCCGGCGAAATTTATTATGAAAAGAATTGGTCTGAACTTTCTGCGCAGTTTTTATGTTAAGACTAGTGGCTCCCCGCGGTTTCTCCCGCGTACCCGGGAGATCTTCCATTTTCTGAGATAAAAAGTAGCCTATATCCTTTCTCTGGATCTAGACTATCTGTGTACCAAATATCATTTAAATCGGTTTAGTAGTTTTAGCGTGAAAGCGAGACAGACAGACCGACAGAGTTACTTTCGCATTAATAGTATTAGTGAGGTTTAGGATGACATAGGTATCAATAAAATTATCATCGATGATTGCGTGTCCAAGATCTATCAGATAGTTTTAATTCTGGCCGGTTGACTTCATTAAATCTATTAATTGTTGAATAATGAGACCATTCAGGATCTTCACGTACAAAACGGAATTTCTTTCCGCAGATATTTAATTAATTCAAATCAATATTCGAAAGCATCGTGTGTGATCCAAAAAACTTATGAAACCACATCAAAACCATCAAATATCTCGTTTAATGACCTGATATCATCACGTTAACTAAAATTATTACTGTATATAAGATATGTATCATTCGAAGATGATATTTTATTGCTAATAATCAAATCGCGGTGTTTCTATCGCTCCTATTCCAACACAATAAGGTTCAAATTGTTGTATAGAGTTTTTTAGGAAGGTAATTCGTTGTCAGCAGATGTTAATAAGAAACTAATGTAAGTTAAGCATGTATAATGTAGAGGACGCGTGTGTGTGCTGCGGGTGGGCCGGCCCGATACGGATTCGATATTATCTCGATACGAGATTTGGCTCTCGATTTTCTTAATTACCGTTAATGGTTCCTGGGACGGTAGTAGTGCACTGGTAGGGTTGTCACTTTATTATTGAAATTCGACGCTTAAAATTAACATGACAAACCAAAACACCGCGAGCGTGTACCAACTTAAAGTGATTTTAGTACCTACCACATATTTTTTAAATTACAGATTTAGCATTATCAAAGTCAGTCCTTTTCCAGTTTGTTTTATATTCAGGGTTACTTTCAATGATTTGCTTTATTCACCTTAGGTACGCCAAATTAAAATACACAATGATACAATGACACGCACTCACAAAAAAATCCTATTAATCAATGAGGCAGTATTCAAAATAACAGTCAACCCTAGGGTAGAAGGGTTCTTTGAAACGCTTATGATTTCAATGCGTGAGGTAAATTCCTGGTCGGCCGATAAGCGTTCGGTCTCGCCACTGCCTTTAATGTCCACCGTTTTACTTAATTAAGATCTGAATATTTCGTATTTAAACACTCATTGGCTACTCGAGTTACTTGATACCCTTAAAAAATAAAATATAGAGCCTTTAAAAATTGCGGCAATGTTCGGTTTTTCGACCATAAATGAGCGGCTTTCTTTTGGTGAGGAGCCGTTATTTATTTAATGATACATTTTGATTTTAGAATTGCCATTTTTTTAGGGAATGTTTATTTTATTTTTGATGATTTACTGGCATATAAATTTTATAACAGTCAATGACTTTAGTAAATGCTTATCAGAATCAGACTATTCCTTTAAGATTTTTATTTGTAGTTTAATATGAAAGTGTAGTTTTTTTTGTATATTACCTGTATGCGGCATCCTGCTCGAACAGATCTGAAAAAGAAGAAAATCAATTAAATGTTTTTGATCGTAGTAAATAAAGGCCTGAAAAGGATAAGGCGTACTTTGTACCTATACCAAAACTCCGCTCTTACTGGTTGTAACGTGATGACAAATAGCCTATAGCCTTCGTAGATAATTAGGCTATTACCACTGAGAGAATCGGATCAGTAGTTCCTCAGATTAGCGCGTTGAAACTCTTCAGCTTTTTATAATAGTACCTACCTATTGAAGTATAGACTATACAATACACTCAAATAGCATTATAACTGTAATTTCTATTTCACCCTCGGCTTATCTCGAAGGGAATCGTCACTGAACCGAAATTATAAGTCTACGTGACGTCTTTATCGTTTTAACTATAATCGTGACCAGTTGTTGAGTTATAGTAGTAGTATATAGTATTAAAGTAGTGCGGTGCGGAACTTGGTTACATTCGTGAAAATTACTTGTTCAATTGTAACAAGTACCTTTATGTTGTTCTTATTATTTTTCTAGCTGCCTCCACGCGGTTTTGCTCGCGTAGTTTCCGTTCCTATAACAGTATTGGTATAAAATATAACCTATGTTACTCCCTGATAATGTAGCTTTTCATTGATGAAATAACTATTCAGATACAACAAGTAGTAAAGTTTATTTGTTACATACAAGAAATCTATAAATTTACTTGAAAGTGTTAAAAATAGTTTTACTACTAATACTCGGACTATAATCCAGTTATATATTTTTTTACTACTTAGATATTTCATTGAATATCCTTTACTTAGTAAAGATTAAGTTCATTTAAATGAGGAATAAATTAATCATCACCTAAACCTCAAAAGCATGGGTTTTGAATATATAAAACACTAGCCACCGTCGCGCGGTTTTACCCGCGTAGTTCCCGTTCCCGTAGGAATACGGGGATGAAATATAGCCTATGTTATTTATGAATAACGTAGCTTTCTATAAGTGAAAGAATTGTGCAGATCGGTTCGGTAGTTTCGGAGCCTATTCGTTACAAATAAACAAATATTTCCTGTTTATAATATTAGTATAGAAATACTATAGGTACCTTATATTAAAATAATGCTACATTTTTAGCTACTATAATAATAAAAGAGGAATATTTAACAACCGTCACATTTCGTTAAATCAAGGCGCACCACTACATTACGAAAAAAAAGAACTGTGACATTATAGCATGAACGCACCACGCTTATGATTATAAACCACCCATTAAGTAACGATAACACCCTTAAATCATAATTTATTCAAATTAAAAATACTTATCAAAATTTGATGCGGTACTAAATCAGGAATTAAGTGAGGCGGTGCGTGCTCGCGGTGAAAATCGATGCTATCGGTGCGCACAATCACCGTGAAAATCCAAAAAATATATACGAAAGAAAAAATGTGGTCACACGCAAATATCAGTTTAAAATGCGTTGTAATCTTGACCAAGAGTAACTACAAAAGGTCCGTTTATACTGCACTTTTTGGGACCAAGGTAGGTACATCATTTTCTTGGTCCTTGATGATGTTTGAGGATCATTGAAAAGTAGGCTTTTAAAACGAATAAGTGCGACCACATAATATAATCCAAATTGTACAACATCATTATTTAGGAATTTTGGGCTAAATTGATTTGATACATGATTTAGTGGGATAAAAAATAGCTTATGTGTTATTCCAGAACATATTCTAACTCTGTGCCAAATTTCATCGCGATCCTTTCAGCCGTTCTGGCGTTAAATACTAACAAACATACATCCATACATACTCATACACTTTCGCAATTATAGTATTAGTAGGATAAATTATGCAATCGCTATTTAAGTCTATTAATCCAATGATAACTAATAAATAAAATTAGAAGTACTTACATATAAAAGTATGTATTTATCACAAAATTGTCCGCATCAAAATCTTAAACTCTAATACCTTTTAGTTCATAAAACGCAGACTTGTTCGTTTAGGCCCGGGTTTTGCACTATTTTAAAGTTTATTCGTATTCCAGTTATCACATAAGTATAGTATATCTAATACATTATGTGAATTCAATATTTCCTTACAGAAAGGTATAGGTAGATATTCTTTTGACACTCCTACCGTGACTTATAAAATTAAACAAAGTAATTCCAAATTTTTACATGAATTATTTTTATGGCCCTAATATTTTTATCGCTTTAAGAATTTATTGTTATTAAATTTTATGGTGTACCTACTAGCATTCCGCCCTCGGTTTTACGCGCGTTTCCGGGGAACCCTTACTTTCCCGGGATAAAAGTTAACCCATGACTTTCCTAACTTCTAGTCTATCCATTATAAATTTCATTAAAATGGGTTCAGTGATTTAGTCATGATAGCGTGACAAACATACACATAGATACTTTTGCATTTCATATTTTAGTAGAGATAAGTACATTTAAATGACAAAAATAATAGAGAATAGGTATATAGGTCTTAAATTTACGACGCGAACTCGATTGTCTATTCAAAATCATTTTTATACCGAGTCGATATTATTAACACTTCAACACGCTTATCGTAATACTAGTATTATCGATATACTTATCGATGATCGATATTTTAAAGTCACACATCATAAATAACCGTGGAACTTCCTACACGCTTGTATACAAAAGTTCACTATAGGTAGGTACATCAGGGAGATTAGAATAATTTCTAGATCTTTTTTTGGTTAGGCATAAATAACGGCGATACTGTGTCCCTACACATACTTAAATGAGCGTACCTATATGAACTGAAGCTAGCAGAAGAAACCCTTGTTAAATCAGAATAACTGTATCTGCCTAGGTGCTTCTCGCGTTTCTGGGGATTTTTTACTTTGCCAGGGTATATCTATACTAATATTATAAAGAGGAAATATTTGTTTGTTTGTTTGTTTGTAATGAATAGGCTCCGAAACTACTGGACCGATTTCAAAAATTCTTTCACCTTTGGAAAGCTACATTATCCCCGAGTAACATAGGCTATATTTTATCCCTGTATTCCCACGGGAACGGGAACTACGCGGGTAAAACCGCGCGGAGGCAGCTATTGGTATATAAGAAGCTAATCCAGAATGTAATATATCTGTGTGACAAGTTTTGTATGAATCTCTTCAGCTGTTGTTGCTTGAAACAGTATCAAACGTCGCTCACAAACTTTCGCAATTAGACATATCTAATATTAGTAGGATGTGTTTTAGCTCAATTGAATTGGAGTAATATAGGTACTATACCTATCTATAAAAAGAAGTAATAAAAAGTCCAAAACCAAAATAACTATTGACGAGAAACAATTAAAATCAATTTCAAGTCCACGCCAAAGCGAATCAAAAAAATATTATGAAATACTATTACCATAATATTAGACGACAAAATGGTTAAATTATGGAGGGAGCGTGTTCACCCGTCACGCTATTGTAACCCCATACATTAATACTGGGGACACTTCACTCTTTATTGCTAAGTAGGTCTTACAAGTTTCCTTAGCCTTTACTATTTTAACACGTATGAAATCAAGAAACGATAAATGAAAGAGATAATCAACAAATGACGGATATTTGAGTGTCAAATTGAATTATATAATTGGGAATAATGATATAACCTATTTCTACTGCCAATTAATGGTTCACCTTTAAACTATGTCAGAAATTTAAGAACAAAATAGTTTTGCATCATAAACATAACAACTTTAATGAAGGTTAATATGTAACACTGTTATATTTTTTTAAATAAATAAATGTCTAAAGGAAAATTCTTCCATTAAATAAGAATCTTTACGATTCGGTTTTGTCATTGTTTTTGTAGACCCATACTTAAAACTATAAATTTAATACGAAAGTTTGTTTGAACGTATGGATGGATGTATGTTACTCTTTCACGCAAAAAACATCGAAGATCCCCCGGCAAACCGGGTGAAAACGCAGGGAGCTCATTAGTCATGTATAAATTGATAATTTCACCAACTACATAAGTACGGATGTTGTCAACTCAAGGGCAAAGGTATAAAGGTATCACTTTGAATCTTTGAGGGTGATTTTTAAATAAATCGCTGCTACATAAGGTCGTTTTTTGCGTGGCCACAGAACAATATCGTGCGTGATATAAATAATTTGTGCATATTTTACAGTTTAACATATTTTATGGTAACGCTTTGTAAGCAAACCCCTTTTAGGGGTAAACCGTTTTATGGTTATTAGACATTGATTACATTACAAGGTTACGTGCTCACACTCAGGGTCAAAAGGCTTGATTAAAATTAGATAGATATTAAGTTTTAAAGGATTGTGTTACCTATCTTTATTATGTATAGCTGCTACTTACATAGTATAAAATGAAGTTGCTTCCCGCCGACTATACGCTTACATAAATTATTATATATCCTGGGACAAATCTCTTAAAGTACGCTATGGATTTTAATGCGCTTTCTTGCTTTTTTGCTTAATAAATATAGTAAACACAATAACTAAGCAGTTATTGTGCTTACTGTGCTTAGTATAATAACTGCTTAGTTATTGTGTTAATATTTAATTTGGTTTCAAATTGAACACAAATAAATGACCAGTCATTTAGTCCAGCTCAATTTCAATCTCAAATTAAAAAAAAATCTAAATATTTTTTATTCAAATAACCTTTACAAGCTCTTATGAATAGTCTACTGAGAAGAGCCGGCAATAAACCAGCTCTTTATTATGCTAGAATAGTAGATATAATAATACAAACCGTATTAAAAATGAGCTAATTAAGAGCGAAACACAAACATAGCGAGAAATCCGTAGCCCTTTATCTGTGCCAGCGATATATCGCGTTTAAACGCTAACCCGTCAGTGACTAAAGACCACACTAAGATATCTTAACCCGACGCCCCGAAGAGCTAAATTATACGCTCTTTCGAAAAAAAATCTGGTCTTCACTCGCGAGCCTGTTTTTAATAGGCAGGTTCCGTCGCGTCGATTTAATAAATATCTCTTAGGTTCCAAGACGACAATAACGATTACTAGCGTGACATTGACTAGTATGGCATAAATATGTATTTGTTAGATAAAAATGGCCACTAAACACAGCCATGTAAAATATATATTTATCTATGTTATTATTAAAAGACCTGTGTCGATTGACTATCAAACGCCAGAGCGTTTTTCAATTTTGCGTAGTTTTCTTCAGTATAATAAAAGAAAAATAATATTTGGTTATTCCCACAGAATAAAGAAGAAAGAGCGCTTCACCGTGGAAAACCACGGAGTGAAACCTATTAATGTAAATTTGTTTTATAATACAATTAGCTTTGCTCGTGTCATACAACTCAAACTATCTACCCATATCTAAATCTAAGCGGTCCATTTTGACAGTTTTTAGGTAAATTTTGTCTATATAAATGCCAAAAAGAGATAAACATATCGCGACAAGAAGAGACACCCTCTTGTCAGAAAGCCTGCTTCATACACAGCTTTAAAGCAAAACAAACAATAATATCCTGGAGTTTATACATCAACACCACGGTACCCCAATAAAAGGGTAAAAAGATTCCGGTGGCGATTGCGGGTTAAAAAACAAACTAGTGGTGAATTGATTAACATAAACCGACGCTCACGGACCCCCCACGGGTCAGCTCTCAATTAAGCCACTTGTCTTTTCGCGCTCGCGGTGTGCGAGCACCTTTATCGCGATCGTGTGTGGGTGACTTTATTTTCTGCTAAGTTTTATACTAGACGCGATTTGTGTTGGTTTTCGTTTTAGGTTTAGAATTTTTTATATTCTTAAAACACGAAAAGATTTTTTTTATTATTTTGATTGGAGTAAAAACTAGTAGTTATAAAAAAAACATACCTACAATATACATTATTTCACAATACAGGTTTTCTATCGCTATTTGACTGCAACTAAATAATGAATATATCTTAATTAAGTTAGAACTAGTAACACTAACGGGCAAGACCACAGAACTGTCACAACACACAAGTCTAAATTGACTGCATGTTACACCGAATCTTTTGTACACTGTAAATTATTTATTTTTTACTTCCTACTGATTCTTTAAAAATCATATTAATCACTTATGATTCAATTTTATACAAGGGATAGGTAAATTATAGCTTTAGCACATCAAGAATACTAAGTATATCTATTGGAATTTTATTTGATGATACCTACCGTGATACGTGATGATATAGCCAAATATAATATGCACAGGCAATCTAGGAGATACCTATAATTATTTTATAAAAGCTAACCTTACGCATACCGGTTTCTGTCAACCATATAATGGTACCTCATACTTTCTTAAGACCCTTGTTAAACTTAATAAATTGCATGGATTTGGAAAGTTAAAATGATACTAAGTTACCCTACAAATGAAATGAAATTAAATATATTTATTGATTTAAATAGGCCTTCACAGGTACTTATGATACGTCAACTCTAACGTTAGGTTACATATGGGTGTGACAGCGGGCCGCGTGAAGGCGCCTGTGGCGAGCGCGCGCGCAGATACAGATAGCGCGACGCGACACCGTCGCCGGCGCATTTGCATTAATGCCACACAGCGCGGACCACCCTACCTATCCACCTAATATTTTACTCGATTCTCTCACAATTTTCCCGTATCTCACATTTATTTAATGAACATCTAACATCGATTGATGACTGATTTAGCATCTATAGATCGCCATATAATTTCATGTCGACCCCGATATATAAGTTTCACCATGCATTTTCATTTATGTACTTTATAGCATACATTCCTAAACTTAGTCATCGACATTATATATAGTTTTTTATATTTCTTTATACCACAGGTGGCAAATAGGCATACGGATCCACCTGATGGGAAGCGGTTACCGTAGCCTATGGACGCTTGCAACACCAGCGATGTCACTAGGTATATAAAAATCTCTTCTCTCTTCATTTGATTGACAATCGATTCATATACCTACTCCTAAGATTATATAACTCTAGAGGCTTTCATTTACTCATAGGTACAGGTAGGAACATAAACAACGGGTGTTGAACTCGGTTAGTTTAATAATAATTGAAAATGAGGCACAAAGCTACGAATATCCGTTTCCATTCAGTTTATTTGCGTATCAATGAGATTATAATCGTTATATCGATTTCCTTAATTCTTGCCTCCGCCCCGTCTGGATTTACATTTTAAGATATTGATTTGGATTAGTTTTACGATAAGATCCGAATTAGATTTGATTGCACGTAGGCGTGTGAGTAACATTCACATTTTACCATTCCACGTAAAATAATTAATTTTATAATAGTTTGATGAGCTTAAAAGCAACGTGTGTCTTATATCGATCTACAAGAAATGCACAGGCGCCATTTTTTTTGTTATAGCTACAACTCGGACTAATGACACACATGAACATACTAGCTTTCGCGCGGATTCACTCGCATCCCCGAGGACCTAAATTTGTCCTGGGGTAAAAAGATACCAATGCATATACTCCAACTTTGTGCAAAATTTTATTCGAGGTATGATTGAATTGACATGATTTCTCTATTTGTTACGTTGTTAATTTTTGTGCCAAAAGAACTAGGTGGAAACATTAATATAGGCGATGTTAAAAGATAGTAATTATAGGTATCGTACTGATTAATATTTGTTACTCTTTCACGCAACAACTGCTAAAGCCCTAAAGGGATATCAATGAATCATGGCATACTGAGGCAATCAATGTGTAAACACACGTAGTTCCCGTCCCCTTAGATATACGGGCATAAAATATGTTAGTACCTGATAATTAAGCTTTCAATTATTCAGATTAGACCAGTTTCAGAGCCTTTTCAACACAAATACACAAAAAAATTAATCTTCCCTGGTTATTCGAGTATATTAGTGTCGCAAGCAAAATTTTTCAAAGAGGCTCCGCGCTTAGGTATTGGTCCTATTGGAAATATGTAAGTATAACTGTTCTGATAAAATTGAAGACACATCGGGAATATGGAAAAAGCCAGGGCTGGAGCTAGTAAGTTAATTAATAAATGAGTTCTAGCTTATAAACGTGTTGTAGGGGGCCCGTTTTTCCAGGAAACCGAAGCTTTTTTATGTTATTAAAACATAATATCAAATGTCATCATACGAAGCCTCAGGTTTAATTAGTCTCAAACAAAATAAACTTTTTACCATAACTTCAATAAAATGACATGGTTTACCTTATTTTTATTATAATAACTTTATACAATGCAATGCACGTAAACTTTAAAATATGCGCGAAAGCCACACGCCTAATTAACCGAATAAACGCTCGCAAAAAAGCCGCGCTCATTATTTAGTTTGACATCGGAAAAAATGGCAGGAGCCGAGGCTATTTGCATTTTCGTGCTACATGAACCGTGTTGATACCACGGCTTTGGTTTTAAAACACTAAATTTTTAATGTATTCGCACGAAATTTACATGCTTGCGCCTTCAAGTTTTAGCTTTTAAAAGGTTGCCCCACTTTCATAATTAATACGGGTACAGTCACGGTATTAAGTAGTTTGTAATGTTATATGATTAAATAATCATTTTGTGTTCTATTTTCATAGTAAGGTAAGAAACCTTTGGCAGAAACAAGGTTCTCAGAAAAAATACCAACTCATTTTCTTTTCTCGTTTTCATCACAAACTTTTTTCTTCGAAAAACAAAACCTATGTATGTTATTTATACTGGTAAAACATTATTTTTGTCTAAGCAGAATAACAATTTCAATACAAAAGTTATGAATGCGTATGAAACGAATAAAAGTTCCAAATTTGATTATGAATCTAAAGCATGTTCCAATCAAAATAAAAGTCCCACACAATTACACAAGCACGCTTGTCAATATAAGCAATAAATAAGCCCAAGTGACTGAAGGCACACGTGAGGCATGAATGAACATCCTTATTTACGATCATGTAATTGATCAACTGATCAGATACCCTGATCAGTGATCAGTGTACCCTCCCTGAGGGGCTCATCATTACCAATTATTTAAACAAGTGCTCCCATACCATTTTTTATGCCGGTAGCAAATTGAACGGACGGAGAATAAGTCTTATGCCTCCAAAAATATGGTTCGTTTTATTTTGTAATGACAGTGCATTGTTTGTGATACTGTACTTAAGCAAAACGTGATTGAAGTAACAAAAGAATGTGTTTTTTTGTCAAATGTCAGGTTTTGATAATATTACTGAACATTGTTACTAAAACTGAAAGCATGTTGCAAGTTATTCGTTATTTTATACTATTCCGACAGGAAAATTACTTTTTATCTGAAAGTCCTAATGTTATTATAGATCCAAACGAAATCCTCATCATCAATGTAATGTGAATTTTAAGTTCATTTACGTTTCACCTAAATTTTCAGGAGAATAAAGCTATACGTACATATTTGTATCACCTATTCCCAGATTTAAAGCTAACATCGCTTCATTACGGTCTCAACCAATTGACTGTTTTTCTTCGCCGCCGATAAAATATTTTCGATAGACTAGTTGGCCTGGTATGATTCCCATTAAGGTGGTTATTAACTATTAAAAGTAAATAGTAATTGACGTACCTACCTACATTACATAGGTACTATAAGCTCTGCTTTGTTTAAAATTAGGACTGTCAAATTAAAACTACACTATGAATAAATTCTATTCAAGATTTTAAAGGGATGCCTTAGACGATAATTATGTTTTTCGTGGTAAGTACTTAGTGAATAAGGGTCCAACCAGTAGCAACTGGTCGCTCACGGCAACAGAGGCGCGATACCTCGCTAATTTGTTACTAATTTCATTCAGCCTCGAGGCAATCTGTCAAATTATCTTACTAATAACACCGAATCTTTGACACCTTTCGCAATTTGACAACGTTTGACACCCGTCGGCCGACGCCGCCCGAAGCTAAAGTAATTTCCACTAAATAATATTTTACACCCTCACACGTATTCGTATTAAGTTCAAAATCAAATGCAACGGTCGGCTGTATTAACAACGCAATTTTTTTGACAATATTCACCTTTCCAGTCACGCCGAACAATTTTAGCACTCTGTAGAAAAGAGACACACTCTGTCATTGATGTTGGAATCATTTAAGGGGCCAATAGCCTTATATTTTGCGCTAATTACACCGAATTACAGGGCGAGATACGTCGAAAGTGCGAAAATTAGGTGTTAAAAAGTGCAAAAGGCTCATTATGGGCTCATTTCGTTGAGGCGTTGAGAACACGCGACCGAGGCGAGTGGCTTCCACATCATTGATTACTATGCAAAATAAAAATACATAATGTCGATATGAACAATGTCTAAACTTGAAATCATCGCCTTTAAGAACCAAAAATCGAAGGGTACGTTACGGTAAGGTTACTTTTATACCGATATATAGCTTCTGGCCCCGACTTCGCCCGCATCGAATAGTAACTTTAAGATAACGCTAACGTTAACCCGCGACTTCGTTTACGTAAGCTCTCAAACGGAAACATTATTTATTAGATAATGCTCTGCTCCTTTTGGTCATAGCGTGATTATATATAACCTATAGCCATTCTTAATAAATGGGCTATCTAACGCTGAAATATTTTTTCAAATCGGACCTCTAGTTCCTGAGATAAGATGTCTCAGCTTCACACGGGTGTATGTAGATTCTAATGTGGTGTCAGTGCAAAATAATATAAAACTATACGTGTAAACCTTCCCCTTAATTCACTCTATCTATTGATGAAAAAGCGTAGAAACGGCGTGAAGTGTATTTATTTTATACTATGTAATAAACGGCTTTACCGATTCGGCTGTTGTTTTCCTAATGACCTGGAAAAATAAATTAGGATGATGGTTTTTGTACCTATCTTAAATTCAAATACTTACAAAAAAAACAGCTGTAGTTTCATGAAATAACCTACTCTACTTCAGTCTTTATTGGCGGACTACACCAGCCACGAACTGCTGGTATATCAAAACTCTATAATGTTTCATTTTAGATTAGTTACCAAAATAAGTATACGTACCTATACAAAAATCGCTCAAAGACCAAGATAGGTACCTATATAGATAAATGGTCTAACCAAAGTAAGATTCCTTTTGAAAATGACATTCAGCTATAAAATTAAATATTTATTGTATTTTTTGTAGATAAATCCTAATAAATATAAGGTCACAATAGTATCAAGGTCAGATATAAATTTTATTCTATTATAACATTGCTATCGATTTTAGACGGTCGTCAGATTAATAGATAGGTACCTATTATTTGTAATACGTCTCTTAGAGATTCATTTGTAATTCCTATTCTAACTTGTGATATTATAAATGCGAAAATAACTCTGTCTTTCTATCTGTCTGTCTCGCTTTCACGGTAAAACTACTGAAGCAATTTAATTTAAATTTGGTTAACAGATAGTCTAGAGCCTGAGAAAGGAGATAGTCTACTTTTCATTCCGGGAAAATGGAAGATCTCCCGGATACGCGGGTGAAACCGCGGGGATCTACTGGTGAGAAATAAATAATTAAGCCCACTCATAATATGGATATATTCGTATTTAAAAGTTTTCTTATTTAATAGTAACTACCATATTACTCAGAAGACAAAGACAAGTGATCAAATAATGAGAACAAATGTTACGATTTCTTAACTCACATGGGAAACCACAGATAAACGCATCAAAACGTGCAAAGCAAATATTTCGCATATCAACAGCGAATTAAATCTGAAGTAAGAAAATGTCTAACTTTTAAGCTCGTAAGTTACAAACTGTAGGCGTATTTTTTCTTGGTAGCAAATTTAAATGATACAATTAAATTCTAACTTAAAGCTTACAAGAAAATATGTACATTTCTATATGATTTTAATCTGTTCTATAATTACTAAGAGAAAATATTAGA
Organism: Thyatira batis; assembly: GCA_905147785.2. Lineage (NCBI taxonomy): Eukaryota > Metazoa > Arthropoda > Insecta > Lepidoptera > Drepanidae > Thyatira > Thyatira batis. The sequence continues at coordinate 4,570,747 of LR990507.1, forward strand.
TTTTTGGTTGTTTGTTTGTAATTAATAGACTCAAACTACTGTATCGATCTGAATAATTATTTCACCAATAGAAAGGTACATCATCAGATAAAAATAGATGTTTAATTTTATGTCCGTATTCCTACAGGAACGGGAACTACGCGGGTAAAACCGAAAGGCTCTGAGTTTAATAAAAAACTTACGTATGGATTTACACCACTGGCATTTCGATGAAGGAAAACATCGTGAGGAAACCTGCATGCCCGAGATGTCACAATCAAAGGCATGTGAAGTCCGCCAATCCGCACTAGGCCCGCGTGATGGACTAAGGCCCAAACCCCCTCGTTGTTAGCTGATGATGATTATGTATTATACTTATATAGTAGCCTACATATTTTAATAAGTAATTTGGTTACCGTAGTAGATAAAGGTATTGTGCTTAGTTTAAAATCAAACTTTACCGTGTGTGAAGAAAGTCCCGGGATATCAAAAAATTTTATACGTTTTTATTTAAATAAATATCTTAATCTTCAGAATTAATTAAGCACTAAGTCTTACAGAGTAGGTAAACTGGTGGATTTAGTAATATATAATGCTTTATAAATTTTATTTTTAGGTACCAACAAAGTTTTATATTAGGTACTGTTGGACATTCAACTGAAATAGGAACAGAAAAGCCCTTCCTTATTTGGTTTATCACTTACATTAGCTTAAACTCAGTTAAATAAATTTCAACCTTATATATTTTAATTTAAGGGTAAAAATACCATAACAATCATAAATAGGAAGACTAAGCTCGTATTATAATTACGACTCCCACGATGTGTGACACCATGACCGAAATGCTAGTTGTAATATAAATACACAACTTACTTTGTTATAATTTAAATGTTTTATATTCTGTAAGTAATTTTACAGTTTTACAACGTTTCGGAATGAGCATAACGAACCGGTTGGCTTTGTGGTTAGTGGCGCTGACTTTCAAGCCGCCAGTCGTCGGTTCGAATGCCTCCCAGGACAAATGTTTGTAAGTATGACGATATTTTTTTGCTCTGTGTCAGGTTTCTAGAGTAGCAAGTATTTAAAGGTAGCAGGTAGTATATCAGTTAGTTGGTTACCATAGCATAAGTTCTGGTTAGTTTGGTATCAGATTGGCTGTGTCTGAAATATCCTAGGATATTTATTTATATACCTACCTATCTATAAACTGCATACGCTGCAGATTTTTAAGAAAATAAATTTTACATAAATGCTTCATGGACATAAATGCTTATCCCACGTGGGAAAGGAACCTACAACCCGTATTTTAATTGGTTAACTAGCCATTGATCCAACCGGTGTATTAAAGTATGTTATGAATCAACGCAGCATATACATTTACAATTAGAATTGAACAACCAATAGGACTGCGTGTAATATAGAAATTTGTTGAAATTTTATCAATTACATTTGATAAAATTAATATTTGATTATTATTGAATACTACTAAATGGTTGCGTCTATAAATAAGTAACCCAAATACTAGCGCAGTTGAGAAAATTAAAATTGTAGCTATAATAATAGTATAGTGCACGCGTTGATGTCTTTTCATTGTTGAACTATCTGTGGCGTTCGATCTGTTCTATAGTTTTCATTTAGTTCTATATATTTGTATTGATTTAATTATATTTCATGACTGTCAACCTATTTTTTTCTTATCTACTGTTGATATTCAGGGTCGAGATAAAAAGACCCTACTTTATATAGTTGATCACTTACATTAGCTAAAACTCAGTTAAATAAATTTCAACCAAACCATCCTTACATTAAGAGTAAAATTACCATAACAATCATAAATAGGAAGACTAAGCTCGTGATATATTTCAGAATCATATACTGAAAACGATAAATTAAATATCTCGAAAATTCATTACCAAATTGTTAGTGTCTGTAATCTTATGAAAAGGTTACCAGTAGATTTGCTACTAGGTTGAATTATCTTTCCACTTTTCATATAATAACTTTGCCAACTTTTCCCTTTTCCCTCCGTTCCTTTTGTTCAGAATTTAGAAAAATTACGCAACTTTTCCTAGCCAGTCATAAATAAATTCATAAAAAAGTTTACTTCACTTTACTTTGTATGGTTTCTATTTGTATAGGTAAAAATGGATGTATGAAAATATTTCCACGTAACTTGGTTTACAAATTCTATTTATATTATAAACGTGAAATTTTGTGAGGTTGATTGTTAATTTTTCACGCAACAATAGCTTAAGGGATTTTATCGAAACTTTGCTCAGTGATATAATATGTTCTAGCATGGATTTTTGTTTCGGGGGAATTTTAAGAGAGTTTTCCATTGAGGACGCGTGTTAAACTGCGTAAATACTTATTTTTCCCTCTGTGGCAACCTTATCCTTACCTACCTTATCTTGAAGTAGGATTTATAATTTATATTATAAAGTTTTGGGGGATATTAAATTATATTCATCCTTGATTTATCTATATATTAAATGGTTTTTTTATGTAGAGGTAATATAAGTTTATAATAAATTGATATACATTTTATAGATAAGTTTTTTAAACTAAAAATATTATGTAAACTTTTAGGAGTTGATGTATTTCTTGTATATAAGGGTATTTTTATTTACTTCAGAGCGATGATAGATTATTTTTACTGTGACCACGTATGATACTTACTGATTTCTTAAAAATAAATTATTGACTATGCTACGTAAACAGAGATCTTAATTATTAAAAAGTAATAGTTTCATAAAGCAACATAATTATTACTTACCCCAATATGTTACAGCGACGACACTTCAACCCCGAAAAGAAAATTGTCCATACTTGAGAACGCACTTAGGGAAAGTTCAACACAATATTTAACAGTCCAAAAAACACTGTGAATAAATAGGTATCTACACTTAGAACAAAACCGTATCAGTGATCGTGGTGGGACCGACGCAGCTCCGACGCGTAAGCTCAGCCCGACGCGTGGTCCGTTTGTAACCGGAGTAGGAGCGTAACCGACGGGCTCCCGAGGCTCCGCCCACCGCGACCGAAGAGGGGACGTTACACCTCTTAGCTTCTTCACACTTCCCTCATACCTACTAGTTCGACCACTCAAACCAGACCTCCCCCACTGACAACTAATCACTCGGTTTAAGTTCAAACGTCGTTTGCTCATAGCTCATGAATAATTGGATGGTATTTAATTCAGTTCGATTAAGCGATTTTAATGCTTATGCCGTTGTGATGAGGCGGTTGGAGGTTGTATATTAATGATTATGCAGTTGTTTTGGTATTCAGCGGGGCGGACTGTTAAACAGATAAGTGTCTGTCTATAAGGTGTTTTGTATAGTTTAGAAAACGGGCTTGAGTATTTTTTTATTAAAAGCTAAAGTTTGTCGCCGTTATCTCGCTTGTTTTTTTATGTTGCTAATGAGGTGTTTAATTTACTCAATTTTTATTTGGATAGTACGAAACTTGTAGTAATTCACGTGACTAAAACAACACTAATGTTTATCAAAATAATTCCAGGTATTCTTGGACTGCTAAAGTATTATATTGTCATTTAGAAGTTTCTGCAAGCAATTTGAAACGTTAAAATTGTATATAGAGCTAAACTTATAAGCTTAATTGCTATGTCGAAGTGTGCCTACCGTCATGGGAGGAAACGCCCGTCTGTCTGTCTGTCTGTCTGTGTGGGAATGGGACATGCCAGGAAAGCCAAGCGAGTTTGAAATAATAAGAACATTGTAACAAGGACATTGTATTGTAATAAGAACATTGTAGTGTCTAGTTAGGTATAATGAAACACTATTTTGCATTATAAGACATACATAATATATTATGACCTTTATGTAATAATATAAGCGAGAATCCGAAAATATATGAACACTAGGTGCTCCCCGCGTACCCGGGAGATTCTACATTATCCCGGGATAGAAAGTAGCCTGTCTTTTCTGAGGCTCTAGTTAGACTATCAGTGTATCAGTTTTAGCGTGAAAGCGAGATAAACAGAGGTACTTTCGCATTTATATTATTAGTTAGGTTGAACGTCCTAGGTGATTTATTGAAAATCCGCTTCTGCTCCATGGTTTAGTCCGCAGACGGCAATGACAGGACATGAGCGACATTGGTTATGGTGTTTAAACAAGGGGACGCGGTCATTACGTGGCTATTCCTCGGCCATGGCTATTTGCCATGTGTATGTGCCCACTGATTAGCTCCATAGATGCGCTGTAATTAACTTCGTTATTACGTTTAGCGCCTAGCTGCGATACTCGATACGTATTGCCTATGTGGATAAGTACATACAAGGTTCATTTAGTGAGTCACTATTGTTGGTAAGTAATGGGTAATATATATTTTCTTAAATACTTATTGAAACAGTTAAATATATATAAATTTTATTGATAGCTTTGATAAACTTTAAAATCGTCATTCTATATAGGTATAAATTCTATATAGATACAAAAAAAAAGGAGGAGGTTCTCAATTCGACTGGTATGTTTTTATTATGATTAAAATTAAAACAGTGTAATAACAAGGTTTTGGATAGTCAAAGTGAGCCAAAATATGTATTTTTTTACCCGTCTATACTAAAGGACGTGGTATGTTGTCTTTGTTTTAGTATTATTGATTATATTGACCAGCAACAATAGATTCATAGACGCTCTCACTAAGGAAAAATCAATTAGGAAGATAATGAAATCAATTTACAATATCAAATCATAATACCACAATGATAAAGAAAAATTACTGATAACAAACATTTTGTAATTAAAAATCCTTCTGAAACGTTATTCCAAAGGATGGTTTAAAAGTACTGTCAGCTCCAGTTTTGGAAGCTGTAGCGAATACGCTAAGATCGCCAACAGACTTGGGAAATACGTTCAGTTTGCCCAACAAGGAAATATCCGTGCGGTCTGAAGCGCCGGAATGTTTTACACCAAGATTAGCTTCAAATTTGTCTCTGCAAAATAAATAGGATACTAAACACTGACTATGAATCCTTAAACATTCGACGGTAGATAGCAAGTTTGTCGTATCTAGGAAAATCGCTTTTTTCTCTCTCTTTATTTGAAGAAAATAATTTAGAATAAATTTATTGAGTCTGCCGGAATTATGATTATTTTCTTACAAGTTCTTATTTAGGGTTTAATACTTTTTTTATGATATTTTTCAAGTGTTATTTTACTCTGGTGTAAACCTCTATTTTTTAGATACGACAAAATTGCTTTCTACCGTCAATCTACATACAGGCCTGGGCCATTCCAGATATCACACAAATCAATACTTTTATCTATCAATTAATTTCCAATGTAATCTGTTGAGATGCATAGAAAATAAAGTTATTATTAGTTGATTCAATTTATGCTACATAAGTACGGCTTTACCATTTGCAAAAAAATTATGTAGCAGAAACATACTTACTTATAGTTGTAACCCAAATTGCCAAAGTATATGTTGGAGTTTTTGTAATCAGAATTAGATGGAAAACTTCTACTGGCTCCCAACGAAACGGCCACATTGTGATCATCTCCGTGGAAGATGTTGAATTTGCCTGATGCTTTTATTTCATTACCGAAATTGGGTATATGTTCTGCGAAGATGGATGCCCTGTTACCATTCCTGTAAAAAAACATTGAGATATTTCTAACAAACTGAACAAAGAGATATTGTTATTTTCGCAACTGATATCCATGATCCCAGTCGCCGGAAGCCTCTTTCTATGTATTTCAACATCTGTTCCCGAACTTTTCATTTGATTGCTTGATTAGTTTACTATCTAGTACCTTTATCTTGCGATTTTATAAAGAGGAAAGTTTTGTTGTGAATAGGCTCCGTAACGACTGGACTGTATTGAAATTCACCAATAGAAAGCTACGTTATTTTTTAGTGTCTATATATATAACTACGCCGGTAAAACCGCGGGGCGGAATCAAGTTCAATATAAAATGAATAAAATCATAAATATTTATTTATATAAGTAGTCCAAACTGCCTCCATAACGGTCGAGTGGGGACTTATTCAGAGGTATATTTCGACCCCAAAAACCTCTGGCAGTTAAAGCGTGACGCTGGTCATTCAAAATGTTATATGTTCCATCTGCTGAAAGATTATCGCCAGTATTCGAGTCGTGCTGTGCTAATAATTGACCTTTGAATTTGTTTCTGAAAACGCAAAGTGTTTGAACTGTGTATGATGAATTGTTAAATGTGCGAAATTATCTTGTTCATTTAATGATAGCTGTGTTTAGTTTAGATTTAAGCTAGATGTTAAATATCTATCTTGACTTTCAAGCCGTTTTGGTCGTGGCTTCCTCCCAGGACGGACATTTACATGCATGAATAGATACATCACTTCTCTCTGTATTTTTATATAAATATCAGCTATAAGGTTACCTTATAGAACCTTTAACACACTCGTCGTGTCGTCGTGGTCGTGTCTAAAAATGAACTAAGTACACACTTTATCTGATTATAAAGATTTACTTACGTGTTAATATAATTCAAAGTACCGCCGTATTTAAATGCCTTCGCTGAAAGATCTTTCTCAAAAAATCCATCAGCATTTAACCCTTGTGTATCTGTTTTTAAAATGTTAACAATACCTTTTCCGGCTATTTTGTTATTACCAGTGCTATCGCGTAGTGCAAAAATATCAAAACCGTCTCCATATCTGAAGAGAACATTGTACTATTAATTAAGTTCATTCATTACCCTTTTATATGCCAGAAATGCTGAATCATTACATATCTTTTAACCTCTCTTCCAAGTATCCATATCTTGTATCATATTAAGTCCCCACTGCAGGGCTAGTGCAAATTGGCGGACTTCTCATGCCTTTGAATGTGATATTTTGAGCATGCAGGTTAACAAACAATATTCGAAAATCGTACGTAAGTTTTTTTATAAATATGGAGGGCATCCATTAGGCTACGTTTCTTAGTTTGAAATTGGATTCTGATTTAAAGCATGCAATAGTACTTACCGATCGGCAAAACTTAAACCAGCGTCTATACCATCATAACTTCCTTCTTTCAGTCCTTTAATATCTCCTGTAACACTCAATATTTTGTCATTATCATTGAAAATATCTTTTGTTGCTTTTACGTTGAATGAGTCGGAATTTTGTGAGATATTAATGTCTCTTTTATTCCTATTTATATATTTGTGGGTATCAGTTAGCTTTCGTGCTTTTATTAAAATGGTTTTGGTGTGCGATGTGACTATTTTATTGCAGGTTAAAATAATTAATAGTAATATTGTATAACGCATGTTAATGAATAAAGCGACTAACGTTACCGTTCAAATGATTTAAATAATTTAAACTTGTTATACACAATGCTTTTATAGTAAGCCTCATCGTTCTAAATATAGGCGTAGGCTTGGAATGTACAGTTTTGCTAAATATTATAATATTGTATTGTAAGAGGTAAATACTCTACTTATAGCTAAACTTAATATAAATGGTAAATCCATTTATTGGTCTTTTGTATGCTTGAATGAAATTATACTAGAAATCTATAGGTAGGTATGGAGCTGTTTACATCTTCCTTATCATGTAGGTACCTACCTCCTTAGGTGATGGTGTAAAAATGCTGAAATATTTGGTTTTGAACTAAAAAGTTAGAAATTCAGGATTATTTAACTTTACGAATAAGGTAGGTATACCTATCTCATAATGTGAGATTTCCAAGTTATAAAGATAAGTACATTTTTTTGTAAAATCTGTCTATGTATTTATCTAGTTGCTGTACCTACCCGACTAGTATTAATATTTTGCTTGCGTTTTATTCAAATAATCTGTTGGATATTTTATGTATAGTAATAGGTATTTGTTATTGTTTTGAGTGTTTAACCACAAATAGGGAAACTCGCTGTAATTAAATAAACTTGTTCAATTAAATATCCATGTAGGTACCTACTGTAGGTATTACCAATATTCTCAATGTGTTTTGCTCTCAATGGGCTTTTTGACTCATCCCAAACATTGTTTTGTTCATTCACAAAATTTACCGGCTTATAAATCGAATCGGTTTCTAAGAAACGATTAAGAATAGGTACTATATTATTACTTTGGTCAGTAGCGAACGCATCGACTTACGATCATGAGGGAGCAAGTTCAAGCCCCTGGCCAGTAGGTACCTTTGGTTAAAAATACTTATGTACGGATTTGTACCACTGGCTTTTGATGAAAGAAAACATTAGAAAACCTATGCCAGAGATGTCACAGTTGACATGTGAAGTCCGCCAATCCGCGCATGACCCGCGTGGTGAACTGCTTATGACCTAAACTCCCTCGTTGTTAAGGGAGGCCCGGGCTTCTCGGTGAAGTCGTATATGAGCTGATAGGTAAATAAATAAATATCCTGGGACATTTTTCACACACGGCTAATCAGATTCCAAAGTAAACTGCAAAGTGGGCTTGTGTTATGGTTACCAGATAGCTGATATACTGCATATCCTTACTACGTTTTGAATACATACTTATATAGATATTTACATCCCGACACAGAACAAACAGACATATTCATGCATACAAATGTTAGTCCTGTTTGAGATTCGAACCCACGACGGGCGGCTTGAGAGTCAGGGTCACTAAACACAAAGCCAACCGGTCTGTCGTTGCTGATGATGATGGAGTTACAACTGGTTGGTAAGTAAGTACATTTTATATTTTTGCTTTGATAACTGTCGCTTAATACTGTGGCATATATTCTTGTGCTTTAAAACATTTTGATGCAATTTGATGCGTCATGTTTGGTGCTTTTAAGAACAATGACTTTAATAGCAGTTTTTGAAGGCAATAACAATTTTAATATTATCATTAAAAGGTACAATTTTCGGAGGTTGTGGTCAGTTAAAATATTAAAACCACAACAGTTACATAAATAAAATATAGTAATTATAAAAGAAAGTCATTTTTAACAATTCCAGGTGAAAGCAATTAGTGCACCAAAGTGTTTGAAATATCAACGTGTCTGTGCGTCTGTCCGTACTCCGTCGGGCTCTATCTCAGGAACAATCTGCGTTTGCGGGCACCCTCAAATTATAGGGGAATTACTGGACATTGCGCACTGACGCCACTAAAATGATGAACATACCTAACCTGTAAATAACATTTGCATTGAAGATATTAATTTTGAAATTTTGTAAGTTTACCTTCACCTTGAGTAGCCTAATGTAAAAACTTTGAGTGACAATATCAAATAAGAGCATCTCGGCATTCATGTTCATTTTATTTTAACTGTCAATATTTGATACATTTATGGAACATCTCATGGTCAGTAATTTTAAATCCCAGATTTGTTTGTATCAGGTAGACATATAGATATATTATATGAGATGCAATACTTGCAATAGATGCAATGCTTTCCCATTTCAATGATATTAGCATGACAGAAATGCCAAACACATAGGTAGAGGGTAGGCTGACTCAACAATCCCAAAAACCGCTTAAGAATTTAGTTCACTTAATACACCACAAGAAAAATTTTCTCAGCCCCAAAGTCTTTGTGGTTATACTAATTGTACACGTAAAATTTGAAGCGAAGTCACACGCATCTGCCTTCCGTCTCCAGGTACCAATTACAAGGGGAACATGAAACATAGCCATTTTAACAACTTTCTTTCGACTCCACAGGGGCGCACCGCACCAATTGTGAAATTAACGTCAAAATTATTTAACACAGATGACATCCCTACTAATATAAATGCGAATGTAACTCTGTTTTGTCTACGCTTTAACGCCTAAACCACAGACAGAATTGATTATGATTAGGTATTTACTAGTAGCTGTGGTGGCTCAGTTGGGAATGCACTCACTCCCGATCATGAGGGTGCAGGTTGAAATCAATGGCCCGTACCTCTGAGTTTATAAAAACTTACGTAGGAATTCACACTGGCTTTCGGTGAAGGAAAACATCGTGAGGAAACCTGCACGCCCAAGATGTCACAATTAAAGGCATGTCAAGTCCAAGCCAATCCGCACTGGGCCCGCGTGGCGCATGGTGGACTATGGGCTACACCCCCTCGATGTTAGGGGAGCCTCGAGCTCCTCGGTGGAGACGTATATGAGCTGATGATGATGAGGTATACTAGCCGTGGAAAGGACATAAGCTATCTATTAGTCCGGGAAAGCTGAACGTTGCCCGGGAATGCGAAAGATTTTCTGTTACCTAGGATATTAGGTACTAGGGATCTACCATAACTCCGAGGTTGAAAAAACCCTATCTGATAACAAAAAAATATTGGACTGTACCTACCTAAGTGGTATTGACTCACTATATCTATTCAGCACGTTAGTAGACTATGATTGAACTGAAAAATCCCTATATCAAACAGATTTTTCTCTTGGGGAAACTATTTGAAGGCTGAAACCATTATACGCCTTTTCTTTGTTTTTCCCAATAATGCAATTTCGATAAGCCACCTTGAAACAGAATCGCATTACTGAAAAGGCAAAAATTAGCAAACAGTCTCAAATAATATATAACAAACTAATACCATAACGAAAACCTATACACATAGGATTGTTTATCAGCTCATATATCTAAGCATTTTTAAACAATACATCCTAATGTTTGCGTAGCGTAGCGCCAATTTGTACTATACTTAGTCAAGTTAAGTAACTGCATCATTTCTCAAATAAGCCATGAGAACATTTTATGCGAGGCTTATGACTTTATACTACCGAACCTCCAAATGGGCTATTTGATAGAGACAAATTATGTGAATATGGTATATTCACAGGAGGAAAAGAGACGGGTATATATTATGCGCCCATCTTTAAACGGAAGGCGTGTCCAAATAGATAAGTTCGTGACAGTAGGATTCGCATCGGAACACGTTATTTATTCCATACGTTCGCGTCGCCGCGTTGTCGCGTTCGAGTTGGTGACGTTCCATGATTCGCTTGAATGGAAAATGCTTTGTTAGTCATTTCCTTTCATTGATTGATATTATGATTCGTGATTCGTCTTTATCTAACTTGTATAACACAAGGTATAATGAAATGAAATGAAATGAAATGAAATAAATTTATTCATTCAAATAGGCCTTCACAGGCACTTATGAAACGTCGACTCTAATGCTCGGTTCGGAAGGTTGCTTTTGCTGAGAAGAGCCGGCAATAAACTCAGCAATTACTCTTTTCAAAACAAGTTTTAACAATTTCTTTAACAATAATAATATTAGTCCTGATAGAACGAGCGCTATACCCATGCCTCGCCATCGTTAATATAATCGTTTATACAATAATAAGCCTTCTGTACCAAAGCTGACTTAACTCGTTCCTTAAATTTATTCATAGGCAAATCTAAAATATTTGTGGGGATTTTGTTATAAAACCGTGCACCAAGTCCTAAAAATGATCCTTGCACTTTCTGTAGTCTATAAGCAGATGTTACAAGTTTATGCTTATTTCTAGTATTAATGGAGTGCAAATCACAATTTTTCGTGAAAAGACTAATGTTTTGACGGACGAATATTATGTTTGCATAAATGTACTGTGATGCAACTGTGAGAATGTTAATTTCCTTAAATTTATCTCTGAGGGAAGCTCGCGAGCTTAAATTATAAATAGCACGGACTGCTCTTTTTTGCAAAATAAAAATTGTATCTATATCAGCTGCTCTGCCCCAAAGCAAGATACCATAGGACATAACACTATGAAAATAACTGAAATAGACTAATCTAGCTGTTTCTACATCCGTAAGTAGTCTGATTTTTCTAACCGCGTAAGCTGCTGAGCTGAGCTTCCCCGCAAGACATGATATTTGGGTGCCCCATTGAAGTTTTGAATCTAACGTAATACCCAAAAACACTGTAGACTCAACAAGACTGAGGGCTTCATTATTTAACATTAAATTAGAGGCCATCTTTTTTACATTGGGTAATGCAAATTTTATACATTTAGTTTTTCTTGCATTTAAAACTAGATTATTAACAGTAAACCAATTTAATACCTCAGATAATGCACCGTTTACATCGTCATATTTGAATTTCTGTCTATCAACACCAAAAATCAGTGAGGTATCGTCAGCAAACAGTACAATTCCACAGGTATTCTTAACATAGAACGGAAGATCATTTATATAAATTAAAAATAGAAAAGGTCCCAAAATTGAGCCCTGGGGCACCCCCATATGCACAGGAGAACCAGACGATTTAACTCCGTTGACATCTACAATTTGAGTTCTCTCACTAAGGTACGATCGCATCAAATCAAGTGCTGTACCTTTAACTCCATAATACTCTAGTTTACGTATAAGTGTTTGGTGGTCAACACAATCAAAAGCCTTAGATAAATCACAAAACACCCCAATGACGTTCTGTGAATCCTCCCAACAGTTAAAAATATTTTTCAAAAGTGCTACACCCGCATCAATAGTAGAACGACCTTTTGTGAAACCGTATTGTTCACCATGCAAAAGTTTATTAAAATTAAAATGAGAAAGCAGCTGCTTTAAAATAATCTTTTCGAATATCTTACTCAGAACTGGTAAGATAGACACCGGCCGATAATTAGTTGGATCAGAAGGATCTCCGGCTTTAAACAAAGGAATAACTTTACTATATTTCATCAAGTCTGGAAATTTACCGCAATCTACGCATTTATTGAAAATTAAAGCTAGATGAGGAGCTATGTCTACAATGATATTTTGTAAAACAGTTACAGATAAATCCCACAAGTCCCCAGTACGTTTAACTTTTAAGCTTTTAAAAGTTTTGATTATGTCAAGAGGTGTAATGTGCCTAAACTTAAGTACTTCTACACATTTCGTTACATTGGTTTGCAGTATTAATTCAGCATTTCGAGGTGAGGAATCTAAGGAGCTAGTTGTAGAGACAGGTATGTCAGTAAAAAAATTATTGAAAGTATGAGCAATTTGATCATTATCGCTAACACTGTTACCGTTAATATTAAGTTCAATGCTTTTATTGGTGGTTTTAGTATTACCTCGTTCTGCGTTTATAATGTTCCAAGTATATATATAATAACATATATATATATAATGTAGGAAATATGCTGCTCCTTATGTATTTACCTACCGATCTAATTTAAATAAGTCTTGAAGTCTCTGGTTTCTGACGATGACTTAAAAACTATAAACACAACCGATAGAGTTGTTAAGCTCTGAACATCAAGGCATCAAACATACATCAGGCTTTTAGGACAAAATAATGCCTTTCAAATTAAATTAATAAATACATACTTGATTAGGTTTATCATTTCGCAGTGTTAAAATAAATGTTAAAATTATTGTACCTATTTTGGAGTTATTCAATTTGATTTTGAACTCAAAAATTTTCTCGGAAATCCTTGAACTTTAAATAAGTAAATAAACCACTGACTAGCACTACTTCCTACACATTAAGAACAAACTGCCTACTGTTTTATCATTATTTCGACGTATTAACCTTTTTTTACTGACACGTGTTCTAGGGGTAAAAAGCTGGTGCTAACCGCAGGATACACCTTTTGATGTCGGGTCAACTCTAATTGATTATAAATTACGGACTTCAGATATCAGTTCATTGCTTAACAAGACCAGATAAAATGCTTTGACGTAACATATGATGGATTTTATCAATGATACTGTAGCAGTGAAATTAAATAGAGCATAAACTATTTTCAGCAGTACCTAATGGTTGATAAAAAAAGCAATACAGCCGAATTTGGAATGATATCAGAAGAATAGGAATGTTACCATATTTTTTTGTTCAAGAGAGTGAAAAAAAAGTGTACTATAATTTTTTATAAAAATTATCTACCAAAATTACTGCGAATAATGATCTACTTAAATGATCACAACATTAAAATCAAAGACTTTTTATTACTTTAAATAAATAAAAAGCTTTAAGACGTGACGTCACGAGCCGCAGCTTTAGCCACCGGAGTTATTCAACATTCTCCATAACAAGAAACGCAAAAGCAATCAATGTTCAAATGACAAAAACTGGGACATCTCGTAAACGTCATCTGTCAATTTCATGTCACCTGTCAAATGAGCGTTTGAACGATTTTAATTTCAATGTCTTTTGGGTTTTTGAATGCTCCATAACTATGCCTTTCTGTCTCCGTTGGGAAGGGAATGGAGATGTTCTGAATATTTATTTTATTGCTATGTGATTGGGGGTGATTCAAAATGATTTAGAAACAGTCGCTGGCGAAGGAAGTTTGCAGAACACCTGGTATTTAGAAAGAAAAAGTTTAAACAACAAATATTTACATGGTAGTTTGACCATAGGCTTTGTGTAACGATTTTTGAAGCGCTATATTTTTATGTTGTTTGTTATAGATTACGTTAATATGAGCTTAATAATATTTATGCTTTATAGGCTACGTTTAGTAAGAATAGTGCGTACCTACTTAATAAAAATGATATTCAAAATGTAAGTATCATTTGATTACGATAATATAATGAAAATGATGTCAAATACTTTAAGCGGGAAAACAAAAGTATCTACCTAAATTGATGATCCTATATCTACAGGTACATTCGTAGTTAAGCAAAAAAATTTGGTTTCTTTTAATTTCTCTTGTATTACGTAATGTCAATATCTAGAAGTATTTTTAACTTTAATAGGTATACCTACACTACCCTTTCAGTATTAAACTATAACAACGTAAATTTTATTCAGGCCAAAGGTTAGGAATCCCGTCATGTCTGCCATTACGCGCTCTATTAAAAAAATATCTTTTAGAAAACCTGTTTTATTCTAAAATAGTAATAATCTCCATATGTGCAGATGATTTTATAAACTACCCACACAGAATTTAGCGAATTTCCACCGTAGCTAAGTGTTAATATTTTTAACGATTTTTAGTACGGGACCCTAAAAAGTAAACGTAGCTAATGTTATCTACGTACGCACGCGCCACGCGCCAATATCCACGCGTCTCGCGCGCATATTGTATGTACATATACGATCATTTACGGACTTTTCCGAACATCGACGATGTGAGATTAATGTGACCCAAAGGTATGGATAATAAATTATCTGTCTAACTCACTATTTACCCCGATAGTCTTAACTAACTTGCAAAATAAGGTAAGTAATAGGTATGTCACCTATATTTGGGAGTTTAATTAATTTGGTTTAAAAATTTTAAATGGTCCTAAAGTTATAATCAATTTCGAGAAAATAATATAACGGTGTAACAATAAATAAACAAGACTTTACTCGAAATTAAATTTAACCACAACATTTTTATTAACGCTCTATTATTTCTAATGTCAAACATAGTCATTACATTACACTGCCATTATAGGTATGATATTTGGTTAATGTCCCGAGTACCAGAATCATGTCCTCACAATCCGAACGGGTTATACCACCAACCCGGCAAGAATTTACGAGACAACATTACGTCAAATTATAGAATTGGGCGGCTCGGGCTCGGGCGCGGGCGCGAGCGGCAACAATTACCTACAAATTGCTGCCGAAAATTATTTTATTGCGAGCAGACGTTTCAATTATTCCCGAGCTTCATTTGTTAATGAGAGGAAGTGAAATTATTGAGTTTTCAGGTGTTTTTTTTATGTACCAAGTTAGATTTACTTACCTACGTACTTACTTTTTGGAGATCCGTGGCAAAATGGTACATAAGTACCTACCTACCTATGTGGTTCCATTGTGAAACATTGTGTCCTAAAATATGCTTTAGTAGTCATACCCTAATTTCCACCAACACAAAAGAATTATCAATATAAAATTAAGGTATTTAGGTAGGTAATCTTCCAACGAAATGGGATACCTAGATGTGTTTTAAATCAGACTGTATAACTAATGCTTATAATCGATTATAATCAATTAAATAATACTGACAATTAACCAATTAAAAATATAAAATACTAGATACACTACACTTAATTCAAATGTCCAATCACTGGATAAATGCAGTCATAAAAGTGAAGACAAACCCAGCCTAGTGCACACAACGATCTCTATCATTACGGAACATCAAATGAAGACACGAAAAACGTTTTTAAACATCGCCCGGGGGTTGGTGTGCGAACCGCATATTATCGGAATCAGTTCATCACATATTGGATGGACCCAGCACCCTAATTATGTAACTCTTTGAGGAACATCGAGGAAGCCGATTTCGTTATACATTGACGGTTATGTTCGCGCGTAGAAGGATCAGATGTCGTAGAGCCGGCAATGTAAGAAGAAATATCCTTGGTCGACGATTGTGGGTGAGTTATACAAGTAGGGGTGTGGGCTGGGGGCGCACGCGTCGCGTCGCGCCGTGGGTGCCACCGCCGCGCCACCATCTGCCGAACTGGCAACACCACACAACTATAATTCTTGACAAATTGCCACGCGCCTCGGCTCGGAGCATTCGTCAGCTTTTACCTGCAAGACATTGACTGAGGTAATTAGTTTTTGCGAACGACGCCCTATTGATTTTATCTTAGGTACTCATTATTTTATGTTATAAATGTGAGTACTGGATAAATGTTTGTTATTCAATAACGCCAAAGCGGGAGAAATCAGGACGAAAGGTAGAGTTAGAGTTAGAATAGTACCTACATAGGCTACTTTTTTAATGGGAAAATTACGGAAACGCTGGTGAAACCGCGGAGAGCCAATTGGTGTGTTATAAATGCGAAAATTTGGATGAATGGATAAATGTTTGATACTCAATCACGCCAAAACGGGTGAAGGGATTTGCCTGAAATTGACACAAAGTAAGAGAAAGTACATTCTGAAGTACATAGGTTACATTTCTCTTTTCAGGAAAATTGAAGATTGCTCTCGGAAGCGGGCAGGAGATAGATAGTTAATTCATAATAGTTGTTCCTTCCTACTCCTGTGTAGTAAAAAATGTCGTACGTATCATATTTCAAACACTCAAATACACATTGAAATGAATAATTTCACTTCAATAACATCTCTAAATTAAATTCCAACTATATTAATTGATGCGTGAATATCTGGCATATCGTTCACACCACGATAAGGGCGCGTGCACACGATAGCTGTCGACTAGAAAATCCCCTGATTTCGCGCGTCGCGTGTCGCCCGTGTCTGTCCGAATGTCACACGTATAATGGGAGGCGGGATGATCTGTCCGTAACAAACCTAGACGAGACTACTCATATTTATCTACACTTATATTATAAAGAGGAAAGATTTGTATTTTTGTATGTAACGAATAAGCTCAAAAAGTACTTCCGGTTGGCTTTGTGGTTAGTGACCCTGACTTTCAAGCCGCGGGTCGTGGGTTCGATTCCCACCCAGGACAAACATTCGTATGCATGAATATGTCTGTTTGTCCTGTGTCTGGATGTAAATATCTATATAAATATGTATTTAAAAGTAGTATATCAGCTATCTGGTTACCATAACACAAGCTCACTATGATGCTTAATTTGGAATCAGATTGGCCGTGTGTGAAAAATGTCCCAGGATATTTATTTATTTTGGATATTTATAGTACTGGATCGATTTTAATAATTCTTTTTTCATTAGAAAGCTACATTATCACTGAGTAATATAGGCTATATTTTATCCCTGTATTCCCACGGGAACGGGAACTACGCAGGTAAAACCGCGCAGAGGCAGCTAGTTATGTATATAAATAACTAGTGGCTCTCCGCGGTTTTACCCGTATTCCCGGGATAAAAAGTAGCCTATGCATTCCCAGGAGATCTTCCATTTTCCCGGGATTAAAAGTGGCCTATGTTCTCTCTCAGGCTCTAGACTATCTGTTTGCGAAATTTTATTTAAATCGGTAGGTTTTAGCGTGAAAGCGAGAAAGACAGACAGACAGAGTTACTTTTGGCATTAATAATATATTCGTAGTTTTAAATATAACAATATGTTTAAATGAGCAACATTTTGAACTCGATAAATCGATTGCTTATAAAAAAATAATGGCACACATTATTACCTCACGAGTTCTAAACAAATAAAAAACCTTTCTCCGGTGAGGTAACCGGTCGTGTCACTTTCAGAATATTTATGAGAATATAACGAATCGGGGATGTTTTGACCAGCTCTGTATTATACGCTTTGAGCCTACAGCTACGTCTCTGTAATTTATATTTTGATGTAATAAAAATCATGTTAAATCGATTATGTAGAATAGAAGCGATGCATGAGGTGGCTCGTTTGACGCGTAAGCAATCATGCTGTTTGTTTTAAATGATGAATTTCAATAGGATAAATTAACCACCATAAATATAATCGATAAATGGTACGTGGATTGATAAATGAATAAGTTTTTCAACGATTTAATAAATTAACATCATCATCTGCCTGCTTGTCCCCAATTATTAGGCGCCGGCTCAATATGTTTGCTACATATGAATATGTCTGTTTGTCCTGTGTCTGGATGTAAATATCTATATAAGTTAAGTATGTATTTAAAAGTAGTATATGTAGTATATCAGCTATCTGGTTACCATATCACAAGCTCTGCTCAGTTTGAAATCAGATTGGGCGTGTGTGAAAAATGTCCCAGGATATTTATTTACAAGTGATTTGGTAGCTACTAAAGACAATTTTGTTTTCATTATCCACTTAGAGCAAACTATATTTGCGCCATGCAATGAATCAGAGTATTTTATTTATAGGCCAACATAAGGCTGATGGTAGTCAAATTGTTTCCACCCTGGGGCAAGATTATAAGCCGAGGGTGTGAAGATTATTATACTAAAACTATTAAAGCGTCGCCTGAGTCCAGGCAGTTGCGGTTTCTGAGCCGAAGACAGCCGAAGCTGCGACGAATCGCATGCTTGTAATTGGTCGCGCGTCAGTCGCGTGCGCACCCCATGTGCCCCAGGCGCCAAGTGTTGCCAACATGCCCAAATTATTAACTAATCACACAGAATGGCCAACTTGGTTGTTATTATACGAAATTTAATTGCTTCTTTAGAATACTTTGGGGCTAAATGCTTGTTTCAGCTCCTGGAAAATTAGTTTTACCTGTGCATTAATATTAAAATTGCATGACATCCTGGGTGCAACTTTGTAAGATCGAAACATATATATAAAATCAATGGACCAGCAGAGGAGATGTAACTGTACATGGCTTAAAAATTGATACGGCATTACATCAAAATATTGGAAACAACGAAGGAAATAGTTTTCATAGGAAAAAAATGTTAATAAAAAGTCAAGAAATCAATTTTATAATGAAAATTTTACTAAAGACATTAGGAGCTTGGTTAAATGTCCAAACAGGCTCTCTAAATTCTCACCTACCATACTTTAGAATAAGAATCTGATGCAAAATAACATCAAGAAATTATGTTTATTTACCTTTTGCATTACACGCTTGATGAACAAAAAATATAGGAATGCTTTCAAAAATTATATTCATTACTTCTCTGTCAATTTACTTGGACTGAATATTATGTAGCTAATGATGCTTCTCAATTACCACGGATCATTGACCCTCTGAAACCTTAAATAAGGACGAATGTTCTACCGGTCGGCTGGCTCGCAACATTTGCGTGAACACGACGCGGGAACAAATTCGATCGAGGTTTCCTGCAGCCACGCACTATATCTTGCTTTGATTTGATTTCTAATGAAGTAGGTACCTACCTATTAAAATAATTTAGAAAAGAAAAATTTGAATATCTACATCTACACTTCTACACTATCTACACTAATATTATAAAGAGGAAAGATTCGTATGTTTGTATGTATCGATTAAACTCAAAAAGTACTGGACCGATTTTAATCATTCTTTTTTCATTAGAAAGCTACATTATCACTGAGTAACAAAGACTGTATTTTATCCCTGTATTCCCACGGGAACGGAACTACGCGGGTAAAACCGCGCGGAGGCAGCTAGTAGAATATAAATGATTTAATGTTATATGATTTGTTTCTATTTATAACCGACTTTAAAAAAAGGGGAGGTTCTCAATTCGACTGTTATGTTTGTTAATTCAGCACGCTGTCATTTATTTACCGATTCGGTTTTTTTTATTTATACTTTTTAAGTTTAGTTTAATAAGTTCATATCACATCTTTGAAGTTTTTTAAATCCGTTCGACTTTAAGAGCAGAAAGTCAATAAAAGACGGTGGTAAGTAGGTATTTGGTGGGCATTAGCGAACAAATAAATACATAAAATAAATTGATACATGATCTCACTATTTCATTTTGTATTGCGACTATTTTAGAAACAGACGATAATTTAATTACGGTCCAACTACTAGGTATTAATTATGCCCTTTATAGAGGGCTACATGACTGAATTTATCGCTTATTAAAACACTTCAAATATCACAACTAAAATCGTCCATCAAGTCTTGTTTATATTCTGCGATAAAATGTGATAATTTGTATTTGATTTCTTTTATTAATAAGTTATTTTTAAACTTGTGTAGAGTACAATAATTAAATTGCTAGTTTAATAAGTAAGAACATGATTTTGTTTGTTTATTTGCCCTTATGTCGTGCGTAATGCGATGAGCCGATCTCATAGTTAGTTACTATCTAGGGATTATGGATTAAACCAATAAGTGTGCTGTTTAAGTGAAATTTAGTGACAACAATAATAAAATGATATTTAAAAATGTATTTAGGTTAATAGAAGCCTGCTGCAAAAGCATCTTGATCATTGACACACTGTCCATGAGATTGTAAAAGCCAAGTCGCGGTCGTGTCGTACCGTACCGCGCCCGCACTCTATAAACACTTCATATAAATCTCTGGAGCCACACCACACTTGACACCGCGTTCCTTTCTCAATCGTACAACGTACGAGTTTTTACAGTACGCTCCACAATCGGTATCCAGCTTAAGTAAAAAACTACCGAATCAAAATTCCCCGATGGACGCATCCATTATTTATAGGTACCGATTCGCCTAACAGGCGTAATTTTTTCCGGTAAACAATCACTTTTGCCAGAAAAATGCGAGACGGGAAGAAGTCGTAAAAAGGTCAGCCGTGTTGTCTCAAACGGAATTTTTTAGCTCCATCCAACGTATTCGGCCTCATAAATATCGAGATATGATTGCCGGTGGAATGACCGGCGCGTTCTGCTTTTGAAGTCACATTTTTACTTAGCCCGGTGGTTTTTAGAAAAACTGACGATTGTCTGCGCGTAAACTTGGTAAGGACTTCGTGCGTGAATTTTTCCTTAAAAAATTAAGATACAGTCCGAAAATGGCGGTCAGTATTGTGACTGCTTTCTATTTACTTAAACATACTGCTCCGCGTACTGGGAAATGCGTTTGAAATATGCGATGGTCTTTACTCTGTCTATAGTTAGCTTTTTTTATCCATTCATTAAATGATAAGTAACAACTTTATTTTTAAACATTACTTTGTTGATAATATTATCTTCCTATATGCCTGCAGTAAGCCTTCAACTGTCGCTTACATACTATATTTATATACCGACCTATATTTTCACACAAAATAATAATTAACACTATAATTGACTTATTTAATAAACATCCATAACTTAATTGTTCATGAGTAAAAATTGTCAATGTAAAAAGATGGTTCTCATAAAAATTGTTAATGAGGTGTTAAAGTATTTATTTTGCATTAATAAATAATGCATTTATTCGGGCAACCGACAATTATGAGGTGTTCATTAATTAGGTACGTAAATTATTACAATGCTGATAATGTTGATGCCATGTTGGTAAGTACCAATTATGTAAATCTAAATATAATTATCTCAGTTGCTTTTTGAACGAAGCTGGAATAAGATAAATAGGTAAAATTTATGAATTTGTTTTAATTCACATTTAACAGATTGTAATCAAAATATTATATTGACTATCCTCGACTTTTTCATCAGGTTTCATAGATCGGACACGTTAACAAAATCTATTTAATTTAATACATTTTAGAGAATTACACGAAAAACGTACTTAACTGGTATACTGTTTAGGATATCGTCTCAAAATAGCAAATAATGAACCCAATCCTAGTAGATGTTATTTATATAAAACCGCCATGACG
This sequence comes from Thyatira batis, assembly GCA_905147785.2. Classification (NCBI taxonomy): domain Eukaryota; kingdom Metazoa; phylum Arthropoda; class Insecta; order Lepidoptera; family Drepanidae; genus Thyatira; species Thyatira batis. The sequence continues at coordinate 4,592,673 of LR990507.1, forward strand.
TAGTCAAAGCTATAGAAAATAAGTGCTTTCTTACATTTATTTGTTTATTATTTTAAACAGACTTTAATTCTTAACTCAGTTTAACATGCTCTTGTAACATAGCAAACCCAAAAAAATACACACAGTACAAAGTCGATCACCGTACTTAGTCAATGCAACGAAGACAATATAAGGTATGTAGTTCTGTGAAAAACGTCAAAAGGTGTCTAGACAAAGTAAGTGAGCGCTAAAAACACAACCAGATATAAAGTCATAATAAAATACCTTGGAACTCATCAAAATACCAATCAAAATATCACATTACAATGGACACGGTATATCTTGGTGAAAATTATATCATACCGGTACAATGTGGCAAGAAACAGCGTGGAATATTGGCGTATGCACTAATGACGTGCGTTTCTGCGCTTTAATTGCGATCAAGCAGACAAACAAACTTAAATATGCGTGTGGAATGGCCCTTATAACAATCAAATAAGATCGATATTCCATTACATGGTTAACGGTTGACAAGCAAGTTTCGCCGCATCCGTCGCATGAAAAATGTATGAAGGTCTCATCTCGAGGAGCTTGTAAAAAGTGCCAAGCATTGAAGATGGTTTTGATATGTTCGCTACGAGTCTCATACAAGCTTTCTGGAGTTAAATTGAATATTTCTTATGGCTTATGGGAGCCAAAGACGTGTAAGCGTACTGTAGGATATTTTGAAACATGGTTGAGGTTTACGAATAGGTAAAAAAAAAACATTTCAATGGGAACTTTAAATCTAAATAAATATACAGTTTCGATACAAAACTTTAACCCAATCATCTCGTAGGTAATTAATTTACGACTGACGTCTATTATGCTAGCCTCTGGCCATACCACCACATTGCTCCTGTTAAAAATAAAACTTTTATTTTAGTTTAGTTTTAGATTTTAGTTTGTTTATATTAATGAAATGTTGACCTCACAAGGCAAAACTAATCCCCCAGCCGATACGATTTTGTATCGGATTTTGTATTTGATTGTGAACTTTAATTTGGTGACTTTAGTTTAGTAGAGGTTATTTTTTTTTATCTCCGTATAAGCAAGCACGTGTTAGGCTTGGTCAGGTTATTTTCGAGGATTGGATTCCATCTAACGTAATGTTAAATATTAAACCGACAGATAATCCAATAGTTTTAACAATTTACGCCAACATACCTATATTCAAAAGCCGTCTCCGCATTTCCAACACGAAGAAACCGCTGCGAAACAATACAACATAATGATTGATTAGTTTGCATTTTCGTATTAATAAACTGTCCCTAAGGGCTAAGGGTGTACCTTGTGCGACCCCATTCATTACCAATCTCTTTGAAGTAAGGAGCCGTTTACCGACACTGGTTGTTTATTTAATTGTATGAAGTTATGCTACTACTTTCGTGATTGTATGGAAGGGAAATGTCCTTAGGCTAATGTTGACGAAGAATCTGGACATGCAAATTACTGATTACCCTCATGAGTCGGTACATATTCTTTAGGCACTCGTAATTAAATAAGTACTCATCTTGAATTAAATGTTTACATGAAAATAATATGTAAATTAATATAATATTATGTCAATAGCTCATATACGTAAAATGTATTGTAACAGTATTTTTGAAACTATTGTAGTTTTTCCTGAGATTGACTTTTAAACCTGCCAATTAAACGTTTGATTTGATTATGGAGTCACGCGAATTTTATTGTTTACCATATTTTAATGTCTGATCTTTGAAGGTTATAAATTGCTGAATTTATTGCCTGATCTACTCAGCTACAGCACTATCCGAACCGAGCTGTCTAGCTATTCATAAGTGGTTTTAAAAGCCTATTTGAATAAAAATATTTTCTTTTAAATATATTTTACGATCATATCCCATTGCATAACATAGTTAAGTATCGCATTGGATATTCAGCGAGAAATATTTCTACATCACACAGTTGTGCGCGAATAAAAACATTGCAAGTAAGTAAAAGTGAATTTTTATGTATTCCTTTGATAACTTTCTACAACTAAGTAGGTAAAGCTTGGCCTATATATTCGACCTATAGGTCTACACTATTGTACTAACTTAACTAACTTCTTCCCGTAGTTTAACCCGCGGTGACGGCTTAGGAACAATATGGCTTCCCGCCATTAAAAGTGTCGATATGAGCTGTACCTACCGTTGAATCGTAAAGAGCAACAAATAAACTCTATCGAATTTCCACATTGGCTATATTAGGAAAACGATATGCAGGTTACATTTATTTGTAACAATTGCATTTCTTGCACTGTAGCTTTGTTAGGGAGGTATGATGATACCGTTATATCTATACTAATACATATTATAAAGCTGAAGAGTTTGTGTCGTTGGTTGAAAGCACTAATCTCAGAAAATAGTAGTCCGATTTTAAAAATTATTTCAGTGTGAAATAGCCCATTTATGGAGGAAAGCTATAGATACTACGACGAATAGGAGTGGGGCGTTAATGAAAAATATTGTAACGGGGAAAATTTATGTCACGGAGACATAGTTGCTCGGGTGAGCTAGTAACCAAATATTTTTTTACCATCGTATAATCAAAGTATGAAACAATTTGAATCTTTTTTGCGTTTGTAATTAGGTTTTGAGTTATGGATATGGAGGTAAATCCATAATATTACATCCATCTTATATACAGTGGCGTAGCGTGCCATGACGAGGCCCCGTATAAATAATTTAGTTGGGGGCCCTTATGAAGAGTAAAGATTTCTCACACGGGGCCCCAGTGGCCCTTTTGATACGGCGGTAGCTACGCCCCTGCTTATATAATATATACATGAAAACAAAAAGACAAACGACAGAACACGTAAACATAAAGACATTTATTTCCCACAGGATTTCCTTGATCTCTAAGCCTGCGGTGTTTAATTAAGGCCGCCACTCGCCGGCCAAAATCCCTCAATAAAACATTATATTACGCAGTACGTGCGCGTCGGTACAGTAATGACAAGACGGCGTTAAGTAATTACGTAATTGTACATTATTGGCCGACGTATGGTCACCAAAAACAGACAGAACTCGTCGTGTGGGCCGGGAGTCGGGAGTCGAGAGGTAGCGATGTTCAAATTCAATATTCAAGGCTATTTATTCAGTTTTAGCTTTCAATAAAACATATAAATTTAATGTCTTAGCTACCGAAGCTACTGTACTATTGGTTCTGGACTTAAATAAGACCTACATAATCTACTTCCGTAAGTTCTGAATTGAAAAGAGTGAGTTTTAGAGCGAATACCTCCAAGACCATAATGTTATGAATTTAATTATGATACCACTTTTGATCTATATCTGTATATTTATTCATCGGTCTTTTATAGCCGCTTGTTTATTTATTAAAATAACTTTGTACTATCAAGCATTTCTGTATCATAATATCTAATGAATTTTAAAGTTTATTTGATATTTGAACACATGCTCTTGGTCTAAAATATTTTGAAAGAAGCGCACCAATTATCTAGTAAACTTTTCAGTCATTTCGTACAATAAAAATATAACTTTTATTGCCACCGAATCTTACAATGTATGAAAATATCATACTTCCAAATAATTTACTGCTTGGTTTTGTGGTACGCGACTCAGACTTACAAACCGCGCCTGGATGGGTTACAATTTATATGCATGAACAAGTCTGTTTATTATATATATGCAGAACAAACAGACAGTATATATATAAAAAGAAAAACAGAGTATAGGTATAGTTAGTTAGTTTGGAGTCAGATCGGTCGGGCGGGCGAGCGTGAAATGTGTTCTAAGACATGTTTTTCTTATTGATTTCCTTATATTTAGGGTTTCATATAAATTTAACTAATTATTAGCACGTATTATTCTTGCGATTTCTCTGTATTTACTAGAGTAGAACATTCCTAAGCCATTGTTCACTCAAATGGCTCAGAAATGTAAATCCAATAAACACTCAACTATCTGTATAACCCTCGAATACAAACATGATCCCTTCAACCTGTCGTCGAGTCAGTAGGGCGCAACCCTCCACCGGCGGGGTCCACAAGACCCCGGGGGACTAGACCACCCGTGGGACATTATCTAATCCGAATTAACCATTATAAAAACGCACTCGTTAGCGAATGCTCTCCCAGATAACGGTAACTATCCACGATTGGGATTACATAAAGTTAATTTGGTCGCGTGGCAGCTTTTCTACCCTAATCTTTAGGTTATTTTTTTGTCACAGAAACCTTGTCAATCAACGGCGAGTGAAGCGGAAGATTTGTGTACGAATGGGATGGCATTTAAAACTGATAAGCTTAGAACTTTTCATTTTTTTTTTTTTTTAAGACAGATATTCATTAAAGATATAGCACTTGATTAAAGTATATCTATACTAATATTATAAAGAAGAAAGATTTAATTCTCTGTCTATTTGTTATGAATAGGCTCCGCAACTACAGACCGATCTGAATTATTCTTTCACCAATAGAAAGCTAAGTTATATGTAAGTATCATAGGCTTTATTTCATCCCTGTATTTTTATGGAAACGGGAACTACGCGGGTGAAACCGCGGGGCGGAAGCTAGTTATTTTATGAGAGGCTTTGTTCACATTGAAATTATTTATAGAACAATCTAAATATTTAAAATAAATATGTAAATGGTATAGTAATTATCACCATATCAACACAACTGCGGTTTAGATAGCAATATTGTATAGCACCATTTCACGCACATTTGGGAAACTCGTAAACAGATAAACGCTTATTGAAAAACAAATACAATACAAAAGAGAGCACTGACTTGTCATCACATCTGCTGGTTAATAAAATAACCATTAATACAACCATTATAAACTGACCTGCCGTTCAACAGAAATTTAATAAAAGGGGTTGCAACTCTAGGGGTCTCGTTGTCTGGTTGTCGTAGTGCAAGTGTTAAAATTGTACAGTGCCGGTAAAATGACTTGTCACACATAAATAATCACATAATTGGGATGCTCGAATCAAAACATTGCGGTCTGTACGACCCTCGACGTGACGTACAGAGGGTTATGGCGATATAATAATATGGATTACGCCTGTTACAATATGTTTGATATATATATCGAAGAGTTTATTTGTATTTAAGTCAAAAAGGTATTTTTGTTTGAATTATTTGATTTTTCGTATGGTTAGTTTACTACCATTATAATATACTAGTGACTCCCCGCAGTATCATCCGGGAGATTTTCCATTTTCCCTGGATAAAAAGTAGAATATGTGCATTCTCAGCCTCTAGCTAGACTATCAGTGTACGAAATTTCATTTCAATTTCAGTTTTAGCGGGATAGCAAGGCAGACAGATAGAAGGACAGAGTTACTGTCGCATTTATAATATTAGTATAGACCATCGATATATGAACAGAAAAATATGTTGTACTAGATTTGGCCTAGAGCCTTGTTTAGAATATTCGGAAAAATAAAGGAACTTGTCAAAGAACAAAAAATACATTTACAAAACTTGAATGTTATATCTACCTATATATCTCATAACCCAGCATATCCCCCTCAGCTAGCGTACAACCTATTATATTTGATTACAACTAACACCATCAAATGTGGTGTAACCTATGCAATGGGGTGCATCTTACTCTCATTATGGTTAGGGGTCGAATGTGGCAACACTGCCGCCACTTTTGTAACAATTAATAAGCTTTTTTTCTCGTTAGTAACATTTACTTAGTCGAGAAAATGTAAGTTATTCTTCTTGATAGGAATGTATTTAAAAGCTAGTAGTTTATCAGCTATCTGGTTACCCTAGAATTCTGTTATGTTAGGAATTAGATTGGACATGTACGAATGGTTTATTGAATTATTTATTCTTCTGTAGGTACCTTACCTACCCCATTATATGGATGTAATGAGATCCATTCTAAACTTTTCCTCATTATTGTGTATTTTGGCTTGGGACAATTTGTATACAACCTATTCGAAATTAAATTAAATTCAGTCGTTATCTGTATTAACAGCATTGTTTAGTACCTAGCTAGGTACTAGTTTAAGCCTAATATGAAAAAAATCTAGAACTTCTGAAGTAAACTTATTCTTTGCAAACATACTGGTTAAGTTTGCTAGAAATAAATAATAGGTACATAAATAAATAAATATACCGGGACATTTTTCACACACGCCCAATCTGATTCCAAACTAAGCAGAGCTTGTGATATGGTAACCGGATAGCTGATAAATTACATTTGCTATTTTTAAATACATACTTATACCTATAGATAATTACATCCAGACACAGGACAAACAGACATATTCATGCATACAAAATAAATATGCAATAAGCTCTAGGTATGTATTAAAGAAAAGTAGGTACTTACCTTAAAATCCGCACCATGAAGCTTTTAGCCAAAATAAAATAGATCAGACCCATTCCGTAGTGAATAACATAAATTATCAAAAAACAATGGGAACTTAATGTCAATATAAGAGTCGTGTAGGCAAGCTGGCAGCTAAATTGAGTTGTCTTATCAACTCATCATGCGGCGGTAGCGCCCCCTGTGGCGTTTGGCTTGACTCGTTTTAGCAAAAAATTGCTTTGATGTTTTATTAAGGTACGCCAACTGAAGCATCCTTTTCCTAGCTGAATGGAGGGAAATACTTCTTGAATAAACTGACATAATAAGACCTAATAGTAATAATAAGTACACGTCTAATAAAACAAATTGTTTTGCTAACTACAATGTCCCATCCAGATTTTTCTGAGAGGATATTTTTCTTACACAGTCAATATGATTCTAATTTAAGTAAAGTTTGTACTTCATTAACCGAATAGCTAATATAGGTACCTACTAAATATACTTGTTTAAATGCACATTCATTCACATAAATGTTTGTCCTGAATGAGATAAGTCCTCGTGCTTGAAAACAACAAAACTTTGATCTAACGACAAACTCAATCGGCATATCATTTTAAATAGTAGATGTGTGACAAAATGATTTTACTTAGATACTTAGAAAATATAAAATACTGACAATATCTTTATCAATCTCTTGGTCGATTACCAGCTCTATGAAACAGGTAGGTACTTATTACAGTTCACGTCCACAGCCTACCCATATTATTGATAGAGTACATAACTAGCCCTCAAAAAAAGGTTTTCCCTCATTTTACAACATTTTATAGAATACTCATAAACTAGTGTATGTATCCAACCACTAGCATACGGTACAGACACAGGAGCGGCTATTGCAGAATTAAAAGGGTTCCCATTGTTTTAAACAGCCGCAGAACCCTAGAAACTTCATCTATTTTTGCTTCATAAAAACTGGAGAATTACGAGGACCTCCTAGCGCCACTGGGGTGGCACAGCCACTGGCACGGTAGTTGTTAACTATTCACTCACAGCATGGGGTGTGTGTGACGAGCCGTATACCCGTCATCACAGTATTGTTATGTTAATTCAAATGACGTTATTAGCATTCAAACATCTATGTTCTTTTGTAATTATTCTCGTATAGTAATAAATATATAATGGGACATCTTTTACGGTCGATGCTAAGTCGAGCTTGTCTCGAGCGCCTTATAATAGTAGTTAGCAAACATATGTAGCACAGCAATTTGCGTTTTATTTGCTAGTCAACCTATTTGCAAAGCCGCTATAATCAAATGATGATGATGTCGCTTGATTATATTTATATATTTGCAACACCAACATCATACTTACTTAAAAAACCATGATAAGGTTACATTTATTGCCCATATAATATGATAACATTTGTATAACAACCACCATGGACTCTGTTTCTTACATAGGTACTAGGTACTTTTCCCTTAGGAAGTCTGCTAGGCGCAGTTTTACCAAATCAAACGGAGCAACCTAACTGCATAGGTATGTAGGTAAGTTGCTCCGTTTTTCTCAAATGTAAGAGAAAACATTTTATGCCATATGCACAAAATATTCGGAACTCTGATTTCCTTAATTAAAATTGACCAGATAAAATTAAATAAGTGTCATTTGTAAACTAGCAAAAAATTATGTGACAAAAATTCCGACGTAAAAGAAAAACTATGTCGCCAATCTTTTTTGGAAATAAAAAAGGCGGCGACCTTTATGAGTGTCACATGACATTACCAAACAGATTTACGGACCATTTAATACGAAAAAAAAAACAAAAGGGCTTAAGGGTGCGTTCAGTTATCTGTACTCAAGGTGACCAATGGTTAAAAAAGTTAAAGTAGAATTGAAGATCTCTACCTCCAAAATAAAATGCAACCAAAATAAACATCGGTTCTTTTTAGTTTCGTATTTTGAAATTCGCTGTTTTTGTCAATAAGTCATATTATCGTTTGTCAATGTATCAATTAAATAGTATTTTACCAAAAAAGTTATTATACCTATTGCCGACTAATTTTATTCTAAGAACCTTTTTATCGTCAATATAATATGGATATGGAACGAACGGACTCTCAAAGTTTAACTAAAAATTAAATACTTATGTCGGAACAGTTTCTATCTGAATATGTAATCACAATTTTATAAAAAAACAAAAATTTACTATCCCTTTCGATTTAGAAATGGACAATAAAAATCACATGAAATAATACAGTTTGTAATGTATATGCCAATCTGAAATGGACTTTATTCCTTCGTATAACAGTACCGAATAGTTAAACTGATGTAACAGATATCTTTGACAGTTACAACAGTAGCACAAAAATGTGATCAAATCGACTATCAAAAGGTTATAGAAGCGAAACATTCCTGAAATACTCTCGTTAATGTCTTGGACAAGTTTTGACAAGGTGATTTTAATCTAGAAAATATTTAATACGAAAATAAGTGAGGCAGACAGCGATGTTTAACTAAATTCCGATTTAAAATATACGTACTAAGTTTGTATCTTTTATCAAAATGTTGACAAAGTTGAGGCGACACCTGTCAAAATGCTCTGAGTTAGATTCTTGGATGAATTTATGCTCTTTAAGAACTCAAATGGTTAAGTTCCTCTTGGATGTAAAACGATTATTATTCGGAATAACACTTATGAACACCAAGCGCCTGCTCATTTGTAAATTGAAAACAAATTACCTACACACTAACCCAATTTATGTCTCCTTAATATCGTTTAAGTGGAAAATATTTACTATATGAACTGGAAGATTGCTAAATTAAACCATGATAATACTATCACAGAATTTAAGAGTGGAAAGAGCCGATAAAATTGGTGAAATACCTTTATGCCTACTATTTTGAGTAATAAATGTATACCTGACACTATAGTAATAGCAATAATTGTACAGCTTGGGATTTGCAATGCAAGTAAATAATATTCGTTTATTATTAATATTACAATCTATTTCTACAAAAGAGAATGAAAATAGAATATAAATGAGCCCTAAAATGACCATTTACCAATGATAAATCGCTTAATTACGAGTTTTATGCCTAGTTTATTAGCAATAGAAATTAATGAAACTCACAAATAATGAAATAATAACAATACAAACATTTTTGTTGGTGATTCGGTAAAAAAGGCGCAGATTAAGATCTCGATACAACCCCGTCTAATTCAGTTGGAAATGTGGTCATGTGAAACATTCACTATGGTTTCGATATAGAACTATTAATTAATAGAGTGTCCATTTATTTAACTTTCTATATTAACAATAAGTCTTAGTTATTGTGTAGGTACATTAATAATTGTATACCTATAGGTACGTACCATTATAATATCGCCGAAAAGCCGTACTTGTAGTATAAATACTTAAAAGGAAGTCACCGTTATTACAAAAAGACTCAATGAAACCATTAAAATACCTATATACCTACCTACTCCTACTTAACGGTTGATACAATACAATATTTACCTCCTAAATTGTATTCCAAATCTCTAAATAAAATTTCTGTGATATATGGACAGATCTTCAGACAAACACGTTTCACAAGCGATGCACTGATGAAAATAGATAAATACAAAAAAAGAATATGTTGACTTCCAAATTGAAAACTTCCTCCTCTTTTTTGAAATCGGTTTAACCTTTATGACTACGAAATACTAAACACAATAACTTGTAACACTCTAAATTTTTTTTAATGTAAATTTATTTATGTACGTATAAATCAAGTCACTTCTACACCATTCTCATGTATTAGTGGGAACTCCACAGGTGCTAATAATCAACATGCTCGGGGAACGCTCCAATATAAATTCTACGCCACCATTTATAGAAGGAATACTTTATGCTATAAACACTTTCATAACCTATTTTAGAATTATTCATACTAAGTTATATACGCTTCTACAGAATGAAGACATTTCTCCTTTTGATCTGGAGCAAATTCCCCATCTTAAATCAATAAATTTGTTTCCAGTTACCGTTATTTTTAATCATTAACCGACAAAAGGAGAAAGTTCTATGTTTCGGTGGATTTCTAGTATCAGGATGCTCTATTAACTCATCTTCTTAATTTAAGTTTGATAAGATTGAGGCATCATTTCACAAAACAATCATTGATAAATCGTTCAAAGATTACTTTAACACACCAATTTGCTCCAACCACAGGTGAAAAGCGAATGCAATAAAAATATTAAGACCAATAAAAGCCCTTTATTTGTTCATCCCCTTTCGTATTTCCGCCCTTAAATGATTCCACTCGTTTAAACTACTTCGAACCCCCAAACGAGTCAATCTAATCTGTCTGATAAATACGTTAGATACGGAACGGGCAGACAACTAAATAAAATGTTTTATTATCGATTTATCGGATGATTGTTTTTCAACGATCTTGCTAATAATGAGGTTGGATTTAGAACAGAAAATTTTTTTGTGTTACTAACTAGTTTCCGCTCCGCGGTTTCGCCCGTAAACTCCCCATTCTCTTAAAAGTACGAGAATAAAATACAGCCTATGTGGCTCCCTGATAATGTAGTATTTCAATAGTGAAAAAATTTTTTAATTCGGTTGAGAGGATTAGGCGTGAAAGTGTAATAAACAAACAAAAAATCTGACATTCACATTAATAATATTAAGTAGGTAGGTTTCTATCACGTATTTATAACAAGTTAGTTTATAAGTTACTTTATTACTTGCCTATCGAGGTTGGTTGGATTACGCCAAGTTGAGGCTGTTTGTACCGTATGAGCATATTTAATTTAGTTATTAAATACTTTATTGATACTTCAAAAGATCCATCACTAGACAGATTTAGACACTTATACTAAAGAAATTATAAAACGTATTATATCCATTAAATAAGAAAGTAAAAATATATATCTAAATCAGCATTCTTGTATAAATACGTCACTTAACTTTCGAATAATTAAACTTTTTTTCACGTATCACACATTCTACAACAATTTGGCCAGAACCAACAAACCATAAAGTGTAAAAATGAGTTTTAACTATTCACGGTTTAAGTTTATTTTGCATCAACATTTATTCAAATATTTTAACGACACAAAGCTAAAATAATCTTTGTTGCAATTGTAATAAAGTGGCAATTTTAACTGGTTTATCTCATTTCATACAATTTGATTCACTTGGTAACCTTAATTCGGTACACACCTACGTGTGACGGTTCTGTTTTATTTGGATTTCTAAAACTTACGTCAACATGTGTGTTGTTTTAAATCCGACTTAGATTTTCTTCATACATTCGATTTACATTCCCAAACACACCCTGACTATAGATAATTACATTCATACTTCATAATACCATAGATAATTATATCGTTTCTAATTTTACCAAATTATTAATGAGGTACCTACCTACTAATGGGAAGTATTAATGAGGTAGGTTTAATCTTTAGACATTTTGTTTTTTTACATATTTAAATACTAGTGGCTCCCCGCGGTTTCACCCGCGTTCCCGGGATAAAAAGTAGCCTATGTGTTATTCCAGAACATATTCTAGCTCTGTGCCAAATTTCAAGCAGATCCCTTCAGCCGTTGGAGCGTGAAAGAGTAACAAACATCCATACATACATCCATACTTACAAACTTTCGCATTTATAATATTAGTAGGATAAATAACACTTAAAAATTTAATAAATATTAGCTATTTGAACTTTGCGCAGTGTCTTCAGTATCTTCTTATCTTCTACTATTTATATCACTTAATTAATACACCTTTTCTGCATAACCAATGCCTAATTGTACGCCCATTGAATTACACAAACATAAACAATAGAACCGTAGTAATTCATAAGCCGAGCGTAGTTTTGTATACATAACTTTTAATGATCGTACGCGAGTGGAAGCGGAGTTACACAATGATCTCATAATACGTGGAAGAGATTTACCTGACGTTTATTGGCGGTGCTAACGGCGCCGGCGCGGGCGCATACATTTGGCTATTCACTAACGAGCGAAATTCGCAAACATCTGCGATTAGGTATTTAACCATCTATATATGTATTTATAAAACAAAGTCCCCACCGCCTCTGTCTGTCTGTCTGAACGCGATCAACACAAAAACTACTGAACAGATTTTCATGCAGTTTTCAACAAATTTCGAAGTATTTTATGGGGAAGATTTTTATGTATAATACATCAATTTGGACCCGGTAGGTGACGCAATAAAGTTATCGGGCTATTTTGTAAATCCAGGCCAAGCTATCATCCACCTTCATAACAATTATGCTTTTATCGAAGACTTTTTGCGTTTGTACATAGTCTGAATGGCAAGCTTTATATTGATCACTTGAGGCGCTAACCCGTTAGCACACTTCCTTCTATTAATGTTTTACAACATTAATTTACATTTCAAATGAGCCTTAATCATATAGAAATAAAGAATGATGTCCCATCAATTCTTGTTCTCAAAGTATTTGATCACTTTCAATAGAACATTGAATGATATGATTATGCTAAACGACTTTCAAACTAATTATGTTTCCAATTCATTGCCATAATGCACATCATATTTGACAATAATCATCTTTGTTTTGTGTGTTTAATATTAATTTATGTGGATTATAAAAGGAAATTATTTGGTATCAAGATAAATTAATTCAAACAACAATAATTTATGGAACAATGTACCAATACCTAGATTTTTATAATGTTATACATTTTTAGGGGCGGTTCGTAGTCCTCGTGGGGTCGTATATGAGCTGAGAGGGAGAGCTGATTATGACGTCACAACTACAGTCTTAACATTTGATATCTGAAGTTAAAGAATACAGTAGTACCTATCTTAGAAACCATATAGCTGACTATCTTGTCTAATGTAGGTACACTAATATTATAAAGAGGAATTTTTTTATTGTTGTGTGTAGGTATATATGCAATGAATCTATATAAATGCGTGTGACTTCTCTAACATATCCTATACAAAATTATGTGTAAGTATGCAGCATATATGAGTTATTTGGATTTTAGTTTCCCAGTTGGTAAAAAAAATCTTGTACCTTCTTGGTATTTCAAATATCCATCAGTTCCCAAAGCTAAAGGTGTTAGTGTATGAAGCAATATGAACTTTTATTGTTGCAAGTCACTTGCAATAGTGTTACAAAATAAGTGATAGATCAAAACTCATGGTAGCTTATCTATGCAACTAGTAGATATTGTTTGCTAACATGACACAGATAAATATCTGGGTAAAACTCTGCCAACAATATCAAAAACCTCCATGGTGTGGCGAAAGTGGGAACTAAAATAATCTTCGCTGATATTATAAAGACGAAAGATTTGTTTGTTTGCTTTGTTTTTAACAAATAAGTTCCGAATCTTCTGGACAGATCTGAATAATTATTTTACCAATGGAAAGCTACATTATCAGCAGGGAGTTACATAGACTTATTGTATTCCTACAAGAACAACAAGGTAGTTCGTATACCTATCATAAAAATATTATTAGTGACAAGTGGCGCCCTCATTGTATGATTTTTACTTTATGGGTAACATTTAACAACGTAAGCTTTATATTATTACCTACTTATGTCTGATTTCACGGGTAGTTGCCTCGGTGGTTAGCTACCCTGACTGTAACGCTGTTGGCTGTGGTATCGATTCCTATTTGTTTAAATAATAATATTAATTTCGTTTATTTTCTCCCACATATGAATAATTACGACCAGCATACAGCATTATCTTTGCTGTGGCGTACGTATCTTTGCTGTGGAGGATAAAGCTCTGCTTAGTTTAATATTAGATTTACGTTTAATGAAAAATTAAAAGGATATTTTTATTTTATTTACCATGTGATCATTCTAAAGTTATAAAGAGTTTATCTAGAGTTGTGTAAGTAAATTATCATAATAGCATCCGATTACATTTAAACGGGTAAATGTAATATAAATTACCCACCGCAAGGTAACTAGGAAATTGTATATGAGCTAACATTACGCTGAATAAATAATGAATTTACTCTACGTAAATAAACACAGCCTTCTTCGTTACGACCATGCTAGTTAGTAAATTAAGTTACTGTGCTATTTAGGTAAATCAATTTCTCAACCTTTGAAAGATGCAATAGTCATTACCGACTAAACATTTACTTCTCGGCAACTACATAATAGGAATATATGCGGTAATTTTTCACACAAGTCCAATCTGATTTTAAAGATCTTGTACAATGGTAACCAAATACAATGTAACAGATATACATAACTACTTTTTTATACACTTAGGTGTATAGATATTTACACCCAGATATATTCATGGATACAAATGTTTGACCTGGGTGGGATTCGAACCAACGACCGGCGGCTTGAAAGTCAGGGTCACTAACCACAAAGCAAAACGGCTAGAAGTAGTAGGTATTACAAAAGTGCTGTTCTTCGAAATATAATATACCTTACTTAATTTTATCTCATCTCAATAATTATGATCTCAAATTATTTAGATAATATATTGCGTAGGCACCTGGTCTTTTTAAACTGTAAAGTCATCAGTGCAGAAAACACATGAGCACCATATCAGATCATGTAATGCACCAGTTACAATCATTGCAAAATATCATGTTGCAACATAGGCACACATTACACGCAATTGCTACAATCAAAAATATTGCTTAATTTTTTTATAGCAAATAAATTTATTATAAAGTTTCAATAGTGGGTGGATTTAGGTCAATTACGTTTTTGTTATTACGCTTTTTTATCGTGTTTGTCTTCGGTGTCCTTAGTCTTTTAAAAATAGTATTTTTATAATGTGATTGAATATTGTTCTATGATCCATATATGTATTAGGTACTCGCTTTATTTTAATTACTACTTAAGAACTTCTTTACTTCGTTGTCCTATCATTTCGTGCCTTTCTACTGCGTTCGGAATTTGATTAGCATTCTGAAAATATCCCTTGAAATACTATTGCTCCTTAGTACCAATCAATTCAATGATCTAAACAATTATAGGTTCGTTGTCAGTTTTATAATTCTTCTATGTCTGTATCATAGCATACAAAAAGATTAAATTTGCACAGCACTTTACTTACTTTACTGTTAAACAACATTTCTAGAAGCAGTCACCTAATATTCCAGTTTTCAAGTTGCATGTTAATGTACCTACATGAATGACTCAACAAGGTTATTCTGTATAACCAGTTCATGGTTATATAATAATATTGGGTGATTTTTCATCTCTGATTTCTATCCTATCCCAAATAAACTTAATAGTTAAAGTTTGATACATTATTGATGTAACTGCGTATAATTTATTGTTCATATATTCCATTACTATTCAACTTTTTATTTGTTTCTCCAAAAAAGTAAGTATGCGTAACTCGTGGATACACTATATCATTTGGCTCATTGTGCAATTAGACTCAACTTTCTTTCGTCTATTGTTCTAATTTATATCATTGTAATAAATGGGCAACTAAAAAGAAACGAGAACATTTCACAATTTTTATTAAATCAGCCTCAACTGAGCACAAGTGCTTCAAGTCACGTAGTTTCAATAACAAGCATATAAAAGCTAATAACAGTTCTATTAAATCTATGAGACATACCGCGCATCGATGACGATGCTATGCGGGAATCTCCTGAATATTTTACAACCAGACTTACTCCCAGCCTCCCTGATACATCAATCACAACCTTTCAAACGTGAGCGAACAGCACCGAGATATTATCAATTTTGCAAAAGAAAAAATATACATACATAATAGGTACACTAAAATACTAAACGATCACAATTTTTGAACTTAGCCTATAAGGTACTGGTGTGAGACCTAACCAACTAACATCATTTAATGCCAGCCGTGGTGGTGGTGTTCCTGTTCTTTCTTAAGGTACACTGGTACGTGGACCTTGACAGGGTAGGGGACCTCCTTTACAAGAGGAACCTGGACCTCCTTGTAGACGGGGAAAGGCTTGTCGATGGGTACCTTAACTTCATAAGGCACTTCCTTCTCTACTGTGTAAGGGATCTTCTTGTATACATCATAAGGTTTGGGTACTGGCACTTTGACATGAACGGGGTATGGCTTCTCAACCTCGACCTTGTATGGCCTGTCAACGGGAACCTTGACTTCATAAGGCACTGGCTTGTGAACAGTTACTGGGTAAGGCTTCTCGACAGTCACGGGGTAAGGCTTCTCAACGTACACGTTGTAGGGTTTGTCGACTGGGACCTTCACTTCATAAGGCACCTTCTTGATGACTTCGTAAGGCTGGGGCACTTTGACTTCGTATTTTACGGGTACTGGGTACTTCTTCTCGACGGTGTAAGGTTGTGGGTAGGGGACCTTGACTTCGTACGGGATTTTCTTCTCGACGGTGTAAGGGGTGGGTACCTTCACTTTAACTTCGTAGGGCTTGTCGACTGGGACCTTGACTTCATAGGGTACCTTCTTTTCAACTGTGTATGGCTCGGGGACGTACACGGGGTACTTGACGTACTCCTTAACGGTTACGGGAACTTTCTTTTCAACTGTGTAAGGTTGAGGATAGGGTACTTTGACTTCATAAGGCACTTTCTTCTCAACGGTGTAAGGGACGTGCTTCTCAACAGTGTAAGGTACGGGCACTTTCTTTACTACTTCGATGGTCTTGATGTGCTCATGATGATGATGGTGTCCGTAGTCTCCACCAGATTGGATTGGTTTCCATTCACCGGAGCCTCCAGATGAGCCACCGTAGCTACCTCCGTATCCGCCGGAACTTAGGCCTTCTCCTCCGAAATGGCCATGGCTCTCCTGACCACCGAAGCTGTAGCCACCACCGCCGAAGCTATGTCCGCCACCACCGCTGTACCCCTGACCACCGCCGTATCCGTGGCCACCGCCATAACCGAAGTCGATGATTCCTCGTTTATCCTGTTTCTTCTCCTCGGCAGCCGCTGTCTTTGGTGAACCTTTCTCCTCGCTGGCAAAGGCCACCACGGCCAGAGATACCACCAAAACAACCTGAGGACAAACGAGACGAAATTTAAGTTAAACGTCCATAGAATACAGTTAAAGTAAAAGTTCAATTTAAATAATCCAATGTCAACATGGAATACTAAGCATTTCGCTTTCTAACGAAAGATTATAAATAGAGATAAAATGGAATAAGCGTAAATTCTCTCATTGTACAAATTTAATAGTTCCGCTGTTGTTTAAGTTTAAATTGTGTAGTTAGTCAACCAGTTGCATGATTGCTAGTGAACATGTCAAGCTTTCTCAGAATTGTATAACTTTGTATCTGGAGTAGAAACTATGGGTTCTCGTAATATCGTATCCTGATACTGGTACAGTAAGCTTATAGTTGCATAATATATTTTATTCGATGAAATCTTGAACACGCTTTGAATTTATATTGTACTAGCTGCCTCCGCGCGGTTTTACCCGCGTAGTTCCCGTTCCCGTGGGAATACAGGGATAAAATATAGCCTATGTTACTCGGGGATAATGTAGCTTTCCAAAGGTGAAAGAATTTTTGAAATCGGTCCAGTAGTTTCGGAGCCTATTCATTACAAACAAACAAACAAACAAACAAACAAACAAACAAACAAACAAACAAACAAATCTTTCCTCTTTATAATATTATTAGTATAGACAATACATTTAAGAGCTCTCTTATTACTGGTATTATCTATATTGATTTGAGATTAAACTGAGTTACTAAATGTTGCAATTTTAAAACTTTTACATTTTAAATCTATTACCGCTATAAATTGTATTGATCTTATTTCTTTGGTATAATTCGTTTTGTAGCATACATAAGTGTGTTACTTACATAGATAACGGTTGCTTAATAGATGATCTCACATGATCGTGACAGAAATTATAAATGTAAATGCAAAATGTTAAATTTTTCGACAAAATTACATAAGGTTCTACAGCATAAACCGACTTCCTTATTAAGGTAAATCAGCTGCTTTTTAGATTACATCATAATTATCGATTAATAATTTCACTTTTACGATACATCTTTACATAGTAAAAAACAAATACACTTAAGGCCGTCTGTATGCTTAGATTTTTTAATCTACGTAACGGATTTTATTACGGTTTTCACTCATATATAGGGTGATTCAAAGGCAAGGATTATAAGTATAATTTAATATTGTTATGCTAACACCCGCGCAAAGCCGAGGCGGAACGCTAATTTACAACAAAACAAAGTAATGTTATTTTTGATTGGCAATCTCTATCTTTCCTTAGCAATCTGTGAATGAAACAAAGGCAATTGACCCAATTTTGTGAGTACAATTGTTCTATTAATGAGAGTTGGCCGTCAAGGTGGAGTACCTATCTATGGTATGTGCACAATACATTAATTACGCCATTATCGTGTTCTAGTGAAAGTGAATCGGAGATAAACACATAGGTAGGCAACGTAAGAGGGCGGGTTACTGCGGACGAGTGATTCTCGATTGAGCGTTCATTAAAACTACTTTTTTGTTTAAGAAGATAAAAAGTTGGCTATAAAGTCCGCATTGTATTAAGTTTCATCCTAATCCCTTCAGTCCTTACTACGGATTACCAATTTTCCACGCTAATATCCAAAAAATCGCATTTCACTATAGCATTGAACTCAAAAGATACTCCAACGGCTCGAAATGATTTTAAATTTCATTAGGTAAATCAATTAAAGTTATCGTCAGATCGTTATAACAAAATAGTGTATTGACTAAATATCGCGCATCGACCAATTACTAGCGTAACTATTCGTTCAATTAATACGGTTAACCCACATAAATATCGATAACAATGTGACAGAACTCTTAAACAAGTTATGTGTTCAGAATTCACTCAGTACCTACCTAGTAGCCGTGAGATTTCCTACGAGAGTGAAATCGAGCCTGACTGTTACTAATAATGCCAGACGTGTTAGCGACATTACATTCTAGTGCTTAGACTCGACTTCCTTGTTTGTGCGACTCGATATTTAGATGGAGCTTAATGTAGTAATTCTATCGAGTTTGTTTGAAAAGTGACATCGTTCGAAATGTTAGATTCGATAATTATAATTGAATATGGTTATTTACTTCAATATATTGGCAATATAATATGTTAAATGATTAAAATATGTTCTCTCAATATGCGGAGGGAGACGTTCTTATAGTGTAAATCCGGTAAAATAAGAAGTATGAATATTCTATATGCTTATTTCAGGGCATTTGAAATTTTCTTTGAATTTATATTTTATAAAAAATAGTTTTGTATAGATAAATAACTTAACGTTAATAATGTCTTAGATGAGCTCTAAAAACTGGATAGGTACTTATTTTCTGAGGAGAAATATTGTATGCCTACTGATCGACTGTTTCTTCGATTTATCATCACATTACAAATTACGTTAGAACTAATTGAGCTTGACGATTAACAACTGTTATCCGTGTATGGCATAATATAGAGGGCTAGGGTTGCCATCACAACTTAAGTAGAAACTCGAAGTGAAAAATTTTTGATTTATTTCACTGACACATTTCGTGGACCGATCTACCTATATTAAAAATATACCACTTATATATTTTAACAACAACCACATTTATCTTTAGAATATTAAAAGTAATTAACAACGCATATCAGTTTAAAATATTATCATAACAGTACTCGCAAGAGTTCACATAAAATAATACACAGTTCTGACAACCCTATTGAATATATAGTAGGCAAGTCCACTCGCGCTAGTTGTCCATAATGTCCATCTTTATGTAATTAGCTCATTACTTATGCTACTGTATGCGAATAATGACTTCATCTGTCAATATTAAGCAACTTGTGCGATGTTCGTATTCAGAATTGTGTCAAAACTGACATTAGTATATTGATATCTATACTAATATTATAAAGGAGTAGAGTTTGTTTGTTTGTTTGTTTGTTTGTTTGTTTGTTTGTTTGTTTGTTTGGTTGAACGCGCTAATCTCAGAAACTACTGGTCCGATTTGAATAATTATTTCGCCATTGGATAGTCCATTTATCGAGGAAGGCTATAGGCTATATATCATCACGCTATGACCAATAGGAGCGGAGCACCAATGAAGAATGTTTCAAAATCGGGAGATTTCTTTTCCTGTTGAGAGCTTCCGCTGCGTACGCTGCGTAAACGGTTAAAGTTACGCTAAAATGATGTATGACAGAATTGTTTCTCATCAAAAGTTCTAAATAAAAGCCCGCGATAGCATATGTCTATCTGTTAAGGTTGGCTCACTGTGACCATTTTTATACTAACCAAATTTGCTCGAAAACTGAGCATTATTTGTGAAGGGGTTTTTATAAAGATGATATTAATCCTTATCCAAATAAATACGTTATTCATCACAAGTATTTAATTTAAAACAAAATTGCCTTTAACATCATTCGATTTCAATGAATATCTTAGGAGATATCGCAAATTTAAAATAACATTGCACCAAAATAATGTTCAAGTGCTGTGCTGCGCGCGTCTTTGTGCCGGGCCGGCGCGTGCAGTCATCAGTTAGCTCTGCGAGACCATCCTTCTACGTAAACCAAGGGGGTTGAAAGTAAGCGTTAGCCCAAAGTAACTATTCCACGCGGACGGAGTCGCGGGCAGAAGCTAGTATTTTCATATTTATACCATGCCTTCGGCTTTATTCTGAAGAGCCATTATAAGTATTAATAAAGCATGTTAAAACTTCATTTTAACATGCTTTATTAATACTTTTTTTTTACTTTTTTTAATAGATAACATTCGCAATTTAGTTTTTTTTTAATATTAAAGCCTGGACTTACTTAGATTATAAATACAAAATCTAAGTCTGAATACTGTTCCTAATGAAGTGCTTGACATATTTTATCATTCGGGCATTACACACATAAAAAAGATCAAATGAAATGATCTTCATTATAGTTAATGTGTAGAAAAAAAGTATGTTTGTAATGGTGCATTATATGGAAACCAGAGATGAATCTAAGCAACTATCTAAACTATTGGCATTTTATTACACCCACCATATAAGATCCTACAGCGTCCATTCCCATGGAGAATGGTATTATCCCATTACGGTCATGGTAAACCACATTGCTGCCATACTTTCATTATAAACAAATATTATATAACAACAATGTTTCCATAGTAACCATCTTGCGCTTTTACAAAAATATTACTTTAATAATGCCACGCATTTTGGAAATTAATATAATAGGTGACCCGCTCAATTTCGTCAGCGCCACATGTCCCGATTTTGGCAACATTTTTCATTGATGCTCCGCTCTTATTGGTCGTAGCGTAATGTCATAAAGCCTTTAGCCTTCCTCGATAAATGGGCTATCCAACACTAAAAGATTTTTTCAATTCGAACATAAAGTTTCTGAGATTAGCGCCTTAACACATCAGCTCTATAATATAAGTACCGTATTTCCTTTAACCTTAAAATCACCAAAGATACTTTTTGAACTCAACCTATACCTACTAATATACGGAAGTACCTAATGTTTGAGATGTCTTTATCGAAGGAAAGTATAAAATCCTTAACATGTATGTATGTTGTAGCCTGCAGTTCCGTTTCCTTGCAAAGCTGCAATTTTCCATACTTTCTCGATTTAGAGATGGAAAGTGGAAGGAAATATCTCGCGAACCGGTAAGTTAAGTAAATAAGGAAGGAATTATATGTAACTGGAATAAATTGTAATTATTATATAGGATATGTGTAATGGAATGGAATGCACGTATCTTAATCGAGATTGCAATCTACTTTTTATTATTTCACATTTTAATAGGCAGGTAAGTGCGAAAGTATAAAATGAATAACGTTAAGTAAGCTATGTCATCTTTTACTCTTCGGAGGAACATTTTGTAACAGGTTCCTGCTTAGATATATCTTTTTAGTTCGACCAAAAAATTGTTAGAGATTTAAACTATTTTTAGTTTTTTTTTACTTTAGTATCAGGATGATTCTGATTTACTTTTCTTATCTACACTCACAAATTTATATGGTTAAAAATACAAATTATGACTGCAGCGATTTTTGACGGAGAAACAATAGATTTACACTAACTTCTATTTTAATGTACTTTGTACGTAAGATTACTAAGTCAAGGTATTACGAGTAATCTACGAAACTTTAAAAATAAACGGATTTTAGAAATTCTGCTTCTATATTTAGATAAGTATATTAATGATTTATGATTTTAAATCTCAGGAAACACGGAATCACGAGCAAAACCGCGAGACGGTACATAATAACAGATATTTCATACAGACAGACAGACGGAAAGCCGGACGGAGTATAATTATGGAGCTCAGCAAAGTAATATTGTTTTTATTATGCGTGTGTAATGCAAGTAAATAGTGAAAGTGGTGGATATTGCCTAACTGAGATAACCTCGAATTAGATAACGCGTCTTTTTAGTTTTATTTCTATATATCCTACTAATACGAATTTTTGTGAGTATGGTGTATCACGCAAAAACTACTGAACGGATTAAAAACTTAAGCCGCGGGGAGCTACTAGTATTAATATCACAAACAAACACCGGACCATAGGTAACGGTTATCGTAGCTCATAGACGCATACATATATCGCGTGTTGCCGCGAAAATATATGCAGTGATAGCTGAGAAAACATAACAAACCGTCCCGGGACTGACATTATTTATTTGTCCCAGGATATTTAATAAAAATATCTTCCTTCTCAGAAAATGAATATTAAGACCACTTTAGTAAGAATGGTATGACGAAATATTCAACTTTTAAAATACTGTTTTTATTTCCGTTTGAATTTCATGTATTTGTATATAACATAGAATATTGTAGGTAGATATGTGTTTAAAAATACTGAGTTTAGTAACACTATTCATGCGATTCTAAATGTAATTGTTCTGCAAGTTTGTAAAGACGTTTAAAGCATTGAAAAGGCCGTGGGAATTATACAAAAAGCTTGTATGAGACGATTAAAAGCTAGCTGTCAGTATGTTTCATAATAAACTCCTTTTACTTGAAATTGCGCGTATTTAACCACTTGTTGTTAATTAAATTACTTTTCACAAATAAATACGAATGTTTTCAATTTAAATCAAATGTTTTGTGCTAATGAACACTTTAATAATTGAGAGCATCAAATCCAATTATTAACGCATTAGTATATTAATAATGGGATCATAGAACCTCCTATTTTTGAAGTCGATTAAAAAGCGTTAATCCGAGATAGAACGCGGCCTATATCTTATGAACTAGAACACTTGTCACATCACTTTCCACTGCACTTATTTATTTATTGTGTACTGGACTCACCAATAACTTCATGTTGCTGTGTGTCTTCGTCGATTGCCGAAGACTGGTTGTGTGGTGAGGCCATGCTGCCATCATGTTATATACCGTCCCTCCCACTTTTTGAACGGCATGTGTTAGCCGAAGAAGGGTGAACGCCTGGGCCCGATAATCGTAAGTATTAATTGTAACTTGCACTTATTATATTGTGATTGCGTTTCATTTTGAAAACTGGAGCGCTTCTCTTGTACAAACGTGTGTTTTCAGCGATCGCCGGTTTTATGGCCCTTGCATAATTAACGTCTATTAAATGTCAGTTTTTGATCATCCTCAGCACGACAGTTTTGACAAACACTAATCTTGTGTGAAACTCGACAGGGAAGGATTTGCACCGAAATGATTTTTAAATATTTGTCTTTAGTATTTATCTTAGTTTTGATACTGTCAATGCGGAAGACCCTAAAAGGCCTATTTACTAAGACACTACCTACAATGATTAAAAATACAATGATATCACATAACTAGGTACCCTTCCCTTTGATATAATTATTCGTGATGATCTGATGTTACATCAATTAGGGACATAGCTTTTATTGGCATAGAAATTTTAGGCTACTTGCGCCGTGATTGAAGTTCTAATGGATTACATTCGCATATATAGCCTACTAGTGGCTCCCCGCGGCTTCGCCCGCGTTCCCGGGGATCTTCAATTTTCCCGGGATAAAAAGTAGCCTATGTCCTTTCTCAGGCTCTGGATTATCTGTGTATCAAATTTCATTTAAATCAGTTCAGAAGTTTTAGCGTGAAAGCGTAACAGACAGACAGACAGAGTTACTTTCGCATTTATAATATTAGTATGGACTAGTACTTTTATTTAACTAACCTAGGTTTATAATATTGGTACCTACTAAAGAATCTAGGACCAATTTGCAATCAAAATTTTCAAGATGTAATTACGTGATTTACCATAAAAACATAAAGTTTAACGTGCTGTTTA
This sequence comes from Thyatira batis, assembly GCA_905147785.2. Lineage (NCBI taxonomy): Eukaryota > Metazoa > Arthropoda > Insecta > Lepidoptera > Drepanidae > Thyatira > Thyatira batis. Next base: position 4,617,237 of record LR990507.1, read on the forward strand.
ATTTCGATTTTATCGTGTGTTTATTACAATGTCTAAGTGTTTCATTACATTAACTAACTGAGTGATGAAAGTAACTAAAAAGATATGGAAAGACAAGATTCATGAAACTATGTCCAAGGTTTTTTTGAGTATGTGCCATGTAGACCGTGACGAATGTGTCATATAACATTGAAACATATCATTTTAATAAATATAATAGACAAAGTTACGCAAACAACTGATATAAGAAGAAATAAGAGTTTACAAAAAAATATTCTCATATTATTGACTAGTTGACCCGCGCAACTTCTTTAGCGACACTTGCCCGTTTTTGCAACAATTTTGATTGATGCTCTGCTCCTATTCGTTATAACGTAATGATTTATACATAAAAACCTTCCTTATGAATCACTCTATCTATTAAATAAACCGCATCAAAATCCGTTGCGTAGTTTTAAAGATCTATGCATAGGTACATAGGGACAGACAGACGGCGCATAGCGACTTTGTTTTATACTATGTAGTGATGAAGACTTTTTGGTAGAAAATTGCGGGAGCTAATATATCGCGAGGAGCTTTTATCTCATGAATTTAGTTTATTATGTTTTTCTTTTTCTTCTTAAAATGCACATTAGTTAGAATGAACAATTATTACATAAGCACGCTAGAGGCGACTTGGGAGTTGGATGAAAATTTCCATAGAGAGAGAGAGAGATCTTTTAGTTTCTAAAGCTAGTACAAAAGCTAGTTACCATCTAACTTAATTCTTCCCAGAGTCCTAAGCATTTTAATTCCATAAATATAAGGTAAACATCAACAAGAGAAAATGCCAATATACTGAAATTATGTACTTAGAGAAAGCTGAAGGATATACCCAATTATGATTAATATCAACATGAGCATATTACCCACCGGTTTTTAATAGAAACTTTTCCAAACATTCATAGATCATTAATTCATAAATGTCAGAAGAAAAAGAAAACACTATGAGGGTTGGAGTTGTGCTCCTATATCCTCCGATGGTCATTCTGTGAGCCACCTAAACTAGGAGAGCGGACCTCTCACTTGACTGCGTAGTAAATGAAAGGGATAGAGCACAGTGGTTTACATAACATCCATCGATTTGATAACATAATAACCCCGTTTTCAATCAGATTTATCTCACTGTACGCATTCTCTTGACAGGTCGGTCTTAGTCATGGTTCAAGTCTCTGGGTATCAATTTGCTATAGTTCACCTTAAACTCTACTAACATCATTCCATTAAGAAATATGACCGTTCATTAATTTATCATTTATTAGTTACTTTGAGTATTCAATTTAATTACTCTATTTGACTTTTGATTTCGGCCTCAGGTCTATTGGTAAAGTGTTAGTCCCATCATAACCGGTTCATAAATCTCACGCTTACTCATAAATTAATATGTATATAACCATAAATGTAATTGTGTATGTTTGCATAACGTAATCACTCATTAGAAGATTAAACATTTCAAGATTTCGACTCGTTTTACTCTAATATTACCAATTTTGTTACTTCTTATGTAGCTGTTAAATATTGATGAATAACTAAATAATTCTATAAATAATTGAGCGCATTTTTGAGAGTTTCGTAAGTATCACAATATTGGGACATGATATGTATCTTTGCACATACTGTATGCATATGTAACACGAGAAGTTTTGACAGTAAAAGTGACGAATTGTAAGATAAAGGCTGTAGTAAGTTACTACATTGCTATATCTATATTAAGAGTGTGCAAGTATCTCGTGCCTGAGGCATATAGCCTTGAATTTTTGCATAAGCTCTGAGATAGGAGACAGTTATGGCGATGACATTTTTAATAAATAAATTATATAATTAACATAATGAGCAAACTAGATTAACAATGGCCTAGCCGAGTCAATGTCAGGCTATGGCAGACGAGTTCTTAAGCGGAAGCTGCATACAGTATCTATAGTAAAGGAATGACCTCCAGGTCAATGAACTGATAACCTCATAAACGTGGAGTGCGCAACAGCTTGAAACCCACCATATTGTAAATTAGACCCTATGAAGTTAAATAATATGGGTATTTTTTCACCGTCATTGGTTACCAAAGAGATTGCTAGTGATAAGAGCATTGTCAGTTTTTCCATTGAATGCCAGCTATTATTGTGGATCTACGGAAGTATTAGAGCAGTGTTTCAAAAAGTAGTCTATGGCAACCACCAACGGATATACTAGAGCAAAAATTTAATTGGCAGGTCCACGATATGCAATGAGATCCACGATTACTACGGTCTCAAAGCAGAAGTTAGTCAGAATAAAATAAGTACATGAAAGTGAAGGAGTTTGGGGACCAATGTTTAGTTTAAGGATTTATTTATGTGATCGTAACCCCTCCTTCTTCCACATTCATCAAAATCAACTTCAATCAACAACAATCTTCACACAAAATATTTAGATAAGTGTTGCATTCATAACTAGTTCGGTCACAGATGCATAACATTAACAATTTAGAAGAAGTAATTCAAGTTTTAATTGCGAAATTTCAGCGGCATTGACCTTTCGATCTAAATCAATGATTTGGCATATTGTGTAAAGAGAATTATAATTTTAGTTTTTGCTAGTAAGTAATGATTAATCGCTGACATTTGTTATGCAAATCACTAGGTTCTAACGCATCTAGAACTTCGAATCACTAACGCAATCATGCAATTACTTTTTGCATCAAGTTGTCAAAACTTTAAGCCGATTTTGATAATCTACGTTCATGTATCGATATTTGCTGTCATGCAATATATTAAGTTAAATATTTATAGTTTAACGTGGTGCTTGTAAGAGATCAACACAGAGGATTCATATCTTTCCACAAGAACGTAAAACTAATAAAACTTTTGAGCTGTGAGTAGTCGTATCTGTGGCTAATGTGGACTCCGACAATGAGGTTATAGTTTTGTAGCAAAGTCACAAAGAATGTATAAAAATGTGAAGCCTATACAGATGCGTGTCGGTTAATTTTTTTGGATGATTAGATGCCCGATGGACATGTTACGAATGTTAGCCACCTAGGTACCGTATTTCCATAATTGTAACATATGCATACCTATTTGTACTTATGGTAAAAAGTTTATGCTTTGGGTTGCCACAATTTAACAGTCACTTAGGCCTCATTCTCACGAGAGTTTTTTTTAAGGTCCGTTAAAAAAGCATTCAAATACAACAAATGCATTCACAAGTATCTCTATTTCCAACGCCCAAAGTTGAAAATGCAACACCGCTCGATAAAAAAGCGTCGCGTTTTAAAAACGCTGTCGTGTGAACATATACTTGGGAATGCATTTATAGTATATTAGTATTTGAAGGTTTTTTTAATGTCCGCTTAAAAAACTCTGGTGCGAATGAGGCCTTAGGTGTGAAAAAACTAAAGCTACATTACCACGGTTTGCATTCGGAGATTATTAATTACTAGCTGCCTCCGCGCGGTTTTACCCGCGTAGTTCCCGTTCCCGTAGAAATACAGGGATAAAATATAGCCTATGTTACTCGGTGATAATGTAGCTTTCTAATGAAAAAAGAATTACTTATTAAAATCGGTCCAGTACTTTTTGAGTTTATTCGTTACATACAAAAATACAAAAAAAATAATCTATCCTCTTTATAATATTAGTGTAGATTTAGTGTCACGGTTTCGCTATAGATGCATGTCGTTATAAATGTGAACATGCATATTGCACCTTCATACGGTAGTAACAGATAAAGAGAATCACGATACGATGCGATGTCACCATTACATAAAGGTTAGGCTCGTGGTATATTGTAGAGAGGAAACGATCATTGAAGCATAAATCAATATAAAAGTGCTTATGCCTTGAAGTACTTAATATTAAACGGCTTTTTATGATATTTATTGTTGGCAAATTAAAAAAGTTATTTGGTAAAATTGTGTATGAAATGTTAATAAGAATAATATTTTATGTATGTAAGTATAGTTTATTTTCTAAACGTTCGAAATTATGAGAACAAATGTCGCATCTACAAAAAGAAATATAACACTCTCATAAATTTTACTAATTAATTTGCCTTATTGCGAAACAATACAAAAAATATAACATTATCACGTCCCGATCACAATGACTATGAAATATTGATTTATCTCAAATCAATAATCGCTAAACGTAACAACATGGTACCACCTTTAGAGAGTTTGGTTATAAGTATGGCTACTTATACGTCTGAACTAGTTTTCTGTACTTGTTGGCAAAGTTAAGGCTGCCTCCATTACGAAAATTTAACTCCATTCACTTGAGAAGTAAATGTAGAAGGTACAGTTTGTAACGAGTTGTACTACCTACTTATGTATTTATTTTAATGTATACAAAAGGAACAATAATTCATATTTTGTTGTCTATTACGTGGTATATCGTATGATCATATTGGAAATGTAAAGTTCGGTGTTAAAATGGGGACTGAAATAAGACAGATAGAAGACAAAATTAATTAATAATTAGGAGCAAAATTCTCATAGATCTAATGTAAGTAAAAATCTATCTAAGTTGGTTTTAAGTTAATGTTGAAATTATTGCCCTCATAGCAATAACAACCTTCCAATACCTACCTGTCAACTAACTGAAGTTTAGCCCAACTGTAACTGAAGTTACCAAAATAGCCTTCTACTGAGAATTGGTTTGAATACCGATTTTATTTCAATTGCGTGAGATGGTTTAAAGCATGTTTTATCAAGGGCTATCTTTGAGCAGATATCCCCGCCTCTTTCTTTATATAAAGGTAAAATAATAAAGATATTTTTCAGTGTAGTTCTAATTCTTGCAATCTGACTCAGATTATGTATGAAAACTCCCATAAGTATTTGTAAACGACTTTTGAAGGCTTTTAAAACAGGTATATTTTTTTGATAGGGTACCTACGTTTTGAAAATAAGTTAATGAATATATTAGAGGATGTTACAATATTTTGGGCATTGAATTTAACTGTAATAATAATGTAAATATTAGCATGTATTGACGGTTTTTTTTTTTCAAATAAAAATCGCTCAACTCACTTTAATAACTTTACACTAAACCTTCATTCCGAAAATGGCATTTGCAACCAATACATACAGTTTAAAAATTACAACACTTAAAAAGGAATTAAAATAACTTTGTTAATTGAGATCGGTTGTTGAAAGTTATCATTTTTATTTTTTTCATTGTGTGTGTGTGTGTTCGCTCTCCTATAACCTAATTACAGTTATATAACTACATTATGTTATATCATCTGTATATCTATATATATGTGCGTCTGTGTGTGTAGGCGAGTGAAACAATCTGTAGTTAGATTTGATTTTAATACGATCTGTTCTCGTCGTAATTGTAGACTGCAGTAATGTAACACATAACTAAGTAGGTAATGCAATAGGAAGAAAGTTATTCACAAACACATACTCCAGTTACACATTGATTATGTTTCCTTAAGTTTAATTTATATATTTTTTACATAACTCTCATAAATCTAATTTCTATTTACCAAATTCAACCGTAAAACAGCGGAGCATTCATGAGCTCTCGTTAGACTATTGTATTATTCATATTTTATTTTATAAAATCACTTTTATTCTAGTTATTTCATTGATTTAAATTGTTGATTTTTTTACGTAATCGTTTTTAGAAAAATACGTTTAAGTTTTTTAACAATTCGCCAATCATATAAATTGTGTCTTGTTTCCTCTACATTTTTACCTGTCACAACCATTTAACACAAAGAATTTCTTTATTATCCTTAATTAAGGCAGCGTTCTAACGAAATCAGCTCTGACTAGCAACTATTGTTATTCCGTTTAGTTCGTACATTTGACACAAACGTGTTAACACACGGCCAATCTGAAATACATACTCATATAGATATTTATACCCTGACATAGACATACCTACATATTTTTGTACTAAGTGGCAATCGAAGCTACGAGACGCTGCTTGGAAGTCAGGATCGCTAACCAAAAAGTCTACTGCCGGGGAATTAAAAATCTGCTATAATTACTAACCGCTTTAATGAAGAATTAAAGTAGGTAATGTGCGAAATAACTTTATGCGCGGCAATTGTTAACCAATAAATAATTACCTGTATTACATAACGTCACATAATATATAATAACATAACGAGATATTTTCGCATCGATGCCTACTCTAATATGCTCAGATTCTTCAATTAAGAGTAATTTATTAACCAGTGTTATGACTACCGGCATAGAACTAATGCATAATAATGCTTAAGTAAGTAAATTGTACAGAAAACCAAGTTATGTTAGGTATATAAGAGTTATAATGACCGCATATTAGTTTGGTTTCTGAACACAGTAAACGGGCTTTGTGTACATAATTAATTTATAGTGTTTATTTGCTCTCAGCAGTGGTAGTTCAGTTGGGAACACACCGTCTTATGATCACAAGACTGCAGGGTTAAACCAGTCGCCCTTACCTCTGAGTTTAAAGAAAACTTACGAACGGATTCACACCACTGGCTTTCGGTGAAAGAAAACATCGTGAGGAAACCTGCATGCCCGATATGTCACAATTAAAAGCGTGGGAAGTCCGCCGATCCGCACTACGCCCGCTTGGTGGAATATGGCCTAAACCCCCTCGTTGTTAGGGGACGCTCGTGCACTCCGATGGAGGTGTATAGCTATGAGACTGAGAGATTGTTCTCATAAACGCTAATGAAAGTTGTAACGGTTTTACTGCCGTACCTTGGGGACCTTTAATTATCCCAGGATAGGTAAAAATGTGGTATCCAAAACATGTTCTAAATACGCCACATTCCATCGAAATCCTTTCCGACATGATTAAGTAACAATCCATCCTGGTTTTAGCAAATACTGCTTCAACACTGGTTCAACCACGTTTGTTATGCATACAACTATCTCTTTCATTTACTTAGAAATTCATGAAACAAATGCTAATTTCTGAAGTGTAGATTCTCACAGAGTTTAGAATCACCATGTCGTTAGAACTAGGTCAAGGAGGCTATTTCCGATAAAGTCTGACCACTTTTGAATGTTAATACGTCTTGTATCTTCGGTCATTGATATGCATATATTTTTCTAATTTATTTATATCTGTGATGACCGTATTGTCTAGACAATGGCAATAAATAAGGATAACAGAGCAAATATAGTAACAAGTATTATCTTACATAAACTTTGTAGTTAACGTTAACATTTTTACTTTTGTACTTAAAAATCAGGTGAAATACTGTGCAACAAATGTTTTAGACTTTGATAATTCTACTCTGCTGAAGTAGATTTTTAATTAACTAAAAAATGATTCTCTTACATCACATAGGTACATTGCTACGATTTCGATTTTAATAAGTCTGAAAGCATATTTCTAATTTAAAATATATTGGTCAAGATCTTAACATTTTAATATCAAGCAGCTAAGCTTTAACATAATCTTCAATTGATGTTAATAATTCTTTGATCACAATCAAATCTCTCACATTGCACAATGGACAGTCATTGATACTGCTGCGCTGATGAAAATAAAACAATGAGTCCAATCTAAGTGATGGAGATCTAAATTTACAGCCGTAATAAGTCGTAATTACTATCTTTGTAAGTCGAGTCCATTTGCATAGAAAAAGGTTTCAAATATTAGTTAAATCATCCATTATAGAAGAACTACACTAAATCTATCCTTTTTACTAAACAATGACATGTAATTAATATGCAAATGATGTACATTGGAGATTTTTACAGGGTCGGCAATGCGTGAGAAACGCCCCTAGGCTTGCAAGCGTCCATAGGCTACAGTAACCGTTTCCCATCAGGCGGACTGTATGCCTGTTTGCCACCTTTGTGGTATAAAAAAAAGAAAAAAATTGCACATGAAAAATGTCTACTTTAATATTAAATTTGTTTAAATTTGGGTATTGTCAAAAGTGATGTGACCTCATGTGACCCACGTAAACAAGTGGCTTAAACTTTAAGTACTCTTTAATGACGTGTCCAAAAGAGCCCATTGAGCCTTTTTAACGTAAAAAAAAGAAAAATATTTCCCAAAAAAAAAAAGTTTAGTTAATAGAGCGTTTAGAAAGTGATCACGAGTAGCATACGAACGACGCCCGGAACTAGCGCGTTTGATAGATCTATGGACATCTCCGCTCTATCACTGTCTATGGCGATAGGTCCTTAAGACACTGATGTTTAATATTAACACCATTATTTATTTAAACAAGTTTAATTAATAAAAAAATATATATATATATCGTAATATATCGTTAAAAAAGGTTCAAAATTAAAGAAAGATTATAAAACATGTAAACTTGCTGAGTTCAACTTTATAGATGCTCTATTATGACTAAACAGAATAAAAAGCTTCGATTTCAATAAATAGCTCACTTGCCAAATATATTTCGTAGAGAAAATCTTACCCTACCTCAAAAGACATATTCTACATAGATTCTCACTCCGAGTTATATCACATCATGAGTCCTTGTTTTTACGAATAAAGAAATGCAACCGACCGTGTACGAACTAGAAAAATCGTAACTATCAAAGTACTTACTATTTTAATCTGTAAACGCTTTAATTCACAGCTTAATTGGACGTAGCGTAAACACAAAGAATAATAATTGGCCTCTAAAACAGACGAGTCATCTAATTGATAAACTTAGCATACTTTGATTATATAACATTCTATACTATTTCTAGTCTTTCTCTAAATCGATATCTCTATGCAATGCAAGCATGGTAATGGTACCTAATAGAAATACACACAAATATAAAACGAATAATCCAGTTTACCTATTTGGTGGTAACTTCTGTAACTTAAACGTGACTAAACCCGGATTCTATTCCCACATTGAATTAATATTTATATACAGGTATATACCTATCTGTCAGTTCTGTCTGTGTCTTGGTGTATGTAAATAATGTCATTAAAAGAAGCTACCATTCTACAAGCTGCAGTTTGGTCGTGTGTAACGAATGTCCCTCGACATTACTACGCAGAATAAGAAATAAATAGATAAGACAAGTATAGGTAACAGAAAACAAATGTATAATCAGTATAGCCAGCGGAGAATCAGATAGAGTTATTTCTTAATTTATCTATTGGGAAAGGAAGGTCTTATTAAAATACACTGAATACCAAGTCAAGATATTCTGTAGTTTCTGATAGTCAGTTTTGAAGATCACATTTCATCACTAACTACGTTAGAAGGTACATTCGATTTGGCAAGAGCAAATGCCAACTAAACAAGGTGTGTTTTCAAGAACGGATATCCGATGAATCACTTAAGAGGATGCTTTGCAATGATTGAAATGGAATATTATTATCATATTAGCTTCAACCTCGATGTTTTATCGGCGCGGCGTTCCCGGTGGAAGAATAAAAAGTAGCTATCTTAATATATATAAATCTCGTGTCACAATGTTTGTCCTCAAACTCATAAACCACTTAACCGATTATAATAAAATTCGCACACCATGTGCAGTTCGATCCAACTTGAGAGATAGGATAGCTTACATATACTTGGACCCGGTAGGTGGCGCTGGTGGGCAGAACGAAGTCTGCCTGGTCCACTAGTCTCATATAAGTTTGTCACACAGAACGGTTAGAATATGTTCAGGAATAACACAAAAGCTGCTTTTTATCCCGATGAAGCCGCGTGGAGTCTCTAGTAGTATAAATATTCACAACATGCCTATAAAATCCAAAACATATTTCGTTTGCAAGTTTCTTCTAAATCCCTTCAGCCGTTGTTGCGTGAAAGTATAACAAACAGTCATACATTCACTCTCACATAGATTTACTTTCGCGTTTTAATATATTATGTAGAGTAATGAGAATTATGTAGTAACTATGTCAAATATTTGTGGGTGTTATATACGCTAAAGTCACAGACTGAACAAATCTTTAAGCAATCAAAAGAATCTACAACGGCGTCAAGGCGAAAGTTAGCTCATCAGATATAGTTATTATAACTTGCAAAAGGTAACCGCAAATATTTTCATTATGTCCATAAGTAAAGCGTATCTAAAGACATCTTCCGGCGGCCCAGTTTTTCCAAATAAAAGTGTAACTAATTCCAGATGGCATTACAACAACCTTGCACATTCACAAACATTATATTTGCTGTTATTAAAATCTACGCCAGCCATATGCTGTAACAAAAAGGTATATTTTTGAATGGAAGTTTAATATGTTATAATTGTAATGTTATGCAACAACATTCTTCGTCATACGTTATGGTTTTGATGTCTACAGTGTTAGTAAAGTACAATTGTTACCAAGCATTATAATAATTGAGAAAAGCTATAAATATTTGAACAATGACGTCAGGTTGTTTCTGAATGCCAAATTTTAAAATGTGAAGTTATTCTCTAATTTACAATCAAATTTATTAATATTTTAAAGGAGACGTGTAATTTAAACTACACCATATTACGATCGTAATTCCATTAACATAGTATATTTATAGTTGCTTGAAAAAATGTTTTACGTAACACATTGGTACATAACAATTCGCGCACAGCTGATTATTATCAAAATAATTTTGGCTAAACTCAACATGTTACGATACTGCGATAAACATGAATTTAATTTGCGAAAGCTTAAACACTAATAAAGCAGGAAATAATAATAAATGTTAATATCACAAGTTAAATAACTTCGCCATTATTTTTGATTTACAATAATGTGTGATCAATCTATATGTATTTATATAATATGTACTAGCTGTGTGTATTGAGCAAGCCGTCTCTGAACTAAATACATAAACACATCCCTATCTACGTACTCCGAAACAATGTCTTTGAGAGCACCAAGTGCCGCACCAATCAGAGCGCGTGGGGTATAGGGGTGGCAGCGTAAACTTTGCGAGGAAATTCAATTAAACTTGAGCGCCCGCCCTTATCTGATGACTCCGTGGAGAGGCCTGCTACGTAACGAGATGTTGCAGGGTTGGCGCACAGTTTGAAATAGGTACTTTTAATGGTAATTTATTAATTTACTAGCTGCCTCCCCGCGGTTTTACCCGCGTAATTCCCGTTCCCGTGGGAATACAGGGATAAAATATAGCCTATGTTACTCGGGGATAATGTAGCTTTCCAAAGGTGAAAGAATTTTTGAAATCGGTCCAGTAGTTTCGGAGCCTATTCATTACAAACAAACAAACAAACAAACAAACAAACAAATCTTTCCTCTTTATAATATTAGTATAGATTAAAAATACGCACGTGTAACCCAGTTCTATACTAAGCAAAATGTTTATTTACTACTTATAATAAAAAAAAAATTATTTATTTATACAGTATATAAGACAGCTGATATACTGTATAAATAAATAATTTAAATACCAAATAGATATGAAATGCAAAGCTGACTGACTTGTCAAATGTATTAGCGAATATTTTTTGTAAGCAACACGCACCATAGGTAGGTACCTACATTACCTATTTCTTTGGCATGATGTTTCATTGCAATATCAACGAAATGTTATATTAACTTATCATTTATTGATTTGTCTTTATTAAGATTAATATAAAAGTCAACTTTAACAGCTTATATACGTCTCCAGTGCACACACAACCACGCAGGCCAAGTGTGGAATGGGAACTTTGCATACCTACCTTTGAATGTGACATCTCGGGCAAGCAGATTTCCTCACGATGGTTTTCCTTCGCTTAAAGATAGTGGTATAAATCTGTACTTAAGTAAAACTCAGATGTACGGGCCAGGTTGAATCAGCCCCTTTTTGGGTCAAGATGTACACTAAACATATTACATATTATTATTATTTGTATAAGGCACAACCCTAAATCTTGAGCCAATAACGTCTAAATCCCCATCCCTCCAAAAGCGGAGCGTCAAGCGAAACTCGTAACCGCTAAGCCTCGACCTGTGACGTTATCAGTCCCCACTTAAGGTTCCTCTCACCCCAATATATCTTCGGCAAACCCGAAATTGCTAGTACACATCGAAATGCCGTTGCATTTTGCACCTTAACCAGTTTTCTTAAGGAAATTTGGGGTATTTATTAGTACTATTATATTCGTTGAAGTTTAATCAAAGCATTTGCTGTTACGTAACGATAGCTTTTGGTGTAAACCAAGAGAGAGTTAGGACTCGCTCCCTGTGGGTTCATTACTATAATAATAAAGAACTTTATTTAGCATGCGATAAGGTCTATTTTTAAGAACCGAATTGTATAGCATAATCTTTTTAAACTTACTTTTTTTAAGTTTATAAATATTATTGTTCGGGAAAGAAGTGGACTGATTAGTTAAAAACTATGTTGGTTCACAAGAGTTATAATAATTAAATAAAAGCAAAAAATACACAACATATCGGACACATACTCAAAACACACTGACAATTCAAAACAAGGCACAAAGCCATTCTAAAACAAAAAACAAGTTTATTTTGAAAATAAGAGCTGATTCCAGCCAGTCGCCAACATTCCGGCTCCCTAGTGGAACACTAAGTCCTGGTGGCAACTGGCTGGGGGTCAGCAACTAGTTGAAGGAGTTTTCGGACTGGTCGGCGTAGGATACCTCCTTTGGTCGCGACGTCTACGACGCGAACCAGTCCGTCAGGTCCCGGAAAAGTTTTTAACACTCTTCCGAGAAGCCAAAGACCTCGTGGAAGTGTATTGTCGGCTATCAATACTACGTCTCCCTCGCAAAATCTAGCCTCATTTCTGTTCTGTCCTCTTGGAATAAGGGTCGGCAGGTATTCGGAAAGCCACCTGTTCCAGAAGTGATCTGCTAGCCTAAGAGCGTGCCGCCAACCGCATCTTCGCAACAAGTCGCTATCTGTAAGTTTGACGGGCCACTGCGCGACAGATGAAGAACCGAGAATGAAGTGAAACGGGGTAATTGCTTCAGGAGCGTCAGTGGAGCTTGAGACATATGTGAGCGGCCTGGAGTTCACAATTGATTCCGCTTCCAACAATAATGTGATCAAGATTTCCTCACGGGGGGCTCTATCTTTTAAAGTTGCGCGTAGAGCTGACTTGACGGAGCGCACGAGCCTCTCCCATGCACCGCCCATGAAAGGTGAGGCGGGCGGAATAAAACGCCACGAAATCTTGCGGCTAGCTGTAAAATCTCGTATGGTGTCATCATAAAAAACAGCAAGTTCGCGGTTCGCTCCGACAAAGTTTGTTCCGTTATCGGAGAATATCGTCGTTGGAGTTCCTCGCCGTGCTATCAGGCGTCTAAGGCTCATTATTGCTGAATCTGACGAAAGTGAGGAGACAATTTCCAAGTGTACGGCTCTTGTAACTAAGCACGTATAGAGAGCCACCCATCTCTTTTCCCGCCGTCGACCTACGGCCACCTCCATTGGTCCGAAATAATCTAAACCAACGTGCGTGAAAGGTCGCGTATGGTGATCAAGCCTTTCTAGTGGTAGGTCACCTGTGGGCGGTGTTATTAATCGGCCGTTTTGACGTCTACACTTCACGCAGGACTTTGCGACGCTCCGAATAGTTGTTCGCGCTTGTAAGATCCAGTACTGTTGTCTTAGCTCGTTCAATACAAGTTCATGATTACCGTGGCCAGCTTCGACATGTTTACGTAGAATCATCAGGCGGACGATGCGGTGGCGACCGTCCAAAATGATAGGCGATTTTACACTCTCGCTCACCCCAGGAGTGGATTTTATGCGTGAGTTTAAACGTAGTAGACCATCCTGACTAAGCACTGGAGCGAGCGCAGCGATGCGGCTACTTTTCGACAGTGGCTGTGAGGCATTCAGGGTCTTGATTTCTTCCAAAAAGCTGTCTACTTGCACCCTCAGAAGCAATATCTTCTCTGCTCGGTCGACGTCAGCGGCAGAAACTTGCGAGGGAGACGCAGTACCACGAGCAGCCTCTGGAAGCAAATTTGGTGAATTACATAAAGATCGAAATCTTCGTATGGCCTGAAAAACCCGGGCTGTTGCGCGTAATAACTGTAGCCAACTACTAAAACGGGCTGCATCTGGGACCAATGGGTCATCTAATATGTAATCTCTTAAAAGACCCGTGAACTCTGGTTTGAGTTCAGCAGATCCATCGGAAACGCAGTCTAAAGTTAATTCTGGTTCACTTGGCCACTCTGAAGACGGATGTATCAGAAAAGAGGGGCCAGTGAACCATCTATGTGATGTGGAGAATTTGACTTCTTTTGGCTTCGTAGCATCGTCTGCGACATTAAGCTCGCTAGGAAGCCATCTCCAATTTGATGGATTTGTGAACTCTAAAATTTCACCTAGTCTATGCGCTACAAATGGTTTAAAATTACGTGCATCACTGCGGATCCATTTCAATACAGTGGTTGAATCGGTCCAGTAAACAACTGAGGAAGGTTTCGTGCGATGAGCGATCAAAATGGTTTGTGCGAAACGACATGCAATCAGTGCTGCCTGCAATTCTATTCGTGGGATGGAAAGTGGCTTCAAGGGGGAAACACGCGCTTTGCTGCCTATTAAGGTAAGCCTGACCGAACCGTCCTCAAAAGCATAGCGCCAGTATGCGACACAGGCAAAAGCCTGTTCCCCCCCATCAGCGATGACGTGTAGTTGGATGTCGCATGCCCCTAGCCTACCCATGTACCACCTTGGAATGCGAAAATTGGCTGTGGCTGTCAGTTGATCAAACCAGGATCGACATTCATTTTCATATTTTGTAGGGACAGGCGAATCCCAATCAATTCCCTCCCGCCATAACCTTTGAATCAGAATCCTACCCTGGATTACTATGGGCATGAGCAGGCCTAAAGGGTCATAAACACTCATGACGCTAGATAGGAGATTTCGTTTAGTTATCTGTATGGCTATTTCTCTACGTCCTATACGAAAACCGAGTGTATCGTTATAGGGATTCCATTTAACACCTAAAGCACCTACATCGTTGTTAGGTGGTAAGTTTATGTCAGAGTTTGATTCGCTATGAAGTTCTTTTGGCACTAAAGCTAGCGCCTCTGGTACGTTCGACACCCAGGAACGCATTTCAAAACAACATGACTTATGAACTGTGACAATATCGGCGGCTAAATGCGCAGCGTCTGAAAGCTCAAATTCACTACCGATAAAATCGTCCATATAATGGTCATAGATAATAGAATGAGTAGCGGCGGGATAATTGGCCTCAAACTCTTTAGCATTCTTATTTTTGATGTACATAGCAATGAAGGGGCTAGATATAGCACCAAAAATTAAAGAAGACATTCTATACTCTTTTACTGTATCCTGTGTATTACCACTGCGCCATAGAAACCTAAGTGCGTCGCGATCACTCTCTTTTATTTTAATTTGGGGGAACATTTCCCGTATGTCTGCATTAAATGCTATCGGTCCCTCCCTGAAACGAAACAAAATACCTAGAAGGGATTGCAATATGTCAGGGCCTTGTAATAACATGCTATTTAGACTGACACCCTTAGTGACAGCTGCTGCATCGTGGACAACCCTTAACTTTCGTTTTTGTGGATGGAAGACACCAAAATGGGGCAGGTACCATCGTAATGAATTTGAAGATTTATTCTTTAAAAACTCATCGTGATATGATAACGGATCACAAAGTTCCGCGTAACCTTTTTGAATAACGCTATCTATAAAGCCATTGTAAGCTGTTGCGAAAGTCTCATCTTTAGACATCTGTCGCTCAAGTGATTTGAGGCGTGATAAAGCGTGAAAGTAACTGTCAGGTAAATCGTTGATTATCTGCTCCTTCCAGGGCAAGCCTACCTCAAAACGACCAGAGCTTAATCTTCGGGCAGACGATTCGACTAAGCTAATTGCGCGTGTGTCATCGGTGTTTTGCCTCGGGGAATATTTTTGTATACCCAATGAGTCTATCTCGTATTGTTTTTTAATAAGTGTTTCAAGAGAATCGAAAGATCGTGAAGCAAAATCTGTTATGTAGGTATTGTTGATGGAATCTACGGGTTTAGCGGGCATACTGTTGGCGAAAACTATAGGCCTAACTGTTGTGGATATAGCGCCATGAACTACCCAACCCAAAAGAGTTCTCGATGCTACAGGTTCATTTTTTCTACCTACTTTCATCTCACGGCTCAATGACAGGTGCCAGTCGGCAGCACCGATGAGAACGCTTGGCGTAGCATTTTGGTATGTTAACACATCGGCTAGATCTGCTAGATGTTCAAATTTTGAAAAGTCTATCAAATCCGTAGATTGTGGACTAAGCCGAAGAGAAGTGATGCTCCGAGCACCTTGAATATAGTGACAGTCTGTAAGGTTACGTCCACGTATGTAAAAATTTACAAGACATACCTCCGTGTCCAAGAACATACCGCCTATCCCGGTGACGCGGAGTTGTTGTCGGCCGGTAGTCTTTGCCCCAATGCGCGCAGCTACCTCGCTGTCTATAAGTGTAGTGGTACTGCCCTCGTCGAGAAGCGCAAACGTGTCGTATGTGCCGTGGGGACCTTCCAAAACGACTGGCAGGATCTTCAGCAAGCCGCGCATTCTCGTTGCAGGCTTGAACACTGCAGCGAGAACGTCACCAGCTTCATGAGGCACGACAGTATTATTTGATGAACCCTGCGGTGGGTTAAGTTTATTAGAGTTGTCTTTATTATCTTGCGGTGAAGTAACATTGTGGAGAAGGGGATGGTGCTGCCTAGCGCAGCCATTGACATCGCATCTCTTGGTACGGCAATTATTCCAGGTATGTGGATGCGACTTAAGGCATCTGTAACAAGTTTTTGTTACTGTTGCCCAGCGCCACCTCTCGTCGACCTCAAGCGATAGAAAAACCTTGCACGTCTTAACGGAGTGCGAACCCTGTTTGCAATATGAGCACTTGCTATCTTTATCGTTAGAAACAGTAGCGAAAACATTAAAATGTTTCGTCATTTTGGGCTTATTAAAAGCGGGCTTACAATTTGACGTGCCTGGTATGGCATCAGCCACGTAGCTAAAGTTGAGTTGTTTCTCGGCTTCGGTCACTAAAAACCTAGAAAGTAATTCTAATCTTGTTACGTTAGGCTCAAAAGGTTTATGAGTTGCTGCGTAATCTGTAAAACGATCTTTGGTGTTGTCACTGAGTTTTGACAGTACCATTTGAAATAACTCAACCGATGACAAATACTCATCCTGTTTGAGCCACCTGATGGTAGCTAAACAGTTTCTAAGCTTGTTAGATAATGTGTTTAAATGCTCCGCATTAGTGCTTGACTTTAAGGGTGCTAGGCCAGCAATTTCGTGTCTAATTAACAATTCTGGTCGGGCATAATTTTGCTGTAAAGCGGTCATCACTTCCTCGGGGTCTTGTGCTTGAAATAAAATGGAGGTAATAGCCTCTCGAGCTGCACCACGGATAGCAACAACAAGACGAGCAATGTTTTCTGCGGGAGAAAAAAATGTTTTAGTACGCTCATAACTACACTTAAAAGCGAGCCAATCTCTAAGTTCGCCTGAGAAGGCGACAAGCTCCAGACGCTTGTGGCGACCAGACATAGTGCAGATTGCCTTTTGTGGGTCGAGTGTAGCGCTAGGAAGGTGTGGGTCGCGAGGGACGTTAGTAAGGTGTGGGTTGAGTGGACCGTCAAACAGGTGTAGACCATGTGTATCGTGATCATTGGTCTTGTTCTGATGTCCAACCCATTCTACAACACGACTCTTAGAACCACATGAACTGTTGTACCTCTGAGACTTTTCGGAGTGTGCAGACTGTGCCTCGAGGGAGGCGAGTTGAGCGCGCAAGTCTATCTCGTCGGCCTCTTGCTGTAGGAGCGCCAGTTTACGTTCACGTTCGCGCTCATTATTAGCACGTTCGCGCTCGCGCTCCACGCGCCGACGCCGAAATTCGGCTTCGACGGCAAGCTTTTGTGCCAACACTGTTGAACTTGATTTAGATATGTGTGAATGTTGCGTTGAATTTCTAGTACCGTGTCGGTGTCGTACCTCAAGTGGTTCCGTGACGCTGGTGGGACTCCCTGGGATTTCTTGCCTTTGTGCAATGTTCCCCGGGTGTGAGTCCGCTGTTGCGGGATTGACCACACTTGTACCGCTCACGCCTGGTTGTGGCTGGGCTAAAACTGCTTCGCCGGTCGCGCTTGCGTTTAATTTACTATTACTTCTAGTAACCACCATAGTTTTGCGTATATACGTATGAGTATACGAAATGTCAAATGAAAGAAAAATGTATTGAAAATTTATGATAAAATTATAGGTGTTGGTAAATTTTATAGCGATGAAGGACCAAAATGTTCGGGAAAGAAGTGGACTGATTAGTTAAAAACTATGTTGGTTCACAAGAGTTATAATAATTAAATAAAAGCAAAAAATACACAACATATCGGACACATACTCAAAACACACTGACAATTCAAAACAAGGCACAAAGCCATTCTAAAACAAAAAACAAGTTTATTTTGAAAATAAGAGCTGATTCCAGCCAGTCGCCAACAATTATGTAAATGCATACTTAATCGGGCAAATCATTTAATTCTGGATTATGTCCACATTTTCAGCGCATAATTAGTTTTAATTTAAATGACGTAATTAAATGGTAAAAGTCAGAACATTACACGATCATTTTAATATATACCTAACACATTGAAAAAAATATTTTAAGAGCCGTTTAAAATTCCGTTTTTACCCAAAAAAAGTAGGTACAATAATATATATATTTTTTTTGGTTTGCAAAAGTTCTAAGTATTATTACATTGAATAAATAAATAAATAAATATCCTGAGACATTTTTCACACACGGCCAATCTGATTCCAAACTAAGCAGAGCTTGTGATATGGTAACCAGGTAGCTGATATACCTACTACATATACTACTTTAAATTTTTTGTATGTATGTTTGTACTGAATTAACTCAAATAGGACTGTGCCGATTTCCAAAATAATTTCACCATTGTAAAGTTACATTATCAGGGAGTAACATAGGCTATTTAATCTCTGTATTCCGACGGAAACGGGAACTACGCGGGTGAAACCGCGTGGAGGCAGCACGTCTATCTATAGATACGTTAGTGAAGTGTGGAGGACCCTTGGAGTCCCAGGAGACGGGGTGACATTGACGCCTTGAGTTATCAGAGCGCCGCACTCTGCCGTCTTACTACGGTTTAATGAATGCCATGCCATGAAATGACTGAATGACGGGTTTATTTATGACAAGCTGTGCCCGTGTCTTTGCCCGCCTGGAATTATCCTACTAATGCCATAAACGAGCTAATCAGCGAAACTTCGTCAGCGTCACGTTCCCTGTTTTGGTAAATGTATATATATATAATCTGAATAGAGTAATATTATATACATATTATTATTATTATTATTACATAATATGTATTTTAATTATTGCATTGTCTGTCATAATATCGGGGTGAAAATCACGTTCAGTTTCCTTTACATTGATATATACAGGCGGAGATAAAAAGTTGAGGTAAATCTATATTTCAGAATATGCCAAAAGTGACCGCACTGTTTTAATAATAGTCTGTCGATTTACACAACTATGATCTCCTATCTGCACCCGAACACGTTAAAATATTAAATGAATTTATTAAATAAATTCTAAAGCCGTTATTAAATTCGGACGCCAGTTTCCCAAAAGTGGATTTCATTCAAAAACCACATTGCTAAGCTGTCCTACGCGCCATAACGTTGTAAGTGCAAATTTTATACAATCGAAATTCTTCATATATTCGTTAAATTTTAAAGCAATAAGGTTTGCATTGGTTTGTACGTGAAAAATTTTAAAGCGTTTACGATTGAAGTAGCGGCATGCGGGAAAAATGGGAAAACGGTGACAGGGCTGAGAGCCGTGATAGCGCGATGAAAGCGTGGTGGGCGCTCGATAGGGTTGTGCTCTAGTATTTTTTTTGTTAAGGGCAGTTACATTATTCCAGATTAAATAAAATAAGTTTTAAATCTATATTTAAGTCAGAAATAAGCATTAGTGATACTGGGGCGTCATACTTCAACCGTTGGGTAATGCCGTGTACCTATGTCATGCTCAAACAGATTTAGACTGAACTGGACACCATGACAAGAACAGTCCGTATCTACATTGCTGACTACATACCGTATGCATCAGTTGCATCACCCACAGTCATAATGAGGCTATATTATCGTGACTTTTAAATGCTAAGGCTTTATAACCGAGAGATATATAACCGTAGGGCTTTATTTTATTCTATTTTGACGTGACAACGTCTTATAAATTGGTTTGCCGGGTGACACTTCAAGAAACTGCGTTACGCTCCGCTCACGTTACGTGACGTTATGTTTTGACGTGACAACGTCTTATAAATTGGTTTGCCGGGTGACACTTCAAGAAACTGCGTTACGCTCCGCTCACGTTACGTGACGTTATGTTTTAAATTGTTACTATTATTTCATCCTTCTTCCTACTATACGAATGAATATTCACATTAAAAACAATTGGTTGCCTGTAAAGTCGGTATACGGGCGAAAGTTTTACGTGACAACGACTTTGAGTGGTAAAATAATTTTAATGTGAATATTCATTCGTATAGTAGGAAGAAGGATGAAATAATAGTAACAATTTAAAACATAACGTCACGTTACGTGAGCGGAGCGTAACGCAGTTTCTTGAAGTGTCACCCGGCAAACCAATTTATAAGACGTTGTCACGTCAAAAATTATTTTACCACTCAAAGTCGTTGTCACGTAAAACTTTCGCCCGTATACCGACTTTACAGGCAACCAATTTTCATTAATATGAACTTTGATATGATGAGTTAGGTATTCAATGCTTACTCCAGTCAGGTGCGAATTGATTGATGATCGAGAAAAATTGTTAAAAAAATGTATTTGAGCTGGTAATGTTTTTACTGATTATTAAACCCAAGGAAATATAAGATATAGGATTTTTTGACGTGACAACGTCTTATAAATTGGTTTGCCGGGTGACACTTCAAGAAACTGCGTTACGCTCCGCTCACGTAACGTGACGTTATGTTTTAAATTGTTACTATTATTTCATCCTTCTTCCTACTATACGAATGAATATTCACATTAAAATTATTTTACCACTCAAAGTCGTTGTCACGTAAAACTTTCGCCCGTATACCGACTTTACAGGCAACCAATTTTTAGAGTGATTATGTGTATTTAATGTACTTACCTGCCTTATTTTACATGCGCTTCTACATTCTCGGGAAATCTGGTTTAGGTTGTTTGAATGAACAACATATTTATGTTGACAATGCTTGTTTAGGACAGAAGCTGAATTCTGACCGAATCCATATGAACTAGTAATCAATTATTTATTATTAACTTATTAAATTGATCTTGTGGGGCTAATATTGCTCACGTTCTATGTCTATTTTTATTCCAACTGAACTTTCGATTTAAAAAAAAAATTACTGTGGCCAGTTTTTTTTTAAATCGATATTTTTTTCATCGCTAACATCGCAACCCTATTAGCCTGGGTATCCAGCGCAGCGGTTCAGTGGAAATAAAAAAAACATGGAAAGTGAGCAATATTGGCCCCACAAGTTCAATTAACGGGAGGCTGTATTGCGGCATCGCATTGTGACAGCTCCTATTCATTTGGATTTATTTTCCACATTCGTTTCACACACCAATAA
Source organism: Thyatira batis (assembly GCA_905147785.2). Taxonomy (NCBI): domain Eukaryota; kingdom Metazoa; phylum Arthropoda; class Insecta; order Lepidoptera; family Drepanidae; genus Thyatira; species Thyatira batis. Next base: position 4,638,775 of record LR990507.1, read on the forward strand.
TTATTTTCACAATATTGCAATAAATATATTTTAGTCGATCTTTATCGTACTTACTCGATAATTGAGCGGGTTTGAGTGGCCACTTAAATATCGGACATGAACTAATATATGGTAGGTTGAACCTACCTATATGGTCGTATTTACATGGTTTATAAAAACTTATTTTTATTGAATTGCCTGTCACCAAAAAAAAAGTGTAGTTATACTATACCCATAACAATTTGTAGTTACCTAGGTAGATAAGTTAAGTGTTTATTTTATGGAACATAAAGTTTATTGTCAACGTACGTATATTACATATACTAGGTACCTACACGATTAATTATATAATAAGGAAAGATTTGAGTTTTTGTTAGTTTGTTTGTTTGTTTGTTTTAAGAAGGCTTCGAAAATACTGCCCCGATCTCAATAGTAATTTCTCCAAAAGAGTGCATAATGTAGCATTTTATTAGTGTAACAGTGAGTACCTAACATAGGCTATTTTTATCAACCGAAAATTGGCGGGTTGATGCATAGACAAAAGAAGTTTAAAAAAATCGTTAGTGGGTGTGACAGCGCTGAATTAGATGTTACCTTTTGAATTCTAGAACCCGGCCACAATCAGTACACCGGTAGGAAGTTTATTTACTAAGCGGGAAACTTTCTATATCTAGACCAATGTAGTAAGGAATTTATTTTTCTTCAACATCCATATTTTCCTAACATAAGGACTGCTCTGGCAACACTGAATGGTAGCCAGTTTTTGGGCTACCAAATTAGGTCTTTATGTTAAAAATATCTACTGGCAGCCCTGGTAACTTTTTGGGTCCATTCCACTAAGCGCTTACACCGAAAAAAAATTATCTTCAGCCATAAAGCTACCACGACCGTACGGTCGCGGGAAAAACGTGACTAATGCCGGCATCTTTTCTTTCTACTTTTTAATCTTTAACAAAACTTTATTAATTTCCCTTATTACACACGTACCTATATCTAAACATTATACAAACTAGATAAAGTAGTTTATTTATTAAACTGTCATCATAAAACATTATAATTGTTTTTTAAAACGTTCTTCAATTATTTTAAAACGCTCAATTGCCCATTCCAATTTTCGATTTTACATGACACGCTCTCAAAAAGTGTAAGAAACAGTCGTGAGCGTGATCATTGTAGTAAGTGCTTAGTGGAACGCACCCTTTGTTACTGATTGATTGAAGTGATCGACTGACACATGATAACAAGTTAAAATTGAAAAACAAGTTCAAAGTGTAGTTTTTATTTAAATATCTCGAGATTTATCTTGTTTCATCAGGTCCTCCGCCAAACTTAACAATGAGTAGTAAAAAAATTGGTAAAATCACTAAAAACACAAAACCAAAAACGTCATCTTTGCCGGTAAGTGCAAGTTAACGAATAAATAAATAAATTACATAGAATTGATTTCAAAAGTATTCTCCAGCACTTATAAATGCTTACGCATAATGACTTATTAACTCCTTTTATAATTTCAGTTAGGAAAAGTGTTCATCCTATTTGCAATATTTGGAGGCTTAGCATCTTATTATGTGTATAAAATGGTCACAACACCTCCGGAAATACCAAAAGTGGACTTAAACTTCTGGTGGGGGCCGTATCCCATGAATCCAAAACAGGATCTATCTATAAGACCTTTTAAGATTGAATTTTCTGATGTGGTGAGTAGACATAACTTTGTATTTAATTATATATTTTTTTTGTTTACAATAAGAAACTATTCTGTTTTTACCACCTGTGACTTAAACTTTGAAATTTTATGGTTTTTGACCCTACACCTTGATAGTAATCATACTATGATCAAACAATGTAATATCAGACAGATGTAGTTAATCTATATGCTGAGGTTGGAGCGAGAGGAATACCAGCAAAATCTCTCTATAACCTGCTGAAAGATCTTGGCCTGGCCAGACCTGCAGTAAGTTCTATACTAGAATGAGCATCTAAAGCAGCATTAGCAGGTTCATACCAGATTTGGCTGGGCAGGGAGAGAAACATGAGTAGTGAAGGTGAGTGTTGATGTACGTCTGAAAGGGGCCCTTAAACCTACACCCGTGTCACAAGTCTCGGGATCTGCTCGTAGTTTCTCTCTCTGTCACATGATGGACCCGGCACCCGCACGGTGAATCCATGGAATGCTAAGAAGTTCGTCTCTCTCTCTATGTGGTCATAGTACAGGAAAGAGAAGAAAAACCAGATTGTATATATCATTTTTATTTCATTCTCACAACAAAATCATTATTATTACAGATAGTAAATGATCTCAAGGAACGCCTGCTACACACCCGTCCTCTAACTCCACCATTAGATGATGTTGGCTTCACATACGGTTTCAACTCAAACTTTCTACAACAAGTGGTTGATTATTGGCAGACTCAATACAAATTTAAGGACCGTGAGCAATTTTTAAACAAATACGAACATTATAAGACTAATATTCAAGGATTAGACATACATTTTATGCATGTTAAACCCAAAGCGCCTGAAGATGTTGAGGTTAGTTGAAATTTAATATTATTTTGCAGTATGGTTGTGGCTGCGGTGACTACTTTCCATCAGGTGCATCGCATGCCTGTTTGCTACCGTGGTGGTATAAAAAATAGCACAGCGTACCCCACTATAATAAACTCATTCTATCAGTTCACAGGTTATGAAACTTATGCTTCCACAAGGAAGCTAGGAAATTATATTCATAAATTCACTCTGATCTGACTCTTTTTTGTCTTATGCAAGTCTCAACCACAATTTATCCAACAAATCAATATTATATACTAGTGGCTCCCCGCGGTTTCACCCGCGTTCCCGGGATAAAAAGTAGCCTATGTGTTATTCCAGAACATATTCTAGCTCTGTGCCAAATTTCAAGCAGATCCCTTCAGCCGTTGGAGTGTGAAAGAGTAACAAACATCCATACTTCCAACTTTCGCCTTTATAATAGTAGTAGGATATTAGGATTTATTTATTTTTGTTTTTAAATATTTATTGCGAAAAGAATAACCTTTTTTGAATTTATAGCCTATTAAAGTTGTATATATATTATTGTGTGTTACCAGGTGGTGCCCCTACTTATTATGCATGGTTGGCCGGGATCCATTAGAGAGTTCTACGAGATCATACCACAGCTGACCACTTACCGTTCAGGGAGCAAGTTTGTATTTGAAGTAATTGCACCCAGTTTACCTGGTATCGGATACTCTGATGTAAGTAATCGTTTATCTATTTATATAATTATTACAAGACTAGCTGCCCCCACGCGGTTTTACCCGCGTAGTTCCCGTTCCCGTGGGAATACAGGGATAAAATATAGCCTATGTTACTCGGGGATAATGTAGCTTTCCAAAGGTGAAAGAATTTTTGAAATCGGTCCAGTAGTTTCGGAGCCTATTCATTACAAACTAGCTGCCTCCCCGCGGTTTTACCCGCGTAGTTCCCGTTCCCGTGGGAATACAGGGATAAAATATAGCCTATGTTACTCGGGGATAATGTAGCTTTCCAAAGGTGAAAGAATTTTTGAAATCGGTCCAGTAGTTTCGGAGCCTATTCATTACAAACAAACAAACAAACAAATCTTTCCTCTTTATAATATTAGTATAGAATCTATTTATATAATTATTACAAGACTAGCTGCCCCCACGCGGTTTTACCCGCGTAGTTCCCGTTCCCGTGGGAATACAGGGATAAAATATAGCCTATGTTACTCGGGGATAATGTAGCTTTCCAAAGGTGAAAGAATTTTTGAAATCGGTCCAGTAGTTTCGGAGCCTATTCATTACAAACTAGCTGCCTCCCCGCGGTTTTACCCGCGTAGTTCCCGTTCCCGTGGGAATACAGGGATAAAATATAGCCTATGTTACTCGGGGATAATGTAGCTTTCCAAAGGTGAAAGAATTTTTGAAATCGGTCCAGTAGTTTCGGAGCCTATTCATTACAAACAAACAAACAAACAAACAAACAAATCTTTCCTCTTTATAATATTAGTATAGAATCTATTTATATAATTATTACAAGACTAGCTGCCCCCACGCGGTTTTACCCGCGTAGTTCCCGTTCCCGTGGGAATACAGGGATAAAATATAGCCTATGTTACTCGGGGATAATGTAGCTTTCCAAAGGTGAAAGAATTTTTGAAATCGGTCCAGTAGTTTCGGAGCCTATTCATTACAAACAAAAAAACAAACAAACAAATCTTTCCTCTTTATAATATTAGTATAGATTACATGATTAAATAACATGATTACATGCATACAACCTTTCCTATATTTCTATCTATACTATTTTATTCAAAGTACTTAACAAAAAATATCAATAAACCTACTTATTCAAGATGTAAATTATGTATAAAGTAAATTTTAATATTATTGAATTTTATAAAAATAAGGTTTTGTTTATTTATTTCATTGGAATCCTTTCTGCTAGCCTGCTTGAATACCAGTTTATCCTTGAGTGTTCGTATCTATATCAGGATGAACTAGTTTGGCCTAGTCTAAACTGGTCTATCCTATCGGGCTTAGGACAAATTAGTTTGGACTAGGCTATACTGGTTAATCCTATCGCGTATAGGAAGAACTAGTTGAGCCTAGGCAAAACTAGTTTGTCCTTAAATCGGGTTTGGCCGGTAACATATACATAATTAAATTATGAAAACTTTAAATTTACAGGCAGCAGTCCGCCCCGGCCTAGGTCCAGTAGAAATAGCAGTAGTAATGCGCAACTTAATGAAGAGAGTCGGTTTTGAACAATACTACGTGCAAGGCGGCGATTGGGGACATGGCATCGGTGCAGCCATGGCCACTTTGTTCCCAGAGGATATACTTGGATTTCACACAAATTTCCCATCACTTTCACACAATTTGGCCAATGTTTATATCGCTCTTGGTGAGTAAGGCTTATAATTTTTATATTCCAAGGCATGTGGTAGCTTGAATTACTGATATCATAGTTAATGAAGGCGAGATATGTAATGTGAAATAATATAATATGAATAGGTATGCATGCATGAATGGAATATATCTATTTGTTCTGTGTCTGGATGTAAATCTTATGTATTAAATTCCCGTGTTTACAATGTTAGTTAACATACTCCTCCGAAACGGCTTGACTATGACGATTTTTATGAAATTTTATATGCATATTCAGTAGGTCTGAGAATTACTATCTATTTTTGATACCCCTGTGATCACGGGAACGGGAACTACACGGGAAAACCACGGGGCAGCAGCTAGTTTCTATATAAGTATGTATTTAAAAAAAACCTAGTATATGTAGTATATCAGCTATCTGGTTACCATAACACAAGCTCACTTTGGGATCAGATTGGCCGTGTGTGAAAAATGTCCCAGGATATTTATTTATTTTTATAATCAACAGGTTCTCTATGGCCGAGTTTATTGGATGATCCAGCAGTGCACGACCGCATGTACCCGCTCGGTGACCATTTCTACAGAATGATGGAGGAGTCTGGATATATTCACATACAAGCTTCCAAACCTGACACTATTGGTATGTATTGCATCCTCATATCCACATGCATAATGAAGGATCTTTGATAAAAATATGGTCCTACTCTGATGTAAGGACAAAAAAATTATATAGTGAGTTTCTTAACCACTAACTTAAATTATTATTATACTACTTTTTTAAATACATGTTTACTTATATAGGTAACACAAAAAATTGTGCAGACAATCGTTTATCCTGGCTAGGAATCAAACCTACAACCACCTTGGCCTAAGTCAAAATATGTTTTTAACAATACAAGTGTAGGAACCAAGTGCTGACACATAAAAACGTAGCACGTAGGCACAGGGCAGTATCACGTACATTTGATTAATAAATAAAACAGTATATATTTATTCTCACTCAGTGTACATATGGTGAACTCTAATTAGATGAACATTAAGTAAAAAGAAAACGAAATGATATGTTTATCTCTTTCACTCAGAAATTGTCTCCAGCGAGCAAATTATATTGTTGTCTCTTTCTTTATATTTCCATCCCTTTCTCTCACAGGTGCAGCCCTCACAGACTCCCCAGCCGGTTTAGCCGCTTATATATTAGAGAAATTCTCAACATGGACCAACCCGGAGTTCAAAAAGTTCAATGATGGAAAACTGTTGAATAAATTCCAACTAACTCATCTGTTGGACAATGTCATGATATACTGGGCCACTAATTCTATAACGACAAGTATGAGATTGTACGCTGAAGCTTTCAGTGTTAAACAGTTGGCTATGAAATTGGATCAGTAAGTTTTTATTTATGTTTAGACCTGACTAGGCTTTGTGGTTAGTGACCCTGACTCTCAAGCCGCCGGTCGTGGGTTCCAATCCCACCCATGACAAACATTTGTATGCATGAATATGTCTGGATGTAAATATCAATATAAGTATGTATTTAAAACTTAGTTTATGAAGTATATCAGCTGTCTGGTTACCATTTGACAGCCTGGTTGGCTTTGTGGTTAGTGACCCTGACTCTAGAGCCCCCGGTCGTGGGTTCGAATCCCACCCAGGACAAACATTTTTATGCATGAATATGTCTATTTGCTCTGTGTCTGGATGTAAATATCTATATAAGTATGTATTTAAAACTTAGTTTATGAAGTATATCAGCTGACTGGTTACCATAACACAAGCTCACTTTGAAGCTTACTTTGGAATGCCGTGTGTGAAAAATGTCCCAGGATATTTATTATTTTACGTTAATTCTAGTATACCAACAAACGTACCTACGTGGGGCATAAAGTTCAAGCACGAGTTGATCTACCATCCGGACTGCGTACTCAAGCTGAAATACAACAACTATCTACACAGTACTGTCGTGGACGACGGCGGTCACTTCGCAGCATTTGAGAACCCCGAACTACTAGCTGAAGATATTTACGATGCAGTTGGAGCTTTTCGACAGTTTCATGGTGTGAAGTATGTACTAATGACATCCCGGTTGGCTTTGTGGTTAGTGACCCTGACTCTCAAGCCGCGGATCGTGGGTTCGAATCCCACCCAGGACAAACATTTTGTATGAATATGTCTGTTTGTCCTGTGTCTGGTTGTAAATATCTATATAAGTATGTATTTAAAAGTAGTATATGTAGTATATCAGCTATCTGATTACCATAACACAAGCTCAATTTGATGCTTAATTTGGAATCAGATTGGCCGTGTGTGAATAAAAAAAAAAAATAATAATATATATAAAGAGGAAAGATTCTCGCTTGTAAATAGGCTCTGAAACTACTGGACCGATCTAAATAATTATTTTACCAATAGAAAGCTATGCTAAGCTATTACAAGGAGTAACATAGAGCATATTTTATACCTACTACTATGCGGGTGAAACCGCAGGGCGGAAGCAAGTTTATTTATACAGGATATGGAATTATGGATAGGATAGGAGTCCTATATCCTTATCCTCTCATGGACATCACAAAAAAGTTTAATTTTACATAATAGTGTATGCAAATGATTTTATGCAATTGTTAAAATTTTCTTATGTTTCGTTCCAGAGAAACCAAAAATGCACCAATAGAAAAGAAAACAACGAAAACAATTTACGACTTCACAGTTAAAGACATAAATGGCAATGAAGTAAAACTGGACAAATACAAGGGCCACGTAGTTATCATTGTGAATGTTGCATCTCAATGTGGTCTCACTGACAATAACTACAGTCAACTGAATAAGCTATATGAAAAGTATGGACAGACCAAAGGTCTTCGTATATTAGCCTTCCCTTGCAATCAATTCGGCAGCCAAGAACCAGGGACCCCTAAGGACATACTAAAGTTCACACAAGAAAAGGGAGTCAAATTCGATTTGTTCGAAAAGATAGATGTTAACGGAGAGAATACACATCCGCTGTGGCAGTTTTTGAAACAATCCCAAAGTGGGTTGATGGGTGATTTTATCAAGTGGAATTTCTCTAAGTTCATTGTCGATAAGAGTGGGGTTCCAGTCGAAAGGTTGGGACCCACTGTCGATCCAACAGATCTTGAGCCGTATTTGGCTAAATATTGGTGATAAATTTAAAAAATGTCTTTTCTATAGATTTAATAGATGCTCAAATTAATAACTCAAACAGTAGTGATCTTTCCAAGCAATTATTATATACTAGCTGCCTCCCCGCGGTTTTACCCGCGTAGTTCCCGTTCCCGTGGAAATACAGGGATAAAATATAGCCTATGTTACTCGGGGATAATGTAGCTTTCCAAAGGTGAAAGAATTTTTGAAATCGGTCCAGTAGTTTCGGAGCCTATTCATTACAAACAAACAAACAAACAAATCTTTCCTCTTTATAATATTAGTATAGATGTATCAAATATAGTAGTATGTAAATTTAATCAATATCATAACAACATGTTTGTTTTGTGATAATAATAATGCATTTATTTAAAATGGACCCTAGTGGACCTTTGATGGTAAATATTTACTAATTGTAAATAATGTTACAATTTACATATAAAGTTCGATGATAAGAGAACAAAAGATATGTGTGTGATCGAATATTGTAAGAATAATGTTTTTTGTATATATTTTATGAAATAAATTGTTTATAAACTGAGTTTTGTTTGAATTATTTAAGATTGTTTTATGGCTATATATATATATGTGTAGTATTAATCTACATAAGAAAAAAAAACGCAAAATCATCGCTGTAAATATTACCTACGTGAGAACAAACAAATCTTCAAAGAACACCAACATTTAATAATTAAATTGTGGCTTACAAAGTTCAAACAGTTTGCCTTCCCAATCTCAGTTTAGACAAGTCTTGGATAGTATTCAGAGAGCTCGACTCACTCCATTGAAGCTCTGGTATAGCTGCTATTATCTGTATAAGTATGTAAATTTTAATAAAAAGATTTACACAACGATTGAGCAATAAAAACCTTTAAACCCAGTTTCCCATAACTCTAAACTCCGGTCTAAATACTTCTTATTTGACACGCAACAAAAATAACAGTGCCGTTTTAAAAAAAATACTAGAATTATTATAGTAGGTATATAAGAAATAGAACCAGTATCATATATTAGAGTAATTAAGAGGAGCATTTAGTTGAAGGAAAATATCGTGAGAAGACCTGAAAGGGCAAGATGTCATTCAGAGGCCTGTGAAATTCGCCAAACTGTACTATGACGGTTGTTTTTTCTGTGTGGGTATTGAACCCGAGTCGTCGTATAATGACTAACAAAAAATTTAAAATTTATTTTTATTAAGGCGTCTGGTGCATTCTTGTATTACTTTAAATAACCAAAAGTAAAACCTCTATGTAGATATTAATAACTTCTATACTTGTTCAAATTATACATTAACTAAAACTACAAATACTACTTAAAATACTTACTATGATTAGATGCATCTGTCTACTCAATATAGGACATTTTACGTAAAAAAATACAAATACATATGGAAAATTTAGATTTTATTAAAAACAGTAAATACTGTAAGATTCAAAAATCACCGACAACAAACTGGGTATGTAATATTGGAATAAATTGTATAAATATAATTGCCCATACCATTCTACTATAAACATGAAAAAAATTAGTACTACATACTATACTTTTAAGTATGTTTACACCAAAATGCATTTATGCTAATAAGCATTAATTACTTAAATTTATTTTAAACATTCTTGCAAGTATCTACTGCATATAAGTTTTGATGTAAAAATGCACATTAAATATAGATTATTGCTAACTGTTACTTGTAGTGTGAAAATAACACCTGGGAGTGACTTGCAAGGAATTATTTGCAATTTTAACTCAGTTACATAACTACAATACATAATGATACAATTTACTTTAATATTACAGCAATATACCAACTCCTGTGTGACGGTTGATAGAGACTAATTGTTATTGACAACAGAATACTAGAGAGATCTTTGTGTATTGCTTCATATCTTACTTCTGTTAATAGTTAATGAAATGTTCCTTATTAATATTATGGTAAATGTGTTCTTGGGCAAGCATTATTAATCCATACTAATATTATAAATGCGAAAGTAACTCTGTCTGTCTGTTACGCTTTCACGCTAAAACTACTGAACCGATTTAAATGAAATTTGGTACACAGATAATCCAGAGCCTGAGAAAGGACATAGGCTACTTTTTATCCCGGGAAAATTGAAGATGCCCCGGGAACGCGGGCGAAGCCGCGGGAGCCATAAGTATATTAGTAAAGAGAAGGTAATTTAGATAAATGTTCTTTATATACTGTGGTAGCTTCTCTCATACTGCGTAACTAACTAAATATCTTTTTTCTTTAATAATAGGTATATGTTACAAACTTTATTAATGTGCCACAGTCTCAGATTAGAAAAACTACACAAAATGATCCCTATAGTACATTATCATCAATAACTTTCAAACCCTAGCTCAACTAACAACCGCCAGCCACATTAACTCAAGGTATGTCTTTGATGACCTCTGCCAGCTGTTCCCGGGTGTACATGTGGAACATTGACCCCGGTGTCATTGTCACCACTTCTACGTTGCTTTCAGACAGCTTCTCTTCCATCACTTGTTTGAGGATTGTTAATGCAGACTTGATTGCCTCTTTTAATGTCATGGACTTATGATAGACTTCCTGTGAGAAAAATGTAAAATGTTATTATCATAATGTCATATTTTTGGCATGACAACTCACTGCTGCATATACTATATAAATATGGGAAATATTGCACAGTCATCTAGCTTGCCACATCTAACTAAGAAGATTGATTACATTGATGTTGAGAGCTGAGATTTCAGTATCTTTAGAAAATTTATATTGTATAAAACTAGACATGTGTACCTGCATTTTTCATTTACTAACTTTAACTACATTTTACGAAATGGGCATCAGTTATAGTATAGACACAAACCTTAAGACTTTGCTGAGCTCCTTCACTACCAGAACCTATTGCTTTAGCATCATACTGCACAAATGTACCACTGGGATCCATGTGGTATAAGAGGGGGCCTTTCTCATCAATACCTTAAATCATAAATATTGACAGTTTCAAATAAATTTGTTACAATTTCGAGAAAATACATGCAAACTGAAGTTATTCGATTTATTGAGCATGCATTGATAGTTTTACAGTTGATATAGTTAGGCTAAATAGTCATAATAAATCAAATACTTTAGTAAATGTCAGTAAAACCGCTCCCTTCTATAAACTTTTGCTTCACCAAGGTGAAGTTGCAATAAAACAAAATTGATTTAATTATGATTTTATTTTGTAAGGGAATAATTACTTATAAAATGGAATAGATTTAATAGAGGGATAGAACAATATGTTTTCTTACCTGCAAACATAACAGCAACACCAAAAGGTCTAGACATAGCAGTTCCACTATCATCATCACTGTCTCCAAACTGAATAGCAAGGTTGGACACAGCCTGGGCACAAGACTCTACACTCATACGCTCATTGTAAACAAACCAGTGGTTCTGGCACTCTACACGAGCACGTTCCACTAGAGTCCTGAGACAAATATACATTACACTAGTTAGAAATTAATTATAGAAGAATTATTTACTATTGTTATGAACAGAATAAGTTCCTTAGTATAATTTCTAAGATTTTAAGGGCATACTTTATGATATATGACATTAACTATATCATATATGTATATAGTATTCTCCAATATTTTGGTGTTTACAGATTTATGTTTCAATTTGAATAATGTTAACATGCAAATTCAGAAGTAACACTAATTAGGGTGTATAAGAGCATGCATAAGTAACAACCCTCGCTGCATTCAAATAAGTAATTGGGTTTCAAAAATATTGATGAAATCTTCCCTCAATGTATTAAAAATAATTGATTTATTTAATTGACCGTCAGAATATTTGATAAGAATGCTCACAAGAGAAAGTGTATTAACAGTACTTTGGTACTCACAACAATTAAGATAAAGAACATACCTAGAATCAGCCATGAGGCCAGAAACAGCGCAAGCAATATGCCTATCGACCTCCACAATCTTCTCAATAGTGGTTGGCTCCATTAAAGGAGACGTGATCCTCTTTTCAACGGCCAACACTACTCCTTCAGACGTACATATACCAATCGCCGTAGAGCCAAGTTTAATAGCTTCAATAGCATATTCCACTTGGAACAGCCTTCCTTCAGGGCTGAATGTATTCACGCCGCGATCATATTCAGAACGGGTGAGAAACATCTGAAAAAAATACGAAAATTTATCGCCGGTCAGGTTATGTACAATGACAAAGCGGTATTGATATAAGATTTCATTTTGTAGTTGGAACAATTAAGTTATCTACTCATACCTTGAATGGTTCTGTGTTCGATGTGAAAGACAATTAAAATAATGAATTTATTTGATTATTTTAGAATTGTAATTTAGTGAGTAATCAAAAAACACAAGAACCATAGAAAAAGAAATCACTCACTATGACAAGTTTTTTTTTTTTTTTTTTTTTGAAGGGACTTGAAGGTGTTAGCCTCTGATGGCTTTTACACCTTTACGCGGGCAATCGGTGAGCGCTGAGGGCTCTCAACCGTAAATATATTTTTAATACAGTTGCTCAAAAAGTGGTGTATTGCAGGGGCGTTTAGCGTTCGGGAAGTGCGCTATTACACACTAGTGCTTTTTTTTTACCTTTCCCGAACTCGTGCGTGCATCTTTCCCAACTGTCAAAATAATGTCTATTAAAAAGAAAAACCAACCATGAAGGTTTTACTAAAGAGTTTTTGTGATTAATACAAATACGTATATTTCTAAAATGAAGCTACAAATTTATTCCAATATCAGATTTAATGATTTCATTGAATGAGTTATGTTAGATTTCAGTTCATCTCATTAAATTTCATTATTATTTCACATCAATAAAAAAAATATACTGAAGACTAAGCTGTATGGATAGTTCCCTTTGCCTACCAAAATGGGCGAAGAAAAAAAAAACTCTTCTTATATTCTACGGTTGGCGCCATTTTCCAGAAATTTTCTTTGCGAGTTAAGTTTATTGTGTTTTTATTATTTTATTAAATTGCTTCATTTTTTCGCAACTGTATTAAAAATAGTCGTTCAGTACACTTGCGGAACCGTCATTGCAACTTGTTCCGACTGCCAACCCTCGCCTTCGGCTGCGCCGCGGCTCGGGTAGTCATTCGTCGGAACTCTTTGCAATGACAGCCTTTCCGCACTTGTAATGAAATATACTATTAAGCAACTGCGCTGAGGGTGTCCCCTGCGGGACCGTGCCTCGGCTCAGGGCGTTGCTGGGGGTGAGGGACTCACTGGTTTGATTATTTGGGGAATTTTTATTTATCGGACATTAACTATGACAAGAACTTTGCTTTGATTATATATAGTAGGGAGAGGAGCATGAAGAATTAGTAGTAGTACTATCGATATAGTCGATACTTTTGATTCAATTCCTATTTAGTATTTGTGCATTATTTTAAGATACTACCATATCCATACCTATTATTATTAAGCTTTTGCTTGCTGTGCTCTATAAATGTGTTTTGGCTAAAACAAGAATGCTATAAAATATTAATTCCACTATTGAAGTTCTTTCTGGTTCAGACGGTATCAAGTAGGAACATCGTACATCCACAGTAGTAATATTCATTTATCATCGGTATATCGATTTGTTCGATGTTTTCCATACGATATATCAGGCAGATTTATTGTATTCAATTCATTATTCACATAAACATCAATCTTTTATTTTTTTATCGAATCAATTAAAAAATTAATAATTTATATGGATTTTCTTAAAAGTAGTAGTAGTTTTTTCCATGTATTATTTTTAAGTTTTGACAACCGTCCACCTATTTTAATCGTATCAAATAGATGTTATTTATCTCCAAATAAATAAGTTAATTAAAAGCTACATACTACACACATTCATGCATGCATGCATAATCTTGTTTTTAAATATCATGTACACAATTCTGCCAGTGTCAGGGTGTTCACCTCGCCGTTCAGGGGTCGCGTTCACGCGACAGCGTTTTTAAAACGCGACGCTTTTTTATCGAGCGGCGGTGCATTATCAACTTTGGGGGTTGGAAATAGAGCATATTATGGTACTTGAGAATGGATTTTTTGTGTATGAACGCTTGTTTACCGCACGTTAAAAAACTCTTGTGCGAAAGGGGGCTTAATATTCTGCCCCTCCCTTCAATAGTGACATGACAGTTACCCGTTTTTTTGTATGCGTGGCATGAATGACAGATGACAGAGATACAATTCATACAATAACAAAACACTCAGTACCGTACCGCTTCCCCAACACTTTTTCTTTAAATCAATATAGGTATTACAGCTGGTTTTAGCACAAAGGGCCATTTATCATTTTTAGTGTAAATATATTAATTATAAGTAAACATGTAAGCAACATGATAAGGGCAAATTAAATAACTTACTGTTGATATAAAACAAACCTGCTCCGTATAAAAATTTAGTTCAATGAGCAGTGTTGATGGGGTACTACATTAGGTTTTATATAAATTATCATTGTGGTGTTAGAGGAGAATTGTAATACCGGCACGTCTACTACTAAAGAGGCACTGTGATGGTGCAACTACGTAAGTACCTCTGAAATTAACGTGTAATTGTCTACTACGTGGGAACTGATTATGCTCACATTTGGTTAACTTTATCCATAATATCCATTGTAAATAATAATAAATATAACAATGTTGTTATACTTACGATGGTAAGGAATCTTCATGCTTGCTTCTACCATGAGGTTTCATGTTTAATGTGGCTAAGGCCCTGACAATTTATCAGAACTATGAACTTGAACCTAGGATTATATCCTAATTTAGTGTACTTACCTTCACTGTGTCAAATAACATCTACTTATCCATATAACCCATCAAGTTAGAGATGCCTCACTCAGATGATTCTATACACCAACTACAAAACCATATTAAATTAATTAATTAATTTTTTTCAGTCTCATTCAGGGCCACTACTATAACTTTATTTCGTAAAACTAAATATTCAATTTATCTTTCACAGTGCAATTAAAAAAAATTGCTATAGCTTCATTAACACTGAGTACATTTGTTGGTGATTATATTATTAATATTTATTATGAAAAACATTATAAATGTTTTAGTAGAAATTCTTTTAATACATAATTGAGATTTAACCCAATTTTAGGCCTAACATTTATATTTGAATCATTAGTTCATAGTTCATACTACATTACTTTTATTTGAAAGCCATGACCAATTTCTATTGGGTGACAAAGTTTGGCTGCTTACTATTCTTGTGTATATATACTTGTCTTTTTTATATATTTATTATTTTGTTTCAGAATAAGAAATTTATTGACTATATAATTATGAACAATATTGTTTCAAAAATGGTACCGAAACATGTCCTTGGAGCAATTGTATCAATCACTAAAACTGAGACAGAATATATGATACAATATGAGACAAAAGAGCAAGCCAAATTGAATATTCTAAATAGTCATGTATTCAAATTCTACATGTCCCCATCAGGAACTTTCCTAGACTATCCTAAACCAAATAATCCAGATGACATTGCAAAAATAAATTTAAAGAAAGTCACAGACTATGGCACCAAAGATTTTGACGAATCTTATATAAAAGAAACTGACCATTTCTTTGTTGTTCACACAAATAAAATCAAAATAGTTTTTGATAAGATAATTGGAACAATGGTAGTGCATGATAAAAGGACAAATAAAGATGTGTTGCGTGAATCATACCCACTATCTTATGCAGATAAAAAAGCAATGCAAACATTGCATCAAGACAAAGATGAATATTTCTTTGGTGGTGGTATGCAGAATGGAAGATTCACTCACAAGGGAGAGTCAATTCAAATTGTCAACACTAACAACTGGGTTGATGGGGGCGTCACATCTCCTTGCCCATTTTATTGGTCGTCAAGTGGCTATGGAGCATTAAGAAATACTTGGCAACCTGGCATTTATGATTTTGGTGTTAACACATCAGATACTATCAAAACAGTTCATAGCGCTGAAGATTTTGATGCATTTTATTTCATTAATTCTCAACCAAAGGATATTCTGAATGATTATTATGAACTTACTGGGAAACCGCTTTTTATGCCTGAATATGCATTCTATGAAGCTCATTTAAACACATTCAATAGAGATTATTGGGTAAAAGTAGATGCAGGAACACCTGGTGGTATTCTGTTTGAAGATGGTCTTTATTACAAAAGTTATCTACCTAATGAAATGGAAAATAAGACAGGGATTTTGGAATCTCTGAATGGCGAAAACAATAACTATCAATTTTCAGCCAGAGCAATGATAGATAGATATAAAAAATATGATTTGCCTATTGGATGGTTTGTTCCCAATGATGGGTATGGTTCAGGTTATGGGCAAACTGATTCCATGGAAGGTGATATCAAAAATTTAGAGAATTTTGCCAATTATGCCAGAGAAAATGGAATAGAAGTCGCTTTATGGACTGAATCCAGACTGGAGCCAAAAGATCCCAACCACCCAAAGAAAGGAGAGCGAGACTTGAGTAAGGAAGTTGGAATAGCTGGAGTAGTCGCACTCAAATGTGATGTAGCTTGGATAGGTAGTGGATACTCTTTTGGGCTTTCAGCTGTAGATAATGCTACAAATTTATTTATTAATGAAGCGAAACAACATGTACGGCCAATGATTATAATGGTTGATGGCTGGGCAGGAACTCAGCGATATTCAGGAATTTGGAGTGGAGACCAAACTGGTGGTGAATGGGAGTACATAAGATTTCATATCCCAACATATATTGGTACAGGCCTATCTGGCCAACCTATTGTAGGCGCTGATATGGATGGAATCTATGGAGGCAAAGATAAAGAAGTAAACATACGTGATTTCCAATGGAAGGCTTTTACACCTTTGCAGTTAAATATGGACGGATGGGGTAAAATCCCCAAAACTCCCTTCAGCTTTGATAGTGAGACCACAGCCATCAATAGGGCTTATTTAAAACTCAAATCAATGATGATGCCTTACAATTATAGCATTGGCCATGAATCAATTAATGGTTTGCCGATGGTTAGGGCCATGTTTCTTGAGTTTCCAAATGAACCTTCTGCCTATACAAAAGATTCCCAATATCAGTTCATGTGGGGTCCTAGCATTCTCGTCGCTCCTGTCTACAAGAAAGAAGTCAGTAATGAGAATTCTGTCCGAAATTCCATTTACATGCCCGGTTCAAATCAAGTGTGGATCGATTTATTTACTGGAGATCGATATCAGGGTGGTAAAATATACAATAACATATTAACGCCCTTGTGGAAAATACCTGTATTTGTGAAAGATGGTGCAATACTTCCTTTGGTCAATCACAATAATAACCCCAATGAGATTAAAAGAGATAATAGGATTTTCACGTTATATCCGAACGGTGAAACAAACTATAGCATTTATGAAGATGATGGCATTTCAGCCGATTATTTGAATGGTCATTCGGCTAAAACCAAAATAAATATAGCTGGTCCTAGTTCTAATGAACATGGTAGCTTATTTATACATATACACAAAACCCAAGGATCTTATCAGAAAATGGTAAAAGAAAGAACCACTCTTATTCAAATAATGGCCTCGCAAAATGCTACAGATATAAAAGCAGCTATTGACGGCAGATCTATTCATTTGAATAAAGCTGAAACTTATGATGAGTTTATCGCAAAGCAAAATGTTTACTATTTCAAGAATAATTTCAGTTTTAATCCTTTCTTAGACGCTTTTGGCAAAGAATTAATAGAACAAAGATTCCTTCTGATAAAGATCGAAAGTGTTGATGTCACTTTACACGAAATTCAACTAAAAGTCAATGGATATGCTAACATAGGAGACGTTTTTGGTAGTACTACTTCGTTAAATAAATATGTCGAAGCGCCATCAGATTTTTCTGAAGTTAAAGAAGAAGCAACACCAACATCGATTACATTAAAATGGAAATCAGCCAAAGATGCCCTTTATTATGAAATCGAAAGAGATGGAACCATTTTCAGCAATATTATTGATACAAAGTTAAATTTTGAAGGGTTTAAATATGAATCAAAACATAATTTTAAGATCCGATCTGCAAATATTGAAGGTGTTTCGAAATGGAGCGATCTTCTTGTTGCAGCAACAAGTCAAGATCCATATAAATTTATAGTAAAACACGTGAAAGTATCATGCAGTATTTCCTGTCAACCTTGCCAAGAGATTTGCAAATTGACTGACGGTGACATTAGCTCTATATGGCATACAAATTGGAATAAACCTGATCAAGCTAATCCAGTAAAAGGTAAAGTTATTCAATTGCATTTTGATTTAGGAAACGTTTACGAAATTGATAAAATTGTGTATACACCACGAGAAGATGCTGGCAATGGAACTATTCTGGTAGTCCAATATAGGGTTTCAGTTTATGGTAATGACTGGAGCAATCTCTCAGATCGTATTGTTTGGAACAAAGACAAGTCCCCAAAAACTTTAAGTATGCATGGGGCACAATTCAGATATATTGAGCTTAATGTTGTAGACGCTGTTGGAGGTTTTGGCTCTGGTAAACATATGCATTTCTATAAGAAAATTTAGGTAGATTAATATACTCATAGTATTATTGAAGAAATTATTTTTATATGTATAGAGATACTGATTTATATATTTTTTGGCAATAATAACAAAATAAATTAATATATTTAAAATCCATCACAAATAAATTACTTAAATAATGATAGCTCAGTTTTATTTACTTCAATTCTGCTGCAATTCTTCGGCATTTCTTACTGCTATAATTGTACAGACAGAAGAATTTGCATCAAAGATACAACTTATGGATATGTCTTCTAATACACAGCTGTATTCGTGATCAGGATATCTGCCCCTCACATAATGAGATCTAGGATCCTCAGAGAGCAGGCTTTCTATATTACTCTTGAACAATTGAGTGCGGTCTCCAATTAGTTCATTTAACCTAATAAGGGCGTCATCGGTGAATCTTACTTCAAAAGTCTGAGATGGTGGATTTGAAATCCATGGAGCAACTCTTATACCGTCGTGGTTGATACTTATTAGATGAGCTGATTGTGGTGGAGTAAATCTCTCTTGGCCATCAGGAGCTCCGCGTTCAGTATAGGGTCTTTGTATAGGTGACCTGGTTGTGAAGGATGAGCCGTCAAGTAAATCAACACTAGATGGAGAGTCTGGTGATGGTGAGATTGGAGTCAAGAGATTGCTCTGATGTTCTGGAGATAGTGTTTCTTCAAATGGTGAATGAGATTGAGGGCTGCTTGTGTCTATGCCAATTGTGTTTGTTACCCGAGGACTTAGACTGAAAATAATGACTAACTTGTTATTTCTGACAATACAAGACTATTCAATATATTATGTATCAGTAATTAATATTTATATAAATCAATAAAATATGCTAATCCTGAGGAAGCTTAACTTTAGAGTGTTTGGACCGGTCTTAACCATAAGGTAAAAATTTTCGGTGATAGGCTGAAATCATTGGTTCAGAAATATAAATACTGCTTCTTTAGTTTAGTAAAATAATTGCTATATATATGGAAGATGCAAAGGAGAACCAAATATTTTTATTTACCTCTCAGGATCATAACTAGCATCTCCTACGTGTAAACTGGCCAAAGTTTCAGCAACATCACTAATTCCCTCGGTAGGTGGTCTTTCTTGGGATGACATGGGTGTTCCACTAAATGCCGGAGTTGGGTAATCATAATGTGGTATATATGGTTTTATATCCAACACAGGAGTCCCGTTAACCATGTCTACTCCTAGGAAGTGTATTTTATTGCCTGAAAACAAGATATATTTCTAAAACAACTTGCATCTATTTTATGTTTTCTTGCTCTGTAATGCTCTTTACAAGCACTAGTTGAAAGCTCAACATCAATGTTGTTTAGAGCTCAAGGGATTATTGGCTTACTATGTACAAACTTACCTTGAATGCTTTGTATCTTGACAAGAGAAAGGCCAATAGTGCATGGTCTGTGAGGAGACCTAGTTGAGAAAACTCCACGCCTCTCGCCACCAAGACGAGGTGGCGCCACTTTGGCTGATATGCTGGTACTCTCAGTAGCATGGAAATGGAATATAATCCTGTAATTATTAAATAATCAATTTCAAGTGTCTTTAATCTACATCTTAATCTATACTAATATTATAAAGAGGAAAGATTTGTTTGTTTGTTTGTAATGAATAGGCTCCGAAACTACTGGACCGATTTCAAAAATTCTTTCACCTTTGGAAAGCTACATTATCCCCGAGTAACATAGTCTATATTTTATCCCTGTATTCCCACGGGAACGGGAACTACGCGGGTAAAACCGCGCGGAGGCAGCTAGTATATAATTTGAAGGATCTACATTTTAGGTGGTTAATTTGTTTTATATCCTGAAAATTTAAGATAAATTTAAGGATGCTTTTTTTTTGCCTGCTTCACCACCTCAGTGGGGCTCGCAAGGCTATCAACTGCGGCCCCACCACTTGTGGCGGTTGCCCACAGTTCAGGGGCTTGTATAAATTTAGGGATGCTGTAGCAACTCTACTCTTTTTTATTGAGCAAAATCATAATTTTGTCACAAATTATTTAAGGCGTCTTAGCCTTGAAACGCTACTCAAAACATAAATTGCTCTTAGCTTTCGTGTTTGAGAGACAGGCAAGACTCATGTATTGCATATGTATGCATAGCAAATCATACTTATCAACTTATTTCACATTGAAGATGACATATAAATCCTTGTGTTACAGAGCTTAACTAATGTAGGTACTAACCATATATGAGAAAACTCTTCTAATCCAATCATAGCATGGTCTGGATTATTAAAAATAGATGTATCAATAACAACTGTTCCTTTAGACTTTGCCATGACTGTTGGTTGACGAGGTACACCCCTCTTGTTCTGAAATGATGTCTCAATAACTCCAATTGGTTTGTATGTAATACAATTTTCTGATGTTGAAGTCTGCTCTTGGACATTATTAATTACTGTTGTTGCTGTAAGTGAACCAAACAATTTGAACAAATAACAGCTATTATTAGCTGAAAAATTGGTTTGTCATAAAAAAATTATGTAGCATAAAAATTAAATGAATATATATTAATTACCTTCATCACCACAACTAGCACAACGTAGCCCGCCGAGTGCCAATTTGATCAATTTAATCTCTTTCATTTGCTCATGTTTCAGAGCACAAAGTTGTTGCCTTAAAAATAAACATATTAATTAAACCCTCTTTAAGTACAGAATAGATTTTCATTCATGTTTCACATTTAATAGGCACCTTAAGTTCCTTATTTCGGTTCTTGCCAAAGCAATTTGATTTTGGTATGTCTCTATATTATCCGTCATATTTAAAAGCTTTAAGCCAATTCCTTATGTCCGATTAGAGCCTTGACTGATTTTAAGTCTTTGTGCAATTTAGTTCTTAGGAGTAACCTCACTTATTTGTTATTTATAACCTATTTCTAAAAAGATGAAGCAACCACTATAAAATAAAAGATTTCTTCTGCTTTAACGATTTTATAATTTTTATTCAATAATAATTAAAATTTCCATATTTTTTATATTTCGTTTAATACTGTCTAGTGCTACTTCATCTAAATTTAACTAGCCCTCGTACAATTTAAAACTAGGATATTAAAACACATTCATTTTATTTAGAGATCTTAAGTACTATAAATAATTATGATTTATTTATAAATTATATCATAGATATAATAAATAGAAGCACAGGATGACAGGTTCCTTTAGTTTATGGATAGTTACTATACTCTTTGGACAGGACCATAGTCACCAATGCAAATAAAAATACCAATGTCAGATACATTATTATTCTATTACATAGTGCGCATACGGCGCACACCGAATAAACAAACTGTAAAAGTCACAGACAGATCTAGATCAAGTCTATCGCAACTTAAATATGTGGTCAAAGAATTTTCACAGGAAAATTAAAATTTACTTATTTTTTAATCTGATAATGTAAATGATAATCGATGTCGATCATAGAACATTTATACCTCCTGTATAGGTCTATTATATTACTCTTTGATTTAGACTCACGATGTCGATGGATTTCGAATAAATAGAAGGATGCACTACTATTTCATTGTACCAACATTATAATAGAATAACAAATTAATAAATTAATAATTTTAGGTTTTGTTTTAATGATTTTTTATTTATTGAATAGACATTGAGCACTTAAGTTTTAAATATAGTCGGATAATGATATAGGTAGGTTACTTATTTTTTGTATAAAACAACAATTAAGTTTTATGCGGACTGCATATAACTTAATTTAACGTGTAGCCTTCTTAACGTAGTAGTTTCATTGATACATTTACTTCACTATACAGTTTAAATTATTTCCATTGATAAAACTTATAATGAGGCAGAAGCACTTTTGACAATCAAAAAGGCATTACCTACACTACACTCGTAGTGTTAAGCGTCGTAAATAATAAAAATAAAAGATCAATTCTTCTAGTCTAACAAATAATAAATAGCAAAATCTGCACATATTTCGATGCTTAATGCTTATTACGCTAATTTACAGTACATATGTCAGCATAATCGTGATTCATTAGTACCCAATGAAAATTGTACAATATATAGCTCATAAGCAAATGAACCATTATTTTTAACCATTATGCTTATGGGCATAACAAAATTTTCTAAATCAAATTATTATTCGTAGGAGGACACGAATTTGATGTTTCAATAGGGTTATTGCCCGACAAGACAACAAACTTTTAGTCGATATCGATACCAATCTGGCTGAATCGATTTGAACGTTGAGTTTACATCACTTAAAATTGCGGTCTGCCATTCGCCGCACACGTGCTTAGCAAGATTTTGTGATACTTTTCATAACTTATTTTAATTTACAGCTTTCGCTGAGCATCGCTAAGCGACCTGTATACGGAAATTGTTAAACAATATCAATCGTCATCACATTTGGATCGTGAGTAATTTTTATTAAAATTTATTTTGACATGGGGTGGGGCAAAAATGTCTGAGGACGGTCGCCACGTGTCCCACATTTTAATTTTCTTCTGTTCTGAGGCTAATCTGTACCGAGAAAATAGTTTTTTTGAACGCATACCTAACGCAATCTCTATTTCCGGGCAACGCAAATGTATTTGTGGCTTTGTGGAATTAAACAACGCGGACTATTTTGTTTTCCCTTGATCGATATTTTTGTGTGCCGGTTTTGTTCTATCACGACATTCACGACCCAACCTAGACATTTAGTTTGTTAAGGTAAAGCGGTAAAGTTATTGACGATTATTCTATTAAGGTATTATTACTCCTCTCATAACACCATAAGCATCTTACGAATTTGCGGCTTTACTTATACCTTCTCATTAAAATTGGATTAATGCTTATCTAAAACTCTTGAAATAAAATAATATTTATATAGGTAGTTATAATGTGCATGTACTGATTTGATTTTTCATTTTGCTAAATATGTAATAGGTTCAATATATAGTTTACTCTCTAAGCATGCATAAAGTGCAGTCATATTATCAATAATTATTATTAACATCTCTAGATAGATTCCAAGTAAAGTTTAAAAATATTTTTTTGAGATATTTGTATCAATAATTTCTACAAATAATCAGGTAAGTCAGCATTGGTAACAAAGACTTGTTACATTTATATGGGCACTTGGTCCTGAGAGTAAAAAAAAGCTATATGCATTCTAAATTTATTTATGACTAGTTCAACCTATTTACCAGTTAAAATAACAGGTGGTTGAGTTTCACTGGAGAGAAAAAAGGGGCTTTTGTCAATAAAATGCTGGATATACTACATATACTAATTTTAAATACATCTTCTTCTTATATATAAAATTCTTGTGTCACAATGTTTTATGAATTTTTATATGCATATTCAGTAGGTCCGCTACTATCTAGTTTTGATATCCCTGTGATCACGGGAACAGGAACTACGCAGGTGAAACAGTGGGGTGGCAGCTAATACTGATATAGATGGATATTATTTCTTATTTCAGTCCCACATAACCAGTTTTAATGGCAATGGTGATGGAAGCGAAGGTGAATGGAGGCGAGGCGGAGTCGCCGTCCGAGCTGCCGCCAGCGTTAGCTGAGAAGCCCGCTGGTCTGCCGCCTGGCAAGTATGCTCTAGTCGGCTGGGACATGGACACCACTGGCAGGCGGCTTATTGATGAGGTAACTATACAGTTATATCTAATAGTGGACCCACCAGACTTCGCTCTGCCCAGGGCCACCTACCGGGACCAAGTATATAAATAAATATCCTGGGACATTTTCTACACACGGTGGATCAATGTGAGACATTCAATACATATTTTTTAAGTTGGAACAAACTGCACACAGTGTGCAAATTTGATAAAAATCTGTTATGTATTTTGGGCGTCCATCTGGACAAACAAGGGACACAAAATTTTATTTTAGTGAAAGTACTTACTGCTAATATACACTAGGGCTAAATATAGTAAAGTAAAGATATGTGTGTGTCTGTTACTCACGAGTCCCTATTTGGGACTAAATGAACTAATTTAGTATTTTGTTTGAAAGATTTATAAAGACTTATTATTTTATATTATTTAACATATTTTACCTATTTGTATAGCATTAACTAGTTAGGATAAGTCATGGAAAAAGCCACCTTCACAATTTCTTTTATCACAAACTACCCATGTAGCCTTACGCCCGATGTTAATACTCTATCTCCTATCCGAGAGTAAAACCAACGAGTTGTCAAAATGGACGGATAGCTTATTGGCAAGCAAAAACTATCATTTTCGAACAGATTCGATCGATCGTAGATCGAAGATAGATTGATTTTAAAGCATCACCCAGAAAATGGATTGATATAATTATCAATCTTAGCAAAAAATGGATCAGGATTGATTATTGACATCGGGCGTTAGTCATTAGTCGACAGCAGTAGGTACTAAACTCACTTATATCTCTGTAACAGGAAAACAAAAACAATACTACAATGATAATATATATCAAATAACAATAAACTTATTCATGTATAAAATTGTCACAAATAAGTATGTAGTTGCTAAGGACAACCCACTAGTTTAATGCAAGCTTATTGTAAGTTAAAGGAAAAGTGGCCTTGAACTACTACAACTACTATCAGAACCGAGCATTAATAGTGACTATTCATAAGTGCTTTATTGAGGCCTATTTGAATAAAAAAGATTTTGATTGATTTTTTATTTTGAAATGATTAAAATTTTTCTTACAGATTTGCCAAATAGCTGCGTACACACCTAAGCAATCATACTCTCAATACATAATGCCATATGGAGATTTGAACCCTGGGGCGAGACGCCGTCACAATGTCCGCGTTGTAACCGTTGGACGCTATCGTATGCTCAAGGATACTAATACTCATAAGGTATTTTATTGTTATATGGTCCCCTATGGGTAAAAGCCTCCATTCCTTTCTACCTTCTCCTATCGTTGGCGATATGCATCCAAATTTTTCCAGCTATATTATGTATAAGGTATTCGCGCAGTAAATGCGCTGAAAAAACTGGCTCTAAATAAATAGTCTGGAACATTTTGTTACACACACCCAATTTGATCCTAAACTGAACAGGGCTTAAACCATGTCAACCAGAAAAAAAGTATTTCCTTTATAAATGTAAAAGCAACTCATTATAAAATACACTCCCATAGGAAATCATACATTTATTTATTGCCCTGAATATTTGCATCCTAAACTCTAATCTATATATTTCTGTAACCAGATATTGAAAACAAAGTCTGAAGTGTCAGCATTGTCTGACTTCCTGGATTGGTTGGAGAAAGAGAAAGGCGACGGTAGCGTGATCCTCATTTATCACGAACCGAGGCGTCTTAGCCCCACCATGCTCCTTGAAGCACTCACCAGGTAACAAAATCATGTTTTTATTACCAGACTGGTTATCTATCATTTCAGGTTTCCCATAAATATAATAGTAATAATATGGTATTTATGCGGCATTCTATCAGTTTTTTTCCTAAATTATATGCGTCAAATTAAATTATTTATCCTTACTAATTGTAAATCCGAAAGTAACTTGTGTCTGTCTATCTCGCTTTCACGCTAAAACTACTTCCAATTTAAATTAAATTTAGTACACAGATAGTCCAGAGCCTGAGCAAGGACATAAACTACTTTTTATCCTGGGAAAATGGAAGATCTCCCGGGTACGCGGGTGAAACCGCCAGGAGCCACTAGTATACTATAGTTTACATAAATATGCAACTCAAATACTGATGAGTTGTGAATCATAATAAACATAAACTTTTATTTTCTATTGAGAAAACAAAAAGAGAATGATTTTAATGTATGTTCATTGTTACTCTTCAATTTACTGTAAAAGATGCGCACAGTTAAACTATAAAAAACTAAAAATACCAGTCGAATTGAGAACCTCCTCCTTTTTGAAGTCGTTTAAAAATTACCATATAACCTCCTCTAATATTTTCTTTTTTTTTATTTATTTATTTAACAAAAATTATAGTATACTGTGTATTTTTAACACCTTATCAAACCTAGTGAGGTTTGTCTTGGGTTTGTATTAGTTTTCCTCTTATAAAAACATTAGGCTTATATCTAAGTAAGGTTTCTTAATAAAATTTAAAATTTAACCAGGTATAAGTTACTCGACCGCTTCAAGTCTATAGTTGCCGGTTTCGCCGATAGTTATGCACTAGCCGCGGACAAGTGCAAGGCGACAGTCAAGTCGGTCTCGTTGCGAGTACTCGCGCGAGTACTACTCGACGCTGACTCGCTCTCAGTAGACAGTGCGTTAGAACGGGCCACCGCCGCCTATAGGATTGTTGAGCATCTTGCACAGGGTGAGTTTTGAATATCTATAACATTCATTCCCGGTTCTACTCAGTAAAAGCAACGTTCAGAACCGAGCATTAAGAGTGTTCATAAGTGCTTGTAAAGGAGTTGTCCATTAATCACGTGAGGCTTGAAAGGGGGGGGGAGGGGTTTGATAAAAATCACGAAAATAACACAAGGGGGAGGGGGGGGTGTAGTAAGATATCTCGTGTATTTATTTTTTCGTCAAACGCGCGATTTTTAAACAAATTTTATTATGGTCCTTAATTTCAGAATAAAATAAGATTATAGTTTATACCTGTATTTAAATTAAGATAATATTCAGAAAATTTTAAGATTCGTTGTAGGTACTAAAAATACACGTGATGTTGAGAAGGGGGAGGGGGGGTGGTCTTAAACCTCACTACGTATCACCAATGGGGGAGGGGGGGCTAAAAAATGCTAAAAAAAGATCACGTGATTAATGGACAACCCCAAAGGCCTATTTGAAAAAAAATATTTTGATTTGAAACATTGAATGTTTATTAATAAAGCTTGTGAAGGATATTTCAAATTAATTTACTGATATTATTTTGACAATTATATTTACCTAGTAAACAATTAGACTAACCTACATGATGCGCTAGTTTTGTAGTTCAACCCAATTTCAGGAAAAACTATGGCACAATATATATCTTTTTACATTAATGAATTTTTTCATCTATATTATAGGAATAAAAATTAAGTAACATACATATAAATGTATATCTAATAATAACATATATTATGTCATATATTTAATTGGTGATGTGCATGTTTCCCTGCTATATGATACAGCGTTAGTTACATATAACAATTGATTCCTCAGGTGAACAACAAGAAGTAGGTGCGGGCGGTGAAGGTGCCACAGCAAGTAAGGACATGGTGGAGACAGCCCGAGTGTGGGCGAGGCCAGTCCACACTGAACTGGAAGCACTATCCAGTCTCAAGAAATTACTTGAGAGGTTAGTTATATCCTGAGTTGCTAAATGATGAAGTACTGAAAATGTTCTTGCTATGGTGTAAACTTTATTTATTTCAATCAGAGCAAGAGATGTGATCAGCTAGCTATTTCCTTATTTTAGAGTGTTCAAACAAGCTTTGTAATCCAACTAATATTATGAATGTGAAAGTTTCTGAGTACAGATGTATGTTTGTTACTTATTCACAACAACAAAACGGCCGAAGGGATTGTGATGCAATTCAGCACAGAGTTAGACTATATCCTGGAACAGTACATTGCCTACTTTGAATCCAGTAAAAATTCAAGATCGAACTAGAATGCGTGTGAGAACCTGTAAAACCATTAGTCTATATTATTATTAATATTATAAAGAGGAAAGATTTGTTTGTTTGTTTGTTTGTTTGTTTGTAATGAATAGGCTCCGAAACTACTGGACCGATTTCAAAAATTCTTTCACCTTTGGAAAGCTACATTATCCCCGAGTAACATAGGCTATATTTTATCCCTGTATTCCCACGGGAACGGGAACTACGCGGGTAAAACCGCGCAGAGGCAGCTATAGTAAATAAACTTAAAAACAACTATATAAACAATTCTTTCACCAATGGATAGCTAGATTATCAGAGTAACATGGGCTATATTTTATCCCCGCATTCTTACGGGCAGTGTTGCCAGCGAGGTATTTCAAAAGTGACCTGAACTGTCCAAAAAAGAAACCTTTAGTAACCTTTTGTATAGGAAAAATATTGACGTCGTTTTTTTTTTTTTGGCGCGTCTCTCAATTTGGTGTCTTGTAAACGTTACACAAATATTAACGTCAAACATTTATCAAAAATCACCTGTGAGGTTACTAAAGTAACCTTCTGGCAACGCTGCTTACGGGAACGTGAACTAGGCTAGGTGCTAGTAGCTAGTTAGTATGTATTAGTATGGATTGTATATGAGAGTGTTATATAGTATTGTATTGTATTGCAGACAGAACACGTTCCGGCCGGTGTTCGCGCCGCTGCTCCGTTCCGCGCGCGCCGAGCGCAAGCGCGTGACGCAGCTGCGCCGCCTGCTCGCCGACGCCGGCCTGCTCTACGACCAGCTGCGGGACGCGTGGCAGGACACGCAGCTCTCCGGTACTGTACAATACAATACAATACAATACAAATACTCTTTATTGGGCACACATAAAAAAAAAAAAATTGGTTGCCTGTAAAGTCGGTATACGGGCTAAAGTTTTACGTGACAACGACTTTGAGTGGTAAAATAATTTTAATGTGAATATTCATTCGTATAGTAGGAAGAAGGATGCAATAATAGTAACAATTTAAAACATAACGTCACGTTACGTGAGCGGAGCGTAACGCAGTTTCTTGAAGTGTCACCCGGCAAACCAATTTATAAGACGTTGTCACGTCAAAAAAAAAAAAAAACCTCGTAATAACGCACTGCACTGTATACAGTATAGCACGAGTTTCATCTTATTTTGGGTATCAGAGTTCAACAAAACACAATATTTCTTCTGTTAAATTTAACCCCTGCATGTGATGTGCATCATGTTAAAGGTGTTTCATGTACATTTATCTGTGACAATAAATTTATTATTATTATTGTATATATACGCGCACACACGCACCGCAATGTACAGTCTCTGTACCAGAAGTCACACGCACCGCTATGTACATACACACGATTAGCTATGTAGACGCGTGCACGCACGGCTATGTAGCCTATGTAGATGCGTGCATACACACGCACACGAATCGCTATGTACACGAGCACACACACACACGCACGCACCGCTAAGTACACGCCCGCACGCACACACACGCGTCGCTATGTACACAAGCACACACACACGTGTACGCACACGCATCTCTAAGTACACGAGAGTCGAGCACACACACACACACACTACTGCCTATTACCTATCGAGGCAACTCAAGTTAGCAGGGCATGCAGCGGATTCCTGCAGTTCCCTTTTTTCAAACCAGCCTTATGCTTATTATCTGAATGGATGACATTGTAAAACAAATAGTCAAACGTTTTTCGAGTTTATTAGCGGCTCTTCACAGCAAAAGCATCCATCCTAACCTAATGTTAGAGTCGACAATTTACTTAGCCTGTGATTTTTTATTTCATAGTTTAATAACTCATTAATGATAAGTTTCGGAAATGTAAAGAAATTTGGTTTTAACTCAATTATTTTATCTGTACCTTTAGGCTTAGAGACACAGTTGGCTTCACTGTCTGTATCCGCTAAAGAGGAAGACATTAAAGAACTAATTGAAATCTTCGACTGCCACTTCGACCCCGCCAAAGAACCGAAAGGCCCCAAACCTCGTGTACCTAGAAATAGAGTAAGGGTGAGTTATATTATTACAGAAATAAAACCCTGTGAATACAACTGTAATAAAATCAAAGTAAATATTTTAATAGGAAATAAAATGTCTAATGGTTTGTTTGTTACGTTTACACGCCAAATATTCTTATGCCGGAACGTTGTCATCGTAACATTGGACGACAGAGGATACATAGGACGACCTCTTAGTTTTTATCAGAATTACTACATCAAGCCTTTGTTGTGTTCAAATACCACCCAGGACTAATATTTGTGTGGATGATCTGTTCTGCCTCTGGGTGTTAATATCTATATAAGTGTCTATGCATTTAAAACTAGTATACCAGCTACCTGGTTACAGCACAAGCTCTCCTTAGTTTAAAACCAGACTGGCCGTGTGTATATTTAGTGTGGAATATCTTAAAAATACATATTGTTTCGTTTTCAGGCGACTTCGTCGGCAGGTGAAGGGGAGGGTAGCACTTCCGACTCACAGAATACGTCGCCGCACGAATCACCAAATAAGAC
This sequence comes from Thyatira batis, assembly GCA_905147785.2. Lineage (NCBI taxonomy): Eukaryota > Metazoa > Arthropoda > Insecta > Lepidoptera > Drepanidae > Thyatira > Thyatira batis. Next base: position 4,669,470 of record LR990507.1, read on the forward strand.
TCTTAATAATGGTAAGGCACTATTGATAAATACATAATTTAATCACTGAAAATCTTTTAACCCTTGTCTATATTTTTGTTGTATAGTGTAACAAACTTAGCACACCCTATTTACCCTATTTTTATAATAATAATAATCATTTATTTGCCATTATCGTAGGTTACAAGCATCGAGCATGTAACCAATAGAGTTGCAATAGTGAGCCATTTGTTTAGCAACGCATCAATGATTTGTCACGTATAACCGGTATAACTAACAAACCACGCTCGAACTAAAACAGTACCCGACCAATAAGAGACCTGTGTGTACGTCTAGTGCAACACTTGACCTTGAGTCGGCCAATCAGAACACAGGGGCCGGCGCAGCGTTTTGGCGTATTTTGTTTTCTAACAAAACTGTTAACAGTTCTACTCTATTGGTTACATGCTCGATGGATACAAGTGAATGTAAAAAAATGTGTTGAATGGTCACATAAGCCAGTATATAGGCATGCAAAATTTATAAAATACAAGTTGAATATAGAAACAATCATAATATTTTGGAAAGTTCCTAAATCTAGCATATTAGATGTTATCATTCTGAACAAAATTTTGGGTACGGTGCCTAAGTATAAATATCTGTATTTAGTAAAATGACAGTTACGAACTAGCTGTGCTTAGAGTGAAATGTCATTGTATTTCACATGATTGATTATTTATATTTTGATTTCAGATGTGGCAGCCGTGGATCCTAGTCAAAATGTAACCGCCCCGATCGGGGCGAAGTAGTAGGCCCAAGCAAGTTCACAAAAAAAGGCTTAGACTTTTCTACCACATAACTATTGTTTAGTATCATAACAGAGCCATAGGAATGTGACAAACAAAAAAAATATACATTTATTCGTATTATACTTTAGGTTAAGTCTCCTTTGGAATTGAAAGGTAATTTTTTGTTTTGCATGCATCAATGAACGAGATAACACATTTTTTTTTATTTGATTTATTTTTTCACATCGGCCCAGTTTTAGTTTTACCTTGTCTTTTGCTTTACGCGTATAGTTTTTCTATATACCTAATACATAGATGATAATTGTAGTTGAGTGCCTTAGCAACTCAGTGTTATAAGATATATATCCATAGTAACATATTTTTTTTGTCTTTGTTGAAGGAACATGATCAACTGTTTTGTTGTTTTTGCAATGCCATGTTCATAATAGAGAATAGTATAAATGCCGATTTTACACGGCCTTTTATAAAATTTGCAATTATGTTAAACTTTGTGATTCGACGAGATGTTGCGTATTTTACTATTTTTTTATATAGTAAACAATTTTGATGTCAAATAAATAAGTAATATTTATTGTTATTAATTTTACCAATAGGGTTTTAAACTTCTCGAAGAGTACATTTAGGTACTATCTTTATTTATTCAAAGTAAAATTTTATTTATTTTAATAAAGTTGTGTGCAATCACATAGGAACGGATGGACTGATAATAACATCCGATATTTTAAAATATTGTTTTAACTTTGTCTTTACTTTATTTTCTCTCGTATGTTTAAACCGGCTGCAATATGCAATTACGCTGAAGCAATTATGTGCTTAACATCTTTTAATGTTTTATTTTGTTTGCCATAGAAAATACATGTTTTTCATTTGATGTTAGTTAATTTGTTTACCATAAAGTAAGCTACGTAATGAAAACAGTGTGTACCTATTAACTTACCTCTAGCTTCTAATTTAGTTAGTTATAACATAGACTGTACATATAATTTAATTTCTTATTTTGTTCAGATCTCTAATAAATATGTAAGTCTAAAATGCAATAGTTTTATTAAACACAACCGCGCTCAGGCCATAAAGCGGTAGTATCCGTCTATGGTCTTACAAAAATTCTCACGAAGATAGAATATTAACAACTTATACTAAGATGCCACGAAGGAAGAAACCTTGCTCCTATTATAAGATATCGCGGAAACTACATGCTTTTTATTTGAAGTTTCGGACGAAAATGGTGACTCACAGTACGGCAGCAGCATCTAATGGTATAGAGCTTGCTTACGTCTCTCATATATAAGACTAGGCTTTCCCCCAGTTTTCTATTCGTGGCGTTAGTAGGTAATTAATTATATATTATTACATATTTTTTATAATAAACTGACAGACTTGTTTTTACTCTTTCTCCGACATGTAGCTATAAGCCGAAAGTTCTGATATACCCGTTTTAATTCAGAATGTGACTGACTAGGCATTTCCTTAACTAAATGGGCTGAATTGTTTTAATAAATTAAATGACAAAATTCAAAATTATATATTTATTTCATATGGTAACTAGGTCTTGTTTTGTCCAACCCTCTGCCAAATGCTCTCGCACAGCTTTGTCCAGTATTACCTGGAAATATTAATTCATAATAATTAAACCCTCCGGCTTTTTCATATCGTTCACAAAATCAGAATAAAATAGTTGAGTAAATATTATGTTTATTCACCTCTATATCTCTACAGCCTTGCATTGCCCTGCTTAGGACAACGTCAAAGTAATCCATGTGAAGTCTGTGAGACATGTCTAGTAGCGCTATACTTCCTGTAAGCAAATTTTAATATAATAAGTACACTTTTTTAGGTCACTAACCACCAAGCTTCCATACACAGGTTTTTCCTACTGCAGGAACTTTACATTTGTACATAACTAGATTTCTAAGATTTTAATGTTATATTGCATTTGAATAAATGATAAATAACATAACATTAAAGTTCTTGTAGTTTGTAGTAACTATGATCTATCGCTTTAACAATAGAATTACGGTTTACGATTGTATACCCCCCCCTTAATTAGCGGGAGCCCCCTTAATTATTTATGTTATGATATTTTCAGTATCTCTTGTTATAGCGGTGGAACAAAATATCATCTGTGAAAAATTCATAGATATTGAGATACAGCCTGGTGCGACACGGACGGACAGCAAAGTCTCAGTAATAGGGTCCCGTCTTTACCCTTTGTGTATGGAACCCTAAAACTGATAAAAAATATTTACCAGTGTTGGGTAGACTAGCGACAGTGAGACACACGCCTCCCGCAGCCTCCTCCACGTGTCCCACGTCCAACAGCGGCTCGGGCTCCGCCCCGCGCCACGCCATGGACGCCGAACACGCCAATGAGTATGCACGAAGCGGTACCCCAGCGTCTATGAGCGCCAGTGTCGCGGCATTTACTGATACACAGTACGCTCCGCCGTCTGCCTAGTCACAAAGTGAAATGGATCGTTTATTAATGTAATAGAATGATCAATGTTAAATAAATATCCTGGGACATTTTTCATACAGAGCCAATCTGTTTCTAAACTAAGCAGAGCATGTACTGTGGTACCAGACTGTGTGAATGTGATGACTGTGTAACCAGATAGCTGATATACTACTTTTTTGGTGGGCTTAAAAGTATGGAACACTAACCACAGTGCTAATCTGGTCTGTTATTTATTTAATTAAGGTTGTTTACCTGTAATACTTCAACATAGATGTCTATCTGTGATCTGGGATACAATTCTGTTTTAATAGCTGCTGTTAAAGCCTGTCTTAAGTGCAGTGACATTTCTTGGGACTTGCGATCACCTCGTGGACGATTTTTTCTTTCACCTGAAATATTTTTACATTACATTGGTATATATAATGACAGTAGTACGTGCAAGGCACTAGCAAGCATAGTTCATTAGTAGATCTTATTCCCAGTATTAGTATTCTTCTTGAGGCATAAATGACTTATGGTATGTAATGTTACCCAAAATATAATTTTAATAACCCTTTTGTCATGCACTTAGTATCCCCAGCTGCACTTTAAAAACAGGTCACTTATTAGTTTCATTCTGTCCCATGGAGAAGTATACATAAAACCACATTAAATATATTAAAAACTTTGGATACTGGTTTTTTAATTTTCTTACCGGTGGAGAATGTGGCCATACTATATTGACAATTAACAACTACGCCTTCCATGGAGCTCTTTGACTTTGAAGCCTGAAATAAGTAAAAAATATACATTATTGAATACCGATTTTAAGGTACTAAATTCTAATAACAATAATAACAGTAAAATAATAGCATTAAAAATTAAGGATAGATATCAAATCAAAACATACTTGGTGGGGTCCATATACTGCAGCCAGAACCTTAGTATTTCCTTGTTCAAGGTAAGCACTCCCATCGGGTTGAGTGAAAACACCAAGTCTACATCGTATTCTACGGAGTTCATTAGGTCTTCGTCCATCAAGCCGCAATCCTTGACTTGATAGTAAGTCGGGCCCCGGCATAGTTGTTTATTTTAGTTTTGATTTTCACTCAATTAGATTCCACTCTTGGCCGGGTCAAATATGATAAACTTTTTATTTAACAAAATCGTAAGATTCATTCAAATTCCAATCAAATAACTGAGTTATAGGTTATTTATACCACTTATACCGAAGTAAATAACAAAGAGTATAGCAAAGAGTATAGTAACTATCCATAAATAAAGGATAATGACACTACCAAAGACAATGTAAAATTGGTTGTAGGCTACAGGTAATACATGCATATTAGGTACATGACGGGAATCAACTTAAAAGAAAAAAAAATAATTGTATTTGTAGGAAATAGACATAGCTTCATTCTACTCGACAATAACCTATGATACCAACCCACCCAACTAAATCAAAATAAATCACCAACCTAACCGCAAAAATAGTTCTATTTTTGTTACTGTGAGTGTGGTACCTTGAAATCTATCGATATCTGCTATTATTTATAAGACCTACAAAGTAATGTTTTTATTTTGATTTCATTGCCCTATAGTATAAAGTTGTACTTGTAACTTGTGCACTGCACTAGTTACAGCAAACAACATGTTGAAAAAATTACATTTACAGGAAAATTTATTAGAAATTGCTAAATAATATTCGTTTTTTATTATCTAGTAAATACCGTTCAAATCAACTGCGTATGTTTAATTTCATTACCACTCAGACACAAATTGCAATCATAGGGAGCTTAGATAAAAGTACTGCAATAGTTTTATTAGACTGAATGACTAAAAGAGTCGATTATGCGATAATGGATACAATGGTACTATGGTACATCCTTAATTTATGCATAGAAAGAAAATGGCGGTTGTTGTTGGGAAATTAATGCATAATTTATTTTCACTAAAATTGTCCTGAAATAGGCATTTTCATTAAGAATTATTAACGAAGTATATAAAATTATGAACGTTAAAATTTGTAGAGCCAAGTAATTATACATTAAGAAGTGTATATAATATTTTTTTGGGGTTTCGATTCTAACGCGGTTCTTTTTAGACCGCGTTTATTTGCTTCAGTTTGACAGTACTCTTGAAATTGTGCATCTATTTGTTACATTTTAATGTTAGATGTTTGTTGTGATGTGTTAACATTATATTCATGTGGTTATTATAGCAAGATTTGCTTTAAAAATTAATTAAAATATGTGCTTTTGAATTGTTTGAGTGTTTTAACAATGAGTGAAATTGAGGAGTTCAACACATTAGTGTTTGAAAAAAGGCTTTCGCAGCTGAAAGATACCCAGGAAAGTATACAGTCATTGTCATCATGGTGTTTGAAGCAGAGGGTTCACCATAAAAAGATTGTAGCCAGCTGGTTGAATGTTTTGAAAAGGGTTAAAATTGAGCAGCGCTTAGTGCTATTTTATTTGGCCAATGATGTTATTCAGTACAGCAAAAGGAAGAACTATGAGTTTGTGGAGAGCTGGGGACTTAACTTACAGAAGGCGACACCATTGGTCAGGTTAGTTTTGAACTGTTTTTTATAACAAATATATTTTTCTAGATAAAACTTATGCCACATTGCTTTCTCTCTGCATTGTTTGGCTTCTCAAGTTTACTAAAGGTTTCAAAAAACCAAACGCTTAATCCACCAATAATTTCAGAGAAGAAAAGGTCAGGACTAAAATCTTACGAATATTCAAGATCTGGGAACAGAGAGGAGTGTATGATGATGAGTTTCTATCAGATTTGACAGGTCTGCTCAGTGCCGGTTCAATCAAAAAGGCAGATGATGATCCATTAGATTTTCAAGTAAATATATTTTGGTATCAATGTTTTTATTATATAAGGTTGTTACAGTTTTCATGATTTCCTTAAGAACTTCTTCGTGGTTGGTGATAGTCCTTCTGAAATTACAGGTTATATCTCTATTTGATGATTGATAATAATAACATTCTGTTTTTTATTTACATTTTGCTACTCAATGAAATGACTGTATGACATAAATGACATCTAAATTTATTTATTTATAGTATTAACCTGTTCCTAAAGACATAATATTTCCCAGAGATAAGTTATATTCCAATTATTAAACAGTTTGTACTAAAATTACAGCCACAACAACTAGTTAACAAAATAAAGCAATGCACAGTTTTGGAGTCGGATACAGACTTAAAACTGAAATGTATTCATGACAGTCACCTGCAACTCTCTGATGCAGATGAGCTGAGAAACAGTCTTAAAGGTAAGATATATAAATTAAGTATATTATTTAAGTGATAGTGATTACAGTAGTGTGTCCTATGTAGCTTTTGTACACAAGTCATACTAATTGCCTCAATAATCCAGGTGATTACATTATTAACATCACATATCTATAGAATTTCAAATGAAAGCCTATAGAATGGCTAAATGTGTTGCTAAGCAAACCAAAGAACAACTGGACCCAGTAAAGTATTTATTTTGGGAATGTAAGTGTAACTGGGCTGAAGTTAGTTTATAGTATACAAGCTTCAGCCCCATGGTTTCACTTCTACAGTCCTCATTCCCATAAGAATATGGTAATTGAACATAGCCTATGTATTCCCGTAAGAATATGGTAATGGAATATAACCTATGTTTCTTCCTGATACTGAAGTGTTCCATGGATGAAATAATTATGTAGATTGGCACAGTAATTTTGTAACCTATTGTTCGATAATTAACAAAAATCTGCTATTTTTGTTTGTGTTCAGTTTTGGACAGTTTAGTTTGAAATGTGTTTGGTTAAAACTATAATGTATATATATAGGTAATACAGTTTAGATTTATATTTTAAGCAGACCGAAGTAACAAGGATGATGTGGAAAAGGAGCTGAATGAAGGCATTGCCTGCGTTGAGCGGTACACGCAAGCGTTACAACGTGAAATTGTGGCGAGAGAAGCCTTATTGGCATTGTTGACATCTGCAAATCAGTACTATTCCACGCAGAGGGGTGAAGTTAAAGTTGTGGCTTATGTAAGTATAGCTTTTTATCATATTCAATATCACATTAAGCAAGATTATTAGATGAACAAAATGTAGTTAAAAAGCAAAATAAATAAAGTAAACTCAGAAAGTTAAATAATGTAAAACAGAAAGATGCATATTAAATTTCTGATTGAAATAATTTGAAGGTTTAGTTATTTTTTTTTATTTATGTTTTCAATCTTCAAATTAACTTAAATAGTTTAACAACAGACTTAAGTAAATTTTATTTTTAATATGTTACCCATGCAAGGTCTGCAATACAAATTAGTATCATGTTTCTTAAACATGATACATTATCAAGGTTGTATAGATCTAATTGTTAACTAAACAATAAATGTTTAATGAATTTGTGTACAAAATGTTTTATTTGTTTATTGACACACAGATTGACTGTGTGTAAAAAATGTTTCAGAATATTTATACCAGAAAACTTAAATATAAATTAGAAATAGAGGTGGAAGTTAGTAATATACAAAATCTGTACATTTAATATACATTCTACAGATCTGTTTAAAACAGATTTTGTTAAGTTTTGTTTGTTTAAGTCAGACACTTTAAACTTACAATGTGGATCTGCAGTTAACCCTATGTGCTTACCTCGCTTTAGAGTCCGATTAGTTATGAGTACATTAGAGTATCTCAAGAACGATCATAGGTAGACCGTTGTAATTTTCATAGATTATGTATTTCTTTTGCCGCTTAACAACAAAAACTAAAAATAAAATAAAATAAATATTTTCAGGGGGGTTCCATTACAACAAACTAGATTTTTTACCGTTTCTTGCTCGATACTAATAACAGCAAAAAATACTTGGATGGAGGAACCCTCCATGCTCGAGTGCGTCTCGCACTTGGCCGATTTTATTCATTTACTATTACTCGTACTTAGAGTAAGTTAGGGTTAGTACTTAAACTTTGTAATTCCCCACATCTAGGCATACAAGAACTTCGGCGGTCGTGTTCGTGCATTGAAACGTAAGTTGGACGAGCTGGTAGTGTCGCTGCCTGGCTCGGGGTCAGGCTCGGGGTCAGCGCCTTCGCCGCCTCGTCGCGACGAGGACGTCCCCTCCCCCGGGCCAGACGAGGACCTCGACCTGCCCGCCACGTGTACTCTCGACCGGGACACCGACCGCGACCGAGACGATACTGATCAGTGTGAGACTTTCGATATACTACATTCGACATACTACATCTGACATACTACATCCGCGATACTGCATCGGAGATACTACATCCGCCACACTACATCCGCGATACTACATCCGTCATACTACATCCGCCACACTACATCCGCGACACGACATACGCTATTATACCATACTAGTGGCTCCCCGCGGTTTCACCCGCGTACCCGGGAGGTCTTCCATTTTCCCGGGATAAAAAGTAGCCTATATGTTAATCCAGGTTATAAGCTATCTTTATTCCAAATTTCATTCAAATCCATTCAGTAGTTTTTACGTGAAAGAGTAACAAACATCCATACATCCATACTTACAAACTTTCGCCTTTATAATATTAGTAGGATAGTGGCTCTCCGCGGTTTCACCCGCGTACTCGGGAGATCTTCCATTTTCCCGGAATAAAAAGTAGTAAGGAATAATTTAAAAAAACCCATTTCTTAAAATATGTGATGTGATTAAAAACTAAAATCTTTCGTTTCCAGTGGCATATAACATTGACCAAACGTTCAACACTTCTCTGGCGGCCGATGGGTCCTTGTACAACTTGGGACTGTCGTCCTTCTTGTCGTCAGACAATCCAATGTCATTGTTTAACGATTCATTAGATAATGGGAATAGTGGTAAGTGATCTAAGATTCTTTAAAAGTATTATTTGAAGTAGTCACAAATGTACCAACATGACAAAAAACAAATTTGAAAAGCTTGATCAGAATAATATAAGAATTGACAGAGGGCGCCACTTGTAGAATGGATAATTGTTCCTAATGAAGTGCTTGGAATATTTTAGTTCCCATTTCTGCCGCAACATGGCGATGATTTTAAGTAACTGTCATATATAACAAATGTTTGCTTCAACATCATAGTCTTCAATTTACCGCCCTAATGTTTACCATCTTAATATATATAAATCTCGTGTCACAATGTTTGTCCTCAATGGACTCCTAAACCACTTAACCGATTATAATAAAATTCGCACACCATGTGCAGTTCGATCCAACTTGAGAGATAGGATAGCTTACATATACTTGGACCCGGTAGGTGGCGCTGGTGGGCAGAACGAAGTCTGCCTGGTCCACTAGTAATATATAAGACTAAAACAAACCCAGATCAAGTGGTTCTAAATTTGTGTTTAATATTTTCAGCAAATAAAATTGAAGTAATAAGCTCAAGGCCGAACGAGAAGCCAGATTTCAATATAAATGATTTCCTTAAAACGTTGATACCTAGCGATAATAAAACGACATTGGAGAATACCTCAGGTAAAACTATTTTATAAATACTATACTTTATGAGCTCTATATTAAATAAATCAATGAAATAGAATATGACTAACATAAATATGATAGTTAATTCTGTGTATGGTAATACTATTATTTAAGAATAATTTATGTTGTATATCAATCTATCTGATTACCATAGTACAGGCTCTATCTACGAATGGTTATTACTTAATAAAAGCAAAAACAAGGTTGATTAGCTGGAGTAAACAAATGATAGTATTATGATCGCATATGGTCACTAGTAGTGATGTGCCGAGTCGCTGTTTTGGTGGATCGAGTCGACTCGAGTCAGTTTATACGGTATTCGAATCATGACTCGATTCCCTCTACTCGAATTCTATGTTTGGTATTCGAATACTGACTCGAGTCCGGCTGTCGAGTCAGTATTTGAATTCCGGCTAGACTCGAATCAACCCTCATTACCGATTCCTTTTTTCCTAATGTTGCGGTTGGCATCAACCTCAAAAGAAATATTGCTCATATCCGATTATGAAGACGCTTTATGATTTGAAATATTTATGTATCTAAGTTATTATCAGGTATCAAAGTTATTACTATATATACATTTCAGTTATTCGTTTGTGTTTTAAAGTCCGGTAAATGTTGTTTAAATTACTTTTTAATGAAAGATAATTAAAAACATAGAGCGTAACAAAACTCGTATACTAGACTCGAGTCAATTGAACTCGCATAAATAGAATCGAGTTAGCAAATACGAATCGATTTTTCCTGACTCGAGTACCGGAATCGAGTCTGGCGTACTCGAATCAAAATAAATTGGTATTCGAGTAAGCGAGTCCAAAGCAGGAATCGAGTCTGACTCGAGTCAAACCGTACTCGGCACATCGCTAGTCACTAGTATGCTTCTCTTGTACATGTTTCTCTTTCAAAAACTTCTCAGTAAAAAACAACTATCAGAACCGAGCATTAATAGTGACTATTCATAAGTGCTTTATTGAGGCCTATTTGAATAAAAAAGATTTTGATTTTTTGATTTACTAAATGGATTTGAATTAAATTTGGAACATAGTTTAAAACCTGGACTAAAATATAGACTACTTTTATCCCGGGAAAATTGAAGATCCCCGGGAACGCGGGGAATCAATAGTAATGAATAATCAATTTTTACAGTGTCGAATGCAACATTGTCCCAAAAGTCCCAGGATGCGTTGCCCGGCCTCGACCTGGTGTCGGCTCCAAGGACCTCCTTCTATGGCACTATGGACACTATTAATGGTAATATATTATTTACTATCTGAGTTTATAGCCGGCTCTTCTCAGCAAAAGCAACCTTCCGAACCGAGCATTAGAGTCGACGTTTCCCCACCTGTAATGATAGTTTTAAGGAGTTGGTAAATAAATAATTAAATAAAAATAAATAAGTGCCTGTGAAGGCCTATTTGAATTAATAAATTTATCTCATATCGTATTAAAATAGGTATCTATATATATAAAACAAGTCCCCGCCGCCTCTGTCTGTCTGTCTGAACACGATGAACACAAAAACTACTGAACAGATTTTCATGTGGGGAAGGTTTTATGTATAAAACATCATTTTGGACCCGGTAGGTGGCGCTGATGGGCAGAACGAAGTCTGCCGGGTCCGCTAGTTAGATATAAGAGTATTTATTCCTTAATATTAATATCTGAACCGTCTATATAGACTCACAGTTAGTTACCCAGCTTTCTAAACCTTTAGTTATAACTATTATTATTAATCTATACTAATATTATAAAGAGGAAAGATTTGTTTGTTTGTTTGTAATGAATAGGCTTCGAAACTACTGGACCAATCTCAAAAATTCTTTCACCTCTGGAAAGCTACATTATCCCCGAGTAACATAGGCTATATTTTATCCCTGTATTCCCACGGGAACGGGAACTACGCGGGTAAAACCGCGGGGAGGCAGCTAGTAATAAATAACTTTATTAAACAGTTTTAGATGACGGCGACCGGCCGTACCATCCGGAGTCGAGTCCGTGGGATTCAAACGCGTGGAATCTATCTGTGAGTATATTATAATTCATACTTTCCCATTAATATTATAAATGCAAATGTCACACTGTCTATCTGTCTGTTACGCTTTCGCTTTAGTTTGGAATCAGATTGGCCGTGTGTGAAAAATGTCCCAGGATATTTATTTACATAATAAAACTTGAGAGGTGTCAAGGGACACCCGGATGGAACGAAGTTCCTTTCGATTAATAAGTGAAGGAAATGTTAATATATATTTTTTTAGTTGTAATTATATTTTTTGTACACACATCAAGTAGTAGGTAGTATAGTGCGCGCGGAACTAGTAGGCCGCGCCTTGGCAACGCGCCGCTCGGCAAACCTCGGCCTCGCTCGGAAATGTGTCGTGACAACTTTTCGTAAGAATTTTTTTCGTCTAGCCCCCTTTCACAAAGCGCGATAAGGAACTATGTTCTAATAATATTGATGTTTTTATGTTATACAGGGTCACGTGTTGTCGAGTAGCGTATTCCCAGACACGCCGGCGTCTCCTCCCCCGGCCCCTCCCGGACCCGCTCTACCCCTCAACAAGCTCAACTTCATCAAGGTACGATAATCTACACTATAATATTATAAAGAGGAAAGATTTGTATTTTTAACCGACTTCCCAAAAAGGAGGAGGAGGTTCTCAATTCGGCCGGTATGTTTTTTTTCTATGTATGTACATCGATTATTGTATGTAACGAATAAACTCAAAAAGTACTGGACCGATTTTAGTAATTCTTTTTTTTTTTTATTAAAAAGTTACATTATCACTGAGTAACATAGGCGCGTGGTGGACTATGGCCTAAAAAAACCCCCGCGATGTTAGGGGAGGCTCGAGCTCCTCGGTGGAGACGTATATGAGCTGTTGATGATGACCCCGGAAAATTTGAAGATTACGCGAAAACGCGGGTAAAACCGAGGGGAGTCAATAGTTTAAAATATATATACCATTTTGTGATTTTCTTCATTTTGTACCTAAAATATATATATTTTTTGTGTTAAATGAACAGGAGCCGCCTCCAGTAGACGTGGACCACAGGAGCAACTTGCCGCCGCTACCGCCGCCGCCTGCCATGCCTCTGTTAGGAAGTAAGTTCACATATATCTACTAGCTACCTTCAAAACAAACTCAGGTTTAAATACATTTCAAGGAATTAGTTTCACTGACAATATTTGCGTGGTGGGGTCTGGCATAGAAAAAAAAAAAAGTAAATTTTAATAGAAAAATAATGATAACAAAATTAAGCAGACCAGCTATGCTATTCTGAATGTATACTCGACGCTGAAGTCACTCGAGCGAGTATTACGTATCTCACTCGCACGCATAGCAGCGGCATAAGTGCGAGCGAGATACGTAATACTCGCTCGAGTGACTTCAGTGTCGAGTGTACATTCAGAATAGCATAGCAGCTCCCACAAGCGGCACCTGTTCACAAGCATGACGCATGTTCAACTTTGTCGACGCTGTTAATATCTACTACCATACCAAATACAGTTCTTTAGTACCAACCGTCTCTGAGATTACCCGCGACGGACAGACGGATATGGCGAAACTATAAGGCTACGTCCGCACAGACAGGCGGCTTGCTTAGCGCCTAGAGCCTAGCGTGTCACCTAGCGAGTAGCTTAGTAAAACGAACGTTCTAGAATGTTCGCGACCGGCCGCACTGCGCGCTTGGCGCCTAGCTAGTCGCTTAGCGTGTATCGAAGTAAACAAACGTGTTGGTTTTTTATCACGAGGCGCTAGGCATTTTAAAAGAAAAAATGGATGAATTATTAATTGCAGCAGTTTTTAAAAGAGAAGCTCTCAGTGAAACCACCTCTCAGTGCGGCCTCTGTGTATCCTAGCAAGTAGCCAGAATGCAAGCCACTAGGCTCTAGGTGCTAAGCAAGCCGCCTGTCTGTGCGGACGTTGCCTAAGGGTTCGTAGTTGAGTACGGAAGCATAAAAAGCATGTGTAACCCAAGCTTGGTATTGTAGATTTGGAAGATGTGGACCACCGGCTGTTACCGCCGCCGCCGCCGCCGGTGCCTGCGCCTGTCCCCGCAAGACACGCAATATTGCATAAAGGTAAATAAATAAATATCCTGGGACATGGACACACACGGCCAATCTGATTCCAAACTAAGCAGAGCTTGTGATATGGTAACCAGATAGAATATTTTTTATTTATTTATTTAAAGTTTGAAACATTAACAAGAATTTAGTTGTAAATAGCTCTAACAAAACCCTTTCGGGTTTATAAAGAATAGCTGATATACTACTTTTAAATACATATTTACTAATAGATATTTACATCCAGACATCCTGTGTCTGGATGTAAATATCTATAAACAGACATATTCATGCATACAAATGTTTGTCCTGGGTGGGATTCGAACCCACGACCCGCGGCATGGGAGTCAGGGTCACTAACCACAAAGCCAACCGGGCTGTCGAAAGGTAACTAGCTGCATATGTTCCTCGGTCCTTTAAGCGGGCCGTGAAAAAGCTTCTCTCAAAGCCGTCAAGGTGAGGGCCTTCATGCCACATCGCTATGCTAGTTTGGGATGATGGTCACCACTAATGGTCTCCACCGACTGCTTTCCATCAGGCAGCGTGGAGTCAACTTGTGCGGCAGATATATAAAAAACTAGCTGCCTCCGCGCGGTTTCACCCGCGTAGTTCCCGTTCCCGTGGGAATGCAGGGATAAAATATAGCCTATGTTACTCGGGGATAATTTAGCTTTCCAAAGGTGAAAGAATTTTTGAAATCGGTCCAGTAGTTTCGGAGCCTATTCATTACAAACAAACAAACAAATCTTTCCTCTTTATAATATTAGGATAGATATAGATAAAATGCCGCCCGCGGTGTCACCCCCGTACTTCCCGTTCCCGTAATCACAGGGGTATCAAAAATAGATAGTAGTCGATTCTCAGACCTACTGAATATGCATATAAAATTTCATAAAAATCGATCAAGCCGTTTTAGAGGAGTGTTAGTTACCATAGTAACTAACATTGTGACACGAGAATAGTTTGTTATTATTTCATGCAGCTAAAGCTCAAATTTGTCTATTAACAAAATACATTTTACAAAGCAATTAATATAAATATTTATAACCTTTACAGTCATAGATTATTCTGAATACCTATGTAATATATTGCAATTTCCAGATGTGGATCACAGAAATTTAATAGCGTTAACTCATCAGCCGCAGCAGTCTATGAATCAAGTCCAAGCGGACCAAGTAAGTATAGTGGTTCTCTTCAGATTCTACAACAAAATGGTGATATAAATTATTCCTTTAACAAATTATGTTATCAAGCAGCGTCAAGAATCAACAAAAAGACAAATAAATCATGATTACACTTTCTTTCTATTAAAATTATTAGTTGTATAGATACAAAAAAAATTATGAAATAGGATATGCAATGTATAATTACAAAGAAATTTATTAGAAACAACATACAGGTACTATTTACACAAAACTATCAGACATAAAATAATAATATATGACACTTAAAAACAAAAATATATGTAACATATTTGGTTAATCTACTCAATCTTCTAACTAAATGGTTAAACGTATTTAGACTAGACTAAGACACAATTTATCAGCATTCAATTATCTACCTAGTATCATATGCATAAAGTTGAAAATTGTATTAACAATGAAATGATTGTCAGGATTACAGAGTACCTCCGATGGTGCCGCCTCCGGATATCGTCGAAAGCGTCGACATGGATCTGTCTGAAGACGAGGATCAGCGTTAGTATCTCTTATGTATTTAAAACTGTGAACTGTACTTTCAAGCACCGCTATAAATGCTAATAAATCTATAAATCTAAAATGTTTCATTACAGAAGTGATGTATCGACCTCCAACGCAAAACCCATCGGAGTTACAAAGACGTCACAGCTTCAACAACAACAAAGTACTAGTAGGCGGCGACAACGGGAAAACGAACCATGGGAATCTAATACAAATCAACAGTACACAGAAGGAGGAACCACAATCAGCGCCAATAATACCGCAAATGTCGAATCCATTCGACAACATGCCACCGGCTTTGAAAAAATTCAACGTACCCTTCCCAAAAACATTGCCGATGCCTATAGAAATTCTCGATGACAACTCGAACGACAGCGCATACGAAGAGGACTTAAGGAGTCGCGGAATAGAGCCTCCGCAGAACGTCAGGAGTTCTTCGCCGCCATACAAAGACTTTTCCGACGATAGTGAGTGGCAACAACCACCGAGACCCTTTATTAACCAAAGGTTCCCTAGAAACTGGTCACCCAGGACTAATTTCAGGCCTCCGTTTTGGCCTAGGAATGGACCGAGGCCACCGAACAGATGGATGGGCCCCAGACCCCAAAGGTTTTGGTGAATGTGATACAAGTGATAGTGTAAAAGATGTATTTATAGTGTTAGAAGGATCTATTTCGACTATTTTGTTTGTACAGCAATTTATTGTTGTGGTATTGATGCAATACTAGAATTTACCGGACATTTTGCTCAAGTTTCAGGCGGGATTATGTTTTTACATTTTCCTTATGCCAACAACATGTGATTGAAGGCAACTGGAGTCCACCAATCTGCACTAGGCCTATCTGTTGGACTGTGGCCAACTTGATCTCCCTCGTTGTTAAGGGAAGTCTGTGCCTTAAATTGCCTTCACAAGAAGTAATACATATGTTTGTAAGTATTAAGGACAAATTTCTAAATTCAAATAAACAAGTTTTGCATCAATATCAAGCCATTATTCGTTAAACAAAGACAAAGCAGCTGTTTCTATATATGAAATAATATGCAAGTTTGATAAATGGAATATATGAGTTGAAATAAAAAAAAAGTATTTTATGTATTTACAATAAAATTGATTTATAAAAGAGGTTCACTTATAATTTTTTAAAAACAGCAGAATATGTATCAAAGTTACAAATAATTTGCAAGTGTTTCGAATTAGGATGATTCAAGTAAATAAATTCATTTTTGAAGTAGATAAATTTCGAATAGAGATAATCAGTTATTTTTTTAATTTTAATTTCATCCTTTTAATTATGTAAAAATAAGCTTGTAATAGTTTACTTGTTTTCGTCTGGCCGGTACATGCGGGAGATAACAATTCGTTTAATATGGATTTATATCAACCGAAAATTTGCGCGATTTTTAGGGCTGTTATAGTGTTGTTTCAGAAATAAATTCTTCAGAACATAATTTGAGATGAAGATAAATTTATAGTTGACCAAATATCTAAACTATAAGCAACTGAAGCAAGGGTTTGTCTTTCAATACGACTCATTTTTACTTGCAGGCCTACTCTCATGTCAATTTCAGTCCATATAATATCAGTTTGTCAATTCCTATGTACCAGTTGTTCCTAAGACTTGTGCGTTCAGATAAACAAACTGTTCAGCTTTATAATATTAGTATAGATATGAAGATTGAACTCAAAAGTGTGAACACCACGAAGATTGGTCCACAAGACACTTAGTTTTCATTTGAGTTAAAAGTTTGGTCATCAGTAACAGTTATTTATAAGTTGAACTGATACTTGCTTGTTTCCGAGTGATAAAAGTACTTGCTTGTTACTTGATAATTTCATAAAAGCAATATTATTATATTATGCCTGTTTTTATAATTAAGATGATTTAAGAAACCTGTACAGTTTTTATTTGCATCACTTTGTGATTGACTTGAAAATGTATGTAATAGATTCATACATGGATTTAACACTTTTTTTTCTAGTCTATATGTATCCTACATTTTATAGTAAGTTAAGCACTGAATTGTGGCACTGAGCAACAATTTAATAATCTAAATACACTTTGAGTAGTTAAATTTATTGGTGATCATATCGAGTTACGTCCATATCAGGTATATTTTGAGATATTTACGCTAATTCAGTTAAAACTGGCCACTTGAAAGAACATGTCCATACCAGTTTCAATTCAAATCATAATTATCTAAGCTTTTATCGTGATAATAAATTTACTAAATACACTTAACTTAATATTACACAACATAGTAATTAAAACATGGAGGAAGATTAAAACAGATTTGAACAGATTAATATTAAAGCTATACACATTATACAGAGTTAAAAAAAACAGAAAGTTACATACAGCTTGGCCAAAAAGTCGTGAAATTAATGGTGGCGCCACTATCGTGCATGTTGCAACCCTATATAGTACGACAAAAACAGTTTTGATACTCGGTTTTTCTTTTTTACAATTAATATGAATATTGGTGGGTTTAATGAAAAAATGAAAACCTCTGAAACGCTTTGTGTCTAGAACGACAACATTTGTAGTTATTTATTTAACAAACAATAAGAAAAAAAAGTCAGAATCAAAAATTTTAATCAGACTCAAAAATGTTTTCCGCTAAGTATTCCACGCCCGAAAAGTCTTCATCCATGTCTTGGTGTGTGCTTTCACCAAAACTCTGCTGGCTATCTTCAGATGTGTCACTACTGTTGCTTTCATCTTGTAGGTTTATGATAATTTTTTCAATATCACTATAAAGAATTTGCCCCCTTCGAAGATAACCTTCTTCTATTTTCATGACATGTTGACATGATTTTTTCTAGTCGTGAACTGAAACGCTTGTTCAGTCACCGCCTGGAACAATAACATAAAATAAAAAAAAAAAATCATTTGCGATTACATATAAATTTAAAACACCTTTGTTTCTTTGTATTTCCATTGCAATTCGCCTTATAGTACTGATGGATTTACCTAAAAATACTTTAAGTAGTTATTTTTGTTCAGTGATTTATGCAATATTGATAAAAAGTATCAAAATTATACGAACGCGCTGCAATCCGAATGTGTTTTGTAAACATAACCTCAAATTCGTGAATGTACATTTCAATAATTGTATGAAAGGTTTATACTAGATATAGCACCTTGAAATGCACACGTTACATCTGATTACATGAATAAAATATAATTTTACCTGTCATTTCAGCGGTTCTTTTATACATATCGTTGAAATCGGATGAAATTTGTCCGGCCTCAAGTTCCGCCAAACATCTCACGTACACAGCGTACACTTTAAAAATTTTCTTTCTTGCGGAGCTGGGAATAACAGATCTGTTCATTATGAACACAATGGGTCACTAGTATCACCACATTAACGCAAATAAATAATAATAAACACGAAAAACAGTCACCGATTACAATAAATGACAGAATGTGTACCTTACTCGACAAGACAGAGCGAGTGTTGCCAATGATCAAATATTTTAGTTCCGTTTCAGGACTTTTTGGCCAAACTGTAGACTTAGTTATAAATAAGAGCGCAGTAACTAACGAAAAATTTTAGATCACGATAATTGCCTAGATATAAGTCAGACTTATGTAGGTAAATGCGTAGATGTATACCTTCAAATTTTTGTGTATAATGCTCTCAAAACTTCATATCAAATCGGTTTATATGGAATCGCTCACACACAGCACAGCATGTCTTAAGTAATAAGTTTGTCGACCACTTATAATTTGACAGTTATTAATAAGTAACATTATTTACTAAAGTCTTATACATATACAGTCTTTTAAACATAAATATCATAGAAAAAATAGCCCTATAGTGCTGTATGTAAAGGTTAATATCCGATATAATATAATTAACTTTAGATTTTATTTCAATGGCAATAAAGTAATTTTTTCTATGATATTTTTCAAACTAAGAATAACTTGAAAGGTACAGCAAGTACTGAGTTATTTCTATAAATATCGCTGAATACTTTAATCTGGTATTCATCAAGTAAGTATTCAGACGAAAATATCAACGATATTTTGTCTTGAAATTATTGTATGTATTCCTATAAAAAAACCTTTTCGATGCGGTATTTTTTTTCTTATATTTAAGTGTTAATGTTTAATAGTTAGAAATATTTCCAAACGGTGACTTAATGTCTCGTTTAGATAGACGTAACCTTACGAAAAATGCAAATTAAATAATCGTATAATATATCATAGTTATGTGAAATTTTAATATGTAGTTTATATAAATGGAAACTCGCTATTGTCTTTTTACTAGTTCAACACAGGATTGCAGCCGTAAATATTATATTAGGTAATTAATTTTTTTTGCTTATTATAATAAAGCTTAACAATAAGGTTGTATATTATTTTTATCTATGGTCGTATTGAAAAGTAAACTTCCAGCCTTTTAGTTACTGTATTAATAAATTAAGTTTGTCTTTGATGTGCAAAAATAGTTTAATATTTCATTTGAAACTAACCCATAACAAATTAGCTTTTAGATTCTCAAATCACCAAATTGATAATGACCAATTGTTGATCCTATGCCTTAAGTCCATTAAATATACTCCGTCCCATAGATTATTAATATTTAGGAATGTTATAGGAATATAAACTTTATTGCCTAAAAATAAGGTTCAACTATATCATTTAAATAACCATCGATTAAAAAACTTATTTATCAAAATACAATAGAGTAGTTTTTTCTGTAACACTTAATTGTGGGCTAAGTTAACTACGAATAGGACTTTTTCTCAGGCTCTTATCGTCGCTCTTGATCTATCAATGTGAGTAGGTATACTGTTCTACTTCGGCACTTTCTTCGATGAACTAATATTGGTTTCCTCGACCATTTCTCAATTGACCAGTTCTATTTATTCATACCACCCCATATTCTTTAGGTTTACTAGCTTCCGCCGATTTTAGCATCCATTTTTCCGGGATCAAAAGTAGCCTTTGTGCTATTCCAGAACATATTCTAACTCTGTGCTAAATTTAATCCCTTCTAATGTTGATACTTTATAAGAATCCAGAACCCTTTTAATACTATGAAGGCCAGAGGTACTGAAGTTGCAACCAGTTAGTTTTTTTTTAAACATTAACTTGTTATCCCTTGTGTCAAAAATATTAGAGGACTGTGTTTGTGTCCTATGTTTTTAACAGATTGGTAATACCGCGGAATCTGAGACTTGACGATCGTGGGAAAATTTTTTGGACCCACCTAACAATTTCAAGGTAACCGTGAGTGATCGAGTGTCTTGATCGTGTACCTACCTATTACAATATCTGCCTCTATTAGTAGATAAGGTAACGATGAGCGATCGAGTGTCTTGATCGTATACCTACCTATTACAATATCTGCCTCTATTCGTAAGGATTTGATATATCCAACGTTCTTTCAATTTACTCTTGTACATAAAAATAGTGTTACTCAGTTAAATTCGTTGTTACCTTAGTCTCTGTCTAAGCCTCAGAATTTAAATAAAATGTAGGATTTATTGTGTACATCACAATTTAGAGTAGGTAGGTAGGTATTATAGCTTCTTCTCCGATTATAATATGTACATACATTGTATTTAGATTTTTCCTATGTATGTAATGTTGAGTTCAAGTGAATACGGTGAAATGTTAGGGTCTGAGGTACAGTGGCGGAATTTATTAGATCTTATATACTTTTCAATAATTCATTCTTTGTAAAATGAGTTCTAGGAGTTACTGTTTGCAAAGCTATACATTACAAAAGAACGGGAACGAATCGGTCTTATGGTTATAAAGTGTATTAAATTTCCTTTAGTAACAGAAATTACAAGAAAGTTATAACTAATAGATTTTGCCACTGTTTCAGTTGTCATAGCGAGTTTCTATTTATGTGGCATTCTACATACTTACATGTTAAAGTAACTTAAGTTTATAGTGACGTGATAAATGTCCTTAGCTTTTTCAGTGGATGGTAGACGAACATAAGCGTTCAATAGATTGATAAAGTATTGCCAGATTATTTTAATCATATTGTTTCCTAAGTTGTAGCTATGTATTAAAACAAGATATGTGTTTGGAATGGAATGGATTCAACATCATCATCTCTCGTCGACCACAAGAAAATGTATCAAGATTTGTCAGTGTTTTTTGACATGTCTGCAGCTACATTTTCATGGACTTTTTCTAGCCGTCTATAATAGCTTCTACAATTAGATGCAGCAGAGGAACAGTTGGTGCCGGATCAAGCAAGCGCGGGGTCCGTAGCATTTGCTACTCCTGCTAAGTGGATTATCCGGCACTGGGAAAAATACAGTCATTTATATTAAATTTACATGTGTGGGAAAAATACAGTCATTTATATTAAATTTACATCTTCATGTTGCAGGATTGACAACGAATTGCCGACGCTGCTGATATTCCATGGCATACGGTGACTTCTTATCAGGTAAAATCCAATTAGAATAGTGCAAAAAGGACACGTTTATTAAGATTTCGGTGCCAGTCTGTTTCTATGTCATAACATCTAGATAATTCGTTGAAAGTTATAGAAATGAAGATGCACACCAGATCTCTTTTAGGAAATAATAGTTGATACCAATTGGAAATGATCTACATAGGGGTTATATTTTTTGACTATGACGTCATGATATATTTTATCATACCCGTAGCCGAGAATTCGTTAAGTAAATTGTTACTATAAGTAATAGTTTTGACGTTGGCCGATAGATGGCTCTGTTTCCACTGCTGATATAGTCTAAGAAATATGGCCTCCATGAGCGGCAAGTAGTTAGTAAATAGAGGATTTATTTCATTTATTTTAAAAAGGATGGTTCATAAGGAATTATAACGAAAAATTACTGTCGACGGATGTGGGATCTACAGTTCTACACAGTAATATGAGTATGGAGTCTCAATCTTGATTGTTGTACCTATGTGTTGGCATTTTGGCATAGTAGATACTAGGTATAATGAACGAATGAACCACTTTTTAATTACTCAGATTTTTAAAACTGTCTAAAAATAAATACTACAACTTTTTTCAATAAATACCTACTTAATGTTTAGAGTGTATTATGCGAAATATACGTTATTACATAATTTACGTACCAAATATAGGTAGGACAAATTAAGCGAATTCATGCACGGATTAAGGGTTCCGATTAGTACAAAATTACATTAGCAGAAGCTTTAGATCTAGGAAACTACGTTTATTGATTAATCGCCGTTTATATGCTAAAGAAATACGCAGGATCTCAAATACTAACACGATTATGTATTCCGATTACAGTGTTACGCTTCACATGCAAATATCTCTAAATAGATGTATATTTAATTAGAGTTCGGGAATTGGTACCAACACTGTTCTCAATGTAACCTCAAACTTTTAATTGCTTAACTTGTAGTTGCATCTTGCACAATCGAAGTGGCCACTCGCGTGGGTACCGATTTACAGGATTACCTTACAATTAGTTTATGTGATGTTATTAGGACAGATTTAGGTTACAAATTGAGTACAAGATTGCTGACTTGGTCATCATTGTCACTGCTTGTTCCTTAAAGACGTCTAATTGCTTCTGAAATTTGGGATTTGATCTTAACTGACTCTTGATGTCCTGTAGTCAGTGTCGTCTTCGTACCTACATTTCGTGCTCGCGGAAAATAACTTAAAAGACTTGACATAGTGATTAAGAAACAAAATTATCAGTAATGTTTTCAATATTATACTTAGGTTAGTGTAATTATCAATCTTAGTAATTATCATTCATATCTTTTAGCCATTCTGACTTCACAAACTTCCATGTATCCGTGCATGTTCACAAACTTTCGCTTTTCAGTAAAATATTAGTAGTTCATTCATATTATAGGTACTTGCTAAGGTCAAAAAAATATACTTATTCGATTTTTTATAAGTTACCTATTTAAGAATAGGTACATTATGTCCGGCTGTTTTATGAAGATCTACAAATACATTTTACAACATATTTTTAACGCAAAGCAAAACACATTCTAATTCATCCTTATTCATATTTTAATGTGACAGCAAAAATCAAAAGTCCAAACCAGGAATCAAAAATATTTCACAACTTCTCATTAGCCGTAAAAAATGTTGCGTGCATTACAATAATAAGTTAGTATTAACTCTACTTAACTATTTATAAAGGTTTACTTTTTATAGGAAGTGGCTTATTAAGGAATTCCTTTGAACGCACCTGTGACCGGATTTCAGCAATTCAAAACATTCCAATTTAGATGCTGGCTCGGAATTTTTAACCATACAAAGAGAAAAATTAAATGAATATCGCCATGGTGGGAGCTGAGAAAATTTACATAAATACATACCCCTTAAAAATAGATATAATAATAGGGGCTTTCACGCCAAACGGGCAACCAAAAAAATCAGGTCATTAATTTTGTTTAATTCTGGTCAATTATACTTTTAGTGGATGTGTACATCCAATTTTTTTTTCGTATGATGCTCTATTGCTGAGTTATGAGCTTTTAAAAATTTACTGAGAATTAAACCATAAATTTTTGGCTTATTATCTGTATCAATAATGGTATTTGTTTATATTTACTTATCATTTTGAAAATAGAAATGGATTTACTTAGGTAGAGAGATTCTTGTCATTACAATATAATAATGCCCATTGTTCCCATATAAGAACCATCGCAATGTTATTTAGGTTGTTCTTTTGAAGGTCGTTTCTATTACATTGGATGCACTAGCAAGCGCTGTGTCGACAAATAGTAATGATTCCGTCATAGCGATACTATAGATTACCTTTTACTACAATCATTACCCAGGCACCTCGAATGAGTGCTAGACTCACTCGGGCTGTTAAAGAAAATTAAAATTGTTGTCCTTAAAAGCTTTCGCTGTGTTTCAGTATAGAACCCTAAAAAGTAATCTTGCATTGTATCATAATGGATGATGATTACAACAATACTAATGATAGCATATCAGAGTAACGAATAGTCCGATAATGCTGCCTCCTATGAAATTGTTTAAAAGCTTGCCGCTTTTCAAAGCGAGATAACGATAATGAGATCCATTTTAAAATCCATTTCGTGATTGGGACTCTAGACGATTTGTGTTAAGTATGGTTGTCTTTATTTCAGTTTCAGATAAGTACCTATTGGGGTTCCATTCTATCAGGGTAGTATTGGCCGAGACCCGGACTTTGTGCTTAGTGATCCTGAGTTTCAAGTCGCTGGCTGTGGGTTCGAATCTCATCCAGGACAAACATTTGTGTGCATGAACATGTTTGTGTGTTCTGTGTCTGAATGTAAATATCTATGTAAGTAGGTACCTACCTATATATTTTACAGTAGTAAGTATATGTAGTATATCAGCCATCTGGTTACCACCAGCACAAGCTCTGCTTAGTTTGGAATCAGATCGGCCGGCTATATGTGACTATGTCCCAGGATATTTATTTATTTATTAGTTAGGTACTATGGAGGGACGATGTGTAAAGATCTTCATTGTTTCGTTTGATCACACTTTCCTTACCGTTACTACTTTGGTATAAGTAAGTATATTTTTGTATAGACACGAGAACCTTACAATCTGCGTGACGTCATGCAAATGACCGGTTATTTTACTATAGTAAATGTTATAAATCTTTGCAGCAAGAAACCTAAGGTATAAGATAAAGCCAGAAAAACATTGAGCTATTCTAAATTTTCTCGTAATTAGCTTTAATTAATTATTCAGTCTACAAAATTTTCCATCTTTTTCCACGGACTGAAGTAAGAGGCAATGTAAACTGTAAAACGATGAATATTAAATACCTTGTAATTTAAGATACAACTTTTTGTAAACTCTTATAAAGTTTCAAAAGGCCCGTGTTGCGAATTAAAAATAATTAAGAATGTTAAACGCTTTGATGGTGCTCAAATAATTTGGAGGCGAATATTTTTATGGCAAATTAATCGTTCACGAGGCCTGAAGTTTGTTACGGTTAAGACGCCCATTGTTTACCTATTAAACAAGTTTAAGTCCTTTGATCTTTATCTAAGTAAGTACCTACGTCCAATTTATCAGGAGTACCTCTCTATCAACTTATTGTATTGTTCCGTAAAATAATAATATTCGATAAAGGTGATGATTATCAGGTAGGTAAAATATATTGTCTATTTATAAATATAAGTTGCCTAACTCCGATTTATCAATGATACCAAATACAAGTATTTAGTTGGTAGGTATCATCTAGCTTCACTAGCCACGCCAAAAAACCTTAAGTAAGCGATATTACAAACGTTAGCTCTGCGTTTTACAGTTCTCTTATTGTTTTGATACTCTAAGTACCTATGCAAGAATCATATCAGTAGGTAAGTATTTAGTTAGGTACTTAATTGGTTACCTACGAAACAAAGAAATAATAATATAGTTCATATCTCTGTGAATTTGAAGGCCAAAATTTCGCGAATTGGAACTGAATAAAATTGCTCCCAATTTTCGTAAAAATAGAAATCCTCCAAAGCAATTTATATTATTCTCGGGGAATAGAGATTTTACACCTAGTCGGGCGCCTGGGTGATACTCGTAGAATAAACAATGTGCGAGATATTTTTTGCGGGTGCTTATTGAATTTTCATATGTTACCCGCGGGTAACACTTGCCTAATCTATGAGAGCAGCCTCTAGACAATAGTACCTACCCAATGTAGGGCCATAGCACATGCGAGAGGGAACAAATTAAACAAAGACTTATCTACTTATATGGGAGGTTAATATAGATAAACTTTTGTATTGATAACCATTTAGCAGTGGAAAGTTATGTAAATGTAAAAATAAATAATTAAGTGATAAATATTCTAAAATAGTCTTGAAACTTGGTAAAAAATATAAAAAAATAACCTATACCTACATAAGTAGGTATATACCTAATACTGTAATGTCTTGATTTCAAATGGTAAGTATGGTATGCTATGGTAACTTGATAGACATACTACTTACATATTTATTAAATCAAATAAATATTGTATCTATTTATCAGTTATTAGACGTAACTATAGTTAGTAGGTAGGTAGGTAGGTACCTAAGTATATATATTACTTACATAGTTGATAGAAGGTAATTCAATTTCTCAAACACGCTACCTTCATAGTCGCACAATGAAAGGGAAAGCTCCTATACTGAAGGATTCAACACGTTTTCTCAGGGCGTATTGCTAGGCAAACTGGCAATAAATGTAAGTAAACAGTCGCCCGGGAATAAGAATTATTGTCAATAAAAACTATGGCGCTTCGGTATTCACAGCATCGCTTGAGATTCCTATTGGGAAATGCATATAAATATATATTATGTTCAAGTTTATATTAATAATGGTTCTAAGAGCTAACGTGATGAAACTATTGTCCAACCTAGTCCAAGAAGACAGCCTTGTTTCACTTAGTAGATCATTGCAGATTATATGACTGATAATGCACACGGGTTAGGTACTGTTCCGAAGCAATCGAACCCCATGAATAGCTGTTAATCTAACATATGTAAATGTTCAAATCCGGATATGGAATAAATTATAGATATGTCCTGTAAAAAGTAGTGGAAATCAAACTAAAAAATAAATAGGTATCCTGGGACATTTTTCACACACGGCCAATCTGATTCCAAAGTAAGCTTCAATGTGAGCTTGTGTTTTGGTAAGCAGATAGCTGATATACTACCTACATATATTACTTTTAAATACATACTTATATAGATAATTACATCCAGACACAGAACAAACATACATATTCATGCATTCAAATGTTTGTCCTAGGTGGGGTTCGAACCTACGACCAGCAGCTTGAAAGTCAGGGTCACTAACCATAAAGCCAACCGGTCTGTCAAACTGAATACATTGACATAATATATAGCTACAAAGCAGACTAACCATTTTATAGATTCAATATCTTGTTAACTTTACGTAACGTGTTTTAAAAACAAACGCCATGTACTAGTGATGTGCCGAGTCGCTGTTTTGGTGGATCGAGTCGACTCGAGTCAGTTTATACGGTATTCGAATCATGACTCGATTCCCTCTACTCGAATTCTATGTTTGGTATTCGAATTCTGACTCGAGTCCAGCTGGACTCGAGTCAGTATTTGAATTCCGGCTAGACTCGTATCAACCCTCATTACCGATTCCTTTTTTCCTAATGTTGCGGTTGGCATCGACATCAAAAGAAATATTGCTCATATCCGATTATGAAGACGCTTCATGATTTTAAATATTTATGTATCTAAGTTATTATTTATCAGGTATCAAAGTTATTACTTTTCAGTTATTCGTTTGTGTTTTAAAGTCCGGTAAATGTTGTTTAAATTACTTTTTAATGAAAGATAATTAAAAACATAGAGCGTAACAAAACTCGTAAACTAGACTCGAGTCAATTGAACTCGCATAAATAGAATCGAGTTAGCAAGTACGAATCGATTCTTCCTGACTCGAGTACCGGAATCGAGTCTGGCGTACCTACTCGAATCAAACTAAATTGGTATTCGAGTAGACGAGTCCAAAGCAGGAATCGAGTCTGACTCGAGTCAAACCGTACTCGGCACATCGCTACCATGTACCTTTTTGTCATGTCGCAGAGGGAATCTTCCTCTCTTGCCGGTAAAGGGGCTAATGCGCCCCTCATGCATGATGCATATAGATTATGAGCGAATAGTCCCCGATGCAACTTAGATGCAGCTATTTGCAAGTTTTATCAGTAGACTGCGGTCGTTAGGGACCAAAGAATTTGAGACTGCCTTATCAAAGAAAAATATTATAGGGGGTCCGTAGAAGTTAAATAAAGTGAGAGAGAAAACGATCGTATAGAAAGATTGATAGCCATTTAACGAGCAATTAGAATCGTTCGGATAATAACAGGCGCAGGTTTTGATGGGCGAATGTAACTTATACCTACACACGTTATCATCGGCAAAAATAATAAGATGCTGTTTTTGGTCATTCAGAAACAATTACTTCTTTACTATATTTATATATTAGTATAGTATACTAGTATAGTAGTATCTATATATATAGTAGTAGTAGTGTAGTAGTATACTAGTATCTATCTATTAGTAAGTACTAGCTGCCGCCCCGCGGTTTCACCCGCATAGTTCCCGTTCCCGTGATAACTTAGGGGTAACAAAAATATATAGTAAGTAGCCGATTCTCAGACCTACCATTGGGTACCGATTTTAATGAATTTTTTATGCATATTGATGCTTAAAAAATTTATTAAAATCGGTCAAGCCGTTTCGGAGGAGTATGGTAACTAACATTGTGACACGAGAATTTTATATATAAGTTTATCAACTAGTACACCAGTACAGTACTTAAAGATAATTAAAATTTATATAAACTTACTTTACTAATTATAAGTAAGCCTAAAAGCGGAAATCTGACGCTAGCACTGTAAATTAGACCGCGTGGGAAGCATTTAATTAACATTAGGAGCTTTGGAACGTGGGCAAAACCGCACAGGGGTCATATTACGAGTATAATAGGAAACATAATTGTTCTGGCAGGTACCTACCTACAGGATTTCAAGGGCTCAATTCCAATCTAAAGTACAATGCCACTAGCTATAAATGCTCTTTTGTTAACTATGCTATCAAGTAAATAATCGTCTGCTTCCCCAATATATCCTGGGACATTTTTAACACATGGCCAAACTAAGCAGAGCTTGTGATATGGTAACCAGATAGTCGATATACTCCTTTTAAGTACATACATATAGGTACCTACAGAGAATTACATTCAGACACAGAGCAAACAGATATATTCATGCATACCTACAAGTTTGTTCTGGTTTGGGATTCGAACCCACGCCCGGTGGTTTTAAAGTCAGAGTCATTAATCACAAAGCCAACCGGCCTGTCAAAATGTTTTGTGAAGTAAAATCATGGTAACGATGAAACTGTATTTTGTTTTACGATAAAGGTCATGTGTTTAGTTGCAATCCTGCCTAACATAAAAAATGTTTATAAATGCCTACTTTATATTTATCTATCCAGTGTGGCCCAACCTTAATAATCTATCTAAAATATTAAGTTTAGTTTCAATAGCTAAAGAAAGTTTTATAAACTTCTTTTTGCATCACAATAACTTTTATATCTTACAAATAACATTACAATGCGTTGTTGAATTCAAGTAACGAAGCCAGTTTGATGCAAGAAACTTGGTAACTTCCTCCTTGTACTTCGTACTTACAGAGAAGTAGCTTATTTTAACTTGCACTACCATTCGTATGTTTTCCTCTGAGGGTTAATAAAAAACAGTTTTATTGTAAAAGGACTATTTGGTTGAAAAGGAATTAAGACAATAAACAAGTTATTTATACCTATAGGGAGGGTAATGCCTCCAAAATAATAGCCTAGGGTTTGAACAGTGTTTACAATACAATAAAAAACTAAAAGTTATTTGTAAAGCCCTTGCCTCCCCCCCAAATTGAATTGATGCCTACGGTCTACTTATATTCAAAACAAATATATCTACAGTTTCTTTACTATAAATCTAGTGGGATTTTGTATATAATAACATTATTTACGGTAGGTATTTCTAATAATTATAGTGCAGTAGGTATACTTATGCTATAGGTAGATACTTAGGTCTTACCAAAATAAAAGCTATAATTCTAAAGATTTGCATAATCGTCCATGATATCATATTCTCGCTACTGACACGGTGATTATACCAAACATATCCTTACTTTATAAATGCGAAAGTAGCTTTGTCTGTTTGTCTTGCTTTTACGCTAACATTGTCAATTTCAATGAAAAAGGTACACAGATGCTAGAGCCTGAGAAAGGACATAGGCTACTTTTTATCCCGGGAAAATGGACGATCTCCCGGGTACGCGGGGAGCCACTAGTAAGTTATAAGTAGATATATATGTTAGGTACAAACTCCAGCCCCGGATCTTCAATTTTTTTTAGGCGGGGCAAAAACTGCAAAATGCCGCCCCCCCCCCCCCCCCGTGCCCACTTTATCATCTTTGTAATTTCAGATGTCCACTAATGTTACCTTTGAACGTGTGGACATATATATTTATACTAATACACACTAGACACAAAAAGTTGAGGATATAAATAAATATCGAAATTTTTGGGGGAAAATAATCGTACAGCAAAAAAAAGAGAACCAAATTGTAGCTTGAAGTGTCTAGTCTTTAGATACGACCATGACGTTTTTGTATCATTTATTGGGTCTTGAAAAATTCTAAGGAAAAAAAATGCAACATTTTTGTCGTCTAAAAAAATATCCAATCAAAAGGCTTTTAAATTTTTTTCTTAATTAACAAGCCTGTAGGTACCATGATTTTCCACGGAGTTATTGTCCGTCAAACCAAAAAAGTACTTTTTTACTTTGACAATAAATAACTCTGGGAATAAAGATCGTATATGAAATTGAAGAAGGGGTTTGAAAACTACACATCATCTATATATATATAAAAAACATTAATGGCTCTTGTCGAAAACATCTTTTTTGAATTGAAAACTTTGTCCGACAGATTAACATACACACACAAAGTCGAGAAAAAAAAAGGAAAATTTAATAAAATTATTTTTTATCTCTTTCATCAAAGCAATAAATATTACAAAAAAAAGAGTTTTCAGAGAAAAACTTTTTTAAATCGAACCATCGTTCATAATGGTGACTTAAGCGAAAACAATTTTAAAGCCTCGGGGTACTAATAAAAAGCATTGCAACGCTTTGACTTTTTCAGGGATTTTTCAACCAACCAACTAACCAAGTGGTTAAAAAAATACCGGCGATATCCTTAATTCATCCTTTTTATCCAAATGTATACTATAATAAATGTATACCATTTATCTAAATTTATATCCTTAATTATGAAAATTTTTGCCTTTTTTCCGAAATATTTTCGACAAGAACCATTCATGTTTTCTTATAGAGAATATTGTGTAGTTTTAAAAAAAATATTCAGTTTTCTATTCGATCATTAATCCCAGAGTTATTCATTGTCAATGTTAAAAAGTAATTTTTTTGTTTGACTGGCAATAACTCCGTGGCAAATCATCGTATAGGTGTATTTATTACAACAAATTAAAGGGCATTAAATTCTATATCTAAAAGAGTATTTGACAAAAACAATAGAAAATTATTTTTTGAAGCCGTACGGGCTTTTATTTTATTTAGATGACAAAAAATTTGCATTTTTCCTTGGTTTCCTTAGAGTTTCTCCAGACCCAAAGATGATACAAAAATTCATGGTCGTATCTGAAAACTAAACACTTGAAGCTACAATTTGGTTTTCTCTTTTTACTGTACGATTATTTTCCTCGGAGTCATAGCTCGTTGAAAATCACCCAAAAATTTCGAAATTTGTTTATATCCCAATTTTTTTGTGTTTAGTGTATAATGCTGAAGAGTTTGTTTGTTTGCTTGAACGAGTTAATCTCAGGAACTATATAACTAGATAGTCCATTTATCAAGAAAGGCTATAGGCTATACATATATCATCACGCTACGACGAATAGGAGCGGAGCATAAACCAAAAATGTTGAAAAAACGGGCAAATGATGCTAACGAACTTGCGCGGGTCAACTATGTATGTTTTATACACAGACAGGATAGGATTTAAAATATGAGAAATATATTACCTATTGCATTTGTGTATTGAAATTACATTTTTGAACGGGAGAGAACTGGGAGTATATTGGAGCGCTAGACTGTCGGCGAGGCATTCGGACTTTTCATCACTCTCAAACGCGGGAGGATTAAACCATGCCTACGCGCCTCGCGAATCATAAAATGTTCGTATAGCAAGTCTCACTTGTCGCTCTCGCCGCCCCAGTCACATGTTCTGTGTGCTGTACCCTTGGGTATCGGTCGAGTTGATATGGCCACAGCAAAATAAGAATGAGTTTCAGTACTTGGACTATTATTTATTCTATGGTTAAAGTTGTCCATTCGTCTGTTAAGTGTGAATTTGCCGCCCCCCTGAACGTGCCGCCCGGGGCGTGGGCCCCGGCTCGCCCCCCCCTAGATCCGGCCCTGACAAACTCACTCAACAAACTAACCAAGGTAACATAAGTAGGCTAGTTACCTAAGTTGAGTCTCTGTTGGAACTTCAACTAGTGTACTAAGTTTATAGTGATGGTTACGGTTTATGGTAAGATGATACTAGAATGCAAGTCTTAAATTTAGTTTTAGTAACCATTATGATACTTACCTAGTAGTAAATAACCTAGTCGTCGCATAATTATGTCATAATCCCCACCCTCCACCTTACAGAAGACCGCAGCCAAATAACACTACTTGTAGAGTTGTGTTCCTGCGGTGAGTGAGGTAGCCAGAGCTTCATGAGGAGACAGCGGCGCCAGGGATGGAGTAGCGTCGTAGGGGTATGCAGGAGGAGGTTCGACGAAAAGTACATTACGCTTTGTCCCTTTCACTGCCTATACAGTTGGTCCCTTTTTTACAGGGCAGGCGACACGTGAGTGAGGCCTCGGGTGTTGCGCGCGTCCATAGCGTCCATAGCTACGCTAACCGCTTCCCATCAGGTGGGACCGTATACCTGTTTGCCACCCTTGTGGTATAAAAAAAAACATCTTGAACTGCTAAAATAATATGAATTCAAATCTATACTAATATATATAGCTGCAGAGTTTGTTTGTTTGCTCGAACGCGCTCAATCTCAGGAACTCTTGTAGTGTTAGATATCCAATTTATTGAGGAAGGCTTATCATCGCGCTACGACTAATAGGAGCGGAGCATCAATCAAAAATGTAGCAAAAACGGACCAGTGACGTTAACGACGTTGCGCGACTTTAATATAACGAAACTAAATATAACCAACTGAAAAAGTAGACAAAAAAACACATTTACCTAGATATTTAGTTCAAAGTGCTTTTTTATCTGGATAGGTACCTATTAATGTTTGTAATCGCTTCTAACTGCGCAGGACTATGTCAAATTCGTTCTTACGTATCGCTGGAACTTCATAAAAGGCCTTGTCAAAAATAAACCTACGTAGTTACCTATGTAGGTTACGTTGCTTATGTAAGTATCCCACGCGAACATTCAATTTGACATTCAATTTCGTCACTCCACTTCATCACGGAATTTTTATTAATATGCTCCCCCTCAGCTAATATGATTATGTAAGTACTAAATGGTTTCCGAGCCTTTAGAAAAAATCTTTTGCTAAAGATTCTTTGAAGAACCGGAATCTGGAAGCAGCCAAACAATAACCAAATCAACAGTTCAAAATCAAAATCAAAATCTTTTTTATTCAAATAGGCCTCAATAAAGCACTTATGAATAGTCACTATTAATTAATGCAGTTATTTACCAAAGTTTTATTTGTTTTTGAAGAATAAGTACCTTAGCTATTTAACTTTAACTTATTCTTTAAAGACTTACAGGTACTTATCATAGACATCTTCGGAATAAAAATGTCCAATTACTTTAAAATATCCTACTTTAGGTTCATTTAGCACTTACTCGGTGATTGAGTAATAAAATAACATATACAACATGTAAATAAAATTAATGGAAATGGAAAACTACACTTGAAACTACATTTAAAATTTTTAATGGTCCATTAGGGTAGTAAAGTTTCTATAGTCTACTTTATTTAGGGGTCGCGGTCACGGAACGGTAATGTAATGAAACTATATAATTGGAAAACTTAACCTTTATGTTGAGGTCAAATTAATGCTTTAATAAAAGCATAATATTAGATTTTATAATGTAGTCTCAGTTGAATACCATTCCGTAACGAACTTCGTGTTGTTGTGTATTCGAAACCATTATATGGTACAAGCTGCCTCCGCGCGGTTTTACCCGCGTAGTTCCCGTTCCCGTGGGAATACAGGGTTAAAATATAGCCTATGTTACTCAGTGATAATGTAGCTTTCTAATGAAAAAATAATTATTAAAATCGGTCCAGTAGGTACTCTTTGGGTTTATTCGTTACATACAAAAATACAAGAATACAAATCTTTCCTCTTTGTAATATTAGTGTAGATTTGATTATATGTGTAAATACTAATATTATAAATGTCAAGGTAACGTTCTATGTGTGTAGGTAGGTAATCCATTTTGATGAAAATTGGTACAAACACTGACTGGAGCTTAAGAAAGGACAAGGTACTCTGCAAACGTGGGTGAAACCGCGGGGAGAAAGTAAAAAAAAGCAAAATTTTTCTGTGACTTAAATTTCACCCGAATCTAACTATAATCCAAATAGATTTTAAAGGTCTGTAAAAAAAAATCCCTTTTAATACGATTATAACACATAGATAAAAGTTTCTAGGTATCATTCATCAAATATTTAATTCTATTTCAAAGCTAAAAATTTTAGTTAATAAATCAAACATTTTATTTGGACAACCGTTCTTTATGCCATTTTTATGGGAACCACCCGCCACCTGTCTAATGGATTTAGGCCGGTGTATGTTTTGTTTTATAATAGAGAGGAGTTTAGCACACAGCTTTATTTGTGGAAATCAAACAACTTTCTCAAATATTTTTGTTAAACTGAGCAATGCATTTCAATATCTATATTTGACTAAAGACTAATACAATTTTATTTTATTGATCGATCACTGATTTTTTAATACATTCACCTACTTTGCTCTTGTTTTCTCTGTGCTCCACACAAAAATTAAAGAAATTATCTCAACGACACAAGAAGGTATTTATGTAACAGAATATTTGCACGTGATTTTACCCCCGTCAAAACCTTGGATACTTTTTTTATTATCTTTGGGAACATTATGGGCTTCATTCGTTACGTACAAGGACAGTCAGAAAAGGCAAATTAAGTCTTTGTGTCAGAATATATAATTTGTGCAAATTTAAAGAATCCCTCCGACCATCGTTCTATTTGAGTTACGTCCATAGCATCCGCCATTTTCTTTTCTTTTGGCAGACGACCTGAAATTATAAAGTACCCATACCTAATTGTCGCTTCCATGAGTGTCAAATATTTACTGTTTAAGTGGTGTTATAAAATCACAATTTATAATATTTAACGATTTGCGCGTTGATTATTATTGAAATATAAATTTATTTTGACTTAAAACACTACGATAAAATAACGTTAATAAATGTTAGTTAGGGTTCACCGAAAGAGTACCATTTGCATTTATAATATTAGTAGGTACCTACCTACCTACTTACAAACATTTTGGGGCCAGATTTTTGATATAGTTATTGGTCAAATATTACAGCTTCAGGATCGTGTTATACTGTACATATCTGTGAGTATTTGTACGATGGAGTTAGTCCCCGTTAGAAAGGATCAATTTTACGAGTGAACGTAGTGAGGTCTTCGTTTATAGGTGCCCTTAGCACATTTCGGGACGGACACTGTTTTTTGGCCCGGAAATAAGCGATCAATTTATTTTGATCTTATCAATCTTATAACAATCTGCGATAACGCCATAAACACCCACAAAACTGTCTTACAGTTGAAAGAAAACCCACTGTATGTATCAAGTTCCACTTATTCCGGAACTCTATCTCGGAAAGGAGCAAATAATCGTATTTTTACACGTTTTGTATGTAAAAGTCATATATTGGGTAGACTTGAGTGAGATAAATATTGTAAATTTTATAAAATATTCGATAATAATAATGCGTAAGTACATACTTAGCATAAGCATAGGTACGAGTAAATACCTACCTAATGCTCGATTTATCTGTAAAAAAACATACCGGCAGAATTGTGAACCTCCTCCTTTTTGGGAAGTATAAATCGGTAAAAATAGTTCCTAATAAGTCGATACGCGGTAAAAACGAATCACCCAAAGAATATCAATAAAGGGTAATTCGAAAAATTAACTAACGATTTTGTACTAAGTATTTGTGGACAGTCGCGACTCTTCTGGCCCACGTTTGTCGTAAGCTGATGGCTTGTACTTACATAGATGGTGACATTTTATGACAGTAATCTTTGGTAGCGCTCTGTTATCGGGCTTACGCCGCTCGCCGTTTGATCACTATCCCTTTACACGATGTTAACATTTACTCTCGACGCATCAAAGTCGATAGTCCCTTGCTGATCCAACCAATTTGTTGATTGAACTCGTATCATTAATAAAATTGATGGTAATATAACACGTTATCGTGTGTATGGAATAATTAATACCGACTGTGTTTGGTTATTGATCCAAAAGGTCAATAGAAAGGTACACATAATAATTTGTTTAAACTGTACATACGTAACAACGATTGAAGAATTAAAACATTCATTTAATCGATTATCATTTATTTTTTTACCTAAAACTCAACAAATATTTCATACTAGTTTATGTCTTGCGGTTTCGCCCATTTTCCGTGATGAAAAGTACGATATGCGAGAACATATTCTGTGTTTGTTGCGTATATATTAACTACTTGTACTTAAGATCATTATTTTTGCGAATTTCACATCGGTACCTATCTATAATCTTAGTATGGATATTTCGATACATTTTCAAACATAGGTATATCTAATGTTCTATAAAAAGCATAGACTTGCCACAAAGTTGCAAATGTTACAATATCTATACTAATATTATAAAGTGTAAGAGTTTGTTTGTTTACTTGAACGCGCTAATCTCAGGTCTGGTCCGATTTGATAAATTCTTTCAGCATTAGATAGTCCATTTATCGAGGAAGGCAATCGGCTATATATCATCACGCTACGACCAATAGGAGTGGAAACACCAATGAAGAATCTTTCAAAATAGAACTCTAATCATATTTCATCCAGATCCCATCGGCCGTTGTTGCGTAAAAGAGTAACAAACATCTATCATACATTCTTACAAACTTTCGCATTTATAATATTAGGAGGATGTAAAGGTTGTGACGAGTACCATTGTCATTAATTATCAAGTCTCTTTCAACATAAAACCCGCCTTTGTTATGTGCTTGTACATAATGCTACATTGAGTAACTTGAAATTGTTTCTATGTACTTATATAAAATTACAAACATATATGTACTTAATTAACAGTTCTCAAAGTAGATAATTATGTATGTGGGATAGTAATTACTTACTCCAATTCAGTCTTCCTTCTACTGTAAACTCCATCAGCGAAACGGGCGCAGTGAACCTCTCACGTGATTGCATAGTAAACGAAAGAGACATATATAGAGACTGGAGTGAAGCATCACATCATAGTATCACTAGCACTTGACACGAAGTACGGTACTTAGTAGCTGTGCGTACCCTGCGGACTTATTAGTTCTTCAGCTTGTAGGTAAGTCTAAGGAGCTTTGTAAGCAGCCAGGTTGCACATGCAAACTTTGATGCGGTGTTAATGCGAATACACTAATGTTTGTTCTCCACTGAACTTGGCTCCTCGGCGAAATATAGGTAATGATTGTAATTCAAATGTACCTTACACTCATCATCAGCTCATAAACGTTTCCACTGAGGAGCTCGAGCCTCCCCTAACATCGAGGGAGTTTAGGCCATTGTCCACCACGCGAGTCTAGTGCGGATTGGCGAACTTCACAAGCCTTTAATTGTGAAATCTGGGGCATACAGGTTTCCTCAGGATGCTTTCCTTCACCAAAAGCCAGTGGTGTGAATCCTTACGTTAGTTTTTAAAACTCAGAGGTACAGGCCGGGGTTTGAACCTGCAGCCTCATGATCGTGAGTCAATGCGTTTTTAACTGAGCCACTGCAGTTTTTTTACAATACACTAATGCATAATTTTGTAATTTATTAATAAATTTAATCAGTCGCTTTTCCTGGAGGCCTTCAACATTCCCGAGATAAAAGGTAGTCTATGTCCTTTCCCAACCTCTAGTTTATCTCTGTACCACATCAAAATCAATTTAATGGTTTTGGCATGAAAGCGTAACAGAGACAGACAGTTACTTTCGCATTTATAATATTTGTAGGGACATTAATAAAGTTTTCAACCTACAATAAAATGAATTATATTAATCAATTTGGCCATTAAATAAAGGGATTATAGTAAGTTAGCCTTATGTAAATTTTCCAATACTGACGTCAGATGTAAGTAGGTATATGTTGGCGGCATTAATTAATTATGAGGCGAATCGACCGTTCCATTCAGCCATGTTTCAACATGAAGATATAATGAGTTGGTATAATTTATTAATTGCTGTGTTTCCGGTATGTTTACAGATATGAGGGTAAAATAATAAAGCACATAGCTTATACACAATATATACTGTGTAGGGTTCCGCAGTCAGGTTTTAATGTCATTGATTTTGGAGTTGTGTAACTGTATCTAATTCCAACGAGTAAATAGAAGACTAATAAATATCTTAATTACAATAAGGATTAGTACCAAGGTAAATATATCATACGACATAAACTATTCATAAATATATAGTTTTAAAAAACCGACTTCAAAAAAAGAAACTATTCCTAAACAAACTAATACGCACTAAAAAGAAAAAAATAATTGCAAATAAAAATGTTTTCGTTAATAAAAAAATTAAATGAAAAATATTAGACTACTTTAAAGTCAATCAAATTATTACGATAAATATATTGTAGTTACAATTATTGTTATTTCTGGAGTCGGTGTCAGCCAACGTAGGATTGTAAGTATGTCTCTACTCAGAACTGGAGAAGGGCAAACGGAATTATGGCGGTCCTTTTCTCCGGACAAAGATGTCTAAAAGCGACACATGAAGAGATGCAATATAGGTCCCTCTCGTTGGGAACGTTTGGCAGCACAGCAACCAGAATGGCGCAGGATGGTGAACAGCCAAGTACGCGAGTTCGAGGATCAGCGTAAAGCTGACCTTGATACCAAACGCGACCAGTTAATGGCTCGCCCGCCTGCTGCCATATCATATCATTATGAGAACTGCGTACTCACGTGCCCTCAGTGTGCACGGAGTTTCGTCGCGAAGATTTTACTTTACGAAGAATTTACTATAGTATTCTCGTATATTGTAGTGTTTCCTTGGCTGACACCGACTCCAAAAATAACAATAATTGTAACTACAATATATTTATCGTAATAATTTGATTGACTTTAAAGTAGTCTAATATTTTTCATTTAATTTTTTTATTAACGAAAACATTTTTATTTGCAATTATTTTTTTCTTTTTAGTGCGTATTAGTTTGTTTAGGAATAGTTTCTTTTTTTGAAGTCGGTTTTTTTTTT
Source organism: Thyatira batis (assembly GCA_905147785.2). Taxonomy (NCBI): domain Eukaryota; kingdom Metazoa; phylum Arthropoda; class Insecta; order Lepidoptera; family Drepanidae; genus Thyatira; species Thyatira batis. Next base: position 4,709,024 of record LR990507.1, read on the forward strand.
TGTTAAAATTTTTGTTTATTTTTTGATTTTTATCTGAATATGGGTATGAAAAAACGCCTATCTCAACAGAAGCAATCTACTTCGAGGACAATTTCAAACAAAAGAGACTTGCGATGAGCGTACACAAATAGACTCTCGAAAATGCGGCTTTACATGAAAATAGTTTTGAACAGAGTGCTATGGTTTATTTATCTATACCTACTAACATCATAAAGCGGAAGAGTTTGCTTGTTTGTTGGTTTGTTTCTTTGGTTGAACGCGCTAATCTTAGGAACTACTATAAAGTATACTATCTACTATAGTAATCTAATATATAAAATTGTCGTGTCGCGGTGTTTGTGATTAAGCTCCTCCGATACGGCTTTACCGATTCTCATGAAATTTTGTGTGCATATTGGGTAGGTCTGAGAATCGGGCAACATCTACCTACTTTTCATACCCCTGTGATCACGGGAACAACTACGCAGGTGAAACCGCGGGGCGGCAGCTAGTAAGTATATAAAATTTGCATTAAGTATGTGTGTGTGACAAATGAGCGAGTTACGCCCGATGTTAATAATCTATCTCCAATCCGTAATTAAAACCTACGAGTTGTCAAAATGGACGGATAGCTTATTGGCAAGTAAAAACTATCATTTTCGAACAGATTATATCGATCGCAGATCGAAGATAGATTGATTTTAAAGCTTCACCCAGAAAATGGATTGATATATCAATCTTAGATAGCAAAAAATGGATCTATTGATTATTGACATCGGGCGTAAGTCAATATAGCCGATTCGATTTATTTATAAACTAGCTTCTGCCCGCGACTTCGTCCACGTGGAATAGTTACTTTGGGCTAACGCTAACTTTCAACCTGTGACTTTGTTTACGTAGAAGGATGGTCTCGCAGAGCGGACTGATGACTGCACAAGCGCTGGGCCGGCAGCGCTTAAAGGCGCGCGAAGTACTTGATCATTATTTTGCGGCGATGTTATTTAAAATTTGCGATATCTCCTAAGATATTCATTGAAATTGAATGCTGTAAATGGCAATTTTGTTTTAAATTAAATGCTTGTGGTGAATAACGTATTTATTGGGATAAGGATTAATATCATCTTTATAAAAACACCATCACAAATAAAGCTTTATTTTAGAACAAATTTAGTTAGTATAAAAATGGTTATAGTGAACCAACCTTAACAGATAGACATATGCTGTCGCGGACTTTTTTTTAAATCTTTTAAAGGAGAACAATTCTGTTATACATTATTTTAGCGTAACTTTAACCGTTTACGCAGCGTACGCAGCGGAACCTCTAAACAGGAAAAGAAATCTCCCGATTTTGAAACATTCTTCATTGGTGCTCCGCTCCTATTGGACGTAGCGTGATGATAATGAAATGGGACCAATCGGGAAGCACCAGCTTTCAAATAAAAAAATAATAATTTAAATCGCTTCGCCCAGTCGAAAGTTCTGAGGTAACAAACATAAAAAAAAAAAAAAAAAAAAAAAAAACATACCCGTCGAATTGAGAACCTCCTCCTTTTTGAAGTCGTTTAAAAATATAACTTCCAGACTCACAAACAGACATATTCACGCACAAAAATGTGTGTCTTGGCTAGGAATTGAACTCATCTCGACATGAAAGTTAAAGACTCTAACCATAAATGTTAGTCATACTGGAACAGAAAATATAAAATGTTGCCATTTGTTTAAAAACCTTTCAAGCTTACTGTATTTTCATAACGTGTCTCATTTTCAAAAAGAAAAGCTGTGAAATTAAATTTCGTAAGGCCTTGGGCTCGGACCGTTGGATAAAATTAGATTGTGTTGGAGTATTACATATTATGCTATTATTTTTTATACTCGTCTTTCTGTTTTCATACATTGAAACCAACCTCCTTCTGGCGCAGTCAAGTAAAATATATCCAATTTAATTTCGCAAATGATTGAATATTCATTTAAAAACAAACTACTTAACTTGTATAATAACGTTGTGAAATGTGACTGAGAATATAAAATTTATCGATGTTTCAGATTTTTTCGACTACTAAGTAGTGATTACATTATGTATCTGTTAGCAAGACATGTATTTAAAATGTATCTTGACATATCATACTTTGTAATAGGTCAATATAATTACATTGTAGACATTTTAGTAAGTTTATTCTGTTCTAATTAAAAAGGTAGACGTGCATCCACATATAGATACCTACCCTTCCTTTTTCATGGAATTAAATCTCTCTTAATTTATATATACGACTCAGGTATCAATGGGTGCTTATTATTATTTGAGCTATATGAAACCATTGCTATGAGAAACTACTTCTACTAGGGCAACAGGAATGCAAAGGTTTTATTTATGTTGGCTAAAAAAAAATACTAGTCGAATGGAGAACCTCCTGCTTTTGTTTGAAGTCGTTTAAAAAGTAGGAAATAACACTTCTTTACCAAGATGGTTACAAGTACTTGAAAGTGTAGGTAGTAAAAAATATAAATTCTCGTCACGTCTCCTTCCCGTGTAATACCCTGAGTAATTAACTTCTCTGTAAAGTGAATAACGACAGATCCCGGAGGCGTTTGTTTGCATTTTAAGGCGGTATTATATAAACGAAGATTAAAGTTTGGCTTTTGACGTTCTTCATTCATTCCCTTCGGCATGAAAAAAAACTGCGTAGGTAATTAAGGTATTAAAAAATAATCGTGTTTCAGCTGTTTTTGTAAACTACTAACCTTAAAATGTTTTAGTCTTGATTACTATCAAGCTATCGTTGTTGGTCGTTTCATCAAAATGAAGCTACTCAGGGAAAATTATCTTGATAGTAATGATGTGTAAAAATGTACGTCGAAACCTGGACTATAAAATTTTAACTCCCGATTCGCTTCACTCATAAAACTTTCAGTAGTTACTTAATGTTTAATTTATTGACCGTTCACATATTTTCCTTATTTTTTACAATACAAATATACTTGTATCCTGTGTATACTTACTTAAAAATCAAATCATTTATTCATATACATACAGCCCGGTTGCCTTTGTGGTTAGTGACCCTGACTTTCAAGCTGCGGGTCGTGGGTTCGAATCCCACCCAGGACAAACATATGTATGCATGAATATGTCTGTTTGTCCTGTGTCTGGATGTAAATATCTATTTAAGTATGTATTTAAAAAGTAGTATATGTAGTATATCAGCTATCTGGTTACCATATTACAAGCTCTGAGTTTGGAATCAGATTGGCCGTGTGTGAAAAATGTCCCAGGATATTTATTTATTATTATTTATACAATTTCATTCATTCATATACATTAGATATATGTATTCATACTTAATATACACATAATCCTCTACATGTCAGGTTGATCTAAAAATAGAAATATAAGTGATGCCGTCTAACAATATATTAATAATTCGCTTTTTAGAAAATAATCTCTGTTCGGGCCAAACCTTCACGGTGGAGAATGTCTATGTGTAAATCATAGACACCCGCCCTGGCGGTCCTTTTTAAGAATAAAACATTGACACGTCACTTCACTTCAAATATTTTCTCTTCTTGTGACGACCGCATATATTTTTAAACTCCGCAGTATATCTTTACCTAATATAACAACTGTGCAATTGGTTCCCGCGCGGGAGAAGCCCCCTCTACCTTGGATCCCGGGGTAAGTTTGTGTATTTATACATAGGCATTATTTTCCGTGTGGGGTTGACCGAACCAGCAGCATCCGCATCGTGGAGGGTCACTCTTGGTCATGAAGCCCTAGGTGGCCGGTACACATTCACTGGTCCTTCGAGCCGGATACATATTTCCCTACTTCCTCAGCATTTTGCTGATTTCGTTAGTTTTACTTTCTTGGTAAGCCGATGGGCGAACCATCTAGTCCGTTTATTACTTCGTAGAATCAAACCGATGGGATTGTTCTTCTTAATCGAATAATATAGGACTAGATTCTTTACAAGCTTAAAACGATAGTTTTTGCCGCATACATAAGTTAACAAGTCGATGGACTTTTAACGCCTTCTCGACATCTTTGGTTTTGCATAGTTTAGTTATTAGGGTACGTCGGAATAACCGCGTTTACTGCCTGAGTTTCATTTATCTACTTATAAACCGATTTATTAAATATTTACCGCCTCGGTTTGTATATTCTTTATTATATTCTATTTTATTTATTTTTTTCTTTGAGTTGTCGTTCATAAAATGGCAACTAGGGGAAGAAAAGCTCAAGGGAATGAGGATGAGTCGATGGTCCCTCATTCAATCCTCATGTTGCAAGCCAGACAAGCAGCTTATTTTTCAAGAATTCAGACATTATATGATTTGACACTTAATGTCGAACCGACGGAATCTTTTCGTGCCGAATTTATAAATAGAACATCGAATATAGAGATGATTCGATCTGAATTTAATGACATTGTCCAAGAACTAAATTTAGAGCAAATGAAGTACGATAAAAATTATTGCCCGACGTTTAGTCAGTGGGAAGCTTTTGATGAAATGTTCGCTTGTATCCAGGGTGCTTTACGTAGTTATAATAAAGTAGCTATTACCAATACGAGTGGAGATTCTCCATTGAAGCCTAAGTTAAAATTACCATCCATTAAATTACCACACTTCGATGGTAATCAGTCCATGTGGAGCTCTTTTATCGAATGTTACAATCGCCTTGTTCACAGTAATACTTCTTTGACTAACTCTGAAAAGGTATTTTATTTATGTGGTCAGTTGACAGGCAAGGCTCTCACGACTGTATCTGGTATTAATCCATCTGGGGATAATTACGACCTCATTTATTCAACGTTATTTGACAAATATGAAGATGTACGTTCATTAGGTACTTATTATTTAAACCAACTTGTAAATTTTAAATCTCTGACTACCGCTTCCGTAGATGGATTTAGTAGCTTCATGGATAACTTTGCTAATTCGATTTCAGCTTTCGAAAGGTTGAAAATATCTGACAAGTTAGATTTTTTGCTTTTATTTCTTGCATTGAAAAAGCTAGATAATGAAACTATTCGTTTGTTCGAAAATACCTTTCGTTCGGAAAAGCTTCCTTCTTATTCACAACTTATAACTTTTTTGAAAGAACAATGTAAGATTATAGAACGTACCACTCCTATATCTTCAAGGACAGCAATGTCACAGTATCCCAAAGTACCTACACCTAGAAACGTTAAGTCTTTTGTGACATCTACGAATGACTTAACCAATTCTCCATCTTGCGTTGTATGTCATAAAATAGACCACGACAAATTCTTCCACTGTCCAGAATTTATGAAATTAACTCCTAGAGAACGTTACAACGTCGTAAAAAAGCATAATTGTTGTATTAAGTGCCTCAGCATGAAACATAAGACTGCTTTTTGTAATTCTATTAAAAGTTGTAATGTATGTCAATCCAGATTTCATAATTCACTTTTACATTTTTCTAGTTCGAATGAAAATAATAACGCAGTTTTACTTTCATCATTTTCTACAAAGTCGATTGAACCTACGACCGATGGGTCGAGGTGCGCATTTACCGCAACAGGGCCGCAACAAGCGACCAGTTTAAGTAATTCACCTTCGTGCTCACTTCCTCGCAATGAGCCGTGTGATACACGTTTTGTCGCATTTACTAGCAAATCATCTCAGCTACCCGTTACACTATGTTCTCTTCAGAGTAAGAATATAGTATCGGAATCTTCTACGGTCTTACTTGCTACAGCTTTAGTTTCAATAGTTGATGCTTTTGGTAAGTCACATCTGGTGCGCTGCCTTATTGATAATGGTTCTCAAAACCATTTCATTACATCAGATTGTTGTAGACGTTTATCTTTAGAACATGAGGCGTTGCCGGAACTGTGTTCTGTCAACGGGTTTGGTGGATCGACAAATAAGATAACAGGAATAACCAATGTTAATATATCTTCTCGTTTCGATAGAAACGTTTCTTTTGAAATTAAGCCACTTGTAGTTGAGAACATTACCAATTATTTACCAACCTCAAAAATCGATAGGTCAAGGTTGGAATATCATCGCAAGGTACAAAAATATTAAGTAACGAAGAAGAAGAATGTAAAATATTTATCGAGCTTCAACCTGTCGTGATTCTTCAGGTCGTTACATCGTCGCATTACCTTTCAAGAGAGACCCGACTATTTTAGGATCGTCCGTTACTACTGCAAGAAAAAGATTTTTGTCTTCTGAGCGCAAGCTAGAATCTTCACATTCATATAGGGTCGCGTTAGATAACATTATCAAGGAATATCTTGATAAAGATTATATTTCTCCAGTAAGCGATCAAAGTGACTATTTGGGTTACATCATCCCCCACCATGCTGTATTCCGTGAGTCCTCTGTTTCAACCAAAGTTCGACTTGTGCTAGATTCAAGCGCAAAAACTGATAATGATATATCACTTAACGACATATTACACGTAGGACCTAATTTGCAGCCTGAATTGTATGCGGTATTATTAAAATTCAGGTTATTTCCTATTGCATTTTGTGCCGATGTTAAGCAAATGTATTTACAGATTAAAATATTTCCTGAATTTCATAAATTTCAGCGCATTTTTTATAGATTTGATCCATCAGATCCCCTGCAATTGTTTGAATTTAAGCGAGTCTGTTTTGGATTTTCATCTAGCCCTTATCTTGCTCTTCGTACTCTAAGGCAACTTGCCCAGGATGAACAGAGCAAATTTCCTTTAGCTGCTGAGGTCATTGATCGTGGTGATTATTATATGGATGATATCTGTTGCAGTTGTCGTTCATTATCAGAAGCTACTAATGTGTCTTCTCAACTCCGTAATATGTTTGCCGCTGGTGGTTTCGAGCTTTTAAAATGGGCGAGAAATTCAAAGGAATTACTATCGTCTTTGCCAGTGGATTGTTTATCTCCGCAAGCTGTTGAATTTGATTCTAATGCGAGTCAGAAGGTGCTTGGTGTCAAATGGGACCCTTGTGCGGACGTTTTCTCGTTTGAGGTTAAATCCACTACTGTTACTCCAACTAAGCGTAACATGCTTTCTGTTATCGCTCGTTTGTGGGATGTACTCGGTTTTACCGCTCCTTTGATTTTATATGCCAAGCTTTTGATAAAGGAACTTTGGTTGCTAAAACTTGACTGGGATGATACTCCTCCACCTTTCATTTTGAGGTCATGGACAAAGTTTCAAAATGAATTACATCTTATTTCAGAATTAAAAATACCTCGTTATTTGGGGATAACTGACAGATGTAATGTGATTTTACTAGCGTTCTCAGATGCTAGCGAGAAGGCCTACGGTGCCGTCACTTATCTATGTGTTCAGAATTCAAAGAGTAATTTAGTCCGCCTTCTTTACGCAAAGTCTAAAATTTCACCACTCAAAATAGTTTCGTTAGCACGACTGGAACTTTGTGCTGCTCACATCATGTCTAAACTCATTGCCGCCGTCTTACGGATATATAAGCATCGTTTTTTGATCAGTCGCGTTGTTGCATTATCCGACTCGACAGTTGCTTTAAGCTGGATTCATTCCAGTCCTCATCGTTTGAAAACATTCGTGGCTAATAGGGTCACGAAAATTCAAGAAAATTTGCCGGCAGAGAATTATTATCATATTCCGGGAAAAGATAATCCTGCTGATTGTTTGTCTCGTGGTTTAACTGCTACACAATTTCTTTCACATAACTTGTGGATGTCCGGTCCGGATTGGGCAAGTTCTAATATATCTCAATGGCCAATAAAACCTTTTAATATAAGTAATTTTAGCCATATTCCTGAAACTAAAATTATTGCTTTACCTACTATGTCTAATCCAAAACGATCTGAAATCTTATCGCTTGTTGATCGATTTTCGGACTGGCCACGATGTCTTCGCGTCTGCACATACGTGTTGCGGTTCGGCAGAATTCTAAAATCACGTGGATCTCTAACAGCGGAGGATTTGAACTGTTCTGAAACTTTTATACTTCGTGCAGTTCAGGGAAAACATTTTGAAACAGATATAAAGGCTCTTACTGGCGGAGAATCATGCTCTAATCGCTTACGAAGATTAAGTCCTTTTATCGTTGATAGGATCCTTCGCGTCGGTGGCCGATTATCTAACAGTGATTTAACTTTCGATCACAAACATCCAGTCCTTTTACCGAATAAAGATCACGTTGTCAATATTATCATTGATCATTTACATCGTAAAACTTGCCATGCGGGTCCTCAATTATTACTCGCTCTCCTTCGAAAAAGGTACTGGATTTTATCTGCACGACGTTTAGTTCGTTCTAGAGTTTACCAATGCGTTCAATGTTTTAGATTGCGACCTAAAGGTACGCATCCACCTATTATGGCTGATCTCCCTAAATGTAGATTAAATATTTCCAAAGCCTTTGCTCATGTTGGCGTAGATTACGGTGGTCCTATTCAAATTACGCCAATGCGAAAACGAGGTGTTAAAAGTATAAAGGCATACATATGTGTGTTTATCTGTCTCACTACGAGAGCAATTCATATAGAAATTGCGCAGGATTTAAGTACAGATTCCTTTCTAAATGCATTCAAGCGTTTCCTTAGTCGCCGAGGTCCAATACAAATAATTTATTCAGATAACGCCACTAATTTTGTAGGTGCTAAATCATACTTAAATGAAATTCAAGAGTTTATGTTCTCAAAGTCATACGAAGAACATTTTCGAACAGTTTTAAATAATAATCGCATTACTTGGTCTATGATACCACCCAACGCGCCGCATTTTGGTGGAAGTTGGGAGGCCGCTATAAAGAGTGTTAAAACTCATCTTTTTCGAGTCATAGGAAACCAGTTATTGTCTTATGATGAACTGTTAACTATCTTATGCCAAATAGAAGCGATTTTGAATTCTAGGCCGCTCGGTATTTTGAGTGAAGATCCATCTGATCCTACTCCTCTAACTCCCTCTCATTTTTTGAATACGCAACCTCTGCGCCTTTTACCGGCTGCTGAAATTGCGGAAGAGCGATTGCATATACTGTCGCGTTATCTTCTATTAGATAAATTGGTTCAATCTTACTGGCGTAGATGGAGTGATGAGTATCTTCACACTCTTCAAATGCGGGAAAAATGGAACTCAGAACAGAATCCTGTTAGGGAGGGTATTGTTGTTTTACTCAAAGAAAATAATGCGCCTCCCTTACATTGGCCTTTAGGCGTTATTGAAAAATTATTTAAAGGCAAAGATGGTCGAATCCGGGTAGTTCTTGTTAGAACTAAAGCGGGAATTTTCAAACGTCCTATTGTTCGGTTAAGTCCTTTACCATCGGTTTCTTAATTAAATGTTTTTTGTTTTACCTGAAGTTAGGTAGGTACCACTTTATTGTTTAATTTTTACTCTTTTCTTTACCGCATTGAATTGTCAATTGTTTATTTATTTCCATGAGGGTCATTCTCAAATTTTAATTTATTTCACTTTGATTTCGGGTCATTCTCCTAGATTATTTCATGGCATTTGTTTATTGCTTTTTCTTCTTAAACTAGGGCTTCTGTTGAAAGATGACCTTTCAAGGTGGGGACTGTGTTCGGGCCAAACCTTCACGGTGGAGAATGTCTATGTGTAAATCATAGACACCCGCCCTGGCGGTCCTTTTTAAGAATAAAACATTGACACGTCACTTCACTTCAAATATTTTCTCTTCTTGTGACGACCGCATATATTTTTAAACTCCGCAGTATATCTTTACCTAATATAACAACTGTGCAATTGGTTCCCGCGCGGGAGAAGCCCCCTCTACCTTGGATCCCGGGGTAAGTTTGTGTATTTATACATAGGCATTATTTTCCGTGTGGGGTTGACCGAACCAGCAGCATCCGCATCGTGGAGGGTCACTCTTGGTCATGAAGCCCTAGGTGGCCGGTACAATCTCACTGTAACTCATTTTGTTTATGAGCTAGGGCGTGACATAGACAGGCATACTGGAAGACTCGTGAGTGACGTGAAATGGCTAAGAAGCAGATTCTTAAAAGCTTTATTTATATTCGCCTAAAGAATTTTAAATTAAATTATGTTTTGTTAAGAATGTTTTAATACGGTACTTATTGTTGTTATGTATTTTCACCATTCAACCAATGAAACGAGAATATATAAGTATTGTTTATTTAATTTAACTTAAATAAATAAAAAATGTACCTACTGTAAAATATGAACTTATTAAAAACTAGCTGCCTCCCCGCGGTTTTACCCGCGTAGTTCCCGTTCCCGTGGGAATACAGGGATAAAATATAGCCTATGTTACTCGGGGATAATGTAGCTTTCCAAAGGTGAAATAATTTTTGAAATCGGTCCAGTAGTTTCGGAGCCTATTCATTACAAACAAACAAACAAACAAATCTTTCCTCTTTATAATATTAGTATAGATATGTAACAAATTTGCCATTTTGAGGAGAACGAGCAGAAGTTTGCGCAACCCAATTAAAACAAGTATTACCTGAAATATTGTATAATCTGTTAAAATGGTTAAATCGCGTGACCCCGAGCGGTTAAGGCGTGTACAGAATTACACGCAACGTGCAGTTTGCGTTATCGTGACGTGATCGCGGCGATATCGCATCGTGATCGAGATGCTATCGAAACTTGTTACGCGTTATAGGTGTCGGTTTCATTATTTCAAGGGTTTTCTCAATATCATGGATTTTAAATTACATAATTTTATAAGGAAAATATACAATGGCGAATATCGGCAGAAAATATCTACTTATACGAGTAATGTATTCGTTTTTTTAAATTGAATATTTAAATTTAAATATTGCATGTTATGTATAGCAAGCAAGTAGGTATATATATATTTTTTTATCTTTTAAAATATAGTATTTATTGCGCGAAGCCAACTTAGTTAGGACTAAGTTGGCCCGTAGTTTTTTTAATAAAACGAGAAAACATGTAAATCTATGACAATATAAAATGTTTATGTTTCATAAATTGCTGCTACGAATTTCGTAGCAGCGCTACACCGCAGGCGGTCTACGTCGCACGTCGCGTCGTAGAGAATTCATCTTTTAGTTAGATTTTGACATGTAATAAATGTTCATGATTTTTATTTTGAAAATAGATTACTTTTTTTTTAGCTGTTGCAATACAATTGAAATGACAAATCGACACCAGCTATTTATACTACGCTAAGTCCGAAATGTGTACTTTACAGGAGAGGCTTATAAAGGAAAAAACGTGATAACTTTTACATTAATTAAGATATATATTTGAAATTTGGAACCCTTCATGGTTATTTTTTTCATTATAATATCTCATATTTATTTTTCCATAATTATTTATATTTTTCGATTTAGCGCTAGTTAGCCGAATATAGACGTAATTCTTCAAATTAATTTTACAAGTTACACACGTCTATCTTAAGTTAGCGTTGTGTATTACGGGATGTCATAGTGATAAAGATGTGTTATTTTTATTGTGTTGCGATGATAATTTTTAAATAAATCATGCATTATTTGTAACCTTAGGGTTATATATATATCCGTAAAATATATTATTATAAATTCACTGGCTAAATAACTAGTTATTAAAGTTAGCTTTTTGTTAACCCGTATATACGTCTCTGGCGGATATCGTGTTAAAAGCCGCCAAATTATACATAGCGTACTATACATCGACCTGAGCCACAAGTTAACGCCTCATTTATCTTTCCGTGGAGCTAAAATAAATATTATTTTTTATAGATTCTAGATAGAATAGAGCAGATAATATTATATTCTGTAATTTTGATACATAATTTAAACTAATAACGTATAAAACTAGTTAGTAATCAACAGTTAATTAAATATCAATTAAGTGCTTACTTATGATTAATTGAAGATCAGATCAATCACAGTTCGATTTTGTACCTTATAATTATTTAAATCAATAAAGTACTTAATATTGTTATTCTTAAAAGCAAATGAACTCTCCTCATTATGTTCAGTTATTAAAATAATAATATTTATGTGGAAAGCAAGATGGGAGGCATTTGCCCTGCAGTGGGATACCCATAGACCCAGGCCTTAAATAAAATAGATAACAATAACGATAATACATTTCCGAAATAATATTGTTATCACAATAATATTTAAGGTTTTTGTATTTTGCTGGATTGATTTAACCAAGTTTCGTGTCTTTTTGGGGAATAAGCTCTAAAAGTGGGATAATCTAGTATTTTTTAAATATACTACATGTTTGCTTACGTTATCAATCAAAAGATAAACGTTACTTATTTTCCAACAGGCTGTAGTTACCAATATAAACTATTTTAATTAATTTTGTTCTTGATAATTTTGTCATCAATAAAAATTAAGCTAATATTGTTTCAAGAATCAAAATAAAGGAGTTCTATTCCTTATCGCACTGGTGTATACCATTCAACTGGAGAATACACTTCTCTGCCTCTTGCAGTCTTTTCTATTAAAGCCGTATGTCTTTTTTCCATAAAATGGTTGCTTCTTCATCTTCTCTATCTTCATTTGAAAGAAATGAGCGGATAATAAGTATCTTCATAATATAGTAAACGATATGGTTTGGTTACTGTTTTATCCCTCACGCAGTTATCTGATTATAGGTTGACTTTGTGAACTCCCTAAGACGTTAATTTGTTAAATATATTGTTTAAGCAACTGGCAGCATAGCAAACAAGCAGCCTTTTTAGCCGTTCGGTAATCACAGTATATAAGCGGGGGCTTATATACTCAACTTCGAGCTTAAGATGTTAGAGACCGACATGAGCATTTTTAGGACGATGGCATTTACTAGTTTGATACCGCAGAATAGATACTATCATTGAAAACAGGGGAAAGTTTTAAATTACTGGGGGTGGATATTGCCGTTACTAAATCTGTATTACTACTGGGGCTGTCATTCATGTGCAAACCTCAAAGACTTTCCTGGGCAGACATACCGATTTGATGTGGGATTGTTGTATTTTCGGTTTTTTGGTACGAAGTCGGCTACACCGTTTGAAGATAAGGAACTATATTAGCTGTGTTGTCAGAAGGATCATCAGATACGACAGAAAACAAAATGTCGATGCTTGTTGGACTTAATGTCAACGGAGAAGGCTTTTGGACCGAAGTCAATACCTTTGGTAAATAAATATTAAGTGGAGTATAAAGAGCCCCCAAGTCGTTTAAGTTTGTATCTTGTAGGTCTGCACATAATTTTCATAATTGACTGAACTGGATAGGTATATAATGATTATTATTTTTAAATTATTTCATCAGACATAACGTGCTCATAAAAAATCCCGAACTCAGGATTATTAACTTCAGCTGGTAATTTATTTGGCTACGATTCTACAAAAAGGGTGAAATATTATATTAAAATAATGTTTTTTATTATCATAAACATGCCGATACATTAAAAATATGAATGGTGAAATTACCGTCGAAAACGAATAAATATAATTGTATTTTGACATAAGTATTTAGCTAGTAAAAGTCGCTAAGTAGCGCATTCTACAAATGAACAAATATACCTGATCGTTCTAAACTACGCTAACTAGTGTTTGCGTAGTATACACGGACTTTTATAAAAGCGCTTAAATTTAAGAAATACGTAGCGTATTACTATAATATATATTTAAATACTTTGTAATACATAATATAATCTATGTACCCCCTCCCCGTGGACACTCCGCTAACACTAGTTGGCGTGGTTTAAATCGAGTGATTTCAAAAAGTACCTGCACTTAGCGTTTTATAAAATTTGTAACTTCGTTATTTTTCTATATTTCGTCACAATTTTTTTTTTACATATAAAAAACCTAATTCTAAGAAGCTTGGCATAAAAAAACGTTTTTGCCAAATTTCGAGTTAGCGTAGTGTAAATAGCTGGTGTCGAAATGCTAGATTTTACATTGCTTGTACTCAATCTACCGGTTTTACCGGATTTGAGATTTCTTTTAGTCATTTACTTTAGGATCTAGCATTTAGGTAGATACATATAGGTACCTACATATTAGTTTACTACGTAGTCATTACAGGAGACCAGTGGTGTAACCAGACCAGTAACCAAAATCTATCACAGTAAATTACCCATTTATAAAATATTTTTATATGTATGTTAGTTCTGTGTCTGGATGTAATTATCTAAATAAGTATGTATTTAAAAGTAGTATATGTATCAACTATCTGGTTACCATGACACAAGCTTACTTTGGAATCCGATTGGCCGTGTGTGAAAAATGTCCCAGGATATTTATTATTATTATTACTTTTCAAAAAGATCTTTGAGTCGATCTGTATTTATAAAAACATACAATACTTTTGATCATAAAGCTTGACCTATCTAAGTAATATGCAAACACCATGCTTTCATAATTACCTACATAAATATATGGTACGTAAATGGTTCATGAAGACGTAGTTTAAAATCTAATCTAGGCGACATATCCGCGAGCAATCTGACTCCAGAGAACTTAATTCCACACTAATTTGAAGTCAGTTTCGTGAGCAAATTGAATACGTGAGCTGGAGGCATGCAACTTCTCTCACCACATAGAAGTAATGTTATGCAAGTTATGTTTACGTCTGTTTTGACGTGACAACGTCTTATAAATTGGTTTGCCGGGTGACACTTCAAGAAACTGCGTTACGCTCCGCTCACGTTATGCGCTCGCAATGAGAGCGAGTGAGAGGCACGCGTCCCTTCCACTCGGGCATGGTTAGCCCGCCTAAGAGCGAGAGAGACAGACATAAAATTATTTTACCACTCAAAGTCGTTGTCACGTAAAACTTTCGCCCGTATACCGACTTTACAGGCAACCAATTTTTTTCTACGGTTTAAGGTGTCCGGTGTCCAAAAATGTTTTTGTTAATTAAAAATAACCGCCCAAGTGCTTAGCTAAGCTTAGATTTGTTTGTATGGAAAATCTAGATATATAGAAGGTATACTTACCCTAATCATATGTTAAATGAAGGGATCTAGGAATCCTCATTTATCGTACAGCGCCACCTAGTAGTACATTTTGGAAAAAATACATATCTTTTAACCTACTCTGCGTGGAAGCCGACTGATTATTATTTTCTTTGGTTGGAAGGAACAGAAAAATATGTTGGTTACCATTACATATTCCTAAGATACACGACTGAAGCCAATGAAGATTGAAGTAAGTTTTAAGGTTTCAATTCCCTCGACTTTTGTACAGAACTTTCACATTTATATTTGATGTTCTAACCAATAAATGAGAAAACTAATTTTATATTGCTTTTTTTGCTGTTAGTATTCCATTTAAAGTGAAATGAAAATTCAAAGTAATTGCGTGTTCTGAATTTCAATTGTTCTAATTACAGAGTAGGTATGACAACACAGTTCCAGACAAAAAGAAACAGCCACTCGGTAATTAGGCGCTGAGCAAACATTTTTTCCCCTAATGCCCTGTGGTGACAGACTAACGACCCTCGACCGTCTGTATACCTATCTACCTACATAGAAAACTTTTATTTTTTTAATCACGTTAGTAATTGCATTTGTTGTTGTTTATCTCTGAACTGTCATTTCGACTACTATATGACGTAAGTGAAACAATAAGTGTGCTAGTGTTCGTAATGGGAAAAATAACGAGAAAGATCTGACTGTTGAGTAGGTACTTTCATATCTCAAGGGTATCTTGAACTCTTACAAATGTATGTAGGTTTAGTTGTGAGGAATCGCTTTCATTCTTGTAGACGTATAACCTTACATACCTACTGTTATATTTAATAAAAAAATGCGCATACCAAGTATAATAAAAAAACATGTAAATAATGAACAACAAATGGCAATTACCGGGCGCGGTTTTAAATCCCTAATGATAGGTTCATAGACTGTAGAAAATAACTTTAGTACGGTTTTACAACTGTCTTTCAGTGAAGGAAAAGATCGAGTCTTCGAAAGATGTTCGATGTAGGTAAAGACATTCATACCCAAGATGGCACATTAGGTCAATGAGGTGGACTATATGGCCTAAACTCTCTCGTTGGGATCTCTCCTGGAGTGTAACTATCTCCATAAGTCTTCAAACGGCTGAAAATAATGTCTTAATTTTAAGAAAACTCTTTAGTCATAGTTACTATATATTTATTTATTTCATGCAAAAACTTGACAATAGCGCATGTTAACATAAAAGCACTACGTTAAAACCGTCACATATCATTACATAGGAAAACGAAGCACAAACCCCGTCGGACGGGGCCTTATTTCAGATAGTGTCTTTCAAACGTCCTCCACGCTCTAAAAGATTTACGTTCCTTATTTGCAAATAGGAAGACCATCTACGGAAAAAAATACAGACTAAACATCATTTCAGTAAAACCACAACATTTTAGTAACCAATTTTTATAAATGAAAATAGTACCAATATGAGTCTACATGTTACATACTTCATTTGAATGATTGAAGAAAAAACTAGAATTATCATCATCATCACCGAGGATCTTGAGCCTTCCCTACTAACGAGGGGTTCAGGCCGTAATACACCACGCGGGCCTTGTGCTGATTGGCGGACTTCACATGCCTTTAATTGTGACGTCTCGGGCATGCAGGTTTCCTTACGATGTTTTGTTTTCCTTACTAGCCAGTGGTGGGAATCCGTACGTAAGAATTAAACAAGTAAACATTTAGATAAATAAAAATTAAAGTTTGAAGGTCAGAGTTATCCGCTCGATTAAAAAAATATGGTAACCTCTTTTGTTACTGACATTTACAAATATTAGGCTTACTTATACAGAGTGTATGGCTTTGGGTGACATAGTTTTTTACTTTGGTTTTAGTAAACTGTTCATTTATTTGAGTTTATTGAACTGTGAAATTTTTATGCACCATTAGGCAAATGCTTGCAATCAAAATCCGAACCGCACTAGGCGTGTTGGACTATAAACTACATCCCCTCGTTGTTAGTAGAGGCTCGTGCTTCTACAGTAGATACGTTTAAGAGGTGATGATGATGATGATGATGATTATAAGTCGAGTATATGAAATAAACCAATCTCGTTTGTATGTATGTTATGGCATGCATTAAGGCACTCGTTTTATGGCAGTTATATGCGCGAAAAATAGGTTGTGAAAAATAAACTGAAACAATATATATTACTTTCGCGTTTATTATATTAGTAAAGATGTTATCTTAATCTTAGTCATCCATATGAGAATTTTAAACAGAAGGTTATATATTTGTAACTTTCACAGGTAATAGCGGATGTAGTAGGGATTTTGACGAAACTTAGCAATTTCTTTATTAACAGACTGAGACGCGGGCGGTTCCCTGGGGCGCAAGAGTTATATGTAGGTCAGTGTTTCTTGAACATAAACCCCGCACTAAGAGGTTGCATTTTATTTATTTATTTCGTCTCTCTACAGACACTCATTTTAGATTGTGTCATTTATATGTCAACTACGTTTACCGGCGAGTCACGAACATCAAAGTGTTGGTTAGCTACCCTGACTTGAAACCGGTCGTGAGTTCGATACAAATCCGGGAAATTTCTGTATGTTCTGTATTTGGTTATGAATATAATAAAAATAATAATGAAATAATAAATATCCTTAGACATATTTCACACACGGCCAATCGGATTACAATGTAAGCTTCAAAGTGAGCGTGTGTTATGGTAACCAGACGGTACATATACATATGACGGTACATATATGTTTTAAATACATACAGCATACTTATATAGATATTTACATCTACATTCTACATTCCTTTACAGAATATGTATTAAAAAGTCATCTGTATAGTATTTAATGATATAGAAAGTACTATCCAAAAGTAAAGGTAGCTTTAATTGTAGGTTTTATATTTGGAAGTCCATAACTCCGTAACAAAATGAAAAAAAGGGCATTCATGTTCTCAAAGACCACCAGAAATGTGTGAAATTCAGGATGTCACTTTTTTTCTTACGTTCCCTTCACGTGAAATTCCCCGTGCGTCATGTGGGGCTGCTTTGTTAACAAAATAATTTTCAAATGGAATTCGTGAGAGAGATGTAAGCGACCAGCTGTAAAAAATGTCTTATTAATATAATTTACCTAATGTTCTGACCGAAATAATTCAAAATCAAGCTATTTTTCCGAGATAAGGGCAATAGGGCACTTAAGTAGGTCATAGCTGTTGTAACGCAGATAATAATATACAATTGATTACTTTGACTCAATAGGGAATTATCGTTATATTGTGAAGTTGACGTTGTCAAAAATAATTATTTTGCTTATGTAACTATTTTGCTTATTACAGAATTTTATATAACAAAAACTATTTGCTAGTTACATGATTAGTTTGGTAATCGAAAATAGAAAATACTCTACTTAATTGGTTATTTACTTGTGTATTTAAATAACTATATGATATCCTACAATTTAAAGGTACAGTGACTCCAAATACATGCGCCCAAAATAGATAGGTACCATGTACCTAAAATGGTATAATATAATACCATAGAAATTCTTCCAACCTTTAGGGAACAAGTGGTCCCTACTTAATTTGTGAGAGAAATCGGAACTCAATGCCTCGGGCTTTATAAAAACCACTTTTAAATATCAGCCATTATCGTGATACCGTCTTTGTTCCCTTGTGTTAGAGTTGATATTCGGATAACGTATTGTTATACAATGGTAAAAGCTACGGTAGAATATTCGATACGTGATATGTACAACTTTACATGAAAATTTTGTTTTGATATTTATTTGAATCAAGATATGATACGATATTAGTTTTATTGGGGTGTGTTGGTCATTTAAACTACAATAATTCTTAGTAAAATGTTAAACTAAAGCTTTCTATTATAATTTAAGCAGATCATAAAGATTTAAAACCCTCGAAAGTACTAAAAATTGCAGATAATCTAATAAGTAGTTAAACGGATTTTTTATATTTTGTATATCTTTGATTTAAGTACCTACATATGCTAAAAAATTGGTTGCCTGTAAAGTCGGTATACGGGCGAAAGTTTTACGTGACAACGACTTTGAGTGGTAAAATAATTTTAATGTGAATATTCATTCGTATAGTAGGAAGAAGGATGAAATAATAGTAACAATTTAAAACATAACGTCACGTTACGTGAGCGGAGCGTAACGCAATTTCTTGAAGTGTCACCCGGCAAACCAATTTATAAGACGTTGTCACGTCAAAAAACGTTTTGGTCTTGTGGAACTCCACACAGTTACATATAGGTACATCTACTCACATAAAAGTTATATAATTAACAAGGTAGGTATGTCGATGGATAAAATAAACAAAATATGAACGTTATGTGACCTTCATACTAATATTATTTCACATACGATTATTATATTTGTTGTCCATCCGTTTGTCCGGGGGCGTACCTCATTACCTCATAACCAGGATGGAAAATGGGAACATGATTATTCCGATTATTGAGAACCATACCTCGACTCTAACATTATAATATTATTTTCTTCCTTTCTAGTCCCCCGCTCAAAATGACGACAGAATGATTGATTAAAGCCCTGTCACAAAATGCTCCTTTAATTGCTAATCACCTGTCCTTTTGCTTTATTAGCTGCTTGGTCCGAGTCTTAAACCCTCGGGGGCCTATTTAATCTTAATTGAAGGACAAAAGCTATGTCGGGAAGCTAGAAATGTTTATATTACCCTACTGTCCCAGAAGGAGGGTAATATTTTTTTTCTTGTTTGTTCAAAAACATAACATTTATATAGGTATATATATATATATATATATATGCCATTATACCATCTCTCATCATCATTTCATATAAGTGTCCACTGCAAGAGCACGAGCCACCACTAACAACAAAAAGGTTTAAGCCATAGTCCAACACGCGGCCCTAGTAAAATGCGTGTACATGCCTTCGAATGACCTCTTGGACATTCAGGTTCCCTCACGACATTTTCATCACCGAAGCCAATCCATACGTAGGTAAGTTGAACTCAATTTCACTCGGTCAGTTCACCGTCCTACTTCCAAAATAAATGTGAAATAATTTATGTGTGGATATTTGTTACTCAATTTAGAAAGGTACACAGTATAGGTAGTATTTGATGCTGGGAAAATTTAAGAAGCTAGTGCATAAATAAATGTTCAAACATCCATTGTTCCAAACGTTTCGATAATCGCAATGAAATTACTCTGAATAAAAGTTGATAATATTGAAGAGCGTTTTTATCCCAACCCTTAACATGACTGAATAAAACTTTAAGAGCCCTTGAGGATATTATTTTGGTAATATAGTTCCGATAGTTGGATTCCATTTGTTGTTCATAGAAACAACAACAGTTCGTGACCCTTACAGAACCACAATGTTTAGATTATTTGCTCTCTAAATATAGAGTAATTCGGTGGCCTATTTATAAATTGGCTCATATCTTTGTGTGGGTATTCGTTATATTCTCGGTTGATATCTTTATTTGTACCCCTAGATGCCGCTCTTCGATTTAACCCCTCTTCATTGGATTTGACATAAAATAACCTAGCATATATACTAAGTACTTCTAGAAGAGAAGTTCTGTGCTCTGTATGCTTACTATATTGGGCCCCACGATCACTCAAAGGCTAATGCTTAAGCAAATACATATTGTAACAAACCTATTTCTGCGGCGAGCTTAAAAAAAGTTCTAAAATCCACACAAACAATTGAGCAAGAAAATATTACTGACAAAGAAATGTACACTACGAAATTTTGTATTTATAGAAGTTGTTAGTTGTAATCCGAGAAAAATATAAGGCTTCACAATGTCGGACGTTTATACGTGTTCAGCTAACTTGACGGAATGGCTCTTATGAAAGTGGCTTTCTAGCTTAAAAACTCTTTATATGATTTCAAATGCTGCGGTTTATTCGGTCAGAGTTGTCAAGAAGCCCAATCCATACTTCTCTATTTAATAATAAATTTATTGATATATTCATACAGATTTAAGCAAACATAATACATACAAATTAGATTTTATATTTAAACTATTTCATTGTTTATTTATATTACTGTTGGTGAATGAAATTTTGTCACAAAAATTAGTTATTTGTTATACAAGAGTGCAAAGTTGCTTTTTAACCGCGTGTTCAATTTTGATGACCGAGCAAGCGAAGGATTCTAAAATTGGAATTGGAACAAAATTAGAATCCTGAGCGTTAGCGAGGGAATCAAAAGAGCACGAGGTGAAAAATCTTTGCACTCGAGTGCAACACGTAACTTTTCATTCCACCTCAGCGAGGAAATGACTAAATGCAAAAAAAAAAACGTTTGCGCATTATTAACAGTTTCAGTCAATTCTGTTGGCGTCAAGCAAACTTCCTCGTCGCTAGAATCACTCATTTTAGTTTTTTCACTTGTTTTCAAGTTTCTTGTTTTTAATATAAGGTTTAACAATGACGTGAAAAAATGCCGCGTAAAGAACCGCGTACAAAGCAAATTGAAAAAAGAACACCAAGAAGGTGCCGAGTCTGAGTTTTTAACAAATTAAAAAAAAGTTGTATGATATATTCGGCACCATAGAGGTAGCAGTAAATAGGTTTAATGTTTTTTTTAATTCACAAACTTAGTGCACACGATGTTCCAAATTCAATTTACTTTATCCTCTAGAGAATAAAAACGGCTTTTCCACTCAGATATTGAAGATTAAAAATACTCTTTCCGAGATGGTGGGATGAAAAATATATTTTCATGCATTTAGACATGAAGTAATGATTTCAGATTAAGCCTCTTAATTATGCTGGTTTATATTCTTAATATGAGATTAGCGATGTGATAAACACTATAAACAACAGTAAGACAACTAAACAATGAATTTCCTTTAGTTTTTCTTATCTATAGATATATGGTATAAATCTTAATACAACGTGATTAAGCATATTTGGCTGTTGTGTCTCTAATTAACATAAGCGACAGTATTTCATTACAATGCGGAAACAATGTTAATTAAGTTATTGTATGATCATTAGTTGTTTGTTAATTAAACAACACTGATGAATTTGAAAATTGAACCGGTTTAATATAGATTATATAGATGGTTACTTTATTAACATAGCAATCTTAAAGTTTTTTTATTATGTATCAATAATGGGAGTTGTATAGAAATACTGGTAAAAATAATGCACACCCAATTTGAGTGTCAAATTTTAGTTTTGAATAAGTTAGGTATTTATAAATTGTAGGAAAGAGCCCAGCAATGCTATTCTGCAAAACATGAAGTCGCCTAAGCGGCCGCCTAAGCGAACCGCGCTCCCTTCGACGTAGAAATCGCTGAGCGAGTTTTGGTATTCCCATACATCTCAAATGACTGAGCGAAGTGAAGTGACTTTCATACCTCTGGGTGATGTTGGCAAGCAATTAGTGCTTGACGTCATGTTGACGCCCTGACAGTTTATATGAATCGATATTATCGGTTTTATTTTTATTTGTGTTTCTTTCGTCATTGAATGATTATAAATTAGTAATAAACATATTACGTAGCTAAGTAAATAAAGTTCCATCTAATTAAATGCGAAGCCAATTTTCTAACGAACACATTGATATATTTTTATATAGAAGCAGAATGAATGTTGTCTGTGGTGCAAACATATGGCAACACAACGCATTTAAATCAATTGCGAAATCGTAGTGGTCGACGACGTAAATTATTCAATTATTATTATTACTGGAAATCATGAGGATAAAGTAAATACAAAGGTACGTTATTGTTTTTACTGAGAGTCGATCATATATTTAAATAATATGTCATATTTTAGCAAACGTGTGGAAACTCGTGTACGAACAAGCCACCCCTCACAAGCTCAAATAGAGATTCTGCTGGTTGGATCGAGAAAGGCATCCTGCATTAGCGAAAGGCTATTCAAGGACACAATCCGCAAGGGATAAAGCTCGGAAAGACTGGGAACAAATAACTTTACGAATAAATAGTATTGGTGACAGCACCACCAAGACTTGGAAGCACTGGATGAAGGTATATTTAATTTATTACTAATATAGTTTTAAAAGACCAATTGACTTTCAAGAAGATAGTTTAGTTATATATGTAGAATTTTACTCTCTAGGTATAAAAATATTAAGTAATTATTTTTTCTTATTCCATTTAGTATTGGTCTGATCAAAAAAAGTGCTGTTAAAAAGAAGGCATAATGGGAGGTGAAGAATTTGCTACTGGAGATATTTTGGGAATCCCATTGTTTAGTGTCAGTGGAAATATATTATTTTATATGAGCAAATAACAGACCTACTGCTGTTTGATAAGATACATTGCTGACAAGTTGTAGGCTTAATTCCCACTGAGGATAGGCTTTTGTGTGTATATTAGTTGTCTCAAGTCTATAGGCATTTTTCATAAAAATATCAATGTGTTTACTAAAAAAATTGTGTGTGTAGTGTATAAATTATTTACTTTTATAGTACAAGTCATGCTAAGTTTGAATAATATACCAGGATATAATTTAATTCTTAATTATTAACTTAAACAACTTGTTTTTAGGAAACTTCTCATCGACCCGAGCAGCAAGATAATATTGTTGTGCAAATGGAACATCACATAACAACAGTTGTATGAAATATTGTTGAAGAACAACGTCTTGAATTAGATAGAGCTCAAAGTCAACAGAATACTCAATTGATTTGGGCTGTGACTGACTTATGTGAGAACATTGTTAGCCAAAATGCTCAAAGTTCCAGGATGATAGTGGAAGCTATCAAGTTGTTGGCTTACAAAAATTGGAGAAGGAATGTTTTCATTAAGTGATGCTGATCAAAGAAACAGAGATAATAATTTACAATTATTTTATTCTACTTTATTTTTATCTTAATGTTTCATAGTTTTCTATGTTTAATTTTAAGAGTATAAAATAAAACAATTTGTGGTCTTCTTTGATTAAAACATATTTTACTTTAATAGTATTTTATTACCAATACCATATGGGCAAAATTCGAAATTAAAAAAGTAAATACAGGTGAGTTAAGAAATATAGCATTGAGCTTAAAACTATAGGGTAAATAAAAGAAACCGTCAAAACTAGGTAAATAAAGATACAATCAATTAAACTAGGTAAAATAACATGAAATCATAGTTTTATTAAAATGTTTTTAAGCAAAATATATATCTTAATATAATTTGAGAAAAATAGAATATATGTATTCTATTTATAAGTCACAAACACAGCTTAATAATATTTAATCTAGCTATTTATAACAATGCTGTAGGATAGGTAGGTACCTACAAATCTCTTAAAATATTTATAGCCTATATGTGCTTACATAACATAAATACTCAAATAACTGCTTACCTGCTGATTTTACATTTAATTTACATAGCCTTTAAATCTAAATAAAATTTCTAGATTGCCACAACCGGTTAATTAGTTGGATTCTTCGCATTCTTGCCACGGCTAGGTCATTTTGGGGTGCATTATCAGGATCTAACCTCTCATGCAACTGAGCTACCAATATATTTTCATGTTCTGTCTCTTCAGAACATAACATTGGTGCTGGAATGCCTGCACAGTTACACATATTGTGAAGCACACAACATGCCATTTCTGGAGAATAGTGTAGTACTCTGTGTACTAAGAGGCATCTAAAACGACCCTTTAGTACCTCAATGGCCCGTTCAACAGAGATTCGGGTTGTCATATGAAGGGAATTGTAGTGCCTCTCAGGCGTGTCTTCTTCAGCATTTGGTACGGGAGTCATAAGACAGGATCTTTGTGCATAGCCAGAATCTCCTAAAATAACAATGCAGTTGTTACAAACTATTACTACTAACAAATAAAATCATAATTTAAAATAAAATAATTAATAAATATTATTTACAAACCTAATAAAAATACTACCTATTTCATTTTCATTTAATATTATCAAGTGGCGTTTAACTTCACTTTTATTAAAAATAAAACTGTTTATGGGTAGCACCACCATATGTTGGACCCACATGCAGTATATTTAAATCAGCATCTGTAATCTAAAATAGAAGGATATTTATAAGT
This sequence comes from Thyatira batis, assembly GCA_905147785.2. Classification (NCBI taxonomy): domain Eukaryota; kingdom Metazoa; phylum Arthropoda; class Insecta; order Lepidoptera; family Drepanidae; genus Thyatira; species Thyatira batis. Next base: position 4,733,909 of record LR990507.1, read on the forward strand.
TATAAAGCCTAATTTCATGATAAAAATACTATCCGGGTCTCACCAATTGTACATTTCTAGCATGGTGTCCTTTGCGACAGTAATACCTTTCTTCATCTTCAGAAGGTCTTACCATTGATACTAGTGTACCATCAATACAGCCTAGTACACTTGGTATTTTAAATTTTTCATAAAACCTACAAGGAAGTTAAGTATTAATGTCATCACATCATATTTGAACCAATGTGACGAATTGGTGATATTATAGATATATAAGAGGTCTACCTGGTTATTAGAACCTGCCTTTCTGGTGCATTTTGGGGAAATCGGATATTTTGTTACAATGTGTGGGTGGTTCAGTGCCTTCACAACTTAACGTATACACAGAGATGCTGAGGGCTGTGATATAAATGTATTTGCATTTCTGCTTACAATTTTTTGGTAGCTACCAGTAGCTAAATATATATGTAACAACATTTAGCTCTTAATTGTTAATATATAGGTAAACAACTCATTAACTATGTCATATAAATAGGTAACCACTATTACTTACCGTATTTATTTTGAATAAATGTAATTTTAGATAAATTACTGATGATCTCGCTTGCAAAACAGTAACTTTTAATTTGACAGATAAAATCGAAAGCAATTGCGAAGTGACAGTAGAAGTGATCGCGGAATTTTGTTTGAGAATACCAATACCAGAAATATTGTATAGAAAAATGTCAAAATCTCGCTTGAGCGAGTTGTGTGATCACAGGCACAAGTTTCACATCGACGACGTTAACACGCGAGGGGCGCCACTGTAGATTATTTATGTTTGTGAATACCGATTTGCAATCTCACCGAGATTTCAGCTTTGAGTGTGTTCGCAGAATAGCACTGCAGTTCGTTGCTACGATACAGTTAAAAAAATACTGTAACTTTTAGAAAGAAAGAAAAAAGAAAAAATATTTATTGACAGCACAATTTAACATTACATAACGATTACACAACAACAAATTACATAAAAATAAACATTAAAACAAATCAAAAACAAACAAGCTGTAGGAGTGCTGTCAAAGGACCACATGTACTGCTGAAGACAACAGCGCTGATTTTCAGCTGGCACCTTAAGTGAGTTTTACATTCCAAACAATAAAATCCCTACCGTACATAATGGCAACCGAGTACTTAGATATGAATAACAAAATAAAAAAAAGTTATTTCAAATATCGAAAACATCGAATGGAAGGATGATTTTCAGATTGTATTAGAAAATAACCATGCCCAACAATACACGACCTACATAATAATAAAACCATCCCTGTAAAATAAATCACGAATATATTACACATGGAAGCGGTAAGTCCGAGTTGTAGCGTAAAAAATAAATTCTTTTCCAAGATGAATCTTTGACACTTTTGATAATTAGCCTTGTTATTTTACTAGGTCCTTTTTTATATTTTTGTTGTATGTACTTATTATCATTTATCTATATAAAGCCTGCCTAGAAAAATAAGACTTGAAATGAGGGCGCCACTTGTAGAATGTATGACAGTTCCTAATGAAGTGTTTGTAATATTTTAGTTCCTAATTCTGCCGCAACATGGCGAAGTTTTTTTTTACATTTATGGTCGGGTTATACCATAATAGCACAAGTTTGAATCAAGATATTACTTGCCTTTTACGTAACGATATTAATATAAATTTCTTTGACTGGCCGGTTGGCTTTGTGATTAGTTCCCTAACTTTCAAGAAAAGAAGAGTAATAGACATCCATCCATACTCTCAAACTTTCGCATTTATAATATGAGTAGGATTTATCAATAATTCTCGAACTGTCATTTTCGTACTTTTGACAGCAAGACAGTCAAATTAAGGTTGAACGGATCACTAAGGTCTATTTGTAGCTGGCAATGCCATTCCAACTAAGTCTGTGTCGGGGAAGGGCTTAAGAATTCATTTGTAAACAGCGCACACGGATTGTTTTGCTTGTCCAGCTGTCTATCCAACCGTTCTGTGTAGGTACTTCCTAATTCCATCTACAATGATACGCGAATGTACCTGAGGTGGGCGGATGCGGTATCCTCAAGGCATTAAAGGTTAAACTCACAGACATGACAAAGTAATCTGATTCATATCTATATAATATATAATCCCTCATACACGTACCAATTTTTCCTACTCAATATTATGTAACCTAGTTTGTGAAAATATATGAATGGATATTATGTTTTGGACACCGGTCCTGGGTTCTAATCCCAGCCAGGACAAACATTTGTATTATAAATAAATATCTGATAAACGTACATTTACCGTTTTTAAATATATAGATACTAATATTGAATAATGCTATCTGATAGCACAAGGTTTGCTTTGTTCTTAGTTTAGAATCAGATTGCCACAGACACACATACACACAGCGGTAAAATTTATATTACCCCTATTTTTGGTTTTTAAAAATAGACCTAAAAGAGATACCTATAATTAAGATTTATTTTAGGTTAGATTGTTTATGCATATCCACCGATTTCATATACCAAGTACCTACGAAAACTCATTATTCGGGGATCCCGAGTGACAGTGGATTAAGGATTCATAAAAAATGTTGCGTGGTGGACAAGTCACTGTTTGCAATTAATTTTGTCGCTATTGTAGCCATGTTTATGTCCTGTCCACATACTCCACATAATCCACTTTGGTAAATGGATAAACATTTTTTGCTCGATGTCCGCCGACTAACCCGCTTTTGGTCTGCTATAACCCCTCTCTTTATTTTCTAACTGTTAAAAAAAGTGAGGTGGAATTTAATTCCTGTCAGGTTGACTAAAACCAAGGTAAAACAAAAACACTCCAATAGTTTATCAAGAAAAACATTACAATTTGTTCCTCTTTTAGTTATTTTATCATTCAGGCAGCCAGGTATAAAGGATATTAATCTTTCTCAACATAGGGATTTAAATAAATGAGACTTCCCTTTAACGTTCGCCATGAGATGGATCTAAGCCGATTTTTCCGAAAAAACCTCCATGGGACCACTGACAAAATATACCCTATTATACCTCAAATATAACTATAACGTTACTAAAACCTTCCTTCTATCGTTAAATAAGGATAACATTAACTTTGACCATCAAGATTTACTAACATCTGTAAATATTTTTTACCATTAAAGTAAATTGATAAGCCTCGGGAAATATTATAAAATAAAAACCGTTGATATTTACTTTGTACTTTGTTTATGCAATAAATAATTTCTGATTCTGATAAAAATAAATAAAATGAGACGAAATCAAGTAATAAATAAAAGTAATCTTTTTAAGCCCCAAATAAAACAAAGGACAAGTAAAACAAAATATATAGCACCTGAGACTAGAGGCGCGAACGGACGCGCGACCGCAGGGTTCCGGTGTACCCCACTTTACTCTATACTGTTACGGAAACGTAGAGACAAAAGTGTGACGAGTTTGCAAGGTCTCCCTACGTATGCTTTCTATGAGACATTTTCCTATAAAATTCTATAAGGCAAATACTAATTGGTCTAGGATTAAGTACAGTAGAAGGAAGGCTTTTGAATATGGAGAGTTCTTGGCAGTTTAATGTGCCATAATCAAACCTTAGTTGTTGACTTGGCAAACGTTATTCTGCCATATAACATACCAGCTTCCGCCCCGTTATTTTACCAGCGTAGTTCCCTTTCCCGTAGGAATACTGGAATCAAATATAAGCTACAGCCTTTCTCGATAAATGGGCTATCTAATACTGAAAAAAATTTTCTAATTGGACTAGCCTGGACTCATCGAGCATGTAACCAATAGAGTAGCAATAGTGAGCCATTTGTTTAGCAACGCATCAATGATTTGTCACGTATAACTAACAAGCCACGCTCGAACTAAAACAGTACCCGACCAATAAGAGACCTGTGTGTACGTCTAGTGCAACACTTTACCTTGAGTCGGCCAATCAGAACACAGGGGCCGGCGCAGCGTTTTGGCGTATTTTGTTTTCTAACAAAACAGTTAACAGTTCTACTCTATTGGTTACATGCTCGATGCCTGGACTGAATCGGAAAGCGTTCTTAGCAAACCTGTGATATTTTTTAATAATGTAGGTATCCAACGATATTCCAAACTGTAGGAATGAAGAAAAAAAATATTCTCCCGTTTTACATGTATGAGGAGACCCCAAAAAAAATATTTTTCAAGATTTTATGTTTCAACTTTGTCAACGCTGTTAATATCTACTACCATGTCAAATTACAACTCTGTAGTATCAACCGTCTCTGAGATTACCCGCGGACGGACAGACGGACATGGCGAAAAAGGTTCGTAGTCGACTACGGAACCCTAAAAATGAAGGAGTGGTGGTAATAAGATATATATATTTATAAAATTCACACCGTAGGCTAGTAACTAATCAGGAAAAAGTATTTACTTAAAGGATTATTTTTAATTTTGTTCGTAAATTGCATGGTCACTCTACCTTAGTGAGGTACGTACCTACAGTAATAAAGCTTAGCTGCGGAGGAGACGCGGAGGCACATTATGAATTGTCCTTGGATTTGTACAGTTCTTTTGTCTTACCTCGCTTCCATTCCACGACATACACCGGACTGCCGCACTCGTACTATTGCGGTATTAATATAATCCACACTACTACAACAGGCCAGTTGGCTTTGTAGCAAGTGATCCTGACTTTAAAAGTCGCCAGTCGTGTGATCGAATTTTTGGATGTAAATATCTTTATAAGTATGTATTTAAAAGTGAAAAAAGTAGTTTATCAGCTATCTGGTTACCATACCACAAGCTCTGCTTAGTTTGGAATCAGATTGGACGTGTGTGAAAAATGACCCAGGATATTTATATTTATTTATTATCTCTTAGTGAAATTCCCAAAGGATCAACTTCAGAAAGTTACCTAACTCGTTTGTCATCAGGATAAAAATTCTATCTACGTATAGCACCTACGATCGTATTAATTCGCTCCATAGTCTTGTCTAACGACACTGAACGATATTGAAAGTCAAAAAGAATCTCAAATAAATTCCTATCATTTTCGTGCCGTTTTTCCTCATTGAAACTGTGATTCCTGGAGAGCCAAGCACTTAAAACAATGTTCAGTGTGTCGCCCTCACATTTTCTGCTAGGAAATACCTCCTTTCCTTTAAAACACAATCCAAAGTGGATACGTAAGCATTATCAGTTTTGACATTGTTCGGAATTGTAGACGGTGATGAGAGAAGCGGGCGTTTAGAATTGGAAGCTAGTCGAGATCGGACCTCTCATATATTAGCATTGTTCTTAAAGAGATAGAGAATCTATAATATCCATAGAACCAACCCCCAGATGACTTGAAACAACCTTGTTGAGATGGAATAATGTCAATGTGTCATCAACAATCATAATCTATCAATAGCCAAGTCTGAACATAAAACTTAGGAAGGTACTTGTAGTACAGGTAAATGCGAAGGTAACGTGAATTAAATTAAATTGCCGGGTTTCAGATATACGAAGCAGTGGAGCAATTATAAAACGAAATTCGATCCCTAGGTTCCTGTGAAGTAAATTAGTTTGGGATAAGATATACCTTTGTGAAATGTTCATATGTCCTACTATCACAGATAATCCATTAAGGCTCCATGAATATCCGAACCAATTAACAAACTAACATAAATGAATAATAAAGATAATTTAAGAAAATTCAAAAACATCATAATAACACCTGTTCAAGGCAAGCAGAGTAATATGGAAGCTACAATGGGTAGCGACATGTCACCAAGTCCACACCTCTGTTACCGCCGGGTGATTATGCGAAATAGCCGACAATCGCAAATGGAAAAAGGAATGGAATAGCAATCTATTTCGGCTTATTGCTTGTCCGGATACCCATTTACTTAACACGCTTCCTTTTACCGCTTATTCGATGCGTGAAGCCAGAGCCGGGCCGAGGCAGGGGCATACGCTCGCGTGCAAGCTCCGATTTATAGCCCTCATAATGCCCCATATCGATGGCAACGTATGGAACAGTTGTAGGGTTGAATGTTTGCTGTGTCGAGACGTTATGTTGGTTTGTTTTCGTATTTATTGTAGCGTGTATTTGAGACATTTGCATGTTAAAATCAATTTCACGAAACTGCAATGTTTTTGTTGTGATTGACATAACTTTTTTAATGTTCGTACCTATCTATTGATTTAGCTAAAGTTCTCTCGAATATTGTTTTCAAATAAAGAAAAACCTGTTAGATAAGGTGCAAGTGCATTTCATAAATGTCAAATTATCGTTTGAAATTTGATGATCTAACTTAAGTTGGACTTTAGTTAACATAGGAATCATGTGTACAATATTTTGTATAATATAGCTATGATACCGATATGAAGTATAGATACAATCATCGTCTGACATGGTAAATATCTGTAATATGTAAGTTAGATATATTAAATGGTGAATCTCGTGGTTTGTAATATGGATCTAATTATTAGGTATCTATCTATATGGATAACATTATAAATATCAAAGGCTATTGATATAATAATACGCAGAATAAGAACACAAAATCAATGTTATTGGATCTCACTCCAGCCCTGGTCGTCGCGGTTTTTTCTAATCTCCATTAGGGCAACTTTGTTCACACGTACAATCGGTGAACAATGTTACGAATGATAGAATAGGACGAAGTTTATAGAAAAAACACACGTAAATCTCTGTTTGTAACGTTTTCGTTTTTATATAATTTACTTCGTCCCGCTCCCCGGGTTCACCTCTTCAACTTTCCCTGGATAAAAGGTAGACTATGTATAGGTATCTTTACCCAAGTTCTAGTGTATCTTAGTACCAAATATCATCAAACTCGGTTCAGTGGTTTGCGTGAAAGCGTAACAGACATAGACATACATAGAGATTTACTTTCGCATTTATAATATTAGTACAGATTCTCTTTGCTATGTTAGTAATGTCTGTTTTAATGAAGGTAAGCTTAATTTTCTCTTGCCAATTAGAATCTACTGTCGTTAGTAAATTAATTGTATCATATTTTGTTAATTATTTATCAAGTCTGTCCCATTTAATAGCGAGATGAAACTACTTTGTGACAAATGATGATACAATTTCCATTTTATGATTGAAGAAAAGGAAACCTGGTTCCAATTAAATTGTTTTACTTCTTTATGAAACCACGTTTTCAATTTATTGTTGCGTTTGAAATTGCAAAATTTGTATATTATTTATTTGCTTACTGAAGTAGTTGTTCTCTATAATGTTTTATGGTTTTAAATCATTTCAGAATTTAAAATAATTGGAAATGTATTTTGTGTTGCATAAAGCTACGTTCTTGTTCATTCTATAAATACTTTGCTTAAATCTAAATAGGTATGTTGAAATGGTTGTTGGAAAATGATCACCGTATAAATATAGGTAAGTACTGCTAGTAACATAATATCGAATCCTATAATACTCTATACAGAAAAATTTTACTCGCAGAACAAAAAATCCTTGACTGGAATTGTTTATTTTTGGCATGTTTAGCCTACTTTATTATTTTAACAGATTGTAAAATCTTTTATATCTTACTAACCCAATCTCAATATTATATCTATACTAATATTATAATCTATACTTATATTATAAAGGAGTAGAGTTTGTTTGTTTGTTTGTTTGGTTGAACGCGCTAATCTCAGGAACTACTGGTCTGATTTGAAAAATTCTTTCGCCATTAGATAGTCCATTTATTGAGGAAGGCTATAGGCTATATATCATCACGCTATGACCAATAGGAGTGGAGCACCAATGAAGAATGTTTCAAAATCGGGAGATTTATTTTCCTGTTGAGAGCTTCCGCTGCGTACGCTGCGTAAACGGTTAAAGTTACGCTAAAATGATGTATGACAGAATTGTTTCCCTTCAAAAGTTCTGAAAAAAAGTCCGCGATAGCATATGTCTACCTACTAAGGTTGGCTCACTATAACCACTTTTATACTTACCAAATTTGTTCGAAAATTAAGCATTATTTGTGAAGGTGTTTTTATAAAGATGATATTAATTCTTATCCAAATAAATACGTTATTAATCACAAGTATTTAATTTAAAACAAAATTGCCATTTACATCATTCAATTTCAATGAATATCTTAGGAGATATCGTAAATTTAAAATAACATCGCACCAAAATAATTATCAAGTACTGCGCGCGCCTTTATGTGCTGGGCCAGCCGCGGCGTGCAGTCATTAGTTGCCTCTGCGAGGCCATCCTTCTACGTAAACGAAGGGGGTTGAAAGTTAGCGTCAGGCAAAGTAACTATTCCACGCGGACGGAGTCGCGGGCAGAAGCTAGTAAGTTATATAGAAAGGTGCTCCTCGGTGGAGACGTATATAAGCTGTTGATGATGATGATGATATAGAAATGACTCCGGCAAAAACTAATAATAATAAATGAGAATAAACCGCCCATAATATGGGAATATCACAATGCACGCGAGTTAAACTCTGATTGTATATCATTATATTAAAACATTTTTGTAACTAACTAAATATAATTTATACAGGTTGTTATTTATATTACTTGATTCAATATGTTTTGTTTTTACTGTAACGCTTTCATGACATACATGTAACATACACAATTGAAAAAAAAAAACATTATTAATCTTTAACACCCCAATAAGAGTTTTTGCTACCGAAGCTTAACTTAATTATCTCACAGTATTCATTGCCGGATTTGCTGGGAAATTAAAATAATACCAAAATTAATACCATGATTCATTTATTTTCCGATATCCTCTCCACAAATTTCTCTATTCCGATTGGTGATGCAACTCGCAGGAGAGTAAATCTTCGTTTTGTCGCCGGTACACGGGTAACATCCGATTGTCGCGAGACGCAACTCCTTGCAGGTGTACAAAACTGTCGCTGTTTGGTGTACCTACCTTCGTTTAGGGTTCCGCGTTGCAGCTGTGGTTATGACATGGACAGATGTCAATTTGTCGAATGCCACAGGTTCCGCTACATAATATTTATATTACTATATACTTCATGCTTAGGATCGAATAATAATGGGCGCGGGTAGTATATCCACTTGAAGAAAGTCTCTTTGACAAGCCGAGCTTTGTGGTTAGAGACCCTGACTTTCAAGCCGCCTCGGCGCCGGTCGTGGGTGCGAATAATTTTTGAAAATATGAATGTTTAAGTTATAAATGTCAAAGCAGATTAAGAAGTCTCTTATGTCATGGGCTGCACTTAAGATTCAAGCTCGCCCAAGACGATCACTCTTATCTCCGAGATAAATACTTAACTCAGACAATCTACAAGACAATAAAAAGCTATTTAAAATATTCTTAGTTATTGTGGAGAACTATTTGATGGAGCTATAACATTAAAATACAGGTTTTTTTATTCCTATATTTATTTTATTTATTCAGTTTATTCTAAACTTCTTAAATTTTTCCTGTAAAATATAGTAACATTAGTCAGAACTTGCATATCAGAATAGATTTTTCGAAATATATTGCACAGTTTTGCCCATGTAATAAAATATAACATAAAACTATTAAATAATACCAATATTTCTTTTAATGTAAAGAAAAAAAAACTGTCACCCGCAGACCGAAGACCGAAACAATTATTTATTCATTGTGAAATTCTAATCACGGAACCTTATACTCGTAAAGTAATTCAAACTTGGCATATTTTCACTAAAGCCAGCCTTACTGAGATTAATGCAAGGTGCTTAGTGTCACTGGTTTTAAAATACACGATTTTTTTATTAAACTTCGTGTTTGGAGAAAAATACTTGAGGATTAATCGTTGGCAGTATGTATTGTTACAATTCAAAGCTTTGTAAAGCTAGTGAGAAACTTCATCTGTAGTCTATACATAGAGTAGATACGTATCACTGTGTGAGTTTGTATGAATGTATAAACAAATACAAATTAGGTTATATATTGTCTGCATTTTTTTTTTATATTGTAATTGTGTTTTATGTATATTTAAAGGTATTTTTGTAGTAATAATTTTTTTTATTTTCTAAATTTTTTTTTCAACTCTTTCACCCAAAACGGGATCGCGATAAAATTAGACACAGAGTTTGAATATGTTTTGGAATAATATATGTGCTACATTTTATCTCGGGAACTTTATAGATCTTCTGGGATTAGGGGTGAAGCCGCGGGGAGCGACTAGTCTAATATATTGTCCAAAATATCTTCACTGACAGAAAAACTACACTATTCTTGAGCGAACTGAGGTTTACTGAGAATGGCTCTTGAAGATGTAAAATAATTTTGATCGCGAATGACTTTTGATAATACTTTAGTAGCCCACATAGCTGCAACTTTAGGGACCTAAAGTAGACAAACAGACACAGGTATCTCATATAACGGTTATTTTTATATACAACTATTTAATTCTGTAAATCGAGCACGCAGGCAGTTATATCGGGACAAAAATAAACATTGCTAAAACAACCGAGCCTATTCTAAAAGCTTTTGAAACAAAGCTAAATGTTTCCATTTACAAGTTCAACTAGTATAACATAAACAAAGAATAAAGTAGACAAATTACCGGGAATTGGGAAAATAAACACGTCCACATAGTTATTGTGGGACGCGTGTAAAAACTAACCGAGCCTGGAGATTATCACGTTCGCGTACACATTCGGGACAATAAACACGAACAGCGGTCGAAACTAGGGCTTATTTATATATTACATAGCGGTTCACCCCGGCTTTGCGCGGTTATCAGATCATCGTTGTCATATTAAAACACTAGCTTCTGCCTCGCGCTTTCACCCGCGTTTTCTAAAGATCCTCAATTTTCCCGGGATAGAAAGTAGCCTATGTGTTGGTCCAGGATGTTAGCTAACTCCATACCAAATTTTATTAATATCGCTCCAGCTGTTTCGACGTGAAGAAGTAACAAACATACACACTTTCGCCTTTATAATATTAGTAGGATTACATAGTGACTGGTTAGCAGACCATGATTGTCATATTTCAACATACTAAAATATAATCTATAGGAATAAAACTTCCTATTGATTCTAGAGTCTATCTATTGTTGAAAATTCCGTTGTGTAATCTAAAAGATTTAAGGACGGATAGTAACACTTTTTAGGTTTTCCTTATAATAAAAGTTTTTTTTTTGTATTTCTATTTTGCTCTTTGTGAATTACTGTCACATCCATTCCAGAATTTATACAGATCTTCGGCACAGGGGCGTAGCTACCGCCGTATCTGCCGTATCAATTATACGGGGCCCCCGGGCTTCTAGGGCCCCATGTGAGAAATCTTTAGCCTTCATAAGGGCCCCCAACCAGTTGTTTATAAATACGGGGCCTCGCCAAGGCACGCTACGCCACTGTTTCGGCACATATGTAAATACATATATTTATCCGTATCTACATAGTTATCAGATAGACATTTTCCTATTGGGCACTGCTGAGTTTAATTAAACAAATTATAAGTACAAGTCGAAGTCAAAATCTAAATTCTGCTGTAGAAATCTCGCGTTAAATAGAATTATCTTTGCAGTTGAACTCAGTGTAGCGTCTCATTCACTAACTTGTACTAACTAATAAGCAGTCTGCTGAACTTCTTAGAGGCAGATAGTTCTTAATTTAATTTCTCTGAAAATAAATAACAATGTTTGTGACTATTAATTAATTACTGCAATAAATTGAAAGTTGTGAAATGAATTAAGTGTTCATGTTATATTAGACTGGCGGGTTGACTTTCAGGCCGTGGGTTGGATTCTCATCCAGGACAAACATCTGTGTGCATGATATTTACACTCAATATGTATGCAACCAATAAGAAGATAGTCCTTTACAAATGAGTGCATTGCGACATGATGTACAAAATTTAAGTAGCCATAAAACACAGTAAATTCATTCAAACAAACCGTCAATTCATATCACTATCTTATTAGATACACTGCGAAAAAAAGCTTTACAAGTGATCTGAATCACCTTTAATACAAAGGAGATTATTCTGTAATTCGTTCGTTAGTGAAATCACGGTTGTAGGTCGGCGAGCGAGAACGATGCCTCCTCGTGACCGGAATATCAATGGTATGGTATGGATGCGGCGAGGGCGGCGGCGGCGGCGGCCTTAGTACGGTTATCAAAAGAACCTATTTAAATTTGATTACGCGATGTCCGTAAAGATTCACAAATACGGACTCAAGTTTTAATAATGTTCCCTTTTTATACAATTGAATTTCATTGTTGTTTTATTTGACTCAGACGAAATTGGAAAGTTGGAAAGTTACATTTATTGAGATGTTACACGAATAACTTTGTATATAATTTTGCAACTTTCTATGCTTCTTCTTAAGAATATTTTATATTGTCAACCAGACAAGACTTGAATATATATTCCAACCACATCAGAGGCACTTACTCTAGTAACGTTCGGAAGGTAATCTTATTTTAACATACTTAGATTTATTTAAACTAAGTACCTACGTATTTTTGTTCCTAGGGCATGCGAGACGGGCCTATTTCTCACCTTCAATTGTTTCTTACTCCATGACATCTCATGCATAAATAGGTTCATGCGGTATTCGAGCGACTACAGCACAATATAGATCCACACAACATATTATTATTGAAATTGAGAATGGAGTCTGGAAAATGAAGTGCATGGATGGTAGGTACATACTTAATGTATGTACATAAGTTCAATATGAATTCAATTTTCAAGTATTTTGATGTGCTATCGCTACTGCATTGATGCTACAATAGTCACGCATGAGTGCAATGCGCATTTTCGTAGTATAGTGTGCATCAGGCAGAATTTCATTAAACGTGCTAGCATTGGAGCAAGCTGTGATAGCCTAAATTCAGAGCTCCAAATGGGTTGAGGGGGGAAGTAATGCGAACTAATATAGGGCTGTGTGCTCAGTCGGCAACGTTTGATTTATGCCACTTATCTGCAAATAAACTGAAGCTCATGCAAGTTTCTCTATTAAATATTAGCTTAAGGAGATTCGGAACTAACCGTTATTTGCGATTCTGTATGTTGATGCCCGTGTGTATCTTAAGATTGTTATTAGCCTAGTTCAGTTAAGTTTTAAGTAATTTACAACCACATATAGGTAACTCTCTCTAATATTACTACCTACTACTGTACAACTCAGCTCAGAACTACACTAATACAATACGCAGATTTGCGTCAGAAATGAATAAATCTATGAAGGCAAATAAATGAATGACAGGAGATTATATAACTTGTCAAATTAAAAATACCTAATCAATTTGATTGCTATAGTACGGAACCTAATTCACATACCTATAAACAGACACCAAAGACTTACTATAAAGATACTTCTTCGTTGCTATTATTGTAAGCAAAGAAAATTTTAGATATAATTATTGCATTTATAATTTTCCATAGTACGGTGTCTACTCAGTTTGGACTCCTGTCTCCTTATTTTATCTGTACCTACCATCGACAAATTCATTTTATTTCTTTAAATTTAAATATGTAGAAAATAAATAAATATTATTAAATTAGTCATTTTTAGGAATGTCGGTAGGAAAGTCTCTCTGTTACTCAAGAAAGAGACGGGAAATGTCAACTTTCTTGATGACTCAGTTCCGACACGGTTATATAAAGAATGAAGGTGAAATATTATACGGTTATAAACGTGGCTTTTACACACTTTTAAGGATTTATTTTTTTATTTCAAAGCCTTTAAAAAAATGGGAATTTAAGAATCTTTCCTACCGCTTGCGATAACATGCTATTGATTTGAGAGGGGACTAACAGACTCAGTGATCAAATTAGTGTCAAAGCTTAAGTAGGTATTCATAATGACATAAATTAATCTTAATATATATAAATCTCGTGTCACAATGTTTGTCCTCAATGGACTCCTAAACCACTTAACCGATTATAATAAAATTCGCACACCATGTGCAGTTCGATCCAACTTGAGAGATAGGATAGCTTACATATACTTGGACCCGGTAGGTGGCGCTGGTGGGCAGAACGAAGTCTGCCTGGTCCACTGTAGATTTATAAATATGATTTTTGACATAAACATTTATAATATTATTAAACTTAGCATAATGTACTTCATGAATAGGTTAGTAAACTCGGTTAGGTAGTATAGGTCACTAAGTAATTACCAAGCGACTTACGGTTTTTACTTATGCTACTCGCTCGATGTATGACAGTTTGCTTAGATTAAAATGTTCCCTTTTAGAATAAAGTACAAGCGGTGAACATTTTGGCCTTTTATTGTTGTTATTATCTTGTGAATTGTGTTTATTGTCAGCCGCGCGGAGACTTCAAAGCCGTGGAGTTGTTTGTACCCTATTAAGGGTGGGCTCATATTGTAAGTACAATTGTTATTTTATAAGCATTTTTATAAATACATTATTTTAGCAAGTTTCAATTGAAATCGGTTTTTATGCTTTATATAAAACGTATCCATCAAACTTTTTGTCATTCCAAAACTTATAATATGATGGAGAAATAGTCAACAATAAATTCATCAGATTCATCATATTAGATTCAGCGCTGACCTTTTAAAGGTATTTAATTTAACACAAGAAAACAATATTTTAAGAAAATTCATACTCCACTCTTAACAGAAAGGTGTTGCCTTTCTTCACCAAATGGAAATAAGGCTCGATTCAGTTTACCTGGCATTAGAAATAATACAATTTTATTGTTCGTAGCGGCCGCAAGGGGACTGTCTTCGGTGGTCCTTTGTTGCCAATTTACCGTTAATCCAGTTTGCGATTTTATATATTTCAGTTCCTCTAGTAATCTAATTTGCTGATTCCCATAGTACTTTCTTGTTGATATTATTTGGTAATGCAAAAATTATCAACAAATTTTAAATGATCAATTATTGCTTTCATAATTTAAAAAGATAAATTTGTTTGCCAAGTACTTAGTGTTAGGAGGCCGTGGTTTTATGATATATATAAATTATAATGAAATTGCCGGGGCGCCGATCTATAAATATATTTACGAGGGTACACCACAATTATAGTTGTTACCGCTCCGACAGCCGACGACGGACTGAGCGTTTCTCTGTGACGGAGCAGTATTTATACCCTCAGAAAGCAACATCAAGCGATGTTGCTAACCTCAAAATTAAATTAATAGTCTATGAGTTATTAAGTTAAATGTAAACTGAAGCTGACATTGTACCCTCATAAAGCAACATCCAAGCGATGTTGCTATACTCAAAATTAAATTAATAGTCAATGAGTTATTAATAAATTAAGTTAAATGTAAACTGAAGTTGACAGACATTACATTCATATGTTAGGAGGCCGTGGTTTTATGACAAATATATATTATAATAAAATTGCCGGGGCGCCGATGTATCTATTTTTCTATTTATTTATACAGCTTTTATTTAAATACTTTTTACATACTTACATTTCAACAGCACTTACATAATATTCCTTAGAAATATATTTACGAGGGTACACCACAAATATAGTTGTTACCGCTCCGACAGCCGACGACGGACTGCGCGTTTCTCTTTTTTTTTTTTTTTTTTTTTGAATGGACTAGAAGGTGACAGCCTCAGATGGCTTTTACACCGTTACGCGGACTTTTTCGGTGAGCGCAGATGGCTCTCAACCGAAGGAAAATTTAAGCGACAGCGCTGAGGGTGTCCCCTGCGGGACCGTGCCTCGGCTCAGGGCGTCACTGGGGGAAGTGGGGACTCACTTGACATGATTATTGCGTGTTTCTCTGTGACGGAACAGTATTTATACCCTCAGAAAGCAACATCAAGCGATGTTGCTAACCTCAAAATTAAATTAATAGTCTATGAGTTATTAAGTTAAATGTAAACTGAAGCTGACATTGTACCCTCATAAAGCAACATCCAAGCGATGTTGCTATACTCAAAATTAAATTAATAGTCAATGAGTTATTAATAAATTAAGTTAAATGTAAACTGAAGCTGACATTAGGTATATTTAAATAAGTTCTCACATTATATCTATGCGGCAATAGAGTACCCAGTTTCTTATTGTTTGAATTTCGACACCCACTTGTACTTAACCTTAAATATTCGTTAAGGTTGGAGTATAAATTTGGAATTATTTCTCGGTGTTTTAAAATAATATATGACTAAGCTACAAATTACCTCATATCCAAATATTGTTCTTCATCAAGCGCCGCGTATTTCATCGTCATAGCTGTGACCTCTTAGAGCTCATGTAGACGGCACGTGCATATGCAATGCAACAGAATGTATTTTGGTGTAATTAAGAAGCGACAGCCGCGTACGGTGCGGGTAGCGGTTGGGATAACGCGATGCGGTGACGGCGCCACGTGTCGTCTACACAAGCACTAACATATTTCACGACAAATGAGGTTTTTCATTATCATAATATTCTTTTTAAATCCGACTTGCAAATGACTGCTATATAATAATTAGAAAACATCACGAGTCAATGTAAAACAGTTGCTCTTTTGCATCGACCGTATTTTTAAATACGTTTATTTTATATCTGTATTATTTATACGATCATATTTGAATAAACATTTTACAAATATGAAAAACGAATTGATGAAATTGATTAAAATGCCGCAGAATGGTAAAATATTTATTTTACCCTTGATTTGGATGTTGCTGAAGATGAAAAGCAGACTAAAGAGAATACATTAGAAAAACCAGTGGAAACAAATCCTGAATTGGATACAGAACGGAATTTAGTAGATACATTAGAATTGTAGATTTAGAAATATGTGATAGCTGATAATTTTGAATAGGAACCTTAATATACTGAAGACCTTTAAATAGATGCCAAAATCGTAATGGCAGACATTAGAAGATCAGACTATTCTGCTGTAAGTTTGTTCAAAGTATTTTGTACATAAAACCTACCAATTGTCCGACTAAAGCCCAAAGGTGTTACGGTTTGTTGAGGAGTTATGTAGTACTAATAATTTTTTTCCGGAATCCCGTACGATGGTCATTAATCATTTCAGATGTCTGGACCTTTATGACAGGCGTTGTCTTTACTGCAAATTGCGTCGTGATTAGGTATGTTAATAATTATAATATAAAACATTATTGTGTACTAATAAAAGGAAGGAAAGGTAGCCGTGGTGGCTCAGTTGGGAACGCACCGACTCACAATCGTGAGGGTGCCGGTTCAAATCCCGACCTCTGAGTTTATAAAAACTTACTTACGGATTCACACCACTGGCTTTCGGTGAAGGAAAGCATCGTGAGGAAACCTGCATGCCCGAGATGTCACAATCAAAGGCATGTGAAGTCCGCCAATCCGCACTAGGCCCGCGTGGTGGACTATGGCCTAGACCCTCTCATTGATAGGGGAGGCTCGAGCTCCTTGGTGGAGACTTGTATGAGCCGATGATGATGATGAAAAGGAACATTTTTAGGCCGTCCGTCTATTATAAGAAACAATATTGCTAATGAAATAAAAGTTTTAGAAACTTTTAGCCTCATTTAAAATTAAATAATTTTAAATTACAAATTTAGCTAAAAGGAAAAGGTCTGTGTACCTACTAATTCCAGCGTATTCAGCGTCCTTCTTACAGCCTCATTAGCAAGAACCCTTTGAGTTCCCTTCCCTCCCCTCGCCTTGGCGTTGATGTGATTACGGCAGTCCGTCATGTAATTGGTCCCTTTTTATGTTAATGTGAATCGAATTTTATTTTGATAAATGTAGTTATATTTTTTTTCAAAATTTGAATCTTACTTTAACTCACCTTAAATCTAAGCAGAACAGATTTAGGTTTTTGAGGATTTAGGTACCCATACTATATTTTTATTAGAGGTAGTATTTTTAAGAATAACAGGTCATTAGAGGTGCTGTAAAGTAATTGAGAAACTTCCCTTTTTATACCTTTACTAGCTGACCCGGCACACTTCGTACTGCCCCTATCTATACTTCAATACTAATATCATAAAGCGGTAGAGTTTCTTTGTTTGCTTGAACGCGCTAATCTCAGAAACTACTTTCCCGGCAATTATTCCATTTTTCTCACCTTTTAAACCTTCCCTGGACCCACACGAACATTTCAAAACCAAGGAAAGATAATCAGTTCAACCGTTCTCGACTTTTTCTAAGACTAACGAACAGCAATTCATTTTTATATATATAGATAATTACCAATAACTAATCTTCTTCAAAAAGACGTAAAAGGGACGTACTATTATAATAATATATAACTGTAATTCTTTCCTGGATGTATTATTATCGATGAAATGCGAATCTGCGGTATTCTTCCGTAAAACATTGTATTCATATATATATTTTTTTCTTTTGAGGTTTAACTTCATTGGCGATGACATTTAGAAGAAAGAAGAAATTTGACACTTGACATTTGATCATGGTTTTCGAAAAGAAAAATGAATTCGTTTTTAGTGTTCTAGTAGTTCTCTGAAACATTTAAATTATTTTAAGATATTTGAAATTTATACCACCAAGTAAATAGTTTCCAATTATATTTTATTCAAATGTAGGCAACACTCAAAATTATAACAGTACGAATGAGTGATACAACATTAAGTCCGGAGGATCTTTTGAAACAGACTAACCTTAAAGACGATGAGGGTAAATCACACGAAAATAGAACTGATTCAATCGAAATTCATATTCCCGATGCCGAGCAAGATGGCACAAAATATATTGAAGAGAAGACAAATAGTACTGAAAAACTCGCTGAAAGTACAAATCAACATGGTAGTGATGAAAGCATATGCATAGAAATTCCAAAATGTAATGAGGGTTTTGAAAAGGTACTCAACAATGAAGGGGGTAAAGATTATATGGTTTATGGTACACAGGTGTTTTTTCAGGGTAAGTAAAGTCGTTTATATTTCTTCTTTTTAATCTCAAATCTTGATAGATTTATATTTTAGAAAAGGTTTTGTCTTAATCTATTAACTCTCAAAGTACTATCCGAGGGGTTCTGATTTTTTTAATGTTTTCGCTTTATCAGCGTCATCAGTTCATAATACGTCTCCACCGAGGAGCTCGAGCTGTCCATAACAAGGTGGCTTATATGATATAGGGTTTATGAAGAAATTCAGTGGACAATGATAACCCATCGCAACTGAATGTAGCTTTTCGCCTAACCCTATAGAGTGGATAATTCGACTTACAACTGCTCTAATTCTTCAAGGGCCGTCTCCAATCCTAAGTAAAATGGGATTTTCCAATTTCGACTAGTAAATACTCCTGATGTATATATATTATGTGCTGAACCTTACATTGTAAATGTGACGAAGCTAGTATTTCCCATTTTGCTTAATGTAGTCTAGATGTAATTAGTTAAATGATCCATATGATTTTATTTTCAGGAGGATTTGATCGTCACGCGCATATTGAACCATCCGGAGCACCTTTAGATTATGAACCGCAGTCTCGAAACAGTTTTGTAAAGCTTGTTTTTATAATTGTTTTTGTGATGATTTTGTGTACTGCTGGATTTACAAGCTTTGTTTTGATGTCGTGAGTTTCCTTTTTATACTGATGATGGCGTTAATGCATTTGCATTAGCTACCAAAAATTGAAACGAATATCCTGTGCCAATCCGATTCAAATTTATCAGAGGTTCTTGTACTATGGTATTGCAGATAGCTGACAATACTGCTGCTACAAAAACTTCTACTAAATGCAAAAGTCTTATTTTTTGGTCAGGTTTTAGATTATTATTATTCACTTTAAGTTTAGTGATGTAATTTTATCTTTTCAGACCCGATGTGAAGTCTATGTTCATCAGAAATGGTTTGTTCATTGCGATCCCTGCAATGTAAGTATTGTGTGCAGTATTAGACACCGTCCTGCGGTTTATTTTATATAAATTTAATTTTATTAATAAACAAAGTTACTATATGGGTTTATATAAAAAATAGTACACCTACAGCGGGTCCCATATTTAACTATAATATATATACTTCTTAAGGTTCAGTATTGTACTGAGAATATTATATAAATCATGGTTTCATTATGTAGCTGATGAATGCAAATTAATCTACTAAGAGTTTTTATCTAAATACTTTTAACATCAGCTAAATATAACACGTAAGATTTGTCATTATGACAATTTTGGGTGTATTTCAAATGTTTACTAAAACTTCAACTCGATGCAACAAAAAATAACATTGAGTGGTAGTTACATGTTAAAATCTATTTTGAAACAAGTTGATCTATGCAGGCATTTTTATTAATATGTACTAGCATAAAAACTACTTGTTCGCCACATGTTGTTAGGAATCATGTTGTAGCACTGTTTGATAAAAAAAATACTTTTCAGGGTTATAATGATGGGCTTGAGCTATGCTATGTCTTGCTCACCTTGTACGAGGGTGTTCCCCTGTAACATGATTTGTCTTATACTAGCGGTATGTTGTTACATATTTTAATTCTATTATATTGAAAGGGCAGTTACTTTGTGGCTAGTGACCGTTAAGCCGCCAGTCGTGGGTTCGAAACCCGCCCATAACAAACATTGGTGTGCATGAAAATGTCTGTTTGTTCTGTTTGGATGTAAATATCTGTTAAAAGTAGTATATGAGAGCTTAACCGATAACCAGATAGCTTAAGTACTCGTTTCCAATTCTAATTCAAAATATTCTCATATCTAAAAAAAATTATAGGTTATCATATATTTATGTAAATACATGCGGTGAACGAATTTCTGTTATTGTCCCAGTTTGAAATGTATAGGATCTATAGACGTTGAGTCGCTGACATGTTCAACCTTATTGGTTCCTTTCATAAATACGAAGCTCTAATTTTAAACACATTTATTTTTAGGTGTTAGCCATGAGCCTAATAACAGGATACATAACGTCGCGCTATGACACTGAGCTTATACTTTATGCTTTGATTGCCACTACTGTTACGGTCTTCGTGTGTATATGTCTTGCTTGCACAAATGTAAGTTTATGTTATGGTAGTAATTTAACATGCAGCAAACTCCGCCCTACGACGTATCTAGACTTCATTGTTTTGTGAAATTGGGCCGTTGTGAAACTTAGACGGAATTTTGGTCCTGCATGCCCATGGCTGTTATTAGCACTCTGCGATGATCATCCATCTCATTCTATAGTTATACCACCTAGGGAACTGACCTATATTTATTATGGATCACCAACAAATGAAACACAAAACTAAAACTAAAAACGATGCTACAGATAACATGCCTTGTGCTCACTTAATTATAGGTAATCACAGCTAACACCAACAGATTCTACCGCTGTTTTAAATTAAACAATAAACAATAAAAACCTATATACTAATAAGGTAACGTAAGTACCTTAATTTGTATGAAGACCAACCATGGCACGTTTTCTTTGACGTCTGAAGGCAATAACGGTCTATCGCGGGCTTAATGACAGCATAGAGAGAGTTGCTTTTTGACACGCAAAGTACATACACTCGCGACGTCTTCTTACCTATAGTAACTCTGTTTGTGGTCTAAAGTGTTAGGATGTAATAAGAAATTCTACTTCCTTTTAAGCATCTTTGACAGCTCATAATGACATAGGTACCGTAGAAATTTTGGTTAAGCGCAGAAAGAAATCGCTTTTAGCGATAAGACCACCTGTGCATTTAGTTTGGTTTTACTGTAATTTTTTATGTTTGGTTTTTGTCTTTAAGTGTGCAATAAAGTGTTATACATCTATCTATAGATACATCATTGTCATATATTGAATACGTGTTTTACCAACAGTTCGACTTCACTCAGTGGATGCTGTATGTGATTGCTATATCTGTTGCATTCAGTGTGATAGCGGGCATTATAATGCTGACTATGCTTCTTATGAACACATATTGGTCGCTGGTGCATCTCGTCATATTGATTGTTGGAACACTATTAAATGTCGTTGTAAGTGATACCATTCCAGAATACCTACCTACCTATAGAAATTATGCTGACTTAAAATTGTTCCATTTTTTACTTTTACTTTAACTATTTGTTTTCTAATAACATTATGTACTGCATTCTACTCTCATTATGGAATGTGTCAAAGTCACTTTAGGTTACATTACAAATAGGAATATGTTATCGAAAGCAGCTTCTTCGATCTGCGAAGTTTGTCATAAGTATGTAATTGCGAAATTTCTTAGCAAATGATATATTATATGTATATCTTTGTCTGTGTGTGGAACAAATAGTTCAAAATGTTAATTGGGATGAATGAAAAAGTTAGTAATTATGTTTAATGTCAACTCATTTGTTTTCAGATATTAATAATGGAGCTCCAGACAATATTAGGCGGGAAGGCAGTTGAACTGGGTGAAGAAGATTATGCGCTGGGAGCTTTTTTCCTATACACAGCTATAATTGATATATTCTTAAAGCTAGTGCAAATATTTGGCATAATAGACAAATTTTGAAATTCAATTAATGAGTTTATCAGGGTTAAATTATCGTGTTATAGGCCGCCTCGGGCCATTTCTACTTTTTGTTGTTTTTTAAATATATTTTCATATTTTATGCGTGGCATTTATTTATAATATTTTCTGTGTATGCATACCTACATTATTTATTTAAAAATAATTTGATCTAGTATTATGAAGAGGAAAATCTAATTTTTGTTTTTCTGTATTGAATAGGCTCGGGAACTACCGAACTGAATCATTCTTAAAGCAATAGAAAGCTACGCTGTTAGGGCGTGGCATCTATATAAAAGAATGTCGTGTTAGTTACACTATTTATAATTCAAGAACAGCTGAAACGATTTCGCTGAAAGTTGGTAGGGAGGTAGCTTAGAACCAGGGGACGGACATAGGATACTTTTTATCCAGAGAAAATCGAAGATCCCCGGGAACGCAGGTTAAACCGCGGGGAGCCACTAGTGAGCTATATTTTATCCTCATATTCCTACGGGAACGGTACGGTATGGCGGAAGCTAGTACCTATCTTTTAGGATAACATTTTCTTTAAAGTATACATTAACATTATTTATATACTCGTAACAATCAGAATTCACCTCTAATTAATATGTTTTTCATTAAGGAATCAGATTCTCTTTGAAAATGAGTCGTTTCTATAAGTACCTAGTAGTAAATTCAAGCTTAATTAAGTAGGTACTCGTAGCATGAAAACAAAATGGCGCTTTACACGGAAAGTGCCTCAATATAAACGTTTGAATTTATGAATGAGTGTAGCATCGTTCCTGTAAGTAGCACATATATTTTTGACTAGTAGTAAAATTTCTAGCTCAATTGGATGCTGATAAGCAATAAATGTGTGAAACCTCATAACCTTGGGATTGAGATAATGGCATCTTAAGATTATATTGCACCTAATTATGATTCACGATTTAGGTACTTGTGTATTGGTTTATCTGTGATGACTGACTTGAAACACTTTTCGTCCCTTAGCTTACAACACCCCTCAAGTCGAAAATTGGCAGTTTCTACATTTTAATGACGCTGGAAAGAGCTGCTCATTGCGCGTCGAACCATGGCTCACATGATATAGATTTCAGTAATTAAGAGGCTTTAATTCAAAAAGTAGTATCAGCGCGCTAGTCGGTTGGCCTTTTAAAATAAACAGTTGTTTTCGTCTCCTGAAAAGTTGGTAAAAATGACTTATGCGGTGTTGTAAGCTAAGGGACGTTTTGTAAAATGTTAAATACGTGATGCGTACGTGATGCGTATATAAAAATATATCAAACCCTTTGAATTTGACTTTATGTGTACACATTATTGCTTATCAGCCAGCATCCAATTGGTACTAACTTGTGGTGCAAATATATTATGGCAAACTCGAAAAAAAAAAGAAGGTGGCTTAATCCAAACACACACTAAACCAAACTGTGCTTTAATGGCTTCTCGTTTATTCGACGCTGTCAATTTGACACCGTCAATTATCTGGAAATAAGTTTGGTGACAGCCTCAATCGAATTGTTAAACAGCCTTTAATGTAAATAATTGAAAAGCTTATTTATCTTTTCATTGTTTCATCAAATTACCGGTACGGTTTGTTTATTTATTTGTCCTTAATTCGTAGCTAGTTGTAGACTCGCGGTTTCCGTCAATTTAATGTATCCTATGAGCTAGTTAGAAAACCTGTGTTGAAGATTACCAGAAACATGCTAAAATGTTACCTTTATGTTTAGAAAGCGTTCAAATACAACAAATGAATTCCCAAGTATATGTTCACACGACAGCGCTTTTAAAAGGCGACGCTTTTTTAGCGAGCGGTGTTGCATTTTCAACTTTGGGCGTTGAAAATAGAGCATATTGTAAATGCATTTGTTGTGTTTGAACGGTTTTTTAACGCCCGTTAAAAAAACTCTCGTGTGAAAGAGGGCTTAGTCCTTAACTATGATCTTAGTTGTCTTTGTCAATTTTTTTAATGAACTATTTCAATAATGTCCTCACATCAATGACATTGACAAATATATTATTTTTCAACAATTTAAAACCCAGATGTATTTTTATGGATAATGAACAGAAATTGAATTTCATATATTTTTAATAATGAGCAATATTCCACAATCATCAAAAAATATTGGGAAGGAAAACGAAACCGATACTAATAACATCAACTCAGACCGCGATGATAGACACTTGAAATCTGAAGATGGGAAATCGGTAAACAATGAAGATTTCATTAATGACGAAGTGTATATTAGAATAAAAGATGGAAGTAAAAACGTTCAAAAGGTTAACAAACATGATCGTGGTTGGGGTATTAAAATGTTTGGGTACCCAGGACAGAAGCATAAACAAGAACTTTGGGTACAATATTTTGGTAAGTGCACTGTAAAATATTACGTGTTGTCCTAACTGTTGTCTTCTGGGCAAGCATGCTCTATCCTAGGTTTCGGCATCGTCTTGTATGGACAGGTCAGAGACCAAATGCAAGCCCATCCTTAATAAAAAAAAAGCTAATATTATAAATACGTATGTGTGTTTGGTTGTTGGTTATACTTTCACGCCTAAATTAAGTTAAACACATTTTACCAATAGAGGGCTACATTATCAAGAAGTCAGAGAGGCTAAATTTCATTCACGTACGCCTACGGGAACAGGAGCTACGTGGGTGAAACCGCAGGGCGGATGCTAGCTTATCAAAGAAACAAGTGGATCTTCCAGTGTTGTGTAGGTATTTAATAAAGTTTGTTGGAGTGTGGTATAGAAAGGATTATATTATTATACTAGTGGCTTCCCGCGGTTTCGCGTACCCAGGGGTTCTTCAAATTTGCCGAGAAATAGTAGCCTTTGTGTATTCTAACTCTGTGTTAAATTTCATCGCGAGGCCTTCAGCCGTTTTGGCGTGAAAGCGTAACAAACACACTTTCTTAGGTATTTATAGTTTTAGTACGAAGTAATATATAGTTGTTCCAGCATTAAGTTTATTTAATATATTGTTGTTGTTAATCAGCCCGTATCTACCCACTGCTGAGCATAGGCCTCCTTCTTTAATATACGTTTTTTTATAGGGATGAGTAAACTTGAAACGGAAAGTACTCCATTAGAGTATGACGGCTCTCGCAACAACTTCGTGCTCATAGTTATGTATATGTTGTTTATAATGATTTTGGCCACAATTTTTATGCATATTTATCTTGACATGTTATTACCAAAGTGAGTTTATATTTTTATAAGTTTTTACCAATATTTTTTCTGATTGTATATCCAGGTTTAAAAAACCATAAATGTATAGTGCGTAATTTGTGTAATCGCACTAACACATATGAAAAAGATATTAGACACAATCAAACATGATGAATGTTATGTTTTAAAAGTTCATGTAAAATTGCTAATTTTGTCATTATTCACAATTTATTTATAAACATATTCCTTCTTTCATTTATGGTATTTACCCACAGAAGTGCATCAATAGTAGATAAAAAATACACCAAAAAAAAATACGTCCAACATCCTTAGAGAAAATATGCTTGACGATTACAATGTGGACGACCCACCATTAGGCATGTAAGGAAGAAAAGTATATTTCGGACAATTTTTCTCATCACAATCTTTACTTTACTTCAGGGATGGTGGGACGTATAAGTTTTTCAAAGGAGTCGGCGGCCGCGTAGTTGCAGTGTTATCTATGTAAGTACGATAGACTTCCTGCCCCCTTATTGTGTAACTCTCTCTCTCTTTCTTGCAGTTGTCCACCGAGCAAATTTCATAATACATTGACGGTTTGGTGTAGGCGTAGAGGGAGACAGCGGTCGTTAGGCCGGCAATGTAATATGAAATCGGCTTGGTGGACAACTGCGAGAAAGAGAGAGAGAGTTACACAATAAGTCTGGTCCTTCAAACTCGTCGTCGACGAATGTTGTTTGTGTAGAAGCCATCTACGCCTACACATTTAAAGTATAAAACAAGCTACTTACGAATTTATCTTACTGATAGTATAACTGCAAAAGTTTTTGTGTATGGATGGATGGATGTTTATTACTTTATCACGAAAAAACACAGATAGTTAAACTGGAATAACACATAGGTTACTGAAGAACCCCCGGTAAGACGGGTGTAACCGCGTTGAGCAACTAGTTATACATCAAAGCCAGCTATTTAAATAGCGATATCATTCGATCAATATTTCTGTTTTCGTCTACAAGCAAAGAAGAATAACCCTACTTACATTATATAATATGTCAAAACCATAAAAAAACTGAGTAATAGAAAGAGAAGAGGCAGATAGGCTATTTTAATCTACCGTGAGGCGTTATTTTTATAACTAAAAATAACATTTTTGCTTTTACAAATAAAAAACTTTTAATATGGGGTCCTTAATTGAGTTGAAACAACTGTTGTAGGTACATAAGCTATGTATCCAAGTGGGTAACTCTACTTTAATTTATTATTTGCCCTTATTATATTTACATTTTTAACAGATGTGACGGTCACCCTCAGTTTTTTGAGTAAATCTAATTAGGTAAGGCGGAGAATGTCGCGCGTGGAACTAGCAAAGCAAATTACAACGTTATGTCTAATTTCACCTTAAGCCAGAACTTTAGAAAATAATTATAGTATCAAAATAATAGTGACTAAACCCTATGAGACCTTTAATTCTAATTTGACCACGAATAATAATATGAATCTTATCCAACCCTAGTAGGGTGCAGATTACATTGCTACCGGCCCTTACAGCAGTAATTTCCTGTTCTTCTCCAAGACATATAAAATGACAAAGATAGCAATAGTTCTGACCGTAGATTAACATTGATTGGACGTTCAGATCCTAGGGGCAAATCTCTTGCAGCTTTTATGTAACACCTCACGAATGATACCAATTTATTTTACAGGTTATCTTTAATAGGAATGCACGTCGCATCGGCTTACGTACCAATGCTGAGACTGTTTTATATAAATGCACCATTTCTAATTCTATCAGTAAGTAATTATTATTATTGATCCCTAAGAAATTCTAAGTAAATCCAGCTTTTACATTTGGATACTTTGGAAATAGGATGCCATATAAAAAGCTTTGACTAGTACGACAAAAAATTACTAGGTATTATGGACACACATAAGCAATCTGACTCCGAACTAAACAGGGCTTGTTCTAATAAATAGCCGTTATACATGTACAACTGTTAATGACATACTTATATAGATATTTACATTTAGATACAGAGTAAACTGACATATTAATGCGTACAAATGTTTGTCCTGCGTGGCATTCGATAAATATATTATACTAGCTGCCTCCCCGCGGTTTTACCCGCGTAGTTCCCGTTCCCGTGGGAATACAGGGACAAAATATAGCCTATGTTACTCGGGGATAATGTAGCTTTCCAAAGGTGAAAGAATTTTTGAAATCGGTCCAGTAGTTTCAGAGTCTATTCATTACAAACAAACAAACAAATCTTAGTATAATATTATATTATTGTTTCAGTTCATTTTTCACAATCTATTTTGGGCGCACATAACTATCGTATATGAAACGAGAATGGTATACTTCATATATTGCATAGTGGGTTCAGCTGTACTACACAACGGATTGTTAGCTGCTTTTCCTGTAATGATCCTAATCCTAACTAATATTATAAATGCGAATGTAACTCTGTCTGTCTGTCTCGCTTTCACGCTAAAACTAGTGAACCGATTTAAATGAAATTTGGTACACAGAATGTGTAGAGCCAGAGTAAGGACATAGGCTTTTTATTCCCGAAAAATTGAAGATATCCCGGGTACGCGGGTGAAACCGCGAAGAGAAACTAGTTTAAAAATATATTATTATTATTTATATATAATATATATAATATTTTATTTTACAGTTCAATTTCAAGCGCATAAGTTTATACGTATATGATTTTGTAATATTATTCTTTGCAACTATAATATTTATGGCAACTTACAAAGTCACTGATCAGAATCATTTCTTGTCTGCGAAGGCCACATGCTTCTTGACAACCTTGCCATCTATTGTATTTTTAGTAAGTATAAATTTACGCTGGCATTAATTCTGATGCGCAACTTAACTAAAACGAAGACATCACTTTGATGTTGAAAAAGGCTTGAGAGAATTTATGTTGGGTCTGTTTAATCAAAACCAGTGTTTTTTTGTGTCATGTACATCGACAATCGTCAGGATTTAAGGACTCGACTTAATTTTAGCCTTAGTCGTTTTCTTTTATCTTGTTGAATTTGAATCCTTACCCTATATTAAATTAATAAAGTCAAGCTGTGTACATCAGAATTGGGTCTATTACGTAACAAACATATTTTTGAAAATATAAGACTTGATAAAGTCGCTAAATGTATTTGTTAATTGTTTTTTAATAACCATATATTTTAGAAGTACCCATGTACTTAATGTTTACACTCTTTAAACTGTATCTAACAACGATCAAACAGTTATAGGTAATATGTTGTTTATGAATAATTTTATTTTATGTATCTCTCGACAGTGTATAAAAATGGAATTGCAAGCCTTAATCAGTGGCAGAGTTTTGGATCTGGGTACAAGAGATTATACATTAGCGGCATTTTATTGCTTCACGAGCTACATAGACATTTTTATAAAAGTATTGCAATTGATTAATTCTATTTATGAATAAATCTAAATATTGCTTTTATTGTCGCGAGTTGCCGGCAAGTGTTAGTTTTTTTTTTCTTTTGTTTTATAATATTCAAATATTATGAAATTATAAACATTTTTTTTCTGTTTCTGTTTTATTTATATAACTAACTGTGTTAGGCAGGGTGGTGGATTTCATCAACACTAATATTATAAAGAGGAAAGATTTGTATTTTTGTATGTAACGAATAAACTCAAAAAGTACTGGACCGATTTTAATAATTCTTTTTTCATTAGAAAGCTACATTATCACTGAGTAACATAGGCTATATTTTTTCTCTGTATTCCCACGGGAACGGAAACTACGCGGGTAAAACCGCGCGGAGGCAGCTAGTGCTTTAATATTGAGATTTCCATATGATCCGATCATAAAAAATAAAAACTCTTTGGAAGTTTGCAAACAGACAATAAAAATACTGTTTGTTGTTTCAAAATGTTAGTCTCATGTGATGTTACAAAAAATATAGAGTATTATTTACAGTAAAATTGAGTACAATTGAGTTTTCTTTGTTTCGCTGTTACAGTAGGTAGGTACCTACCTAGAAAACATAATATTGATTTGAGTGCTACGACATAGCCGACGACCCATAGATATCTAGTTATACAATCATGTAGTTGAAAGTGTTGCACTCCGTTTTTCATCAGCAATAATTTGCTGAGTTATTGAGAAAAGCGATAGCAAAAGGGCTCTCAACCAAGTAAAAATTCAATAAGCTCGCAGACAAATGAGACTGTAAGTAAATGAAAAATGCATTGGTAGTAAAAAATCTAATCATATCCAGTAATGTGGCATTTGACAGAGTTCCGACATAGTTGGCGATCCCGCCTCTGAATTCAATTTCCTTCAACATATTTCATAAAGAAGTCGCGCTTTTCCCGCTTCCACAGCATTTTCTGATTTATGGAAGTTCAACTTTTGAATCAGTTGTGTTTTTTGTTTATTTTTCAACCGCCGCGGCGGCGACGCGAACTGATTGGTGTAATCGCGAAATGAATTTTATTTTCGTGTACAATGTGCTGTATATTATAGCCATAAATACACATACATAACGATGGGCGAAACACTACCTAAGCTGTGTTTGTATTGTTAAAAATGTTTGGTAATCAAATGCTATATGGTCTGAAAATTATTCAGACCATTCAGAATAGTACGTAACGTTCTAAAAAGTTAATCACACTAACATTTTAAAGGCGAACGTTTGTGAGTGTGTATGTTTGTTACTTCTTCACGTCTAAACAGCTGAAGCGATTTTAATAAAACTTGGTATGGAGTTAGCTGACACACTACAGGTTTCCACCTATAATAGACACCAGCTCCTCACATACACTAGACTTTTAATTTGTATAACGAAATTAGATATCACTTTTTTACCTTGTCCTGTCTTGTCATTGTGAGGAGAAATTAATAAATATTATTATTACACTGAATTAACACATAGGCTACTTTTTATCCCGGGAAAATTTAAGACCCCCGGGAACGCGGGTGAATACGAACAGAAGTAAGTAGTGTATATATTTTTACTTATTTTATTACGGTTTATACCCCAAAATTGTCTGTCTGTTACATAATATGCCAGGCATAACCATCTTGAATTTGCATTACCAGTGCGCTCAATGTTAGCACGTTATCGGGGTTGTCGGACAGTCCCCGGACATTTCGCTTCGGAAGCGCTTATTATGTTATAGTACAGAATATTAGATTCCATCTCCCTCATCAACTATATTAGTGAAACGCTGTCGCATCTCGAGTCATGGATGAACCGCGAATACGTGAGAAGATAAATATTTCTTGTGCACGTGTGTAATTTTGTGTCACTGAATTCTTCCTAAACGGCTAGACGGATGTTGAATGTTGATGCATTTTTTGTGTGTTCAAGATAATTCAATTTGTCAATGGTTTAGATACTCAATTGGATCCGGTAGGTGGCGCTGTTCGGCCAGAATGAAGTCTGATGGGTCCACTGGTGATTTAATCTATACTTATATTATAAAGAGGAAATATTTGTTTGTTCGAATTGGCTCCGAAACTACCGGACCGATCTGCACAATTCTTTCGCTAATAGAAAGCTACGTTATTCATAAATAACATACGCTATATTTCATCCCCGTATCCGTACATACGTGAACGGGAAATATGCGAGTAAAACTGCGCGACGGCGGCTAGTATACAATAATTACCGATGACTATTAACAGCACGATCGAAAATTACACAAAATTTAATTAGACTAATATATTAAATGCGAAAGTTTGTGATTATGTAAGTGATGGGTGTTAGTTTCTCTTTCACGCAAGAAACTCCTAAACGGATTTGAATGAAATTTGGTTAAACACAGAGGCTACTTTTTATTCTGGGAAAATTTAAGATACGCCCTTGAACGCGGGTGAAACCGCGGGGTACTAGTGATAAAATATTGTTAGGCATTATTTAGAATTGATTAGTATTCAATGAGGCTCGCTCACCATACCTTTTACTTATAGTTACCTACTCGTAGTTAAACAACCTACATCATAATTTATTCACATAAATAAGTACCTAGTACCTACTATATTTTATTTTCTCTCAGCAAACGTAAATAAATTAGTTTACGTACTGTATTGCTTTCCGAGAAACTGTTGCTTCATGTGGGTTTTTAAATAAAGTTGAGTTACCGGGAATCGCTCTGCAGATTGCATACAGTATCTACCTACCTACATATCACTATCTATCTAAAGTACCTAGTAATCACTCACCTGGTATACTTAAATCTTTCCATAGGAACTAATTGTGATTTTTCTTAGTTTTCTTCTATAGAAATAACGTTTTGTTTTACCTTTTATGTGGTGTAAAGATAAAGATTTAGTTATCTATCTATCTATACAGCTAATACAAGCTTCGGTGAATGGGTGTCGCGGCCTCGGCAAGGGGATTTCTCACGTAATTGATATCATGAAGGCTAGCTACATCGTGGGGTATCATTTACCTTAGCGAATTGAATCTTAGACACCCAAGGATAATATATAAGCCGCGGCTGATGGCTACTTCCAATAATATGTTTTTTTTAATGGACTAGAAGATAGCCTCAAATGGCTTTTACACCCTAACACGGACTGTGTCAGTGAGCGCGATCTCAACCGAAAATATAAGTTTCAATCTTTATAGATTTTTGTATTAGTTCCTATATCGCTCATCGCTTATATTAGCACCAAGGGACAAATTTCAACTGATTGAATTCTAGTGCTTGCCAAGCGATTAAGTATCGAACGGGTCAGATGGCTATAGCAGCTATTTCGTGTGGATATATTTTTTTAAGTGCATTTTATTAATTATATGAGGGAGACCTTCAACTTTTCCGGATAATAAGGAGGCTATATCCTTTCCTAAGCTGTAGGTATATGCACCAAATTTAATCAAATCAGTGCTGTGATGTTGGCGTGAAAGCATAACAGACAGACAGTTCTATTCTTTCGCATTTAAGTATAATGTTAGTAGGGAAAGTAGGGATTTAAAAATACCCTCGAGAATATTGACTGGTACTTTTAAATCAAATTATTAATTGGATTGCTATTGCGATTTATACCTACATTTTCTTATCATTTGAAATATGATAAATCCAAATTTGATTTGTAAGTAATTACCTATAGCTCATAGGTAAGCGCTTCAATTTGATTAAAAATCTTTCTTAAGACACCAATATCTTTCAAAATGTGTGTCGTGTGTTTGTGTGTTGGATCTGTCCTTCATGATGAAGAAGATATACCAGAACTAAAACAAATATTTAACTAGAAATATGAAATGAATACTTAAATAGACCTTCAGTATTCGGTTTCGGGTATTAATTTACGAGAGTTCTAGATAAAATTTGGTCTACAATATAGCTTCGAGATCATAACACACAACTAATATACCTACCGTAAGAATATTATTACAAACCTCGAGAGTAACACATTTTATGCTAATACAGTTGATGCTAGGTAATTTCGTAGGCAAAATATATGTTTAATTACATCGCCTCAAAATATACATAATCTTTACTATCCATCTAATTATAGAAAATGCGAGTCGGATTATCGTATGAAAGGTTCCGCACTATAACGATAGCGCGGAACCCTTCATACACGATTGAATATTATGTACCTTTAAAATCGAGACAAAACACTTCGCCTACGTATAAGAAATATCTATTATAATAAGTAAATATCCTGGATAATTTTTCACACACGGCCAATCTGATTCCAAACTAAGCAGACTTGTGATATGGTAACCAGAGAACTGATATACTACATTTTAAATACATACTTATATAGTTAATTACATCCAGACACAGAATAAACAGACATATTCATGCATACAAATGTTTGTCCTGGGTGGGATTCGAACCCACTACCGGTGGCCTGAGAGTCAGGGTCACTAACCACAAAGCCAGCCGGTCTGGTTAAAGATCATGAGATACAGCCCGGTGACAGACAGATGAGCAGTGTAGGCTTGAAAATAGTCCTCTTCGAGTACGGAACCCTATGAAATAAATAGCTAATGTCTGTATGTGTATATAACCTCCTTGCTGGTTCTGATCACGGTAGCCGGTAGCGATAGTAGCAAGTGCTAATTATGTTGTCAAGAACAAATTTCCATTTAACCTTAGATAGGTATACCGGTCGGATGTTTCAGCGTAAGATCACGTGAAGGTAGAAATAGTTAAAAATTTAACGTTAGGGACAACGACAAGTCACGTATCAAACCGACCGCAAGTAGGTACTACGTGTATAGAGATCCTAAGGTTGCGTAAAAGTTCCATCCGGTTTTACGAATCCAATTTATCAGTGTATTAAAAAGTTTACGATGGTTATTTTCTACTTGCTTTCATGAAATTTTCTGCGACACAATTAATTTTAAGTAGTAACTAAGTCGACACCTACCTCTATCTGTTTCTTCCTTTACCTCTACACAACCTCGCTGTTTTTAGCTAGTTTCAACAAGGATAAAATAAACCTTACAAGTTTTTCTTTAGGTCTAAAATACTTACCTACATAGGTATTACGACGGCTCCGTGAAGTGGTGACTTTTTTGTTCAACAAAAACAATGTTCAAAAGTACTTTCTATAAAAACTAGCACATGAACTTCCATAATAAAGTTTGTACGGAATCTTGACAATCTGAATCAGAAACTTTCACCTTTCTTCTCGCCCTTTTAGTTCGAGTAATGGTTTGTTTGAGTTACTGTTGAGAATTTGTGAATGCTTCAAGTGGTTGTTTCACTCGTCTAAATAATAGAAGAATAAGAGAGAAGGTGAATGTTTGATTACCTTTTATACGCTAACTTTATGGGGTTGGTACCAGGATAAGTTGTTTCGTTATGTAATTGGACACTCATTTTGTATTTAGTCATACAATAATAAAAAAAAAACAAATTCAAAAAGCACAAAAGGGAAAAAAGAAAAGGGGAAACGAGGAAAATGGCCGCGCAACGTGACTGTCGGCCGTGGGTTCCGCATAAAAAGTAGTTTAAACCGTTTCCGAGAGCGAAATGAATTTATTCGAATGAAACGCTTTGCCGAATCCATGACAAATGACTTCCGATATGAATTTTTTGTTCGTGGAGATTCGAATTTGATTGAATGATTAGATGAATTGGAGCCCCAGCATTGGTTGATCTTCAATTTATTAAAAAGTCTTTTTTTTTCTCTTCAATATAGACCTTAGCGGTTTGGTTTTTGAACTTTATTTCATAACATTTTAGTAATAATCCACATCTTAGATATGTGGGATGTAAACTCAAACTAAAACATATGCATAACTTTACGGCTACGACCATAATGCAGGAGGGTATATGATTAAGGTATATGATTATATAAACATTAGGTACTTTTAACACACGTTACGTAGTAAATTTTGATTTTCAGACAAACAGACATATCACTCAATATGCCCAAAGATTTATGCTCAAAAAAGATTGAATACATTAAATTACCAAAAAGCCTTGGCACAATCAAATCAAACCCAAAGAGTTTGTCAAGTAGCAGTGTCGGTAGGTACTTGTAGTGTGGTCGTTGCATTTACTATACCTTAACCCATATATGCCCAGAAAGATTTTGATCACCAATTTTTTTGAATTTTGGATATTGTTGTCTCTAATAGTAGTAATTGAACTGAAAATTTGTAATTTTCAGTTACAATAATTGGAAGTACCTTTTTTTCAGCGGGTCGCTACCGACCCCTTGGGTTTATGTGCTTCAGAAATGTGAAATATATATATGTGAAATAAAACAAAATAATTGTGGATTAAAATTAAAAATATATATGAATTATATGATCATATGATCAGCAGCATGTTTTCGTACGGATGCAGGCACTTTCGATACCATTTTCGGAGAGACTCCAAGATGAACTCATGCTTTCCGGTACTTCAATAGCAATGTTCTCGCAATTGAGCGTCTAAACTCCAGCGTATCGACATTGGTTCCTAAAGATCTTTGGCAGAGGGGCGTAGCCAGAGAGGATGAGTATACCCATAAAGCAGTACCTATATCTCACCGGCTGATAGAGAGAAGATAGTGTTTGGGTCTTTGCTGAAGGCACACATTACGGAATGCCTCACAATGTGTCTAATTACCCCAGATCGAATAAAAGCTCAAAGAACTCAATAGGTTCACTTTCAGCCGAGCTAGTGTTGTTACAGATCGTGGTGGTGGTACTGACTACTCAATGTCTGACTCAGGTAGGCTTCGTTTGATCCATTTTCTTGGACGAGGTTCAGCGGCGGCGTTGTCGCTTCGATATGAGACTACGACTAGTAGATGGAGTGACTAGATCAGTATCCGTACCTGCATAGGTACCTCAGTCTCAGGTTGCTGAACGAATGGAATATTTTCTGTAATTTTGATATCGGATTCTTTATTACCTCCTCTCAGCTGGGGCAAGAAGTTGATGCCTGTTGAAGCTTGCAATATCATTGCAATCTTCTTCGCCTGAGTCACCATCCGATATCATACCTCCACAAGGAGGGTCTAAATTTATGCCTACGCCACAAAAACCATCATCACCGGACAAATTCTCTAACACATCAACGATTTCATAAGTTGAGAGCACGTGTCGTGACCTGAGTAAAAAAAGTTAACTATGTATCACATTTGCCCAAAGGGTCGATTTCGACCCCAACTAATATTTCATTACATATTAGTAATAATGAATAGTTCTGAATGGATTTCATAAGTTATCTACATGCTAAATATATTCATTTTACCATTATAACAACCATACTTGCGAAATTACAAATAAATAAGTAAATACTTTCATTTTTTCACCAGAGGTTCACAATTTTATTCGAAAAAAATCGCGTCCTAACTTGTATGCTAAATGTCAACTGTTTTGTTTTAGTGTGGCATAATGCAACCAGTGAGAAACCTACGTAGTTCTTTCGAAAACATGTAGGTGTTGTTAAACTTAAACAATCATTGACCATTTTTATTTACGGAGCCTTAGATCCGAACGTGTACTATTGGGTCGTTTTCGTGCTCTTGGGCATATATGGGTCTATTTATAGTATGATTTATTTTATCACATTATTTATTTAAGACTACATAAGTACCTACAACTAAAAAAAGGTAAGTAACAATTTTATTTCTCTTCTCTATCTTCTCTTCTTTTTTCAGTTAATAAACGGCTTTGACGTACAGATAGAAGAATGATAACGTAGTTTTGCTATAGTCTTGACCCCTGTGGTACGGAACCCTAATAATTGTGTATAATCTCTGGATAGAGGGGAATACCCATCGTTAAGCTTAGCGCATAAGTTTGTAGGTAGTAAAAGAAAATCTCCCTATACACAGCTACAAGTTTCCTAAGTGAAAATTACAAAAGCAATATAAATATCCTCGGTGAAGTGTTTTTGGAAGAGTGCCATTGTTTGTTACATTACTCAGTTTATTAGCACAGCTTTGGAGCTCCAAGAAACAATTTTCTTTAAGATTGCTCAGTTCGTTGTGGAGATAAAATGAAATTCTAATTAAATTCTTAACTTTTACGATTACTACATACCAACAGTAACTACGTGGACTATTTGTGGGCATATCATCTTTTACATAGCGTAAACTCAAGGAAATTTTATGTTTGAAAGGTATGTAATAAAAAGTACCTGAGTTCAAGAACTAAAACGCATTAAAAATTACACAAACGATTAAGAAACAGGATGTGTAATGTGTATATATTATAAAAATTAACGCTGTAGGTACGCGTATAACTTCAGAACGGCTGGACCGATTTCGCTAATTCTTTATTTGTGTTCGTTATAGCCAGGGCAAGGTTTGACCAATCAAATCCAAAAAAAAGTAAAATATAATTAGTTACAGATAAAAATATATAGGATATATGTATGACAAGGCACAAAACTGGCACTTATGTATCAAAACATTAACATAGAATGTACAACTTGAATTAATGCACTTGCTGTTCATGTTGGTAGGTACCTACCTTATAAATTCCTGCATATGTGTGATAATTTATCATTAGTTATTTCCATAGTCGGTTATCTTTAGTATCCAAATCAGTTGCTTTAACACGAGAAATGATACGGATAAACTTTCCTCAATATATGAGTTTTATCACGTCGCCGTCTCGTCAGTACGTGCCTTACGCGTGAGTCCTGACTCTTTGTAAGGATACGAGCTTATGAATATAATCTTAACTTTATTTTACTTCAACGAGACTACTTGTTAATAAAATTACGCTCATTAGAACTTGGTACACTATGTGTTTAATATTAAAATTTTAGCTTGAAACGTTGAAAGTAATGTTTTAATGAAACCTTCGTAGTTTTAAACAAGTAAGGTTTTTATTATTTTAATGTGTGTATAATTTGAATAATGTGGTATTATCTTTTTACAAGGATATTTTGGTATAATTACTTACCTTATATAAAAATACCTATGCTGTGATGTGTGTGAGGAGCCGTGGTGGCTCAGTTGGGAACGCACCGACTCACGATCATGAGGGTGCCGGTTCAAATCCCTGGCCGTACCTCTGAGTTTATAAAAACTTACGTACGGATTCACACCACTGACTTTCGGTGAAGGAAAACATCGTGAGGAAACCTGCATGCCCGAGATGTCACAATTAAAGGCATGTGAAGTCCGCCAATCCGCACTAGGCCCGCGTGGTGGACTATGGCCTAAACCCCCTCGATGTTAGGAGAGGCTCGAGCTCCTCGGTGGAGACGTATATGAGCTGTTGATGATGATGATGATGATGATGATGATGATGCTGTGATTACCTACCTAAATATGTATCAAAATTGCCATTGAAAAGCAACAAGAGTTCTGAATAAGCGTGATAAGCACATTTTATCGGTGCCATCAAATAAATGGATTAAATTGGGTTCAGATACGAGGAAAGGTGGGTCTACAGTGTGGGCGGACATTACTCCTACTTTAATATTATAAACTAGCTACAAGGCACGGCTTCGGGCGATTAGTAGATATTTATTGATTTATTTTTTTTTATTTATGTACACACAAAGAGACAAAATTTTGAAAGTACAAAAAAGAAATACAAGTACAAAGGAACTATTAAAACATCATGTAAATATGCGTATTAACTTTTATCTTGACTCACATTAGGTATCTATTTATGAAAACGGCATTAAAATACTTTGCGTAGTTTAAAAGATTTAGGCAGAAAGTGACTTTGTTATTTAATATGTAAAGATGTGTTATTTTGTGTGGATGGACGTTTATGGATTACGATGGTTACTCTTTTACGCTACTACGGGATTAAAGATCTGAGTGAAAGGCACACAAATAAATTATGGTCTAGAATAGAACATAGGCTACTTTTTATTTAGGGAAAATTTCAGATAGAACGCGGAAGAAACCGCAATGCGGATTTTAGTATTTTAATATACCTAGTGAAGAGGGGATATCAGTAGGTAGGTACGCATAGTTATTTTGTTACCTTCATGGCATTAAAATATTATGTTTTAAAATTTGTTGATTGAAAATATTCAATCGTGGGTTTATTTAAATTATATGACCACTCGCTCTAACTCATAATCCAACAAATAAATACAATAAGAATGCTCATTTTCCTATTTACAACCAGCTCAATTTCCTACGACTTGGATTTTTTTACTTATTGAATGCGATTATAAAATCGTTTAGGCGGATTATAAATTGATGCACGAGATATTGCTGATTTGTAAAATTGATTGATTGTTAGGAACCGTTATTGGAAAACTGAACTGGTTGGTTGATAAAAGTACCCAAAACAGTCATTGTCACTGTAAAACCTCATTTATAGACCGAGTAGTGGCTTCCCGCGGTTTCACCCGTTCCCGGGGGATCTTCAATTTTCCCGGGATAAAATGTAGCCTATGTCCTTTCTCAGGCTCTAGACTATCTGTGTACCAAATTTCATTTAAATCGATTGAGTAGTTTTAGCGTGAAAGCGAGACAGACAGAGTTACTTCCGCATTTCTACACTACTATTATAAAGAGGAAAGATTTGTATTTTTGTATGTAACGAATAAACTCAAAAGTACTGGACCGATTTTAATAATTTTTTTTTCATTAGAAATCTACATTATCACAGAGTAACATAGGCTATATTTTATCCCTGTATTCCCACGGCAATGGGAACTACGCGGTTAAAACCGCGCGGAGGCAGCTAGTATAATATGTATAAATTACGATTCTAGTATTGTGTTTGATATGCTAGTTCACTAGGTAATATAGTTTGATGTGCAAAGCGGTTATTTGGTGCATGTCCATAATCAATTCTGACCGATTCGTGCGTAATGGACAAAAGCATTGACTTTGTAATTTAACGACATGACAACTACGCCGAACGGTTACCATTTTGATATTTCACTGTTGTATTTAACAGGAATATTTAACAAAGGCATTTTCTTTTATTTACATTGGAGGCTTACAAGGAATGAAGGCTCTAATTGACTGTATTACTGAACATTTTAATATAATTCTAATTATAAAATTAAAGAAAAAAAATCACCATATAGATGAAGCTTCGGCAAACGATAGACGATATAACTTATGTATTTACTTATTGTGAATTGTAGCTTGTTTGAGATTTTTGCCGTTTGAATTTTTACTTTAGAATCCGTAGTAAAATATGTACGTATATTACGTATATAAAATCAAAATAAATTTCTGCAAAACTTTAGCATTCCTCAAACTGTACATTGCATGTAAAAAGTTATGGAAAACATACAATAATTGTATACAAAATTACCAAACAAAAGTTTTACCAGACACCAGAAATTTAACAAAACGCTGTCCCAAAAAGATAAAATGATAAATAGGATAATAACCAACTCGCCCTTAAAAAAACGTCCTCAAATCTCGACGGTACCAAATGAATGGACAAATTCCAAACAGCACACAATTAAGTATCGCCAGTGCGGAAGACATCAGTCACCCGGGTCCGCTTTCACCCGGACACAAGTCCGGATGCCCGGGCCCAACCCGGATAACGTGGCGAAAACGGCTAATTTACTGCAATGTCATTTACAACGCTAGGTAGAGTATAAAAAAACTTTTGTAATGCAATTGCATAATGCTCAATGGTATGCATCCTAAATAATATTATAAATGCGAAAGTAACTCTGTCTGTCTCGTTTTCACGGATTTGAATGAAATTTAGTACACAGATAAGACTATCTGTGTACTAAATTTCATTAAGTCCTTTCTCAGGCTCTAGACTAGACAGTCTAGAGCCTGAGAAAGGACTTAGGCTACTTTTTATCCCGGGAAAATGGAAGATCTCTCGGGTACGTGGGTGGAACCGCGGGGAGCCACTAGTATGACATATATGCTAAACAATAGATAACGCGTGTGAAACCGCGGCGAGGACACTAGTATAGGTACATAAAACGTTTTTAATATAATAATCATATTATTTATTCAAATATAAATAATCCATTTTCTCAAAGTAACTGGGAGGAAGTTAAAGAAGTCGATTTTAAAATTCCTTCACGTACAGAAAGGTATTTATTTACATTATACCCTAGTGACTTTTAAGCTACAATTTGTTTCTTTAAATCCTTCGGGACTGCGAGAAAATCCACGGGAATATAGCTAGCAATTAAAAGAGTAAATGATATAAAATCACCATCAGACGGGATGACCTACCCCGGTACACAAAGTGAGGGTGATTTTTAACTTCGCATGTTACCGATGGCTTTTTAATTATCCGGTTCCGTTACCATCCGGCTTGTTATCCGGTTTAGCTCCATTGATCCGGGGAGCAAAGTGTAAAGTGAATGCTTTTGCTTAGATACCCACGGCTCGGAAAATATAAGCCGTGTTGTTTTGATTAATTGGTTTACGGTGGAAAAATAGTGTTGAATTTTATTGTTTTTGGTTTCAGGTCTAATTAAATTGCTAAGTATATTTATTATACCTCCATATATCAATAAGTATATTCGAAATGTATTGTAATATAGTAGTATAGCTGTGGTGGGTTAGTGGGAAACGCACCGATTTACGATCATGAGGGTGCAGGTTTAAATCCCTGGCCCATACGTCTAAGTAAAAAAAAAAAAACTTACGCACGGATTCACACCACTGGCATGTGAAGTCCGCGACCATCATGAATTAATAGTTTTTTTTTCGACCCTGTAAAAAAGGGAGCAACTGTATAGGCAGTGAAAGGGACAAAGCGCAGTGTATTTTTCGTCGAAGGGCTAAACAGGTATCACTCCTGCATACCCGTACGATGCTATTCCATCACTGGTCCCCCACTGCCGCTACAGCGTCTCCTCATAGAGCTCTGGCTACCTTACTCACCGCAGGAACATAACACTACAAGTAGTGTTATTTGGCTGCGGTCTTCTGTAAGGTGGAGTTACTACCCCAGTCGGGCTGCTTCAAATTCGGAACGGACGAACCCGTTGGGCCCTACCTCCTACAAAAATCCTAACAATAGAAGAACCAGATTATATATTCGTAATCTACGAAGCCTAGATAAGTCTTTTTTCTTTATTTGAAGTACCTACCAAGCCTAAATAACATCTATAATATTCATTCATTCTACGTACAAATAGTTTTCTGTAACAACTTTCCGCTGCCGCTTTTAGAACGTGCTTTGAATACTAACTTAATAATGGAAATATCGACTTATACAAACGCTGCGATTATCCGCCCTATACAAACTAATTACAGCCTTATTTTCAGACAGTAAGACTGTATTTCAAATAGGTTTCGTAAACACTGATTGGAACGAGACAAACTTATTTAGCGGTTTAGAAAATGGAATTTTGCAATTATTTCTTAGAAATGGTAAGCGTTGGCGACGTACGGAAAACGCATTGTAAAGTTTGTATACAAGGCGTATTGTCACGTAAATTGAGACAGAAATTATTGTTTTGATTACACTTCAAATTGCTATCTTTTGTCGATATGATGGCCATTGATTTTGGGAATTTGATGGCTTTAGTCGAAAGCTAAACATTAATCGAGACGTAAAAGATACTAGACTTTCACGAAAATCGCTTTACTTTAAACTAGCTTCTGCCCCGCGGTTTCACCCGCGTTCCCTGGGGATCTTCAATTTTCCTGGGATAAAAAGTAGCCTATGTGTTAATCCAGAGTGTCAGCTAAATCCATACCAAAATTTTATTAAAATCGCTCCATCTGTTTGGACGTGAAGAAGTAACAAACATACTCATAAACTTTCGAATTTATAATATTAGTTGATGGTTAATTCATTGTAAATATTGGTAAAATAATATTTGAAATTCGATGCGTACTTTTACAAATTCCCTACGACATTCTAACATACAACATTTCGACAGTTTCGACTTTTTGACTTTGTGGTTAGTTATCCTGTCTTCCAAGCCGCTGGTCGTGGGTTCGAATCCCTCTCAGATCAAACATTGTTGTGTGCATGAACACGTCAGTTTGTCCTGTGTCTGGATGACAATATCTATATAAGTATGCACTTAAAAGTAGTAGGTATATGTAGTATATAAGCTAGCTGGTTACCATAGCTCTGCTTAGTTTGGAATCAGATTGGTTGTGTGCGAAAATTTCCCAGGATATTCAATTATTTTATAATTGTTAATAAATGTTTTTAACATTGGAATACAATAAACTTATGAAATATTTATTTGTTCATTACTTACTTTTTAATATCAAACTGTATCATAATGTTTATAATGATCCTGAATACATACACACATTAACATATTGTGTAGGTACACCAGTCATCCAAAGAGCCAGCTTTCTAGCTAAGAATATAAAAATGTAGACTTCTCTAAAAGCACTGAAATATTTTAACATTTCTCAGTTGCAGTTACACAGAGTACCTGGAATCCAAATTTGTTAATGTAGGTATTTACGTAAATTCATGTGGAAGTCCCATTGTATTAAAGGAATGCTTCAAAATATAAATCTTTTGTCCTTTCAGTATTAATGTACTGAAATATTTTGTATATAATATTGAAATGATATGAATACATAATATTGGAGTCAATAAATTGCTGTGTAATTTATCCAATAAGTGGGGTTATTATTACAGATTTATTACACTACTTTTTACTAGGTATAAATTATTTACATTGTGCCTAAGTCCCTTATGGATGATTTTACAATAAAAAATATGTTTTATTTTAAACAAAAAAAAGGTCAATTTAAACTTATAAGATTTGAAATCAGACTTCCCTATTAAACCCTTTTATCAGTTTTTTTTATTGAAATCCCCCATTTAAATCCCATCTTTAATATTTAGAACAATTGTTTTCGCATGTTTCTTGCAATCTTTATGTTTTATGGATTAGGTAGTAATTTTTTTGTTTATCAATGTAACATAGAATCTTCGTTTTTCA
Source organism: Thyatira batis (assembly GCA_905147785.2). Classification (NCBI taxonomy): domain Eukaryota; kingdom Metazoa; phylum Arthropoda; class Insecta; order Lepidoptera; family Drepanidae; genus Thyatira; species Thyatira batis. The sequence continues at coordinate 4,777,692 of LR990507.1, forward strand.
AGTAATTAAAGTGTGAATTTTACTAAATAGCTCAATATTGTACATAGTGAAAGTACAAAAATCGGTTTCGAGTTTTTGCATTTTCTGAGAGCATTTACCAAAAAATAAAAATATAAAGTGATATATATATTTTTTTACATTATCAGGAAGAAGAGATATCCACGAACAATAAACTCGCCGACTTTTTTAAAAAAGCTGATATTTTGATGTGAGAGTTTTCGATTGAAAATTACAGTGTTTCGATATTTAGGCAAAATAAGGCGAAAAAATTAATATTTCAAATCAAAAAAATTCTGTCTTTAAGACATACAAAGGTAAGTTTTCACCAAATTTCGTGAAAAAATAATAATTTTTGGACAAGACAAAAATAAAAAACGAAAAACTTGATTATTTGAACATTTCACAAAAACTTTGAGGTAATGTGAAAAAATGTAAATACAAAAGTTGTAGATCCCTTTATTACCTACAACTTTGTCATTTTTATTTTTTTTCTTTAGAACTTGTAGTTTTGCCGGAAATCGAGACTAACCGTTTTTTACCCTTAAAACTCACCCCCTCTTCCCGACTTCAGATCGCCCGTAATTTATTTTTTCTTTAATTTTTGTTATATTCTCGTCCTTTTTTGACGGGTTTCATCCTACTACTATTTTTTTTTGTTTCCAAAATTGTCGACTCAGAGGGCTTACTCCCGAAAACGATTCGAATTTGATTTTGTTTTGAGTTCAATTTGAACTCCTATTGGTTAATCCTGCACCAAAAAATTTCATCTTGAACTCCTATTGGTCAATCCCGAACCAATACGAATAAAAATCAAGATGGCTAAGATTGACATGCTTTCGATCGGTTACGGTGTTTGACGTTTCAGAATTATAAAATAAGTTGTGTGTTTATGGTTAGTCTCTTCAGAAATAAATAAATTTTCAATTATTTATTTATTTTTAAAACGAAATCTTGTACATTAGATGTATTTTTTTAGATTAGGTAGATTTCGTATAAATTTATCCTAGATGTGATAACTCGATCCTGAAAAAGTACATTTTTACTGATCGTGTATTTTGACGTTTAAAGTCGTTCCCGCCATTTTATTCACAAATGTCAAATAGTGCCAGCAGTACGGATTTTTCGATTCGGTTTTGATTGTAACGAAATTCTTGATCAAAGTTAGTTCCAAAAAGTGTTACCGCACGATCTAGCGCTAGAATCGCTATCAAAAATGTATGAAATGACATTTATTCGATTAGAACTCGTTTCTCGAAAGCGTCGGGAGTAAGCCCTCTGGTCTATTAGTTAATTTTTTGAGTCTTTAATATTTTCTTCTTCTATTTGAGCTCAAATTTTAAGCACATGGTTGCCTTTTATTGACCTTTGAAGCATTTCATTGATGAGTTTTATTTATATAAATAAATTTTAGGATAAGAGTTTGATATTTGAAAGTATCCAATTATATTAATGTTATAATACAGTTTTCGTGATGGTGAATCTTCTGTTAGCATGTACAAGCACAGTCATTGAAAGTGTTACGAAAAATAACAATGTGATTCTGTGGCAGGCATTCTCTGAATAGAGTTAAAAAGAAGTTTCCACTATTACCTACTACAGGAACGCAGTGAAATGAAGGTAAACCATCCATTTTACAATTTCATGTTTTAAAATGACGGTGAATTTCGGTTCTCATATTTCATCCGACTATTTGTTCATTCATATCAAACGAGAGAATAGACTATGTAAATGCATGTTGGTACCAGGCAGGTATGGTTGAAAGCAGGTTTCGGATGAGTTTTAATATAAAGCAGTATGTTCATTGTTATAAGTTTTTAACTAATTTTGTAAGGTAAATCAGATTAGCTCTACGATGTTTTAGTTCACCTAGGTACCTACTTTCTATTTCATTAACTACGCAGTTATGTTTCCGCTTTAGGAGACGACGCCGCGACGTTGTACACTTCAAAGTTTGTATTTTTACTGACTGAAAATAGACGTAAGCAAGCGAGTTTAAATTGTCAATTTAGTACAGTAATTAAATTGTTATGTGTTAACTATGCCAAATCTAAATCCCTACAGCCGTTGTTGCATGAAAGTAATACTTACAAACTTTCACAATGATAATATAAGAAGGTTAAGTATGAAGAATCCTACTAATGATGATGATGATGATGATGATGATGATGATGATCCTACTAATATTGTAAAGGCGAAAGTTTGTGAGTGTCTATGTTTGTTACTTCTTCACGTCTAAACGAATGGAGCGATTTTAATAAAATTTGGTAAGCGTACACCCTGGATATGAACACATAGGCTACTTTTATCCCGGAAAAATTGAAGATCCCGCGGGAACGCGAGTACAACCAGGAGCCACTAGTTGTGTATGTACGAAAAAGCTGGGTGAAGATTATGTGAATTGAATTTTCCTACATATTGATATTCTTGTGTTGCAGTCTTTCTGACATAATGTAATGAGATTTCACTCACATAAGAAGAGCGCTTAGTCTTCTTCATGCATTTTTCAGTTGCGTGGGTTCAATTTATTTATTTATTCATCACCAACAAGACATACATCAATACATTAAGAAAGACAAGTACAAAAGATATAAATCGTAAATGGTGTCCCAGTTACAGGTGACGACTACAAGCACTCATTTTAATTTAACTAATTTTGTAAGGTAAATCACATTAGCTCTACGATGTTTCAGTTCCCTTTCCCGTAGGAATACAGAGATAAAATATAGTCTAGATGACACTCATAATTAACGTAGCTTTCTATTGGTGAAAGAACTATTCAGATCGGTCCAATAGTTTCGGAGTCTATTCATACAAGCAAAAAATGAAGTCTTTCCTCTTTATAATTTTAGTATAATTTACGCATACATTATTTTACCATTTTTATTTTAAAACTAAACAATTGTTAACTTTATTGGGTGCACTGTCGCGCAATATTAGCAGTGATTCGTATGCCAGTGTCGCCAGTACAACTTTGCCCTCGACCAATTTTCCGCAGATTTCTACGCTACAAAACTTTTGGACTTTTCTAATACCCCGAGGGATAGAAACAAACTTCGTTACGATGCTTCTATCTGTACACGCTAAGAACTTAACGTAGAGGTAGGTTGTTTTTTATTTGGCTGTTGCTCTTCTTATCCCTGTTTGTTTATAAAATAAATGTTGCTGAGTTTATTGCCGGCTCCTCTCAGGAAAACCGACCTTTCAAAGAGAGCCTCAGAGCCTGATATTTATAAGAGCTTGTGAGGGCCTATTTGAATAAAAAACATATTTTCATTTTCACGTATAAATTACATTTTGAAAATAGAATCTAACCGTGCAAACTTGCTTCCAGCATGTTGATCAGATTTATTTTGATTTTATTGGTTAACATTACTTTTCATAATCTTCATAGATAATCATCGCTGCGAACCTGTTGTCTAGATAATCTAGCCATCATTAATCTTTATAAGAACTTTATAAGGTCTGGTCTGAAGGTCGCCTCATTCTATGTCTGCGAGTACGCGTATATTATTTTAATCCTTTGTGTTCTTTATACGTAACCATTTTATCCTTTTGTGGACTTTCAAATACGTTATTCTTTAGAAGGATTTTGAAACGTCTCCTAAAGACGGGTCTGAGACGAAATTACTAAAAAAAAAGTCTTCGGCATACTTCGTTCTGCTCACCAGAGCCACCTACCGGATTCAAATTGATGTTTTATACATAAAAACCTTCCCCATGAAATGCACCGTTATTTGGTGAAAACCGCATGAAAATCTGTTCAGTAGTTTTTGTGTTCATCGCGTTCAGACAGACAGACAGGCGGCGGGGACTTTGTTTTATAGATGTCGCTAAAATACACTTTTATTAGGTATATAACTAAATTTATATGCAAAATTTCAGTTCAAAACAACTATTATAAAAAATTGCAAGATTTTACCAGAACATACCTACATTTATATCTACATATCCCATACTAGCTGCCTCCGCGCGGTTTGACCCGCGTAGTTCCCGTTCCCGTGGGAATACAGGGATAAAATATAGCCTATGTTACTCGGGGATAATGTAGCTTTCCAAAGGTGGAAGAATTTTTGAAATCGGTCCAGTAATTTCAGAGCCTATTCGTTACAAACAAACAAACAAACAAACAAATCTTTCCTCTTTATAATATTAGTATAGAAAAGTAGTACCGTAATACAAATATTTAAAGATAAACAAAAGCTTATAAAAAGTACGGAGGTACATTCTATTTTTGGTAAAAAGTCTTTTAATATAGACAAACCTGCCTTAGACTTCATACTCGGCAAATAACAAGCGGCAAGTTCAAGTGTTTCTGAACCTAGTTTCAACTCACACGAATCGAGTAATAAGCTTGCGAATAGCAACTGCCTGGAAAACTATTTCGCGTATTTCTTGGAATACATATCGTCGTGTTAAAGGAAATTAATTTTCTATCTAGAAGTATAAGCGCCAGTGGGATTCTTATTCATAATGTATGGTGTATCATTTCATTGTTGGATATCTAAACCAAATAAATAAATGTCCTTTATAGTTGTCCCGGTATATAGAATTGCTGAGTTTATTGCCGGCTCTTCTCAGCAAGACCAACCTTCCGAACCGAGCGCTAGAGTCTGACTATTCATAAGTAAATGCCTATTTAAATAAATAATCTTTTGACGTGACAACGTCTTATAAATTGGTTTGCCGGGTGACACTTCAAGAAACTGCGTTACGCTCCGCTCACGTAACGTGACGTTATGTTTTGACGTGACAACGTCTTATAAATTGGTTTGCCGGGTGACACTTCAAGAAACTGCGTTACGCTCCGCTCACGTAACGTGACGTTATGTTGACGTGACAACGTCTTATAAATTGGTTTGCCGGGTGACACTTCAAGAAACTGCGTTACGCTCCGCTTACGTAACGTGACGTTATGTTTTAAATTGTTACAATTATTTCATCCTTCTTCCTACTATACGAATGAATATTCACATTAAAATTATTTGAGTCGAATAATATTGTTAAGGATGAACAAAATGGTTTTCGGAAAAATAAAAGTACCTCTCTTGCAATATTTAAATTAATTAAGGAAGTAACTGATTGCCTAGATAAAAAACATCCTGTAACTGTCTTGTACATGGATATGAGCAAAGCATTTGATTATGTATGTCACAAACGATTGTTATATAAGCTTTATAAGTATGGAATACGTGGTCCAGCGCATGATTGGATTAGGTCTTATTTAACGAATAGAACGCAATGTGTAGAGATTGAAAGATTTAGTGAGAATAGCAAATCTATTGAAATGTATAGGTCAGTTTTCAGGGAAAATAAGTATGGGGTACCACAAGGTAGTATTTTGGGTCCATTTTTGTTTCTGATGTATATAAATGCCTTACCTAATGCAATATGTCATAATTGTATTTTATTTGCAGATGATACAACTGTCATTATTAAGGGAAATAATAAAGAAAAATATGAAAGCGAAATTAATTCCGTACTTGCAGATGTTATAAATTGGCTAGAATTGAATAATCTGAAAGTTAATATAAAAAAAACTAAATACATGCAATTTCGCACACTACAAAGTAAGATTAATAAGCTTGACATATCTTACCAAGGTGAGCAAATTGAAGAAGTACTTTCTGCGAAATTTTTAGGAATAACTATAGATTGCCACTGCCTTTGGAAAGATCATATCATAAATATCTCCACTCGAATAAACTCATTTGTATTTGCACTGAGACGCATTAGTTTAATTGTAACGAAAAAAGCGGCAATGAATGCATACTACGGTTATGTGTACTCTGTTTTGCGTTATGGAATTTTAATTTGGGGACGATCATCTGCAATAGATAGAGTATTTATTATGCAGAAACGTTGCATTCGAGCAATATTTGGTTTAAGGCAAATTGAATCATGTCGACCAATTTTTAGGGATAATAAGATATTGACAGTACCTAGTATATATATATTTGATGTTTGTATCTTTGTACACAAGAACATGACGAAAGAAAAAAACTAGCTATATGTGCCGTATACTTACCGCCGCCTGTTCAAAGCTCCATTATGGAATATTTCCTCGATAACTGCAATTTAGCATTTGAGCGGTTGCATAATTCAAAATTTTGTATTATAGGTGATTTTAATTTGAGCTGTTTAAAATGGAATTTGTCTGTTCAGCACTCTAAATTAAATCAAGTCCCTCTTCAAGGTCAGCTATTATTGGATTTTATTGAGTTAAATAATCTTACTCAATGTAATTTAATTTGTAATGATAATAATAAAATACTTGATCTAGTTTTGTGTGATATTCCAAATTGTGTTGTTTCAAATAATTATAATCCACTAAGCAGCATTGATCCATTTCATCCTCCCATTAGTATTATCTTGTCTAACTGTCATAATAATAATCTAATGCATCATTCGATAATCCGTAGACCAAATTTTCATAAGGCAGATTATAAGTCAATTAAAGAATTCTTCTCAAATTTTGACTGGCATCATTTATTCAAGGACTGTTTCGATGTTAACGAAATGGTTGATAGGTTCTATATAATTGTAGAACAAGTTATAGGCCAATTCGTGCCACTAACTAGACCGAAGAAGAATGATTATCCTGTATGGTACACCAAAAGTTTAATAAGGCGGATTAAAGAAAAGGAAAAATTAAGACGAAAAATTAAGATTTATAATAATCCTATGGATGCTCTGTCATTAAAAATTATTTGTAAACGTTGTGATAAATTATCAAAACGCTGTTTTGATTCTTATTTAGAAAGTATTGAGGCAAAAATTTTCGAAAACTCTAAATACTTCTGGTCTTTTATTAAAAGTAAATATAAATCAAGAAAATCTACTTATCCCTCTAAAATTACAGATGGCACTACTTTAGCTACAAACGGTGAAGAAATCTGTAACTTATTTGCTACCTATTTTTCATTGGTTTATGAAAAGGATGAGGATTTGCAGGATAACCAATCGATAAAGTTATACTATTCTAATATGGACATTTTTTCTCGGCTTCAGCTAAATTTTTCGGAAATTGAAAATAAATTGAAAACATTAGATATAACTAAAGGGTCGGGACCTGATGGTATCCCTCCATCGTTTTTAACAGCCTGCTTTTCTGAATTGGTTGTTCCACTAAGTTCTATTTTTAATAAATATTTAGAATCAGGAGTATTTCCTACTAAATGGAAATCTTCTCAAGTTGTGCCAATATTTAAATCTGGGGACAATACTCTCGTTCAAAACTATAGACCGGTTTCTATTCAATCTGCATTTGGTAAGGTATTTGAAGCTTTGGTTTGCCCTTACGTACAACATCATTTTCAGAAATACCTCTCGGTGCATCAACACGGTTTTGTTCACGCGAGATCAACCTGCACCAATCTTGTTTCGTTTACTGAGGTAGTATCAGAAGCCTTAGATAAGGGTAAGGAGGTGGATATTATCTATACAGACCTTAGTAAGGCCTTTGATAAAGTTTCCCATTCGATTTTAGTCCAGAAGATGGCAAATTATGGATATTCGGGAGCGTTACTGAACTGGATTCAATCGTATCTTGAAAAGAGGGAATTTTATGTTGTGGCTTGTGGGTTTGCGTCCCCTAAAAACAAAATATGCTCGGGTGTTCCACAAGGCTCGCATCTGGGACCTATACTCTTCAACATTTTTATTAATGACATTATGGACTGTTTTCATAACTCAACCCCATTTATGTACGCAGATGATTTAAAGTTTTTGAGGGTTATTGAAAGTACTGAGGATGTAATACACCTTCAACATGATTTGAATAGGATGGTTGATTGGTGCGGGTTGAACAAGATGTGCCTTAACGTAAACAAATGTTTCACTATGAAGTGTACACGAAAAATTAATCGTATTACAGCTTCAAAGTATCACATTTACGGACACTCTTTGTATATAGTGGAAAGCATCAAAGACTTAGGAGTCACCTTTGATAATAAACTCACGTTCGTGCAACATACAGATAATATTATAAAAAAATCTGCCAGGATGTTGGGTTTCGTGATTCGGAACGGAAAAGACTTCAAGAGCCCGGTTACTAAAGTACTGCTGTTTAATGGTCTGGTTCGAAGCGTCCTTGAGTATTGCAGTGTGATTTGGCGACCACATTATGCTACCCATTCTCTCCGCATTGAACGGCTACAGAAACGATTTCTTTACCATCTTACGTATTCAGTCGGGAAGTTAAAAACACTGAAATCATACGAAGATAGATTAAAGCATTTCCACTTTAATAGTCTGGATAAACGCAGAGATATACTTGATCTTTTATTTCTGTACAAGATTCTTAGAAACAAAATTGATTGCCCTCAGCTTCTTCAACGCTTGAATTTTAGAGTACCTATTCGCTATCCTCGTCAAGTGATTACGCCATTAGTCCCTCCCCTGCGAAGAACTGTACATGGGTGCAACTCTCCCATACCGCGGATTAGTAAATTATATAACCGCGTGAGTTTACTAACTGATGTGCATGTTGACTCCTTAGCGACGTACAAAAAATGCATCAACGCTGCTCTAGTGTAGGAATGTAATAGTCAAATGTGTAGATTTTTTATTTTATTTTTATATTCTAATAATAAGCATAATTAGGTTTAGTATAGGTATTAAGTAGGTGTGTATCAAGTGTTTGTGCAAGAGGTGTTTACCTATAATTGGTTGTGCATTTAGTTTCTGTTTATGTTTAGTTTAAGAATTGCATGTAATAGTGTAACAACTGCTGGTGAACCATATTAAATAAATAAATAAAATAAAATAAATAAAATGACTTTATTCCAACAGACAGAACAAATAACACAATATAATACACGACTACGGAACAAAAATAAACTGTACAAACCGCTCACAAAATTAAATGTTGTGACAAACAATTGTTACATGATGGCAATCAAAATATATAACAAACTTCCTGCAAATATTAAAGATCTACCTATTTCAAAATTTTCGAAACTGTTGGTCGACTGGTTAAATGTTAGATGTTTTTATAGCATTCAGGAATTTTTTGACTACAAATGACATTTTATCTGTGACTTTTACTGTTTATTTTATTTTATTATTGATTTGGACATTTATTTTATTTGAGACATGTGTATAATTGAATATAATATGGAATTTTGTAATTTGATTGTGTATTTGCGTCCGACTAATTAGATTTTAAAATGGAGTTCTGTACTAAATAAAAATAATAATGAATAAATGTAATAATAATAAATGTATATGCTTGGAAAGGCAGAATTTGGAATGAACTGTATGTAACATATTGTATAACACCCATGTACCTACCCAAATTTATACAAATAAATATTTCTATTTCTATTTCTATTTACCACTCAAAGTCGTTGTCACGTAAAACTTTCGCCCGTATACCGACTTTACAGGCAACCAATTTTTTTGATTTTCATTTACTGTATTTTATTTGGGCTGGGATAAAATTACAAGGTATAAATGGCTATGTGAACTTGGCACCCGACTTCAAAAAAAAAATTTTTTTTTGGGTTAATTGATAGACATTCGTAAGTAGTGGATTGTAGTGAAATTAATTTCGTTTGTAGTTGCACCGAAAAAAAAATAAAAAATTACAAAAAAAAGTCCGCCCCCCACTTTGCAAAATATTACTTTTTTCTTCGGATTCCTATAGGAAAACGGTCACAGAGGATTGTAGTGATTTTCTTTTTGTTTGTAGTAAACTAGAAAAAAAATAAAAAAATATTTAAGTTTTGAAATTTTTTCCGTAACTGCATTCTTTTTGTACATCAATTTGATTGCTTTAAAACTAACTACAAACCCTAAAAACGACTAAATCTCATTTGTATAGGTCCCTAAAGGATTGTAGTGAAATTATTTTTATTTCTAGTAATTCAGAAAAAATAGAAAAAAATATTGAAGTTAAGATTTGGTCAAACTTTTTATTTCGTAACTATATATATTTTGTACAGCATAATAAAGGCTTAAATACTAACTACAAACCTCAAAATCGACTGTAAATCATTCGTATAGGTCTGTAGAGGATTGTAGTGAAATTAGTTTCGTTTGTAGTAATCTAGATTAATTAGAAAAAAATCTTGAAATCACAAGGAAAAAAATTCCGTACCTACATTATTTGTACCTCAATATTAAGACTTAAATACTAACTACAAACCCCAAAATCGACTGTAAATCATTATTACAGGTCTGTAGAGGATTGTAGTGAAATTAGTTTCGTTTGTAGTAATCTAGATTAATTAGCGAAAAATCTTGAATTTTCAAAGAAAAAAATTCCGTACCTACATTATTTGTACCTCAATATTAAGACTTAAATACTAACTACAACCGCCAAAATCGACTGTAAATCATTCGTATAGGTCTGTAGAGGATTGTAGTGAAATTAGTTTCGTTTGTAGTAATCTAGATTAATTAGCAAAAAATGTTGAAGTAACAACGAATAAAATTCTGTACCTACATTATTTGTACCTCAATATTAAGACTTAAATACTAACTACAAACACTAAAAACGACTAGAAGTCATTCGTATAGGTCAGTAGAGGATTGTAGTGAAATTAGTTTCGTTTGTAGTAATCTAGATTAATTAGAAAAAAATCTTGAATATTTAAAGAAAAAATTCTGTACCTACATTATTTGTACCTCAATATTAAGACTTAAATACTAACTACAAACACTAAAAACGACTAGAAGTCATTCGTATAGGTCAGTAGAGGATTGTAGTGAAATTAATTTCGTTTGTAGTAAGCTAGATAAATTACGAAAAAATCTTTAAATTACAAAGAAAAAAATTCCGTACCTACATTATTTGTACCTCAATATTAAGACTTAAATACTAACTACAAACACTATAAAGGACTAGAAGTCATTCGTATATATCTGTAGAGGATTGTAGTGAAATTAGTTTCGTTTGTAGTAATCTAGAATTATTTAAAAAAAATCTTGAAGTAACAACGAATAAAATTCTGTACCTACATGTTTTGGTACATCAATATTAAGACTAAAATACTAACTACAAACCCCAAAATCGACTGTAAATCATTCGTATAGCTCTGTAGAGGATTGTAGTGAAATTAGTTTCGTTTGTAGTAATCTAGAATTATTTTAAAAAAATCTTGAAGTAACAACGAATAAAATTCTGTACCTACATTTTTTTGTACATCAATATTAAGACTTAAATACTAACTACAAACCCTAAAAATGACTAGAAGTCATCCGTTTAGGTCTGTAGAAGATTGTAGTGAAATTAGTTTCGTTTGTAGTAATCTAGATTAATTAGAAAAAAATCTTGAATATTTAAAGAAAAAAATTCCGTACCTACATTATTTGTACCTCAATATTAAGACTTAAATACTTACTACAAACACTAAAAACGACTAGAAGTCATTCGTATAGGTCAGTAGAGGATTGTAGTGAAATTAGTTTCGTTTGTAGTATTCTAGATTAATAAGAAAAAAATCTTGAATTTTAAAAGAAAAAAATTCCGTACCTACATTATTTGTACCTCAATATTAAGACTTAAATACTAACTACAAACACTAAAAATGACTAGAAGTCATTCGTATAGGTCTGTAGAGGATTGTAGTGAAATTAGTTTCGTTTGTAGTAATCTAGATTAATTAGAAAAAAATGTTGAAGTAACAACGAATAAAATTCTATACCTAATTTTTTTTGTACATCAATATTAAGACTTAAATATTGACTACAAACCCCAAAATCGACTGTAAATCATTCGTATAGGTCTGTAGAGGATTGTAGTGAAATTAGTTTCGTTTGTAGTAATCTAGATTAATTAGAAAAAAATCTTGAATTTACAAAGAAAAAAATTACGCACCTACATTATTTGTACATCATTATTAAGACTTAAATACTAACTACAAACCCTACAATCGACTGAAAGTCATTCGTATAGGTCTGTAGAGGATTGTAGTGAAATTAGTTTCGTTTGTAGTAATCTAGATTAATTAGAAAAAAATGTTGAAGTAACAACGAATAAAATTCAATACGAAAATTTTTTTGTACATCAATATTAAGACTTAAATATTAACTACAAACCTCAAAATCGACTGAAAGTCATTCGTACAGCTCTGTAGAGGATTGTAGTGAAATTAGTTTCGTTTGTAGTAATCTAGAATTATTTTAAAAAAATCTTGAAGTAACAACGAATAAAATTCTGTACCTACATTTTTTTGTACATCAATATTAAGACTTAAATACTAACTACAAACCCTAAAAATGACTAGAAGTCATCCGTTTAGGTCTGTAGAGGATTGTAGTGAAATTAGTTTCGTTTGTAGTAATCTAGATTAATTAAAAAAAAATCTTGAATATTTAAAGAAAAAAATTCCGTACCTACATTATTTGTACCTCAATATTAAGACTTAAATACTAACTACAAACACTAAAAACGACTAGAAGTCATTCGTATAGGTCAGTAGAGGATTGTAGTGAAATTAGTTTCGTTTGTAGTAATCTAGATTTAAAAGTAAAAAATCTTGAATTTTTAAAGAAAAAAATTCCGTACCTACATTATTTGTACCTCAATATTAAGACTTAAATACTAACTACAAACACTAAAAATGAATAGAAGTCATTCGTATATATCTGTAGAGGATTGTAGTGAAATTAGTTTCGTTTGTAGTAATCTAGATTAATTAGCAAAAAATGTTGAAGTAACAACGAATAAAATTCTGTACCTACATTATTTGTACCTCAATATTAAGACTTAAATACTAACTACAAACACTAAAAACGACTAGAAGTCATTCGTATAGGTCAGTAGAGGATTGTAGTGAAATTAGTTTCGTTTGTAGTAATCTAGATTAATTAGAAAAAAATCTTGAATATTTAAAGAAAAAATTCTGTACCTACATTATTTGTACCTCAATATTAAGACTTAAATACTAACTACAAACACTAAAAACGACTAGAAGTCATTCGTATAGGTCAGTAGAGGATTGTAGTGAAATTAGTTTCGTTTGTAGTAATCTAGATTTATAAGAAAAAAATCTTGAAATTACAAAGAAAAAATTCCGTACCTACATTATTTGGACATCAATATTAAGACTTAAATACTAACTACAAACCCTAAAAACGACTAGAAGTCATCCGTATAGGTCTGTAGAGGATTGTAGTGAAATAAGTTTCGTTTGTAGTAATCTAGATTAATAAGAAAAAAATCTTGAAGTAACAACGAATAAAATTCCGTACCTACATTATTTGTACATCAATATTAAGACTAAAATACTAACTACAAACCCTAAAAACGACTAGAAGTCATCCGTATAGGTCTGTAGAGGATTGTAGTGAAATTTGTTTCGTTTGTAGTAATCTAGATTAATTAGAAAAAAATGTTGAAGTTAAGATTTGGTCAAACTTTTATTTCGTAACTATATATATTTTGAACAGCATAACAAAGGCTTAAATACTAACTACAAACCCCAAAATCGACTGTTAATCATTTGTATAGGTCTGTAGAGGATTGTAGTGAAATTAGTTTCGTTTGTAGTAATCTAGATTAATTAGAAAAATATATTGAAGATAAGATTTGGTCAAACATTTTATTTCGTAACTATATATATTTTGTACAGCATAATAAAGGCTTAAATACTAACTACAAACATCAAAATCGACTGTAAATCATTCGTATAGGTCTGTAGAGGATTGTAGTGAAATTAGTTTCGTTTGTAGTAATCTAGAATTATTTGAAAAAATGTTTAAGTGAAGATTTGGTGATCATCTTTTATTTCGTAATTTTATATTTTTTGTACAGCATAATAAAGGTTCAAATACTAACTACAAACCCTAAAAATGACTAGAAGTAAAAATAAAAAATGATCACCAAATCTTAACTTAAACCTTTTTTTTTAAATAATTCTAGATTACTACAACCAAAAATAATTCCACTACAATCCTCTACAGACCTATACGGATGCCTTCTAGTCATTTTTAGGGTTTGTAGTTAGTATTTAAGTCTTAATATTGAGGTACAAATAATAATGGTACGGAATTTTTTTCCATGTAATTTTAATTTTTTTTTTCTTATTAATCTAGATTACTAAAAACAAAAATAATTTCACTACAATCCTCTACAGACCTATACAAATGATTTACAGTCGATTTTGGCGTTTGTAGTTAGTATATAAGTCTAAATATTGATGTACAAATAATGTAGGTACGGAATTTTATTCGTTGTTACTTCAACATTTTTTTTTAATTAATCTAGATTACTACAAACGAAATTAATTTCACTACAATCCTCTACAGACCTATACGGATGACTTCTAGTCGATTGTAGGGTTTGTGGTTAGTATTTAAGTCTTAATATTGATGTACCAAAACATGTAGGTACAGAATTTTATTCGTTGTTACTTCAACATTTTTTTCTAATTAATTTAGATTACTACAAACGAAACTAATTTCACTACAATCCTCTACAGACCTATACGAATGATTTACAGTCGATTTTGGGGTTTGTAGTTAGTATTTTAGTCTTAATATTGATGTACAAATAATGTAGGTACGGAATTTTTTTCTTTGTAATTTAAAGATTTTTTCGTAATTTATCTAGCTTACTACAAACAAAATTAAGTTCACTACAATCCTCTACAGACCTATACGGATGACTTCTAGTAATTTTTAGGGTTTGTAGTTAGTATTTAAGTCTTAATATTGGTGTACAAATAATGTAGGTATAGAATTTTATTCGTTGGTACTTCAACAATTTTTTTTAATTAATCTAGATTACTACAAACGAAAATAACTTCACTACAATCCTCTACAGACCTGTACGAATGATTTACAGTCGATTTTGGGGTTTGTAGTTAATATTTAAGTCTTAATATTGATATACAAAAAAAATTAGGTATAGAATTTTATTCGTTGTTACTTCAACATTTTTTTCTAATTAATCTAGATTACTACAAACGAAACTAATTTTACTACAATCCTCTACAGACCTATACGAATGATTTACAGTCGATTTTGGGGGTTGTAGTTAGTATTTAAGTCCTTATAGTGCTGTACAAAAAAATGTAGGTACAGAATTTTATGCGTTGTTACTTCAAAATTTTTTTCTAATTAATCTAGATTACTACAAACGAAACTAATTTCACTACAATCCTCTACAGACCTATACGGATGACTTCTAGTCGTTTTTAGGGTTTGTAGTTAGTATTTAAGTCTTAATATTGAGGTACAAATAATGTAGGTACAGAATTTTATTCGTTGTTACTTCAACAATTTTTTTTAATTAATCTAGATTACTACAAACGAAACTAGTTTCACTACAATCCTCTACAGACCTATACGAATGATTTACAGTCGATTGTAGGGTTTGTAGTTAGTATTTAGGTCTTAATATTGAGGTACAAATAATGTAGGTACGGATTTTTTTTCATTGAAATTTTAAAATTTTTTTTTCTAATTAATTTTGATTACTACCAACGAAACTAATTTCACTACAAACCTCTACAGACCTATACGAATGATTTACAGTCGATTTTGGGGTTTGTAGTTAGTATTTAGGTCTTAATATTGAGGTACAAATAATTTAGGTACAGAATTTTATTCGTTGGTACTTCAACAATTTTTTTTAATTAATCTAGATTACTACAAACGAAACTAATTTCACTACAATCCTCTACAAACCTATACGAATGATTTACAGTCGATTTTGGGGTTTGTAGTTAGTATTTAAGTCTTAATATTGAGGTACAAATAATGTAGGTACGAAATTTTTTTCCATGTAATTTCAATTTTTTTTTCTAATTAATCTAGATTACTAGAAACGAAACTAATTTCACTACAATCCTCTACAGACCTATACGAATGATTTACAGTCGATTTTGGCGTTTGTAGTTAGTATTTAAGTCTAAATATTGATGTACAAATAATGTAGGTACGGAATTTTATTCGTTCTTACTTCAACATTTTTTTTTAATTAATCTAGATTACTACAAACGAAACTAATTTCACTACAATCCTCTACAGACCTATACGGATGACTTCTAGTCGATTGTAGGGTTTGTAGTTAGTTTTTAAGTCTTAATATTGAGGTACAAATAATGTAGGTACAGAATTTTATTGGTTGTTACTTCAAGATTTTTTTTCTAATTAATTTTGATTACTACAAACGAAACTAAATTCACTACAATCCTCTACAGACCTATACAAATGATTTACAGTCGATTTTGGGGTTTGTAGTTAGTATTTAAGCCTTTGTTATGCTGTACAAAATATATATAGTTACGAAATAAAAAGTTTGACCAAATCTTAACTTCAACATTTTTTTCTAATTAATCTAGATTACTACAAACGAAACTAATTTCACTACAATCCTCTACAGACTTGTACGAATGATTTACAGTCGATTTTGAGGTTTGTAGTTAGTATTTAAGCCTTTATTATGCTGTACAAAATATATATAGTTACGAAATAAAAAGTTTGACCAAATCTTAACTTCAACATTTTTTTCTATTTTTTCTGAATTACTTGAAATAAAAATAATTTCACTACAATCCTTTAGGGACCTATACGAATGCGATTTAGTCGTTTTTAGGGTTTGTAGTTTGTTTTAAAGCTATCAAATTGATGTACAAAAATAATGTAGTTACGGAAAAAATCTCAAAACTTAAATATTTTTTTATTTTTTTTCTAGTTTACTACAAACAAAAAGAAAATCACTACAATCCTCTGTGACCGTTTTCCTATAGGAATCCGAAGAAAAAAGCAATATTTTGCAAAGTGGGGGGCGGACTTTTTTTTGTAATTTTTTTTTTTTTTTTCGGTGCAACTACAAACGAAATTAATTTCACTACAATCCACTACTTACGAATGTCTATCAATTAACCCAAAAAAAAGATTTTTTTTTTGAAGTCGGGTGCCAAGTTCACATAGCCGGTATAAATTCATATATATAACAGACTAGCTGACCCGACAGACGTTGTCTTGTCATTATTATGAATTTTAAATCATATAGGTTAATATCTGAGCCCTTCCTACCCTACCTTCCCAACCTTTTAAACCTTCTCTGGACTTCTAAAAATAATTCAAGACCAAAATAAGCCAAATCTGTCCAGTCATTCTCGAGTTTTAGCGAGACCAACGAACAGCAATTCATTTTTAAGTAGGTATATAGATAACACGGCAATTAATTTATGTAGGTACTTTTCTTTCAGCTCAATTATTGAAATTGATGATTAAAACAGCTGAATCATAATATTTTTATAATTAACTAGCTGACCCGGCAGACTTCGTACTGCCCCAATCTATACTTCAATACTAATATCATAAAGCGGTAGAGTTTCTTTGTTTGCTTGAACGCGCTAATCTCAGAAACTACTTTCCCGGCAATTATTCCATTTTTCTCACCTTTTAAACCATCCCTGGACCCACACGATTATTTCAAAACCAAGGGAAGAGATAATCAGTTCAACCGTTCTCGACTTTTTGTGCGACTAACGAACAGCAATTCATTTTTATATATATAGATTAATAAAAATCTGCTTTTCTTCCTGCCCTTATCCCGCCTTAGCAGGGTCGGCACAACATGTGTTTTTTAGGGTTCCGTAGTAAACTACGAACCCTTATAGTTTCGCCATGTTCGTGCGTCCGGGGGCTATCTTCCATTCCTCTTAGTCAGCCGTCATTTCACTCATCGCTCCTGAGACATATCTTAAAATCTATTATTAACAAGGTACGTTAATGTATTTGTATTACATTGGGATACTGCCTCAAAATATGCGATTTTGCAAAAAAAAATTACGTGAGGCACTCGGGGACTGCCGCGGTAAAGCTATTGCATTGCATAGCATTTTGTATCAACTTATGCAATTATAATTTTATTTATTTATTTTAATAATAAATGCACTTTGTTCATTCATATTCAAAACACTTCATACACAAATTTTACAAGTACAGCTATTCACTGTTGTACATAAATACATATACACCTATATACTTTCTCATAAACAGCTGCTTATGTATTCGTCCGATTTCGGAGCAGCTCGTCTCGATTCGTGCGAGTTTCGTAGAGTCGTACAATACGTCTAATCGCACACAACGCCGTGTCGAAGACTGCCGAACTGAAACGACGTTAGACGATGCACGGCCTTCAAGCCACACCTCCTTGCCCGTCGGAGTGGGGGTGTCAGGTTTTTTTCGTTACGGAATTTCTTGATTCCGTCGCCGCGCTCAGAGCCCGCGATAAAAGCTATGCAATAGCTTAAAAACAAGCAAAGCTTCGTCGCGCAGCTACTGAATAAGGACATAAGATTCCCTCACGCTTTTGATACAAAAACCAAGCCAAATTACGTCACGTAGGTATTGTATAAGACCTCAATAAACAGGAAGAATAAATGGACACATCTCAATCTTAATGCAGATAATGCGTGCGCACCATTACTGATAAAGCCTGTCATTTTTTTAACCGACCCCAGTGCGACTACAATTTGAGGTCATGTCTTGATTTGTCATAGTGACAATCCATACTAATAAACTAATATTATAAATCCGAAGTAACTCTGTCTGTCTGTTATGCTTTCACGCTAAAACTACTGAACCGATTTAAATGAAATTTGCTACACAGATAATCCAGAGCCTAAGAAAGGACATAGGAAATTTGAAGATCCCCCGGGAAAGCGGGTGAAGCCGCGGGGAGCCACTAGTACTTTATAAAGGATTGTCAGTTACTTGTATATATAGGTAGAATTTCATAAAATCATGGAGCTGAACGCATGATCACGATGTATTAAATGAAGCGAAAATAATAGAATAATGAAGAAATCTCCAATTAAAATTGGAATGAAAAAATATGTCATATATGCTTATTTATTTGACAGCCCGGTTGGCTTTGTGGTTAGTGACCCTGACTCTCAAGCCGCGGGTCGTAGGTTCGAATCCCACCCAGGACAAACATTTGTATGCATGAATATGTCTGTTTGTCCTGTGTCTGGATGTAAATATATATAAGTATGTATTTAAAAATAGTATATGTAATATATCAGCTATCTGGTTACCATAACACAAGCTCACTTTGGAGCTTACTTTGGAATCAGATTGGCCGTGTGTGAAACATGTCCCAGGATATTAATTTATTTATTTATTTCAAGTTCCATTGAAACCTCTCAATTTTGTCCAACTCAACCGTAATTAGCTATATATTATCTTTTATCTACAAGGAAGGTCCTTTCTTCATCCTAACGGTGTAGTTTTTGTGTTGGATAGATCAGTCATTATGAAAAGTGGCATTTTGCGGGAAAGGTAATTAGTCTTTGGATTTTTTTAGAATATTAAGCTATTTTTAAACCATTATCAAAGTGCTATCGGGCACCTTTATGTCATACTAGTGGCTCCCCGCGGCTTCGCCCGCGTTCCCGGGAGATCATAAATTTTCCCGGGATAAAAAGTAGCCTATGTCCTTTCTCAGGCTCTGGATTATCTGTGTACCAAATTTCATTTAAATCGATTCTGTAGTTTTACCGTGAAAGCGTAACAGACAGACAGAGTTACTTTCGCATTTTTAATGTTAGTATGGATTAAAAGTAAAACGTAATTAAAATACTAGTTGACCCCCCCAACATCGTTTTTGCAACTTTTTTGATTGATGCTCCGCTTCTATTCGTCGTAGTGTGATGATATATATAGCTTTCCTCGATAAATGTACCTACTGTCTAACATACAAACAAACTAACTCTTTATTAATATTTGCTGATCTTCTTGTTGAAGGTTTAATTTATAATATGTTCTACGATTAACATTTGTAGATGTAAGAATTTTAGTAGGTAGGTACTTAAGCCATTTTAGAGAAGTTTTCCACAGGACGCAGAGCAAAGGCAAGCGGGCTAAAACTTCAAACAAAAACAGTAGACACATTTTATGTTAAACAGCATCTATCTCAATTAATTAACGCTTGAACTTTTTCCCTCAATTCACTCCCAAAAAAGGTAACGCGAACCCTATAATTAACAAATTTAACGTTCCACGTTTAATTTTAAAAGACTTTTGATTAATCAGCACCTGGAAGCGATGTCCGCTGGTATCATAGACTAGAAATAACTAGATTTGCTGTTGAAGCCAAAATAAAACTATCTACTTTCCTGGCACTTTTTTCCTTTTAATTACTGAAATCCCGTTTAATGTATAAGTATCCTACGTTATTTATTTCAATCTATCTATACTTATAATAAATCTGTAGAGAGGTCAATTCTGTACATGAAATACATTTTCAAAATAACTATCAGGGGGTGATTAGTGATCGATACTGATGCCAAAACTGCAATCAGTAAAATTTTTGTCTGTCTGTCTATAGAAACAAAAACTACTGGATGGATTTTAACGAAACTTGATACAATTATTCTTCATACTCCTGGGCAGGTTATAGGATACTTTTCATCACGCTACAATCAATAGGAGCAGAGTAGTAAAGGGAAATTTTGGGAAAACGGGAGAAGTTACTCCATTTTTTAAGCTTCCGTCGCGTGTGCAGCCTTAATAGTTAAAGTTACATAGAAATCATGTATGACGGAGATATTCTACATAAAATTGTCTAAAAAATATCTCGCAACAGCATATGTCTATCTTTTATGGTTGACTCACAATAACGTGTAACTCCTGATAGCTTAGCAGTTTGGAGCATTCTGATTATATTTGTTTACTCTTACGTTTATAATACTCTCACTCATTCCTAATTTAAAATAGTTAACATTATTATCTATTCAATAAAAAGGATCATAGAAATCGGTATAGAAACACCAAAATTATAGATGAAATAAGCCATCGCGTCGTCACACGTGAATACTAAATCATGCTATAAGGATTACTTTTAAATGACTTCAAAAAAAAGGAGGAGGTTCTCAATTCGACTGGTAAATTTTTTTTTTATGTTTGTTACCTCATAACTTATTATTTTTTTATTTGAAAGCTGGTGCTTTCCGTTTGATCCCATCAATAGGAGCGGAGCACCAACGATTAATGGGCTTTTTCATTCCTTTTGAGAGCTTCCGCTGCGTGCGCTGCGTAAGCGGTTATTTCGTTAAAATGATGTACTGAATCGTTCCCCTTTAAAAGAGCTAAAAAAAAGTCCGCGACAGCCTATGTCTATCTGTTACGGTTGGCTCAGAGTAAGCATTTTTATACTAACCAAATTTGTAATTTTAAATAAAGCATTATTTGTGAAGGTGTTTTTATAAAGATGATATTAATCCTTATCCAAATAAATACGTTATTCATCACAAGTATTTAATTTTAAAAAAATTGCCATTTACATCATTCGATTTCAATGAATATCTTAGGAGA
This sequence comes from Thyatira batis, assembly GCA_905147785.2. NCBI lineage: Eukaryota > Metazoa > Arthropoda > Insecta > Lepidoptera > Drepanidae > Thyatira > Thyatira batis. The sequence continues at coordinate 4,798,974 of LR990507.1, forward strand.
TATCGGAAATTTAAAATACCATAGCAGCAAATAATTGGCGAGTACTGCGCGCGGGCGAGGGTGCGAGGGCGGTGGCACCAGTTAGCGCTGCGAAATACTAACCTTCTACGTAAACGAAGTCGCGGGTTAAAGTTAGAGTTAGCCCAAATAAACTATTCCACGCGAACGAAGTCGCTGGCAGAAGCTAGTATTAAAATAAAACTACATAATCTCGGGGTGTCACCCAGGTCCCCAAGGAATCTTAATTTTTTCCAGGATAAAATCTTCACACGCCTTTGATTGTGACATCTCGGGCATTCAGGTTTCCTCACAATGTTTTCCTTCACCGAAAGCCTGTGGTGTGAATCCGTACGTAATATTTTTTTATTTACTTAGAGAGAGAGAGAGATACTTTAGAGATCACAGTTGGAAGATCATTAACCATTAAAAGTAATAGGAGGGGTCCTAGAATAGTGCCCTGACTAACACCGGAACGAGTATGATACAGCTCCGATTCATAAATTCCTAGTCTAACAAACTGTTGTCGATCTCGGAGGTAATTTGATATGAGATGTAATAGATCAACAAACTTAACTGCCTAGGTATAAACTAAGTAGTATTTAGTAATAATTAAATATTATTAAAAAATAAAATTTAATTATTTTTATTTATTTAATTATAAATATTATTATACATCCAGCATTATCTACATCAATGGTTTACCCCATGATTTCAGAATTTAACCAAGGCGATGTTAATCGGCTCTGTTGCTAAATCATAATTAAAAAGCAATTAGTGAGTTCCCCTCGTAAAATTATTTAGCCTCAAACGCTTTGGGTAATCGACCGAAACTTAGCATCGTATGAGAGGTTTATGAAATCATGCGTTTTGTAAACATTGATTAATAACAAGTCATTTAGGAGTGGACAGTGATTGTTCTACCATACCTATTCATTCCTATTATATGTCGTACAAGCTTCCGTCCAGCGTTTCCCCCGCGTTCCCAGGGATCATCAGAAAATTAAAAAAATACAGTGGTCAATTATTTATTTATTACTATTCCATTTTGCCGAAAAACTGCAAATTAATGTGATACCTAAAGAGCGTAACAGGGATTTTTTACTTGGCTGACTATAACTCGTTAACCGATAAAGCTAACATAGCCGTGATAGTTTTCCTTTTAAATTCATTATTATGCTACTAGCATGAATCTTTTTAGAACATTACAAACAATGGTTTAGTTTTTAGAGGGGGTAGTATCAAGCATCTCTGAGATTACCCGCCGTCCGCACGGACGGACGGACGGACATGGCGAAGCTATAAAGGTAGTTTACTATGGAACCCTAAAAAGGGGTTTTTTGTACTGGTCGTATAGTTATAACAAGCTAAACTATTAAAATATTTCAACGCAAAAAGGCTGAAGTTCGGAATGCCGTTGAATTTTGCTCGAAAGCATTTGGAAATTGAACTGTCAGTGGCAGGGCAGTTGGCAACCGGCCAACTGGCCGATGGTGATTAGATATTCCCGTCTGATACATTATTTATTAAGACTATATACAAAAGTTTGAATGCATAAATTATGATGGAAATGGCGTTTTAAATTATCACTACATATTATAAAACAGATTTACCTTCCGCTGTCTGTCCCTATGTCTTCTTAAACCTTTAATACTACGTTAAAGATTTAGTAATATGTTACAGAAACACTGTCAATTTTGGAGGTTTTAATGTGATGTATAAGCATTGCACACGTGCGAAGCTGGGGTGGGTCGCTAGTATAAATATAAAGTTCCTGCTTTTACTTTACACATGTAGGTACTTATACAACTCTTTTCTAGCTGTGGAATAAGTAATTAGTCTATGTTGTGTGCAGATAGAACACAACATAGACTTATTGATTAGCAGATTTATGTATTTTTTTTCCTTCTCTATGTTTTATGTGTGACTTGTAATCTGTTATCACTGTTACTGTATATTTTAGTAAAAATAATAGAAAATAAAATATTCCTGAGAAATATAATCTCTTTCAAATGGGCTGGGATCTTCTAAGCCCCAAATTAAAAAAATACCTAGGTACATATTATGAGATACTACTGGCTCCCCGCGGTTTCACCCGAGTACCCGGGAGATTTTCCATTTTACCGGGATAAAAAGTAGCCTATGTCCTTCCTCAGGCTCTAGACTACTCTGTACCAACTTTCATTTAAATCGGTTCAGTGGTTTTAGCGTGAAAGCGAGACACAGAGACAGAGTTACTTTCGCATTTATAATATTAAGTATAGATAGTATAGATAACGAAAACTGTTATTTATTTATTAAGCTATTGCATAGCTTTTATCGCGGGCTCTGAGCGCGGCGACCGAATCAAGAAATTCCGTAACGAAAAAACCTAACACCCCCCACTCCGACCGGCAAGGAGGTGTGGCTTGAAGGCCGTGCATCGTCTAACGTCGTTTCAGTTCGGCAGTCTTCGACACGGCGTTGTGTGCGATTAGACGTATTGTACGACTCTATGAAACTCGCACGAATCGAGACGAGCTGCTCCGAAATCGGACGAATACATAAGCAGCTGTTTATGAGAAAGTATATAGGTGTATATGTATTTATGTACAACAGTGAATAGCTGTACTTGTAAAATTTGTGTATGAAGTGTTTTGAATATGAATGAACAAAGTGCATTTATTATTAAAATAAATAAATAAAATTATAATTGCATAAGTTGATACAAAATGCTATGCAATGCAATAGCTTTACCGCGGCAGTCCCCGAGTGCCTCACGTAATTTTTTATTTTTAAAGCTATTGCATAGCTTTTATCGCGGGCTCTGAGCGCGGCGACCGAATCAAGAAATTCCGTAACGAAAAAACCTAACACCCCCCACTCCGACGGGCAAGGAGGTGTGGCTTGAAGGCCGTGCATCGTCTAACGTCGTTTCAGTTCGGCAGTCTTCGACACGGCGTTGTGTGCGATTAGACGTATTGTACGACTCTACGAAACTGGCACGAATCGAGACGAGCTGCTCCGAAATCGGACGAATACATAAGCAGCTGTCTATGAGAAAGTATATAGGTGTATATGTATTTATGTACAACAGTGGATAGCTGTACTTGTAAAATTTGTGTATGAAGTGTTTTGATTATGAATGAACAAAGTGCATTTATTATTAAAATAAATAAATAAAATTATAATTGCATCAGTTGATACAAAATGCTATGCAATGTAATAGCTTTACCGCGGCAGTCCCCGAGTGCCTCACGTAATTTATTTATTTAGATACATACAACAAATTACAACTAATTAAAAACAGAAAATAATAGAAAATAATACATACGGATCTGAATTGCAACTTAAAACATGTATACAAAAAAATATAATTTAGAATAAATACTAAAACTAACGCGACAAATATTTACAAATCATAATATTAAAAAACAAACAAAATTTTAATTATTCATTTTGTCTGAGCATAAGGGTGTTTCTGATAATTTTTTTAAAATGAGTAAATTTTGGATCAAAAATATTACTACTACGTTATTATGTACTCAAAGGTAACAGCTTGACCTATAAGCGTAATTAACAAGCTAACTTTATTCAGACTGCAGGCTACAGTACTAAACGAATTCACAGACTATTTATAGACCGTTAATATTAATGCGATTTTGTGCATCTGCCAGCGTCAAGACTTTCTGCCCGTGTTACCAATTTATTATTAATTATTTATTGAACGTTATGATCATAGTTTACTTCATCATCATATCAGCCATAGGACATCCACTGCTGAACATATGCCTCTCCCATCCAGGCAACGTCCAACCGGTCTGCATAAAAGTCGAAAGTTTTCTTACTATTTTATAAATTTAATATTTCAAATTATTATTATAATTCTCTTTTATCGGTCTGTGTCTGAATGTGTGGACATATTATTTGTTATTATTTTATTGTGATTTAGTTTAATATACCTAATATTCTCTCAAGTATAGAGTATGTGGTTGAGGTATTTTGGTGGAACCATTATAATTTACCTTCTAAGCTAAAGTAGGACCAAATTTAGGTTTAACTGCCAACTAAAACCAGGGCGTGATGAGAACCCGCTAGTATTCGCTCATTTAAAACACGCAACGATGTGTTTGTATGTCGTCTTTTGTGAGCTTAGAATGTAGAAATTAAATTGAGCTCGGAAAACTGGCATTTCAACGGAAAAGCATTGAGTTCAAAAGAAGTTTCAAATTAAAATAAAACCGTCGGAGCGGAAAGTACTCGAGAATGTCTCAAGGGGTGGTTAACGCTTGGCGCATTTCTGTTCACCGATCATAGAGCAACTCCATATACCTACACTTATACATCTCATCATAGTATGTTTCAGTGGAATTAAATGGATGCCATTTGATTTATGGCCTGATAAGTTCAGTTAAGAACTTATCAGAATGTATGTTTGTATATATTATTATTTTGATTTTACTATAAACTTTGACATCTTTGAACATAACTTTTTTAGTAGGTTAAGAACCTGATACTGACTCTTTCCATCTTATAGGGCAGTATCTTTTTTATTAAAATTATAATCGAAGTTTTACCCCTAATTAACCTTACCTTTTTAACCGTTGGCAACGCGAGTGTCACCCTTGGTGTTGCAAGCGTCCATAAGCTCATAACCGCTTCCCATCAGGTGGGACGGTATGCCTGTTTGCCACCGTTGTAGTGTAAAAAAAATGCATTAGGTACACAATTGAATAAATGGCTTTGAATCAAACTTTAAAACAAGGAATGTTACCATTTCTTTTTAACAAGTTCCTTTCTAAAACACTAACCCATTTGTGCATCGGCTAGACAAACTAAAGTTCAATTTCAGACCGCATTTACAGTAAAGTAGATAATAAAAATTTAACAAACCTCTTGGAAGTTTTATCCCTGTGTCAGTAAGGACGTGACCCATTCTGAATGCTAGAAACTATTCACTCGAAATAGGTTTCGGTTCAAATAAGCGGTTCCGGATTCTAGAAACGAATTGAACTTTCTTATACTTTGAAAGTGTTTCTTTTGTGCCATCAACGTATCGTGTCCAAAATGTATTACGAAGTTTATAAGACATGAGCTTTAGTCAAAATTTTAAACGAATATACGTTACAAACTGTTAACAAACACATTTCCGGGTTTTTCCTGGATATTTTCATATAATCAATCTTCGACTAAGCACTAATGTCGTGATAAAGTACAAAATAAATTGACTTTTTTTGGAAATAGGTAAGTAGGTGTCTTACTAATATTATAAATGCGAAAGTTTGCGAGTGTATTTTTTGTGTATGAACGCTATTTTACTGTACGTTAAAAAAACTCTCGTGCAAATGAGGGCTAAGATTTCTTCAATATATTTTGGAGCGAAAAACAAAACTGGTTTACATTTACTTTGGTACAATAAAAGACTGACAATTCAGCTAGTGTTACCAACGTACAATTAAGTTAAATATAGCAAAAGTAAGTAGGTATATATATTATAATGCCTATAATATAAAAAAAACTGAAAATATTCTCATTCTAATTAACGGAATATTTCTTTGAATTTCTCAGAGAGCTTTCAATTAAATAATTTAAATATTTAGACTTATATTTCAATGTCTTTATGATGTACTAGCTGCCTCTCCGCGGTTTTACCCGCGTAGTTCCCGTTCCCGTGGGAATACAGGGATAAAATATAGCCTATGTTACTCGGGGATAATGTAGCTTTCAAAAGGTGAAAGAATTTTTGAAATCGGTCCAGTAGTTTCGGAGCCTATTCATTACAAACAAACAAACAAACAAACAAACAAACAAACAAACAAACAAACAAACAAACAAACAAACAAACAAACAAACAAATCTTTCCTCTTTATAATATTAGTGATGATGATGAAGTGATGATATTAGTGATGATGATGATGATGATGTATAAAAAAACGAAGTCGTATTTTTAACTGGAACCAATCTTTGATTAAATAAAAGGCGAAGTGTAAATGGTTGCTAATTTCTTCAATAATCATTAAATATTAGAGACGCAAACGTTTCTACCTATAAAAGAACATCAATTACATCAAATCAATCCCAGGCAAGTAAAAAATATAGCCGAGTCCAAATGATAACTTCATAAGTTATCCTTTCAATTTGGATAAAGGAGTTCGGGTGAAATGGCGTGAGTGATACGAGTCTTAAGAAACTATTGTTGTTGTTGTACACAACTGCGCGTTTCATTAGAAAAGAGCTGATAAACATGATATATCTTTGTTGAAATGAGACACGGGCGTGCGATATAACCATTTATTATGAACTGACTCGACGGCCCGTCTTTACTCAATACTTTATTGCATATATATATTTACAAATCATCGTACTGCGGACCTACATACCTATAACTATATTACAATATTTTACTAGTGTCTCCCCGCAGTTTCGCCCACGCCCAATAAATATCTGGTAAAAATTAAAGATTCCCTGGGAATTTAGTAGTCTATGGGTTATTCCAGAACATATTCTGACTCTGTGCGAAATTTCATCGCTATCCCTTCAGCCGTTCTAGTGTGAAAGTAATAAAGATATATCCATACGGCATACACCCCGACATTCTTCCAAAATTTCGCGTTTACAATATTAATAGGATGTAACTATACCTTCTTAACGATTTCTTTACATAAACAATGATACACATTAAATAGACTAGAGATACTGTATTTAACGGAAAGGGGACGATAAGATTGATAACTGTTTTAGCTTGTCATTTGTACGACAGTTGGTTAGTGGAAATATTTTAATATATTAAGACGAGTAATAAAGTATATATAAGATAATAAACCGCAAAATACCAACCACCAAAAAATTTATATTTCATAATTTATTGTTCTGTATTTATTTATGTCCGATGATATTTATTTTATTTATATTTGAAACAAGGCTACCTGGGCCCACTGGCGTGGATTGCTTAGGGCATCTAGCAGTCTTAATCCGTTAGTGTTTCCGGTGCTGTATAACCGCGCGTCTTTGTATGTCTATATTAATTCTTGCCGTCATCATAATATTATACCTTGTGCCTATCTATGACTTATGATTCCTATCACGCGCTTACCCCTTGCTAATGACACTATCCATTAGAGCACAGCCATTCTTGCTTTTATCTCATTATAGTAACATCTCGTGAAGCAATCAAGGAGATATTAGGTAATAAATTGTCTTTTACGTTTTATTGTAATGAGTTTTGGAATAAATATTAAACATTAAAACCCTACAAGTAATTTCCGAAGGGCGAAGCAATATATTATAATATAGTAAAAAGTAATTTGCTCAGCAGTAGGTATTCCCCGCGATCCCAGATAAATTTTAATAATAGAGCTATCTATTATTTAAATTAATGTAAATATCTTAGGTCAAATCTACATGTTTTGTAAACAATTCGCGAACACAATTGTGGATTTATTTTGTGCTATCCATAACTATGTACCTACCTACCGTTTATAGTATCAAGCCGCAACTATTATATTAGTTTGAATATAAAATGCGTTGAGAAATCTCAATAGGTATATATTTTAACTAGCTTCTCCCCGCGACTCCGTCCGCGTGGAAAAGTTACTTTGGGCTGACGCTAACTTTCAACCCCCTTCGTTTACGTAGAAGGATGGCCTCGCAGAGGCAACTGATGCCTGCACGCCGGCCGGCCCAGCATATAAAGGCGCGTGCAGTACTTGATAATTATTTTGGTGCGATGTTATTTTAAATTTGCGATATCTCATAGCCCTTTACACCCGAGACATGGTGTTTCTTAAAATAGAGTTAAAATGTAGTTAAGTGGTTTCCTTAGTGTCCAGAACATATGAGAAAAATACTGAAAAAAATCCTGTCGTCGCTGGTTTCCAGCAATCAGACCCTCACGAGCGTGAGTTTCAGGAAATAATTGAAAGTCGCACGATCGTGAGTGTGTATCATCATTGGACTACATTATCCTGAATAATGGAAATAAAACACAGCTGCCAGATGGAATACTTTTTATCAAGTGTAAAATCACGTACGGACCGAGACCGAGATTTGATTCACCGAAGTTAGACTTTGCACCTTTATAAATATCAAAATCTAACATCAATCCTTCAGATGTTGTAAGAACAATGTTTTTTAGACCTTCAGGTTTATGTTTTACAACTTGGCGTAACTTACAGCGTCCTGTGAAGGTATCATTTGTTCGTCAATAGAATAGAAGCCCTGAACTCTTTCCAGCTTGTTACAGGTTTATTTTACGTTGTCAATCATGGGTTGCACTTTCGTAGCAGGTTATCCATTTCGTCTGCAGCTGGAGAGTTGGAATTGACAACATGGAGGGCATTACAAAGTGTAAGGAACCTGTCTCTAGTCATCAGAACATAAATACGGCCTAATTTTGTGCCAGGCTTCCAATACATTGGTACTCGAGGATAAATAAATTCATCCCATGATGATGTGTTTTGCAAATACTTTACATTACCAATTTCAGCGCCTGTACATTTGATTTCATGGCCTGTAGTGCGTAGGTAATATAAATTTATACAGTGAGAGATCTTTTCAAAAAAATGAGTGTCAAAATAGTCGTTAAAATAATCTATTGGACTTCTTACTGGCTTTGTGGGCAATGCAGGATGGTCATGGGCCTTTCGTGTGGAAGCAGTTTGCTTTCGGTTCCTCGTATCTCTAGGTACCAATATAGGTCTTCTTCCACAAATAGACATAGTTTCACGATTACTGGCAGGGGATCTCGATCTATCATTTGGGGCAGAAGGGGAACGCCTTTTACGTGAACTTCTTGATTCTCGCATAGCATTGGCCCTTGGTGTTGACGGAAGAGGTGACTCAATCGGCAGTAACTGAGGCTGTATCAATGAAAAAGTTGAGGTAAATGTCGTACACGGTCTTTTATTAATCATTTTGTCGACTTGCTCCTCTTCATTTACATTTTTTCCAGCTGTTTGCCGAAATAGGACATCCGAATCAAATTCTACGTCATCGTCGCCCAAATCTTCGTTCTCGGAGATATTGCCATTTTCTAAAAAGACACAAATGATGTTCCGTGATTTGACGTCCTTATAGAAATAAAAAAACATTAAATCAAGGCCACAAAACACCAAAACAACAAAAAAGAGGCAGAAAAGTACGTAATATAAATTTCAGATACTACAACCGCTATGCTATGTTCGTGCGACTTTAAATTTCAAAAGAAATTCTCGACAAACTTTAAACGTTATGTACAAAAAGCACATATGAACTTATCCAACATCTAATAAATAAGCAATATACAGGAAAAACCATTTAAAAATCTCGTTTATTCACGTAAATAAGAAGTACTTACTTGAGCGGGCGCTGTCGTCAAAAAACGCAGCCCTCTCCACCGCGACCTTTCGTTGTCTGACAAGTCCTAACTTGTTTCTATGACAATAAAGTATATTTTGGCGCACTCACAAATAGACTCACCATTGATCGACGTGGGTTGCGTTTGCAAAAAATGATTCCTATACGGTGTAGAATTTTTCAAAGTTTGAACGCACGATTGTACAATCTCGGGTGTAAAGGGTTAAGCTATTCATTGAAATTGAATGATGTAAATGGCAATTTTGTTTTAAATTAAATACTTGAGATGAATAACGAATTTATTTGGATAAGGATTAATATCATCTTTATAAAAACACCTTCACAAATAATGCTTAATTTTCGAACAAATTTGGTTAGTATTAAAGTGGTTATAGTGAGCCAACCTTAACAGATAGACATATGCTATCGCAGACTTTTTTTTAGAACTTTTGAAGGGGAACAATTCTGTCATACATTATTTTAGCGTAACTTTAACCGTTTACGCAGCGTACGCAGCGGAAGCTCTCCACTGGAAAAGAAATCTCCCGATTTTGAAACATTCTTCATCGGTGCTCCGCTCCTATTGGTCATAGCGTGATGGTATATAGCCTTCCTCGATAAATGGACTATCTAATGGCGAAAGAATTTTTCAAATCGGACCAGTAGTTTCTGAGATTAGCGCGTTCAACCAAACAAACAAACAAACAAACTCTACTCCTTTATAATATTAACTAGCTTTTGCCCGCGACTCCGTCCGCGTGGAATAGTTACTTTGGGCTAGTGCTAACTTTCAACCCCCTTCGTTTACGTAGAAGGATGGTCTCGCAGAGCTAACTGATGACTGCACGCGCCGGCCCGGCACATAAAGGCGCGCGCAGTACAGTACTTGATAATTATTTTGCTGCAATGTTATTTTAATTTTGCGATATCTCCTAAGATATTCATTGAAATCGAATGATGTAAAAGGCAATTTTGTTTTAAATTAAATACTTGCGATGAATAACGTATTTATTTGGATAAGGATTAATATCATCTTTATAAAAACACCTTCACAAATAATGCTTAATTTTCGAACAAATTTGGTATGTATAAAAATGGTCACAGTGAGCCAACCTTAACAGATAGACATATGCTATCGCGGACTTTTTTTTAGAACTTTTAATGAGGAACAATTCTGTCATACATCATTTTAGCGTAACTTTAACCGTTTACCCAGCGTACTGTTAGGATGGCGGCCCGTTGGTCCTTTTTAAGAAAAAACACCACTTTGCTATAAAATTATTTTAATCAAAGAAAAGACATACAGACAGAAAAATTTATATAACTGCTCTACGAGCACGTGTAAAATTCGCCTTTTATACCATCCGCGTAAACGTGGAGGCGACGGGGGTTTGCGCTTAGTCGGCAAAAAAAATGTGGAATGTACATAACATCTCCCCCCTTAGACTGAGCTTTATTTTTTTTTTAATATTATAAAGCGAAGAAAAAATAAAAATGTAAATGAATGTCGTAAATTAAAATAAAAAAATTTTATGATGAATTTATAAAAAATAAAACTCAGTTTAACAATATAGGCACAATAAAAAATTTAAAAAGATATTAAAATTATTACAAGAACTTAGTTTAGAGTTAGAAGTTACTGAGATTTCTGGTTGATTTATCTAAATTTCTAAAAGCAGCTTTGTCTCGCTTTATTTCTAAATTTGGAAGACTTTTAATAGACCTTTTATCACTTTCTAAATCAGAAATTTCAGTGAGTTCTATAGAAACATTTTTGTTAGTAGTAAGTTTCTTTGTGTTGTTACAATTGTTACAAATTTGGATACAACATGTTGGTGTAAAATTACTACAACATTTTTTATAAATTTTATAAGTAATGTAAACAAAAATTACGCAAATTATTGTATATGTTAGTCCTGAATAATAATTGCCATACTTAATAAAATGGGACTGATTTTCACTGCTACGAATATCATTTTCTAAATTATCTAATTTATGAGAAGCTAACTTTAGCGATTCCAAATCGATATTAGATAAAGTAATTGGGCTTATGGAATGGGATGTTACATTTTCAAAATTATACTTGCAACAGTCGTCTAATGTCAGATCGAAATTTAAGGTTATTTGACTCGGTACAGTGGATTTATATTTCCTTGTAGGGTAAAATTGTAGTGTTTGGAAATATGCCACACAATCATTTTTTATGGATAAGATTCCTGTTCCTTGAACAATGTAGTCATTTATATCATTATTGCATTTCATTGTTAATTTATTAGGTTTAGATTGAACATAAATATATCTTTTATCATTAAGTTTTTGCCAGATATTTATGTTACCATAAACTACTTTAGAATCACAAATTTGAGGAACTGACAAGGTAACCTCCGTTATCAATTTAGATTCACATGACGGATTATTAATTGTTGATAAAATTGATGGAGTAGGACAAATAATATAGTCATCATTGACGTGTTTACATTCATTAATATTATCTAATAAAGCATAGTTCAATCTGTCATCCGTTATTGCTACGTAACGCTTAGAAGGGTGTATTAAAACATATGTTAAGTATTGTTTATCGTCGCGTGGAGTAGGTAGCGGTAAATTCTTATATAGACTAAACTTAATTGGGCTTATTAGTGGTACTTGTATTATAAACATTAGTTTGTTATTATAATAATACACAGTTAATTTAGATAAGTCAATTATGGTGTGTATATTATGCAACGTCAATGGAATCGGAAACTCTGAATTTCTTTTCAATGGGATACCTTTTGATAACTCATTATACATCTTTAAAGGAGTTATGACGTATGGATGTAAAATATTTGCTTTAGCGAATAAGATAGAATTTAAGATCGTGTCTAAAATATTAGAAATAGACAACAATGAACCTTCAATAATATTGAACATAGAGTTAATTTTTTCTAAATTAATTAAATTATTATTAGTCTTAGCATTAGAGAGAAATATATAATTAAGTTTTTCTATTTGATTGTTAAGTCTAACTTCATTATTATTTATTTTTTGTATAGAAACGTTAAAATTATTAATTGTAGAGCGAACAACATGGATGTTATCCTTCATCAAGGAGTAAATATGATTTTCGTTCTGTTGACATGTGTCAATAGCTTCGTCATATTTTCTAGCATCGTCAGCATCTAATGTACCGAAGAAAAATTTCAATATTTCGCCACCAAATTCGAGAGCGCGTTTTTGTCGGTTATCCGAAATGAGATGCGATAGAGATTCAAACTTAAGATTATTAGTATTAATAAGTATTTCTAAGGGGTTAATAATATCTTTACATTCTACATTAATATTTACTATATTATGAGCCTTTTCACAAAATAACGATATACTTTGGATAGATTTTTCTATCTTTTCCATGTAAGGCTTAATAGGAACTATATCTACATACGTGATAACATTCCAATAGTCATTTTGGAAATAGACAATAGATGTAGGGTCAAAATAAATTCCTGGACTATGCTGAATTATTTCAATCGGCTCGGAAATACTTGGACACACGAGGTATCTGAAACAAATATATATATTCACGCTGGTTTTATCTCGTTAACATGATATTTTACATGTTTCCTATTAACACAAAGGGTGACGTTAGTTTTACCGTGTGTTTTAATTATCTTATAGGGTCCTTTCCAGACAGGAGATAGAGCTTTTCGAAGCCTATGATGATATTTTAAATAAACTAAATCACCTGTTTTATATGATTTTTCTCGAGCTGTTGAATCATAATACTTTTTAGATAACTCTTTACTTTTAATCATATTTTCTATAGCCTTTTCACGAGAATATTTTATCCTATATTGTAGTGTGCGAATATATTCCTGGTAAGTAGTATTATCACTTGATTCGTAAACACTACTTGGAATTATGGGCTTATAGCCGTATAAAAGTTCGAATGGTGTAAATTCGGTAGTACAATGTGGAGTTGTGTTATAAGAAAGGATCGCTGTGGCGAGATAGCAATGCCAGTCGTCCTGTTTTTCATTAACAAATGACCTTAAGTACTCTTTAAGAGTAGCATGACTACGTTCTAGTGCACCATTTGTTTGAGGATGATAAGGTGTGGAAAATAGATTTTTAATTTTAAGTAACTCTGTTAGTTGCCTAAATAACTCGGAAGTAAAGGATGTACCTTGATCGGTCAGCAAAATTTTTGGGAAACCGAATAGTGAAAAGAAATTAATAAGATTGCGTGCAACTTCATCAGTTGTACAGGAAATCATGGGATAGGCACACGAAAATTTTGTTAAATCATCCTGAAGTGTTAAAATGTATCTGAATTTTTGAAGACCTGCTTCGGGTAAAGTACCTACAATATCGAGAGCTAATCTTTCAAATGGCCTAGTACTTGTGGAAGTAATAACCATTGGTGCTTTATTAGAAGCTCGTAAGGGTTTGTTAACTTGGCACATCTTACAATCTTTAACGAATTGTTCTATATCTGAACGCATACCTTTCCAATAGTATGAGGCTTTAATTCGGCTTAACATGCGTTTAACACCCGGATGACCGGATATGGTCGTTCCGTGGTTTTCCTTGAGAATTTTAGGAATTTCGGTAGGATTTGGATAAAGTATTTGACTTTTATGAATATGAACTTTAATTTTAGTGCCATGAAAAATGTATAAAATCATATTATAAATCTTGACATAAACCAATTTAGTAAACGGTTCAGAAAAGTCAGGTAAAGCTAATTCTTTGTCATAATCTTTTTTAGAAATAATTTCGTCTCTTAATTTAACTAGTATACTGTAAATAGTTTTATAACTCGTTTCATCAAAATGATGAACCTTAGTAAATAAGAAATAAAGTATCTTATTGTGTTTACAGTTGATTGTTTGTATAGTGTCAGGTTCGCGTTCACCTGCACGGAATTCCTCAGCATTATCTAACATTGATAACAGCTGTTCGCAATGCGGCATTGAGTAATCTAAATCTAAGGAAGCTGGACAAGCAATAGAGTTGATTTTTGTTGAATGCAAACTTTGATTATGTTCTTCAACTTGTGTATCATAATCAGAAGTAGTTTTTGTAAATTGCTTTCTAAGATATTGTTCATAAGTAGTTGAATTTAATTTGGAACTTCGAATAGTCACAGCATTTACTGGATAACGAGATAACGCATCTGCATTACTATTTACTCTGCCAGGTTTATAAACGATCTCGTATTCATACTCTTCGAGTTTTAAACGCCATCTTAGTAAGCGTCCACCTGGATCTTTCGCGTTAAATAACCAAGTTAAAGGTCGATGATCTGTTACGATTTTAAATTTATAACCATAGAGATAAGGCCGGAATGTATTCACGGCGAAAAGAATAGCGAGAAGCTCTTTTTCAGTTGTCGAATAATTCCCTTCTTGTTTGTTTAATGTTCGAGATGCATATGCAATGGGTTTATCCTTGCCAATCTCACCCTGGGATAAAATTGCGCCGACGGCATAATTCGAAGAATCCGTCGTTACTATAAAGGGCTGAGAGAAATCTGGATATTGTAATAAGGGAGCTGAGATGAGCTTTTGCTTAAGCGTTTTGAAAGCTTGTTCTTGTTCATGAGACCAGATGAAAATAACATCTTTTTTCAATAAAGATGTGAGAGGCTTTGTTATATGAGAGAAATTCTCTATGAAACGACGATAATAACCTGTTAATCCAAGAAATGATTTTACATCTTTAGGAGTTTTCGGTGTGGGAAATTGAGAAATAGCCTTTACCTTGTCGGGGTTAGGCGAAACACCATTGTCTGTGATAACATGCCCTAAGTAAGCGACTTCCTGTCGTAAAAATTCACATTTGTCGGGCTGTAATTTTAAATTTGCCTCTCTGAGTCTAGAAAATACAGATTCAAGTTTCTGTATATGGGATTCAAGGTCATGGGAATAAATTATGCAGTCATCTAAATAAATATAACAATGAAGACCTTGTAATCCTGAAAGGACTAAATTCATCATCCTTTGAAATGTCGAGGGAGCATTTTTTAAGCCGAAAGGCATTCTTGTAAACTCAAATTGACCTGAAATACTATTAGTTGTAACACTGAATGCTGTTTTTTCAGTGTCCTTGGAATTTAATAAAAGTTGATGAAAACCTGATGCTAAATCGAGTGTACTAAAATATTTAGAATGACCTAGTTGGTCTAAGATGTCAGTAATAAGAGGGAGAGGATAAACCTCTGAAACTGTGACGTCATTTAAACGTCGATAATCTATAACAATTCGCCATTTTTGTTTACCTGAAGCATCTAATTTTTTGGGGACCACCCATACGGGTGCATTCCAAGGAGAAGTTGATGGACGAATAATATTCTGATTAAGCATTTTCTTAATTTGTTTTTCGACTTCGTCTTTATGAACTTCGGGGAAACGATACGACTTTACATGAATAGGGGCTGCATCCCTAGTATTTATAGAATGCTTAATAATTTCTGTATGGGATAAAAATTCACCATCAAGATGAAATATATCTGTAAATTTAGAAAGGCAGTTTATTAACGCTTTCTTTTCTTGTGGATTAAGATGAGAGCACCTTATCTGCTCTAAGACTTTCTGAGATCGGTCGATGTCTAATGCATCTAGTTGATTAATCCGTTCGTGTTGTTCGTCATTAATTTTGGAAGCTGGCATTTCAAATGGTGTTAATTTGACTTGAAAATCGTCAATTTCAATTTCAGATTCAGTGGTGTTGAGAACCGAAACATTGACTCTGTTATTTGATTTTAAGTTAACTATACAGTTAGCCAAAAGTACACCTTCACTAATTTTATGATCTAATATCAAAGCTTCCTTTAGTTCAGCAATTTCTGATAGATTTGAGACTGAACACTCAATGACAGTTTCTGACCTCGGGGGTATGACATATGATGGTTTGCTACAGCAAATAGGTATTTCGTAATTCTCCAAATTAAGAGTATTGGTAGAATACTGAATGTCTATTTTGAAATGTTGTATAAAATCACTACCAATAATACCATCGTAGTTTAAATTAATCGTATCGTCAATCGCGTGGAACAAATAGTCAAATATTATTTTTCTTGACGAAGAAACGCGATGTTCAAAATTAAGTTTAATAGAACCAAGAGATTCGCAATAGGAATCGTTGTCACTTAAGCCTTTGAGTTTTATAATTTCAGGGTTAAGCACTGGTTTATTACGTAAACTAGAATGTTTAATAATTGAAATTGTAGATCCAGTGTCAATCAAAAAGCATAAAGGCTTGTTATTATAATTCGTTTTTAAGTAAACGTGAGGTAGAGAAACTTTGTTATTAATGTTATTAATAGTAAATGTATTCTCACGTGAAGGATTTGAAAACTTGTGTGCATGAACCTGTGTTGAAGAAAATTTAGGAACACAGTTTGAAGGACTTTTAGTCTCTTGAATTGCACTAACCTGTGTTGGGGAAAAATTAAGAACACAGTGTGAAGGACTTTTAGTACCTTGAATTGCACTAACCTGTGTTGAGGAAAAATTAAGAACACAGTTTGAAGGACTCTTAGTACCTTTATGTGCGGTAACTTGTGTTGAAGAAAATTTAGGAACACAAGATGTAGAATAATTTAAAGATTTCGTGTCATTTAAAATATTACGAGGTTTCGGCAGACACGCAACCGGAACCCTATTTAGTTTAAAGTTACACTTTCATCGTTAGTGTCAACATAATGCACATTAGAGCGATTATCGCTCGACATTTTACTCGAACTCGGTGGAAGTGCACTTGATAGTGTAGAATTACGAGCATTGGTATGCGAATAATTATTATTTTTAAATTGAAGTTTGCGACATTCGCCTATCAAATGACCTCGTTTTTTACAGTATGCACATAGTTTATTTGAATCAAATTGAAAATTTGATTTGAATTTGTTATTGCCAAATTTACTTGGTTGAATATTATTATGTGAATTTAAATGATGGAAATTTGGAGTGGAGTACTTATTTTTATTTTTGTAACACTCCGAAGCGACATGACCGCTTTTATTACATGTTGTGCATTGTTTATTAGAACGAGTTGAGAGTTTAGTTAAATTGAATAACTTTTCCTCTTCAGTAGCATGTGTAATCGCTTCTGATAAGGTTTTAGGATTTCGACATCGCACAATATGTGAAAAGTTATTGTTTAAGCCTAACATAAACGTATTTAGGGCTAGATCCTCCATTGCGGCTATTCGACCTATTAGTTCCTTGTCGTTATCGCAGCTATAGTGGATGTCAGATTGAAGTTTTGTCAAACACGATTCAATTCTAATGGAAAACTGCATAACGCTTTCGGAGGGCAATTGCTTACAGTTTTGTAGGTCAACTAGTAAATGAGTGGAGTGTTTTTTTTCTCCAAAAGTTGTCTTGAGAAACTGTTTTATCTCAATCCAACTATCAAATTTTTTTAGACAACAAGCTAATTGTGCTTTGCCTTCCAATTGCGATATGATGTATTTACATAAGACGTTCTGTTGGTCTGTTGTAGCTAATGCAATTGCATTTTCGCAATTGGTTAAAAACGCGGGCAATAATTCGCGATCACCAGTATAAGGTTTAATGAACTTTGTGAGGACAGACAGAGTAATTTTTTCAGCCATTTTAACTTTTGGTTTTGGCGCTGGGCTATCCTCAGAAGAATCGGAACTAGATGAGGATGCGACTTCTTCAGATGTCTCCTTTTTAAGAGGCATTAAATATTGTATACAAATTAATTATCGAAGTAAAGCACTACAAACCATCAGACACAAAAAAATTGCATTAAAATAATAAATAAAAATGTTAATTTAATTGAACAATGTAAACGATGTAAATAAGTAAAATTTGTAAAATAAAGTTCAGATAAAATGGGAAATTCTTAGAAAATTATTAAAAGATAAAATAAATTGGGAAATTGCACATTCACTTGGGAGCACTTTTAATTGGGAGCACTTCACTAGAAAGATAAATTACTCACAGTAATGCCGAAATTATGACAGCATGCGCGAACATTCTGGATTGCCACGTAATGCAGCGAGAAACAGCGTGACCTGGCGACTCAAGGAGTCGTATTGCAGGAACGTGTCGTGACGTCGCGGACACGCGGTTAGTTAGACCACGTGGCTGTGATGGTGATGAGCAGTTGGAGTCCTCGGCAAGACCTCGATGAGATGTCTCTGGATGATTTAAGTGATGCGGGCTCACAGTCGAAACTGGAGGCTGACCGTCGACCACAGGGTAGCAGAGTGTTTTCGGTGGTGATGCGGGCTCACGCTTCACAGCGGAGGCTTACCGTCGATCACGTGGAGTGCAGCAGCGCGGGCTTAGGCTTTTGTGGAACCCAAGGCTTATCGTCGACCACAGACACTTAGGACCTTTACAATTACGGAGCCAACAAATATAATGGTGCAGACGAATGGAACGAGTTCGCGACGCCTACACCTATAGATCCCAGAACTTGACGGTTTTTCCTGGGATTCCACTTCTGACACCAAATTTGTTAGGATGGCGGCCCGTTGGTCCTTTTTAAGAAAAAACACCACTTTGCTATAAAATTATTTTAATCAAAGAAAAGACATACAGACAGAAAAATTTATATAACTGCTCTACGAGCACGTGTAAAATTCGCCTTTTATACCATCCGCGTAAACGTGGAGGCGACGGGGGTTTGCGCTTAGTCGGCAAAAAAAATGTGGAATGTACATAACAGTACGCAGCGGAAGCTCTTAACAGAAAAAGAAATCTCCCGATTTTGAAACATTCTTCATTGGTGCTCCGCTCCTATTGGTCATAGCGTGATGATATATAGCCTATAGCCTTCCTCGATAAATGGACTATACAATGGTGAAAGAATTTTTCAAATCGGACCAGTACTTTCTGAGATTAGCGCGTTCAACCAAACAAACAAACAAACAAACAAACAAACAAACTCTACTCCTTTATAATATTAGTATAGATTAGTATAGATAATACTTTCGAATAAGTTATATGTATGAGCCTTGTTTGTTGCACATCAAAATCTGACGTGATCTCACTAAAAATATGACTTATGAAGTGAATTTATGGGAATAAGATTTTTTTTAATAGTACTTAGATAGAACTTTTAATTCTGTTTTGAATAACAAAATTTCCATAGTGTCAGTCTTAAGATAAGTAAGTTTATATAACTATAGTTATTTTAAAAAACTGTATTTAAGCATACATGTATGTATGTACGTACGTACCTACTGTAAGAGTATTGTGGTTAGCGATCTTGGCTTTCAAGCCGCTGATCGTGGGTTCAATTCTCACACGTGACAATTTTTTTTGTGCATAAACATGTTTGTTCATATTTAAAAAGTAGTATGTTTATTAAATCAGGGATCTAATTACCATGGTACCATCTCTGCTCAGTCTGGCCGTTTGTAAAAATGTCTCAGAATATTTATTTAATTTTACCACTTACCACTAATAAAGTAGAATGATGAGCAAAGATGGAAATGTATTAAAACAATTCAACGAATGTTTCCCATCTTATGCCTTATAAATATTTGTTACGCAACCATACAACATCCCCAAAGCATGTACCTATGTAAAACCATAGGAGGTAGTAAAATTCCTTAAGTCTGTTCGACATGAATAAAATATAGCCAGTCACCGCACTTCAAAGGGCTATAGGCTACGAGATGCACGGTTTTTAATAAATAATTACCTTTATACCGCTGCCAAGTCTTTTGACCTAAAAACACGAGCTATGCCTTTTTTATGAGCGTAGCAACATACTGCCATTGGTTTTTTTTTAGAAAATAAAAGTTGGTGGTTTAAAAAGGATTCGGTATTACAGTACTATATATTTTTTTAATAACCTATAGCGGTTTACTCCGAAATGCATTTAATACACCTACACTCAAAATAAAGGTAAAAAACATTCAGAAGTCAACGCTCTAGAATATTTTACAGACCATACTTTGTACAACATTACACGTCTGTCTTTATAATTAATGTGAATGATAGTCGTAGACGGACAAACACCGCTCTCTCACGTATATAACACTAGAGGACCCGCAGACTTCGTTCTCCCTACCAGCGCCACCCCCCGGGTCCATATTAATGTATTATACATAAATACCTTTCCCATGAAATACTCCGTAATTTGGTGAAACCCGCATGAAAATCTGTTCAGTAATTATAGTGTTCATCGCATTCAGAGGTGGCGGGGAGTTTGTTTTATATATATATATGAGCCTAACTCAAACTTAAATGGGATTTGAAACATAAAATCAATTTTATGAATTGGTTTCACAATTACCAATTCGGAGTGTGACAACAAGGTATGCTCAAATTGGATACGGCAATATTTCATAATTATGCCATTGTACCCTAAACCGTACCACAATGATTGCTTGTCAACTACGGGACCACATCAAATGCTTCCGTGCTTTGTGGTTATTACAAAGCTCTGCCTAATGAATATTCACTATATTCGGCTTTGGTATACACTCAACACATTTACAACGGAAATTGTTATCCTTAAAATAGCCAAATACAGCCGTTCTCGAGTTTTACGCTGACCAGCATTTGTTCTTGTTCAAATACCTAGGTATCGTAAGTGTACCAGTCGTGGCCACGGTACCAGTAATGGCCAAAAATTAAAAGAAACATCTAGAATTCGGACATGAGCGAATGTTTTTACATTGGGATCACTGTAACATAGACTTTAGACATCAAACTATCTAAGTTTAACGTTTTATTGAATTCAGTCAGTTACATGTACAAATATGCGCGAATACAAAGTGTAAGGTGATTTGAAATTGACAACGACGGCTTTTCTTAAGGAAATCGTTAAGGCGGTGAGCAGAAAGTTTCACTTGTAAAATAGTATTGCTTAATTAAAATCAAAATTAGTTTTGTTTGATGTGTTAACCATAAAATTAAGATAAACTAAGACTAAGACTGGGATATCCATTAATGAATTTTCCCTGTCCAAGACTGGGTCACAAAACTACAACTTTTATTTGTTAAATTAATTGAATCCAGCTTTGCCGTATCTCACGCGCAACACATTACAAATATTAAATAAGGACTGGACTTTACAGTTTATTCAGTGCATATTCTATACACTATATTCAGTGCTGAAACTTTCACAATTTTGGTAATATTTCACAAAAACCAGTTTTTTTTTCTTAAACTGGCCACCATTGGGTCATTTACCATAAATATTTTTAAATACATATTAATTAACACATAGATTAATGACATAAAAGACGGTACCGACTACCGACGATAATTTCTGATATAAAGAATTTAATTTATAGAAACTATCCGACTATTGGCATAAGATTCTCAGATCGTAAAATAAAATTCACACACACCTCCTTCAAACATCCACGTTCTAAAATGATTCGGTACACGAGCAAAAAAATGCTTTTACATAATAATTGGGGAGGGAACGCCGGCGCCGGTGGGCGAGCTCCATAATTCGTTGATTTATATTCACCTCAGTGGCTGATTCCGAACAATTTATTCGTATTCTATAAATAACTAATCGTGGGTTGTATCTATAGGTACATATGGGTTTCGGCTAAAAGGTATGATCCTTTCAATCTTCCTTAGAAGCAATTTCAGTAGGCCTGAAGATGAAATGTTTATTCGGATGCAGCAGACCTAAATTAATGTGTTTTTTTTTTTTTTTTTTTTTTTTTTTATTGCCTACGAAGGCAGACGAGCTATCGGGCCACCTGATGGAAAGTGGTCACCGACGCCCATGGACACCGGCAATACCGGGGGTATCACCAACGCGCTGCCTACCGTCAAAAACTCTCTTTATACCTCGTTTGAAGAGAGACATGTCATAGCGCTGGGGGAACACCTCGGAGGGAAGTTCATTCCAGAGTTTAATGGTACGTGGCAAAAAAGATCTCTGGAAACGCACTGTACTGCATGGCATCGTTTCCAGGTGGTAAGGGTGAACTCTACTCCGGAGGCGGGAGGTACGATGGTAAAATGGAGATGTAGGTACCAAATTAAATAGTTCCGTAGAGCACTCTCCGTTGAACAGGCGGTAGAACACGCAGAGTGACCCAATATCTCTCCGCTGGCTCAGAGGTTCCAGCCTGTTTGTGAGCATGGGATCGCCGACAATTCGGGCAGCTCGTTTTTGTAGGGAGTCAAGTGGAAGCAGCTGGTATTTGGGGGCACCGGCCCAGAGATGGGAGCAGTACTCCACGTGAGGCCTGACCTGTGCTTTGTAAAGCAAAAGCCTTTGGTCTGACGTGAAGTACCGCCTCGCTCTATTGAGCACCCCCAGTTTTTTTGAAGCCAATTTGACTTTGCTGTCCAAATGACTCCGGAACTGAACGTCACCCGAGATTTCGACACCGAGGATCCCAATGCTCGAGGATGGCTGTAGAGAGACGCCCTGAAACTGTGGCGCCATGACAAATGGGTCTTTCTTCGCAGTGAACGCGCAAATCTGTGTCTTCGTGGGGTTGAACTGAACAAGGTTTACTTGACCCCAATCGGAGACTCGCCCCAGAGAGTTCTCCACTTCAGACACAAGTTTAATTCGCCTTTCTTGTACTTCACACCGAGGGACAGGTCGTTGGCCGGTATACCGCGCATCACCCGTACTATCATCTGCATAGCAATGCATGTCTCCAATGGATAACATATCATTGATATGCAGAATGAAAAGCGTGGGCGAGAGCACCGAACCTTGAGGGACGCCTGCATTAATGGTCATGGCTTCGGAGCAACAGCCGTCGACAACGACTCGAATGCTCCGACCATCCAGAAAGCTAGCGATCCACTTACACAGTCCCTCGGGGATTCCATAGGCGGGCAGCTTCGATAGAAGAGCGCTATGCCAGACCCTGTCGAACGCCTTGGCAATATCAAGGCTAACTGCCAGAGCTTCACCTTTACTGTCTAAGGCTTCTGCCCACCGGTGAGTTAGGTACACGAGAAGATCACCAGCTGAGCGACCGTGACGAAAACCATACTGTCGGTCACTGATCAGCTGGTGCTCCTCCAGGTAACCTAGGAGCTGGTTGTTGATAACCCGCTCCATCACCTTCGACAGCAAGGATGTGATAGCTATAGGCCTGTAATTCGAAGGGTCGGACCGGTCTCCCTTTTTAGGGACCGGATGTATTTGAGCTGCCTTCCACGAAGCTGGAACCCGATTTGCCGAGTACGAAAGTCGATACAGACGCGTAAGTATAGAAGTCAACTCGGGGGCGCATCTCTTAAGGACCACTGCGGGGATGCCGTCTGGCCCACTCGACTTATGAACGTTGAGGAGCCGAAGTTCCCGTCTGACCGCCCGCTGTGAAATGCGGATTTCAGGCAGGGAACTCTCACACGGAGTGAGGTTCGGTGGAGTGGCTCCCCCATCGTCCAAAGTCGAGTTCGAGGCGAAAAGCTTGACCAAAAGATCAGCCTTCTCTTTCGCACTGTGGGCCAGACTATCATCGGATTTGCGCAGTGGCGGGAGACTGGACCGGCAGAAGTTGCCCTCGGCAGCCTTGGCAAGCGACCAAAAGGCACGACTCCCAGAGGGATAGCCAACCAGTCGCTCACCAATTCTGCCGACGTGCTCTGCCTTTGCCTTGGCAATCGCCCTCTTGTGGGACCTAGAGGCGGCATTAAATTTCTTCTTCTCCTCCTTGGCAGTCCGATCCTGACATCGTCTAACGTCGTTATAGACGGCGTATGCGGACTGCTTGAGGCGCGCAGCCTCCACGCAGGCTTTGTTAAACCAGGGACTGCTGCGGCCTCCGACGGGTACCTTGGTGTTGGGGATGAAAGTTTCCATCCCCAAAAGTAACACGTCAGTGACGCAGTCCGCACACTTGTCGGGATCATTGGAGGAGAAGCAGAACCGCCCCCATGGGAAGGATGCGAAAAATTCGCGTAGTCCATCCCAATCTGCCGACCCGTATTGCCAGACTCTGCGAAACCCACCCGAAGGTATTCGGGTTGGGCATGCAATAGGGGCAGAGGTACGCACCAGGCAATGGTCTGAGGATCCCAAAGGTGCCTCAACCACCACCCGGTACCCCTCCGGATGTGAGGTCAGCAGAAGGTCCAACAGAGAGGGGTTATGGCTCTCAATATCTGGGATTCGGGTGGGCTGAGTCACCAGTTGAGAGAGGCCATAGGCCAAAGCAAAGTCGTACGCAGCCCGACCAGGGAGATCAGTGGTCCGCGACCCCAGCCACTCCTGATGATGAGCGTTGAAGTCACCGAGGACCACTACCTCCGCAGCCGGGTGCTGCTCGAGTACGCAGTCAGTCACCTCTTGGAGATGCTCGAATAGTCGAGTTGCCTCCGTATCACCACTATGGGACCTGTAAAGGCACGCGTAGATGCGGGTGTGGCCACCGTAGTCTGTACGCACCCACAGAACGGACAGGTCCCGATGTTCAAGGCCCCGAAGGCGGCGACAACAAACATCATCCCGCACAAACAGGCATACCCCGGCTTTGCGCACAAAAGCGTGCTCTAGGACATAGCCGGGGTAGTTAAGGTGGGAAATGTCGTCCGGGGTATATATTTGAGTCTCCGTCAAAAAGAGAAGAGCAGGCCGCGCCGTCTCAAGGTGGTGGTGGACGGCAATGAGATTACTGTGAATTCCCCTAATATTGCCGAAATCCACATTAATTGTGGATAAAGGGGCCGCCGTATAAACGTTTTTCTTCCATTTTTTTCGGGCCATAGGTACATAAGAGTTAAAATAAAGGATAAGGGAGAGCAGGAATGTCGACGGCGAAGCCCGATGACACCCGAAAAAAGAGCAAAACATAGTACCCAGAAGACACCGGGGTAATGTGAGAAGCTGGCGCGGGGCACGGAAGGGCACCCGGTCCCCCCTGCGTGTAGCCGCGGTCTCCACACCGGTTCTCCACTCCGGGGCGGCGACTACACGTAAGCGGCAGGGTTTTTTCGCCGGTTGGCGGGACAGCTTCCCGGGGTGGGGGAAGCGAGCAGATCCCCGGGTTCAGGTCCCCTACTGACCGACGGGCGGCCGGCGGTCGACCGTTTCACCGGTTCTCCCTGGGCCCCGCGCCAACCTATCACGCCCGCAGTGCTTACTGAGACTTATGAAACGCATGTTCCGAGTATCAAAGAGTTCACAGTCAACGTTAGGAAGGGGAAGGTAAGGACGGGGAGATAACTGGCTCTCCAACCCAACGGCCGGAACACAGCAAAGCTGTTTGGCGGCCGACTTTAGTTGGAGGGTGGTCGCTAGCCAGTCGGACAGAGTCCTACCACCAATTTAGTTGGATCCCGTTTAGCACCACCCAGGGGGAACGTGTAGGGTGTAAGAGGTCTAAGCCTACGGACGCGGGATTCATCCCCCCCCCAAGATGTGTGTTGTGTGTTGTGTGTTCATATTACCTAACCCAGAAATCTCCAGTGATTAAAGGCAGCTATTTTGCCTTACATGATTATTCTGAAGCCTTAAGTGTAAACTTGAAGCCGTAGCTAGGTTATTATTATAGTCTATAATAAAATATAATAGCTATGTAGGTAGTTACATAACTACGTCATTTAGCGACAATAGAATTATACGAAAGATTATCAATTTCAATTGATCAATTTCAATTCGAATGTCTATTACCTTACACTTATATTGAGACGTGAGACTATATACCTTATTCTATCTGAGTATAAAATTTCGTATTTGACGTTTTCTTTTTTCGTAGAAAAAATTCGCACTATTGAAAAGGTCAATGTGAATAAGATAGGTGTCACCTAGAAGCCATTGTTACAAACCAAAAAATATAAGGCAAATTATAATCGACTTGAGACATTTCTTCATTAGTTTTAGAGCTGTTTCTTAGTCCTGTCAAATGAGACTAGGCAATTATAAAGCATTTTGAACTCTCATTACGAAAAATACCTTAACTTTTGCTGTTCAGATAATTATAATTAATTGGTAATTACGTTAAAAAACAGGCAGAT
The DNA here is from genome assembly GCA_905147785.2 of Thyatira batis. Taxonomy (NCBI): domain Eukaryota; kingdom Metazoa; phylum Arthropoda; class Insecta; order Lepidoptera; family Drepanidae; genus Thyatira; species Thyatira batis. Next base: position 4,825,205 of record LR990507.1, read on the forward strand.
ATTTTCGCAAAAATGTTTGAAGAGATGCTCGTGTAATTTAGAAAAGATTTTTTCAATGGTATGAATTTAAGGTTTCCGTAAAGCTGGCGAAATGGCGAAGTGAAAGGAATCCTACTAGAATTCTACATAGGGGTGTGTGTTTGATACTCTGTCAAGCAAAAACTAGTAAACGGATTTGGATGAAATTTGGAACGTATATAGTTTATAACCTGTTTTAACACATAGGCTACCTTTTAATCCCGTGAAAGTTGTTCTATTGGGAATACGGGTGAAACTGCGTGAAGCTACTAGTATCATAATAATATCTATCTACCTCGATGTTACTAACCCAAAATAGTACCTATATGTCTATACTAATATTATAAAGACGAAAGATTTGTTTGTTTGTTTGTTTGTAATGAATAGGCTCCGAAACTACTGGACCGATTTCAAAAATTCTTTCACCTTTGGAAAGCTACATTATCCCCGAGTAACATAGGCTATATTTTATCCCTGTATTCCCACGGGAACGGGAACTACGCGGGTAAAACCGCGGGAAGGCAGCTAGTATATTATAAACACGTGTTGCTACATTTACGATCAACCCTAATCGTAAGGATTAAGATCGTAAAAGAGGTAAATGCTCGTAAACATATTCTCTTAGGAATTTACCTCATGTTTATGTTGTTGATATTCTCTTGAGATTTATAATAATACCTTATTCTTCTTTATATTTCAATTAACAAGTTTTTTACTTGCTCAGTGGAGATGCGATCATGAAACGATATTGTTTGAAAGTTTTGTATAAAAATGGTTTATTTAAAAGAAAAAGTAAGGTGAATAGACTCATCTCGATTTTAAAAGAGTATATCTAATATCTCATCAACTATAATAATAAAGTAATTATTAGGATACACACGGGTATATGGGTTACGGGCTTATTTATATTAGGTATAATTTAAATATGATGTAGTCATTATATGTGAATCATGGTCATATAAATAAGTCAAAGTAAGACCGAGCAATAAATACCTAAAAGTAATGTATAAGTTCAAGTTAATGGAACAATGTGGGTAATACAGCCGTGACAAACAAACAACCCAATATATGTATAAGTAAAAGTAGCTCTACCCAGCTTCACCCGCGTTCCCAAGGGGTATTCAATTTTCCCAGGACAAAAAGTAGCCTATGTGTGATTTCAGAACATATTTAAACTCTGTGCCATATTTCATTGCGATCTCTACAGCCGTTCTGGCGTGAAAGAGTAATAAATATACATCCATACATACGTTCTCACAAACTTTCGTATCTATAAATAAAATATAAAATAATGTTGTGTTAGTTACACCATTTATAACTCAGGAACGGGTGAACCGATTTGGCTGGTGGGGAGGTAGCTTAGAACCAGGAGATGGACATAGGATGTTTATCCCGAGGAAATTGAAGGTCACTCGGGAACGCGGGTGAAACCGCGGGGAGCCACTAGTTTATAATATTAGTAGGATTATATAGTAACAAAGAAACACACATTGGAGCTAATAGGTGTAATAAAACAGTTATATGGATGACCTGGTTCTTGTAGTAAATAGTTATTCTATGTTGGATCTTGACTTCTCAGAGATAATTTATTTGAGATAATATAACACCCTAACGATACGAAAACGATAATCACAATAACCATTATCACGTATCCTGTACTCATTTCCAATAGATTTTCATTTAAATATTTAGAATGAAAACTTAATAAATTGGTTACGATAAAATAACCAAGAAAAAATGGGCATATATAAACGAAAATAAAATAAAACATTGTAAAAAAAACTTTGACAGAATCATCTTCATGCTGACAATTTGATCAAAGACAAAATAATACAGTTCGATATGACTATAGCTTATATAACTATACCCATAAACAAAGAAAGAGTCTTTCATAACACGATTTTAAAATAACTAGTGGCCCTCCGCGGTTTCACCCGCATACCCAGGAGATCTTCCATTTTCCCGGGATAAAAAGTAGCCTATGCCCTTTCTTTGGCTCTAGACTATCTGTGTACCAAATTTCGTTAAAATCGGTTCTGTAGTTTGAGCGTGAAAGCGAGACAGACAGAGTTACTTTCGCATTTATAATATTAAGTATATATTAGTATAGATAGCCATAGGTATTCATTTATAGAATTTAGTCTCCGTTGGAACCTGGGACTAAGTACCTATGTAGTGGCATAGCGAATCTAGACCGGCAATTAAATGCAGAGATAATATCAAAGAAAAATGTAAGCCACTACGTATGTAAGAGCCGAGCCACTGTACAGATAAATTGGTACTTTTATTACGACAAGGACACCTAAAAACTACCAACATAACCAGAGAACTACAAGTTCACTTTATTTTCTTATGTTGGTAAAATAAAATAGAGATGTGCATGTTGTTCGAAAATTACCGATATCGATTATTTAAAGCTAGAAGTACTTTAGTAACCCCATTTTGTTTAAAACTTCTTACTATGGACCTATTTATTTTATTATTAAAAATACTTATCTATTTCCATATTTAATAACTAGGTATATAACAACTTAACACCTAGATATTGTTTAATGGAGACTTGTCTTCATGATTATATAAACACTTAAAATAAATTGAATAGTAAACTACGCAATTTAATTTCTTCGCTTTTTTTTGTTTCACTTCATATCTTAATTTAGGTGCCTAACCTTAAATAATAAAAATTAACGTTTTAATAGAATCACAAATGCGTTGGAAATGACATTGTTCCGACAAATAAAGTGTAAGGTGACGAGGCAAACGGAATGCCTACGGCGATATTTTCAATCCATTACCATTAAAGTGCAGCCTCACTGCAATGACAAAGAAAAAATAAAGTCTTTGCATTTATGACAGACTAGATACCATAGTACTTATGTACGCATTCTCACCACTGGCTTTCGGTGAAGGAAAACATCATGAGGAAACCTGCATGCCCGAAATGTCACAATTAAAGGCATGTGAAGTCCGCCAATCCGCACTAGGCCCGCGTGGTGGACTATGGCCTACACCCCCTCGATGTTAGGGGAGGCTCGAGCTCCTCGGTGGAGACGTATATGAGCTGATGATGGTGATTGTAATGTCTTGTGATCGTGATTCAATATACAAACACACTTTGTAACACTGAGATAGGTATGCTGTCTGCGTGAACCAATGCACGTGCGAACTCACCTGCGGTTCGTAAGCGAATGCCACGCACATGCGTCCGCGCATACACTACATCCCTTCTTTATTTTAATTGAATTGAAATGTTTCAGTTAATAATAATAATATTTTTATATTAATAATAATATTAAATCTATTTATCTAGTTTTTACATTTAGGTTTTTTATCGTATATAATTTTCTGTTAATAATATTATTAATGTAAATATTTTATTTAGTAATTGTGGAATATATTATGAAATTAAATATAAATTATTAATTTACAATTAAGGAAATTAATATTTCCATAACAAGGTTCAAAAGCTCGATTCAATTTTACTTAATTGTAAATCTCTTTGACAATTATATAAAGAGTACAAGACAATAGACAAGGGTCTGTTGTTTCGTCATTTACGCCTAAATCACTACTATTTTTACTAATAGGTACTTTTCCCCTTAATTCCCAGTTCTCGCTATCTACTTACTGCTTTTCTGTTTACTCCTTCCCCTTTTCCTAAATAATTCCATTCCATAAAATGGAATGAACAATTTCGGATTTGCTCTAATAGGGGCTGACGTTTTAATAACTTCATCTATTACTATATGAACACCTGTTTTGTTGAAGAAAATTACTATTAACTTTTATAAGTGTTAGCGTCTGAACGCGTTATCAAATTAATTACTTATACTTCTTGAATTGATGTAAGAAACAAATCTACATTTTGGTTGTTTCCAAAAGTAACCCGTAAATATATACACTGTTTTAAAGTGTATTTGGTTAATGACTGAGTCATTACTCAATAGTATGAAAATCTAATGACTGTCTCACAAACGTTTCCCGGATAACGTCGCGCTCACCCTGCTTGGCAATAAACGGTGCGGCGTTTTCAATATTATTGGAAAATATGTGAAAAACCTAGTGAAAGGTTTTACACCATCTAAGAATAAATGCTTTAATGACCAAAGACCTGGATCTCGTTGTATGCCGTCAATCGTGATCGTCTCGCTGGATCGAGTTCATTGACAATGTGTTGGAAGCCAGTTGTGTGGAGTTTCAACTCTTCCGAGTTAATTGTTTAGTTTAAAGTCCATATTGAAAATATCGAGTCTCGATCAATTTCTATACTGTCATTGTCAGTTTCTAGATTTAATGTACGATGCAAGGAAGGGAAGGAATCCTTTGTTCACACCACTCTAATAATGTTTAGGTATATAATGTTAATATGGGAACTGTATCCCACCCAACCTATTAATATACGAAATGGTTGTGTATGTAGTCAATTTGTAACAGAATTTCTGAAGTAATATTTTGGCATACTCATGAAGATAGTTCCAAGAAGTTACTGTGTTTTTATTTTTCTTCATATGACTAATATTCATAACCGTTTCTCTATTGCAAAAGGGTCCACCCATTCTGTAAGGGAAGGATCAGTAAGAAATTTTAATTGCAATCTAAGAAACAAACCTGTTTCTTGGTCTGCAAACACTTTATCATGATATTTTTTTTTTCACGAGACCCTACTGTTCTAGTGGATCAGTATAATCAGTGTAATCGTATATAAACAATACACACAAAACACCATATGCCATCTGATTACTTGATACCCAACTAATTTATGGCCGTCGTTAGGCGAAGTTGTGAGTATCGGCTTAATCAAATGGAGTTGAACATAAGCCCATGAAAGGTTAATAACTAAATCTCAATAATTAAATTCCTACGTGTTATTATCAAAACGGAACCGTAAATACTTTTATCAGGCTCGTGAACTGGTACCAAGTAATATATTTCTTTTTCATTAAGGTCAGGTGTTGTTTGTACATAGAAGTTGAGAAGGTGTGCAAATAACTTCCATTTTAAAATAATAACTTTTTTTTGTGTATGAATAAATGCACACTTGGCGGGGGTACTGCCGTGACCCGTAATTTTTTTGGAATAGAAAATAATAATAATAAGGAGAATCAATTGATCATTAAAATCGAAGAACGGCACAATTGCTGCTAATTTTTCTATTAATTTTAACATTTGAATTCTGGAACAGGACGAACTACACTACACTGTTCCGGTTGGATTGGGTTTGAATAAACCCTAATTTATAGCCTTTTACTATCTCCACTACTAAGGGATCATTATATCGTTATAGTCAACCATTAAATATAAGAAATACTGAGAACGACCAGCGTGAGGTACCTCTAACGGCGGTTGCGACGGTTCTGGGATCGGTTCTGCGAGTTTGGTGCTCGTAGTGGAACTTAGTGGCGAGCGCGAGTTTGCGCCGGGGCGCCGCGGCCTGTCCGCTCGGGTGACGGGGAGCCGCCCGCTAGTTTATCTACGCACTCGTTGCTATAGGAAAATTCTCACGATTCACGTATTAGTAAAATTGTATCCAGCATTGGAATAATATGTCGTATACTTATGCTTCACAATTTTCTCATTGTGAAAGTCAAAAAAGATCTGGTTGACTCGTTTGGTTAAGTTTGGCTTCACAATATCTATACTAATATTATAAAGTTTGTTTGTTTGGTTGAACGCGCTAATCTCAGAAACTACTAGACCGATTTGAAAAATTCTTACGCTATTAGATAGTCCATTTATCGAGGAAGGCTATAGGCTATATATCACCACGCTATGACCAATAGGAGCGGAGCACCAATGAAGAATGTTTCAAAATCGGGAGATTTATTTTCCTGTTGAGAGCTTCCGCTGCGTACGCTGCGTAAACGGTTAAAGTTACGCTAAAATGATGTATGACAGAATTGTTCCCCTTCAAAAGTTCTAAAAAAAGTCCGCGATAGCATATGTCTATCTGTTAAGGTTGGCTCACTGTGACCATTTTTATAGTCTCAAATTTGTTCGAAAATTAAGCATTATTTGTGAAGGTGTTTTTATGAAGATTATATTAATCCTTTTCCAAATAAATACGTTATTCATAACAAGTATTTAATTTAAAACAAAACTGCCATTTACAGCACTCGATTTCAATGAATATCTTAGGAGATATCGCAAATTTAAAATAACATTGCACCAAAATAATGTTCAAGTACTGTACTGCGCGCGCCTTTATGTGCCGGGCCGGCGCGTGCAGTCATCAGTTAGCTCTGCGAGACCATCCTTTTACGTATACGAAGGGGGTTGAAAGTTAGCGTAACCCCAAAGTAACTATTCCACGCGGACGGAGTCGCGGGCAGAAGCTAGTAACTGAATAACTCGGTGGTAAAATTAGCTAAGCCTCATGACTCATTTGCTTTAGCATTTTTTCTAAGAGCTTATTGCGATTTTTCGCAACTTAATTTTGTACCTACCGACGTAACGTCAGTGTTTAGTTTTTATGTTTTATCAGGATGAAAATTCTTCAGAACTAATGTTAGTGATCATTGTTACCTTCTGCTCCTTTGTCAGGCCTTCTATGAGGATGTTACCCCAACGTTCAGAGATTTCAGTTGGTATACTTTTACCAAATGTTTCCTCAGGCTTTTAGGCTTCACCAACTTACTTACTGTTAATAACATAGTTATGTCGATCAGGATCGATCTTGTCACACTCGTTGTTGTTGTAGTCGGAATTTTAAGCAGCAAAACAAAGCTGGTTCAGCTTGTTTTTACTTTCTAGATGGTACCACGTGTCACACCACGCGTCATACACCACGTGTGACACACCACGTGTGACACACCACGTGTCACACACCGCGTGTCACACACCACGTGTCACACACCACGTGTCACACACCACGTGTCACACACCACGTGTCACACACCACGTGTCACACACCACGTGTCACACACCACGTGTCACACACCACGTGTCACACACCACGTGTCACACACCACGTGTCACACACCACGTGTCACACACCACGTGTCACACACCACGTGTCACACACCACTGATAAATAGCAATAAGGAAAAGAGATATTTATTAATGTTTTTACTAACCTCCATTACAGTAGGTAGTTAGTTACTCGCCGAAGATGTATTCGTCGTAAAATATCTTTTTGATTCAAGGTTTTGTTTACTTTCATTATCGGTCTTCTCATTTGTCCTTTTTCCTATTTTTTACCCACATTTTTTCAAATGCGCTTACGTTTGGCTCAACGTCGCTCATGTCAAAGCGTGTTTGAAGATGTTACACGCTTGCCCAGAAAATATCTATTCACTCTAGCCTTGAAAGTAACCAGATTTTATGAGTTATTATCTTAACCCTCAAATAAAAGTTACTTGAACGGACATGCATGACTCATTTTTGGGCAGCCTGTAACAAATACATTTGTTAGGAGGCCGTGGTTTTATGACATATATAAATTATAATGAAATTGCCGGGGCGCCGATCTATCTATTTATTTATACAGGTTTTATTTAAATACTTTTTACATACTTACATTTCAACAGCACTTACATAATATTCCTTAGAAATATATTTACGAGGGTACACCACAAATATAGTTGTTACCGCTCCGACAGCCGACGACGCACTAAGCGTTTCTCTGTGACGGAGCAGTATTTATACCCTCAGAAAGCAACATCAAGCGATGTTGCTAACCTCAAAATTAAATAAATAGTCCGAGTTATTAAGTTAAATGTAAACTGAAGCTGACATTGTACCCTCATAAAGCAACATCCAAGCGATGTTGCTATACTCAAAATTAAATTAATAGTCAATGAGTTATTAATAAATTGAGTTAAATGTAAACTGAATCTGACACATTTGACTTTTATTTTTGCGTGGCCTTTACTGAAAATCAGTAACAGTATTTTAACTGCATAGTCCTTTTATAATTTCGTAATAATTTATTACGTGATAAACATTTATGATTCATCATCATAAATTCAATAATATATATATCGGCGCAATTATAATAGTTTGTCATTTAAACTCATAAATTAATTATTCTAAAATCAGTAAATTAATTACCTTAAGTTTATTACGATGTCAGATTAACGTTAAACAGCAAATCACTATTTTTGTTATTGTAATGTTTCAATACTTAACCTAAAAACATGAACACGTGCACGTGAGTGGGGCGAGCACTATAAATACGACCGCATCGTCGGCGGTCGGACATTCACGTTTGAGCCGCTGGACAGTAAAGACCTCTTAGTCACGTCATTACGCTGTTCATTGAATAAACACAGTTTTGGAACAATTTATGTAGTTTTGTTTTGAAGACCCAAAAATGAGTCATCATAATGAAGACAACCGTGACGTCAGCATTGCTGACGTCACACTTTTTAAAAACACTTCGGGGGTTTTTCCCTCGTCATCTATACTAATATTATAAAGGAGTAGAGTTTGCTTGTTTGCTTGTTTGCTTGTTTGCTTGTTTGCTTGTTTGCTTGTTTGCTTGCTTGTTTGATTGTTTGATTGTTTGATTGTTTGATTGTTTGATTGTTTGATTGTTTGATTGTTTGCTTGTTTGATTGTTTGCTTGTTTGATTGTTTGCTTGTTTGATTGTTTGCTTGTTTGATTGTTTGATTGTTTGCTTGTTTGCTTGCTTGTTTGCTTGAACGTGCTAATCTCAGAAAGTACTGGTCCGATTTGAAAAAAAATTACGTGAGGCACTCGGGGACTGCCGCGGTAAAGCTATTGCATTGCATAGCATTTTGTATCAACTTATGCAATTATAATTTTATTTATTTATTTTAATAATAAACGCACTTTGTTCATTCATATTCAAAACACTTCATACACAAATTTTACAAGTACAGCTATTCACTGTTGTACATAAATACATATACACCTTTATACTCGTACTTTCTCATAAACAGCTGCTTATGTATTCGTCCGATTTCGGAGCAGCTCGTCTCGATTCGTGCGAGTTTCGTAGAGTCGTACAATACGTCTAATCGCACACAACGCCGTGTCGAAGACTGCCGAACTGAAACGACGTTAGACGATGCACGGCCTTCAAGCCACACCTCCTTGCCCGTCGGAGTGGGGGGTGTTAGGTTTTTTCGTTTCGGAATTTCTTGATTCGGTCGCCGCGCTCAGAGCCCGCGATAAAAGCTATGCAATAGCTTAACAAACAAACAAACAAACAAACAAACAAATCTTTCCTCTTTATAATATTAGTATAGATGGCGAGGCATGGGTATAGCGCTCGTTCTATCAGGACTAATATTATTATTGTTAAAGAAATTGTTAAAACTTGTTTTGAAAAGAGTAATTGCTGAGTTTATTGCCGGCTCTTCTCAGCAAAAGCAACCTTCCGAACCGAGCATTAGAGTCGACGTTTCATAAGTGCCTGTGAAGGCCTATTTGAATGAATAAATTTATTTCATTTCATTATTTCATTTCATTTCATTTCATTTATTTTGGAGCAAGTATTTTTGTTCAATTAACTTGCGTGGCCCTTTGTTTTTTTTCACCTTGCATGGCTTTTTGTTGTTTTCACCTTGCATGGCCTTTTTATTTAATTTACTTGCGTGGCCCTTTATTGTTTTTATCTTGCATGGCCTTTTGTTTTATTAATATGCGTGGTCCTTTGTTGTTTTCACATTGTATGGCCTTTAGGTATATGTATCACCTCATTATAAATTGTGCTTGTATGTGATCAATAGGGAGCTAATTTAAGTATTGCAAAGTAGTTATTATTTATGGTAAATTAGTAAAAGTTAACATACATAATGTAAGTAGGTACAATATCTTTAAACGAACTGCAATACGCTCGACATAATAATAGGTATGGGTATTCATTGGTACCGTTAGGTTGCCTACGTGCACTGTGCGGGTGCTTGTGCTTTTTTGTAGGATACATATTATAACCATACTTTTGCGTGGCCTTACTTACTTTTCATCTACTACAATGCATGGCCCTAAATTCCAATGAAGGATTGGTTCGCGTACAGACTCGGTTCATAAATTTTTTTCAGGTTACAAGCGTACTTGTTTTTTTTTTTTTTTTTTAAACCTGTAGGTTCTCACCTTTATTCTCGTCGCCACTTGTAATGTCTTGTGATCGTGATTCAATATACAAACACACTTTGTAACACTGAGATAGGTAGGCTGTCTGCGTGAACCAATGCACGTGCGAACTCACCTGCGGTTCGTAAGCGAATGCCACGCACATGCGTCCGCGCATACACTACAGTGATGATGTTGATGATGAGATACCATAGATACGTTCTACGTAAAAAATCTATGCTGTTTCTTGGTTTCATAATCCTAAAGTTTTATTATATACCTAATCTATGGAACCATTTAAATTGAACGTACTAAAATTCCTATATCAATGGATGGCACTTTATTTAGTTTTCCGACTCCTGTAGCGTATTATATCGATGTGTAAATATATACTAATTCATTCTAGATTATAATTCATAGTTTAATCACTTGAAGAGGTTAAACTGATTATTTTTCTTGTCACGCCTCAAACATCGAGTACCTACTTAATGCTAAAGGGCGATTTTATTAAATACATCATTTCTACTCCCTTTGAAGCCATAAGCCTTTTGTGACATTTTTCTTTGATATCGTTTGTTCCCTTTTACACTTAATGTTATGTGCCTCCGTTAAAAATATATTATTTTCTGAATAGTAGGTATTGTAAGATTTTATAACAGACGATGGATTTCGTAGATAATTTATTAATTTATCAGTAAAAGGCCGGCAAACCCATTTATGTGACCACTTGCTTCAATCACAATCACTCTAGGTGGAGTTTCATAGGATTATTTAAGTTTGAATGGTCGGTCTAAACTATTTCAGCACTTGATTAAGATTGTAATTGATTTATCGTCGAACGATAATATTTATACAATGAAGTGAAGTGAAGATTGGAATTGAATCAACATAAGCATCTTTGCATATAACAATGTTTGTCTTTTTTAATAAGGGCAGACAAAGGCGTTATAAATCAGATATCGGTCAATGGCCTTTAGCCATCGATTCAATCAATATTATTATTGTTAACATTTATAAGTATGTATCTAAAAACCTCGTGTCTGTATAAAGAAAAAAAAACATACCTATGTGAAGCGGACTAATTCACCGATCCTTAACGACTAAAGCCGCTCCCGAATTTCTTTTTCAGATTTTTAGTGATTATTTACAGTAAATCTACTATATTATGGAAAAACTTAAAGGAAAAGAAGAGTTACAAAGAAAACTCCGAAGATTCCAATGGAAAATCGATCGACTTAAAGATAAATCTCCAGGTTAGTTGCGTGCATGCGCACGCCCATTTTTTCCTTTCTTTTCAGTTTTAAAGTACTAAGAATATCAAAAATGAAGAATTATATGGATTTCCAAACATATTTAATGATGATTGTAATAGTTATCGCTGTGCTGTTACGAGTACCGGGTAACTTTATTTACATTCTAAAATCAAACCGGCTTGATCCGGACTGAGGCCATTTTGAAAAACTATTTCATAGCATATAAATTGGCTAACATAATACAACAAATACATATTTGTGCCAATAGGTAATTGACTTACCTCCTCAGATATTTCTTGGTTGTCGCTATGCTTATTGAGTATCGGACAATATACGTAATGGTAAAATTTGTTGGTTGTCGCTATGCTTATTGAGTATCGGACAATAATGGTAAAATTAATTTAGAATGGAAATGTCAAACAAATCGTAGTGACACGTTATTGCTATACCTACTGTTACGAGTATCGAATAACTACAGGTCAGAATTGTTGACAATATAAGAGTCACACATATATTTTCTGAACCTAGTCATCAAGTTTTTTGTTCACCAAGTGTTCAGATACCAGAATTCTTCAGAAATAACATCAGAGAGACAGAGACTGAGACTCCTATTAGTGTGGAATCAGTGCTACCTTTACATCTGAAGATACAGGCAGTAGAAATTATTAATATAATAGAAATAGATGCAGAAATCTTGAAAGATTGGGACCATAGAAGAAGAAATAGAGTGGGCTCCCAGCTTATGTAGAAATATCTTAGCGCTGGACACCTATATTGACCAAGGTTGCTAAGAAAGTAGAAAAGATACTTCTTCTAATGCTATACACCCCATTTATCAATATCCCAACATTGATACCACCAAAGTAAAACCAGAATTTAAAAGGCCATAACCGAACCAGTTAAATGCTGAGATAGTGTTATAAAAAGCCAACAAAAGTATGGCTGCAACATTAACAGTGGCCCAACCACATGCTTACAATGTTTTTCTATTCTTAATCGAACCTTTGGGTTGATGACATAAAACTTTAATGATGTTGTTAAAGTATTATTTGACATTATTGTAAATGAAACTTAAAGTAGCAGACCTCTTATTTAACAGGTTGTTAATAAGCAAATGAAAGACTCCTTAAAAGGAGATCTAGATGAATTTATTTTGGGAAGAGTGTATACATAGAATAAAATAATCCAAAGCATTGCATAAGTCTCCAGTAGACTTGAAAAATTAATAATGTCACACCTAAACTATACCACTTAAGTCTTTAAACTAGTGGGCCCCTACTCTGTAGTACAAACACACCAACTGCAGTTCCAGGAACAAAAATCAGTGTCATGCCAGGAGAGAGAAGGTGATAAATATAGCTACCCAATACAAGAAAACGCTATCACCACCTGCCCACCATACAACAACACTACCACAGGTGGAAGTGAAACATTAGGTGGGCAAATTAAAAATTTTCATAGTGAAATGGAAATCATGAACAGATGACCCAGTAATATATGGTATACGGTTATATGTGTATATAAGAATTTTGCAAAACCCCATCCCGGGGAATATTCTGCTTAAAACAATTTTTAGAGAAAATTGTTATTATTAATAAGAATTCTGGCTATTAAGCTTTGCTGTTGCTTATGACAGGATCAGTATTCAAAAAGATCAAGATATTGCCTTGGCTCTTTTCTTGAGGATAAATTATACCAATTTACTGTTTGTGTTTTAAACCAAAACACAGATCGTTGACGTCACACTCACGGCTGCTAAGCTAAAGTGGAACTGGGCAGGCCATGTCTGCCGCATGCCGGACGAAATGTGGGCAAAAATAACGTCTAACTGGGTCCCAGAAAACGGCAAACGAGATCGCGGCAGACCTAGGCGTAGATGGCGGGACGAGCTAGACCACTTCTCAAAGGAGTGGTCCAGCAAAGCTCTGAACCGAGAGGAGTGGAGGAAAGATGGGGAGGCCTTTGCCCTGCAGTGGGACACTACAGGCTCATAATAATAATAATACTGTTTACTTGTACTGAAGGTGTAAGTACACTTTTTCTATCAGCAATTAGAAAAAGAGGTATAAAGGTGGTGCAGTACCTTGACAATAATGACAATACATGTATATTATACATGTTATTATATATTATACATTGTATAATAACAAATTGTCTTGTTCAGAATTTTGAAATCAAGTTAATTATATCATAGATTTGGTTACACTAAAATTGTACAGCACAAATAGTACAAACTCTTGGGTTCTCCTTTTAATACTCACCATATAGTCATCAAATGTACATATGTACATTTAAATTGACCAAGACAAGATATTTAGGTGCTTAGAGCTACTATCAAAACTTAAATCAAGTTTTTCAATTACTTTTTTAGCTCAAGTTATAGATTGACCATAAGTCTGTCCAGCTATTAATATTAAATATGGTTATAATCTGTATGATTGTGACATAATATGGAAATTGACTGTTGTCAAGTTGTTGTAAGTTGTGATCCACTGGCATTTTTTATATAAATTGGTTAGCTGGAATTTAATATCAACATTTTTAATAATGTTTTCAAAGTCAATATGGCAGGTGAGTAAAACACAAAACAAATGGATTTATTCATCCTACACAGAAATAATGTTGCTAGTTTTAGGTCAAGCAGATTGGGAACTTAGCAACTAATATGTTAATCAAATAATTAACAAGTATTATTTGATACTTCTACAAATGACTGGTCAATCTTTTATTTCTATGTTATTTCCACTTTTTTCAATGACTTCAAAATGCATTGATAAAATTGTTCAGCCACTACTATGGGAACCTAACATTAATGAATGTACTTTTCTCCGGCATAGTTTTTATGACAACATAGTTAAGTGAAGATGCGGTAGACAATTATTTGCTCTACCTCGAACTGCGAGATAACATACTGCCATACAAATGAAATAAGTACACACTTATGGTTAATATTCAGAAATAATGAATTAACTTGCAGAGAAGTATTATAAAGGTTTGTCATTTGATCTCTGCCAGGTCAGCCTTGTTATTATAGTTGTGTTCTCCTATTGATAGGTACACATAGTACCATTATAAATTATTTTGAGGATTCTTTAAATAAAGACCAAGTCAAACTAAGCATTTAACGCACATGGAATGTGTCTAAGGTGTTATATTATTTAGATTTAAATTCATTTATTGCTTAACTGTGGCTTATCTATACTATAATATTATAAAGTGGAAAGATTTGTTTGTTTGTTTGTTTGTTTGTTTGTTTGTAACGAATAGGCTCCGAAACTACTGGACCGATTTCAAAAATTCTTTCACCCTTGGAAAGCTACATTATCCCCGAGTAACATAGGCTATATTTTATCCCTGTATTCCCACGGGAACGGGAACTACGCGGGTAAAACCGCGGGGAGGCAGCTAGTTATAAGATATACCAAATATACAATATTTGGTTTCAGCACATTACTGTTTCTCAGCATGAAAATAGATTGAAATTCATTTATTGCTTAAGTGTGGGTCATTAGATGTCAATATTTTAACAATATATGGTTCCAGCATATTACTGTTTTATGACATGCAAATGCTTGCATGTCAATTGCTTAAGCAATGCTTAAATGTGGGTTATTAGAAGATGACATTCTTTTTACAATATTCGGTTTGGTTTGTTTTTCAACATGCAAAAGTAAGACACATAGCTACTATTTTGTTAAAAAATTAATAGGCCGAATGTCAGATCTCATGCTAAGTAAAACTAAAAATTTAATTATAATTAGAGATTAAATTATTATGAACAAATTACAATAACACTGGTCAACAGTGATTTTGTTGCTTTGATATATGATTATTTTTGGATATCTTACAATTCAGGAATCAATAATTAATTTTGTAAGATTTGCTCTTGTTTTACATATCTTTCTTTTACACTGTATTTCAACATAAGGATATACAAAAATCATAAAAAGGACATGAACATATTCAGTACTTTCTTGAATACATTCGTAATCTGAGCATACCATCTTACATATAAACCTTATTATTTCAATATCTCTATTAAAACACTTCTGGACAAGGTATTTTGACATATACCTGCCTAATAATTGTTATATAATTCCTTGTTAGATTTAGGAATTTATTTTATATTTATCTGTGTTAAATAAACATATATAATATATTATTTCCTATACAGAAAGACAGATTTACATCGAGAGATCCATCTCTCTGAGCTATCAGTTAATAATGCTCTATGAATAGAGGTTTCTAGGTTGTCCACGAATTCACATTGCATATTGCTCTTACGCATTGTTTTCAGTGCTATTGCATGCTTTTTTGATACTTTCCTAATTACCCAAGTCAATTCTCAAGTTAGAAGGTTAGTGATATTGATTCTGACTGTCTTGAAGATAATGTAATGTATATTCAAACACGTAAACTATTGAGAACATCCACACCCAATGGGATGCAACTACTAATTAGAGTAATTTTTTAACAGACAGATCATGGATATGTACAGGACACGGTTGTTGTTGATCATTTGAATATTTCTAAATGATTAGCGGAGTAGGGGACCTTGGGGTTCACTGAATCATGGGTCAGAGCGGATCGATTGCTATAGTTTCGTATGTATTGCACGCACACACGTAAGCGCGTGCGACGTTGCCCCTCTGTCATCCCTCCGTTCGCCAAACTAGTGAGCCACGCAGCATCGAAGCAGGAAGTTGCGTCGCGAGCGCTCCGTCAGTAGGTAAGTCCGAAAGTATTTTATTTCGTCTTTTTCTAAAATGTATAGTGGTCCACAGAATTGGTTCTGGGTTATTTGGATTTCATGTAGATATTGTCTAATGTATTAAAATTCATGTGAATGGTCTATCTTTGTAACAAACTATTGCTTTAATATAATTTTTTTTATTTCGTATATTATACATGGATGGGGAACAGCGAATCAACATGGTTTGGGTTTCAGTGGATCACGATCCACTGTGACCCACAAAATTATGAAGTTATGCTGACCAAATATTTCTTTCTTTTTAGATAAAATGCCTCGAAACAGGGTTCGTAAGACCACCATAGGGCTCCATAGTGAGGCCGATATGCGAGCTGCCTTACAATTGATATCCTGTCGACGGGTGATCTTCTGGCGTATGTCACTCACCTTTGGGGTGAGGCGATGGACAGGCATGGGGAGTCGATGACTATTAGTCTCGATATCTCCAAAGCCTTCGATAGGGTCTGGCATCGTGCGCTACTTTGCAAGCTTCCGGCCTACGGCTAGCCGCCTCGATTGTGCAACTGGGTTGCCAGCTTTCTGCATGGGCGCCGTATCCGTGTCCTCTGTGACGGCCAGTCGTCGAGGTTCCTCGAGGTGAATGCTGGTGTGCCTCAGGGGTCCGTGTTGTCGCCCACGCTTTTTCTTCTGCATATCAATGATATGCTTACTTTTGGGAGCATTCATTGCTATGCAGATGACAGCACTGTACACGGGCGATATCTCGGACACCCTGCGGCTAAGCAAGCCGATACTGAGGAAGATAGGCGAACACTTGTTGCTGAGCTGGACCGGGTTCTGAATTGCATCTCGCATTAGGGGACCCTGAGGCCACTAAGACTCTTGAGTCACTGCAATTACGCAGAGACGTGGCCTCAATGGCTGTCTTCTACCGCATTTATCACGGTGAGTGCTCCGAAGAGCTCTTCCAACTAATCCCACCCTCCCCTTTCCTATCCCGAACTACACGTGCTGGGTTAAGGTGCCACTCATATACGGTAGAACAGATACCGTCACGCACCAAACGGTTCGGCGCCTCCTATCTGTGCTGTTCTATTAAGATGTGACTCCTTACCAGTCCACGTGTTTCCTCCACTTATGATCCTGGGTCCTTTAAGCGGGGCGTGAAAAAGCTGTTCTCTAGGCCGTCAAGGTGAGGGCCATCATGCCACATTGCTATGCCGGCGTGGGATGATGGCCACCAGTAAGGGACTCCACTGACTGCTTTCCATCAGGCAGCGTGGGGTCAATTTGTGCGGCAATTAAAAAAAAAAAAAAAAAGGTACCTGTAGTAATTTTGAGACTTATTATTGTTTATAAAACTTCTGCTTTCTTATGAAAGAGAAAAAATGATCATTTTTTAAGCTAAGAACTATTTAACATTAACGTTTGAGTGTAACAGAAGTACAAAATAAATGTTCCTATATAAATGATTCTAGTATATTGTAAAACATGAAAAGACCGTGATTTGAAAAGTTTATGATTAGTAATAAAGCGATCTCGTAAACTAAACTGTATTGCAATAAGTGGAGGAGCTAAATAAATATATTTTTATTCTTTCTTTCTTGTTTTGATACATTTTATATCCTCATGATTCAATGAACCCCATGCGATTCATAGTACCCAACACACTGATCCATTGTTACTCATTCATGGGTTACAGTGAATCACTTTCCATTTTTTTTAAAAAGAGCATTTTTTGTTGTTTTTTATGGAGTTGCAGTCTTTTAACCCATTGATTAACATAATTAAATAAATGCACTAAAGTTTTATCGAAAAATAATCTACTGACAAGTTAAGATGTGGCTGTAACGTCACTTACTAAAAAAAATGCTCCACTGTACCCCATGCTACCCTACATACAAAGTTGCAGTCATAACCATCATATATTTACTGATAATAAATAATAATAATAATAAAATAAATATCCTGGGACATTTTTCACACACGGCCAATCTGATTCCAAATTAAGCATCAAAGTGAGCTTGTGTTATGGTAACCAGATAGCTGATATACTACATATACTACTTTTAAATATATACTTATATATATATTTACATCCAGACACAGGACAAACAGACATATTCATGCATACAAATGTTTGTCCTGGGTGGGATTCGAACCCACGACCCGCGGCTTGATAGTCACTAACCACAAAGCCAACCGGGCTGTCAACCGGGCTGGCTGATAAATGCTTTGTAGTTAAAACATAGCTTGTTTTTTCTTAATATGTTTTTAATTTACATATTTCCAAAAGTAGTAGTGCCTTTATATAAATAAATACTTTAATACACAAAAGTATAAGTAGGTATATACTTTTATAAAATATCTAATTGTACAACTAACTTTGAACATCTACATTGTTAATTCTTCATCATCGAGGACGAGACTACAACTGGTATAATTGAACAATCAAACTAGCTTACCTGTAAGCGACGTTCGATTGAGATTATTCCTGTTGTAGTCTCGTCCGAAGATGATGAGTCCCACCCACCCATTTCCAGTTGCTGATGAATCACAACGGCCCTCGAAGGTTGTACTAATTAGATACCACGTTGGCTGTTAACTAAATGAAGACCATAGATAATGTAGCGGTAAGCTGTCATAGGGAGCGTTCTAGTAGCAATTTTTTTTATTTAAACTTATGTGGCGCCCTCAGGTAACCGGGAACATACTACATTGTTAATTCTTCATCATCGAGGACGAGACTACAACAGGAATAATCTCAATCGAACGTCGCTTACAGGTAAGCTAGTTTGATTGTTCAATTAGTCTTTCATAATACATACTTCCAGGCAAATAATTACAGTGTTTAAATAAGTTTTAGGCATGTTAATTGTTTATTTAATTTTAAGTTATTATTATTTACGCTACTTTAAATATCAGCGTTATATAAAAAAAAACACCCAATCATTTAGACTACTCACAGAATACAGTGTTGTATCGTAAATCTTTGTATCATTTATCACTTTGCAACCGTAATCAACAAAATGAACCGAGAGTAACCATTACCCTGTTTTTTTCCTAAATCCAATAAGAAATACTGTCGTCTGTGCACCGTCATTAGTTAGCACGAATTCTGAATAATAATCCGACTCATTTATCAAGATCTCTCTGTTATACGAAATTGAACTCTCTATAGTAGAATGTGAAAATGTTCAGTAAAGCTTTGCGGGTCCATGTACTGCGGCTGCTGGGAACTGAGAAAGTTTCTTTGACTCCGCAATTCAGGAAATCTTCACAGCATTTTAATTTCGTTTGAGCAAAGTAAACAAGGTGGTTTTAGGTATTGTTTTGTGAAAAGAATGAGATAAATATGATTGTAGCATCTTGTTACACGTTTCATTTTATTGCTAGTGCTATGCAGGTATTTGCAGTTTATTTAATGGAAGGTGGTGACCAGTGCATGTTTGCATCTATACTAATATTATAAAACTTAAGAATTTGTTTGTTTGAACGCGCTAATCTCAACAAATACTGTTTCGAATTGAAATATTCTTTGTTTCGAATAGCCTATACCTATATCGAGAAATGTTATAGGGTATAACTAAAACGGGGTATATATAGGCATAAAGATGGATTTAAATAAAACGAGAGACCTGACGCTGATGATGTTGTTGTTGAAAGTCTTGTCACTGTAGTTTTCCTACCTCTCGTACCTTTTTAAACATAAAGGCAGTGCAATAGAGAAAACAACGTAATAAATAAATGAAAATCGATTAATCAGTTTAGAAGCTTTGATTCTACAAACACAAGGTACTCACTCACGTTAAAATTTTGACACCACTCTAGTCTCTGGGATTAAAATGTAAGTCAAACAAAATTTGTACGTAAATATTATATTCAGGTTTAAGGAGCAATATGTATGAAGTTTCTTATTTAGAGTTACGAATAGAAACAATAAAATATAACGAAATATATTAGCTTTATTTGATTAAGCGGCTTTTGTAGTCGCATCATCATCAAAATCATAGTAATTGATACTATTAGTCACGCATTCATGTGATCCGTTAATAATTCCAGAATCCTGTGTAACATTATTCAACTCCACATTGCTATTTAAAATATTATTTATATTTGTTGGGTATTCTATGTTTTCACCAATTGTTCTCGAGTCAAGTCTGGAAGCTGTATTGTGGTAAAATATATTATTTAAACTTGTCAGATTTAAAAATGTTCCATTCAGGTGCCGTCTGAAAATAATGCATGGTCCATATCTGTAAAAATAACACATCAGTGTTTCAATGATTTCAGTAAACCTTTACGTTAATAATATAGCGACATGGACTAAACGATACTTGGTTATATTATGGGCACTTCAGTCGATTTCAGAAACTCACAAAAGCTTTAATGTGACCGACAATATGAATACTAAGGTATAATTATTTTATACACACTGCCCATTGGCAATTGATTCAAAGACTATATCACAAACATTACAGTTTTTCCCTTTGATTTAATACTCATATTAAAAGGGCATTGAACAATTTTTTGGCATCCAAAACTTAGCTAAGGCTCTAGAAGTCAAAGTTGCTGAAGCTACAAGCGGTTCAGAAAACAGATATCAACTGAGAAAAAAACGGCCAAGTGCGAGTCGGACTCGCGCACCGAGGGTTCCGTACAAACCTGCAAGGTTTACAAAGTTCGTTCATTACGACAATTAATAACGTTAAGTAATAAGTTTATATTTATTAAGAAATATATATTTTGTAATGTAACTAAAAATTTAAGGTTTTCGGAATTTTTCCTTTATGTGTGCTATAAAACATTGCTTCATGCCAAATTTCAAGATTTTAGGTCGACTGGAAGTACCCTTTAGGTTTTGATTCCCTTGTGAGTACTTGCGAGTTTCAAAATATGCAGCTTAAATTGCTGTTTCTTTTGATTGCGTTGACATAGAAGTTTGATTTTGTTACAGCTTAAAGGTATTATAGACCTGAGTATTTGGTATGAATTTCAATTTAATACCTCTACGCGTTTATGAGGAAATGGGTAGTAAGTTTAAAATTATTAAAAAAAAATATATTATGTGATGTAACTAAAAATTTATGGTTTTCGTAATTTTTCCTTTATCTATGCTATAAGACGTTGCTTCGTACCAAATTTCAAGATTCTGAGTTCACGGGAAGCACCCTGTAGGTTTTGATTCCCTTGCAAGTGTCGAAAATTTGCGGCATAAACGGCTGTATCTTTTGATTGCGTTGGCTTAGAAGTTTGATTTTTTCACAGCTTCAAGGGACAGTAGACCTGAGTAATTGATATAAATTTCAGCTTCATACCTCCACGCGTTCCTGAGTAAAAGGGTCTTGACAGACGGACGGACGGACAGACGGACAGACGGACAACAAAGTGATCCTATAAGGGTTCCGTTTTTTCCTTTTGAGGTACGGAACCCTAAAAATGAAACCAGCATGAACACACATACATAATACAAATATTGCTGGTTAAATAATAATAAATAAATACCTGACAATAGTAATAGGTTTTTGATTATATCTCTGTTTATGATTAATGCAGTTCAATCTGCATATATTTGTAAATGTCCTATTATTACTTCCGCAAACTGGTGCGTAAATCCTCTCACAATCTTTGCATCCAAGATTTTGGATATGAGGCAGGTTATCCACTGTTTTTGAATATGTATATCCTATAATAATAAGAACTGAAATAAAAGAAAGAAATTGAAAGTTACCTTAAATAAGTATGTAAGTGTAATTTCATATGAATGTAACATCTAACTGTAAATGTAACTAATGCAATATTACTTAATGCGTGTTTGTGGTCGCACTCGAATACCGATAGGTTCGACCATATAAATGTTTCTTTTTGTATATTTGGTTGTCAGAACGCAGTCTCATAAAGTGAAGTACCCCCCCCCCCCCCCCATACCCATTTTTCACAATTTTAGTATGTTTGTATAAAGAAATAATTTTATCGATTTTATAGAAATGAAGTATTTTATATGAAGCGTCTAACTTTGACATTTCACTCTTAAGGCAGAACGTTTGCCAGATCAGCTATAATAATAATAGTGAGCACGTAACATTATACAATAATTTTATTATATTTTATTGAAGTATCATATGTTTAAAATATTTCCAATTGCAGTAAATACAGGTAATAGAACATATTTACTAAAGTGGAAACCGCTGTTGCGGTTACAAATTGCAAGCCTAACATTTATTTTATAACACGAAATTAACACTTACATTACAATAGTCACTATTAACAGAATATAGAAATAATCTACATTATGTAATGAAATAATAACAGTTCACAGATCACATCTACTTAGATATATATTTTTTGATGATTCTGCGTTTTTGAATTTGTCTTTTTGTTTGTGTAGCTTTAAAAAGCTTTAAAAAGAAGTAAGTTAAGTATGTATGTAGATCATGTATGTGTATCAGTTACCTTGTTTTTGCATTGGTGGGCTTAGTAAAAATAAGATATAACAGGTAAAGATATAACATAAATATGTTTAAAAGGGTAACGTAGGTATAACGATCGACATCAATTTAGACACTGTCTAGAAGTTATATTATATTTATATTATATTATTATAATAAAAAAAGATTACTATGAATACGCAAAGATTTAAAAGTACAAGCATAACCTTTCATGAAAATGTTTATCGGAAAATTTATTTATGTAATAAAATTAAATATACACTTACGCACGAAAATCATTTTTCTATTTTTCTGTGCCTAACGTAAATATGAAGCAAAAAACGTCCAGTTTTTAGGGTCTTAATTAAGTTTCATGGACAATTTAAAAGACATTTATTACTGTAATAACTTTTTGTTTGAATTGCTTAATTGTACTTTAAACGTTATTTTTTTTATTGCTACCTGCGCCCGTGACTTTGTTTCTGTTGTTTTTTCCATTGTTCATTGGTGCGATAGCGGTTTTATATATTTTCTGTGAAAAAATCGAGATAAAGAGACTTAATGAAATCTCCTCGCAATTGTTTTTGTTTTTAAGCTGTACCCGCGTCGCGCTAAATCCAATAAAATGTAAGTTTGTTTATTCCTTGTTTGATTGTCCTTCACTTAGTAATAAATCAATATAAGTTATAGACTACAGTAATCAGATGTTACTGAGATATACGATGGTGTTTACTACCAGAGAGGTATCATCATCGGCTCGTACACGTCTCCACCGAGGAGCTCGAGCTTCCCCTATCAATGAGGGGGTCTAGGCCATAGTCCACCACGCGGGCCTAGTGTGGATTGGCGGACTTCACATGCCTTTGATTGTGACATCTCGGGCATGCTGGTTTATTCACGATGTTTTCCTTCTCCGAAAGCCAGTGGTGTGAATCCGTACATAAGTTTTTTTATAAAACTTAGAGGAACGGGCCCGGGTTTGAACCTGCACCCTTATGATTGTGAGTCGGTGCATTACCCACGGAGCCACCACGGCACCAGAGAGGTATAAAAACAATAAATGATAAGGTTCATGTACCTACTTCTTGAGTAGTATTTCGTAATATTCTTTACGTAAAAAGAATGAAAATAGTTCGTAGCATACCTATCAGTTTATTTCTACATCTTCGAGGTTTGATTTTCACGGTTATATAAAGTTTTTGCCCGGGTGTATGTGTAATTATTTACAATAAATCATTGGGTTATTGTAATGAAACTGTAGGCGCGAGATAACTCCTCTGTAAAAACCTACTTTAAATATAAGAAGAGAAGATAGAGAAAATTAAACTAATGGAAATTAGTTAGACTAGGTATAATATGGAAAATGCATAAAACTAAGTATTTTAGCGTTTCACGTTAAAGTTACTACTATTATGAATGCGAATGTTTGGCCGGGTTTTGATACTCAATCACCGATAGGATGGTCTGGATAAAATTAGTAATGTTCAGGAGTAGGTACCTACTATATAGAAAAAATTTTAATGTTTTTTTTTTATACCACAAAGGTGGCAATCAGGCATACAGTCCGCCTGATGGGAAGCGGTTACCGCAGCCTATGGACGCTTGCAACACTAGGGGCGTTACTCACGCGTTGCCGACCCTGTAAAAATCTCTTCACTCCCTTCTTGAAGAACCCCATACTGTACTCCATTGGGAATACCATGGCGGGGACCATGGTATTCCCAATACATTTCCCCTAAGCTCGTAGAGTGGAAGGTATAGCTAATAACGAAGGAACAAATTACATAATACCTACTCAAGATAACGTCTGTCATGCGAAAATTATAATTATAGTAGATATACCTATATGAAATGCCATGACATGAAATGCAATCTGGAATTGTGAGTAGAAATATTACGCTGAGCGACCGCAGAATGGGAGAGTTGCTGTTAGGCTAGTGTATTTGGTCCTAAGCAATATAAATAATTATGATTAAATAAACTATAATAATAAATAAATATCCTAGGTAATTTTCACACACAGCCAATCGGAATCCAAAGTTAGCTTCAAAGTGAGATTGTGCTATGGTAACCAGATATATATAGGTATGTACTACTTTTAAATTTTTTATTTCCGTAGAAATTTACATCCAGACTTAGACGAATTTATTTAATGGTAATTAGATGGCTGATATAGAATTTATTTTTTTGTAGCTTTAAAGTAACCCCCAAAGCCAACCGGCCGGTTTTTAATAGTCATTTACTCTTGACGAGCTTTAAAGTAATTTATATATTGACAGCCCGGTTGGCTTTGTGGTTAGTGACCCTGACTCTCAAGCCGCGGGTCGTGGGTTCGAATCCCACACAGGACAAACATTTGTATGCATGAATATGTCTGTTTGTTCTGGATGTGTGTTTGTGTTGTATGTTTTAAAAGTATTATATGTAGTATATCAGCTATCTGGTTACCATAACACAAGCTTCATTGGAAGCTTTCTTTGGAATCAGATTGGCCGTGTGTGAAAAAATGTCCCAGGATATTTATTTATTTATACATATATATACTGTTATCAAAATTCAATCGTCAATCAATTCAAATAAATTTTTTTGACAAAAAGGGTGTTCAAGTGTATATGCAACATCCGTACCGAGAATACTTTAACAACGAAGCGATACATCGCGTTGCAAGAATTATATCGCAGGCGTTATTACCGAACGAACAATAGAACGGGTTTGCTTGCTCCGAAGCGCAATAGCACTATGTACCACGCAAAGCAAAAGTATAATTATAAACTAGTTGCCCCCGCGGTTTCACCCGGGTAGAGGACCTTATATTTTATAGGTAGCTTTTCCATGCTCTGGTCTATATTTCATCAATATCAGTTCGAAGCGCAATTGCTCTGTGTACTGTGCAGAGCAAAATTATTATGGTAAACCACCTAGGTATAACTTTCCCGGGATAAAAGGTAGCCTATATCCATTTTCAAGCTCAACTCTATATTTTATCAAAATCAGATGCGTTTCAGGTGCTTTTGGCGTTAAGACGTAGGTAACAGGCAAATAGCCTATAATAGCAAATAGCCTAAAATATAACCTACTTCCTATATTATATTAATAATATTAGTAGGGTTGTTACCGTGTATAATCGGAGCCAAGTCTCATACTCTGATTGGAATGTGGTTTAAATCAGTGAAACGTTAATTTAGATACATATATTTGCGAACATAATAATCTCGAAGCCAGATCGGCGTTATTGCAATTATTATTAGTTTAATATGTGATGTTGATTTTATATGCTCTGTCAGATTCGTTTATATGCTAACACTTGAGAGGTCCGCTGCTCCGAGGCCGCAGAACTTCATTTTCATTCGAATGCTATTTAAAGTTAATTTAACGGTACAGGTGTTGCGGCGCGGCATGGACCTCCTGACTTAATTGTGTACTAGTAAATAGCGATTGGCGGCTTTGTTGCTCGTTATAAATAGTCAGGCGCTTAAAAATAATATTGTATGTAGGGTCCGCCATTAACTCATTCGCATTTCATCGCTCAAGAGCATAGCAACTAATTTTATAATATTTATATCTCGCATTACATTATTGGAAACTATACAGTTTTTTATTTGGCACCATTATGTTTATGAAGACATAACATGGTGGCCCATGAGGGGAACTAAATCAAGAATCCGCGAAAACCAATATAAATAGTGCAAAATTGTGATGAACAATAGCCACGGCGTCTAAGCTGATCGGACGAATATAGGAGCCATCCAGTGGAAAATTTTAAGCCACAGAGTTCCAGTGAAATAGCTGCAAGCCAGGATTAGTAAGGAATCCCGGGATCGAGCAGTGGTACAGCTAAAGTACCACATCGTGCCGCGACATTCACCCAAAGATAAGTGTCCTTCCGTTCCGTCATCACAAAATTTTACCTAAACACCTAAATACCTATAGAATCCTTTATAACTATTTTGAATACTAACCATCTTGTGCAAATAAACGTATTTCGTTGCTTTACAAAGCAAATTTAATGTAAAAACATAGAAATTGCATCATCATTTTATGTCACACTACCTACATATAAAAAAAAATATCTAAAATTGTTCAGTTTTTATTAATTTAGCTTAAAAATAAGCTAATTATATTCAGATATCTACACTTTTAATATATCAAGTCTATAATTTCGATCTTTGTGCCAAATAGTTGCATTTTCGTTAGAGTATTTCATGTACAGTACAGGTAATTTTGTTTTCTAAATTATTTTCTTAACTATTTATCGCAGACAATATTTATATATAATCTAGTAAATATATAATACTTATCGTACATTGCGATACTTTCCAGGTTATACCTTGTTAATTACCTACTGCCCGCCGGCACTGGCTGCCTGCCGTACCGAGTGCAGCGAGCATTGAGTCGTTTCGTGCGGCAAGTGTCACCGAGACGAGGAACGTGAGCCATTCAATTTTATAAAACTAGTATTATTATTTGAATCTCAATCTATCTTTGCCTTCTCTTCATAATGTCGATTGTAGATAAACAACGTTACAAAGAATTGATTACAAAAAGAGTATCTGCCAAAGGACAGATAACAAAATTTAAGAATTATTTAAATGCTATTTCGAACTTGAAAGAATTAACTGATATTCAATTGACTGAGTTGAATTTAAGGCTGGCAAAGTTTGAGGCATTGTCGGTTAGGGTTGATGACTTGCAAAGTGAAATAGAGGTTGTAGATCCGTCAAACATTTCGACTGAAATTGATGAGCGTGAAAGTATCGAGCGGGATATAATAATAAATATTGCTACTGCTAAGAATTTAGTCGAGACATTTTCTAAAAAAAGGGAAACCGAACGACGTAATTCTGGCCACGATACCTCGTGTTGTGTCGATCATCAACAACATGAGATAGGCCTAAAGCTTCCGCAGATCCAAATAGCCAAGTTCGACGGTGCATATTTTCGTTGGTTGGAGTTTAGAGATACGTTTGAGAATTTAATACATAATAATGATCGCATCTCACCTATCAATAAATTCCATTATTTAATATCATATTTGCAAGGCGATGCCGCTAGAATCATTTCTAATCTCGAAGTTTCTACTTCAAATTATTCGGAAGCGTGGAATTTATTGTGTGCTCGGTACAATAATAAAAGAATACTTATAAATCATCACTTAAATTCATTGTTTAATATCAAACAGCTTCCAAGGGAATCAGAGAGGTCTTTGAGATTTTTGGTTGATCATGTAACCAAAAACTTGCGCGCGTTATGTAGCCTCGGCCAACCAACGGACAAATGGGATGTTTTAATTATATTTATGTTGACTTCTAAACTAGATAGCAATACTTTACTAAAATGGGAGGAATACCGTAACAATATAGAAGGGGACGTACCTACCTTAGATCAATTTTATAAATTCATGATTGATCGTGCTGATGTACTCGAATCTTTATCTCGTAATCGGTCTGAGCATAACATTCTTAAGCCTTCCACACATTCCTCTCAAAACAATAATAACAATAACAATAATCACAGACATTCATACACAAAATCATTTCCAAGTTTAAATAGTAAAGGTCATACCGAGAGAAGACCCGTTAACTTCACCTGCATCATATGCGATGAAGGTCATAGGATATATGACTGCCCTACTTTCAAGTCCAAGGGCATAGATGAAAGAATGATGGACGTGGCCAAATTCAAGCTTTGTGTCAATTGTTTAAGGCAGGGTCATGCTGATCGCGACTGCCGCATGGGGCCTTGTCGCGTGTGCAACAAGAAGCATAATAGCTTACTCCATCGTCCATCATCTTCTGCTAATCACCTTGTCGCTGTTGACGAACAGGACGAGACAATCGTTAGCTACTCGAATCAATATACAAATCAAATTCTATTATCCACTGCCTTGATTGAAGTATCGGATCCAGTTAGCCAGCTAAAGGTTAAAGTCCGTGCTCTGTTAGATTGCGGCAGTCAATCATCTTTTATTTCTGAGTCCCTAAAGACCAGATTGTCATTGAAATCGAACCTCATTGACCCGCTAAAGGTTATAGGTATAGGAAATACAGCTGCCTCCAAAGTAGTTGAAAGTTGTAATTTGCAAATAAAATCTATAAACACAGATTATAGGGTTATGTTTACATGTCTTATTTTAAAAGATTTAATAGGTTGTTTACCAAAAACACCTATCAACATTAGCTCTTTAAAGTTGCCAGAAGGAATTGAATTGGCAGACCCAATGTTTCATCAGCCAGGTCCAATAGATATCCTAATAGGTGCCGATCTATTTTGGGACATTTTAGGCAATGAGCAACGTTCGCTAGGTCTAGGTACTGCCAATGTCAAGTTAAGAAACACCAAATTAGGCTGGATAGTATCTGGCCCCATACATTCAGTATTATCGAATAAAATCATACATTGTAATCATGCCGTCATGATTGAATCACAGTCACAGAATGAAAATATTGATAAAATGTTAACAAAATTTTGGGAAATCGAAGAAGTGCCTACAAAGGTAATTATAAGTGAAAATGATAAATATTGTGAAAGGCATTTTTGTATTCACACTACTAGAGACAATACAGGTAGATTTTGTGTCAGATTTCCTTTAAATGATTCACCTGATTGCCTAGGGGATACATACCAAATTGCTAAAAAGCGATTGATTAATTTAGAAAAGAAGTTTAAACGAAATCCAACGCTAAAGTTAGATTACACTAAATTCATTAGAGAATACGCTGAATTAGGTCACCTTTCTGTTGATAACAAAATATTAAATTCCAGTCCGTCTTACTATCTGTGTCACCATGCAGTTCTCAAGCAAGAGAGTGAGTCCACTAAGCTCCGGGTAGTATTCGATGGTTCTGCTCCCTCCACTTCTGGATATTCACTTAATGACGTTTTAAAGGTAGGCCCAAACGTACAGAACTCCCTCTTTGCCATTTTACTGCGTGCGCGACAATACAAATACCTGCTCACTGGTGACATTGAGAAAATGTACCGCCAGGTTCTAGTCCACAAGGATGATCGTAATTTACAGTTGATCCTTTGGAGAGACGATGAGTCACGGCCTATTGAAACGTTAAAATTAAATACTTTGACATACGGTACTGCAAGTGCAAGTTATCTCAGTACGCGTTGTCTCTGGCAGGTGGGGCAGGACCAGGAAGATGAGCTTATCAAGCGCATCATCCAAAATGATTTTTATGTGGATGACCTGATCACAGCCACTGATGATCCAGTACAATTAAAATATATTCAAAATTCGGTTGCAAATGCGCTAAAATCAGCATGTTTTAATTTAAGAAAATATAAAAGTAATTGTCCATCAATAGTTGACAATGTAGATATGAACAAACAGGATAACCTGACTATTAGTGAGTCATCAAGTACTCTAGGGCTTGGGTGGATTCCATCTAGTGATACCCTAAATTTTCCTATTAAGAGGTTCTTACATGAAAACAATGCTAATTCAATCATAACAAAACGTTTTATCATGTCCAATTCATTCAAAATATTTGATCCACTAGGTTTATTAAGTCCAGTAGTAGTCGTACCTAAAATTATGTTGCAAAAGCTATGGAAATTAAAATTAGACTGGGACAAGCCCGTCCCGCAAGATATAAAAGATGATTGGACTAAATTCGCAAATAATTTAAAATGTCTTTCTGATTTTCAAATTCCAAGGTTGGTCCTGGGAGATTCACCTAAGCATGTTGAGCTGCATTCCTTTAGTGACGCCTCTCAGTCTGCCTACGGTGCATGTATTTATATGAAGTCCATTTGTCATAAAGGTGACGTCACAATCCGCTTATTATGCGCAAAGTCCAAAGTAGCTCCCCTTAAACCCACCACCATACCGCGGCTCGAGCTATGTGGAGCCCTACTCGCCGCCAAACTTTCCAAGTGCGTGCTGGACTCTCTTCGTTATCGGCCTGAAGTAACGATTCATTGGTGTGACTCAAGCGTAGTCCTAGGATGGATAAATAGCGACATAACTAAATTAAAGTCATTTGTGGCAAATCGAGTCAATGAAATATTAGAACACACTACGCCTTCGGCATGGCGATACGTTCCCACGGCTTCAAATCCTGCTGACCTAATATCCAGGGGAGCAGCTGCGATACAATTAATACACATGGACTTGTGGTGGACAGGCCCTTCGTTTTTGCATCAAAATGAGTCCGAATGGCCTATGTTAAACGTCAACTTAGATATTTTACCAGAAATAAAATCCCATACAACTATATTAAGTGAGCCTATTATTAATATTGAAAATTATTCATCACTGAACAGACTTCAAAGGTCATTTGCTTACATAAATAGATTTATATATAATCTAAAAAATCCTCGCAATAAATGTACAGGTACCTTGTCAGCTGATGAACTGCGTGATTCGTTTTATGCGCTATGCGTCATCGCTCAAGGCCAAGCGTTCCCTAATGATTACGAGACACTTGCTAAGGGTAATGCATTGAATAATAAAAGTAAAATTTTATCTCTTTCTCCGTTTATTGATACAAACAAATTAATTCGTGTAGGTGGGCGTATTGAAGCGTCAAGTTGCTCTTATGAACGAAAACATCCGATACTACTTCATTCGTCACATAGATTAACCAAATTATTTTTTGAACGAGAACACATAAATCACATGCACGCTGGCCCACAACTACTGTTAGCTACGGTGAGAGAAACGGTGTGGCCAGTGAACGGACGCCATCTTGCGCGTCGCACTGTCAATAACTGCGCGCGGTGTAGACGCCTGCGGGGTAAAACTTTATGCCCTAAGATGGGTGATTTACCACCACAACGCATCAATTCAGACTACCCCTTCTTGTCCGTTGGTTTAGATTTTGCCGGCCCATTCTATATTATTAATCGCAAGGGTCGTGGAAGTCGCGTAAATAAATGTTATTTGTGTTTATTCATATGTCTGCGTTATAAATGTATCCACTTGGAGGCTGTTAGTGATCTAACTAAAGATGCATTTATAATGACTCTTAGAAGGTTCATCGCCCGCCGAGGCAAACCAACGGAAATATTTAGCGACAACGGCACTAATTTTGTGGCCGCCGCGAAAGAAATAGGAGATTTTATTAAACAGACTCAGGAACCTCTATCTGATTTTGCAAGTCAACAGGCTATTAGGTATAAATTCATTCCTGCTTACACTCCTCATTTCGGTGGCATTTGGGAAGCCGGGGTAAAATCTGCCAAACATCACCTTAAACACGTCATTGGCAATAGCCATTTAACATTCGAAGAAATTTCTACGTTATTTGCACAAGTGGAAGGAATTCTTAATAGCCGTCCCTTGTGTCCTCTTTCATCCTCTCCTAACGATCTCCTCTCCCTTTCTCCAGGGCACTTTATCATCGGGAGACCGTTGACTGCACTACCTGCTCCAGATCTTACCCAGTTCAAGGAAAGCCAATTGAAGCGCTACGAACGGCTTGAAAGGCTACGGCAACATTTCTGGATGAGGTGGCAAAAGGAATATTTGTCCGAGCTGCAGCAAAGAACTAAATGGCGGAATAATACATCGAAGCTGAACATCGGGGACATGGTGCTACTGGCAGAGGACAACTCATCACCATTGCAATGGAGGCTTGGACGAGTTCTGCGCCTAATCTATGGACCAGACAAGATAGCAAGAGTTGCAGACGTCCATACTACAAAGGGCTGCGTACGTCGATCATTGGTGCGGCTCTGTCCACTCCCCTCGCCAGAAGAACTCAAGAGTTGAAAGAATGAATCTTTCAACGGCCGGGAAGATGTTGCGGCGCGGCATGGACCTCCTGACTTAATTGTGTACTAGTAAATAGCGATTGGCGGCTTTGTTGCTCGTTATAAATAGTCAGGCGCTTAAAAATAATATTGTATGTAGGGTCCGCCATTAACTCATTCGCATTTCATCGCTCAAGAGCATAGCAACTAATTTTATAATATTTATATCTCGCATTACATTATTGGAAACTATACAGTTTTTTATTTGGCACCATTATGTTTATGAAGACATAACAACAGGTTTTAACCTCGTTCGAAAGCCCTCTGCGCTCACCGAAACAGTCCGCAGATGAGAGTAGGTAAAAGCTAACCTAGTCCGTTTCAGTAAAAACAAAAATAGGTTTTGAAACTTTTAACTTCAGCAACCATTTTCAGTATTTCGATTCCTATAAAATTACCTTACCATACGTCATCACGCGGCTCGCCACATATATATTTCAATCCAATTTCACAAAAACACAAATTCCTAATATCTAGTCGAACGTACGCATTGCATATGCATAGAAAACTGCTTCTGTTCGCTGAACGAATATCGACTCGTATTCGTTCCGACAACCGATATTGGTTCAGCCAGCCGGCAAGCTAAATTAGCTCTTTATACGCAAATATTACTGTACATTATGTAATTATTAATAAATGTACGAACTCAGTACCGGATTGAAAATGTAAAGGGGAAATGGGGAAATTACAAAAGATTATTATTTTATGTGTTCTTTTTATGATCAATCTGTATTTATAATTTTACGGTGACATATATACCAGCAATCTATATTTAATATTATAAGTAATGCGAAAGTAGCTCTGTCTGTCTGTCTGTCTCGCTTTCACGCTAAAGCTACTGAACCGATTTAAATTAATTTTGGTACACAGGATTTTCGAAAGGTTACATAAGTATAACATGGAAATAAATCTTTACATGGTATGTTTAAAATGTATGGGTATATGTTTTGAATAACGCAACGTATTACAATATGGTTTTTATAAATAGACAGAATGAATGAGTGCTCACCGAAACAGTCCGCGTAAGATTGTAAATGCCTTAAGGGTAACATAGATCATTAAAAAATATGTTCGCGGAAGTGAAAAAAAACACTATTGCGTCTATAATGATTCAATGCATATTCAAGCACGGAATGCTCCTATAGTAGATCGTGTTTGAATCTCGCAATAAATTACAGTCCATTCTTATGCTTCTTTTCCTCTTCGACGAAGATTTATTATTACAGTTTACTAACTATTTTATTTCTATTAACTAGGTAGCGAAATTATCATTCTTGAAATAATCAGAATGTAATATAGTTAGTAGCTTAACAGCGGTGCTTCTGCAAGATTCATTTATAAAGAAGTTAATGAAAAAGTGAAAACTCAAATAAAAGGATTAACTCAACACTCGGACTAAAACATTTCCAGTTGCCAATTAAATGGTATTATGCACAATCTGCAGCTATTACAGAATCATAAAGTGAACACAAACTTTGTAATTTAAATATGAATAGTGCAAGCTCAAACCACTTAACTCGCACTTGCTTGATGAATCAAAGTTATTTTGTTTAAGTTAGTGGCACAGTTTTATGATATATTTTTTTCTACCACAAGGGTGGCAAACAGGCATACGGTCCCACCAGATGGGAAGCGGTTACCGTAGCCTATGGACGCTTGCAACACCAGGGGCGTCACTCGTGCGTTGCCGACCCTATAAAAAAGGGAGCAACTGTATACAGTTGTCTTTTCAGGGACAAAGCGCAATGCACTTCTCGTCGAAGGGCCAAACAGGCATCACTCCTGCATACATACCCCTACGACGCTACTCCATCCCTGGTCCCCCACTGCCGCTACAGCGTCTCCTCATGGAGCTCTGGCTACCTTACTCACCGCAGGGACACAACAATACATGTAGTGTTTTTTGGCTGCGATCTTCTGCGATAGAATTATTACAATTACATATTGTTTCAGCTGGTGTCAATTCAAGAATATTTTGTTTAACGGTCTACATAGGATACGAAAATATAGGTACATCAATAATAATGTGAATGTCACCATGGAATCGTAAAAAAACATTAGAGTATACTCCATCTCGCGAAATTGTGAACTGTCACGAGATTGTAAACCGTATCTTACTGGTTATTATCTAAGTTAAAACGTTAGACTCTTAAATTTTCCTGGCATAAAAAGTTTTCTATGTGTTAGCCCAGAACATATTCTAACTTTGTGTCAAATTTCATCGAGACCCCTTGAGACGTTCGACGAAAAAAAACATTAGAGTATACTCCATCTCGCGAAATTGTGAACTGTCACGAGATTGTAAACCGTATCTTACTGGTTATAATCTAAGTTAAAACGTTAGACTCTTAAATTTTCCTGGCATAAAAAGTTTTCTATGTGTTAGTCCAGAACATATTCTAACTTTGTGTCAAATTTCATCGAGACCCCTTGAGACGTTCGACGACAAACATACATTCACAATTATAATATTAGTAGAATACCAAGTAGGAAGGATGGTATTCATAATTTTACGATGACATGTATACAGCAATATAATGATGAACCTTGCATGGATTATGATGAAGCTGTGAACTGCCTCGCCTCGATTTCTCGACGACTGAGGTAGTGAGTGTGTCCCCCACGTAGCCAACCGCCAATGAACGTCGAAGCACAACTCATTTCCTCTTACAGGAAACTGGATGCGAGACTGGTTTCCGCGCCAGGGTCGCTTTATTGAATGTACTTGGCAAAGATTATTTTTTGAATAATATCACAAAATTTTATACATTCACAATTTTACAAATATTTTGTTTATTTGTATAAAAAAATAATAATTTTAATCGCTTCACCCAGTCAAAAGGTATGACGTAACAAATATAAAAAAAAATACCAGTTGAATTGAGAACCTCCTCCTTTTTTTTGAAGTCGTTTAAAAAGAGCGAATTTGTCCTGAGTATTAGACGTTTTGTTCGAATAATCTTTATTGTGCATGCATTTTTATAAATATGTTTTTTATGAAATGTGTGCTTAATTTATATAAATAAACATATCATACTAATATTAAAAATGTGAATGTTTGTGTATGTGTCTTTTACACTTTTACACTAAAATCACTAGGTATATGGATTAGGATGAAACTTAGTAGCAATAGAAAATGTTGTGGATTAACAAGAGTTATACTACTTAATTATATATTCAAATTTCCCATGAATACGGGTAAAACTGTTTTAATTTCTGCCGAAAAAAATTGCTTAGTAACTTTATACTCTTTCCATAAACTTCACACCAACAACTTTATTAGTCTTTGCCGGAATTCCATCAATTGCAATGAAATATTTTCTCGGCATCCTGTCTGAGTCTAGTTGGTCAGTTTGTCACAAATAAATGGCAGTTTGAAATTACAGTTTATGTTACGAGTATAGTTCAGAAATTGTTGCAAACTTATGTGAAGTAGGTATTATAACTTGCTAACATATATGAAGTATCCAATTTGATATGATTTTGATTGAAATAAAACAAAACGTATGCGAGTTTATTTATATTGTATTATTTAATATGTATCGTTAATATAATAAAGTAAAAGCGGGATGGGAGGCCTTTGTCCTGCAGTGGGACAACTCAGGCTTTAAATAAATCTATATCTATTCTAATATTATAAAGAAGAAAGATATGCTTGTTTGTAACCAATAGACTCCGAAACTACCGGACCGATTTGCACAATTCTTTCACCAATAGAAAGCTACGTTATTCATAAATAACATAGGCTATATTTCATCCCCATATTCCAACGGGAACGGGAACTACGCGGGTAAAACCACGCGACGGCAGCTAGTAATATAATAAAGTAGTAAATTTAAATAAATAAAATTATTCCATTAATTACATTAAACTAAAAACTACATACTACAAAAAAATAACTTAACTGGAGAAATAGATTAAAAAATCAAATATACCTACAAACACAAAAATTATAATTATAGAACTAAATAGTAGGTAGGTACTTATAAAATCACATATCCAAAATGTATTTATTTATAAATATGTTTATTGGCATGCTTAATAAACACTAATTACTCAGTTTGTGTTGGGTTTGAAGTCCTTTACAGAGCAGGTTTTCAGGGAAAAATAATTAGACTTGTTTTAATACGACTATGCTGTTGTCAAGTATGGTGTAAAGTTGATTTTAAAGCACAGACATATAATGAGCGTATTAGTAGTGGTACCGCTTTAAGTTTTAATTGGTAAATGATATCAATAATAAAAAAAATGCTTTAAAATAGACACTAAATACAAATAAATAAGGTTTAAATTAGTACGAAACTTGGGTGATCGAGTCCAATTCACTTATGGGTTAAATGTCAATATTATATAATACCTGGAATTCGCCTATTTATTTGTCTATTTTACGTGTTAGAGAGTATTTTAATTACATTTGTTACTAACTAGTAATTCATTCGCTATGTTTATTTTTTTATACCACAAAGGTGGCAAACAGGCATACGAACCTCATGAGATGCGGTTACCGTAGCTTATGGACGCCTGCAACACCAGGGGCGTCACTCACGCGTTGTGGACCCTTTAAAAATCTTTTCACTCCTCACTTGAAGAATTCCAATATGAAAATAATCGGAAAAATGTTGCTACTGAATAAAAGAAATAATATTAATATTATATTTTGATCAGTAGTGAATCGTGCCGATATACCTACCTAATAGAAAAAAAAAATGTTGACCATTAATTTTAAACCTCTAAACAATTTTAGTAGGGACCGTACCAAAATTATAATAAATACACTATTGACATACAGAAACCAAATATTGGTATTAGTTCGTTAACCATCTCAAATTTCCATTTCATATTCACGAAATATTTTGGTATAACAATATAATGTTTGATTTCACATATTTCTGTTATTACGCGGTCAATTTCTGTTAGTCTGTACTAATATTATAAAGAGGAAAGATTTGTTTGTTTGTTTGTTTGTAATGAATAGGCTCCGAAACTACTGGACCGATTTCAAAAATTCTTTCACCTTTGGAAAGCTACATTATCCCCGAGTAACATAGGCTATATTTTATCCCTGTATTCCCACGGGAACGGGAACTACGCGGGTAAAACCGCGGGGAGGCAGCTAGTGTCAAAATACATAGATGATTGAAATATAATATTAATATTTTGGGATTATCTATTCACTAGTTTTCAATATACATAGCAAATTTTAACACAATTGAAATTATAAAATCTTTCTTTAAACTGAGGAACGTGTCAAATAAATGCCCACAAAAGAAAAAAAATCTCCGATTTTGAGACATTATTTATTGGTTCTCTGCTCTTATTGGTCGCAGCATGATGATATACAGCCTAAAGCCTTGCTCGATAAATGAGCTACCTAACACTGAAAGATTTTTTTTGATCGGACCCGTAGTTTCTGAGAGTAACTCGTTAAAGCAAACAAACTCTTCAGCTTTATAATATTAGTATAGATAGAATAAAAATTTGCCTAAGGGTGTTTGGTTGCACCCGCACAAAGTCGGGTCAAGTCACTAGTATATAATCAAGTAAAGTAAGGTGTGCCCCCAGATTTAGTAATCTCAATAACTTGTGTCGTGTTGACTCGCTCGTACCTACCCCGCACTTTGTAAACAGTTTGTGTACTCATCACAAACCTATCTCAAGTTTGTGCTCAGTTTCAAAGTCGATCCCAAGTGATGCTGCTAATTGATGACTGAGCCAATGAGATTTGCAATACAGATTGAATTGTCACGGTTCATGAACTAATTTCGGAATGTTCAATATTAATGTTTGGTGTTTAAAGGAAGTTAGTCCGTATGACCATGACATTGAGTCACGATGACCTACTAATATTATAAATGAGTTTACTTACATACTCATGTATGGATGTTTCTCGTTCTTTCACGCAAAAAGTACCAAACGCATTTGGATGAAAGTAAATGTCTTTTAACTGACTTCAAAAACAGGAGGAGGTTCTCAATTCGGCGGAGTATTTTTTTTTATGTATGTTCACCGATTACTCAAAAGACGCCTGGACCAATATGCAATTTTTTTAAGTGTCAATTCTTTTAAGAATTAGTATAAAGTCTAAATATGAAGATTTGATCTTATCTCAATTAAAAACACACACATTAATAATACAAAAATATGAGACACAAATAGCCCTATACAATTTCTTAACTTAATTCAAAAAAATTGATACAATTTATATATTTTACATTTAGTTTACTTATTCATACCTCCTACCTTTATAATATGTGAATTATTCTCAAATAATACTATCTATTAAAATACCTACAGGTATTCATTTTATCTAGATACAGTTTGGTATAAAGTAAACTTAGAAGCTAGGTCAAGCAAAAATTTCGTTCATTATAACTCAAATTATATTCACTCTAAATAAGTATTCATAAACATGAATAAAGAATCAAACAACTTTGAACAGAGTTTTAAGCTTTGTTGTTCAACAGTTGAACATAATTTTCCTTGTAACAATTTGTTTGTGACATAGTTTGAAGAGGTATTTATGTGCTCCCTTAACAATGATAAATCTCTCACTCAACGACAGAATCTGTTCGTAAATATTATTTAATATCTAATCTTTTAAAGGTTTCGGTCTTTTTACAGGTTGTTACTTTCATCAAATCCGAGGAGCTTATTTTCTAGTCGTAAATTACATAGAACAGGACGGCAAGCCAAGAATTGGTGGTAAATCTTGGATTTAACGTAGTAAGCGAATCTAAATCACTGGAACATACCGCCTTACCGAGCAAAGATAGACCGTTGTAAGACGGACTTTTATTGGCAAAAAAAATCTATTTCAAGTTGGTATTAGATACAAGTCAGTTCATATTTATTTACTCATTTGTCAGATATGTAGGACCTACAAAATAGGTATTACTTTTTACTTGTTGGTATGTACTTTTCGAAGTATATAGATTGTATCATTTATTTATGTCGGTTTAAGTGAAGATTTTAGTGACTTTTAAGTTTTTTTTATGAAAATATTTTATGATAACTTTTAGTATTTTTTTTATAGGTAAACTCGACAGAACTATCAAAAAGGACTATCTGGAACTATAAGACTATTGTAAATACGTCGGAAATCGGTTTTAAAATGAAGTCTCGAAAATGATCTGCGACGGGAAGTTAGCAGAGCATTTTTTTTAAATAATGGGGAAAACTGGCAGAACTATTAAAAAAATGTATCAGGAACTATAGAACTCTTCCGCATGCTGGCAGAACTCTCATTTTTAGGGTTCCGTACCTCAAAAGGAAAAAACGGAACCCTTATAGGATCACTTTGTTGTCCGTCTGTCTGTCCGTCCGTCCGTCCGTCCGTCTGTCAAGACCCTCTTTCTCAGGAACGCGTGGAGGTATGGAGCTGAAATTTATATCAATTACTCAGGTCTACTGTCCCTTGAAGCTGTGAAAAAATCAAACTTCTAAGCCAACGCAATCAAAAGATACAGCCGTTTATGCCGCAAATTTTCGACACTTGCAAGGGAATCAAAACCTACAGGGTGCTTCCCGTGAACTCAGAATCTTGAAATTTGGTACGAAGCAACGTCTTATAGCATAGATAAAGGAAAAATTACGAAAACCATAAATTTTTAGTTACATCACATAATATATTTTTTTTTAATAATTTTAAACTTACTACCCATTTCCTCATAAACGCGTAGAGGTATTAAATTGAAATTCATACCAAATACTCAGGTCGATAATACCTTTAAGCTGTAACAAAATCAAACTTCTATGTCAACGCAATCAAAAGAAACAGCAATTTAATTTGGTGCTTCCCGTGAACTCAGAATCTTGAAATTTGGTACAATAAAAATTTGCAATAAAAATACCATAGTTATGACTCGATTGTCGTAATGAACGAACTTTGTAAACCTTGCAGGTTTGTACGGAACCCTCGGTGCGCGAGTCCGACTCGCACTTGGCCGTTTTTTTCTTGATCTGCTGGCATATGCTCTGCCAAGTTCACTGACATGTTTAAGCGTGACCTAATATCTGAATTCAGAGTAGGTGCTTGAATTGTTTCTTAGGTTGAATGTTAATGGTAGATTGGACTCTTTTGGCTGTACTTTTTTGAGAATTCGTAAAATTAACTCGACATGAAGTCCATACTTCATTCCGATGCGTAAGCAAGAAGGCGATATACGTATCTTGTACTAGCTTCTGCGATGCGGTTTCATCCGCGTTCCCGGGGGATCTTAAATATTCCCGGGATAAAAACTAACATTTAAGTTTTTAATACAATGCGTTAGCTAACTCCATACCAAATTTTATTAAAATCGCGCCAGCCGTTTAGACGTGATGAAGTAACAAACATATTCACTCACACACGCCTTTATAAATTCGCCTTTATAAATATTAGTGTGATTTTATCATAAATATTCCCCATCATATTTTTAAATTTATATTTGGTATTGTTCCACACTTAGCGACGTCAGTTTAATGATTAATTCAAACAAATATGAATATCTAGAAAGAGACGAGGCTAGTGTTAATCAATCATATTTTAATGGCTGCCCCTGAGTACGGCAGTCAGGAGAGTAAATTTTTTATCTCTTCAAAAGCCATAAACGCATGGCTCTCGATCATAAAAATTTGATGCGGTCATAAAATGCTACCAAAATCATTATGATGCTTTAAAAAAAGCATTTCTGTCGCGTATCGAAGTAGGACAGGCCGATATCAATAAAATATATTTAATTACGAGGTTATTTTTATAAATGTATAAACGGTTATTATATTTTTCGGTCATGAGTTTTCGAGACATAAAGTCGGTACCTATTTGTTGACTTTGGTCTTCATCGTTACTATAATTAATTCTAGTACAATTTGTGGGTGTTCATGATTCGATGAAAAATATTAATTCATTAAATAACCAAAATACAGAGTAATGATTCGGAACATGAGGGAAATCGAAATATACAGCTCAATTACTGAATACCGCAACAGTCACAGGTCGTAGGTATTTGTGGTGGTTTTACCAAATAATGCGACGATATGCATTCGCTAGTACTTCTGGAATGGAGTTTGTTTCAATTTATTTTGTTCAATTATGAAGCAGTAAGTACTAAGAATTCCGAAAAACTTATACCAATAATCCTACTAATATTATAAATTCGAATGTATGTAACTATGGATGGATATTTGTTAGATACTCTTTCAAGTTTCACGCCAAAACCGCTCAAGGGATTTGCTTGAAATTTGACACACAGAATATGTTCTGGAATAACACATAGGCTTTCCATTCCGGGAAAATTGAAGGTCCCCAGGAACGCGGGTGAAACCGCGGGGAGCCACAGTATATCTATACATATAGCTAGATTCACGGATGTGTGTTCCGTTAGACATCGAGTTTGTAAGCCATTCATAATCAACCGCTACCCGTTTCATCAAATTAGAAGCACCCCATGTTCATAAATCCCAAGCCACCAAGGGACACGGCGGAAAGAATCGCAGAATTACACACGACATTAGGCGTAGTTTGTAATTCAAATGCTGGAGGGGAGACAGATGTGCTCCCCCTATTGCAAATCTCGGTGCCCTTTATTAGCAAGGGAGACATGAGTGTGGTATTTTGGCGTTTATTATATGAGTCCCTTTGCTCCATACAAACGTTGCATTTAGGTTTAATCCTACTAATATTATTAATTAAGGTATTTAAGTTAATATGTCAACAATATCAAAAATACAGAGAGAAAATATTCCATTATAGTTTATTATATTTATAAAACACAGATTCAACTTACAGAATGAGTAATGTACCTAAATATTTTCACACATAGGTGTTCCCTGTATTGTCTCCTCGGAAATTTGTTAATATTATAAATAGTATATGTATATTTTATTATTGTAACCAGAATTGTTCTTTTAAGTTTATCTTTTTCTTCTTTTTTTAAAGCAGATTTATTAGATCTTCATGTTGTATAGTGTTTTGGTAACAGTGTGTTGTGTGTTTGTATCAATTTTGACTCAGTTTACGTAGTATCGTCATTAACCTTTGTGGTTTTTAAATGCTACTATGTAATAATTATTTTATTGTTATTTTAAACCTGTAATCCATAAGTTTTAAGTCTGTCTGTCTGTTACGCTTTCACGCTTAAACTACTGAACCGATTTAAATGAAATTTGGTACACAGATAATCCAGAGCCTGAGAAAGGACATAGGCTACTTTTTATCCCGGGAAAATTGAAGATCCCCCGGGAACGCAGGCAAAGCCGCGGGGAGCCAATAGTAATAAATAAATTTAAAAAAACATACGATACGTGTATATTTTTTTGTAAGTCTCAAAAGGTCTATTTTTTAATCCTTTTGGGGTCTACTTTATTTTATTTTCATAACAATTTATCCGTATCTAGAACTTATACTAACAACAGACAAAGATCTCTTTGGAACCTTTTAAATTAACCTCTATAACACGAACCTTTAGAAGGTCCTAATTCAAATAAATAAAGAGGGTAATAATTTCTTACAGCCACTTCATTTCATAAAACGGTGTTTTTA
The DNA here is from genome assembly GCA_905147785.2 of Thyatira batis. NCBI lineage: Eukaryota > Metazoa > Arthropoda > Insecta > Lepidoptera > Drepanidae > Thyatira > Thyatira batis. The sequence goes on from LR990507.1 coordinate 4,867,938, forward strand.
TATTACAACGAAAATCACTTTACGCGAGATGCTGAAGGGAAAACCTTTAAAGAATTTGTATCGCCCGAGGAGAGATGTTGAGAGTTTTATGTTTAATTGATGTTTTTGTTAAAAATTACCACATTTTGTGGTTGAAATTATATTCGATAGTAATTCAGACATGTCATTACATCGCCGGCGTATTAAAATCTTATAAGATAACTAGCTGCCGCCCCGCGGTTTCACCCATCTAGTTCCGTTCCCGTGATCACTTACGGCTATCAAAAATATGTAGATAGGAGACGATTCTCAGACCTACTGAATATAAAATTTTATAAAAATCGGGCAGGCTGTTTCGAAGAAGTACGGTAACCAACATTGTGACACGAGAATTTTATATATAAGAAGACTACGAAATTTACGCCGACTTAAAATAATATCAAATAAGGAAATTCTTTACTTACGGAACCTGTATATTTGTGTGTCAAAGTAGTTTATCATCTTAGAACGGATTTTATAAAAAAAAAAGATATTATCTTAGTTATTCTGTTTACTGCATAAACGACATTATTATACAAGACAATAATATAATAGAATGTTTTCCTTGAACTCTGGCTCATACCTGGCTACATAATAGCTTCCTGTTAGCTGTCATATCGCATCACACGGCCGACGGAGCAGAGATACACTGCGTACAGTACACCTGACCTGAACACATCTCGTTCACTCCATACATACTCGAATATGGTATTCAGCTATATCTTTATTCGTCTACACTAATATTATAAAGAGTAAAGATTTGTATTTTTGTATGTAACGAATAAACTCAAAAAGTAGTGTCCGTTTCAACCGCGCGGCCACCTCGTAGAATTTGATGAAACTTTGCCAGGAATTAGTACTAATTTGTTACTTTACACACTTCTTTTCCTGAATTTGTTACAAAAAAAACTTAGGCGCTATGACGAATAATAGTTGGCCGCTAGAACCGCCACTCGCCGTAGTCATCGCCCGTGATTACACAGTAAGTATATAATGCAGATAGACAAATGATGTATCAATAGAAAGGTCTTAATTTGTTCAATTTGTTACAAAAATAAAAAACGGGAAAACATAAATAAACAAAAAGTTATGCAATATTTAGTTTTCAGGTTATCAGCAGGTAGTTAAGTCACCATAAACATCAAATTAATTGAGGCTAATATTTATGAACAATTAGTACCTAATTTGTTACAGCGAATAAGCAGATAAAAATACTAGAAAGTAGGTTCAATAATTTGTTAGAGTCGATTTAAGTTGGCCGCTAGGTCGGCAATATGCCTACAACACAATGGCGTTTATCTCGTTGTCAAAAGTAGGTGTAAGCTTAGTTCGAGTACTAATCGACGGGTAATGCAATCTAGTTTGGGTGAATATGGCGAATGTAACTGCAGCATTCATATTTTAGGAGATATTTACAAAAAACAGTAGTATGAAACCGTATGAGAGTAGGGTGACCATTATCACATTAGTCCAAAGGCATGTTTCTAATGTTGTACTCTGTTTGGACGAATATGCGGTTCGTTTTGCGGCCATATTGATGTCTATTGTTCGTAATTCTTTGAAGTATTATTACACTAACTTCTGCCCGCGACTTCATCCACGTAGAATAGTGCTTTGGGCTAACGCTTACCTACTTTCAACCTGTGACTTTGTTTACGTAGAAGCATGGTCTCGCAGGGCTAACTGATGACTGCCCGCCAGCGCAGCACAATTTGCCTTCTGGGGACATAGCCTAACAGATAGACATAATATGCTGTCGCGGACTTTTCTTTAGAACTTTTAAAGGAGAACAATTCTGTCATACATTATTTTAGCGAAACTTTAACCGTTTACGCAGCGGAGGCTCCGAAAAGGAAAAACAACTCCCGATTTTGAAACATTATTCATTGCTGCTCCGCTCCTATTGATTGTAGCGTGATGATATATAACTTATAGCCTTCCTCGATAAATGTACCATTCAATGCTAAAAGATTTTTAGAAATCGGACTAGTAGTTCCTGAGATTAGCGCATTCAAGTAAACAAACAAACAAACTCTTCCGCTTTATAATATTAGTATAGATTTTAAGTTACGGCATCCTGTAGCATCTATACCTATACTTCGATACTAATATTTAAAATGTGAAAGTAACTCTGTCTGTGGGTCTGTCTGTCTCTCTGTCTCGCTTTCACGCTAAAACTACTGAACCGATTTAAATGAAATTTGGTACACGGTATATAGTCTAAAGCCTGAGCAAGGACATAGGTTGCATTTTATCCCGGTAAAATGATAGATCTCTCGGGAATGCGGGTGAAACCGCAGGGAGCCACTAGTACTTTATGAAAGTAAAAGTCAGATATCATTTAAAAATTATTTAATTTAAATCAACACAAAGGCAAAACAATCAATTACTTAATTAAAGTCAACAACATAAATATAAAATCTTTATAAACTAACATAATAGCTTCTGTCCGCGACTTCGTCCGCGTGGAATAGTTACTTTGGGCTAACGCTAACTTTAACCTGTGACTTTGTTTACGTAGAAGGAAGGTCTCGCAGAGGTAACAAATGACTGCCCGCCGCCGCGCCGCTCCGGCCCAATCCGGCAGTAACAACCCAGTCCGTTCCCTAAATAATCATGTCAAGTGAGTCCCCACTTCCCCCAGTGGCGCCCTGAGCCGAGGCACCGTGTCGCAGGGGACACCCTCAGCGCTGTCGCTTAAATTTTCCTTCGGTTGAGAGCCCTCTGCGCTCACCGAAAAAGGCGGAGGCGAAGGCCCTGGCTTGTATGTACCACTGGTACAAGGAGCAGCAGAAGCAGGGCCGAGTCGAATTCGACGCCGTCCAGCGGAAGAGGCGAGAGCTTCGTGCAGCCGTCCTCGCGGAGTGGGACGAGTTACTCGCTCACCCGACCGCGGGACGGCTCACGTAAGCGGCCATACGTCCCGCAATGGACACGTGGCTAAAACAACCCAGATGTTGACGGGCTATGGCTGTTTCAGCAAATATCTTTGCTGGATCGGCCGTGAGGAGGACAAGACGATTTTGACATAAAATTTGAAAAAACTAAACTTACCGCTGTCGATTTGGATCTGCAATACACTTTTTGGTGATGAGTTCTACATAAACAAATCCAACATATAAGTGGGCACAACTCATAGATATGCACTTCTGGATTTACTGTTAAGTGTCTTAGTAACTTAGTAGTATCAAAATCACGGGAATTAAATATGAACGAGCACACACTATATTATTCAGCACAATATCTATCATTCACAACAAAATCAATGACAATATTCACAAAAAAATAATAACTCAAAGAATTACGAACAATAGACATCAATATGGCCGCAAAACGAACCGCATATTCGTCCAAACAGAGTACAACATTAGAAACATGCCTTTGGACTAATGTGATAATGGTCACCCTACTCTCATACGGTTTCATACTACTGTTTTTTGTAAATATCTCCTAAAATATGAATGCTGCAGTTACATTCGCCATATTCACCCAAACTAGATTGCATTACCCGTCGATTAGTACTCGAACTAAGCTTACACCTACTTTTGACAACGAGATAAACGCCATTGTGTTGTAGGCATATTGCCGACCTAGCGGCCAACTTAAATCGACTCTAACAAATTATTGAACCTACTTTCTAGTATTTTTATCTGCTTATTCGCTGTAACAAATTAGGTACTAATTGTTCATAAATATTAGCCTCAATTAATTTGATGTTTATGGTGACTTAACTACCTGCTGATAACCTGAAAACTAAATATTGCATAACTTTTTGTTTATTTATGTTTTCCCGTTTTTTATTTTTGTAACAAATTGAACAAATTAAGACCTTTCTATTGATACATCATTTGTCTATCTGCATTATATACTTACTGTGTAATCACGGGCGATGACTACGGCGAGTGGCGGTTCTAGCGGCCAACTATTATTCGTCATAGCGCCTAAGTTTTTTTTGTAACAAATTCAGGAAAAGAAGTGTGTAAAGTAACAAATTAGTACTAATTCCTGGCAAAGTTTCATCAAATTCTACGAGGTGGCCGCGCGGTTGAAACGGACACAAAAAGTACTGGACCGATTTTAATAATTCTTTTTTCATTAGAAAGCTACATTATGACTGAGTAACATAGGCTATATTTTATGGGAACGGGAACTACGAGGGTAAAACCGCGCGGAGTAGTTTTTTTTTTTTTTGGAGGGGACTAGAAGGTGTTAGCCTCTGATGGCTGTTACACCTTTACGCGGGCAATGGCTAGTAGTTAATATTTCATATTCTATGTTACTCGGCAATCATTTTAGGCACACATTTGATCGGAATGACAATTGAGTTTCGGAATAAATTGGCTGTGACTTACGGACGGACAGACGGACGGACAGACATGACGAATCTATAAGGGTTCCGTTTTTTGGCTACGGAACCTTAAAACATCGTAATTTAGTATTTCTAAAGAGTCTTTTAATTTGATTAATTCCCTTAATAAACGGATGTTTACTTTAATTATAATAATTGACAAAATAATTTTATTTTTACTCAACATTTTAATTATTCAAGATTAAATTGTAATTTTAATGTATAATTTATTTGGATACCATTAATTGGATGACTCCAATTTAAAAAGAGGTAACAATTCTGTATTTAATACGCAAATAGATCCACATACAATAAGAAAAAAAATATAAATTGAAAGTAATTCTTTGTTGTATTTATTATCATATTAACTTGAAACTGAATATTTCAACACAATAAAAAGGTTTAAACCTGTTTTATATTACTCCGAGTCTCTCTATTTTCTGTAGACTTTATTATTCAAACTTTATTCCCTAATTGAATATTCAATATCTGCATAACCACGATCGATTTAAGAAATCGAAATTTCGGTAGCCATTGGTACAACAATGAAATTTGTGAAGGTAAAACAACTCAGAATTACCCAATTTCATATTTTTTTTCAAATTCGCACGCATTTCTTCACAATTTTTTTTGCAGAATAAAAAGCTTTATGCCACTATAAAAGTGTTCGCTGAACAAATACAGAAAGTTATTCCTTTAAACTGTTGAAATACGGCTTTTTCAGCGGGCAAAAAGCCCTGGCCTAAAAAAATAAAACGTAGAAACAAATTCAAAGTATTAAGCACGTACTTATATACCTACGTTTCTTCGTGCAAACGCAAGTAGGTATTTCGCAAATTTTGATCGACATCCTTTATATTGTATTAAACAGCTGTTAATCGAACAAAAGTTAATCCGAAACAATTAATAACAATAATCTATGACAGCCTTGATTAAGATTAATGGTATCACCTTTGTAGAATTATTAGATAGTTTATGGTCGATTTGTAGGTACTAATTGAATTGAGAAGCGTTATTTAAGATTATATTAGAAACTAGCTTCCGCCTAGCAGTTTCACTCACGTCTCCTTTGACCTTCAACTTCACAATAATTATTCCACTAAAAAAAATATACACTGTCTATCCCCCATGGATAGACATATAAGCACGTTTTGTTCTTACCGAAATTAGATCTTAACTTAATATTATAAATGCGAAAGTAACTCTGTCTGTCTTTTTTGACGCTAATTCTACTCAACTGTTTTTAATGAAATTTGGTACACAGATTGTCTAAAGATTGTCGAAAGGACATAGGCTACTTTTTATTCCTAGAAAATGGAAGATCTCACGGGTAACCACTAGTATGAAATAAACTGCTGTGACATCCAGACATACTCCAAAATGGTTCCATTGTTGTACCATTTTGGTACGAAACCCTAAAAGAGGATTACCAAAGAGGGTGGGCCTACAGTACGCGGCCGGCCGTATATAAATTGGCAAATCTCTAGTGATATTGAACGGCCCCCAAATTATTGGGTACAGGGCACGCAGTTAAGCGAAAAAGCCCTCGAAGACTTACACGGTTTGAACATACATTTATACTATCGCTATGATCACGGAATAACTAGAGCAACGGTAACATATGATACACTAGCTCCCGCCCCGCGGTTTCACCCGCGTAGTTCCCGATTCCCGTTTCCCGTTCCCGTGATCACATAGAATATACATATAGATATGTGGTAGCCAATTCTCAGACCTACTGAATATGCATAATATGGAATTTCATAAAAATCGGTCAATCCGTTTCGGAACTTTCGGAGGAGTAAGGTAACTAACATTGTGACACGAGAATTTTACCTATATATTTATGAGTATGAGTAACAAACTTGATACTTTCGCCTTTATAATATTCAAGTGAACGAACTTTTTTACATCTTTGTGTAGTAAAATCTTTGAACGTCCACCACCCTCAAAATGTTGGATTATTTTGAAACTTATCAAGGATTAGAATGCAATAATTTTAATAGTTTTTCAACTACTTCGTTCGGTAAAACTAAGTTGGTCATGCATGTTTTTGAGACTTAAGAGCTTACTGCACGTGGCGCGATGGGGGCTGCGTCACGGCGTCGTGTGGCGAGTCGCTCATTTCCCTACAATATCTCACCCCCAGAACAACATTGCACTAAGTAAAAATATATTTTATTTCGGAATTAACACAAAACCATTATCTCTATTCGTTGTACAAAGTTACTGCGTATATTCTTAGTATTGCGCCATTTGGTGGACATTCCTGATACTACAAATACGTTTATCTTCGTGGTATATTTTTGTGTATTCGTCGATATATAAAAGACGATTTTTAAGATTTTTCGACATAATACAGTGTTGTTCTGGGTGTGCGATAAGGCAAGGCGAATCGCCCTACTGCCACATGCGTCATACTTGTGAACAGATGTCGCTGGTAAGGGCTGATCTGCATTTGTCGTCATACCAAATCAATGTTGGTTTATATTTTTTTGTTTTTAATAGCCGTTTTGTGTTATGCATAGCACAAGTACAAGTCAAATACTTACCTCAAAACTGTAGATTTTGAGTAAAATCGTATTTTCCAGGGATTGTTTCAAACTATGAGCGGCTTCCGAGAAAAAATGTATAAAATAAATTTTACTCTACGGGTAAATTGAATTCTTTGAATATTTTTTACATGGATACGTGACGTAAAACTGTTATGATAGCAATAAATAATAATAGATTAGTAACAGTTTATTTAGTAATAGAAAGACGGGCATCACTTTTTGTATGTCACTTCACTACTCTCTCTTGTCTGTGCTCGCTGTTAAATGGAGGAAGTAAAAAAATAAAGTTTTGTCTTGAAAATAAATTATGAAGTATATATATAATAATTACTGCTGTTTCACTGCTCTGTCCGCCTATAAAAAAAACCTCTAATGAAATCAATTTAGTAGGTAATCCGCTTATGACCAATGAAAATACTTCAAGGATTTGCAAACCGCACCATTTTGTCTACCCCATAGTCGGTACGTTATGTCCTCATAGTCCATAAACTCTGGATTCATACTCACTGAAGTGTAAAATCAGTTCACGCTTGATTTATGTGGGTGTTTCCGAGAGTTTGAGGTTATCTTGATAGATGGAGTTAAGTCCGTGCCTTTACCAAGTATTGCAAGGTTGCTATTTGTACTTCATTTGTTAAACAAATTATATACTAGCCTGCCTGCGATTTCGTTCATGGTTAATATGTTGTTTTTGGGATAGAATAGCTTGTGTACTAGTCATGTTGATTTCATTACCCATTATGACTTTAAAGGAAGAGAAAAGAAACTCGTATTATAAAAAATCTCTTATTCATTGAGAAATATGCCATTACAAGATATTATTAGACCAGCTATTTACGTTTCGATATAATGCTATTTCGTATCTTTCACCCGTACACAGCCTTCGTTGATTCATTTGTTTAAATTTATTAGGGCAAAAGATATTAACTTGTTAAATATATCCCATTTATAAGCTATCGCTAATAATAAATTTATTGATAGTGTTGTACTATCAGTAAGCGCCTACCCACTCTAATACTTTGATCTGCTGTAGCTGCCGCTATTCTAGTAGTCGATTCTACCTATCTAACAGTAGTTTTGAGTCTAACAGTATATACATACGTAGTTTTGAGACTGTCACCGAATAACAGTCTCTATTCTGTAAACAAAATAAAGTAGAAAGCGAATATTCAAAGTTCAAAGTGTTCGTTGTTTACAATTTCGAACCTATTGTGCACTGGTTGTTTTGATTGGACATGTATAAGCCAGGATTTCGTCGCACCTAGGGCTTAAAGATAGTACCATCGGTGCTTTGAGCTTTAGGTATTTCGTTATTCAACCAGTCTCAGCATATGTATGCATACATAGGTATACCCTATCTATATATATAAAACAAAGTCCCGCCTCTGTCTGTCTGTCTGAACGCGATGAACACAAAAGCTACTGAACAGATTTTTATGTATAATACATCAATTTGGACCCGGTAGGTGGCGCTGGTGGGCAGAACGAAGTCTGCCGGGTCCGCTAGTATATTATGTATGTGAATGTATAACGTGAATATGAATGAAAAAAACAAAAACTAGTAAAAATCTGGCTAGTGTAGATGCATGATTTTTTATGCATTAATTTATCTTGCAATGTTTGTACTATGTATTATGTATGCAGGATCAATCTGGAAATTGTTTTTTAAAGCAATAATCCTTAATCATATGCTAAAACTCTTTAGACATATATGATTTGGATGACAATAATTATTTATAGAAGACAACATTTTCATTTCACAATGCCCTTATATAATGGTCTAAATCTAAAATACCATTACGAGTCGTGTATAATCGTAACAAAAAGTTTAAAACGTCTTATTTCACCATTTCCATTTTCATTCTATTGAAAATGTATTTTGGTTTCATTCTCGTCTTTTGAAATATATTTGCCCTTTTTGTAAAAACGGTAGCAATAGTAGGTTTAATTCAGAGAGGAATCGCCGTAACAATTTGCACGGACGCTTTTTATGTGACGACGTAAACTAGGTACATACAATCAGACTGCACTGACTATGGTCTCTCGTAAATGTCGACGGAACTCAATCGCCATTGGTACTTCTTGGGTTTAATAGTTATTAAAGATTTAAAATGCAATTAATTCTCGTTTTAGGAAACATTTATTAATCACGACACAGCAAGAAAACTAGTTGAACAAACGACAGTGTTGCCAACCCATACAACACAAAAAGTACCTATGACTTAAATTAAATTTTATTTCTAATACTCCCACTAAAATTTAACCTCAAGTATCTTGTTAGAAACAAAATACTTAACCATATAAAATTTGGTTTCTGAGGTAGGCAAAAGTTTGAGTTGGTAACGCTTTAGTCAATATGTCAGCTAACTGATATTTACTTGGAACATAATTGATTTTAATTAAACCCAACTCAACCTTTTCTCTAATAAAATTATACTTAACATCAATATGCTTTGTTCTCTTATGATAAACAGGATTGCTAATCAGTTTGATTGCACTCTGATTATCCACATTTAATGTTATACAATTATAATTTTCACCTAAGTCTGACATTAGTTGTTGTAACCACAATATTTCTTTAGCGGACTCACAAGCTGCTACAAATTCCGCCTCTGTTGTGGAGAGAGCAATGGTCTTTTGTTTCTGACTAGACCATGTAATTGGTCCTCCATTTAAAATAAAAATATACCCAGTGGTAGACTTCCGAGTATCAACATCACTTGCAAAATCTGAATCTGAGTATCCAATAAGACCATTATTTTCTCCATATTTTATACCAACTTTCTTACTGTTTATTAAATACCTAATTACTCGTTTAACAGCATTTATATGTTGTTGGCTAGGATTGTTTACATATCTACTCAATAAATTGACAGCAAATGAAATGTCAGGCCTCGAAACAGAACTTAAAAATAGTAAACAACCTATAACTTCTCTATAAGGAAAATTAACAACATTTTCATCTAAATTCTTTGTAATAATAACATTTACATCTGCTGGAGTGTTAGCAGAATTAGAATTACTCATGCCAAACTTTTCAATAATTTGATTAATGTAATTTTCTTGATGGATAAAAATACTATCATTTACCCTCTCTATTTGCATGCCCACAAAATATTTTAAATTTAATTCTTTAATTTTAAAAGCTAGTTTCAAATACTCTATTATTTCTTTGATAATTTGCCCATTTGATGATATCACAAGTGCGTCATCAACATAAATAATTAGAAAAACCTTAGTCTGCTTAAAAAATCCTATGTAAACACAGTTATCAGCTTGAGATTGTACAAAACCATATCTAGTTAAGAACTCATTGAATCTCGTGTTCCAGCACCGAGATGCTTGTTTTAAGCCATATAATGATTTGTTTAATTTCAATACAAAGTCATCTTTAATTATCAAACCTTCAGGAATATCTATAAAAATATCTTCCTCAAGATACCCATTCAAAAATGCAGTTTTAACATCAAATTGCTGAATTTCTAAATTATACTTAGCTGCAATAGAAAGAATGATTCTTATAGAATCATAACGGGTTGTTGGAGAAAATATTTCTTGATAATCAATGTCTTTAATCTGGCTAAACCCTCTAGCACACAGCCGCGCTTTGTATCTCTCAATTTCATTATTTTGATTCCTCTTGATAGTAAAAATCCATTTAGTGCTCAACGTGCGCTGATCTGTTTTTTTAACCATAGTCCATGTCTGATTTTCCTCATGAGCTGCGAGTTCTTCTTTAATAGCTGCAGACCATTCAGCTTTATGAGGACTATTTAGTGCTTCATCATATGTTTGAGGCAATGACAACTCGACAAGGTTTGCTTCAAACCTTCGATTAACTCGTGGTCTCAAATTTATAGTATGTGCCCTCGGATTATCTAATTCTATTTCTTGAGAAGGTTCATAGGCAGGGTCATCACTATCACCACTATTACAACTCTGTAAGCTGTCTTCACTTCCCGTTGGTGAATCCACATTAATGGGTTCTGCTTGACTCTGATTCAATGTTTCTGTTTCATTCTGGGGAATATCATCATCAATATTAATTTGTGCAATATTCTTTCTTGGGATTGAAATCTGATGCTCATTAAATATTACATTTCTAGATATCTTAATTTTCTTTGTATTGGTATTATACATTCTGTAGTTAGTGTTGTCATATCCAACAAGTATCATTTTCTCACTCTTTTTATCTATTTTTGTTCTTAATTGGTCTGGAATATGAACATAACCAATACTACCAAACACCTTTAAATGACCTAATTGGGGTTTAATGCCATTCCATAATTCAAAAGGTGTTGTGTCAGGAGTCTGTGAGGATGATGTCCTATTCAATATATATACCGCACAGTTGATAGCTTCACACCACAGCTCAAGTGGGACATCTCGAGCATACAACATTGAACGTGCACTCTCCACAATGGTTCTGTTTTCCCTTTCTGAACGACCATTTTGTTCCGGTGTATATGGGGCAGTACGCTCATGTGCTATACCTTCTCTTTCCAAATATTCTTTAAACATTTTATTCACATACTCTGTTCCATTGTCAGTATGCAAAACTCTGACATTATGCATGAATTTAGTCTTAATTAAAGCATTATATTTTTTAAAGATTTCTATTACTTCATTTTTATTCTTAATAAAGTACACATGCTTATAACTTGTTGCAGCATCTTTGAACAGTAAGAAATATCTCATACCTTGTATTGAAGGGACACTCATGGGTCCACAAACATCGCTATACACCAGGTCACCTGGCTGTAGTTTTCCACGCTCAGATTTGTGGAATGAAAACTTGCACTGCTTCCCATACGCACAAGCTTCACAAACATAATTACTTTCCCCATTGTCAATCACTTTTAAGCCCCCAACACTACTATTTGCACTCATGTTCTTTATTTGCTTGAAATTAATGTGTCCTAACCTTTCATGCCACACTTTAATGTCATTTTGATTATTTTGAACCAAGTTACATGTTTCTGGAACCACTGTTTTAATGTTTAATTTATACAAATTATTTTCTGTAATACTTGCACTCATTACCACTTTATCATTTTTATAAATCAGGGCACTTGTATCTTTCTTGACAATAGAATAGGCTTTTCTTATAATCACACCTTCAGAAAATAAATTTCTTCTCAAACTTGGGACATATAAGACTTCCTGTAGCTCACTAGTCTCCCACTGTCCATTAATAAGCCTTTTAATTAATACTTTGCCAATGCCAGATACTTCAATTGACTGTTTATTTCCCAATGTTAATGATTTCTGATTGCATTCAAAAAGCTCCATAAAGAAATCCTTCCTGTAGGTCATATGGGCAGATGCTCCACTATCTAAGATCCAAGTATTCTCTTCTGCATTACAGGCATTATTCTCCACATAAAAAGCTAACATGTTTGCATCTTCTTGTTGAGGTTTAAATGGCTTGGATTTTCTTGGATACCGACAGTCTCTTGAAAAATGACCTCTTTTTCCACAGTTGTAACATTCAAATCTATGTTTAGTCGTCTTATTTTGATTTGTACTGTTCCCACGCAATGTTTGTTCATTTTGGTTGGCTTTAGTCTTCCAGCCTTTATTAGCAACTAGAAGAGCTGTTTCTTGTTCTTCTTCGCAGGTTAAGCTTGCCTCTTCATCTAATAGACGTGCAGTTAAATTCACAATAGTCTGTTGCTTGGGATCCAATGACATCCATGCTTGTCTCAGTGACCTGTATTTTGGTGGCAATGTGCCTAATATTTTAGTTATGATTGCCATTTCACTTACACTCTCACCACTTTCTTTCAATTGTTTAGCTAATGTTTCAATTTTGGAGATGTGTTGTGCTACGCTGTCACCCACTGACATTTTATATTGGTAAAATTTCTCATGAATCAACATTTTGCACATTTCACTTTTTTGCTCATATATTGATTCAAGTTTCGACATAATTTCGATGGCAGTTTCACAATTTTCTATCAATGTAATTTGTTTGAAGTCCATCGAAGACGTTATGATGAACATCGCCATGCCATCATTTTTCGTCCATTCACCACAATTAGTTACCGGTTTTGGTAGTGAAATGTCAATTCCTTTAGCTTTTAAAGCGCATTTAATTTGAAATTTCCATTGACGGAAATTATTTCCGTCAAATTTTTCGACGCTCATCCGTCCGGATTCCATTTTGAAATTTTCTGGTCCAAATTTTGTTTTAACAAAAATATTTACTTATTCTTTGCTGATTTCTTATACTTCTGTTTTCAGAGTATTCTGGGCCCATAACCTCTTGGGTTTAATAGTTATTAAAGATTTAAAATGCAATTAATTCTCGTTTTAGGAAACATTTATTAATCACGACACAGCAAGAAAACTAGTTGAACAAACGACAGTGTTGCCAACCCATACAACACAAAAAGTACCTATGACTTAAATTAAATTTTATTTCTAATAGTACTGCAATTCATGAAAGAGTATGATTAATATTTGTGCCTAGGCAAGGGTAGGTAAGTACCAGCCCTGTATGGACCTAGAGAGTCGGTCTATGTTATGTTTAATGATTTTATTTATATTTTTATTTTATCATTTGTCTTAGTTATGTGTATCATTTGTTGGTGATCCATAATAAATAAATATTACGGTTCAAGCACTTTGTTATGGCAATCCTTTGTGATCTTGATGGGGAATAAAAAAACAGGTATCCTATTCTACTATATCCTATTAAAATTGTAGATTTGATTTTAATGTGAACGTTTGGATGTTTGTTTGTCAAGAAAATATGCCGGAAGGATTGTAAAGATCTGGATGATTTAGAACTAGTATCTTCTAGAATAGCATAGAATATCATGCTTCTATTTTTCTCGAGATTTCGGGTGAAAGCGCGGGGCGCAAGTTTTTTTGTAATAAATAATTTAGTTAAGGAATAAATTCAAGCCAGGTAGAAAACTATGAAAATAGTCAAAGAATTACAAAAAAAAATTACCTCCCATTTCAAATATAAAAAAATAAAATTATTGGGTCGAATGCAAGTTTCTTAATAGGTAGCCCCTTTACTCAATTACTATAGCAGGCAAAGCGTTAAAAAACTCCACTTTTATTTAGACAAGAGAAGTATCTATGTACCAAATTTAATTTCAATCGGTTCAGTAGTATATGAGATGATGAAGATGATATAGATATTTTGGTATACCGTTTGCGCTATTAAATGGGTTCATTTGGCTTACAGCTATTATGTTCTACATACTATGGTAAATGACCCAATGGTGGCCAGTTTAAGAAAAAATTTTGGTAATTAATTAATTAATTTTTAGGGTTCCGTACCTCAAAAGGAAAAAACGGAACCCTTATAGGATCACTTTGTTGTCCGTCTGTCTGTCCGTCCGTCCGTCCGTCCGTCTGTCAAGACCCTTTTTCTCAGGAACGCGTGGAGGTATGAAGCTGAAATTTATATCAATTACTCAGGTCTACTGTCTCTTGAAACTGTGAAAAAATCAAACTTCTAAGCCAACGCAATCAAAAGATACAGCCGTTTATGCCGCAAATTTTCGACACTTGCAAGGGAATCAAAACCTACAGGGTGCTTCCCGTGAACTCAGAATCTTGAAATTTGGTACGAAGCAACGTCTTATAGCATAGATAAAGGAAAAATTACGAAAACCATAAATTTTTAGTTACATCACATAATATTTTTTTTTTTAATAATTTTAAACTTACTACCCATTTCCTCATAAACGCGTAGAGGTATTAAATTGAAATTCATACCAAATACTCAGGTCGATAATACCTTTAAGCTGTAACAAAATCAAACTTCTATGTCAACGCAATCAAAAGAAACAGCAATTTAAGCTGCATATTTTGAAACTCGCAAGTACTCCCAAGGGAATCAAAACCTAAAGGGTACTTCCAGTCGACCTAAAATCGAAATTTGGCATGAAGCAATGTTTTATAGCACACATAAAGGAAAAATTCCGAAAACCTTAAATTTTTAGTTACATTACAAAATATATTTTAATAAATATAAACTTATTACTTTTTTCCTCATGAACGCGTAGAGCTATCAAGTTGAAATTCATATCAAATACTTTGCAATAAAAATACCATAGTTATGACTCGATTGTCGTAATGAACGAACTTTGTAAACCTTGCAGGTTTGTACGGAACCCTCGGTGCGCGAGTCCGACTCGCACTTGGCCGTTTTTTTAATTGAATCCAGCCTTGCCGTATCTCACGCGTAACTCATTACAAATATTAAATAAGGACTGGAAAACTAGTTTTTGTGAAATATTACCAAAATTGTGATAGTTTCAGCACTGAATATAGTGAAACTGTAAAGTCCAGTCCTTATTTAATATTTGTAATGAGTTACGCGTGAGATACGGCAAGGCTGGATTCAATTAATTTAACAAATAAAAGTTGTAGTTTTGTGACCCAGTCTTGGCCAGGGAAAATCCATTAATGGCCGCCCCAGTCTTAGTCTTAGTTTATCTTTATTTTATGGCTAACACATCAAAGGAAACTAATTTTGATTTTAACTAAGCAATAATATTTTACAAGTGTAACTTTCTGCTCACCGCCTTAACGATTTCCTTAAGAAAAGCCGTCGTTGACAATTTCAAATCACCTGACACTTTTTATTCGCGCAAATTTGTACATGTAACTGACTGAATTCAATAAAACGTTAAACTTAGATAGTTCAATGTCTAAAGTCTATGTCACAGTGATCCTAATGTAAAAACATTCACTCATGTCCGAATTCTAGATGTTTCTTTTAGTTTTTGGCCATTACTGGTACCGTGGCCACCACTGGTACACTTACGATACTACATACTAACGCTAATTAAATTGTTAGTAGACCATATAATTACTGTATTTAGGTTCTCCTATAACGACCATGTACGAGCAAGCATCATTGTGACAGTGCAATTTAGTAGGATTAAATTTCATAGGCCAGAGTAGATCAGGATCCGGAACAGTTGTAGGTAGCTTCCGCCTCATGACTTTATCAGAGTTTTGGTTTTAATTTTCCCGGGATAAAAAGTAACCTACGTGCTTTTATAGAATACTAGTGGCTCCCCGCGGTTTTACCCCCGTACCCGGGAGATCTTCAATTTTTCCGGGATAAAAAGTAGACAATGTCTGTTCTCGAGCTCTAGAATATCTGTGTAGGTACCAAATTTTATTTTAATCGGTTCAGTAGTTTTAGCGTGAAGGCGAGACAGAAAGAGTTACTTTCGCATTTATAATATCTATTAATTAGGATTATCTATACCTAGCTGTATCAATATTTTAACAAATATCCATCCTAGCAAATTATCAGATTTATAATTTTAATACGATTTTCATATTTATGTCTCATTCCATTAAAAAAACATAGTAGGTACCTACCTACTTATATGCCCTTGTTTCTTTTGCCTGTTAATCAAGATATAAAGCCGTTTATTTAGTTAAGGCCCTAAAAGGGAAACAAAAGTAGGTCAAAGCTACTGAAGCTGCAACTAGTACGGAAGTCAGCTTTCAACTGAATAAATAGCCGTGAAACGTAGCTGGGTAATAATTTTTGTAAATAAACTAGCTGACCCGAAAGACGTTGTCCTGTCTTAGTTAGAACTATACTCTATTCCAAATTAAAATGTGCGAAGTCTCAAACGCGCGAAGTGAAATCGTCTTAATTTTTTAAGCTGCAAGATCCTTTTACAAAGTCTTAAAAGAAAATATGATTGGTATCGATTAACATTAAATTATTTTATTTTTATTTTTTGTCATTCCCCAACACCCAAATATTGTCAGTGAGACTAAATGAAATAAATAAATCTAAGTGTTATTTGAAAAGAGTAATTGCTGAGTTTATTGCCGGCTCTTCTCAGCAAAACCAACCTTCCGAACCCAGCGTTAGAGTCCGACTATTCTTAAGTGTCTGTGAAGGCCTAATTGAATAAAAAACATTTTTCATTTTCATAAAATGTTCTCTCTCGTGACTAGAACAAGGGTAATAAAGTTATTTTTTAAATATTTTTTGATGAATAGTATGTAATGATCTCAGCTAAAGAATAAAACGGCTAACTATCTGGAACATTATAATGCTATCTCGTACCTATTATTTTATATTAAGTATAATTATACTTATTAAGAGAACCATTTACCAAAATAGCGGGGAAAATAATAATTATATTTTTTGAAAACGATGGTAAAACAACAGAGTAATAATTCATTATTAAAACTGTTTTAATAAAACAATTTGCTTTGCAAAAATTAAAATTATATATTACTCCCGCGGTTTCACCCGCATACACGGAAGATCTTCTATTTTCCCTGAATAAAAAGTAGCCTATGTCCTTTCTCAGGCTCTAGACTAGACTATAGACCTATATGTGTCCAAATTTCATTTAAATCCGTTCAGAAGTTTAAGCGTGAAAGCAAGACAGACAGAGTTACTTTCGGATTTATAATACTAGTTTAGATTGTACATGGTACTTAATATAAACTTATTCAATTTATAATTGTTTTCGTAAAATGTTCAAGTTGCAATTCTATGTTATCCAATAATCCTATCCATTTCAATTCCATTCTTATTGATCCAGAATTTGCAACTGGCAAAATTTTTCATGTTAAGGTATTTGTATGCATGAATATGTCTGTTTGTTCTGTGTCTGGATGTAAATATCTATAATATGTATGTATTTAAAAGTATTATATGTAGTATATCAGCTATATGGTTACTATGACACAAGCTTAATTTGAAGCTTGTTTTAACTTAATTCCAAATTAAGCAGAGCTTGTAATATGTTAACCAAATCGCTGATATACTACATTTACTACTTTTTGATTTATACCTACTTATACCTATAGATATTTACATCCAAAACCTTCCAATAAAACATATCGTCGTTCAAATATGCGAATAAGTCAATTAGCAAGTAAAATATGCCAACTAAATAACCATATTTTAGTTCATTAAGCTAAGACGAACTCATTAGCAACGGCACTGGAAGCATGTAATATTATGCAACGTTGAGTACAAATTCTTTAGTGACACACGGACGGAGAGATCAATCAACTTGGAAATGGTTTTTGGTGGTGAACCGTATCAGTCCTACTAATTTATAAAAGCGAAAGTTTGTTAATTGAAAATATCCTTCGACATTTTTCACACTTGGCCAATCGGATTCCAAAGTAAGCTTCATAGTGAGCTTGTGTTATGGTAACCAGATAGCTGATATACTATAGTCATATACATACATATTCTACGTTTTAAATACATACTTATGTAGATATTTACATCCAGACACAGAACAAACAGACATATTCATGCATAATTCATGTAAGAATGTATGGATATACGTTTTATAAGGCTGAAGGGATTGCGTTGAAAATTGGCACAACGTTAGAATATGTTCTGGTGATACAGGCTACTTTTTATCCCGAGAAAATTGAAGATCTTTGGGCCCGCGGGTGAAACCACGGCGAGCCACTAGTAATATTATATGGACGCTCTTAGAAATAGATAAATTGTGGATGGAGTCAATCAGCAACTCAAGTATGCCGGCTTTATTTCTATACGACTCACACGACTAAATCTCAACGAATAGTGGATACTCGAATATGTAATTTAATAAAATCTCAGTTTATTATGATTACAATAGTTTTATTAGTATAATAGTATTATTATAGTAGAAATTGCGGCCACACACATACGTAAATCTTAATAGAATGCTTTATTCAAACCATAATTCGTACTATTCATTATTGATTTAAAATGACGATTTGAATAAAATAAAACATGTAATATCATTTCACACTTAAAATATTATGAACAATAATATTTTGATATATTATATTCTGCTTATTTTTCCTTCGAAAATTACGAGTTTTTCGTTAATTAGATGTTTATATCTAGGTTTTTTTTTACACCTGGTGATTTGTTGACCAAGAAAAATGTAAGCAAAAATACATGTATTTTTATACAGTAGTGGCTTATATTTTTGATAGACTTTTGGGACCTAAACCCTTACTTAACCTTATCCCTGACTAGGTATAAGTTACTCCCATTGGGCGAATGTAATTAACCACGTCAAAGTCTTGCAAAGTTACCTTTAATTTTACCTAATTTCAGGGCAGGCACAATAACGGTTCATATATATGCAAATGTGGGTAAGGTGAGGTAGCCAACTAGCCTTTGTTAAAACTTGTCAAATTGCTCTTCAAGTTTCTCGGTTCTTCTAAACTTGAAGTTATATAGTTGATTCACATTATATGGAAATTAATACGCCTATATTAATTAAAATTACTGGTTAAGTTAAGGACAACCAACAAGACATACACCAACGAAATTACAATTAAATAAACAAAATAAATATCCTGGGACATTTTTCACACACGCCCAATCAGATTCCAAACCAAGCAGAGCTTGTGATATGGTAACCAGATAGCGGGTATACTACATATACCTACTACTTTTAAATACATACTTATATAGATATTTACATCCAGACACAGGACAATCAGACATATTCATGCATACATAATATTATCCTGGGTGGGATTCGAACCCACGACCCGCGGCTTGAGAGTCAGGGTCACTAACCACAAAGCCAACCGGGCTGTCATTCATTACATTATATTATTAAGTAGAACTCATTTTAAGTGCTGCCTCAATTAAAGGCTACCACAGCATGCATTATTATTATTTAATCTAAGACATATATAAAAACAAATGCAAAAATTGTAATAATAATAACTAAATAAATCATCATAACATAGTCAATAGGGTTGGTAAAAGCAGTCATGCTTGTTCAATTCAATGTATCTTAGTCTAATGTTATGTTAGGCAGAACGCGAGTAAACCACCGTAACCCTTTTTTGTGGGTCGCTTATGAACGAACATGACATTTTACAGACTGAGAAGATGATTTTGATATTTGCATGGTTAGGAGAATAGAAATTATGTGTGGTTGGAAGTGTGGTAAAATAATTTGATAAATAAACCGATTGCTAGATCTAAGGAAAACATAATAATGTATAAACAATAGGTTAGAGAATAATAAAAAGGTGTCAATAATAATTTAATGAATATATATTCCCCAATAGTGTGAACATGACAGCTCCGGACTAAACAACGCCGATATTAAATGCGTTTTATGTTTCAGCTTGCGTTCATTATTCATATATTCTTGTATCACATTATTCGTAACGATTAAAAGGTTTTTTTTTTTTTTTTTTTTTTAACTGCTAAAAACTAGAGCTTGACCGCGATCCCACCTGATGGAAAGCAGTGATGCGATCTTTGTTGGTAAGGTGCACTAGTTTTTTAATAGCCTATTCACTCTAGCCTTGAAGACACCCAAATTATAATGAGACGGGAAGACCGCAGCAGGCAAATTGTTCCACTCCTTCGATGTACGCGGTATAAAAGTCGAGGCAAAACGCTTAGTCCGGATCGTAGATGTTTCAACAACGTAAGGGTGGATACTGGCCGTACGACGGGATGTCCGATGGTAGAAAGGAGATGGCGGAATCAGATCATGCACTTCCCGCGCACACTCTCCGAAATGTATCCTGTAAAATACCGAAAGGCTGGCTACCTTACGCCTGTGCTCAAGGCTTTGTAGATTGGACTTAACCAAATCTGGATCTCCAATTAGCCTCACCGCACGCTTTTCCACCGAGTCCAAAGCTGCCAGGTGGCATTTTGCAGCTCCAGCCCATATGTGACTACAGTACTCCACGCAGGATCGGACCTGTGCTTTGTATAACATTAGAAGCTGTCCCGGCGTGAAGTACCGCCGGACCTTTGCAAGAACGCCGAGTTTCCTAGCAGCCACGTTGGCTTTGGACTCAATGAACCGCCCAAAGTTAAGGTCTGAGGAAATTTCAACTCCCAAGAGCTGAAGGCGGTCGGTGCACTCAAGGGATACATTCCGGAAAGCAGGAACCAAGGTGAACGGGCTCCTTTTAGCGGTGAACAGACACGCTTGCGTTTTGGCGGCGTTGAATCCCACCAAATTGGCTTCGCCCCACCTAGAGACTGCCTGAAGTGAGATATTTGTACGCTCCACCATAGCCTCTCTTTCGGACCGGATTAGCTCCTTACTAGCCCGAGCACTTGGCAAGTATCTCTCTACAACTGTGCTATCATCTGCATACCCATAGATACCGGGCAACAGCAGATCGTTGATATGGAGCAGGAAGAGAGTTGCAGAGAGAACAGATCCCTGAGGAACTCCGGCATTAGTCGTCATGGGTTCTGATGAGCATCCGTTAACAACAACTCGGAGTGACCGTTCACTCAGGAAATCTTTTATCCAGTTAATCAGGCTAGAGGAGATGCCGTACGCTGGGAGCTTACTCAAAAGGCTTGCGTGCCATACCCTGTCGAAGGCCTTCGAGACGTCTAAAGAGATAGCAATCGCTTCCCCATTCTTCTCGAGGGCCTCGCCCCACAAGTGAGTGGCACACACATGTAGGTCCCCAGTAGACCGATTGCGGCGAAACCCGTATTGTCGGTCACTGAGGAGATCGTTACCTTCCAGGTGTGTCATGAGGCGCGAGTTTAGTACACGCTCCATAACCTTGCAGAGTATGGAGGTCACTGAAATCGGCCGATAGTTAGCAGGGTCGGCACGGCTACCCTTTTTGGGCACAGGTTGCACGTTAGCAAGCTTCCAGGACTTAGGCACTAAACCAGTCCGAAATGAGAGGCGATACAAGCGTGTCAATACAGGAGCCAACTCGGGTGCACAAGCCTTGAGAACAATCGCTGGTATACCATCTGGTCCACTAGCTTTGTTCACGTCGAGACGACACAGTGCTCTCAGAACTTCTTTGTGCCTTATGCGAACCTCGGGCATCGAAGTGTCACAGTGAGGCAGAGTCGGCGGAGTAGCACTGCTAGTGTCAAGACGAGAATTGTGGGCGAAGAGGGATGCAAAGAGACTTGCTTTCTCTCTCCGTATGAGCCAGTGTTCCGTCAGGCCTAACCAGCGGAGGCAATGTGGGCCGACAGAAGTTCGCTTCGACCGACTTGGCAAGGGACCAGAATGCTCTGCTACCGGACGGCTGTGCAGAGAGCTTTTTGCCAATGTGAGTAATGCGATCGAAGCGAGCCTTCCTTAGTGCTTTTTTGTAGGACTTGGCAGCATGGTTAAAGGCTCTCTTCTTTGAACTCAGATCCGGAGCATTGCGCCAAGTGCTTATGCTGTTCAGCTTGGGCACAGTCAGCGTTAAACCATGGGTGAGCTGAGCCTCCGATGGGTACGTCTCTATAAGGAATGTAATATTCCATGGCTTGACGTATTACATCGGATATAGCATCCGCGCAACTTGACGGATTTTGAGAAGAGAAGCATTCAAAAGAAGGTATTCAATTAATATGGTAAAATGATACTTGGTCGAAGATTTCCAACTTTTGTCTCTTTCTTTAATTACGATATCACACGAGAGATCCGAGTTTTGCGCCCTCTCGCCGATGAAGTTTTAATTTATACAAAAATTAGCCGAAATTGTAAAGAGTAAGCAGTTATTTTAATCCATTGGCTTTATTTAGTTTTAATGAAATCTCTTTCTCAATATTATTTTTTTTAGTAAATACAAATTAATTATATTGATTATAAATAATACGTTTCTTTGATAAAAATATTTCGCTCTTTGTCCATATAATTATGTTATCTATTTTCATTTCATTCGGGACTGGAATCCATATTAAAAAAATACTGTGTGTATATATGTAATTAGAAAAATGCTTATGGAGCGAACTATTAACTCGCTAAATAATACTATGGTTATAAATATTGTTACATATAAATTTCGGCACCGTAAAAGTTTTGCATTTACTCACATTTGTTTGGGTTCAATCCATTCCACTAGTCATTCAAATCATAATTTCATTAGTTCTTTTGTTTATAACATACACTTTTCATTGGCATACACAGTATTTACTGAAGTATTTGTTTTAATTTGCATATCTAAATTGTTTGTTTACATTGAGATCTCACTGCACGATCGATACCTTCTAATGTCAATTTTGACACCTGGCGCGAAACGTCATTCATCTAAGGGACGTTCCAGCGATGCAAAAACACCTGCATAGTAAGGAGTCGAGTGCAAACATTGCGGAGACCGTGCGAATGAATTGCCGGTCATTCGATCTTTGTGATGTATCGTTTTTTGGGTCACCTCCCTATCGACTGACGTGAGCCTTGAAGTCAGTCATTGGGTCAAGGGCTCGGGCATTTCGATTGCAGAGATCGCCTGCGCCGCATAGGCATAAATCTATTTTTAGATTTAATTTTAAGATTCTTTGTGTGGACTAACGACCGGCGCGTGTCACGTAATTGGAATACGGACACGCCACGTCTTAATCCTGTACACCTTCCGCCTGGATCGGTGGAATTTTTGCTTGGACAACTTGGTTCAACAGGAGTTGACATTGTCCAGCTATCCCAAGCAGGGATATTTTCCTCCTTAAGGAGGTGTTACGTGGGGGCCCTATTTGTAACGTGGGGGCCTATTTGTAACGTGGGGGCCTATTTGCTACGTGGGGGCTCACCCATTTGTAACGTGTGGCTTGTACAGCGGTACAGCTCGGACTCGACTGCACTTCAAAGCCGAGGCCCGTCCTGCTGCGTGCCTGGCACCTGCACTGCATGCTACCCGCTAGCTTTTGGTTTCTTCGGTCTTCATTCCGGTACCCTTTTACATTTACATCGGCCTGGCAGCCGTTCTGCCAGTGGCGCTCAATAATTTTAAATTCATAAAAGGAAATTCAACTACCCTTCACCTCAGACCCACCCGCTGAGTCTAGCTGGCACTTTATTAATTTTCTTTATGTTTGTAGCTTAACTTTAAAACTTTATTTCATTAGCCTCAAATAACTTTAAGGCATAGATTTTAAATTTAAAAAACTTGTATATTAGTATAGTTTAATTTTGTTTAATTAATAAATATCATACCGGCTCACTGATAGTTTTATTTATTTTATTTTAAACAACTTGGGTTGAAACAATATATAAAAGGTGATGATGATTGGTCTGACCGATCTCGGCCATGGCGACCACTTTGACTCCTAGTCAGTCTGGCGCTGGTGCACCTGAAGATGGCTTATGTAGCCTATAAAAGGTTCATATACGTCGTATCCGGATAAACATGACACTTTCTAATATTTCGATATGCGCTTCTCGTATCATGTTAATTTTCTTCATTACTTTCCACAGTTCCTATCACCCCGAGAGGTTGCTTAAAAGCAATATGGCGGCCAAAATTTTACCTTTGGTAGGTAGGTATTTTCCTAATTGACCATTCATATGTAAAACCTTTATACTTTTAGTGTTAATGAATAGTGTATTCTATTCTTAATAAATAAATTAGTTAAAATACACAAAGAAGGCTTACATATTCGGCTATCTAATTACAATTTTAGTAAGTATCATACCTTCTTTGATTACAACAGAGGACAAAAGAAAACTCGTCCATGCACTAGTAAGTAAGAGGTATTTTTATCAATGAAATATATCATAGGGACTAAGACATTATTTTCCTTTACAGGAATTTCCTTAAATCCCTGTTTCAGCGATAAGAAAGAAACTGTGCGGAACCCTTGTTGGTGCAAAAACGGTGCAAGTTATAAGCACAGATATTCGGGTTTAGTTGCTTCAAGACGGAAATAAATAACATTTTAAATGTTGTAAAGTCACATATATAATAAATATATTATTGAATGGATATATAACTTACTAGTGGCTATATGTTATCTATACTAATATTATAAAGAGGAAAGATTTGTTTGTTTGTTTGTAATGAATAGGCTCCGAAACTACTGGACCGATTTCAAAAAATCTTTCACCTTTGGAAAGCTACATTATCCCCGAGTAACATAGGCTATATTTTATCCCTGTATTCCCACGGGAACGGGAACTACGCGGGTAAAACCGCGGGGAGGCAGCTAGTTTCAAAATATATTCTAACTCTGTGGCAAATTTCAAGCAGATCCCTTCAGCTGTTTTGGCGTGAAATATCAACAAACATCCATCCATCCATACTTACAAACTATCGCATTTTTAATATTAGTATACAATATTTAAATCATCGATTTTCTATACTGGATTAGCTTGATATGCTTAAATACAAATAGGTACCTACAGCATTGACCTACAGTAAATAAATGAACAATTCAAAGAGTACAATATTAAATCGGTTCATTTATTTGGGAGTTACAATGCCACAGAAAGATATAGGAGTAAAAACTTTTTACAGCCTTCTGTTTGCATCGAATAAAAAAAATATAATTGAAAAAACAAGGCAATTAAAAAAAATGAGGTGTCAGGGGACACCCGGATGAAACGAAGTTCCTTTCGATTAATAAGTGAAGGAAATGTTGATATATTTTTTTTTTAGTTGTAATAATATTTTTAGTACACACATCAAGTTACTATAGTGCGCGCGGAACTAGTAGGCCGCGCCTTGGCAACGCGCCGCTCGGCAAAGCTCGGCCACGCTCGGCCCCGCTCGGAAAAGTGTCGTGACAACTTTTCGTAAGAATTATCAATAATATGTAGCCGCTGTCAGTCTGTGCCTTGCCCATCATATATCCGAAAGGCATAAACAAAAGTCCCGATTAGAGCGGCTGAGTGGCGCGAACGTAATTTATTGGCGAAGTTGCAATTGGTTTTTTCTGCATTTTGTACGTCGATTCGCTACGGGCTGTTTAACTTTTTTACGTTTCAGTGAAATTGTTTATTGTTTAAAATAAAACGTTTCCAGGTGGAATTCCTGAAATAACCAGTGAGAATGTTGAACAAACTGCATTTTCATTTTGACGTGACAACGTCTTATAATTCGATAGAGCCGGCTCTATCGAATTATACGATGCGACGATACAGTACGCACGATGACTCATGCGGCGTTACCTCGCTCTGAGGCGTTCCATGTAAGGCTTGAAGTGCAAGCGAGAGCGCGGAACGAGCGACAAAGAAGCACAATCGGCCTTTGCATTCGGCAGCGTTCGACACCCGTCTCTCTCCTACTTGAGTGAGCGATGCAAGACGTTGTCACGTTCAACTATCGTCAGTAAACCGACTTTACAGACAACCAATTTTTATTGTGTGCGTGTGATTTTTGTACTCCGATTACTCAAAAACGAATATGCAATAAGAGGCCTTCTCCCTCACTCTATGTTACGATGAATAATGTTTTTATTATTACAGCACCTGTCTATACATATATTATATTAGTCACTAGTGGCTCCCCGAGGTTTCACCCGATAAGTAACATTAAAGGAGCCTATGTGTTATTACTATATCCAGGCTCTCAGCTAACTCCATAACAAATTTTATTAAAATTAGATGTGTAGAAGTAACAAACATACACACTCACAAACTTCCGCCTTTATAATATTAGTGTGATTTACGTTATTACTTTTTAGCATACTTAGGGTACCAAAATGTTTGATGAAAAAAAAATTTTTTGTCTCAGTTCGTTTTCAATTTTTGAGTGAAAATCTTAATGCGGTTCACAGAATACACCTACTTACCAAGTTTCAACAGTATAGCTCTTATAGTTTCGGAATAAAGTGGCTGTGACATACGGACGGACAGACAGACAGACATGACGAATCTATAAGGGTTCCGTTTTTTGCCATTTGGCTACGGAACCCTAAAAACTAGTCACCGCCCCGGAGCCTTGCGTAGCATTAAATTATAACCAACGTTTCAATATAATTAGCGTGAACAAACACAATCTCAGCGCGGCTTCAATATACAATTATGCATTGATATTTCACATAATAATCTATGTTAACATAAGTATTATATAAATATAGATATAAGTAAAGACCCTAGTCTACTGTATAGGTAATAGTTTGATTTCCTCTGTGTCTTATTTCGGATATTTCTATACTAATATTATAAAGAGGAAAGATTTGTTTGTTTGTTTGTTTGTAATGAATAGGCTCCGAAACTACTGGACCGATTTCAAAAACTCTTTCACCTTTGGAAAGCTACATTATCCCCGAGTAACATAGGCTATATTTTATCCCTGTATTCCCACGGGAACGGGAACTACGCGGGTAAAACCGCGCGGAGGCAGCTAGTTTTTAATACATCAGTTTACATGCTTTGACATTTATTAAAATAGGTATCTACTAGCGATCCGCCCGGTTTCGCACAGTTACCTGAGCATCATTGTCATATTAAAAAAAAATCAACAATAAAACATGCGAATGGATATTTCTCTTAAAGCATTGTATTTGTAACTAGCTTCCTCCGCGCGGTTTTACCCGCGTAGTTCCCGTTCCCGTAGGAATACAGGGATAAAATATATCCTATGTTACTCAGTGATAATGTA
Source organism: Thyatira batis (assembly GCA_905147785.2). Classification (NCBI taxonomy): domain Eukaryota; kingdom Metazoa; phylum Arthropoda; class Insecta; order Lepidoptera; family Drepanidae; genus Thyatira; species Thyatira batis. The sequence continues at coordinate 4,895,169 of LR990507.1, forward strand.
GTTTTCTAATGAAAAAAGAATTATTAAAATCGGTCCAGTATTTTTGAATTTATTCGTTACATACAAAAATACAAATCTTTCCTCTTTATAATATTAGTGTAGATTAAAAACCTTTGCCTAGTTTAAATGGTCTAAGCGTACAGACGGCGGAAAACGCCATATGTAGGAATACGAGTATACTGAGGGCGTACTCCCGAGTACTCCCGACACTTTCGAGTCTTAAATCAAAACGAGTTTTATTCGAATTAACGTCAATTTGTACTCCCGAACACGATTCTAGCGCGCGAGTGCGGTTGCACTTTTCGGATGTAACTTCCGTTGATTATTTCGTTAAAATCGAAACCAAATCGATAACTTCGTACTCCCGACACTATTTGACATTTGTGAATCGAGTGGCGGGAACGAATTTAAACGTCAAAATATAATCCTGTTTAAGTTATATAATGTCGTACATACACATATAATAGTTTTAATATACTCGTAAGTAAAAAGTGTATTACTTGGAAAGTGTCTGAAGTACTATAAAAGAATAAATAAAACATCGATGACAGAGACAGACGTAATTCCACGGTTCAACGAAGCGAAAAACACTATAAGATACTTACCTATTTTGACGTGACAACGTCTTATAAATTGGTTTGCCGGGTGACACTTCAAGAAACTGCGTTACGCTCCGCTCACGTTACGTGACGTTATGTTTTAAATTGTTACTATTATTTCATCCTTCTTCCTACTATACGAATGAATATTCACATTAAAATTATTTTACTACTCAAAGTCGTTGTCACGTAAAACTTTCGCCCGTATACCGACTTTACAGGCAACCAATGTTTTTTGACGTGACAACGTCTTATAAATTGGTTTGCCGGGTGACACTTCAAGAAACTGCGTTACGCTCCGCTCACGTTATGTGCTCACAATGAGAGCGAGTGAGAGGCACGCGTCCCTTCCACTCGGGCATGGTTAGCCCGCCTAATGGTTGTCACGTAAAACTTTCGCCCGTATACCGACTTTACAGGCAACCAATTTTTTGATACTTTTCTGCCTCGATGTAGTTGCTTCAACTCAGATCGCTATAATGTTTACTATATAGTAAAATATACATCAGATGATAGAGACTTCTACTATTTATATGTCAGTTAAAAATGTAATAGGTAGGTACCTAAATCTACCAACTGATCCATGCAATTTCATCTTCCTCGCTTTTGCAATAATTCTCAATAATGCTGCGCTACAATTGGTCGTAGCATGATCCTAACTAATATTATAAATGCGAAAGTAACTTTGTCTGTTTGACTGTCTCGCTTTCACGCTAAAACTACAGATCCGATTTTAATTAAATTTGGTACACATATAGTCTAGACGAGGTATTCCACGTAGCCCACCTAAACGAAGCTCACCCAGAGGAAGCCCACCTAAAGTATTATAAGATGATCGGCAAATAGCTCAGCTGTTGGAAGAAGAAGAAGAGGCTATCGATAGTGCACCTGAAAATGAACAAGATCATGGAGGGATGACGTATCATAAAGACGTACCAAAAAATGGCCGATGGTGATATTTTTCACTTACTCAATATTACCGGTATCAATTCCTACGTAATATACAAATCTAAAATGGACTCCAATATAACCCGAAGAATATTTCTGAAGCGACCGGCTGTCGATTTGGTCAAACCTTGCCAAATATCAAGAGCCAGCTTACCCACACTACCTCGACCACTAACAACGACGACAAAAACAACTGAAAATTCTTCATGAAAATCAGGACCAAGAATCTGTTTATAGAGAAGGTCGATCACCTTCATACAAAAGGTGTCATATATGTCCGAGAACCAAGGACCGGAAAACAAAGACTGAATGCTTTAAGTGCCATAAACATGTGTGCAATGACCATATGAATGTAGTATGCCAAAGTTGTACCATGGAAAACTAGTATTCCTAAAAGTTATTGATTGTTGTTTAAAAATAAATATAAAGTGGTTTAAAAGTTGATTAATATATAAATTCTATGTTCTTATTTATAAAAGTCTGATTTTGCATGTATTTCGTATTTTATTTTAAAAACTAATTTGGGGTGCTACACGCCCCACGCGACCACTTATGTAACTTTTTAGACGCGCCCAATCAAGGGTTAAAATCGAACTGTTCCTAGTAGTTTATTGTCTTTATAAAATACTAGCTGCCTCCGCGCGGTTTTCCCGCGTAGTTCCCGTGGGAATACAGGGATAAAATATAGCCTATGTTACTCGGGGATAATGTAGCTTTCCAAAGGTGAAAGAATTTTTGAAATCGGTCCAGTAGTTTCGGAGCCTATTCATTACAAACAAACAAACAAACAAACAAACAAATCTTTCCTCTTTATAATATTAGTAAAGTAAAGATGAAAATATGAGATGTATCAAAAAAATTTATATAATGTCAGCTATCTGGATCCCACAATACCATCTTTGCTTATTTTGGAATTATACTGGGCGTGTGTAAAAAATGTCTCAAGATATTAATGCAAATGAGGCCTGAATGTCCCTGATATAACATGATACATTATTTACAAAAGCCAATATCAGAAATTATGTACATTTATAATCGAGTCAGAGTATAAGGGAAAAGGAAACCGCCACAAATTTGAATTAATTAATTCAGTTTAAGATTATGCTGGTTGAATTTTATTAATGTTAATAGGGTAGGTTGACGTTCGGTGTGTTTTTGGTAGCAATATTATTTTATCATCATCGATTTAAAAATATTTATTTAATATAAGTTTTGTATCATTATTGTACCTTAAACCAAAACTTGTACCTTCTTGATGTTTTTACATTGGAAGAACGTTATTTTTACACCTCAAATGGATTGATAACATTACTAGCTTCTGCCCCATTGTCTTACCGGCGTAGTTTCCGTCACCGGGACTGTTTAAATACTGGGTAAAAATATAGCCTATACTACTCTACGATAATATAGCTTACCATTATTGAAATGATTTTTAGTATTTCAATTCGGTATGCGTGAAAGCGTAACAGACACACTCCCATCTATTATATTAGTAATAGCTGCCTCCGCGCGGTTTTACCCGCGTAGTTCCCGTTCCCGTGGGAATACAGGGATAAAATATAGCCTATATTACTCAGTGATAATGTAGCTTTCTAATGAAAAAAGAATTATTAAAATCGGTCCAGTACTTTTTGAGTTTATTCGTTACATACAAAAATACAAATCTTTCCTCTTTATTATATTAGTGTAGATTAGTGTAGACTAGCGACCCGCCCCGGCTTCGCACGAGTGCAATGCTTATACATCCCATTAGAAACCTCCAAAATTGACAGTGTTTCTCTAAAGAAATATTTTGCATATTATGCATGTATTGTATATAAAAACCTTCCTCTTGAAACACTCTATCTATTAAAAAAACCGGATCAAAATCCGTTGTGTTGTTTTAAAGATATAAGCATACCTACATAGGGAATAGGGAATTAGGGATATGGGGACAGAGAAAGCGACTTCGTTTCATATTATGTAGTAATGATTTAAAGCTTATATAACTTATTTAATATGTAAAAAAATGTGATATGAAAATATACTTTATTATGTAAATATTTTGAGCCTCTATGACTCGAGTCATCTCATGTGCTCAAGCGACTGTTCCAGCTAATTAGCCTCAGGCTGTGGCAGTAAACCAATAGTTTCAGTTATAATATATGTATTTATAGTATAGTCTCACTATATATCAATTTCAGGGAGGTAAAGTTACATGTTAAACTAATTACAGCGGTTCCGACCGCTGTAATGCCGGTTGATGCTTGACTATGTACCTATTATTAACATGAAAATGATACCTAACTAAGTAGGTTTTGCAAAGAACTCTATTTTCTATACTTACATTATTCTAATTGACAGACTGGTTGGCTTCGTGGTTAGTGACCCTCACTCTCAAGCCGGCGGTCGTGGGTTCGAATCCCACCCAGGATTTGCCAGGATAGAAACATTTGTATGCATGAATATGTCTGTTTGTTCTGTGTCTGGATGTAAATATATATAATACTAGCTTCTGCCCGCGACTCCGTCCGCGTGGAATAGTTACTTTGGGCTGACGCTAACTTTCAACCCCCTTCGTTTACGTATAATGGTCTCGCAGAGGCAACTGATGACTGCACACCGCGCCGGCCCAGTACATAAAGGCGCGCGTAGTACTTGATAATTATTTTAGTGCGATGTTATTTTAAATTTGCGATATCTCCTAAGATATTCATTGAAATTGAATGATGTAAATGGCAATTTTGTTTTAAATTAAATACTTGCGATGAATAACCAATTTATTTTGATAAGGATTAATATCATCTTATTAAAAACACCTTCACAAATAATGCTTAATTTTCGAACAAATTTGGTTAGTATAAAAGTGGTTATAGTGAGCCAACCTTAACAGATAGACATATGCTATCGCGGACTTTTTTTTAGAACTTTTAAAGGGGAACAATTCTGTCATACATCATTTTAGCGTAACTTTAACCGTTTACGCAGCGTACGCAGCGGAAGCTCTCCACTGGAAAAGAAATCTCCCGATTTTGAAACATTCTTCATTGGTGCTCCGCTCCTATTGATCATAGCGTGATGATATATAGCCTATAGCCTTCCTCGATAAATGGACTATCTAATGGCGAAATAATTTTTCAAATCGGACCAGTAGTTCCTGAGATTAGCGCGTTCAACCAAACAAACAAACTCTACTCCTTTATAATATTAGTATAGATGTTTGTATTTAAAACGTAGTACCTATATCAGCTATCTGGTTACCATAACACAAGCGCACTTTGCAGCTTACTTTGGAATCCCATTGGCCATGTGTGAAAAAATGTCCCAGGATATTTATTATTATTATGTATTATAAAGAATACACACCGATATTACTGGATGGATCTAAATAATTCTTTCACCAATAGAGAGCTACGTCTTTTGCTATATTTTATCCATGTATTCCCACGGAAACGAGACATAGTAAAACCGTGCGGAGGCAACATATATTTTATCTATATATAAAACTAAGTTGTATTAGCTACGCGATTTATAACTGGAGATCGGCTGCTGATTTAGATATTAATCAGCCCAATATCATCACTACTTAGTATAAAACTAAGTCACTATCCGCCGTCTGTCTGTCCCTATGTATGCTTAGATCTTTAAAACTACGCAACGGATTTTAATGCGGTTTTTTTTAATAGATAGAGTTATTCTTTGGGAAGGTTTTTATGTATAAATCATTACGCTATGACGAATAGGAGCGGAGCATCAATCAAAACTGTTGTAAAAACGGGCAAGTGACGCTAACGAAGTTGCGCGGGTCAACTAGTATATATATAGGTATATTTTTTTAGCAATAAAATAACTCAGAGAAAAGCTTATGAAATAATTCGTAACAAGGTCACGCTTATACTTCCTAACTTTTTTGTAGTGAACATGAAGGCCAACGGGAAAGCGGGTGCAACCGCCGGAGGAAGCTAGTAACATAATATATTTAAGCGCAGGCACAGCCGCAGGCACAACTCATTTAAATTAAAATTGGTACTGGCACATATTATATTCAGAGAAAGTAATATACTTATACTTTATAATTACGCTATGAAATTGAAATATAGCAGAATTTCATTTTCATTTCATGTTTGTTAAAGGCAAATTTTGTAATGACAATGACAGCAAATAGGTTGCTTAAAATTATTCCGAGCCGGATTGGTAACACTGTGAGCTCTTGGTTTTTTTTTAAGAAATTTAAAATGTAATTTTTATGTAATGGCTCGTGTCATTACAGTGGGGCTGGTATAGGTATAGTCATTAAGTTTTTTTTTATATTTCTAATTTTCTGCTAGACTTTTTAACTTTTGGAACGTAGTTCCTTATCGCGCGTTGTGAAAGGGGGCTAGACGGAAAAAATTCTTACGAAAAGTTGTCACGACACTTTTCCGAGCGGGGCCGAGCGTGGCCGAGCTTTGCCGAGCGGCGCGTTGCCAAGGCGCGGCCTTCTATACGCATTATAGTACCTACTACTTGATATGTGTACAAAAATATTATTACAATTAAAAAAATATATATTAACATTTCCTTCACTTATTAATCGAAAAGAACTTCGTTCCATCCGGGTGTCCCTTGACACCTCTCTTTTTTTTCATTTATTTTTTTCCATTGACATGTAAATGTAGATTAAACTTTGAGCGGCTTTTTATTAGTTGTATATTATAACATTAACTTGTATGTGTTAATTTTAATTGAATCCATTTCACCACCTCAAGTAGCTCTTGAACCCACTTCTATCTCGACTCCATCTCGAGTGATTCATTAGTATTATAAAGCTCCAACCGTCCACGAAGGATTTACATATTTTTTTATATACCACTTATTTAGATTTGTCCTTTTTAGGGTTCCGTACCTAAAGGGTAAAAACGGGACCCTATTACTGAGACTTCGCTGTCCGTTCGTCCGTCTGTCACCAGGCTGTCTCAAGAACGGTGATCGCTAGACAGTTGAAATTTTCATAGATGATGTATTTCTATTGCCGCTATAACAACAAATACTAGAAATAAAATGTAGTAAATATTTAAGGGGGGCTCCTAAACAACAATTTTCATTTTTTTAACGTTTCTTGCTCGATAGTAATAACGGAGATAATTACATGGTACGGTCCCGTCCGTGCGCGAGTCCGACTCGCACTTGGCCGGTTTTTTTTTTAATTTTACTCGCTACATAATTTTCCGAAGAAGTCGGCATTATTCTGTAGGTACCTATTCTTCTCCCTGCCTTTATACCGCCTAAGCAGGGTTGGTTCAACATGTGTTTTTCTTCCACTGCTCCTTGTCAGCCGTCATTTTAATCATCACACCCTTCTTACACATCACCTTTCACACTCAAACCAAACGTACTTTCTTCGGTCTTCCTTTATTTTTACCAACATCCAACAATGTCGTCATTCATCAATAATTTTACTAATATGACCTGGAGATGAATAATCAACAGAATAATTTACATATTGAAACTAAACAAAATATTATGTATTTAGAACTAAATATTTTATACCTAAGTACTTTTTAAAGTAAACATACAATATAAGCTGACAAAGTAGTATTTCAAAACGGCTCCAAACAATGTACCTACATTTTATTAAGCGGACCACCAAACACAGCGTAAAAGTAGAGAAATCTTTTCCCAGATTTATACCCTACTTGGTGTAAACGAAAGGAACAAGATACGGAGGTAAAGCTAAGGTCTGTAGGGTCTTAATCAGTACAATCTTGCGCCGTGTGTCGTATAAAATCGATGGCTTAGGGTCCCATGTTACATGAACGTCGAAAAAGTGGTTACCAACATAGAATTTTACTAGAAGTGATACTTAAGTTTTATTTACTATTATATTGTTAAACTTAAGAGGATGATCAAAGTTTAAGCTTATGAACACAAATTAAGTTCTAAGCTACCGACTCTGCTACCGGTTCAAACTTCACCAAAGTTACTTTAACTCTTCCTATTGTTTTGCATATATTAACATTTTTCCAGTAACGGTAACTTTATAGATAAACTTGAATCAAATATAATTTTTCTACAATTTTAATTCCAAATCATAATAATATTAACTTTCTAAACATTGCTCATTGAAATAGCGATGGGAGTGTCCGAATCTTACCCTTCATAAAATTGAGTTCAATAATAGTTTTATAGATTCAAACTAAATTCCACAACAATCCAATAGCCGTACAATGTAGAAAGCGCCTTTGCTAAAATTAAATGTCAATTCAACTAGCCTTACGTCCGTCTGTCCGCATGTCAAGACATCTTGCTAGGAGACAGACCTCGTAATTACACGCTACTAGATTACATTTTGAAACAAGATATTTTGAGCAATATATATTACTTTGTGTTTTGATAAATATATGCAGAAACCAATAATAATAAAAAGTATATCTATACTAATATTATAAAGAGGAAAGATTTGTTTGTTTGTTTGTTTGTTTGTTTGTTTATTTGTTTGTTTGTTTATTTGTTTGTTTGTTTGTAATGAATAGGCTCCGAAACTACTGGTCCAATTTCAAAAATTCTTTCACCTTTGGAAAGCTACATTATCCCCGAGTAACATAGGCTATATTTTATCCCTGTATTCCCACGGGAACGGGAACTACGCGGGTAAAACCGCGGGGAGGCAGCTAGTTGCCAATAAATATCCTAGGACATTTTTCATACACGGCCAAATTCCAAAGTAAGCAGAGCTTGTGTTATGGTAACCAGGTAGCTGATATACTTTTAAATACATGTTATAGATATTTACATCCAGACACAAGACAAACATAGATTATATGTAATTGTCTTTTGAACGTGTACTACAGAAGAATATCTTAAAAGAAAAAACATCATTTCAACTTTAGTAAATATTACCCAAAACAATCCATTTTATCCAACAGAAAAAATAATGGATGTTTTATTATATTCTAAGCATAATAAAAGCCTCTAAAGGTAGGCACTGACCGGTGTTACATAGCGCAATGTAACATGTTACAAGCCGAGCGTTCGAGCTTGGAGGAGTTAGTGGGTGGAAGCGGAGTGTTAGTGGGTGGAAGCGGAGTGTTAGTGGGTGGAAATGAGCTCGAATACACTTGATTTTAGGGTGCAGCGTAACGTAATACGCTCAATGTTACTACGTCTTAATATAAATACGTGAATTAATTGATACCTACTAATGCGAAAGTAATTCAGTCTGCCTGTTACACCTTCACGCCAAAACCACCGAACCGAATTTGATGAAATTTTGTACAGATATATGCATAGTAATTGGGAAAGGATATATATACTACTCCCTCTGAGGGAGAGGGAGACAAACTAAAAGATGGAAAGATGACGTTAAGAATATAGCTGGTCCGTTGTGGACTAGATTAGCTAGGGACAGAAATACGTGGAAGTCGTTAGAGGAGGCCTTTGTCGATAGACAAGCTGTTCCCCACAAACACGCAGTTGCCGATGATTAACTTGCAAGTTAGAATTAAGATTAATTTAAATTTAGTAATAAGGTACCTATGTAATAATTAATTGTAAGGAACAGCAATAAAGGCTATTTTATTTTATTTTATTTTTATATATACTACTTTTTATTTCGAGAAAGTAAAAGGTCCCTCGGGAATTCGGCTCAAAAGCTGGATAGTAATACTTTTTATGTTCATTAGAATATAATAGATATAATGTAAAAAAAAACACTTTATTGTACACCAAAAGACAAAAAAGAAATAATATACCTAATAGTAAAACTTAACTAAATGCACAAGTGGCGGTTTTGTCGCTATGAGCGATTTCTTCTAGAAAACAGTTAGATGGAAAGTATTTCGAGTCACTATAAAATGGCCTGGTTTTTATAACATTTGACACATCTAGCTCACATATTTATGTCGGCGTCAATTCATACATCCCTCAGCACGGCACCCCTAGGTATTGGCGGTTCATAAATTATGAATCTTGTGACACGATACAATCTCAGCCGATGGGAATATTATACCGATCTCTTATCTCCCCACACATGAGCATTTTTCAAATTTTCGCTTAGCGTAACAAAAATACTTTTTGAGAATAGAACATATTGATTCGAATATGTTGACTGTTTTATGCTAGCCCAGGTTTTTAATACGTGACTACGTACTATGTGCAATGCATGTATTTAATGTTACATGAATAACGAAGGAATCCGTACATAATACATTTTGATTGCTCATTAAATAATCGCGAACCGTACGCTGGAATATAATTATTATTAGGTACAATTACATTATTAGTTTAATAACTTCGGAATGAATATATAATGTAAATGATATACCTTAAGGCATGTACCTACATTATACCTACATATTTTGTGTAAAAAGAAAACATAAATCTCGTATTTAGAAAATGCTCTAAAAGAACAATAGATACTTTCACTATGGTGGCAGCAAAAAGAGAGTATAAGGTCAAATACATGGAATACTTTTCGTTTGACCCGTGAATTGTCTATTAGTTTCGTGTTGAAGGAAATATCCAATTATTATACAAGTTGCGATTGCAACTTTGGGAATAATAGCTCTTGCTACTCCCTGGTAATGTTGCTATATTGATTGATGTTTGAAATGATTATTATTTACTATTGTTAATTTCCAAACATGAAACGAGACACATTTAATAACATTTTTTTATAAATCTATGGACGGTTGCAACACCCGGGGCGTCACTCACGGGTTGCCGACCCTGTAAAGACGTGCCAAGAGCGTGTTAGGTCCCCCCACTGCCGCCACAGCGTCTCCTCATGGAGCTTTGGCTACTTTACTCACCGCAGGAACACAACACTACAAGTGGTGTTATTTGGTTGCGGTCTTCTGTAAGGTGGAGGTGCTACCCCAGTCGGGCTGCTCTAAATACGGAACGGACGAGTCTGTTGCGTCCTACATCCATATGTTGATACTGTTAGACTTTTTACAGTACTTTCTTTTGGGATCAAATTGCCCATGCGTTAAGACTGCTCGTGGATATAATGTTCAGTTATCAATAACTATGTCGGAAACTGGTATCTGTCTATAAATCATAATTAATCGGAACATCAAACCTCTGGACAGTGGTGGATTATATTTACAAGCGTTTGTTCAAGCCAAACCAAGTTTTGTTAAGGCCTTATGAATAACGATGTGAAATGGAAATTAATAAAATACATTTTTGCCAGACAAACTGATTGGAAAAAATAATCCGATGGTAGTCTACAAAAAAAAAAACAGGAAACGGAAACCTAATAACTCAAAAATTATTTTAAGAAAATACTTTTCATTTTCGTTACTGAATGTATAGAAGGTTTTTTTAATCACAGATAAATTATTTACAAAGTTAAAATAAATATATTTAATTATACAGCCATTTGGTATTGGTTTGGTATCGAAGTATATCTATTACTTTAATTTTAAGATGTGGAATACTTTTTGTAGACAATGAGTTATTGGTGTAGACTGAATAAGTTTAAGCAGTGTCACAAATATTTGCAGTTTTTTAATGGTAACAGTTAGATGGTAACTGATTCAGTAACATTAATTATTTAAATGTTATGTTGAACTACTTAGTAGGAATTAGGAAAAAACGCTGCATCTACTATTTAAATAAATATGATTTTTATTTTTTATTGTTAACTTGCAATTGTTAAATGGATTATGTTTTTTTCAATAATTTTATTGCGCCTTAGATAAATCACGTCCATTTTAATCTATGTAGTATCAATATATAGCTTTTGACTAAAACTCCTGACATACATACCAACATGACTAAATTATAAGACTTTATTATTAAGTGGAGCAATAAAATTAAGTATTTAAATTTGTAAAGTAGTAAGGAGCTTTAAAACGATTAAAGTTGTACTAAACGTTTTTTAATTACTTTGAAAAGTCGCGCAGGTCGTTATGCGGGAAACACGTGCTACTTTTAAAAATCCTGAACAAAAAAAGCACACATAAACAAAGTTGAGGGGATTAACGAAAATTTATATGCACCACATCTTAGTTTATTTAAGGAATGTTTGTGAGTTACGTCCCAGAAACATGTTGCCATTGCGACATTAAAAGTTTAATACCACAAACTTAAGAAAGTTTAAAATATATCTTGAAAAATTTTAATATGTAGATGTAATGTCGAGTATTTTTTAACACACGGCTATTTTGATTTTATAATAAGCGGATTTTAAATACAAACTTATATGGGGACAGTAACAAATACTTACGCATTTGGTTTTGAAATACAACAATCCATAATTTAAGTGTATAATTCGATCCTTCTGGCTTCTTTAATGACGACTATTCTTAGATCCTATTAACAGATAAAGGATTGATAATCAAATAGATATATACATCTAACACAGTAGGTATAAACAGAGATATTTAGGCATACAAATGTTTGTCCTGGGTAGGATTCAAACCCACGACCAGCGGCTATAAGGCAGAGTCACTAACCCAGCCGATCGGCCAGTTAAATTAATCAAATTTTCTTTAAAAATTGTGTACAATGACGATAAGTTTTGTTGATCTTGTATCTCAAATATTTTTTAGTTATAACGTTTTAAAGAATCTAATTGAAAAATCGTTCGATGAATAAATTATATAAGTTTGTCTATAATGATATTATAAAGAGGTAAGGTTTTTATGTAGGGGTTAATCTCTGAAACTAATGATTCAATTAAAAAAAAATCGTTAGTAGAAAGTTATATTATTCTTGAGGGCTATTGGCAAAATTTGTCCCCGTATTCCTATGGGAACGGAACTGCACGGGTAAAGCCGCGAGCAATCAGCTACATAGTCCGTAAAAAAAACCAATAAACATTTTTTTAATAAACTGTAGTATAAACACATCAAAGAAAACAGGGCATTAAAAGGGCTGTTTATTTTGTAAAAAGTGGATAAGTTATACCGTAAACACTCACTTTAAGTGGTTGAAATATAAGTGTTATGCATTATAAATTAAAAACTAAAATGAGAACGAATAAACACGTCAATTTTATTTTATTTTACACGTGTTTTTTATGATAAAATTAGCTAAGTGAATAAGTTTACTAAATAGATGTAACTGCGGGTCCATCCGAGTTCCCGGGGGATCATCCATCATATAAACTATCTGTGTTCCAAATTTCATCCAAATCCGTTCAGTTGTTTTTGGGATTAGAACAAACATACATCCATACCTACATGCATAATCACAAGCTTTCCATTGATCCTACTAGCCTAGGGAGCCACTAGTATTATATATATTAGTAGGTAGGTGAAATTCTCGGAATCGTCATTCCTAGTAGAGTGTACTGAATAAAAAATAATATTGGAACGTAGTTCCTTATCGCGCGTTGTGAAAGGGGGCTAGACGGAAAAAATTCTTACGAAAAGTTGTCACGACATTTTTCCGAGCGGGGCCGAGCGTGGCCGAGCTTTGCCGAGCGGCGCGTTGCCAAGGCGCGGCCTACTAGTTCCGCGCGCACTATAGTACCTACTACTTGATGTGTGTACAAAAAATATTATTACAACTAAAAACATATATGTATATTAACATTGCCTTCACTTATTAATCGAAAGGAACTTCGTTCCATCCGGGTGTCCCTTGACACCTCTCAAGTTTTTTTTAATAACGTTCGTTTTTCAGTTTTGAGTAATAAGTAATACTAATGGCTCCCCGCGGTTTCACCCGCGTTGCTGGATTTTCAATTTTTCCGGGATAAAAAATTGCAATTTCCAAATTCATTGCCTCAGCTTTTTAGGCGTGAAAGAGTAACAAGTATACCTACATCCATACGTCATACATCCAAACATTCATACTCACAAACATTTGCATTTATAATATTAGTGATTGGTTTTAGAAATTTAATTAATTAAAGTTGTGAAAATAATTTTCGATAAGAGGATTCGGAAAGATTCAAATTATCGTGATTTTTTCGTAATTTTCCTAAACATTTTTGTTTAAGGCTATTAACAAAATTAAATCTCTTTCAGATACGTTTGATGTTCGTACATATTAAGGTTCCCTGTAAATTGTAAAGCTTTCCTATTCGGAAACTAGAGCTTCATTTGATCCTTAATACGAACATGCAGATAGAGAACCTGGTATCGGATTTGTACTTATATAGACTGTCTACATTCATTATGTAGGTATAGCGTAAATGGTTTATTATCTACACTAATATTATAACGAGGAAAGATTTGTATTTTTGTATGTAACGAATAAACTCAAAAAGCACTGGACCGATTTTAATACTTCTTTTTTTATTAGAAAGTTACATCATCACTGAGTAGCATAGGCTATATTTTATCCCTGTATTCCTACGGGAACAGGAACTACGCGGGTAAAACCGCGCGGAGGCAGCTAGTTTTTAATACACTTGTGTTATTTTCTTGCATTTTTTATTGTATTGTAATATGTATTGTAAGGTGAATTATTTTGTAGTAGCATAATCTATGTTTTTGTATCACTTGGCAACACTGGGTTCGTTCCTAAGTTCATGCGTTCAAGCCATTCGTCATTTCAAACCGTATAAAAGCATCAAATTACACTGCAATGGGGCATTCTCCTGTAAGTAGCCACACTAAACGGGTCAAGAACACTTAATCGGAGTACGAGTAAGTTGAAGGCTAAATTAATTAATTTATTAATTTGAATATTTAATCATTCGCTCTCTGCAATGTGTTATAATCATCATCCTGTCCAAGCAATTATTACTTTTAAATTTAAATTACGTATGTTGTCTTGAAGAAACTAAATAACCTTTAAATCTAATAAGAAATAATGTATTTCTCCTTCAATTCAGAATTGGGATCAGCGGATATTTTAAATATCCGTTACACCCGTCCACTCTTTTTATTTTTTCTCACTTTCATTACTAATTAACTTTAATTTTTTTTATCATGTGATTTATCAATTTACAGGAAAACTTCAGTGTTTCAAATATAAAATTATTTGTTCATGTGTATAATATCCGTTGAAACATAAAGACGGATGTGACGAGAACGCACTAAGATACGAATAATAATTTGGGCAAGGGATACTTATACATTTGCCAGGGCTACTCCCTGGGTGTATAGGTTATCTTTTGGAAGACATATCATGGCAGAGCAATTCTCTGAGGATATGTTTAGTTCATAAATTATTACGCTAACAGTGCTAAATTTAACTAAAAGGTTATTTTATATATGTTTTTGAAGTGTGGTTAGTCTGTTCAAGGGCGAGGGATACTTATACATTTGCCAGGGCTACCCCCTGGATGTATAGATTATCTTTTGATGGATATATCGAGCCAGAGCTACCCTCTGGGGATATGTTTGTACATGAACAGACATTTTTTTATTACAAACCACAAATAGTTGTAAAACCTAACCTTACCTAACCTTTAAACTAGTGATGTGATTTTATCTTTGGGCGGAGGGAGCTCATAACTTGCCAGGGCAACTCTCTGGATTTATTAGCTATCCTTTGGCATGTTTGGTCAGAGTAAATTCAATTGTAACAAAACTCTAAATAATGTTCTTTCTGTACTAAGCTTCTTCATCTTGTATTGTTTGAAATTAAAGTTAACGTAACCATAATTCAAATTCATTTATTGCATAAATATGGGTTATTCGAAGATGTCATACATTTTACAGTAAGACTAAAAAAAATTTATTAAATAAAAAAAACCGACTTCCAAAAATACTAAAAAGCAAAAAATAACTAACGCAATTTATAACACTTTCCTCTACTTACCTACTGACTACTTATTCTCTCCGCTTACTTCTTGGTTTGAAGTTGGTCCCAAGCCACAGCATAATTAGTAAACAATATACAAAAGATCTTTGTTAAGATTCTCCATGATTTAATAAGGTCAACAAAAACTTTGGCACCGTTTGCATTTAAAATTCTAAATTTTAGACGCATGCTCTTGGTTTGTGAGTTATTAATATTAGAAATAAACGGACCTTTACAGGACCCATATAGTTGTAGAATGTAAATTAAATTTATTTCATCGTCGTTTTCATTTGTTTCTCATTGTCATTTATCGTTATTTCTGATTTATTTACGTAGGTTAGTACTTAGTAGGTTATCGTGTAGAAATTTATTTGTTACACCATTTTATTTCTATAAGTAATTCTTTTTATTCATATATGGCTTGGCACCGACTTCAAACCAAGCAGCAAGCGGAAAGAATAAGTAGTCAGTAGGTAAGTAGAGGAAAGTGTTATAAATTGCGTTAGTTATTTTTTGCTTTTTAGTATTTTTGGAAGTCGGTTTTTTTTAACGTAGTTTTATTTTTATTTTTTGCTTTTTAGTGATTTAAGTATGGGTAGGCTTATTATTTATTTAACAATCACAGAACACTATTAAACCTAAACGTTAATGAGATTAACATTCAAGGTCAACCTAATAGCCTCAAGGAATACTATTCTCTATCCATATGCACGTATAATTTTGAAAGAATTTTCTCTGAACTCCTATCCTTTGAGGAGTTGTACCTTCCATCATCAGCTCATCCATAGGAAATCATCATCAAACGCAAATAATTGAACAAACTGTATGATATTGACTGAAACGTAACAGTTATATGCATATAATTTGAGTGTTCTTCTCGATTTCCTTGGGATCCCATCATCATATGCTTACAAGATGACCAGGGTACCAACTTGAATATGTACCCTAACGAACAAAAAAAGTATTACGCAAATCGGATTAGAAATGTTAAAGTTATCGACATACTAATATACAAAGTATCGTCAAAATGACATCGTCCAAATAACAATTATGCTTATAAAATAAAAACTACCAAACCAAACTGAAAGAAATTTTTATGGGACCATTTGGCAGCTATTTCGCGTCGAACAAAAAAAGAATCACGCGAATCGGTCCATTAACCGCGACGTAATCGATGTACATACATAGAAAAAAAAAAAAAAAATACCGGCCGAATTGAGAACCTCCTCCTTCTTTTTGGGAAGTCGGTTAAAAACACGTTATTAATTTACATTATTATAATTTATATTACAAAAAAACCTGCATACCACCTTAAATATAATCTGTATTTAAATATTCCAGTATAAAATAAGATAAAATAAGATCTTATGAAATAAAATAAAAAAGATATGATAAATAAAAAAAAAATATATGATGAAAAAAAAATTAAAAGAAAAAAAAAAACAAAAAAAATATGATAGAATAAAGTATGATAAAATAAAATAAGATATGATAAATAAAATAAATTAGAAAAAAAAAATGATAAAGAGAAATATGAAAAGAAAAGAAAAAAAAAATATGATAAAATAAAATGTGAAAAGAAAAGAAAATAAAATAAAAATATGTTAAAATAAAATATTAACTTATTTAATGACTTAACTAATTTAATGACTTAACTAATTTAGTGACTTCACTGATTTGGTGACTTCACTGATTTGGTGACTTCACTGATTTGGTGACTTCACTGATTTGGTGACTTCACTGATTTGGTGACTTCACTGATTTAATGACTTCACTGATTTAATGACTTTAATGACTTCAGTAATTTAATGACTGGACTAATTTGATGACTTGACTAATTTAATGACTTGACTAATTTAATGACTTGACTAATTTAACCCATTTACGCCCTCCGGCCCCAAATGAGGACGCCATATAAAATACCCATAACTTTAAAGTATACATGATTTTAGTATTTGTAAAAGTGAATAAGTATAGTATAATAGTGCACCTCAATAATAAAAAATAGAACTTACAGTTCACAAGCATATAATTGTGGTTTATTGATCTGTTTTGTGGAAGTTTTTTTTTTTGAGTTACCAGAAAAAGTAAGTATGTCATAAGTTATTTATTTTCTTTACGATTATGGTTTTTTCTTCTATAAATATTAGCTTATATTATAAATTTTATAAATAATGCATAAAAATCAATATTAGATGTATTTTTGTACTTGAATTTTACCATAAATACCCAATGTCCCCAAATGGGGCCAATGGGCACATAAGGCCTAATTTTACCACGGGTGAATCACAAGTAAATAATGACGAGAAGGACATTCGGCGTTCGGTATGATTACCACGGACTTCAGAAAGCAGTGAAGGCTGTGTTAGGTGAAGAATATGCTAATGCGGAGATAGATTTACTGCCGCTGCCTCCTGAACCAAGTGCCCTTACCTTGCCCTTACGACGAGGAAGAAGGGGATTATGACAATATCCTAAGTAGTAACATGCCTCGAGATGTACCAGGTAGGTACCTTAGAAGTATTTCTTCGTACAGATGAAGGAAATTAGAGTGACAGCGATGAGGAGCCTCTAGCATCCAAGAGACTAAGGTCATTGGTCGAAAAACCATGTTGGCGTAGTGTGAACCAACGCACGAACCCATTGCGTCTATCGAAGGTAATGCTACTGCACGACAGTTGCCAATGCTTGGCGTATTCATCTCCTGATCAGTGACACAAAGCTAGATCAGCTCCAGTTTCGAGGAGCCTTTAGGATCCAAGAGACTAAGGTCATTGGTCGAAAAACCATGTTGGCGTAGTGTGAACCAACGCACGAACCCATTGCGTCTATCGAAGGTAATGCTACTGCACGACAGTTGCCAATGCTTGGCGTATTCATCTCCTGATCAGTGACACAAAGCTAGATCAGCTCCAGTTTCGAGGAGCCTTTAGGATCCAAGAGACTAAGGTCATTGGTCGAAAAACCATGTTGGCGTAGTGTGAACCAACGCACGAACCCATTGCGTCCATCGAAGGTAATGCTACAGCACGACAGTTGCCAATGCTTGGCGTATTCATCTCCTGATCAGTGACACAAAGCTAGATCAGCTCCAGTTTCGAGGAGCCTATCCAGGAGACTAAGGGCGTCGCCGTGTCGGTCGAAAAACCATCTTGGCGTAAGTGCGAGCCAACATACAAGCCCATTGCGTCTATCGAAGACGTTAACGTCTATCGAAGTTACTGCACGACAATTGCCAGTGCATGGCGTGTTCATCTCCTGACCAACGACACAAAGCTAGATCAGCTTCAGTTTCAACGCTTTATTGCCAGTCATTATTAGGACTCAATAACGCCCAAAATTCTCGCCCAACCGCTTCATTCATACCAAGTGTGCAGAATTATGGTGAAGAACACTATCTCCAGAAGTTACCTCAACAGCTGCGATGTCCAGTGTGCCATAAAAAGAGCGTTAGCAGTGTACAAAATGTTCGAAAACACTATATGTTGAGAAAACATGTTTGGATTTTTCCATACTGCATGAGCCCGTTGGCCCCATTTGAGGACGGCAATTTTTTTTATGTATAGTATATAAATAATTTTATTTTTTTTATATTTTCGTGTTCTGGAAGCTTATTTCTAGCTGTTCACAATAAAAAAAATATATATTTACCACTGCCTTTCATTTGGGCGTAAATGGGTTAATGACTTGACTAATTTAATGACTTCACTAATTTAATGACTTCACTGATGTTATGACTTGACTAATTTAATGACTTCACTAATTTAATGACTTCACTAATTTAATGACTTCACTGATTTAATGACTTCGCTGATTTAATGACTTGACTAATTTGATGACGACTAATTTAATGACTTGACTAATTTAATGACTTGACTAATTTAATGACTTGACTAATTGAATGGCTTAAAAGACTTGGCTTACTGAATGGATTAAAAGACTTGGCTTACTGAATGGATTAAAATACTTGGCTTACTGAATGGATTAAAAGACTTGGCTTACTGAATGGATTAAAAGACTTGGCTTACTGAATGGATTAAAAGACTTGGCTTACTGAATGGATTAAAAGACTCGACTAATTGAATGGCTTAAAAGACTTATCTAATTTAAAGGATTAACTAATTTAAAGACTTAATTAATTTACCTAACTTTTTCCCCAGTTTGCCCTGCGACGTAGGCCTGCTATAAAGATTTCCACTCAAACAATAACTCTCTTGGTAACGTATGTCCTGTCCATTGCCATTTTGTAGTTATCTTTTTAATATTTTCTAATCTTACCCTATCTTGTCTTTTTTTTACCCCAATTACACTTATTCTATTCCGTTTTGGTATAAATCTAATTTCCTTGTTAGTTTCATGGGTATTTATTAATACCCATGTTTGTTATGCATTATGTTAAGCATGGCAAAATGCACATAAACAAAAAAAAATTGCAGTCATATATGAAACAATAAAAATAAATCATAAATGCCATTAATCAAATATTAACTCATCTAAATAATGAAATAAATAAAAGAATAAAGTTGTAAATAAGTGTATATTAATGTACCTTATCACACGTTTAAGTTTAATGAAGAAATATGCCATTATTATTAAAACATTCGAGTGTTCAAATTTTGATACACTAAATAATAAGAGAACTACTAAGTGAAATTCTCGTCTAAGAGTCATTTTCAAAATTTAGGCATTATTAAAACAATATCAGCATAGGTCAATTCTGATAGCGTCAGAGTTAGATACGTAAATCTGTGCTTAAAAAAATATGTTTAAAAAAAAAAGGTGAAGATTTCATATATGATTTGAAGTTCTTTATTGATTAGTTATACCTATTTATTTTGTAAATTCTAGTTGTGATTTAAAGTGCGTAAATTATGTTGTACTGTAATTTATTTTTTTACTTTTATTGAGCAATGAGACTTGCTCCAAGCAGGATGGCCGAGCTGTAAGGTGAATTATTTTGTAGTAGCATAATCTATGTTTTTGTATCGGTTGGCAACACTGGGTTCGTTCCTAAGTTCATGCGTTCAAGCCATTCGTCATTTCAAACCGTATAAAAGCATCAAATTACACTGCAATGGGGCATTCTCCTGTAAGTAGCCACACTAAACGGGTCAAGAACACTTAATCGGAGTACGAGTAAGTTGAAGGCTAAATTAATTAATTTATTAATTTGAATATTTAATCATTCGCTCTCTGCAATGTGTTATAATCATCATCCTGTCCAAGCAATTATTACTTTTAAATTTAAATTACGTATGTTGTCTTGAAGAAACTAAATAACCTTTAAATCTAATATGAAATAATGTATTTCTTCTTCAGTATTGATTAGTAAAACGGAAAAGTGAAAATATAGATTATTAAAATATTTAAGAAATAAATGAAACCTTATTTCACAATTGAAGTCTTTCGAACCGGTAGTAGCCTCAGCAACTTCGACTCTCATTCTGTTATGATTTTAATAAAATATTAGGTAAATAAAAATAGTGTACATTTTTGTTACCTACTACATAACTTTATTATTTAACTAGTTGACCCGGGCAACTTCGTTGGCGTCACTTGCCCATTTTTGCAACAGTTTTGATCGATGCTCCGCTCCTATTCGTCATAGCGTAATGATTTATACATAAAAACCTTCCTAATGAATCATTCTATTTATTAAAAAAACCGCATCAAAATCCGTTGCGTAGTTTTAAAGATCTAAGCATACATAGGGACAGACAGACGGCGGATAGCGACTTTGTTTTATACTATGTAGTGAAGTAGATATTGCTCTGTTTTATGTTTTAATATTCTGTCCGTCTTCTGAAAAAGTCCTTTATATTGTAGCTAAGCTTTACAACGGTCGCATAATTAAATCAAATGAGATGCTACTTTGTTTTTCATAATGTAAAAATCTATTCTCAGCGGCGTAAAATGATTCAGAGGCACTTCTTACTGTTTTTCTTTTCTAGACAGCATTGAACCGTGAACATGTTTAAATAATAAATTTCCAGACGACCGCGTGCAAGAAGATCTATACAACCATATAAATTTTGCTCCACTGACAGGCTAGTGAGTAGGTAAACATCCAAAAGTTCTCGTCTTAAACACATTTTGGAAAGACAAGAAAAATTTGGTTAAATAAAAAAAATATATTGTTATTGTAGGTTGCGGATCTTAAAGTTAAGCAAATATTGATTTTCTCAATTTACATTTATTATTTTCTTTTGTTTATTAATGACCTAATATATAATTTACATAAGAATATATAAAAAAATTATATCAAATACATTTCTGTTAATTAGTCAGTATTTCTGATAATTAATGAAATAATCAATCTATATTAATAAATTAAAGGCTAAATGTTGCTAAGCGCATTTCTCTAAAAGTCGTTCCCGAGCGACATCGAGCATGTAACCAACACATGCTCGATTGGTTACATGCTCGATGCCGAGCGATTTGTCTATTTTGGGCTAAATATGTTTTTAATATATAAGTATATAGTGAGTTTACTATTGAAAAAAAAATATACCTCAGGAACGTGTATTTTAGGTATAGGAGCGCTAGATAATTTATTTTGAGGTTTGTTTGTGAAGTTTGATAACATTTTTTTATAACATTGATATCACTTTTTTTGACACTTATGACCGTATAACAAGACCTTCTCAACACATCCCGACCCGAGGTAAATTATCCCCCTCGAGAATACTCTTATAGTAGAATTTAGTCATTAATAAATAAGTATGTGTGTAGTTTGGGGCAACATTAAATTAACTTGAATATTAATGGTTTGGTCATGTAACTTGTTTATCATCATTTAATTACCCTTATTTAATCTAACCTTAAACAGAACTATTACTCTATGATACAATGATCTAGGATAGTAACCCTTAAAATGAGACGTACCAGCAAAATGTACTATATTTTTCCTCTCACAACAATAAATCTTTGCCATTCCAACCTTTGATAAACAATATATGTATTAACAAAAAAAAACTTGAGAGGTGTCAAGGGACACCCGGATGGAACGAAGTTCCTTTCGATTAATAAGTGAAGGAAATGTTAATATATATTTTTTTAGTTGTAATAATATTTTTTGTACACACATCAAGTAGTAGGTACTATAGTGTGCGCCTTGGAAATGTGTCGTGACAACTTTTCGTAAGATTTTTTTCCGTCTAGCCCCCTTTCACAACGCGCGATAAGGAACTACGTTCCAATAGTATATCAAAGCCATTCACATTTAACGTTATCTTTACAAACAACTTGAAATTATTAAAGTGAAACTCAAATTTTCAAGTTGAGCATAAATCATACGCCGGCTTGAAACCACGTTCAAAGATACCTACTCATTACTAATTTTGAATAAATTTATTAATAATTTAACTCGGGAGCAGCGCAAACCCGTCACGCATTTATTAATGTGCACAGATGTGCCGCCGTCGGGATTCGTGGAATCTCTGAGCGGAATCCGTGGACTGGGATACCAGTTGGGAAAAAGAAAAATGTTGACTACATGCAGTTTTGTTTGCGAGTTATATTATTGCTCTTGGTTTCAGATTCGACTTTATATAATGTTTGATGGTTATGTCATAGGTACCCAAACTTTCTGGCCACTAAGTATTTCTGCGTTGCATAGCCTAATTATATTGGGGAAGGCTATAGTCCATCAATATGTATACGTATCTCTTATCGCTGTAAAAAAAATCCAGTCCAAAATATATATAATAGGTATGAAAATAATCCTTTTACCGAAATGATTTTCCTAGTACATAACTTTCCTTTTAATCCAATTTTCCGACAGAATATATCCCCCTATTTTTTTAGGGATTAGATATTTGTACACCTGCTTAAACAAATATTTGAACATAGGCACATACTAGAATATTACCATATAAGTTATTGTAGCACTGCAATTTTTTGGCCAACTTTGTTCAGGTAAAAGTTAAGCTATGTAACATATGAGTTTGGACAACTAACACTGTGGACACGGTCAACTTTGTATTCATTAAAATGTAAAGTAATGCAAAGCTTTGGGTACATTTATTTAACTCAAACAAAATGAAGTTTTTCATTTTAAAGTTTCTTTGATCAATGAAATTTGCATATAGAAAGTAGAGTAATTTATGTGAAATTTACCTTTACTGTATAAAAGTCGGGATGACCGGACTGCCCGCCAAATTCAATTTATTTTGCACTGTGCACACTTTGCTACCGTTCATTGCCGTAGATATAAAAGATACAGATAAATTCATTGTACACCAAACGATAAAAAAATAAATAATACATAAAAATAAAACTACGTTAAAAAAACCGACTTCCAAAAATACTAAAAAGCAAAAAATAACTAACGCAATTTATAACACTTTCCTCTACTTACCTACTGACTGCTTATTTTCTCCGCTTACTGCTTGGTTTGAAGTCGGTGCCAAGCCACAGCATAATTAGTAAACAATATACAAAAGATCTTTGTTAAGATTCTCCATGATTTAATAAGGTCAACAAAAACTTTGGCACCGTTTGCATTTAAAATTCTAAATTTTAGAAATAAACGGTCCTTTACAGACCACTATAGTTGTAGAATGTAAATTACATTTATCTCATCGTCGTTTTCATTTGTTTCTTATTTTCATTTATCGTTATTTCTGATTTATTTACGTAGGTTAGTACTTAGTAGGTTATCGTGTAGAAATTTATTTGTTACACCATTTTATTTCATTAAGTAATTTTTTTATTCATATATGGCTTGGCACCGACTTCAAACCATGCAGCAAGCGGAAAGAATAAGTAGTCAGTAGGTAAGTAGAGGAAAGTGTTATAAATTGCGTTAGTTATTTTTTGCTTTTTAGTATTTTTGGAAGTCGGTTTTTTTTAACGTAGTTTTATTTTTATTTTTTGCTTTTTAGTGATTTAAGTATGGGTAGGCTTATTATTTATTTAACAATCACAGAACACTATTAAACCTAAGCGTTAATGAGATTAACCTTCAAGGTCAACCTAATAGCCTCAAGGAATACTCTATCCATATGCACGTATAATTTTGAAAGAATTTTCTCTGAACTCCTATCCTTTGAGGAGTTGTACCTTCCATCATCAGCTCATCCATAGGAAATCATCATCAAACGCAAATTTGAACAAACTGTATGGTATTGACTGAAACGTAACAGTTATATGCTTATAGTTTGAGTGTTCTTCACGATTTCCTTGGGATCCCATCATCATATGCTGACTAGATGACCAGGGTACCAACTTGAATATGTACCCTAACGAACAAAAAAATAATTACGCAAATCGGATTAGAAATGTTTAAGTTATCGACATACTAATATACAAAGTATCGTCAAAATGACATCGTCCAAATAACAATAATGCTTATAAAATAAAAACTACTAAACCAAACTAAAAGAAATTTTTATGGGACCATCTGGCAGCTATTTCGCGTCGAACAAAAAAAGAATCACGCGAATCGGTCCACCTCCTTCGTTTTGGGAAGTCGGTTAAAAAGTACAAAGTAACGCAATCAAATTAAAATAAGCTAATGAAACACATTCAAATCTCTCATTTTAAATACATACATCTATATATATAAAAGAAAGACGGGTTTGTTACAACACTTATAACTCGAGATCTGCTGAATCAATTTTCATGGTTATTGATTCGTTGGATTTGTCTCCGCCCCGAATAGCAGAATACATCTTAAAAACTATGAAAACTCGATATGTGAAATAAATACTTAATCATTTCAATCAATGCTGATTTGTTTATTACATGTCAAACATTTGTTGTCCTATACTGTCAAATACTGTAACAACTATTCATGTGTGCGTTCAGAAATTATTTTTTTGTAAAATGTCTCGAAAGTTCAGGAACTGTTATATTTGTTCTTTTTAGATATTAATTTGTGTAAACTATTTATTACTTATTTAATTTTTTATTTCCGAAAATAATACCTGATTTTTTAATTCGGTCGGTTTTTAAATTGATCATTTTTAAGTTTTGTCACAATTTAAACTTTTGAACGCAATCATAATATTTGACATTAGATTTGACAACCAACTGTAATATGTCAATCCATCCTGTCGCACTTCAAAACACGGAAAAAAGTTATATATACGATATTGTGTTACCATATCTATGAGTGCATCCTTCTATTTAACTTTCTTTCTATCTATCTAATCAGCCCGTAATAACCCACTGCTGAGCATAGGCCTCCATATTTTTATGCCACTTTATACGGTCCTTTGCCAATTACATCCACTGCCTACCCACTGCTCCGACAATGTCGTCTACCCACCGAGCCGGTGGTCTACCCGGTTTCCTGTGTCTCTCTTGGCAACTACTCTGTAATAGCTTTAGCCCATCTTCCGTCATCCAGCCTTGCCAGATGTCCCGCCCAACCCCACTTTAATCCCGTGATCCGTTTACCCACATCCACGACTTGCATTTTACGTCGTATTTCGACGTTGGGTTTTCGGTCCACGAGGGAGATGCCCAGCATGGTTCGCTCCATGGCTCTTTGAGCAACCATTATTTTATACATGTTGCCTTTTGTAAGCGACCATGTTTCAGCACCATAGGTGACGATAGGCAGAATGCACTGGTTAAATGCCTTGGCCTTCAGAAACTGAGGATTAGAGCGGAAGATTCATCATCATTCATCAAGTTTCCCAAATGCAGCCCAACCTAACTGGATCCGTCTAGCAATCTCCTTCACCTGAGACTCCCGGTCAAACGATAAACGACGTCCAAGATAGATGTAGGGTCTACATGATCTATTGGGGTGTTACCCACATTACTGGTAGCTGTTCCAATTGGATGACTAGCCTTGAGCTTGGTCTTGAACATGTTCATACGTAGACCCACTTTCAGGGATGCTTCGTGTAGTTCTGTAACCATAGATTAAAGATCAGCAACGTTCTCAGATAGTAGAAGAAGGTCGTCAGCAAAACGCAGGTGTGACATGCGTGTGCCATTTATATTTATTCCTCTCTCTTCCCAGTCTAGAGATTTAATTACGTCTTCTAGCATATTAGTGAAGAGCTTTGGCAAGAGATTGCCCCTTGCCTCACACCTCGCTTGATGGGGACGAAATCTGTCAGCTTATACATGCGCACCTGTAGAGTAGCCTTTTGGTGTTCGTGCACATCAAACCGTTTACGTACGTACGTACGTACGCAGCGGAAGCTCTCTTTTTCTCGATTTTTAAACATTCTTCATTGGTACTCCGCTCCTATTGGTCGTAGCGTGATAATATATAGCCTATAGCCTTCCTCAATAAATGGACTCTCTAATACTGAAATAATTTTTCAAATTGGACCAGTAGTTTCTGCGATTAGCGCGTTCAAGCAAACAAACTCTACCGCTTTATAATAATAGTATAGATGTATAGATTGGGGCAGTACGAAGTCTGCCGGGTCAGCTAGTATTTATATAAATACTGCCCACGCAACTTCGTTAGCGTCCCTTGCCCGTTTTTGCAAAATTTTTGATTAGTGCTCGGCTCCTATTCGTCGTAGCGTGATGATATATGGCTTACAACCTTCCTCAATAAAATGAGCTACCTAACAGTGATATATATTTTTCAAATCGGACCAATAATTCCTGAGATTAGCGCTTTCAAACAAACATAATCTTCAACTTTATATTTTAGTATAGATTTACTTCGCGACACAGAACAAACAGCCATGTTCCTTAGCCATATTCAACTGACTTTTAAGTGAGCATGACTAACCCAAGCTTGCAACAAAACACAAATATATAAATGAATAACTTATTAACAAAACACACACACCCAATGTTATCAGTATGACCATTAACATGCTCATATTAGGTATTCTTAGAATACCGAATGGAAGCCAACTAAAATATTGTTTTTCATAGGAATGGTAAACAAGCTTAGCGACCATATTCTTGGAAGTGACGAAATGTTATGTATACCGTTGTGTAAGGTAAGAATTGTATACAATACATACATGTGAATAGAATACATTTAACTGCCTCGCAGTTCACCTATGTTAAAAAATGGATTGCTTACATTGTTGTAACTATACCTTCAGATAGCTTGGAACCAATAAGCTTTTGAATGAGGTATCAATACTTATAATGAATATACTGGAACATTTTTCAAACATGGTCGATTTGATTCCAAACTAAGCATAGCTTGTAATATGGTATCCAAATGGGTAATATACAACAATTGTATAGGCACATACAACAAATAATTCTTGCACATAAATGTTAGTCGTGGACGAAAATGGAACCCATAGGTAACCTGTGGCTAGAAAGTCCATGTCATTGATTACAAAGCCAACCGGCCAGTTGTCGAAAATTGCTATTATACAAATATAGGTAACTCGCTGTAAAATTAAAAGAAAAATGTAGGTACTATTATATTGTTTTAATTTAAATTTATGGGTCTTATTTTTTTATGTCACTGCATTAATGAACGCATAAATCTTCGCGGAATTGCAAAAATGCATCGAGTATGTACCTACTACAAGTAGGTATTCTTAAGGAAGACATTTTTGAAGAGCAATGGAAGCTATTTAATAGAATGGAAAGTAAAAAGAAATTTAATTTTTACCACCATATTGCAACTTGAAGAAAAATTTAAATGACAATATTCACAAGACTAGTAAAATAAGGTTGGCAAAAAAGGGTAAACTTACGGAACGGGAAAATAAACATAAAAATCCTTGGAATCCTCGATCATTCCGTACTTTCCGTTGCGTAATAAAGGTGATAATAAAATATAGCCTATTTTGCTCTCTCATAATGCAAAATTCCACTAGTGAAATTATTTATAAAATTAGTTTAGTGGTAAAGGTAGTTTAATCGTAACAAACAAACTCACATTACTAATTATATTAGCACTGTTGATGATGGAAACCTGAAATAAAAATAAATAAAATATTAAACATTATATAAAAAATAATAAATAAGAAAACTAAAAATGTAATGAAGGAAAAATTATACATTTACCTGTTTTGCTTTGATTTCGTATGTATCTACTTAGCTTAATGTATATGTATCTAACCGTATTAACTTACCTTTGTAGTGTGTCAACTGTATGTATGTACCTACAATATTTTTGAGAAATATAAACGGGCGGTCGGTAGTCGGCAGTCGTCTGCGCACCGTTAACAGAGCAGTACGATTTACGCCTAGCGATCCGCAAAGCCACCAAAAGTCTTGTCCTTATCATTTTTAAAAACCTAGCAGCACCTACATCGCCTACAAGCACAAATATTCGTTTTGCTTAAGTACGTCATTTATTTTATTTATTACTAGCTGCCTCCCCGCGGAGGCAGCTAGTAAACAAACAAACAAATCTTTCCTCTTTATAATATTAGTATATATAGACTAGCCGCCGTCGCGCGGTTTTACCCGCGTAGTTCCCGTCCCCGTAGGAATACGGGGATGAAATATAGCCTATGTTATTTATGAATAACGAAGCTTTCTATTGGTGAAAGAATTGTGCAGATCGGTTCAGCAGTTTCGGAGCCTATTCGTTACAAACAAACAAATCTTTCCTCTTTATAATATTAGTATAGACTACAAAATAAGGATCATTCATTATTGAGTAGGTAATACCTAATATCCACACATAGCCGGTTGTGACTGACACTGTTTCATATGTCGATTATTTGTTTACGACCATTTAATGCTGCTCTCTTTCTTTGGTGTTAGACAAAGTTCTAGAATTGATCATACGGCCCGGTAATTATTAGAAGTGTCATTGACCTCAGGGCGACTGGATAGATGATACCGCAGTCGCCAATAAAGCGGTTTTCATCATAATATGTGTTAAATATTCAACAATCAACAAAGTTACAGCCATGTTAAATTAGTCCGAGCTCTGAGTTAGCTCGCGGGAAAACGTGCCCGTCGTCATGACAACTATATTGTGCAAACCTTAAACCTGAACGGGGTAGAATTATACCCTACTATAATATCGTAATATTATAAATGTGATAGTTTGTGAGTATGGATGGAAGGATGGATGTTTATGTTAGGAGGCCGTGGTTTTGTGACAAATATAAATTATAATGAAATTGCCGGGACGCCAATCTATCTATTTATTTATACAGGTTCTATTTAAATACTTTTACATACTTACGTCTCAACAGCACTTACATAATATTCCTTAGAAATATATTTACGAGGGTACACCACAAATATAGTTGTTACCGCTCCGACAGCCGACGACGGACTAAGCGTTTCTCTTTTTTTTTTTTTTTTTTTTTTTTTAATGGACTAGAAGGTGACAGCCTCAGATGGCTTTTACACCGTTACGCGGACTTTTTCGGTGAGCGCAGATGGCTCTCAACCGAAGAACGCAGATGGCTCTCAACCGAAGAAAGCGTTTCTCTGTGACGGAGCAGTATTTATACCCTCAGAAAGCAACATCAAGCGATGTTGCTAACCTCAAAATTAAATTAATAGTCTATGAGTTATTAAGTTAAATGTAAACTGAAGCTGACATTGTACCCTCATAAAGCAACATCCAAGCGATGTTGCTATACTAAAAATTAAATTAAATGTCAATGAGTTATTAATAAATTAAGTTAAATGTAAACTGAAGCTGACATTTGTTACTCTTTCACCCCAAAACACCTAAAGGGATCTCCTTGAAATTTGGCACAGAGTTAGAATATGTTCCGGAATAACACATAAGGTATTTTTATCCCAGCAAAATTTAAGGGCCCCTGGGAATGCGGGTGAAACCGCGGGAGCCACTAGTAATAAAATATTCCATTTGTTTTTGCTGTCTGTAAATTGAGCTCTTTGGAAATTGATAAACACTGACCCGATCCGTACAGCATATAACTTTATTTAGGGCTTTGGAAACATGCACTTTAGGTAATGGGTATTAATTAAGCACGTATTCAATATCATCTGTCTACAAAATATAAGTATACACAAATTATTATAGCTACCCACAATAACGGAAAAATTTTCTTCTAATGCGTATTTTCATCGTATTTATCGTTTGTTACCAAAATATAAACTTTGAAAAGTCTAAATTAGGAAGAACTTGTAATGAACGTGAATTGTCGAGTAAACATAATGTTGTAATATTCATGGTAGGTAGAATACGTTCTTCCATTTATTTCAATATTCGTTTCAAATTAATTGTAGTAGAAGAAACGTTATGGCTTTTGAATTGGTGTAAAGAGCATTTATTGATCAAAGCTTTGTAGGTTGAAGAAATATCCCCTTTAATCCATTCCTACTTTTTACCCTAATCTTATGCCGTATTTATTCACTTTTCTTAAAATATTAAGAAAAATGCCAGCAAAGTTTTAAGGTACCATATTTTTCAATGTTTTTTTTTTGCAACATCGTCTTTTGACATCTGACAACAGATGTGGATAGATAAGTCAAGTATTTAATACAAACACATTTCCAGAGTTCTTCTTTGCCCCGTTTTTGGTATACAACCCTAAAAGATTCGGTATTTTATCAAGGTCCTCCGGGAACGCGAGCAAAACCGCGGGGCGAAAGCTACTACAGCATAAAAGTGTAAACCGCATTTTGAAATGCATTTCATGAAATGTTCACATAAACCTGTAGATTTTTTTATTATTTGCTATATAGAGCAAAGATAACTTGCTAGATAGCTTAAAACATTTCTGGGCAAGAGAAATATTTTCTCTGCTGAATATAGGTTAAGTGCTTAAGTTGTGGTTTACGGTTTGTTTGATCATTGCAAAAACATATATGAAAATAATACTCGTGTAATGCTGGGACATTTTTTTACGTTAAGGAAATTAGTCACGCTTAGATTAAATGCTGGATTAAAATAGGAGTATCAAAGTTGTACGTTTAAAGATAAATATATCCTTGGACATTTTTCACTCACGGCCAATCTGATTCCGAACTAAATATAGTATAGATTGCGAGATTACCCGGATTACTAATAAAATTCAAAACTGAAATACTATATAAAAAAAATTAGTGAAACTTACCAACTTACTACAAACTAAGCAGAGGTTGTAATATGCTAACCAGCTATAGCTAATACCCTACATACACGTAGTATATGTATACTACGTATAAATATGTACATACTTATATAGATAATTACATCCAGACACAGAACAAACAAACATATTCATACATACAAATGTTTGTCCTGGGTGGGATTCGGACCCACGACTGGCGGCTTGAAAGTCAGGGTCACTAACTACAAAGCCAATTGGCTGCCAAAGAGAATTGTTCCCCTATTTTAATCGTTGAACTACGCTCAAATGAATCCAAAGGGTAGATTTAGTTGGTTAAAAATAATATCCAAAGACTTACAATTTACGCTACTTTACGAAGCATTTAGCAAGGCAATTCACATTAAACATTTTTACGTTGTAAATATGCCGCCGTACAACATACTGCAACAGTATGTTTTAGGGATCTCTCGAGTACAATGTTGTTTAATATTTCTGTTAGATTTACTATCGTCGAGGTTTACTATTTTGATTTTTGTACCCTATTTTCTGGGAAAAAATGTTACCACCACACACTTAAGATTAAGTATCATATATTTTAATGTGAGTCCACAATTCCAAATACTATTCATTTAACATTTACCATTTATTGTAACAGGGACGGAAGCCATTTCCTCCGAAACAAAAATAAAACCAACCTAACGACGCATGTTTATGTAACACATTTTACATTCGTCATCCAAACACGTGCAAAATGACAAATTTAATATCTCCGCGTAAATTTTAATAGTAATCATAAATCCGTCTCTGTCAGCCTTTGTGTCGTTGGAAAAGGACAGGAGGCGTCAAGCCCCGCTTCATAAATCCCATAATGTCGGTAACAGGTGCGTTTACCTGACATTGACTGAGGATTACTTGTGCTGGGCACAGAGGCTGCTAAGGTATTTGCCACAGGGACAACAACTAATTTTGAGGTATAAAGAAAAGGTTTTTAGCTCAATTGATATCCACTTTGATCAAAATCTGTGTTCTTTGTACTGACATATACCTTCGATTGGAACTGTATCTATATAATGGAACTGCTCTAATGACGAACGGAAGGTCGCGTTTCGAATGAGCTGTTATTACGCAGCTTAACTACGCAAATAAATTTACAAAACCAATATAGTTATATAGCATTTTAAATATTGAGGCGCACAGACAATATTACTATTAACATATACCTACTTTTTATTTTATTGGCGAGAAAATAAATAAATACAAGTAGCAGCTGTTTGAAAGCTATTTAAGCACAAACCTATTTGTTTTCGCAGTGGAATATCAGTGCATTTATATTCATGTACACATAGAACATAGAATAACGAAAACGCATTGGGGAATACAAATAAACTATGGAGGCAGTAACAGATTACAGCTTCAATACCATTGAGTTAAAAATCTGCCTGTTTCACTATTGAATATCTCGCTTTACAACAATAATCGCTCGTGTTCGCTTGATTTCATAAGGCGTGATGTGGGACTTATACCTTATTATTATTTTAGAGAAATATATAAAATTGTTTTATGTGGTAGGTACTTCACACGTCGTGTAGGTTTTGGGTTAATAATTTAAGAAGGGGTTGATATTAATGAATGCTATTTTACCTTCCTATTTAAAGGAGTTTTATTCCCAGGTTAGTT
The DNA here is from genome assembly GCA_905147785.2 of Thyatira batis. NCBI lineage: Eukaryota > Metazoa > Arthropoda > Insecta > Lepidoptera > Drepanidae > Thyatira > Thyatira batis. The sequence goes on from LR990507.1 coordinate 4,927,987, forward strand.
CACCTGATGGTAAGTGGTCACCGTGTATTGAACAACTAGGTTCTATCGTACGATCTCACCTAGTTTCTAGGAATCTTAAATATTCTTGAGATAATTGCCTATTTATTATTTTGGAACATATTCTCTCTGTGCTTTTCATAATCCTAATTGCTAGATCGCTTATTCCTTTACGTGATTTAGTTACAAATCTCCATTCATCTATCCGTCCATCCAAACTTTCCCGTTTAAAATAAGCTGTAAAACAAAACAGCATAGGTACATCTATTAGATATTAATTCTTCAAGGGATTTGGTTAATAGACCGCAATGCAGGCTTTGCTTTCAGCTGCGAATCCGGAGAACTAATTCGTTTATTATTTACTAGTGCCGCCCCGGCTTCGCACGAGTGCAATGCTTATAGGCACGCGTCGACATTACATCAGAAACCTCTAAAATAACAGTATTTCTCCAATATTTAATAAAAACCATCCTCTTCAATCACAAAATATCTCTATCTCTTTATCAAAAAAAACATTTCTCTATCTTTTAAAAAAATCCTCATCAAAATCCGTTAGGGTTAATTAGGGTTCCGTAGCCAAATGGCACAAACCGGAACCCTTATGGATTCGTCATGTCAGTCTGTCTGTCTGTCCGTCCGTATGTCATAGCCACTTTTTTCCGGAACTATAAAAGCTATACTGTTGAAGCTTGGTAAGCAGATGTATTCTCTGAACCGCATTAAGATTTCGAAACAAAATACATAGAACTGAATCTCAAAAAAGTATTTTTCATCGATCCCATACCTGTGGGGTATCTATGGATAGGCCTTAAAAAATGATATTGAGGTTACTAGTACAATTTTTTTTAAAGTGAATAGTTTGCGCGAGAGAGACTTCCAAAGTCGTAAAATGTGTCCCCCCCCTGTAACTTCTAAAATACGTGAATGATAAATCTACAAAAAATATATGATGTACATTACCATGTAAACTACCAACGAAAATTGTTTTGAACGAGATTCAGTTAGTAGTTTTTTTTAATACGTCATAAATCGTAAACCACAACACTATTATTAAAACATCGTACAAAGTTACAACGCACTCCAAAAAGTTTTATATTATGCTACTTGCTGCTACGGAACCCTTCATGAGCGAGTCCAACTCGCACTTGGCTGCTTTTTATACTACTTATGTAGTGATACCTACAATGCAGTTAGGTACCTACCTATACAATAGTTTGTTCGGACGAAAGCACCGTTCGATCATACCATGATTCGAGGGCAAAATTTAAGAAACATATAATTCTCCTATAACCCTTGAAAAAAAAACATATTAACCTCATAAAATGCATAATCTCCAATTTTGCTGGTCACCGGTAAAAAGCCATATAATAATATGTATTTCAACCTTATCATAATACCTACGAGTTGACCCGCGCAACTTCGTTAGCGTCACTTACCCGTTTTTGCAACAGTTTTGATTGATGCTCCGTTCCTATTTGTCATAGCGTAATAATTTATACATAAAAACCTTCCTTAAAAATCACTCTAGTTACTAAAAATAACCGCATCAAAATCCGTTGCGTAGTTTTAAAGATCTAAGCATACATAGGGACAGACAGACGGCGGATAGCGACTTTGCTTTATACTATGTAGTGATATTGAACATAATTAAAGTAGGTATACCAATAATTGAAACAATATTAAATTATCCGTAATACCCGTTTCATTTCCGAATCAAAATCTAATTATGTTAAAAATTGGTTGCCTGTAAAGTCGGTATACGGGCGAAAGTTTTACGTGACAACGACTTTGAGTGGTAAAATAATTTTAATGTGAATATTCATTCGTATAGTAGGAAGAAGGATGAAATAATAGTAACAATTTAAAACATAACGTCACGTTACGTGAGCGGAGCGTAACGCAGTTTCTTGAAGTGTCACCCGGCAAACCAATTTATAAGACGTTGTCACGTCAAAAAAGGATTACAATATACCTATAATGTCAGACTCAGTAAATAAATGCTTTGTGTGTGAAATTTGGGCAATGAATTGTTTACTTTTTCAGAGAATCCGTCAGGCTTCTTCAAAGCCAAAGCTATTTGAATGAATTACGAGTATTTACGCGTTTATTATCAGAATTCTGAAATATATTTTCAGACTTTTGAATTATGAGAGAATAATTGTCATTTGATACCTCAACTTCAATTATGTTGATCCATAGTAAATCATCAATTTGATTCTGTATAGAATATTTTATTTTAGACAAGCTTTGAATTTTTCTGATAGGAACAAATAAATATCCAAGGACATTTTTCACACATTGCCAATCTGATTCCAAACTAAGCAGAGCTTATGCTTCGGTAACAATCCTACTAATATTATAAATGCGAAAGTTTGTATGTATGGATGTTTGTTACTCTTTCACGCTCTAACGGCTGAAGGGATCTGCTTGAAATTTGGCACAGAGCTAGAATATGTTCTGGAATAACACATAGGCTACTTTTTATCCCGGGAACGCGGGTGAAACCGCGGGGAGCCACTAGTATAACATAAATACCTACTACATTTTATTGTACCTACTTTTAAATACATTTTTAAATAGGTCGACTTACATCAACTCTTAGGACAAACAAAAATGTCCTTGCATACATTTTATATTGTTACCTTTTTTGACAGCCCGGTAGTCTTTGTGGTTAGTGACCCTGACTCTCAAGCCGCGGGTCGTGGGTTCGAATCCCACCCAGGACAAACATTTGTATCCATAAATATGTCTGTTTGTCCTGTGTCTGGATGTAAATATCTATAATATGTATGTATTTAAAAGTAATATATGTAGTATATCAGCTATCTGGTTACCATAACACAAGCTTCATTTGAAGCTTACTTTGGAATCAGATTGGCCGTGTGTGAAAATGTCCCAGGATATTTATTTTATTTATTTATTATTTTGTTTATGCTGGGTGGCATTCGAACTAAACACACTCACCGCATAGCCTACCGGACTACTTGTACGACTGTTCAATAGTGGGTTCTGACAGACAGCAGGTAACTGTTGTAAATAATTCCTGTGCCTTTGAACATCACAGGCTTGATTGATTCCGTCTGAAACACCAGTACTTTTGATAAAATTCCCTTTGTTCATGTACTTGCACCGCAGCGCTATACACCATTGGGTAACATAAATATGTGGTTATAGTTAATACCGCTACTGGATTCCATTTACCGGTTGGCTTCGTGATATGTTCGACCCACATAGGACTGAATATGTCTCTTTTCACTGTACCCTTAGTAAAAACCTACGTATGTCTTTAAAGTAGTAGGTATATGTAGTTATTTGGTTACCATAGCACAATCTCTGTTTGATTTGGAAGTGGATTAGCCGTGTCTGAAAAATGTCCCAAGATATTTATTATTAAGCTAGTGTGTTATTCCAGAATATATTTTAACTTTGTGCCAAATCAAATTTCATCGCGATCCCTCTAGCTGTTCTAGTATGCAAGAGTGACATACAACCATACATTCACACAAACTTTCGCATTAATAATATTACGATCTCAAATTTCATGAGAAAAAAATGATCAAGTACTACGCAGTCATTTATGATGTTTGAGGCCAGGTTAGTCATGAGAGGGAGGGCCACAGTTAGCCTAAAGTAGTAGTCTACAAAATACCAACTATCTACGCAAAAGAAGTCGCGGGCTTAAGTTAGCCTTAACCCAAAGTAACTATCCCATGCGGACGATGTCGCGGGCAGCAGCTAGTGGTTAATAATTTATCATCATCAGCTCATATACATCTCCACCGAGGAACTCGAGCCTCCCCTAACATCGAGGGTGTTTAGGCCATAGTCCACCACGCGGGCCTAGTGCGGATTGGCGGACTTCACATGCCTTTGATCTCGGGCATGCAGGTTTCCTCACGATGTTTTCCTTCACCGGAAGCCATTGGTGTGAATCCGTACATAAGTTTTTATAAAACTCAGAGGTACGGGCCGGGGTTTTAACCTGCACCCTCATGATCTTGAGTCGGTGCGTTACCCACTGACCCACCACGGCTGTTTTGTGTTAGTGGTTAGTAAAAGTTTCTAATAAATTTGTAACAAGGGGCAATATAAAGTGCTTAGCGGATTGAGTTAATCCAACATAAATCGTTGCAACCCGCTACACATTGCCATTGTTTGGGGATCCACTATTGTGCATGTTGATGGCGTTAGTGGAATTGTGTCTTTGTTTGACGTTTTACATAATAGAACTCTACAATTGTGCTATTGTGAACTGTCATGGGAGACAACCCAGCAGACATTTGAGGAATCACCAAAATGGGTATACTACATAATATATCAACGATGAAGTACCTATACTACATAATACAATGGATGTAATAAAAAAAATGTATATGTACCCTAGTATATCAGCAATCTGGTTACCATATCACAAGGACTTAGTTTGGAATCAGATTGGCCGTGTGTGAAAAATGTCCCAGAATTTTTTATACCTCTTAACTTAGTTTTTTGTTACTTAACTCTTCACTTATTTAATGTCAATCGATAATGAGCTTTATAAAGAAATAGAAATAGATATATTTATGGAGATACTTACGAAATTCAATATCATATTTATACCTAATTTAAATGCTAAAAGAAATAGCTGCCAATCTATAAATCCATGATTCTATTCATGAAATATTGAGATGTTTCTTCCGTTTCCTGTTAAGTTGCATTTTTTAAGATAAATGTCACTTCGTCGATACACTAAATACTTTAACACTCCTATAGATATTTATTTCCGGACACAGAACAAACAAACGGACATGCACACAAATAATTGTCCGGTACAGTTCGAACCCACGACAGGTGACGTGAAAGTCAAGGTCACTAACCATAAAGCCAACCGGCCTGTCGCTAAATAGTTTTTCACTACATGGAAAGATTTGTTTGTTTGTTTGTTTGTAATGAATAGGCTCCGAAACTACTGGACCGATTTCAAAAATTCTTTCACCTTTAGAAAGCTACATTATCCTCGAGTAACATAGGCTATATTTTATCCCTGTATTCCCACGGGAACGGGAACTACGCGGGTAAAAACCGCGTGGAGGCAGCTAGTCATTAATATAAATCAAACTAAAAATGGAGTAAATCCCCAAAGATTTCATTAAAAAGAATGAAAGTAATAAAATGTTAGTTTAATTTACTTTGCCCTTTGAATATACTCTATTCGATAATAAAATAAAGACGTCGTCTGCGTCTTTTTTACCATCGTTTCATGCACTAGAAATTGGATTAGCTAAGCCTTAACAACACACATGTTGTATCCAACTTAATCCCCTGCAGGGCTCTGTGCATGCGTATTACCATTTAACTATTAGCGCCATTGTTTGTATGTACACCCTCTATATTAAATGTTTAGAAATGTGCTTTGAGGAAAATTTAATTTAGAAACAGTTACAGTTGTACCGAAAGTTGTATGCGAAATACTGGCAAATCTAATCGCTTAATAAGCTACGGCGCGGCGGCGACAGTAGAAACCTGTGTTTATTTACCTGTGATTGTGTATTTATATGTCACTAGTTTCTTCCAGCGGTTTTACTTGTGTTCCCGGGGGTCTTCAATTTTTTCAGGATACAAAGCAGCCTATGTGTTAATCCAGGGTGTCAGCTAACTTCATACCAAATTTTATTAAAATCGCTCCAGATGTTTAGACGTGAAGAAGTAAGAAACGTACATACTCGTAAACTTTCGCATTTATAATGTTAGTAGGATTTTCTCAATTTTGTCGTTTGTGGAAATTGCGTATAAATAGGGTATTGTTTATATTTTATAGGTTAGTTATATACCCTCCCTCGCATTACGTTCATCAATCAAAACTATACAAATACTTTCGATAAGTCTTAAATTGGGTCTTGAACAATATTTAAGATCGACATAACTAAATATTATTATTTTATGAGAAAAAATAAAAGGAAAATTTTGTTTGTATAATTAAAGTGCTCAGTTGTTAAATTAAATGTGTATTACGTTTCCACTTTTAAGGCTTACTGATAAGTACTGAATAATAAAATGAAAACGAACGTTTGCGAACTCATAAAGTATTGGATATTTTATATTCATGTAGAAATTACATTAAAACCATTTAGAAAATAAATATTCTTCTTTATAATTTAAATGTACTTTATTTAATGTAATGTAAATCGTCCGTCATACTTACAAGCTTAATCCTCTTTAGGTAATAGTAACTGCAAATGTGGCTTATTTAAAATAACACTTTGATAGAGTGAAAAAAAAAATACTTTTCTTTACTTTATCATCATAACTGTCTCTATTACTGAACATAGACCTCGCCGATTAGTGTCAATTTTATTTAAATTCGTCTAGCTATATCTATCAAATCGTAGCCTTCAAACGAACGAATCTGGTATAAATTATTTAAAGGGGCGGAAAAAGTAAAAAGCACTTTGAGCGTACGTGTGGTGCTTTGCATTCCAAAATCTATTTTGGCTGCAACTTTTTGACAAATAGTGAAATATATTAGTCATCTACCCAACAGCTCCCTCTGGAGTTGACAATGTTATGATTAATGACAGGACGCTAGTTGTGCCCGCGCCACGATGACTCATTCAAAAATATTCTAAATGAGTTACAAAAATATAACCAACTAGTTATCGCCCCGAGGTTTTTGGCTTATGTATTTATCGGGCCAATTCGCGCGTAGACTATTCACAAAATAGAGCTTTTTGATACTATTTTTCCGTAGGTACCTCTTACATTTCGAGCAAGTTGCATTGATTTATTTATGGGCATCCAGTGGTCATTACAATAATTAAAACTAGATTACTATAATATATGTGAATACACAACCCTTTAAGGCGTCAAATAATTGATCCTAATCAATAGAAGATGGAGTGAATAAAATAAAAAAAATGACTTCTTTTTATTCTTCTTATTACACTTCTTCTTATTTTGGTTGGTATCTATACTAATATTATAAAGGAGTAGAGTTTGTTTGTTTGTTTGCTTGAACGCGCTAATCTCAGAAAGTACTGGTCCGATTTGAAAAATTCTTACGCCATTAGATAGTCCATTTATCGAGGAAGGCTATAGGCTATATATCATCACGCTACGACTAATAAGAGCGGAGCACCAATGAAGAATGTTTCAAAATCGGGAGCTTCTATTTCCTTTTGAGAGCTTCCGCTGCGTACGCTGCGTAAACGGTTAAAGTTTCGATAAAATGATGTATTATAAAATTGTTCCCCTTTAAAAGTTCTAAAAAAAAATCCGCGATAGCATATGTCTATCTGTTAAGGTTAGCTCACTGTGACCATTTTTATACTAACCAAATTTGTTCAAAAATTAAGCATTATTTGTGAAGGTGTTTTTATAAAGACGATATTAATCCTTATCCAAATAAATACCTTATTCGTCACAAGAATTTATTTAAAACAAAATTGTCTTTTACATCATTCGATTTCAATGAATATCTTAGGAGATATCGCAAATTTAAAATAACATTGCAGCAAAATAATTATATTAAGTACTGCGCGCGCCTTATGTGCCGGGCCGGCGCGTGCACTCATCAGTTAGCTCTGCGAGACCATCCTTCTACGTAAACGAAGGGAGTTGAAAGTTAGCGTTAGCCCAAAGAAACTATTCCACGCGGACGGAGTCGCGGGCAGAAGCTAGTATAAGATAACCTGAAAATGTATCTACTCTCGATTTGAAAATCCAAGCTAACGCCGAAATAGTTGACCTCCGAAGTTATCTCAAGGTCGTAAATCAAATAATATTGTTACGAACCGTATACCAATGTTACAGATACTCTTCTTCCACGTTTAATTATAGTCAAAGACGAATGGGACCGATGTCATTGAAAAATCGATTCTCTTGTCGAGTATAAAGCGATGTCTAGATTTAGTTTCTAATCAAGTTTTTGTAGCTTTCGGTTATTTAAGAAATATTGAAATTGTTCTAAGTAAAACGTTATCTAAACAGCGATCATTCATCTAACGTATGATATATTGGTATGAGTTTCATAATTAAGTTTGCATAAATCCCTTGCAAAAGCTCACATTTCAATAAAGATTTAAATAACGGAGTGTACCATTCTACACTGTCAATATTCATTAAAACAATGACGAGATTCGTTTTACGTCGACTTCATTAAATTAAGGAATGTGGTTTATGAAATTCTTTGACACGTAACGGAATGACGTTTTTAACAATAAAATGTGTTATTCATTACTGTTATACAACACAGTTGGTACATTTGGGGTAAAAAACTCTTTCATGCTTTAAAGTCGACATTTGCTTGCACCAGACCAATATATGCCAATAGAAAGAAATGGAGCAAGAGCCCGTGAACGCCAGACCTTCGTTATTTTATAAAAGCTGAAAGTTCGTCTGCGCATGCTCTCAACACAGGTAAGAACGATGGCCAATTATGAAGTTTGGGTCATCGTGGCTTTGGCAGCTATGCGGTACTAAAGGTGTGTATAATACCGATCTAGTTTCGTCAAATTATAAAGTGTGATTTTTTGGTATTATCTTCAGAATATTATAAAAAATCACGTTATTGATTGCCAGACACTTCACATCGTGGCAACCCCTTGCCAGACACCCCTAATGTTCATGAAATTATAATTCTACTTACGTTATAGTATAAAAGCTGATTTTTATATATAATACTTAGGTAGTAATAAGATGATGTTTCCTCATCAGCCAGACATTTTTGATAGTTCCAACCCCTTGCCAGACAATGATGTAGGGTCGCTGTAGGAGCGAGCGCGAGACAGTATATGTATGATAGATGGCGAGAAAGGTCTATCGCGATCTCTCACTGCACAGTTGTTATTTCTACTGCGCATGTATTAGTACTTAGTACATGTTTACATCAGCTAAAATAATCTTATATGCTTTTTTCAAGTATTATTAATTGAATAATTATTTTAATAATATATGTATACGCATATCTGCATTTCGTTGCTTCTATCCTACTGTAGGCGTTTAACAGAGGTTACGAACATTAAAACCTTTTTTACTCACTTTGTCTTCAGCTAACCTAACGTACACTTTGTTTTGTACTATAACTTTTGTTAAATATAGTTTAAACCAACTATTTAGAGTTTTATTAAAGCTCCATTATGTCTTCGTGAGACAATATATATTTTATGTTTTAACCGTATTAAACATCAAAAATAGACGATCGACAGCAAGCTCAAATATGTGCGTGTTTTCTTGTTTTATATACCACTACGGTGGCAAACAGGCATACGGCCCTGATGGGAAGCAGTTACCGTAGTCCATGGACGCTGCAACACCAAGGGCGTCACTCACGCGTTGCCAACCCTGTAAAAATCTCTTCACTCCCTTCTGTGCTATACGTCCAAGACGTAAGAATAAAAGCTCAAAAAAAGCGTGCACTTTATGCAAGAAATTACTCTGCACCGAACATACCACATATATGTGTTTAGTATGTTTCGAAAGGCAAATTTCTCAAGATCTTATAGAATAGATTTTTTTTAAATTTTTTGTTATATATAATTTTTAATGGGATTTTTATGAAAACTGCCAAAAAATTTAGAATATAATTAAGTTGTTTTGTTATTTGGTCTAGAAGTTGAATTTATGTTTCATTGTTTTGATTAAAATACTCATTTTCTTATTTATTAAACCTTGTTTTATTGATATATATCCATTATAAGCCAATTAGTAACACCACGGTAGATATATGAGCGTTTAAAGTGGTGTGAGCAATTTGCTTACGCGCGCCTTTCCATGTTATAAAAATAGGCGCGCCTCCTCACGGGTTAATTAAATCTTTGATTTCTATTATTTATTTGGTTTTTTTTTATAATCTGTTATTGAGGGAACGCGATAGACCTATCTCGCCATCTATCATACATATACTGTCTCGCGCTCGCTCCTACAGCGACCCTACATCATTGTCTGGCAAGGGGTTGGAACTATCAAAAATGTCTGGCTGATGAGGAAACATCATCTTATTACTACCTAAGTATTATATATAAAAATCAGCTTTTATACTATAACGTAAGTAGAATTATAATTTCATGAATATTAGGGGTGTCTGGCAAGGGGTTGCCACGATGTGAAGTGTCTGGCAATCAATAACGTGATTTTTTATAATATTCTGAAGATAATACCAAAAAATCACACTTTATAATTTGACGAAACTAGATCGGTATTATACACACCTTTAGTACCGTATAGCTGCCAAAGCCACGATGACCCAAACTTCATAATTGGCCATCGTTCTTACCTGTGTTGAGAGCATGCGCAGACGAACTTTCAGCTTTTATAAAATAACGAAGGTCTGGCGTTCACGGGCTCTTAGTCCAAAACGCATATTAATTTTTTTTACGATCCTGACAAGTAGAACATATTTGATTTAAACTCCATAATGGCTACTGTTATTTAAAAAGTTTGATACGCAACTATACATATACAATTTTATCCTTGTTATCATGTAAAGTATAACTTTGCGTGCAGAAGTCAGCTTACTAAAGTAATTAGTTTTAAAAAGTACAAAGAGTTTACATGAAATTAAAAACTGTAAGTATTTGTACTGCCACTGTACAAATATTTACAATGTATAGGTATATCACAATACTTGCATCTCATGCATGCAACATTTTAAGTGCACTCATGTGTAAAATAAATTGTTTCATCTCGCGTCAATATTCGGTCGTAATATTCAGTTATAATATTTCACGTCATTCAAAGGATATATGAAGAAGAGCTCCGTAGTGTGCGTTTCAAATAATCTTATAGATCATGTTTACGGAAACTTACTATAGTCTGTACATATTGATATAATATATATGTATATTGAATACTGCCAATAGTCACGCTCGCATAGACTTCATGAAATAACTAAAAACTAAATATATTTTGATCCAGTTGAATGATTTTAATGAAATAAATACTAAATGTTACTCCAAATATAACACCATAATATTCAGTAATTAGATTTTGAATTTAATAGTTGGTTTTTGCGTAATGGTCTGGACAAATGGACAAAAATTGCAAAAAAAAAATTTTTCATGATGACATATTCCATACACCCACATTTTCTTCCAGAAATATTAAATGTACATGTACATAGGTTATCTACAGTTTTATTATAAGTATGTATGGATTGTATGTGACCTAAGAAAGTCTTAAAACATATTATATTAAACAACCAAACTCCATGTAGGTACTCGAACCGTTATAACTTGAGTTCAAAATGAAGTTTATAATCTCCTACGTATCGTCTGCGCGCAGATTCCCGTGTACAAAAAATCACTATATACTTTAGGTAATTTTGCTATCGTAGACAAATCTAAACTAATGCTTCGAATAAAAATTACTCAAAGTTTTCATTTAATTTCCGTAGTCCAAAAATGAACAAGTAACTACACACTGACAAACATTCACCTTAATAATATTAGTACATAATATGTTCTATATCATTATTGTAGACGTCATATAGGACCAAAATCAAGATGGGTTATTCACCTACATCAAAATATCACACTTCGTGAAGTGTCGTGATGTCATGATATATAATTATTGAATTAATTATGAATGCCCCGTGGAATTAAGGGGGGACTGGATAACGGAGTAGGGGACTTAATAACGCACCACATGCCGTGACGCGTGGACTTACAGTTTAATAATATTGAACTGTTGGCAAATTATCGGCTATTTGCATACTTAAGGCAAGATACATAAATCGCTTGATACTAGTTTTCGCCTCATGGTTTTTACCTATGTGCTGGGTTCCGCTCACACTAAAGTCCTTATTTAGTATCTAAAGTAATATTTCTAGAGTAATACTCGTTATATCAATGCTATATACTGTTAATATACTGTTAACATACTGTTAATATACTGTTAATATACTGTTAATATACTGTTTATTATTATTATTTTTGTGGTTGTGATGTGTTTTGTGCGTTTAAATAAATTAATGTAATAAAATAAATAATGCTCAAGTAACTCTGTTTATTACGTACATTTCGTGCTTAAAGATATTTTTTTTTAAATTGATACTGAGATACATTGGCCCTTGGAGAATGATGAGGCTACTAGAAAGATCTGATTCAATCAAAGAACAGAAAATAACCCGTGGAATTGACAAGTTCTTTTTGAGGTTTTTTAAACTGATAGAGCTTTGTGAATCGCTTTTCACGAAAGGTTCACAAAACTCTGAACATCAAGCAATGCAATAGGCTGATACCTTTCATAATAATAGGTATACAAATCCATTGTTGTGCAGTTTGACACGTTTGGCAATTCTGTCTTACTCTCGTATAAGCCTTCCTTGTACCTGCAGTGATTGTTCAATGTTTATTTAGAACTAGCTGCCTCCCCGCGGTTTTACCCGCGTAGTTCCCGTTCCCGTGGGAACACAAGGATAAAATATACCCTATGTTACTCGGGGATAATGTAGCTTTCCAAAGGTGAAAGAATTTTTGAAATCGGTCCAGTAGTTTCGGAGCCTATTCATTACAAACAAACAAACAAACAAACAAACAAACAAACAAACAAACAAACAAACAAACAAATCTTTCCTCTTTATAATATTAGTATAGAAGAGCAAGAGCCCAGCCATGTCTGCCCTGGTCTTGGACCATATGAATCTTATTGAATTGACACTTAGGTCAAACGTTATTAAGTAACATTACAAAAGATTATATGGTCGTTTAGTTTTCTTAATATATCAACTTTTCAAAGACATTTTAATTTAATTTACAATCGGTCCAGCCGTTCACGCGTGATGCTGTGACCAAGGGAAATAATATTTTTTTCTTGTATAGATTGTATTTAAATTATGTATGAGTGGGTAAATTTTACGTTTTACTATTGTGATTTTCATAAAACCGATACTACATAGATTTTATTTAATATTATTAAACGACTTCAAAAAGGAGGAGGTTCTCAATTCGACGGGTAAGTATGTTTTTTTTTATTCTTTTGAATTTTACCTTCTATTTAAAACAATTATATTGATATGTGTAGTAATAAAAATGCATCTGATTTAATTTCCCTTTATTTCATTTTACTGTAAAATATTTGCTCCGTTAATTAAAAAGTAGCTGATTTGATTTCTCCACAATTGTCTTCAAATATCATCCTCACATAATTGTACAATGTAAAGCGCTTTAGAATGCACGTATGGGGAATTAAAATTATAAGTTTTATTCACTCAAACTATTTGTAAACAACATTCCATGAGGGCGTATTGTGTTCTATCCAACACTGTAGCTAACACCTAACTCCAATTAATGACAGAGCGATTCCGTACTAATTGCTTTATTAATGTAGAAATGGCAATTTCCTTTTATAACGTTATTTAGAAACGTTTTAATACCTTTTAAGCTTTGATTAATTAGATTTTTTGTTCAGTGTTCATTTATAATGCTTTTTATGTATTTATATACTACTCAAAGATGATGAATGATCTGATTATTTTTAAAGTGAAATATACTGCAAAAAATATTTTGCCTCTACGTTTAAGGATATGGAGAAGCTGTTCGAAATAGGTACATTTGAGTTTATTTTTATTCCAATCTAATAGCTATGCAGTATAAATAAGTATAAGCTTAAATTAACTACTTTTAAATACAAAATTAGATATCACGTACCTTTCAAGGGCCATTAAGTATTTGTAACATGATTGAGGAAACACTTCAACAAATGAAAACCGTCATTTTATTTTTAGAACGATACGACTTTGAAGCCAAATTGTTAAATATTGGAAGATCTTGGTGAGTCGTTAATTTATGTTTTAAGTGAAAAGGTCCCCTGGATTTCGGGTCTAAACGCGAGGCGAAAATTAGCTACACATAAAACAGACATAAACATACCGTTTTTTGCCTATAAATAGAAACAATAGACGAAAAGAGACAATAGACAATAAAGAGCTGTCAACGCGTCTTATCAAACGATCGGGTGACCAGAGGGCTGGCTATTACCTCGCCCAAAGAATAAGCCTCGCCATCCAGCGAGGTAATGTAGCCAGCATCCTGGGCACTCTACCAAAGGGCAGCGATTTAGATAATATATTTTATTCATAATTTTAATTTAGAATGTATATATATTTTACATATAAGTTTTGTACATATTTATACCCCTTATATATTAATGCATTTCTTATTCGTTATGTAAAATATTTAATAAATATACTGTTATTATGAAATAGACGAAAATTTATTATTTTTTGTTCACTTATTGTCTTCATTTCTCCCTATAAAGTCGTGACAGAATTTGATTGATATTTTGTTTGGATAAAAATAGATGTACCTCGATGTTTTGATGTCAATATTTATGGCTGTTTGTTACATCATAATTATGTGTGTATCTCTTTTAAAATTGATATTGTAACCTACACTAAAAAGAAAGATTTTGTGTATATCTTTTGTGAAATTACAAATACTTTCAAAAGTTAAGCCATGTGACTATTATGCATAAGCAAACCAACAAATTAATACTAAGAAAAATAAATGCAACAATTAAACAGAACAATAGGACTCAAGAATAATTAAACATAACTCACTGGCTCTATCTGAGCTGTGTTTATCAGGATTTAATGTACAAACTCATTCATCTTGATCTGAGACTATTGTGAAGCGCCAAACACGATTTATAACGGAGTCCTAAGATTAAGCAAGGATTAGCTTGTTCGTACGGTGACATTAAAAAGAATATTATCTGATTAATTAATGAGGGTTAATTATACTCCTAGTTTACTCAAGAACTAGGAGTGCTAAACTGGAGTAAGTACTTAATATAGTATCTTTTGACAAAATGATCATTTTACCTTTGAAATTTTAAATCGGACCAGTCGATCTCGAGTGCGCCTAACGACATATTTAGGCATAATTTATTAAATATGTTATTTAATATTAATGTTGCATTTTAGAAACTTAATATTATAGACATAAATAAATTTATAATTTATTTAATATTTTTTACTAAGCCTTTATTGGTGAAGAACTAAATACAAGTATAATCTAATAGTAAGTAATTACAACTTGATCTATCTAACACAACAGGTTTTCCGGGATAGTTATCAGCGTATCTTGTGACATATATGTGTGTGTGTGTGTATCTATTTAATAAATAAATGATAAATGTTCTTTATTAATTCATCTAACTGAAAAGAAGGAAGACACTATCTACTAGAGATAAACTTTATACATATCATTAAAATAAGTAAGTAAAACAGTCATTTATAACAAACGTGTACAATTAACTACAAATATCCATCCAAAAATCAAAACCCCGTTTTCAAACATTTACTGACTTTGCACATTTGTTCCCTAGGGCACAATAGGAACACGTAGATTATCTAGATCATTACTCAGGCGTAATCACAGGATAGAATAATGGCGGTAAAGGCACTAACTCACACTATCATAATGTCTGTCGGCTAAATATCTGTGCTTTATTGCCCGAAAGAGGAAACTGTTATGGAGCTAGAATTTCTCATTTCTGACGTAAGGTTGGGTTTGTTTTTGATGTTCCAATTTTAGTATACACGTAACTCATTGTTACGTAATTATTTGGTAATTTTTATGTCTATTTAAAGCAAATAATTTTATATTTCCTTTACAGTAAGCTTACACTTTAAGATACATTCGGTTTTGTGGCTTCTTAGAAATTATCTAAGATAAATTTCAAAGTGATAGCATTATTTTTTTGATGCTGAATGTAGCTTTGACTATAAAGGCTTCTAATATCATTTTGGTAAGAAACCCTAAAGACAAATGCGTCAGAAAAGTACCTACATACAATTCTTCAATTATTACCATAAGTACCTAAGAGGATATTTAGCAAGGGGAGGTACCATCCAGCTTTAGATGAACCTTTACATGCTTACGTACTGCTTAGCAGTTTGATGACTAATAGTTCTACTTATAGTGGTCGGGAACACTGTACTATGCAGGAGTAGTAGGTATTTGTAATCAATGACTATTCCTTAGGGAGATGATCGAATTGACTCCCCTCAATGTCATGTTATATTAAGCTAGCCCTACTGTTATGCCCGATGTTAGTAAAAAAGTCTTACTAATTTGACATATGTTTATGAAAGGATTTTTATTTGTCTTAATAATATTACTCTTCGTCTAGAAAAAAAAAACACGACTACGTTACCTAAATTATAGATAAACTAGTAGCTACCCGCGGTTTCACCCAAGTTTTTAAATATTATTGTTAAGAGGTCGTGGTTTTATGCCAAATATATATTATAATAAAATTGCCGGGGCGCCGATATATCTATTTATTTATACAGGTTTTATTTAAATACTTTTTACATACGTACCTACATTTCAACAGCACTTACATAATATTCCTTAGAAATATATTTACGAGGGTACACCACAAATATAGTTGTTACCGCTCCGACAGCCGACGACGGACTGAGACCTTATTTTTCTTTTTTTTTTTTTTTTTGAATGGACTAGAAGGTGACAGCCTCAGATGGCTTTTACACCGTTACGCGGACTTTTTCGGTGAGCGCAGATGGCTCTCAACCGAAGGAAAATTTAAGCGACAGCGCTGAGGGTGTCCCCTGCGGGACCGTGCCTCGGCTCAGGGCGTCACTGGGGGAAGTGGGGACTCACTTGGCATGATTATTTAGGGAGCGGACTGGGTCGTTGCTGCGGCACGGGCCGCACTAACAAGACGAGACTGGGTGGGACGTCGCGACGGTCCTCGCCGGCGAGGACGGAATCGGATTTGTGTGTTAGTGTGGGGTTGTGTATCGCGAGCTGAGTTACCGGCTGCAAGCTGGTCTTGAATTTTGGTGGTTTCGTCGTCAGACTCGGCAAGGACGATCCTTGGTCTGCGTACGCTAGATATTCGGGAAAGCGTGTAGCTTGCAGCTTGCACGATTAACGGATTATGACTGTTAACGGCGGAATCGAAATAGGAGACCTTATTCATGTCGGAGCCGTATTTATACTCAAAATTAAACAAAAGTCTATAAGCCATTATGAGAATGAGAGTTTGACAAACAAATTAATCAATCGATTAACATTATTAAGCGATATTATAGTCTTATTTTAAATTAAATTTAAACTGAAGCTGACATTATCAAGATAAAAAGTAGCATATGAGTTATTACAGAACATATTCTAATTATATGCGGAATTTTATCGCGATCCCTTCAGCCGTTTTGACTCACAAGCTGGCATTTATAATCCTACTAGGAATGCAGGCAACAACAAAGTCATATTCAAAATATGTTTGGTGATCTGCAATTCGATTTCGAGATACGTAACGACATGTATCGATATACCTTTCGATACAATAACTCGTGATAAACCAGCTGGATTGGATTACTAACGCGTTAAGCCTCTAGCAATGGCACCCTAGACGTGGCAAGCGATTTGATTCGGATCAGACGAGCGACTTCTTGGCGCTATCTAAATTAAACTTCCCACATAGTAATATAAAATGTGTATATATGTGTGTATGTTTATGTGGTTATCGCCAAGGAACGTGTGTTAAACTATGGAATAGAAGTCGTGATTTATGATTTGAATAATCAATTCAATAGTACGTAATATTCTTAAAATAAAATTAAATTAATTCCGTTGAATCCAATATAAATACTTCATAACAAATTGCAGTTTTATGTACTAAATCGAAATAATGACATAAACCTCACAATGTGTGGCGTTATAATTTAGGTGCTGCTAGGTTTTTTATTTGCCTTGCTTAATGGAAATCTGGTAAACTAATTATTGCCATCGTGGTATGGCGAACTATTTCTTCTCTTCATCCAAAACTTTTAGTACTTATTACATCAACATCACAATTCACATTTAATTCTAAAGGTGAATAATAGTTACTATATAATATGTCCATAAAACCTTCATGGGAGAAAATACACCAGGTTATTGCGTCTACACGGTATACGGACAAGTGTCCTCTATGGATTCCAAAGGCTGAACACTATATTGAAGATGTAGTAGACAATGTCTTTTTCTCCAAGATGTGAGGGTGGTTGTAAATAAAGCTGGATTGAAACATTATTAGTCTACTTTATATTTTCTATTATAATGTGCAAGGACTCAACCCGCTATGTATAGTCAAATATTAATTTTAAATTGGAATTGCTCGTCTGCAACTTAACGTAGGTTTCAATAACGATCTTCCTGATAAATGGTATGGGTGACCATTTCAATTTATGGCTGCTTTGGTTTGTTTCCTGGATCATAAATGAGAGATACTCATATTTCCAGGCAAGCCCATTGAGTTTACGTAACTGTTTATGTGTAAAATCAGGGTATTTGGTATTTGGCAATGTTAAATCTAGTTAGATATACCAAGTTAAGAATAAAAATCATGGAAATAATAGTTTTCTAGGGTTCCGTAGTAAACTACGAACCGAATACAAACGATTAAATAAACAAAAATCTATTTTTTCCTGTCCATCTATTATTTTTTAATATTGAAAATATTTAGGAGTATCTATATACGTTACACAGTATGTACAATGATTAAGTGAAAGCTTAAAAAATTGAAAGCTTAGCTAATTCAGATACCTATGGCCCGAGAAAGGAGCTAATAAAAGCATAATTTTAGTTACTACAGGTTCGGAAGTCACCCTCCCCCCCCCCCCCCCCCCTAATTAAAAAAAAAAACTTGAGAGGTGTCAAGGGACACCCGGATGGAACGAAGTTCCTTTCGATTAATAAGTGAAGGAAATGTTAATATATATTTTTTTAGTTGTAATAATATTTTTTGTACACACATCAAGTAGTAGGTAGTATAGAACGCGCGGAACTAGTAGGCCGCGCCTTGGCAACGCGCCGCTCGGCAGAGATCGGCCACGTTCGACCCCGCTCGGAAAAGTGTCGTGACAAGTTTTCGTAAGATTTTTTTCCGTATAGCCCCCTTTCACAACGCGCGATAAGGAACTACGTTCCAAAAACCGTTAGGTAGGCCCTTTCATTTTATGAGAGTTAAAATTATAATGCATTTCTCTGTTTTGTATTTGACGAAAAGCGTTGTTCACATTGGTGAAAATAATAACGTTTCCGGCACAATGAGCCCACAAAGCTTAGAGAATAACTCTAAACAGCTACGAGTATGTTATTTTGGGTGAACAAAATTAAGACCGATACAAACACTTAAGGGGGTGAATACTGACAATATTTTATGGATCGTAAAATGTATTTTTCACATGATGGCTGAAGCTAACATAAATCCGTAACATTTTCATTATAGAAAATAAATGTCTATAAAAAGTTTTTATCAAGTTTCTCTTAGTTATATATATGGTAATTAAAAAATATATATTATGTGAACCATTATAAATACTAACTTATCAAAATGGAGTCGTTAAGTAAACATTTTGGATTAACGGCCAGTGTCTTTTTTATACATTTTGGTACTTACTTGTGACATTTTTGCGGTAAACGGCACGTATTTAGTTCAAAATCTTTGTACATTTTCTTGATGGCAGCTAACAGCCCCTCAAGTAACAAACATAATTTGCCCATGTTTGCTTAATCGTGACTTTTAGACATGAAGGAAAACTGACTTAGCATCACTCTCGAAGTTTTGACTTTGTCAATTACAACATATACACAATTTGGTTAACATAATTCTAAGAAATGGCGAAGTTTAAAGGCTTTACGGCAAACTCTGTTGCGGAGGCTTTGTGTTTATGATTATATTACGATGGTTTTAAGTTCAGCAGCAGGATAATGATTAAAGCTTATTAATTAGTTGCCTTTGAGTAATAAATCTGTTGTTAATTCTATTGAGAATATACCATAATTAAAGCTATGTATATTATTATACTCAAATTTGTATTCCTATTAAAGTAGATATCTCATGTACTTCCTTCAATTTAAAATATTATGTAAAAGTGAAGTAATTAAAATATTGAATTATTCATGACGCTTAAAAAGGATATAATATATAATAAAACATTTGAGTAATTTTCTAAATTATTTATCATCATTCATGTTTTATCATTCTGGTAAGGGAACCTTAAAACCATGTGAGTGCATCTTTTCAAAGCACAGGAATAGGGATTAAGAATTTAAACCAAATACATGTACGAATGTAGTCCTATTCAACTTCGTAGTTTGCTTACAATTTGTATGAATAAGTATCATTTAGGTTAGCTACCTGCAAAAATCTGAAATTCCGTTCCAATTGCACTCTTTTTGCAATTGCTTAAAAAACGTGAAGCAGCATAGCATGATGTTTCTGATAAAATTAGTAAAGTAAAGAATAATGCTTAAAATTGAGTAACTAGTATCTTCAAATTTCCCGTGATAAAAAGTTGTCTATGTGCCAGGTTAATAAATATCTGTGTTCCAAAATTTGGAGTATCGGTTATGTAGAATTTGCGTGAAAGAGTAAGAAACATCCATGCAATCTTTAGCATTTATAATATTTATGGGGTCTTATATACAAAAGAGAGCCGTGGTGGCTCAGTTGGGAACGCACTGACTCACGATCATGAGGGCGCCGGTTCAAATCCCTGACCCGTACCTCTGAGTTTATAAAAACTTACGTACGGATTCACACCACTGGCTTTCGGTGAAGGAAAACATCGTGAGGAAACCTGCATGCCTGAGATGTCACAATTAAAGGCATGTGAAGTCCGCCAATCCGCACTAGGCCCGCGTGGTGGACTATGGCCTAAAAACCCCCTCGATGTTAGGGGAGGCTCGAGCTCCTCGGTGGAGACGTATATGAGCTGTTGATGATGATGATGATGATGATGATATACAAAAACAGACGAAATGTTATGAATTGCTGATTTTCACATTCTTTTCCTATTAAGTCCATGAAATCGTTTCATTGTTTCGCACGTTTTGGTCTCACAATAAGCAACGTGTCAACAAAATAAAAATCATAAATTTTCTTAAACCAACGTGAATTCTTAAAAGCTTGTAAACTTTTTTCAAAGTGAAGGACATACTTGATATATTGATAAAAACCATTATTCCATTCGGTTTTCACCAACTTTTCCTACAAACAAGCATTTCGGGTTAAGTAATTTTAGTAAGTCGCCTCAATACTTGAAATTTGTAAACAGCGAAGGGCTTCAATTCAAGACTGAATAAAGCGAGCAAATGCGAACGGATGTTGTCGAAAAATCATTCAACGAAACTGAATTCGGAGTCTGTGATTCATCCTTTTGAAAACTACTGTCTACAAGCGATTGTACTACCCGACAATACTGATACTAGTCAATATATCAACCAATGGACAAAAGCTTTAGTCGATATTTTACATTGTAATAGAAATCTTTTGTTCAATCGACTATTGTGTCTCGAACATTAAGATGTTGGGAGAAATTTCAGTTTGTCGGTAGATATTACGTTTTGTTACATAATCATCTATTAAAATTCTAGGTACCTACTGATAGAAAGGCCAATTATAAGAAGTAATTTTTTAAATCAACCTTTGTACTTTAAAAGCGGTACCCTCGCAAGAATTCAATGAAGTTGCAGACGCAATTTTATTTATTTTCTTTTTTTGACGTGACAACGTCTTATAAATAGGTTTGCCGCGTGACACTTCAAGAAACTGCGTTACGCTCCGCTCACGTTACGTCACGTTATGTTTTAAATTGTTACTATTATTTCATCCTTCTTCCTACTATACGAATGAATATTCACATTAAAATTATTTTACCACTCAAAGTCGTTGTCACGTAAAACTTTCGCCCGTATACCGACTTTACAGGCAACCAATTTTTGACGTGACAACGTCTTATAAATTGGTTTGCCGGGTGACACTTCAAGAAACTGCGTTACGCTCCGCTCACGTTACGTGACGTTATGTTTTAAATTGTTACTATTATTTCATCCTTCTTCCTACTATACGAATGAATATTCACATTAAAATTATTTTACCACTCAAAGTCGTTGTCACGTAAAACTTTCGCCCGTATACCGACTTTACAGGCAACCAATTTTTTTTTTAAAAGAATAATATAAACAGGAGATATTTGCATCGTTTTATTTTTGTGTGTGTGTCTGTTTGTAATGAATAAACTCAAAAATTTCTCCGCCAATTTCACAAATTATTTCACCATTGGAAAGCTACATTATCAGGGAGTAACATAGGCTATATTTTATTCACACGGGAAAGGGCACGCGCAAAGGGCATAAGGGCAAAGGTTACGAGTACGTTTTGCATGTATTTAATCCTCTATTTCTTATCTAATGCATACAAATCTCGTATCACATTATTTGTTATCAAACTCCTCCAAAGCGGCTTGACCGATTTTTATCACATTTTTGTGTGTATTTGGACGTAAAAAAATTTTTCACCCTTTCATTTAAAATCACGATTTTAGTGTCAGGTAGTATAAATATAAAGAGGTATTTTGATGCAGATAAAATTTGTTCTAAAAAATCAAAATCAAAATCAATCAAAATCAAAATCTTTTTTATTCAAATAGGCCTCAATAAAGCACTTATGAATAGTCACTATTAATGCTCGGTTCTGATAGTAGTTTTTACTGAGAAGAGCCGGCAATAAACTCAGTAATTACTCTTTTCAAAAACCAACTTACATCTAATACAATAGTGATTTTTACAAAATGTGAAATAGCTTGTAGCGAGCATTTCACTGCCAAGGGTCTTTTTCTAACAAGTAATCTGATACACTATAAAAGCCCTTTCGATATAAAGTTTTCTTCACTACCTGCTTAAATTTATAGATAGGTAAATCCTGAATATCTTTAGGTAGTTTGTTGAAGAAGCGTATACATTGCCCCTTAAATGAATTTTTGACTTTAGTAAGTCTAGTTACAGGAATAGCGAGTTTGTGCTTATTTCTGGTGTTAATACTATGAGTGTCGCTATTTTTTGGAAAAAGATGTAAATTTTTACGTACATACAATAAATTTTCATAAATATATTGTGAGGGTACAGTCAAAATATTAATATTTTTGAATTTATCTCGTAGGGAGTCCCTTGGACTCATATTGTATATAGCACGAACAGCCCTCTTCTGCAGAATAAAAATAGTGTTAATGTCGGCACCACTGCCCCAAAGGAGAATGCCATAAGACATTATACTATGAAAATAACTAAAATAAACTAATCTCGCGGTATCTACGTCAGTAAGTGCACGTATTTTCTTTACTGCATATGCTGCAGAAGCAAGTCTGTTCGCCAACCGAGAAATATGAGGGCCCCACTGAAGCTTTACATCTAAAGTGATACCTAGAAATACTGTGGTTTCTACAAGATCTATATTTTCGTTCTTAATTCTAATACATGTGTCTACTTGACGAACATTTGGTAGACTAAATTTAATACATTTGGTTTTCTTCTCATTTAGAAGCAGATTATTTACAGTAAACCAATTTACCACATCCGAGAGAGCATTGTTCACCTCGTCATAATTGAATTCATGTCGTTTCACTTTGTAAAGAAGTGAAGTATCATCAGCGAACAATACAACCTCATTTTTTTTTTCAACAAGGTAGGGTAGGTCATTTATATATATCAAGAAAAGGAAAGGACCTAAGATTGAGCCTTGTGGGACGCCCATAGCAACAGTTGATCCAGGGGACACCTTTCCATTTATATTAACTCTCTGAATTCTATTACTAAGGTATGAATTTATAAGACTGAGTGCTTGATTTCTTATACCGTAGTGGCTTAACTTCCTGATTAACAGTTCATGTTGGACACAGTCAAATGCTTTAGATAAATCGCAAAAAACCCCTATTATGTCTTTTGAATCCTCCCAGGCTGCAAAGATATGTTGAATAAGCTCAACGCCGGCATCGGTTGTTGAGCGACCCTTGGTAAATCCAAACTGTTTATTATGAAAAAGATTATTACTATTAAAATGTCCCATTAATTGATTTAGTATGAGTTTTTCAAAGATTTTACTTAGTGTTGGTAGTACAGATATAGGTCTAAAATTTGAAGGGTCTGATGTACTACCAGCTTTAAAAAGAGGAATTACTTTACTATACTTCATTAAGTCAGGAAATATACCGCTATTAATACACTTGTTAAAGATAGATGCTAAATGCGGTGCAATACTATCAATTATATAATTTATAAGTTTAACTGAAAGTTCCCATAGATCAACCGTTTTTTTCATATTAATTAATTTAAATGCCTTAATTATATCAATAGGGGTAACACAAGAAAATTTAAAGTTAACAGTACATTTAGTTACATTTTCCTTTAGCAAAGATTCAGCGAGGGTAGGACACGAGTTAAGCGATTTAGTAGTAAGAACTGGAATATCAGTAAAGAATGACTCGAACGCGGCAGCTACTTCTGTATCAGATGTAATAATATTATTATTTATCATAAGTCGAAACTCCTGGTCGCACGATTTGGTTTTACCGGTTTCTGCATTAATTATTTTCCAGGTCGTTTTAACTTTATCAGTACTATTAATAATTTTACTACTAATGAACTTTTGCTTAGCTTGTATACAAACGCGTTTAAATAATTTTGAGTAATTTTTAACATAATTTAAAAAATCAGGACTATGGTTAAATTGCTTTTCACTATATAGTTCATACAATCTACGCCTACTCGTATGAACTCCTACCGTCGCCCAATCACTGAATGACCTATCAGCTTTCTGTTTAATGGTTTTAGATTTAAATACAGAATTATATTCGTTTTTAGTTAAGTCTAAAATCGCATGATAGTGGTCATTTACATTATCTTTAAATGGCAAGTATAATACTTTTTTCTCTATGTTGTCTTTAAATTTTTGAAGGCGATATTCACTCATAGGTACACACTTAATATCTTTTTTTTTTACCATTTTCCTAGTTATGTTGAATGATGCACTCTGACCACAATGATCAGAACTCAATTGACTAATGATGGACTTAGTGACTGGCTGCATGTTTGTGAATATATTATCGATGCAGGTTGCTGAAGTAGCTGTAATTCTAGTTGGCTCAAAAAAAGATTCACAAGATTAAAGCACAGGAATAGTGATTTGATTCTATTACTAATAATATTATTATCTAAAATATTGACATTAAAATCACCACATATAATTACATTCTTATTGACTTTATTCAATTTTAATATTGCTTCTTCCATACATTTTTCAAACAAATCATAACTCGCGGAGGGGGGTCTGTATACGCACATAACAATGAACTGCTCAAGCTCTATACAAGCTATTTCAAAAGTACGCTCAATAGACAGGCTCACAATATCGTTGCGCACTTTAAACTTCAAATTATTTCTAATAAGTATTAAGGAGCCACCATGTATAAACTGTTGTCTACTGAACGAACTTGCTACCTGGTGGTTACTGAAGCTAAACATGAACTGATGGTCCTTTAACCAATGTTCAGTAATACATAAAATATCAATATTCTTACAGTTCATGAATAGCTCCAGTTCTAAATCCTTACCCAATATTCCTTGAATATTTTGATGCACCAGGTTAATATGATTTTTACATGTAATAGAATTATTTAACTTATGAGATAACAATTTCTTTTTTGGGTAGGATTCAACAATATTATTACAATTATTGCCAGAGAATGTCTCTGTTGTCTTAAGGTTTAATTTAAATTATTTGAAATAATTTCCAAAGAGGGCAAACTACTTGGAAAAACTTCCAAGGACTGTAAACTACTAATATTAATATTATTTTGCTCAATAGGAGCAGCCGTTTGATTAGCCAGACATTTGGCTAGGTTTTTAAAATAATAAGATAGCGATTCTGCTATTAGTCTCTTAAAATTACTATAGAGATAAAAACTATCCTTAGTCACTACATATTTATTACCAAATAAAGTATTGGTATCTAAAAAATGAAATTTGTCATTGTGACGACATGTCAATGTATGAAGAATTTTATTTAAATTATGTCTAGTTATATTTTCCGTCTGTGGCACACTTTTTATGAAAGGAAATGCAAACATTACAATATGGTTAACATTTAATAAAGAAATAGAAGTAAAGTATTTAGTAAGGGCATGTTTGCTTACATTTCCCCTTCTCCCAATTAATATAATTAAAGTTGTATCTTTTGTGAAGGAACTGTTTATAATTTTGTTTAATATCTGGGCATATGATGCACCAGGCATGCAATTATTTATTATGCCCTGACCTAAATATTGGCTAAGTTGCAACCCCATATCTCTTCCCATTTCATCACTAAACATTACAATGTTATTTACATTGGATTTTTTACTTTTTAAGGAAGTGGCTATTGAGTCTACACACTTTTTCTGTGGTAGATTCAGAGATGATGATTGAGTACAATCTAACTGTGAACAGTGTGAGGTATCTTTAAAACAGTCACATTGGTGTTTAGACAGTGACTCAAACCTTTCACTATTGTATCTTGATACCTCCACTAGCTCATTCATGGCCAGAATGTACTCATTCATTTCCCTTTGAGAACTATCATATTTATTTGACATAGACTTTAACATTTTCTGTAAACTAATAATCTCTGACTGTAGGTGGTAAGTATTTGTTTCATAGTTTATTAAATTATTTTCTAACTCAGACTGGCAACGTTTAACATCATTAATTAAGCTACAACGTTCCTTTCTTAATTTATTATTGTTACAATGTACATTTTTATTTTTTCTAATTAGTTTCTGAGTTTTCTTAATAAAGTTTTTAATTTTAATATATTTTTTTAATTTATTTTTGCTTGTCATGACAGGCACAGCATTATTTAAAACATAGGAGTCATTAGTTAAATCTATAGTGGGAACAAAATTTGCATCTGAGATACCAGAAACCATACCCGGAGCCGACCCAATTAATTCATCAAATAGTGACTGATTACTTTCTACTATGGTGTTTTGGTTTATATTTTCTAGGTGAGAGATATATTTCCTAGCATCACATAATTCTAACTCCAGTGCAGCCACACGCCTGAGAGCTTCATCAAACTCATGGCTGCACTGGTCGAACCCATCAACTACCTGCTGAAGCCGGTCATGTTGCTCAACTACTTGTTGGGACCGTGCATGAATATCTGCCATCTCAGTCCTAAGCTTCCTATTACTTTCAATTAAACCTAACACTTCCTTCTCATTATCTACATTTTCTGATAATAACTGTTCATACATAGTCTTATAGGTCTTAACTTCCTGAAGGGCAAGCTGGAGTTTCTCTTCTGTCTGACGGGCAGAAGTCTTGCGTGTAACCATCATGTTTACAAGTTGTAATTAAGGTGTACAATGAATAAACAAGTATGGATAAGGAATGGATATGTGTGAACAATTTTTACCAAATACTACTCACTAATACCTATGTAGTCTATTGGCGAGTATCTTATTTGTAATAATATAAGTTGTGTAGTAAGAAAAATACTTTAAATAATATGATTACTCTATATACTCGCCTATATTTAAGTCTAAAATTCAAAATTGTACATACGGTTGGTGTCGATTCACTCAACTATGAACACTCGTTATTATACACAATTTTACATGAATTTATATCACATTTAAATTCGTGAACCTTATTTAGTGATGAAATGTGTTTTATTTAATTGTAAATATGATAAAACTAATATTAATTAATATTTAAAATATTGAATTTCAAATTGACAACTTAGCCCAGTGTTGCCACAGAAGGAAAAAAAAGCATCAGCAAGCAAAAAAAGGCTGCACTCTGAACTAGTGGTACTTGTATGAATTGAACATGTGCGAAACCAATGACGGTAGCGTATTGGCCTCATTTATTATGAAACTGTATGGGTCATAATGTTTTTAAGCTATTGCATAGCTTTTATCGCGGGCTCTGAGCGCGGCGACCGAATCAAGAAATTCCGTAACGAAAAAAACCTAACACCCCCCACTCCGACGGGCAAGGAGGTGTGGCTTGAAGGCCGTGCATCGTCTAACGTCGTTTCAGTTCGGCAGTCTTCGACACGGCGTAGTGTGCGATTAGACGTATTGTACGACTCTATGAAACTCGCACGAATCGAGACGAGCTGCTCCGAAATCGGACGAATACGTAAGCAGCTGTTTGTGAGAAAGTATATAGGTGTATAGGTTAGGTTAGTATCTATCATCTATATACATTGTATATTATACAACCATATACAACAGTGGATAGCTGTACGCGTAAAATTTGTGGATAAAGTGTTTTAAATATGAATAAACAAAATGCATTTATTAATAAAGAAAGTGATGAAAAAATAGTGAAAGAAAATGAGTGAGTACTTTATATACATACATTTTATTATTATCACAAATGCAGTATTTTTTTTGACTTTTTTTTAAATTTATTAAATTTATATATAATCTTGCTATAAACATAACCTAAATTTTTGATATTAAAATGAGCGATCTTAAAACTAGCCCTTTTTTATACACACACACACACACATATAGTTTAAATTCTCAATTTAGATTCTCAATATGTATGTATATATATATATATGTATATAAATGTATATAAATGTTTATCGCGCGAAATTTGATGATCAATCTTCGAATCGAGACGAGCTGCTCCGAAATCGGACGAATACATAAGCAGCTGTTTATGAGAAAGTATATAGGTTTATATGTATTTATGTACAACAGTGAATAGCTGTACTTGTAAAATTTGTGTATGAAGTGTTTTGAATATGAATGAACAAAGTGCATTTATTATTAAAATAAATAAATAAAATTATAATTGCATAAGTTGATACAAAATGCTATGCAATGCAATAGCTTTACCGCGGCAGTCCCCGAGTGCCTCACGAAATTTTTTTTTTATCGTACAATCGGCCTTCACTCGAATGCAGGGGTCACAAGGGTACACAAACCGGTAGTAGCTAAAGTGAATTAAACCTATATCAGAGCCTTTATAGGACTTAAACGGAGTGAATGGTTTTAAATACATATTATATAGATATTTACATCCAGACACAGAATAAACATACATATTCATGCATATAAATGTTGGTCCCGGGTAGGATTCGAACCCACGACCAGTGGCGTGAAAGTTCACTAACCTCAAAGCCAAGGTCTGTCACACATGTCAGATCACACAACTAAATTTATGTTTAGTTGTATGATTCCCGAAAAGGACTCATCCAAAATCAAAAGTTTATTTTATTAAATAAAGCTTACACTATTCCCCAGTGACACTATTTCCATTTCAGGCAACTCAGCCATTTTAGTCTCTCGGGAACAGAGACGAAACCGCGGTATGGGAAACTCAGCCCGTTGGCTCAACGAAAATACGGGCCTCCCCTAATGGGGATTAAGGCCATAGTCCACTACGCGGAGCCAGTGCTTTCTGCTACACTCAGGCATACAGCTCTCCTCACGATGTTCCTTCACTGTAACCTAGTTTTCAATCTGTACGCATTATCAACGGGCCCGCCCTCGTGATTGTGAGCCGGTGCGTACGTTTTTGAACAAACTATAATGCAACTTTATAATAAAATATATTTCTTAATTCAAATTAGACTCAATGGATCAAATAACTAAAAAAATAAATAAAATTAATAATAAATGTGACAACAATATTTAGCAATTGTATAAAATTTCTCATTGTCAACTCAGCAATTACTCATTGCAAATGTCTATACAAAAGTGGTCACTGACACTATATTAAAATGTACCTTTTAGACAATAGTGACTGGTAATTAGTCCCAATGGATCAAATAACAAATGTGACAAAAATATTTTGAAATTGGATAAAGTTTCTCATGTTAGGGGAACTATGGTACCTACCTAACCAAACCGAAATATCGTTAACTACCATTTGTCATTTCAATTTTTTATATGTTTGACCTTAAAGCCAATTATAGTTTAACGTACCTACAGTAAAATAGACTAAATGGAATAAACAATTTTGGTATCAACAATATTCATGTGATGTAGGTTTTGACGTAATAAATACAACACGAACGAACAAATATACTACCGTATTGACACATTCGGTACATCTATTCATGGGTTGTTTATTGTAGTATAAATAAAAATGCCGGGAATACTTAGATAGGTAAGTTGTCACTTACATCTATAGTCGGATTAATAATTCGAGTCAGAAGAATGACAAGTGCAACTGTCACTGATACAAAAAAGGGTGACCCGCTACAATAGTGATGTTCGGCAGTTTTGTTCTTTCAGTATCCGATACATAAATCTAGTCGAAAATGCCAAAATTTCATTTTTTTTAAAACTAAATTTGAATTTAATTGAAACCAAAATTAAATAAATAAAATCGAATAAATTTTATTAATTTAATTAACCTAACATAGACTAATCATCCAATTCATGCTTAATTTAAAAAAAATGAATAAATGTACGAATAAATATAATTTATTTGTCCAGTACCCGTACAAATAGTCACTTCCAAAACAAAATGGCGTCCATAGCGTGACAAGTGATGACCATAATTCTTAGCCAAATAGCCAAAAACAAATAATATACATAAGAGTATTTTATGTAATATTTAATTACCTACCGTGTATGTCTTCTGTTTTATTACCATAAATTACATATATTTATTTATATAAAGGCAATTTGACATTGAATAAAAAAAAGGAAACTCTAGTCGAGTTTCCTTTGTCCTTAGCCGACTTTTAGTTGTAAAAATTCGAATCTACCACAACACTATTTATTTGGGACTAAAAACCTGCAGCACTGGAAATGTCATTTCTCTGCCTACAATGAATAATCTGAGTATACTGTATTTTTACACACGCTCAATTTGATTCCAAGCTAAGCTTTTAAATACTACAGTACTTACAGATTTTTACGCTTTAGTCACCTACGTATGTAATGAAAAAATACATAAGTACCTGTGAAGGCCTATTTTATTTGATGATTAAATTATTAATAATATTTAATTTCATCTATCTTTAATATTTGTCTAAGATAATTAACGTTAGCTAAAAGTGGTTATTCCTTAACTAAAAATAATCTATAAAATATGAACTACGGGTAGTATTTCATTATGTTATGTAGATAGGAAGCACAAAAACATGGAATACATTACATATTTTAAAGGCTCAACCTATAAAATGGGCCGTTCAAATCACTTAAGCCTTTAATGTCTTAACACGAAACTTTTGGGGTGTGTACAATGGTTACCTACATCAAAGGACGATTAGTATGGCAGACTGTCGACCTGACCTGATGTCGGTTGATAATCCATAATGTAGGCACACGGTTTTAGGTGTAGTCAGTACCTATGTATCGAAGAACGTAAGTGAGTATTTCATTTTCACTCATATACCTATTCGCCTGTTATTAGTTCATATCTAGTTTTTGTATTACTTGCTAATACGGGGGAACTTCATATTTCTCGGACAAAAAGAGATTATATTCTAAATTTGTGGTAAATTTCGTCTAGATTGAGTAACAAACCAAACATCAAACAAATATCCATCCATCCAAACTTTCGCGCATATGATATAGAATACGAAGAATACGATTTATTTATTAAGCAAAATACAAAACAGACTTTATCTCTCAGTACAGCTCATTGAATATTAAAGATGATACGCCTCAGGCCATAGGTTTATCAGAATATTATCTTAAGAGTCGAATAGTAAGAATATCTACTATTTTTGATAGGGGGAATTTTACTGTTTAATTATTGCCGCGATCATAAGGGTGCAATTCCAAAGCCCTGGACCGTATCACTGAGTTAAAATAAAAACTCTACGTTTTTCACAATTCTGGCTCTCGGTGAAGGAAAACATTGTGAGGAAATCTGCATGCCTGAGATGTCATATTCAAAGGCATGTGAAGTCCGCCAATCCGCCAATCCGCCAATTAGGTTCGCGTGGTGAACTATGGGCTAAGCCTCGTTCTAAGGAGAGGCTCGAGCTCCTCGGTGGAGATGTACCTATTTGAGCTGAGACATATGATGATAAGTTAATATATATTTGAATTTTGTTTCACTTTGTCTATTAGATATGTTATTATTATCAGTAATAAGCAAAATTTTAATATATGTAAGTCATTGTAAGTACTATAAAACAATTTGAAGTGTCTACACAGAAGTACCTTCATTATCCTATATATCCTATATAGGTAAAACACAAGACTCCTCGAGAGAACACGCAAAGTTACGCAGCTGGATGCGGAACACTAATAAATATGAAATCAATATCCTTGTATCGCTGCTTGGTATATTCATTATATACGGCCCATCGAGCATGTAACCAATAGAGTAGAACTGTTAACAGTTTTGTTAGAAAACAAAATACGCCAAAACGCTGCGCCGGCCCCTATGTTCTGATTGGCCGACTCAAGGATTGTTGCACTAGACGTACACACAGGTCTCTTATTGGTCGGGTACTGTTTTAGTTCGAGCTTGGCTTGTTAGTTATACGTGACAAATCATTGATGCGTTGCTAAACAAATGGCTCACTATTGCTACTCTATTGGTTACATGCTCGATGTATACGGGCAGATGATTCCTAAATAATTATTATTTGAAATTACGGCGCCGAAGAGCTTTTGAAAGCCTAAACAATGAATATTTCCATTAAGCAGGACATGACATAAACCAGAAGCCAGTAACACACAATAAAATTTTTGTTTTGTCATTATGTTTAATATCACTAATGGTAATACTAAATTAATGCGTTTGTCCGTCATTTGATAATGAAAAATTTGTTGATAATTTTCATTTAGTTGTTAGGGGAGGCTCGAGCTCCTCGGTGGAGACGTATATGAGCTGTTGATGATGATGATGAACGTTACATTTGAAAACGATACATTATCATTAAAATTATATTAGTGAGTTGTGTTTGTAAAGCTACATATAAGAAAAAAGTCCGGCAACTAAAATGGCATTTCTTACTTTTCCTCTGTAGTGTTTCCTGTGTACCTGCGGAGTCTTAATGGTTTTCCGCCGAAAGAATCATATATCCCTCAGCATGACATGGGCTAAACTTCACAATTATTTGTGTATTTACGGCGTCAAATGTTGCAAACTTCTTTTTAATAACAAGCAGTTTCACCCACGTAGTTCCTGTTCCTGTAAGGATACAGGGATAAAATATATCCTATACACTCACAAATAACTTACTTAGCTTCTTTTATGTGAAATAATTATTCAAATCGATTAAGTAGTTTCGGCCCATTTCATAAGAAACAAATCTTTTTTGTTTATAACATTAGTAGATATAGATGTAAATAAATTAATGTAAGACAAGAAGTAAGATTTTAAATCCATTACCTCAGTGATTCTACCTACACGTTAGAAGCTGGTAAAATTACATGAAGTTTCGGAAAGCCTCTATAGACAAGGCATTGGCGATATCATAGATTATTATTATAGGTATACTAGAGGGCGATATGGTAAATGACCCAATGGTTGCCAGTTTAAGAAAAAAAAACAGGTTTTTGTGAAATACTACCAAAATTGTGAAAGTTTCAGCACTGAATATAGTGAAACTGTAAAGTCCAGTCCTTATTTAATATTTGTCATGTGTTGCGCGTGAGATACGGCAAAGCTGGATTCAATTAATTTAACAAATAAAAGTTGTAGTTTTGTTACCCAGTCTTGGACAGGGAAAATTCATTAATGGATACCCCAGTCTTAGTCTAAGTTTATCTTTATTTTATGGTTAACACATCAAACAAAACTAATTTTGATTTTAATTAAGCAATACTATTTTACAAGTGAAACTTTCTGCTCACCGCCTTAACGATTTCCTTAAGAAAAGCCGTCGTTGTCAATTTCAAATCACCTTACACTTTGTATTCGCGCATTTGTACATGTAACTGACTGAATTCAATAAAACGTTAAACTTAGATAGTTCGATGTCTAAAGTCTATGTCACAGTGATCCCAATGTAAAAACATTCGCTCATGTCCGAATTCTAGATGTTTCTTTTATATTTTGGCCATTACTGGTACCGTGGCCACGACTGGTACACTAACGATATATATCCCTGGTATCCTAAATAACTAAATATGAAGGTGACCATCACAGGGCATGTAATTTTCTCAATCCACTTGGCGCACAAAAAGCATTTTCTAAGCCAAAAAAAATGCTGTGCAACAATCAAATCAAACCACATCGGATTTGATCTAGTTGATCGTTGGAACAGAATCGAGGGACCATACAACAATGCTACGTGACTTGGCAGTAAGATTGCGGTCTGGATTGTACCAGTCATTTATCTGTGCTTTGAGCTCCTATTTTATTGTGACACTGTGATCTGTAGTTGTTATATATCAGGTATTATACTGGTAACAATTAACTAGTATGGTACGATTGTTAGATCAGTTTTTTTGGATAAACAAAATATTTTCCGGTTGGCAGGATAAACATTTGTTTCATCATGTCTGTTTGTCTTATGTATTGATGTAAATTTGTATGTAAGTATGTATTTAAAAGTAGTTTTCTAGTCGTGCTTAGCTTAAAATAAGATGCCGCGTGGGAAAAATGTCCCAGGATATTTGTTTTTCAATTAATGGCTCCTCAAATTTATACGGACTAGCAGATTCCACTCTATAATTTATTTTCAAGACTATTGGGATTCTGGCTTCTATACCTGTCTTTATATATCAAAGTGAATGCCCGACACAAGTCTAGAATTCAATTATATACACATACTAGTGGCTCCCCGTGGTTCCCCGCGTACCCGGGAGATCTTCCATTTTCCTGGGCTAAAAAGTAGCCTATGTCCTTTATTAGGCTCTAGGCTTTATTAAACTGAGCGTCGTATGTGAATAAAGATTTGGTCCATTGGGTGCAGTTGCTGCTTTTACAGCCTACCGATTACTGATGTGAAAGATATAAACCAATAATTGCTTGCCGAACCAAAAACGCCCATCAATATTTCAAGGATCGGTAGTCCTCATGTTATGTGCCTCAGTTTGATTTGAAAAATTCATATCTACTTTTTATGGGTAGGATAGATTATCAAGCTTCAGGCTAGTTTACGTTGATAGTTATTCGTTGCAAAAGGTTTTATACAATAAAGTTTATTATTATGATAACTGATAACTAACTTTACATTACCTTAAAGAATGTTCACCCTATTTTAGAATAGTCTCTCAAGAACATTTTAGGTAACAACAGCTGTTTAATGTTGTCGTAAAAAATGTATTACTTTCTAGTGAAGTTATTATATCAAATCGATAACCATATTCCTATAATAAACACCATTTAAAATGATAAGATAAGTTATTTCATTCAACATTCTACAGAATAAACAAGTCATTTAATAGGCACAGAATCGTTCAGGCCGCTAGAATAGGCAATTTATCAAATTACGGATTCTCTACGATTCCCTCCGCTCCCGTATGTATGATAGGTTATTTAAACAACGCGAAGGAAAATATTATTCTTAATGTTACACACATTTTAGAATTGAGTATTTGAGTTAGTCTTGAAATGGTAGTTATGTTAGCTATCCTAGGAATATATTAGGTTAGGTATCAGAGACACTATTAATGAAGGCTAAATTATGATTGGTTAGGGAAAGGAAAAAGAAGAAATCGTTTTTTCGTTTGTTTGTTATGTGCTTTGAAAGTACTGGACTGATGTGATCAACTCAATCTGACTCACCAATAGAACTACGAAGAAGCTTGTTGTTGTTTGTGAGTGTCATAGGGTATATTTATCCCTGAACGGGAACTACGCGGGTGGAAGCTAGTTACCAATAAATATCATTTTATCTTCTTTTCCTTATCAGTATATAAATATACATTACACAAATGTATGACGATTGGAGTGTTATCGTAAGTGTAGCAGTCGTGGCCACGGTACCAGTACCAGAATTCGGACATGAGCGAATGTTTTTACATTGGGATCACTGTGACATGGACTTTAGACATCGAACTATCTAAGTTTAACGTTTGATTAAATTCAGTCAATTACATGTACAAATATGCGCGAATACAAAGTGTAAAGTGATTTGAAATTGACAACGACGGCTTTTCTTAAGGAAATCGTTAAGGCGGTGAGCAGAAAGTTTCGCTTGTAAAATAGTATTGCTTAATTAAAATCAAAATTAGTTTTGTTTCATGTGTTAACCATAAAATAAAGATAAACTTAGACTAAGACCGGGGTATCCATTAATGAATTTTCCCTGTCCAAGACTGGGTCACAAAACTACAACTTTTATTTGTTAAATTAATTGAATCCAGCTTTGCCGTATCTCACGCGCAACACATTACAAATATTAAATAAGGACTGGACTTTACAGTTTCACTATATTCAGTGCTGAAACTTTCACAATTTTGGTAATATTTCCCAAAAACCTGTTTTTTTTTTCTTAAACTGGCCACCATTGGGTCATTTACCATATTTATGTATGAAAACATTCTACCGGACGACGCCGAGCACAAATAGCTAGTCTATAAATATGAAAAGAATATCTATTAAAGGATTTATAGTGATCTAATTACGAGTATTAGGGTGATAATTAGAATACATGAACTTAATTAACACTGGCACATTATAAACCACACTCACTGTCACACGTCAACACACATTTTCGTTCATTAAATTAGACATTACTAACAAAACTATTATATTTGTTGTGTCTCAAGGACGCTTTGAGGATCAAAAAAAAGACTTGGGAAAAATTCAGACCCTTATAATTTAAATTTAAAAATCGTTACAATTGGTACTTGTCTCTAATCGCAATTGAAGGTGGGATCGACCTCTCTAGGCGAGGGTTCAAAACGGAATAATTGACATGTAATGGCAGCTATATAATATTAAATTAAATTAGTAATTTAAATTGTAATTGGTGAGATATGTTCCATTTTCATTCCGTATTATTTAGGATTGAGGTAAAATTTACTTCTACCTTCCCATATTTTGAATGAACGGAGTAGTAGGTAGGTACAGTATTCATGAACCAAATTTTGTTTTAAAAGATGTCATGCGATCTGATATAAGGGGAACTAAAAATAAACACATCAGTAATACTTAGGTACTTAGTAAATTCTAATACCATGGGATTCTGACATGGGTGTAAACCGCGTCCGTAGACCTGCTAGCCACCTTTGTAGTAGGTAGGCAAAAAACCTGTAAATTAATTAAAATGTGATGAATGGTGTGAATTTTTATCTATTTATTGATATGAATAAAGACATCAAACGATTAAAGGAGATGAAATAAGCATTCCAGTGCCTTTATCATGACTGTATTTGTGAAAGATGTGAAGGTATGCCTTTATGAGTCATTTCTTAGGATATATTAATATTCATTCAGCGTTTACAATGAAATTGATCCTATTCAGCATGCAGGCCACATTGAAAATTTCTGCGACATACCACCACCCTTATTACTTCTCCATGACATAAAAAATATATTTTACCTCGAAAACCGAGCGACTATGTAGGCATCTATAAATAATAATAAAAAAGTATCCTGGGACATTTTTCACACACGGCCAATCTGATTCCAAAGTAAGCTTCAAATGAAGCTTGTGTTATGGTAACCAGATGGCTGATATACTACATATACTACTTTTAAATACATACTTATATAGATATTTACATCCAGACACAGAACAAACAGACATATTCATGCCTACAAATGTTTGTCCTGGGTGGGATTCGAACCCACGACCCGCGGCTTGAGAGTCAGGGTCACTAACCACAAAGCCAACCGGGCTGTCGACTATAATATCTATTAGATACTCCAATCAATGACTTAATTAAATCATTGATTGGCCAATGTCTTTATGGTTAGTGACCCTGAATCGTATGCCGCCGGTGGTTCGAAGCCCACAGGACAAACATCTGTATCTGGATGTAAATATCTATATAAGTTCATATTAATAAGTAGTATATAAGCTATCTGCTTACTAAAGCACAACCTGCTTAGTTTGCTATCGATTGGCAATATATGAAAAACGGCCCAGGTTATTTATAAAAAAAATGTTTCTAAAGTGGCCTTCACAGACACTTATGAATATTCAAACTCTTATGTTAGAAAATATATAGACAGCTGATATTTTTTTCAAAGGCATGAATCCAAGCTTTGCGATGTAACATTTCAAATGCCTAAAGTCTAACATCACCTGCCTCTCTGTGTAGATCACTTGTAAATACTTTGATCCTTGTATTTGCTGGGTTTACGTAACGCGACTTCTTGAGATTTTGTATAGACACCTTTTCAACCTATACCATATTTATTTATATACCTACACTAAATTGAGCCGTGGTGGCTCAGTTGGGAACGCACCGACTCACGATCATGAGGGTGCCGGTTCAAATCCCTGGCCTGTACCTCTGAGTTTATAAAAACTTACGTACGGATTCACACCACTGGCTTTCGGTGAAGGAAAACATCGTGAGGAAATCTGCATGCCTGAGATGTCACAATTAAAGGCATGTGAAGTCCGCCAATCCGCACTAGGCCCGCGTGGTGGACTATGGCCTAAACCCCCTCGATGTTAGGGGAGGCTCGAGCTCCTCGGTGGAGACGTATATGAGCTGTTGATGATGATGATGATGAGTAAATTCGCCACTTTAGCTAACATAATCAAAATAGACTTTTTATGCCTGGAATATATCTATGTAGGTACTAGATTTCTTTATAAGTCCGCAAATCCTTCAGCATATTCAGTTTTAAAACTTACTTCAGAGTGTGATTTAGGTCTATCGTAAACACGAGTAAATTGCGGGCGTAAAGTAAATAGACATAGTATACCTAAAAGTCAGTCTTTAGCTCCTAAACCTACATTCATCTCCTTGGTATATAGATTTACAGACAAAAAGATTTAAAATTTCAAAGTGTAGGTATATTATAATGTCGAAAATCTACATCATAACAAATATTTTAATACGAATGTGAGCCTAGTCTTAACTAATATTATAAAGAGGACAAAATTGTATTTTTGTGTATATGTTTGTAATGAATAAACTCAAAGACTAATCTCTAGACTAAAGTCTATAAAATATACCTAGAAAACCGAAAAACATTTATATTTCTTTATATTCATATATGCCTATATTTGTGGTAAATTTTAAATAAATATCCCATCTGAGGGCTTACTCCCGAAAACGATTCGAATTTGATTTTGTTTTGATTTCAATTTGAACTCCTATTGGTTAATCCTGAACCAAAAAATTTCATCTTGAACTCCTATTGGTTAATCCCGAACCAATACGAATAAAAAATCAAGATGGCCATGGCTAAGATTGACATTTATTCGATCGGTAACGGTGTTTGACGTTTCAGAATTATAAATTAAGTTGTGCGTGGTTAATTTCTACAGAAAAAAATAAATATTCAATTTTTTATTTTTTTCTAACGCCAAATCTTGTACATTAGATGTAATTTTTTAGATTAGATAAATTTATCCTAGATGAGATCACTCGATCCTGAAAAAGTACCTTTTTACTGATCGTGTATTTTGACGTTTAAAGTCGTTCCCGCCATTTTATTCACAAATGTCAAATAGTGCGTGGAGTACGGATTTTTCGATTCGGTTTTGATTGTAACGAAATTCTTGATCAAAGTTAGTTCTAAAAAGTGTCACCGCACGATCGTGCGCTAGAATCGCTATCAAAAATGTATGAAATGACATTTATTCGATTAGAACTCGTTTCTCGAAAGCGTCGGGAGTAAGCCCTCTGGTTCCAAACTACGCAGAGCTTGTACTATGATATTACTATTTTAAATACATACTAAAATATCTGTATATCTTCCCAACGCAATAGATTAAGGAATGTTTATGTGCTTAATCTCAACGACACAAGCTCTCGCCCCAAAAACAGTAAAAAGTTACTACCCCACCGGAGTGAACGTTGCCTATCTATTTATATTCCTTGAGCGCAAAAAAACCTCGTAAATATAGTTCGGAGACAAATACCTTTAATATGATAACAACGTACTTGAAACGAACTTTTAAATTCAAATAATAATTACATTAACATCGGGATAAACGTTTGTTACTCTTTCATGCAATAACGGGTGAAGGAATTAGTGAATATTTAGTACACGGATTCACCTGCGTTCCCGGGGGATATTCTATTTTCCCGGGATAAAAATTAGCCTATGTCCTTTCTCAGGCTCTAGACTATATTAGTTAGGATTAGGATATAGGATTACTCTTAACTTTTTATACCCGGAAAACGGAAGCCGTGAGCGGAATCAAAATTTTATTTAATGGTTCACATTTTGTATAGACTACATATATCCTAGTAACAAAACATGTTTACGTTCTAACCTTCCGATGCGAATTTAAGCCATTTTCATGGTTAAAAACAATAACTTAATAATTTATTATCCGAAATTCAAACCCACTGGGGCTTTAACGAACGATCCGGAAACACTTGTATGAATTGGTACTTAAGAGCTCTTAGCAGGACGCCTTCCTCGAATCAGAATAATATCTCATTTAATTGGAGTCTACCTACATATCTAATAGAAAATAAATATATATGTAGTCATCAGGAATATTTACACGAAACTACGTAATAACAACGGTTTTTGTTTAGGTAGATACATTAACTCATCAGTTACGCAGACTCATACGATTTTTCCCTAAAATTGGTCATAAAGAAGTTTCATTTCAAAAATATTCAATAGAAAGTAAGGAAAAGAAATAACATTTTGGGAACCACTTTCATCAAGTAGCGCTTGATCAAGATGGATATTAAATACTTCAGTAGCCTATTGATGCCCAACTGGATGGCCCGAGACTTCCTCAGTATTTTGGTGAGCAGTTTATAAGCTCCATATAGATTTCATACATACCATCTCGCTCTACGATAAAGCTATCTCACTCACACTTCGGTAGGTACAAACACCCCAGTGCGTTATTGTACCCCGCGACGTCTGGACGCCGCTACCCTGTTGTGTGATTCGAGTTTGCGATACAATTTTTTAACGCAGTGGTAATATTTAATTTTCGAGACTATATGTGGTGATCTGAACACTTCAATTTTGGATTGTGTCAACATATATGTGAGGTGATGAATAACTTAAGTACCTTTCAAAAAGTGTTTTAAAAAGTGTCAGTTGAGTGTTATTTAAAAAAATAACTTGCACATAATTAAATTTATTGCAGGTAAATAAGAAGGCTTCTACTATAACCTATCTAATGATTAGATAGAACAGCTAACATATGTTAGATTATTCTTTATCAAAACAACTTTATAAAATATTTTATGCAATACAAATCGTATTAGTTTATAATATTCGAGTTTAAGATTATTTATTTACTGGAATCCATCCAAAGAGTGATTAGATAGAAAAGCCGATGTCCGTCGGAAAACAACATCAAAAAAGTAAAAAAAAAATGTAGGTTTTTAAGTTTGTTCAACTAATGCCATATTCATTTTAGTTTTACTAATAATTTTATTACTACGTATAATAAAACGGAATCGCACACTTTAGATAACAATCTGATTATGAAAGAATACGGAATTAAGCAGTTCAAATCCACTGAGCGGTAACAATTTTGACATAAACTTGC
Source organism: Thyatira batis (assembly GCA_905147785.2). Classification (NCBI taxonomy): domain Eukaryota; kingdom Metazoa; phylum Arthropoda; class Insecta; order Lepidoptera; family Drepanidae; genus Thyatira; species Thyatira batis. The sequence goes on from LR990507.1 coordinate 4,969,336, forward strand.
GAAATACAATATTTTTCATGAAGCTAGACTTAACTTAATCCTATCTGTGACAGAAAATGGGTTGGGACGTGATTGAGTATTTCTTGCCTTCTCTTCTATACTTCCAATTTTATTACCGAAATATTTAATTGAAGTAAAGGCTTAAAGGATATTAAGAAATAGGTATAGCTTTAATGTTAAAGCTCTGAAGATAAAGACATTATTTTTGTGACAATTTTATTAGTGAAATTAACTTTCTATCGAAGTTGTTATTCCAATTCAAATTCCAAGTACCTATTTTTTTCTATTTACTTCTATAAGTGCATCAATTTGTCGGTTTAATCCTTATTTAGGTTTTGTATAAACTAGTGGCGGTTTCACCCGGGTTTCCAAAGATGTTCAATTTAAAAAAAAGTGGACAAGTGCAGGTCGGACTCGCCCATGAAGGGTTCCGTAGCAGTAAGCAAGCAAGCAAGTAACATATACATAAGTTCGATGTTTTAATATCATTCTCTTATTTTAGAAGGGGGAGGGTTAGGGGAAGTACCAGTGGTAAAATGGGTTCACATTTTGCCACTTTTGATGAGTCTCTCCCGCAAACTTGAATAGTTTAAGATAAAAATGATGTTAGAAACCTCAATATCATTTTTTAAGAGCTATCCACACGTTTGGGTTTGATGAAAAAACAATTTTGAGTTTCAGTTTTATGTATGAAAGCCAAAAAGGGGGGAAAGACAAAAAATTTTTTTTTGGGAATCTTGCGGTTCACAGAATACATCTTACGCAGATTTTAGTTTTAGTTCACAGATTACACTTACCAAGTTTCAACAGCTCTTAATCTTATAGTTTCGGAAAAAAGTGGCTGAACATATGGACGGATAGACAGACAGAGGGTTTTAAACCGTGTTGTAAATTTCATCCAAGCCGCTTAGTTGTTTTTGCGTGAAAGAGTACCTACCAAATCACACACTTTACTCACAAACTTACGCATTTATTATATTTGTATGATATATTTGTTATGTTTCCCCTAGCTTAGAGTAAGTTTGTCTATATTATTATGGATTTACATATCAGCACGTGCAAGTGTAGGCGTTTGTATTTGTTCCTGTTAGGCGAGACAATAGAAGCTGGGACTAATATATGACATTGAACATCTGAACCCTGTTATAGATACGATTGCAACTCTGTCTGTGTTCTGTTTGCTTTCTCGTTATCGGGAATGCGTTTGTTGTATTTGAACGCTTTTTAACGTCCGTTGAAAAAACTCTCGTGCGAGGCCTAAGTCTCCCCTAATTCGCGCCACTTATCCCGGTCCTCCGCTCTCTGTGTACCAAATTTTATTTAAATTGGTTCAGTAGTTTTTGCGTGAAAGCGAGACAGACAGAGTTACTTTCGCATTTATAATATTAGTTAGGATTGTAATAGTATTTATCATACTGTCTAAATTTGGTTGTCAGAAAATAAAATTAAAAGTACAGGGGATTTAAGAACATAAATAAAGGGTTTTCTCAGTCCAAGGTGTTTAATACGGCTCTTAAAATATTTTGATTTAAGGTTTTCAGAATGATTCTTAGTGTTTCTAGAATTTATTTATTTCTTACAATGAATGTTAATAATATCTTCGTCAGTTTTAATTTAAGGCTAGAACTGCTATTCCAGTAATATTTCGAATATCTTAATTGGAATCCTAAAAGAGCATTTTCATTGTTACATTTTCTTGAAACTATATAACTTACTTAAGTGTTTTCAACTTCTCGTAATCATGGACTGAACCTAATATAAGATTATCTCGAATTTTCAAATGGCTATTAAGGCAATTTCTTCGTTATAAAACTTAACACCCCTTCACACGCACAGTTATTTATTATACGCTGTTAAAGGTTTATGTGAGAAAATGAATGGTATTTGAAACTTGGTCATGATTTAACTTAAAGGTTTACGTAAAAAAGCTCCAAAAATAGTAAATATTATGGACTTGACGCTTTTTTGTTTGGTTTCAATTATGAGTATGCGTGGGTTCTGTGGGAAGACATCTCATTAAATAGAGTAAAAATAAATTCTGATCCAAATTATTCAAACCATTTTCAATGTAGGTACTCTCTAAAAGTTTCTGTATTTTTAATTGAAAAGTATTTGTTGAGGGACAATTTGAAATTAAATTAACAATAATAATTTATGTTCACAAAGTGTCTACCTAAAAAATCTACTATTAAATATATAAATTGAAAACTTTAACAAAGGTAATAGGTTATAGCCTAAATATATCAGACTAGCTTCCACCCCGCGGTTTGCCCCGCAGTTCCCTTTTCCGTAAGAATACAGGGATAAAATATAGCCTTCCTCGATAAATGGGCTACATACTACTGAAATCATGGTACATCAATCAAATCATGGTCCGTTTCCTGATTCATGGTAAGATCTTGAGATTAGTGCGTTCAACCAAACAAACAAACTCTTCAGCATTATAATATTGGTATAGATTCATAACAGAATATCTATGCGATAGAATAGCAACGGTTAAAAATAACGCAGCATTCATTACAACTAGTGAAACTCAAGCAAATGGAAAACTGGCTAGGTACATAACACAGGTCAATCGTTGTTAACTTGATTTGATTCGGCTCGCGTATCCGTGTGTACCTATACAGTTTTGCTTTGAGATTAGGATTTCGATGCTCTGTTCAAATAGACTTCAACACCGGTATATTTACAGTAGCTATGCACCTAATATTGATGTTTTCCTCAATCAAAGTACTGCAATCAGTGAAGCTATTTACCGAAAACCTAATTAAATGTCCGTGGATATTTTCAGGCATTCGTACGAATGATGCGGTTTATATAATCCAACTTTGTCCTTCCTACCTGCGTCTGTTACGTAAAAGAGATTGGTTATGTTATACCCATTCGAATAATAAAATTCTTTTCATGTGTCTGCACCTGCCTACCTTTATGGCGTTCGTGTTTTGTACGTAATACTTATTGTGACAATCCTGTAGTTTTAGCGTTATATTACCACTTTGGGAATAATATTTTATTATACGAACGATAAAGCGGCGTATGCTGTAGCAACACGTTTTGTTGTACCTGCAGTAATTCTGCTCAAAATGTTATTTGCTTAGGTGACTATCTGTTTATCGGTCTTTATGATAAAGCCAATTAGGGTCGCACATGAAGGGTACAATGTAGAAAACAGCTTTTCCAACGTTTTACCAAAGCCATAAACTAGAATACGTCATTAACGTAGCCTATGGACACTTGCAACATAGCTCGCGGGCTTCACTTGCGTGTTGCTTACCTTTCCCCACTGCGTTCTAGCAACCTTAATCACAACAGTAAAAGATTGGGTTACTGGGATGCGATCTTCTGTAATATGGAAGTATATCAGTTGGGAGCAGCTTCAAATTAAAAATAGAAAATAAACCCCGAATACAAGAAAAAAATACTTTATTTTATGAGAGTATGTATTCTTGTAAAATGTGAATGAGTCACGATTATATAAATACCTTTCAAAGTTTCGGTAATAAGAAGGGGAGCTCCCACGGTTAGTCTTCTATCTTCTATATATATAAAAATGAATTGCTGTTCGTTAGTCTCACAAAAACTCTAGAACGGTTGAACTGGTTATCTTTCCTTGGTTTTGAAATGTTCGTGGGGGTCCAGGGAAGGTTTAAAAGGTGAGGAATATGTAATAATTGCCGGGAAACCCTAAAAACAGTATTTTTCTTTTTCCTATACAAACGTTTTCTAAATAAAATGTAGAGCCAATTTGAACTTTATGGCTATTCAATAAAGTTCATATTGCGTGCTCTTTGGAGGATCTAATGTCGCGTCCCGAAACTCAACAAAAGTAAAAAGTAACAGATAATATCGCGAACGCGACCAAATTGAATAGTCAAAAAAGGTAATAGATGATTCATTAATAGTACTGATTTTTAATTTGGTCGGTTTTTAAATTAATCAATTTTAAGTTATGTCACAAGTTAAACTTCTGAACGCAAATATAATTTTTGACATTAGATTTGACAACCGGGTCGTAATACCTATGTCAATCCATCCTGTCGCACTTCAAAACACGGAAAAATGTTTTACGATATTGTGTTACCATATATATGAGTGCATCCATCTATTTAACTTTCTTTCTATCCATCTATCTAATCAGCCCGTATAATAACCCACTGCTGAGCATAGGTCGCCTTCTTTTTACGCCACTTTATACGGTCCTGTGCCAATCTCATTCACTGCCTACCCGCTGCTCCAACAATGTCGTCTACCCACCGGGCCGGTGGTCTACCCGGTTTCCTGTCTCTCTCTTGGCCACCACTCTGTAATAGCTTTAGCCCATCTTCCATCATCCCGCCTTGCCAGATGTCCCGCCCAACCCCACATTAATCCCGTGATCCGTTTACACACATCCACGACTTGGTACTCTGCTCCTATAGGTCGTAGCGTATTTAAATATAGCTTATAGCCTTCCTCGATAAATGGACTCTCTAATACTGAAATCATTTTTCAAATCGGACCAGTAGTTTCCGAGATTAGCGCGTTCAAGCAAACAAACTCTACCGCTTTATAATATTAGTATAGATTGGGGCAGTACGAAGTCTGCCGGGTCAGCTAGTCTAATATATAAAATAAAATCAATACCTATGTTAAAAAATAGTTAGTAATGAGCAAGAAACTTTAATCTTAAATTACGGGGAAGTTCAGATAGACCAAAATCCCACTCCACCCACCCAATCAACTTTTATTATAACTAAAAAACTAAAAGGGTCACGGTGAATTTCGTCGCCGAATCTTCGTTGGGTCGAATGTTAACTCGTTTACAGACGACTTGTCCTCGGCTTAACGAGCCTGTAATACTATTACCTACGTTTGTTTGAATAATGTAGTTATTTAAGGGTATTTCAGGTACCTGCCGAAGCCGTGGTAAACGCATCTAATTACGATCTTGGCTCCAGGGTCCTCGTAGATCTGAGTTTAATTTTCGGATTTATACCACTGGCTTACGGTGAAGGAACCTGCATGTCCAAGATATCATATTCAAAGGCATGTGAAGGACCCAATCCGCTCTAGGCCTGTATGGTGGACTTATGACCTATGCTTGTTGTTAGAGGAGGCATGCTCTTATAGTAAAGACTTTTATGATGATGAGGTACCTACGTTTTGTGGTTACTAAGTATTGTGTTGGAAACTAAATATATGATTTTACGCGTGTAAATCTAAGCACATAGCTAAGGGGTTTGTTTCCTAAACTAACTTCTATAGAGGTGTTCTAGGAATCATTAGCAATATTTGGAAGTTGATTTTAATGAAACGTTCAATGAAAATAGGAACAAGATACGTTTCCAATTTTTCAAAATGTTTACGTTGCTGAGATATCTATACTATATACTATAATATTATAAAGAGGAAAGATTTGTTTGTTTGTTTGTTTGTTTGTAATGAATAGGCTCCGAAACTACTGGACCGATTTCAAAAATTCTTTCACCTTTGGGAAGCTACATTATCCCCGAGTAACATAGGCTATATTTTATCCCTGTAGTCCCACGGGAACGGGAACTACGCGGGTACAACCGCGGGGAGGCAGCTAGTTTGATATAATTTGCTAACTTAGGTACATAATCCCGCCTTAATTAGGTACGTCATTTGAAGTAGCTAATAAAAGTTTCCTATCAGTTTTTTGTCTATATTATAACAAAGCAAGCACTATCTCTACGTAAAACTCTAACATCTATTCAAAACGTTCCAAAGTAAATCCATAAAGACAAATGTCACAAGCTCTGCTTGGTTTGAAATCAGATTGACCGTGTGTGAAAAATTTCTCGGGATATTTTATATATCGTCCCTTAGCTTACAACACCGCATCCATAGTCATTTTTACCAACTTTCCAGGAGACGAATAAAACTGTTTATTTTAAAAGGCCAACCGACTTGCGCGCTGATTCTACTTTTTGAATTAAAGCCTCTTATTGACTGAAATCTATATCATGTGACACATGGTTCGATACGCAATGAGCAGCTCTATCTAACGGCATTAAAATGTAGGAACTGCCCATTTTCGACTTAAGCGCTGTTGCAAGCTAAGGGACGATATTCATAATAGTAAGGCACCTAGTTGTCACTTAGTACTTATTATTTGTAATTGTTTCAAACTTGGTGTGACTATACTTTGGAAAGTCAATATCACTGTTCGCTCGCAAGTTTGTTATTAGTTAGATGCTTTTCCTGCTTACCTTACATATTAACTTTGGAATTCATTACTCGAAACTCCAAACGGAAGCTTCCCTAGAGAATGATTCAGGCGTTGTGCATTTTTTTAAATTATTTCATTAATAATAGCTCCTAATTAAATATCCAAATTCTATATTAATATATTGTCATAACATATTTTGGAGCACGATATACACATAAAAAATAAATTAATTCAAGAAAATTAGATGAAATAGATTGCTTAACCTTTCACATAAAACATTAATACATTTTGAATAAGGGTACCTTTAAAATACGGGACTTTTGTTACCTACTTAATTATTAATTTCGAAACTTGAAAATAATTAGAAAGTAATGTCTATGACAGCTCGTCTCACTTTGTTTCTTCATTTAAAAAGGTTGCCTACCGATATAATAAAGTAGTTTTCGTTTCATAGTTTTAAAAGCTATTCCGCTTGAATTATTTTTTATATGCCAGTGCTATACTAATATAAATTTCTTCGGCCACATCTCTAGAAACGAGGGCTCAAAAGAACGATTGGTGGTTCAAGGTCAGGTGGAAGGGAAGAAGTCCAGAGGGCGATCACCTACCCGATAGACTGATCTCATAAAATCAGTGACCCAGACCTCTATCGTTACATGTTCACGCAACGCTTACATCGTGCCAGGTGGAGAGGCATCGCAATAGAGGTGGTGAACAAAATATTACACGCAGCTATTACACAACCTCGACCACGCAGTCAAGAGTGTACGACTCATAAGAAGACTAATATATAAAAAAAATATATATTTTTTATTAAAAAACACCTTTTTTCGGCATAAACAGTATCTTGTGTAATAGTATTATGAGGAGGTCAATAGTGTCTCCTAGTCGTTTATCTAACACACACGGTGCTGTTCGCAAATTTTGTTAGCTTGATTTGGCTTGACACGCTGCCGCGTGTCTAGATTATAATTGTTTCTCGGTGCGCCATGATTTATCTAAATGCTTTTAATTGTGTGCACGTGTAACAAACATCTTAACATCCATCTCCACAAACTATTATTACCTAATAATTTGTCATTCTCATAATAAACATAAAAAAGTTGAAAGAAGAGGTCATTCATACCTATTGTATCGTTTTCTATAGTTTTAACATTACTCGTTGTTCGGAGTGCTTGTATTGAACGCGCTTAAAGCTTGTATTGTATTTCCAAGAGGATAATGCACTCTTTATAATTATCGATAATATTCGCCCGCGTTCCCGGGGGATCTTCTATTTTCCCGGGATAAAAAGTAGCCTCTGTCCTTTCTCAGGCTCTGGATTATCTGTGTACCAAATTTCATTTAAATCGGTTCAGTAGTTTTAGCGTGAAAGCGTAACAGACAGACAGACAGAGTTACTTTCGCATTTTAAATATTATATAGTATATCTATATATATAAAAGAAAGACGGGTTTGTTACAGCACTTATAACTCGAGATCTGCTGAATCAATTTTCATGGTTATTGATCCGTTGGATTTGTCTCCCCCCCGAATAGCAGAATACATCTTAAAAGCAATAAAACTCGATATGTGTAATTAATACTTAATCATTTCAATAAATGCTGATTTGTTTATTACATGTCTAACATTTGTTGTCCAATCCTGTCAAATACTGTAACAATTCGTGTGCGTTCAGAAATTTATTTTTTGTAAAATGTCTCGAAAGTTCAGGAAGTGTTATATTTGTTTGTTACAGACATTAATTTGTGTAAACTATTTATTACTTATTAAATTTTTTATTTCCGAAAATAATACCTAATAATACGTGATTTTTAATTTGGTCGGTTTTTAAATTGATCAATTTTAAGTTTTGTCACAATTTAAACTTTTGAACGCAATCATAATATTTGACATTAGATTTGACAACCAACTGTAATATGTCAATCCATCCTGTCGCACTTCAAAACACGGAAAAAAGTTATACGATATTGTGTTTCCATATCTATGAGTGCATCCTTCTATTTACCTTTCTTTCTACATATCTATCTAATCAGCCCGTAATAACCTACTGCTGAGCATAGGCCTCCTTATTTTTATGCCACTTTATACGGTCCTGTGCCAATTACATCCACTGCCTACCCGCTGCTCCGACAATGTCATCTACCCACCGAGCCGGTGGTCTACCCGGTTTCCTGTGTCTCTCTCTTGGCCACCACTCTGTAATAGCTTTAGCCCATCTTCCGTCATCCCGCCTTGCCAGATGTCCCGCCCAACCCCACTTTAATCCCGTGATCCGTTTACCCACATCCACGACTTGCGTTTTACGTCGTATTTCGACGTTGGGTTTTCGGTCCACAAGGGAGATGCCTAGGATGGTTCGCTCCATGGCTCTTTGAGCCACCGTTATTTTATACATGTTGCCTTTTGCAAGCGACCATGTTTCAGCACCATAGGTAACGATAGGCAGAATGCACTGGTTAAATGCCTTGGTCTTCAGACACTGAGGATTAGAGCGGAAGATTCATCATCATTCATCAAGTTTCCCAAATGCAGCCCAACCTAACTGGATCCGTCTAGCACTCTCCTTCACCTGAGACTCCCGGTCAAAAGACAAACGACGTCCGAGATAGATGTAGTGGTCTACATGTTCTATTAGGGTGTTACCCACATTACTGGTAGCTGTTCATTACTGAACATGTTCATACGTAGACCCACTTTCAGGGATGCTTCGTGTAGTTCTGTAAGCATAGATTGATCAGCAACATTCTCAGATAGTAGAAGAAGGACGTCAGCAAAACGCAGGTGTGACATGCGTGTGCTATTTATATTTATTCCTCTCTCTTCCCAGTCTAAAGATTTAATTACGTCTTCTAGCATATTAGTGAAGAGCTTTGGCAAGAGAGTATCCCCTTGCCTCACACCTCACTTGATGGGGACGAAATCTGTCAGCTTATACATGCGCACCTGTAGAGTAGCCTTTTGGTGATCGTGCACATCAAACCGTTTACGTACGCAGCGGAAGCTCTCAAAAGGAAAAAAAATCTCCCGATTTTTAAACATTTTTCATTGGTTCTCCGCTCCTATTGGTCGTAGCGTGATAATATATAGCCTATAGCCTTCCTCAATAAATGGACTCTCTAATACTGAAAAAAATTTTCAAATCGGACCAGTAGTTTCTGAGATTAGCGCGTTCATGCAAACAAACAAACAGACACTACCGCTTTATAATATTAGTATAGATGTATAGATTGGGGCAGTACGAAGTTTGCCGGGTCAGCTAGTATATATATATAGTATGGATAGTATGGATTATGTTATGCCAATTAATGCTATGAATGCTAAGCATAATATGCCTTTCAAGAGATTTCTCATGTACCTACAATAAAAATATTGTATACAAATATTTATGTTGGTTCAATTTAAATTTGTTTTGAAAAGAGTAAAATATTGCCGAGTTCTTCTTCTTCTCGCCAAAAACAACCCTTTCAATCGACCGTTAGAGTCCGACTTTCAAGAATAATTTTCATCGTCAAATATTCTCGATTACAAAATTGCAGATGTAAGGCCGGCTAATACATACCCTGAGCATAATCTTATAATAAGATTACCTATGCTGAACATATAATTAACATATGTACATAAAGTGTGCCTTCAAGCGATCATGTGACGCAATCCGCTTACAATTTATTATAGGCTGCTTTATTATGCTGTGGGCATACGGACGCGCTACATTTATGTAGCGGAAATGCTTTAATTGTGAACCATGTTGAAGCAATAATTTTCCAACATTAAAGTTGAAAAAAATCACGGCTTTCCCATCAGCATATCGGTGTATTATAGAAATTATTTGAGTAAAAAATAAATTGCTTTTTCTTCTTCATAACGTTTTTAAAATGTGTATCAGAATTCCGACAGTAAAATGAATGGATTATTATATAGTTGGGAACCAATTCATTAGAGATAGGTATATTCTTATAAAATTATAAATAACTAGTTCCCTGCGGTTTCACCCGCTAATTAATACAGGTAATAAACTTTGTTCCAAATTGAATCTAAATTCGTTGTGTAATTTTTGGATGTAAGGGTAAGAAACATCCATTCATATATCCGTACTCGCCATTTATAATATTTGTAAAAATTTGGAAGTACGATTTATTCCTAAGTTTGGACTAAATGAAGACGGTTAAAAACAGGTCGGTTTTATCAATATATCCACGCTGTATCATTGTGATTTCGAGAATTTAATCCTATAACACATAGGAGGGTACAGAATGTTTATGTTTTATGTGCTACGTAAATTAAGCTCGTATTATGTACTCTGACTTTTACCCAAAGATATTATGTTGCTTTTACTCCTTGCACTCAATGTTTATGTTGTATTAGCATTTGCCCCGCGGTTTCACCCGCGTTTCCGGAAGATCTTCAATTTTCCCAAGACGAAAAGTTGCCTATATGTTAAGTGCAATATGTTATTGTGCAGGGTGTCAGCATACCAAACTTTATTTAAATCACTCCAGGTAACAAACATACACACTCAAAAACTTTCGCCTTAATAATATAAGTGTGATACCTATGTTATTTCCGAGTTTGCAAAATCCCATTTATAAAATAGTCTGGTAAATATTGCCGTTAAATCTAAGTGTTACAAAATTGCGTAAAATCCATCAGAAAATACTGGAGCGGAATAATATCTACTAGTCGAGAAATAAACCTAGAAATAAAAGATTTGAATTGAAAGGAGATACTTTAGACATTTACATTTCTAACTTCTTATTGATGATGCTTACTTACTTTACCTTCCGCAAAGATACCATACTCTATTCTACTTTCCAATACCACTTACATAGTATACGGGTTAAGAAACACTATAAAAATCTTTAGATTTGAAGTCTGTTAGCAATTTGCTATTGAAGAAGCAAAATTGATTTTGGATTTTGTATGTCACTATGATGTGGAGGCGACATGTTGAAGTCTTGTGAAATGAAAATGGAGTCAAAGGAAATTAATAACATTCATCATCATCAGCTCATATATGTCTCGACCGAGGAGGTCGAGCCTCCCCTAACAATGAGGGCCATAGTCCACCACGCGGGCCTAGTGCGGATTGGAGGACTTCACACGCCTTTGATTGTGACATCTCGGGCATGCCGGTTTCCTCACGATGTTTTCCTTCACTGAAAGCCAGTGGTGTGAATCCGTACGTAAGATTTTTATAAAACTCAAAGGTACGGGCCGGGGTTTGAACCTGCACCCTCATGATCGTGAGTCGGTGCGTTTCCCACTGAGCCACCACGGCTTTAATATTAATAACATTAATTAATATAAATAGTAACATGTAAACATGTAAAAGACTATCCTTAGATTCATAATTAATTCGATCGCAGCTGTATTAGCTTGTCCTCATTAGCGTGATTAGATATACTTACAAGATCTCTCTGATAAGACCTTCTTGCAGTTTCGTAGTCGACCGAAGAAGGTAGACCGAAGAAGAAGGAAGACCGGTGAAGCCATATTGTTCCCCGTGTAAAATTTCAATAAAATTTTACACGGGGAACAATATGGCTTCACCAAGGGTCGTTCTACGATTGACGCTGGGGTAGCTCTCTTAAAGAGTATTTTTGATGCTTGGGAAAAATCACAAAATGTTATAGGAGTGTTTTGTGATCTTTCTAAAGCCTTTGATTGTGTTGATCATGAGACACTATTGCGTAAGTTAAAATATTACGGGGTAAAAGGCATTGCACTTGATCTGATGAAATCTTATCTTAGCCAAAGAATCCAAAGAGTTGATGTAAATGGGGCTAAGTCATCTGGTTCTTCTATGCGTATGGGTGTACCACAGGGCTCAATTCTAGGTCCATTCTTATTTTTAATTTATATTAACGACCTCCCTTTTTATGTAAAAAATACCTGTGGAATTGTACTGTTTGCTGATGACACCTCACTGATTTTTAGTGTTGATAGACTTAAATCCAACTATGACGATGTAAATTGTGCATTGGCCCGGGTATTAAAATGGTTTACTGTAAATAACCTAGTTTTAAATGCGAAAAAAACAAAATGCGTTAAATTTGCGTTACCTAATGTAAAAAAAGTAGGTTGTAATCTTATGCTAAATAATGAAGTTTTGAATCTTGTTGAATCAACAGTATTTTTAGGGATTACTCTTGACTCGAAACTTCAATGGGGCACCCAAATTTCTACACTTGCGGGAAAGCTCAGTTCGGCAGCTTACGCAGTTAGGAAAATTAGACAGCTTACAGATGTAGATACGGCTAGACTAGTATATTTTAGTTACTTTCATAGTGTTATGTCCTATGGTATTCTACTGTGGGGCAAAGGTGCGGATATAGAAACTATTTTTATTTTACAAAAGAGAGCGGTACGAGCTATTTACAATTTAGGCTCTCGTACGTCCCTCAGAGATAAGTTTCATGAAATCGGCATACTCACAGTTGCATCACAGTATATATATGCAAACATATTATTTGTTCATCATAACATTAGTAGTTTCATTAAAAACAGTGATTTGCACTCCCTCAATACAAGAAATAAGCACAAACTTGTGACCTCTGCTTATAGACTCCAAAAGGTGCAAGGTTCATTTTTAGGACTGTGTGCACGCTTCTATAACAATATCCCTATATCAATTGTAAATTTGCCTTCGCAAAAATTTAAGGACCATATCAAAGCCGTATTAATAAAAAGGGCTTACTATAATATAAATGAATATTTAAATGATAATAATGCTTGGTTGTAGATTTATTTAACTTGTATACATTTATGCTTATACTCATACTGTAAATTACCTAATATAAGTATGTTAATAGTCTCGCTGATAACATTGGGTGTGTGTGTTTCGTTTATTAATTGATAATTATGTTTTGTAGCAGGCTTGGGTTAGTCATGCTCACTTAAAAGTCTTTGCTTGCGGCGGCGTCGTGTGACGGGTCGCTCACTTCCCTAAAATATGGCGAAGAGGGCGATGGCTGCCACATGCGTCATGCTTGTGAACAGGTGCTGCTTGTGGGGACTGGTCTGCTCAAGTTTGTTTTTGTTTTTATGAATATTCACTTTATTTTATGTTTTTTTTTTTTCTTTTATGTCATTCCCTACCACGCAGATATTGTCAGTGAGACTACTTCATTGAAATGTATTTTAATCTAAGTTTATTTTAAAAAGAGTAATTGCTGAGTTTATTGCCGGCTCTTCTCAGCAAAACCAACCTTCCGAACCGAGCGTTAGAGTCTGACTATTCATAAGTGCTTTGCATATTGGCCTATTTGAATAAAAATATTTTTGATTGATTTTTTGATTTGATTGATTTGAAGGGTTAGAGAATAAAAAACGTGCCGTTCATAGCTTCATTTACGCCATTGAATCACACACATGCCTTTGGATTACATTGATGTAGGTAATTAAAAACTAATTACAAATGTGAAGCGTGTGTAACATATCATACATAATATTATGTGACATATCTACACTTCTACACTAATATTATAAGAGGAAAGATTTGTATTTTTGTATGTAACGAATAAACTCAAAAGTACTGGACGGATTTTAATAATTATTTTTTCATTAGAAAGCTGCATTATCACTGAGTAACATAGGCTATATTTTATCCTTGTATTCCCACGGGAACGGGAAATACGCGGGTAAAATCGCGCGGAGGCAGCTAGTTGCTAATAAACATCAACCATATGTTTTTATAAAGGTACATTTGAGATGCAATAAAATTTTTTTTTTAATGTTATATTTTTAAACGTGCCATCGTGCTATATGTTGTTGGTTTTGATATAAAGTATCTATATATATAAAAGAAAGTCGGGTTTGTTTCAACACTTATAACTCGAGATCTGCTGAACCAATTTTCATGGTTATTGATTCGTTGGATTTGTCTCCGCCCCGAATAGCAGAATACATCCTAAAAAGAATGAAAACTGGATGTGTGTAATAAATACTAAATCATTTCAATAAATGCTGATTTGTTTATTACATGTCAAACATTTGTTGTCCAATACTGTCAAATACTGTAACAACTATTCATGTGCGTTCAGAAATTATTTTTTTGTCTGTGTAAATGTCTCGAAAGTTCAGGTACTGTTTTATTTGTGTAAATTATTTATTAATTATTTAATTTTTAATTTCCGAAAATAATACCTAATAATACCTGATTTTTAATTTGGTCGGTTTTTAAATAGATCCATTTTAAGTTTTGTCACAATTAAAACTTCTGAACGCAATCATAATATTTGACATTAGATTTGACAACCAAATGTGGCAACTGTAATACCTATGTCTATCCATCCTGTCGCACTTCAAAACACGGAAAAAAGTTATACGATATTGTGTTACCATATCTATGAGTGCATCCTTTTATTTAACTTTCTTTCTATGTATCTATCTAATCAGCCCGTAATAACCCACTGCTGACCATAGGCCTCTTTCTTTTTACATCTCATCCACTGCCTACCCGCTGCTCGGACAATGTCGTCTACCCACTGAGCCGGCGGTGGTCTACCCGGTTTCCTGTGTCTCTCTCTTGGCCACCACTCTGTAATAGCTTTAGCCAATCTTCCGTCATCCCGCCTTGCCAGATGTCCCGCCCAACCCCACTTTAATCCCGTGATCCCTTTACCCACATCCACGACTTGCGTTTTACGTCGTATTTCGACTGTTGGGTATTCGGTCCACGAGGGAGATGCCCAGCATGGTTCGCTCCATGGCTCTTTGAGCAACCATTATTTTATACATGTTGCCTTTTGTAAGCGACCATGTTTCAGCACCATAGGTAGACAGAATGCACTGATTAAATGCCCAAGGCATTTAGCATTTCTTCAGATACTGAGGAATATTAGAGCGGAACATGTCATCAAGTTTCCCAAATGCAGCCCAACCTAACTGGAGCCGTCTAGCAATCTCCTTCACCTGAGACTCCCGGTCAAACGACGTCCAAGATAGATGTAGTGGTCTACATGTTCTATTGGGGAGTTACCCACATTACTGGTAGCTGTTCCAATTGGATGACTAGCCATAAGCTTGGTTTTGAACATGTTCATACATAGACCCACTTTCAGGGATGCTTCGTGTAGTTCTGTAAGCATAGATTGAAGATCAGCAACTTTCGCAGATAGTAGAAGAAGGTCGTCAGCAAAAGCAGGTGCGACATGCGTGTGCCATTTATATTTATTCCTCTCTCTTCCCAGTCTAGAGATTTAATTACGTCTTCTAGCATATTAGTGAAGAGCTTTGGCAAGAGATTATCCCCTTGCCTCACACCTCGCTTGATGGGAACGAAATCTGTCAGCTTTTGCACCTGTAGAGTAGCCTTTCGGTGTTCGTGCACATCAAACCGTTAACGTACGTACGTACGCAGCGGAAGCTCTCGAAAGGAAAAAAAATCTCCGGATTTTTAAACATTCTTCATTGGTACTCCGCTCCTATTGGTCGTAGCGTGATAATATATAGCCTTCAATAAATGGACTTTCTAATACTGGAATAATTTTGCAAATCAGACCAGTAGTTTCTGAGATAAGCGCGTTCAAGCAACAAACAAACAAACTCTACCGCTTTATAATATTAGTATAGACTAGCTTCTGCCAGCGACTTCGTTCGCGTGGAATAGTTTCTTTGGGCTAACTCTAACTTTAACCCACGACTTCGTTCCTCGAACCTCCTCCTTTTTAGGGTTCCGTACCTCAAAAGGAAAAAACGGAACCCTTATAGGATCACTTTGTTGTCCGTCTGTCCGTCCGTCCGTCCGTCTGTCAAGACCCTTTTTCTCAGGAACGCGTGGAGGTATGAAGCTGAAATTTATATCAATTACTCAGGTCTACTGTCCCTTGAAGCTGTGAAAAAATCAAACTTCTAAGCCAACGCAATCAAAAGATACAGCCGTTTACGCCGCAAATTTTCGACACTTGCAAGGGAATCAAAACCTACAGGGTGCTTCCCGTGAACTCAGAATCTTGAAATTTGGTACGAAGCAACGTCTTATAGCATAGATAAAGGAAAAATTACGAAAACCATAAATTTTTAGTTACATCACATAATATATTTTTTTTTTATAATTTTAAACTTACTACCCATTTCCTCATAAACGCGTAGAGGTATTAAATTGAAATTCATACCAAATACTCAGGTCTTTGTACGGAACCCTCGGTGCGCGAGTCCGACTCGCACTTGGCCGTTTTTTTTTAAGTCGTTTAAAAATAATCCTTACTTATAGCATGATTTAGTATTCACGTGTGACGACGCGATGGCTTATTTCTTCTGTAATTTTGGTGTTTCTATACCGATTTCTATGATTATTTTTTATTGAATGGGTAATAATGTTAACTTTTTTAAATTAGGGATTAGTGAGAGTATTATAAACGTAAGAGTAAACAAATATAATCAGAATGCTCCGAACTGCTAAGCTATCAGGAGTTACACGTGTTATACTGAGTCAACTATAAAAGATAGACTTATGCTGTTGCGAGATATTTTTTAGAAAATTTTATGTAGAATATTTCCGTCATAATAATTTCTATGTAACCTTAACCATTAAGGCTGCACACGCGGCGGAAGCTTAAAAAATGGAGTAACTTCTCCCGTTTTCCCAAAATTTCCCTTCACTACTCTGCTCCTATTCATTGTAGCGTGATGAAAAGTATCCTATAACCTGCCCAGGAGTATGAGGAATAATTGTACCAAGTTTCGTTAAAATCCGTCCAGTAGTTTTTGTTTCTATAAGGAACATACAGAACGACAGACAGACAGACAGACAAAAATTTTACTGAATGCATTTCTGGCATCAGTATCGATCACTAATCACCCCCTGATAGTTATTTTGAAAATGTATTTCATGTACAGAATTGACCTCTCTACAGATTTATTATAAGTATATAGATAGGTATAGATAGATTGGGGCAGTACGAAGTCTGCCGGGGCAGCTAGTATATATATAAAAGAAAGTCGTGTTAGTTACACTATTTATAACTCAGGAACAGCTTCACCGATTTGGCTGAAAATTGGTGGGGTGGTAGCTTAGAACCAGGAGACGGAGATAGGATACTTTTTATCCTGGGATAATTGAAGATCCCGGGAACGCGGGTGAAACCGCGGGAGCCATTAGTATATAAATAAAATATATCTATGTCATGTCATAAAAGGAACATCGAGCTAAGTCATTCGCCGAAATTGCTCAGCAGTTATTGTTTCGAAATAAATATTTGAGACGTAGGTATCATAACAATGCCTGTATGCTCATAAAAATGTATTGCTCGGCACCATTCTATATCTTTACGGAATCGATAAGAAGGCCATCTAACGGATATTTTTGATGTTGTTTCATTTAGATCTCTGAAGGGTGTGATTTGTCTAGAACAGTAAATTATAGGGTGGAAAATACAAGTTAAACTACCTATATATGAAACTGATGATCGTGTGATTATAGTAAAGTTTTAAACGAGTAGTAACAATTGTCGCTAGTTATTAATTATCTTATTTAATTCTAGTTGACCCGCGCAACTTCGTTAGCGTCACTTGCCCGTTTTTGTTTTGATTGATGCTCCGCTCCTATTCGTCATAGCGTACCTAATTATTTATACATAAAAACCTTTCTTAAGAATCACTCTATCTATTAAAAAAAAAGTGTGCGTGTACTAGCGTACACTCGTAAGAAGTGAAACTTCTTTATGACGTTATTTTTCAAAAAATAATTTACCGTATGCAACTTTACAGAAATTGGTTAAATAAAGCTAAATTAGATAAAGTTTAATAAAAGGCTTTTATTATCATAGACATAAATACAAATTCTACAATTATTTCATTTTAGCTTATTACTAGAGAAATTAATTAGTCAATTGATGATAGAGCATTTGAAGATTCCTCAGGATTTGGCGATATTTCCATCGTTGAATCTAAAAAAAATTAATTTATCAATTTACAAAAAATATATATATTTTTAGGAATGAAGTAAAATATCAATTAAAAAAATAAAAACAATCTTTTGTCACTGACGATAATTTAATAATTAATTAGTTAAAGAACACGAAAATCATTAATTGGCACAATTACTTAACAAAACATGAATCCAATCCAATCCAATATCCAATATCCAATATCCAATAAACAAATAAGCTAATAAGAATGAAAGCACTCACTGATCGCACCGACAGTCAGTTCAGCAGAGCTTCCGCTCGCTACGGAGTCCGAGAAAGAAGTGTCTCTCATACTCAGGTGAAGCGATATTTATACTAAAAATATACCCCCCACCACTAAAATAATCTTAACAGCTAACAATGTATATGTATATGTATATGTATATGTATATGTATATGTATATGTATATGTATATGTATATGTATATGTATATGTATATGTATATGGATATGTATATGTATATGTATATGTATATGTATATGGATATGTATATGTATATGTATATGTATATGTATATGTATATGTATATGTATATGTATATGTATATGTATATGTATATGTATATGTATATGTATATGTATATGTATATGTATATGTATATGTATATGTATATGTATATGTATATGTATATGTATATGTATATGTATATGTATATGTATATGTATATGTATATGTATATGTATATGTATATGTATATGTATCATCATCATCAACAACTCACATACGTCTCCACCGAGGAGCTAGAGCCTCCCCTAACATCGAGGGGGTTTTAGGCCATAGTCCACCACGCGGGCCTAGTGCGGATTGGCGGACTTCACATGCCTTTAATTGTGACATCTCAGGCATGCAGGTTTCCTCACGATGTTTTCCTTCACCGAAAGCCAGTGGTGTGAATCGGTACGTAAGTTTTTTTTATAAACTCAGAGGTACGGGCCATACACATATACCTACTAGTGGACCAGGCAGACTTCGTTCTGCCCACCAGCGCCACCTACCGGGTCCAAGTATATGTAAGCTATCCTATCTCTCAAGTTGGATCGAACTGCACATGGTGTGCGAATTTTATTATAATCGGTTAAGTGGTTTCGGAGTCCATTGAGGACAAACATTGTGACACGAGATTTATATATATTAAGATATATTTATGACGTCACTATAGAGCGTTTTGGGAATAAATAAGCGTGCAATAGAAAAACGGTCAAGTACAGTGGTAGGAGTAAGTCCGTTAAAACGATATGCTATTGATAAATGGCAATTGCACGACACCACCTAGTGGTCAAAGTCATCACTACTCAAAGCGGGTCATGATGAATACGGGCTCTTATGGAAGTCGATGCAATCGCCACCTGGATTTCAAAAATGTAACTACTTAAAACGGGCCGCAAAATACATTGGAGACATTTACCAATCCCTACTCCGCTGGAGAAAGTATACTTCGAATCACGCGTGGTAGGGATTACAAAAAGAAGGCGCGTATCGGAAAAATGTGACGCGTAACGAAAAAATGTGACGCGTAACGGAAAAATGTGACGCGTAACGAAAAAATGTGACGCGTAACGAAAAAATGTGACGCGTAACGAAAAAATGTGACGCGTAACGGAAAAATGTGACGCGTAACGAAAAAATGTGACGCGTAACGAAAAAATGTGACGCGTAACGAAAAAATGTGACGCGTAACGAAAAAATGTTACACTAAATTTTTTTCCAACCCCGATAAAGTAGTTTCACTTCAAAAACCGCATCAAAATCCGTTGCGTAGTTTTAAAGATCTAAGCATACATAGGGACAGACGGACAGCGGATAGCGACTTTGTTTTATACTATGTAGTGAAAAGTATTCGCGTAGAGAAATTACAACGCGGGCGAAACTATGGTAGCTAATGCCTATTATATAAATGTAATGTACCATGCTAACTTACAATATTCATTTAGTTTTCTATTTTATTTATAACAATGCAGGTTTAGGATTACAGTCAGTGAAATGGGATTTTGCACGTGAGCCTTATTTTAATTCCGGTTTTTGTCGGCCTTAAATATTGATTCGCCAGGCTTAAAGCTCGCTCACTCAGAACTTTATTCATGTATTCTATTTTCGTATTTCTATTTTCGTTAGTTTTGATGAATACTTGTAGGTATAGTTCGAATTTCGCTAAGCCCGTAGTTTTGTTTCTGGGGTTGTGTTACAGAAACTTCGAATACAAAATCCACAATCAATTTAGATCGGTTTTGATCCCTTTCAATATAAATTACTCTCATCCGGTTGCCCAATACTGTTTATTATTTACTAGTGACCCGCCCAGGCTTCGCACAGGTGCAATAATTATAATATGCACGCGCCGACATTATGAAAATGAAAATGAAAAATGTTTTTTATTCAATTAGGCCTCCACAATTGAAGACACTTAAGAATAGACAAACTATTACATCAGAAACCTCTAAAATTATCAGTTTTTTTCCATTACATTATGCATGTATTATACATATAAACTATTAAGAGACTGCATCAAAATCCGTTGCTTAGTTTTTAAGATTTAGGCATACATAGGGATATACAGACAGCTACGATATTGTTGATTGTCATAGGCTAGATATGTTATCCCCCCATTCTCACGGGAACGGGAACTACGCGGGAGGAACCGCGCTGAGGCAGCTAGTATTTAATGTGTGGTAGTTGTTATTGTTTCCATAAGGAAATATTTAAATCTCAGCTACCGATATCCACTAAGAGAATAGTTATGGATTCACAAATACTACCTTGCCTTACCTACGGTTGCCAAACTTGGATGTTCGATCTTAAAACTAGAAACAAAATCCAGACCACTCAAAAAAGAATGGAGAGAAGCTTTCTAGGTATAAAGCTAAAAGACAGGGTGAGGAACGTGATTATTCGCAAGAAAACAAACATTACCGATGCCTTAGAATTTTCACTACGAAGAAAATGGAAATGGGCAGGTCACGTGGCTCGATACAGCGACGACAGATGGACCATTAGAGCAATAAAGTGGACTGGTCCGCAAGGAACTAGAGCGAAAGGGCGGCCATGCGGTAGATGGGCAGACGAGATAGTTGCGACGGCGGGTCGAGGATGGCTAACCACAGCCACCAGCAGAGAAAGGTGGAATTCCTTGGAGGAGGCTTTTACCCGAAGGGGATCCATAGAAGAACTTTAAAAACTAAAATATGTTTAAAAAAAAAAATGTTATATAAAATATTTTAATTTAATTAATTAATAATATCCGAAATAATTTTTTTTTTTTAATAAGTAATATTTTTTAATGAATCAATGAATATTTTTTTTTTGTTACGACATAATTTGTATGGATCGAAATAAAGCTTTATTATTATTTATTATTATTATTATTATTAGTTGTTATTGTGTGTGTGCGTAACGATAAGGAAGCCATTTCATTATGTTATTGTAAATCACTGATCGGTGAAAAGGAAAATATACCAATAAGTTAAAATAAACATTAATAAGTAAAAGACACCTGACTGACTAAAATTACTGCTTTAAAGCGTAATATTTCGTATACGAAACGCTGAGTCGGAAATCGTTTTTAACATGCCTTAACTATTTTAAATTAAAGATAGGATAGGCTAATAAAAAAAAATCCTCATTTTACTTTTGCGATTTTATGTTTCAATTTTACAGCTCAGTAGTAGCAAGCGTCTCTGAGCTAAGCTCCGGACGGACGGACGAAACTAAAGGGCTCGTAGTTTACTATGGAACCCTAAAAACGGAAGATGTGAGGCAGACAATGTTGCGCGGTTCAACTAGTTATGTATAAAATTACTGGCACTACGATATTTCAGTGGCGGCTTTTATGTTCTGTCTTCCACGTTAACTACACTATCGCGTGAGAAATCCGCTGTTCAGACAAGAACGTGGGTTGAAATCTCTTGTTGTTAGTTATTACGTTTCTCATGCTTCCAATCATGAAAAATAGTAATAAAGACATCGTGGAATTTCTTCCCCAAATTAATTTATAACATTACGGGATTTGTGTAATCCTTCTCATCCTTCAAATCCTTATAAAACACTCCGTACAGTAATATTTGATCTTTATTCCTCAGTTGAACTTAAGAAATTCCATTTACTCACGTACCTACTCACATGTACCGCTCAAAACTGACGGCATAGTGCTCAGAGTTATTTTAGGATACAGTAACAGCCTTCTATGCGTTTTTCACGGTGGTTCATATCACCGGTAATTTTTCTTCATGGGCTTGTAGTCTATTAAGCTTCGAATAATCCTCTTGCCAAAGTCATCTTGATCATTAGCTCATATACGTTTCCACCGAGGAGCACAAACCTCCCCAACAACGAGGGGGTTTTAGCCCATTGTTCAAAGTCATATTAGATTTAAATCTGGCTTATGCAATGTTTTATGCTATGGAAAAAAATAATGAAAAATAAACGTTTTTTAATTGTTAAGTTTATTTCTTTTTTAGGGTTTTAATTGAAGCTTCGAGAAAAATACTTGAATTAATTAGCAATTCTAATTTGAATCAAACTAAATTGCAAGACTAGAGTTTGCCTTGAATACTAACTTGATAAACTATATATCGATTGAGACTGAAATAGCCTTGTCTCGCTCAACCTGTTGTTTAGGTTTGTAAGGTCATAGCGTTTAAAATCGTACTGTCTTTATTTATTAACACCTATTAATGAATACTTGAAAAAGTTAAGATTGTAGGCAGCCTTCTTTAAGATACTACAGATACTTATAGATACTTACCTACCCTCTTAACTTCACCCAGATATCTTGGGACCGCGGACAGTATAAACATTTAGATTTGGGCTGTACCATATGAGGTTAAAAAATTAATACTAAGACTTTACTCAAACTTTTCTTAACACGGGGAAGATGTGACGCAAACGAAGTTGCGCGGGTCTACTAGTTTGAGAAAAAGTTCACTTAGTTCGTTATTCTAGTATTCGTAATTGCTAGAACATAGTTTGTCTACACTAATATTATAAAGAGGAACGATTTGTATTTTTGTATGTAACGAATAAACTCAAAAAGTACTGGACCGATTTTAATAATTCTTTTTTCATTAGAAAGCTACATTATCACTGAGTAACATAGGCTATATTTTATCCCTGTATTCCCACGGGAAAGGGAACTACGCGGGTAAAACCGCGCGGAGGCAGCTAGTATGAAATATTTTAGTTTCGCCACAAATTCGCCTTAGAAGTTGAATGAATATTCGAATGCCATTTCTGTATATTTATACCTACCTGCACTGTTATTTACATACCGCCAATCCCAAAGTATTGACGTAGATAAAAAGAAAAGACGTAGCTAAAACTGAAGAAAATAGAAACATAAAAAACATTTAACCCACAAAGCTTAAGTTATCTACGGCCTTAGATTATAAATACTTATATCTACGGCCCAAATTTAGGCCATTGAATTTCCACTGCAGGTAGAAAAACTTAATAGGTATAAATTCTTCTTGGAAAATGTGGAAGGCTTCAATAACTAAATACATTTTTGATAGTCCATGTTCTGCCTAGGTATTATTTAAGTAACAGTTTTAGTCTACATTATCTACCTACATCTTCACTAATCTATACTAATATTATAAAGCGGAAGAGTTTGTTTGTTTGTTTGGTTGAACGCGCTTATCTCAGGAACTACTGATCCGATTCGGAAAAATCTTTCAGCATTAGATAGTCCATTTATCGAGGAAGGCTGTAGGCTATATATCGTCGTGCTACAAGCAATAGGAGCGGAGCACCAATGAAGAATGTTTCAAAATCGGGAGACTTTTTTTCCTTTTGATTTTTATACTAATCAAATTTGTTCTAAAATAAAGCATTATTTGTGAAGGTGTTTTTATAAAGATGATATTTATCCTTATCCAAATGAATACGTTATTCATCACGAGTATTTAATTTGAAACAAAATTTTGAATTTAAAACAAAAGTTGGATGTTTGTTCCTCTTTCACGCAAAAACTACTGAACGAATTTAGATGAAATTTGGAACACTGATAGTATATAACCTAGATTAATGCATACGCTACTTACGCTACTTTTTATACCGAAACATTTAAGATCTCCATATTTCCTCCCGGGAAAGATAACAAATAAACATAAATATGGAAAACTCAATATAGGT
The DNA here is from genome assembly GCA_905147785.2 of Thyatira batis. Classification (NCBI taxonomy): domain Eukaryota; kingdom Metazoa; phylum Arthropoda; class Insecta; order Lepidoptera; family Drepanidae; genus Thyatira; species Thyatira batis. The sequence continues at coordinate 4,993,544 of LR990507.1, forward strand.
AAATAATATTAGTAATCACTATATTTCTCCAGTGGCTTTTGAAAGTATTTGAGTATTATGTAATTAATGTTGTTAGATACCTACAACAATTTCACAGCTTTGCGTCCTAAGGGTGGGTCCCAATAAACAGCAGAAACTAACAGGCTGATGAATTCAAGAAAATTTATATAAAATATTCAAATACTAAGCTCTATAGTTGAATTTATTTATCTAAGCTATGTATCTAACCGGTTTTTTTATGAATTCATGTCATCATTATCAGCTGATACACGTCTCCACCAAGGAGCTCGAGCCTCCTCTAACAATGAGGGGGATCTAGGCCATAGTCCACCACGCGGGCCTAGTGCGGATTGGCAGACTTCACTAGCCTTTGATTGTGACATCTCAGGCACGTTGTTCCTCACGATGTTTTCCTTCACCGAAAGCCAGTGGTGTGAATCTGTACATAAGTTTTACGGTACGGGCCGGGGTTTGAACCTGCACCCTCATGATCGTAAGTCGGTGCGTTACCCGTTGAGTCACCACGGCCTGTATCACCCGAATTCATGTATCACCGACCAATTTGACTCCATTGAACTATAATGTTTGACTCAGCTTTATTAATTCCCTGTTTACCCGACTGCGCTAGAAGATATGTGATGTTTTTTACTAATTTCGTTCGAATCCTTATAAAACTATAATTGATTTTTGGATGAAGAAAGCGGAAGTCTTTCCTTCGTTTAAGTTTTGTCGTAAGCTCAAGCGTCTCAACAAGCAGTTTTCCCGCTTGTACTAGGAATCCCGTACTGAAGTATTTTTGGCTAGGATCCAAGCATAAGTACAAGGCAAAAGTTAATATCATCCAAGAAAGTAAAATATTTTGTATTTTTATTTTCTGTATAACTTAAAGCCGTATTCATGAATATGAACTGTCGTATTTCGCAATGTTATGTTTTTAAATTTTAGGTGTAATTATCTAGGTAGTTATATCTTTAATTTAGTTTTTAACGTAAAGTTAATTTTAGTGCTTTGAAACAGGAAACGTGGGCTTTAATGTTGTTGTTTAACAAACTAAACATAACTTTATGTGGAAAATAATGAGTTAATACAAGTTATTAAGTTAACTTAGCAAAGGTGTTGGTAACGACAACTCTCTCGTTACTTGTACCTACTTATAAAATAAGACATGTATGTAATGCAATGTACAATGAACCTTTTATAATATGCAAATAAATTTTATTATTATCATTATATTATTATTATTTTTCTTTTCAGAATTCATCCCGTATATATGAATTTCAAAGAAGTAAAAGCAAGATAGTGAAAGTGGATTAAACAATGACAATAAATTTAAGTGTGCTACGTATAAAAATATTATGCTGTAAATGTAACACTTAAAAAATTGTGCCAAAACAATGTATTGCTGTAGGAAACTGAAATTACTCTATGCCACTATTGTTCTATTACTTGAAGTGGAAATGTTTGTCAATATAGATGCTACGGAGTCGAAAAGTTCTTCCATTTTAATTACACAAAATTACGATGATTTTAAATCATTAGAGTTGTGTATGTCAAAAAATCAGCTAAAGCTTGGCAACGTATTTGGAAACATCACAAGGCATCATAAGAAAGGTTAGTTGATTACTCAAATTATTTTATTAATTCATGTTAAAATAATCGAATAAACTTTGTAAGCTTTCATTAATTGAGTGATACCTATTTGTAATCGGTAAAATACCTAAAATGTATAGGGTAGGGCGGGGCTAGTTGAGCAAATTTTTACTTAAACGGATGTAGCTCCTTAATGATAAGTCTCAATAAATTGTTATGCGGCTTGATGGATTTGTTGTTTATCGCTTAACAAAAGTGTCAATAGTATTTTTTTGTAATATGTAAAATTGAAGAGCTACAGCTGTTTTAATGCAGAAAGTCAAGTATGCTCAATGTACCCCATAGGTGGGGTAAGTTGAGCAAAGGTGTGGGGCAAGATGAGCTCTAAGAAAGTATAATGAAACCATAGGTTTAATGTTGGCTAGTGATGAAATAAAATAGGTGTTTAACAATCAGTTCTTTATTTATAGTCTTTTAGTGACAGAGAAAACAAAACTTATAGTAATTTTCTTTGAATAATTAACCAAAAGTAGAATCAAGAAAACAATAACGTATCTTAGGAATAACTTCACCATTAGATTCAGTCTTTCTGTTTAAAATCAGACTTATTTTTTATATTATTACTCATATACTTAGCTTATATCTTAAAAATAATAATTAATCATTGGAACCTAATGGTAATTGTCTTAGTGACAGAACAACAAAACTTAAAGTAATTTTCTTTACGTAATTATCATGGGGTAAGTTGAGCAACTATGCTCAACTAACCCCAGCCCAGAATTTCAAAATAAAAGTGAGGTTATAGAAAAACTGTAAGAATTATACCCAGAACCTCTCTGCATATCAAAAGTACGATAATTATATGGAAGATTAACACTTACCTGATTAAAAACAAATAACATTCGACTAATCCAGACGAAAACTTGCGATAAATGACGTTTTTACTTTTTGGTCTTAAAATAAACAAAACGCCCGTGCACCTCACTCGCTTACCCAGCAGCCACTAGCGATCGCGTGATGTTTATCCCTCCCGCGCCTCCCTCTTTCCGCCATACGATGTCTATACGTACGGTAAATAGTTTTCGAGATATTTCGATTGCCCAACTTGCCCCTATGCTCAACAAGCCCCGCTCTACCCTACAACAAAACTGTTCTTTTGAATCAATAAATTTAATCGACTTAAAAAGGAGATAGCAAGTTTATTATTTTATAAAAAAATTATACTTTCAATGGCAGTTTTTTTTTTCGATCGTACGTTTTTTATTTAGTATATGCTCTAAATGTTATGTGCCCAAATGTTTTTGTTTTTTCACAGGGCATAAAAGAAGAAAAACGACAACAACAACATCAACAACAGCACAAACAACAATTACATACACAACAGAAGCATTATATGGTACAACGGAAATATACGCATCAACTGAATATACATTATATCCCAAATTACCGCAACCACTCCGATTATCATCAACAATATTAGATAACGAATATGAAAATTTACATAAAATAGATAATGTAATAGATGAAGTGAATGAAATACTAGGTAGAAGACACCATTCCAAGTATAGTATGGAAATGGCTGAGGACATAGATACTGGGTCATTATCAAACCCACAGAATAAAGTAAAGAAAATGTATAGAGGAGCTGCGCGGAGTGCTGTTAATAAATTAAGTGGTAAAGTTAGTAAAACAGGTATATTTCTGACTGAAAATTGTACCACTGTTATATCACAAATAGGAACAACAGCTATACTACATTGTGAAGTCAGTGACATTACAGAAAATACGGTGAGTACAAATACATTTAATAACCGTTTATCTACATCACGTCATTGTATATTAGCCAATAGTGTTTTAGAGGAATAATAAGCTTATTGATACCAGCTAGGTTAAATAACTAAATAGGTAGGTCATAGTAGAAGTATGAATAATAACTTGTTTAAATACTTTTGTGTGATTGTCGAAACCCCTTTAGGTACTGATTCGTTCACAAATTATATAATTTTCCTAATAACAATAATTAGAACTTGACTTCTGGAGATACATATCTGTTTAAGAATAATTGAAAGGAGCACATTCTACAATAATCATAAAACATTTCTATGTGAAGTGTTTATTTGTATAATAATTATTTGAAAATATGACGTTTTTTTAAAAAATCTACATAATATTATAGAAATATCAATTAACAGATATATATTGAGTCTAATTACGGATAGACACATTATTTTACTTACATTATGTTACTATATAAAATTCTTAAGCATGTATACACAATATAAACAAAATAATTGCACTTCACATTTGATAAAGATAACTTTTAATAAAAGCTCAATTTTAATTGAAAACACCGACTGCATAATAAAAGTCTGACTAAAAGTCAAACCCCTATTCATTACACAAGTTTTAATTGGAATAATTTTTGAGTAGTAGCTACGGTTTTTGAAAATAATACGGCAGTTGTAGGCATTTCAATGTTTATGTGTGCTCACCCCCTCAATATGTTTTCGTAAAAGCAGGTTTATTTAACCAGATAGCTGATATGCTACTTTTCAACTCATAATTTTATAGATTTATACCCCAAATACAAGCGTGTTTCTACGCTGAAATGTTTGTCTGGAAATCGACTCCACGACCAACCATATGAAAGACAAATTCACTTACTAATAATCACAGGTCTTGAATTAATTTGTTTTCCATTATAACACATAATCCTACTAATATTATAAATGCGAAAGTTTGTATGGATGTTTGTTACTCTTTCACGCTCCAACGGCTGAAGGGATCTGCTTGAAATTTGGCACAGAGCTAGAATATGTTCTGGAATAACACATAGGCTACTTTTTATCCCGGGAACGCGGGTGAAACCGCGGGGAGCCACTAGTCAATAATATAATTAATACTTTATAGCGGTACAAAACTTATTTTTTATCTGGAGCACAGTTATCGAAAACTACAAAGAATCTTAACTATTGAAGTGTGAAATTTTAACGCCTGTACTTTGAACTTTAGAAAACTTTTAATAGGTAGGCTATTGAATTTAATTCGATCAGTTATTCAGAATCCCTTATTTAGATGGGTGTGCTCCTTAGTCTAAAATTGTATTTGTGAAATTCGAAAATTGGTGCTTAGGCTGAAAAACTTGTTTTTAAAAGAGAAGGTGATTGGTGAGTTTATTTCGGCTACAACGTTACTTAAGCAAAAGTAACGTTCCGGACCGAGCATTAGAGACCTGTGAATTCATAAACCTGTGACGGCTTATGAGAATTAATATTATAAATTTAATTTCGCAAGAATTACTTGTAAATAATTTTCCATTCCTTTGTTAGTGGAACATATATTTAGTGGAAATAAAGGATATTAAACTTGTTACGACTTACTTCCTGACAGGCAAGACACAAAGTATTAACCTTAAAATTTTAATATGAATACAAACATTAACACATACATATTTTACTTTGGCATTATTTTGGCTTTATTTGATAGTCAAGAGCACCCTCGATATAAAATAACTAGCAATTACCGGTCAATAGTTTTTGATGAAGTTTGAACCAATATTTAATTTTGAAGAACACCGCCCTACTAGTACTAACATCTATTGTTTTTACCAGGTCACGTGGATAAGGAAAAAAGATTACTCCCTACTGTCAGTCGGTTTGGTCACATACAGTGCTGATAGCAGATACTTCTCTGCACATGGAAGACATGTAAAGGTAAGGCCATATTTGATTCTCTAATCTACACTAATATTATAAAGAGGTAATTTTTTAATGTATTCAGGTTACATTAACGTGTGCGATATTATATAAAAACACGACAAACATGATAAAAAAAAAATCTTTTCAGTGACAAAAAAACAGGATTTATTTTAATAGAGTACATATTTTAGTAAACTATGCTACTGGAGCAATTGATTATACCTATCCCGTTACGAACTTCAGAGATAGCTCTGACCAATGTAGGTGTATTGAATGATTCTAATTTTAGTTAATCATAGAATAAATCTAAATATATCTGTATATAATCATCATCAACAGCTGATATACGTCTCCACCGCGGAGCTCGAGCCTCCCCAAACATCGAGGGGGTTTAGACCATAGTCCATCACGCGGGCCTAGTGCGGATTGGCGGACTGTATATAAGCTAAATACTAAATAGACATACTAGTTAGAGACTAAATTACTGTAGGTATAGGTCTGTAGGTACATAATGTACAGACCCTCGACGAGCTCCTGCGCCCACCGAAATGGGGTAAAGGGTAAGGGGTGTAAGGGTGTAAAAGCCATCTAAGCCTAGACTTAACTAGTCCATTAAAAATAAATGTTGCAGATTCTAGGAGTCACTACTTCTTTCACAGCGTCGTCTAGTGCCACATCTGAAATTAGATACAAATATTTTAATACCGAACAAAACGTTGAAAGTTCTTATCGGTCATACCATTTATGTGTGTGTATCGTACCAAAATAACTAATTGAAATACCAAAATGAGTCAATTTATTACATATTTTTCAACCAAATATTTTATTTTGTAATAAAATTGTAACATAAAATCTAAACACCGTAGCATTCAAATTCCGTATTTATTTATTTGTGGTGTAATATAGCTTTGATGAAACTTATGTTGTTAAATTTACTGATTTAATCGAAAATGTTTTATGATTGGTTTCAGTTTGTTTTCGAACTTCATTCAATTATTTAATGCTTGGAAGTTCAATAAACAGAATGGGTTTTGAAGTCCCTAGTTCCAATATTTATTGCACGTGGCCTAATATTTGTTTATAACAATTGTTGTTCTTGGAATAGGTAACCTCTTTACGTCATGCAATTTAGATACATTTTTCATCTGTAGCTCGGAAAAAAAATATCTAACAATCAAAATCGATTGTTCTGAGTTTGCTGTAAATAATTCCAGTTCTCCGGAAAATACAAAAAAAATCCTTGAAAGAAAAAAAATTTTTTTTTTGTATCTTTGAATCTTCAATCTTTGCCAAAATTTGAAAATTTAATGAGTAAATTTCAATGTATTTGGTATGGATGACTTATTTGTTGAGCCCGTGGGGACGAGTGTGACTATTAATGATGTTATGTCGTACAGGATTGGGCGCTTCATATCAGATTCGCGTCCCCTGCTGATGCTGGTTTTTACGAGTGCCAGGTGCCTACACACCCACCCACAAGCATTTTCTTTAAACTTATTCTTGTTGGTAAGTTATCATTATAAAATACCTACCACTTAACAAATTATCTATAATACTTCAAATGGGAATGTCTATTTCTTTGTTTGTGGCGCCTTCTTGCCTTAAACACAAAACCGATTTTACCAATGGAAATAATCTTAGGAAGTACCTTTAACAAGGAGTAACATGAACTATAATTATTTTATCCCCGTATTCCTGCGGAAACGGGAACTATGTGGGTGTAACCGCTTGGTGGAAGCTAATTAGCTACCTAGCTTAGTACCTAATAAAGAAAATTAATAACTAAAGTAAGGATAGCAGACTTTCCTGCTGCTGATTTGTGATTGGCGCTTCTGATAAACTATTTATTGTACATGAAAAAAAAAATACTTCGTCATAATCGGCTGATATAGGTCTCCGCCGATAAGCACGAGCCTTCCCTAACAACGAGGGGGATTAGGCCACCAAGCGGGTCTAGTGCGGATTGGAGACTTTACATGCCTTTATTGTGACATTTCAGTATTGCAGGTTTCCTAACGATGTTTTCCTTCACCGATAGCCATTGCTGTGAGGTGTTTTAAAACTCAGAGTAACGGGTCGGAGGTTTGAACTTGCATCCACATGATCGTTCCCAAGTCACCACGGCTTTCAAAAAATACTTATTTTAATATATTTATCTAACAGCTGCCTACGCAGAAATAGTGGGTGAATCAGAAAAAATAATCCATGAAGGATCCATGCTCAAACTAGTATGTGTTGTGAAGAGATCCACTGAGCTACCATCATATGTGTTCTGGTACTTTGAAAATCGGATGATCAACTACGACTTGAGTAAGTGATTGTTTTAACGTTAATTAATATTGAAGCTAAGGCTATATAGGATCAATTTTCATTAGAGAATCTCGCTAACTGCGCTTTTATTCAATCTAAACTAAGTGTCTAGTAAGAGTATCACAATGCAGAAATGTACTGGAGCTAAAAAGCTTTCAATCCACGGTACTCAGGGTAAATATAATATGGATTATACTTCAATGAATTTACTCAATGAAATGAACATAATTCACTTCATAAATACAAAAAAATATATTTTACGTCTGAAATAAATTGGTTTATCCTTAATACGAGTATTTTTTTCCACAGTAAAATTTTGCCGTGTCATTAATATTATTACGATATAATATGTATATATGTTATAGTTAGAAAAGATAGAATTTAAGAAGAAATCGCTAGCACCAAACCCTTATTTTCGATAATTGTATCAAAGTAAATGCTTTTACTCTCTTGGGTATATCGTCTGGCTTTCAATTAACAGGTAAAATGGACCAACGTTAGGCAACTATACACAGTAGGTAGGTACTCTTACAATTAATGAACAATTATTGTATGCGAATACTACTAGTAACTTGTGAACAAGCGCTGCAGGTGCTCCTTAAAATATGGGCTACTTGTTTGTCAATTTAATTAGTTAGAAATTTCCTAGTGCTATTTTGTATACCGGGAAAATTTAAAATCCCCGGGAACGCGGGGCATAAGCTAGTTTTTATATATCACTAAGTATATTGCCGGTTCTTCTTACCATATTATATTTACATCTTGCGAGACGAGTTATAGCGTATGTGTCATTAATTAGAATATACGTTTTAATAAAAATATTATATCATTATATATTATAGCCCGGTTGGCTTTGTGGTTAGTGACCCTGACTCTCAAGCCGCGGGTCGTGGGTTCGAATCCCACCCAGGACAAACATTTGTATGCATGAATATGTCTGTTTGTCCTGTGTCTGGGTGTAAATATCTATATAAGTATGTATTTAAAAGTAGTATATGTAGTATATCAGCTATCTGGTTACCATATCACAAGCTCTGCTTAGTTTGGAATCAGATTGGCCGTGTGTGAGAAATGTCCCAAGATATTTATTTATTTAAGTATTATTTTTCTCAATTAGATGGCGTGAGCGTACAAAATAGCAGACAGACCAGCGAGCTGCTGATTGGTAAAGCCGAGCTAAGGCATACTGGCAACTATACGTGTGTACCAGCGAACGCGAAAGCAGCGTCGGTAACCGTTCATGTTGTTCAAAGTAAGTAATTAAAAATGTTTTGTTAGTGTCTGTCTCAAGTGTGCAAACCAAGCCTGACTAAAATTCGACTTAAAAGAAAACAATTTTGTTTCGCTTGTAACGTTTACTTTTCAACTAGGAATAAGATTGTTTTTAATTACAACGCACACATTTTTATAACATAAACTATAATTTTTGCGTCCATGATTTTATGTAAGTAAGGCAAAGACAGAAGATATTTTGTGTCAAACATTAGGTACATTTATACATCTAATATTATTATAAAGGCGAAAGTGTTTGTGTGTTTTTTGATACTTCTTCACGTCTAAACGGCTGCTGGATGGAACTAGCTGATACCTTGGATTAAAACTACGGGGCAGAAGCTAGTATTATTAATAAAATATAAATCTACTTTTCCTGTCAATGTTTTGTTAGAAGCCCCAGGGAGAGTTATTGCAGAAAGCTACTACGATCCCTCTTATATTACCTTTATTATTATACCTTTCAAAGGCATGTGAAATCCGCTAATCCGCGCTGGGCCTCCGTGGGTTACGATGGCCTCGGTCTATCTTTATGGGAGGATACGAGACATTAACTTTTGCCCTGCAAATATACATGCGATGCCAATAACAAGAGAGGCTCTCTGTGTCTTTTTCATTTCATGTAATTTAAGCTAATAAATTAGCACACAAATTTGTAGAATGTTGAAAGCGATAATATATTTTAAATTCAATATGCCCGCAGTTATTTTAGCATTGTTAGGGACATTTTGTTCTATTATGATAATTAATTTGGTTGCCTTATTAATAATATTGACAACTATTTGACGCAATCAGATATTTTTAATTGAAATTATTAGCTTCGTGCATTCATAACATAATTTTAGTATTTTGAAAGCAAAACCTAAGTTCTCTATTTACTTTACAATTTGATAGTTCGAAATAGGTACATATTTTTTTTGTATCATTTTGCGACACTAGTCTTTCATAGATTTGCGTTTCTATCTTTACAATAACTATAATATTTTACATATTTTTACCGACTTCGCTTATTTATTTTTGTCTCTAAGGCAGTTGTCCCACCAACGACGAGAAAACGACTAACTATCGGCTATTTTCTCGCTCAAGAAACGTACAATAGATTTACTTTTTGTGTGAACAAAAGAGATGTATATAAAAACAGTTAATCGCTGACTGTTCACACTGCCGGCGAGCACTCGCTTCACTAGTTTGTCGCAACTTTTACACAAATATCGGAACTACGCAATCGCTCCCCGCGTCTAGCTAACTCGTTTCTAGTTCTAGCTCTACTCGTTACTCGTTAATCGTTGCCGGTGAGACAAGTGCCTAATTCTTTCATACAACAAATAATCTGGTGTTTATAAACTGTAATAACATTAATAAAACAAAAATCGGAATGATCTTAAAAAAACTCAATTTGAACAAAGGACGCTTTATTATTTCCATTCCCCTTAAAATCCATAAAATAAAATTATGTTGTCGTGTCTTTTGTCTGTTTATTACGTTTAGTCATTAGCCTTTAACATAAGGTTGGGTAAATCTCATCAACTGGGTTGAAAGGAATGTGAAATATTGTCAGAGTTTATTTTCGGCGTATTCATAAGGTGTTGGCGTAGTTCAATGGATTTTATTTTCAAAGTCATGTTATATACCTAGTCAAATGTATTTCACATTTGACTAGGTATTAAATACGAAATGAAGAAAGAATTAGTCATAAAAACGCTAACACAACTTTGTATTTTCGAAGTTTTCCAAGCTTAATACTTTGCTGTTAATTCCATATTGCATTAAAGTCTACATTAATCTTTTTCAATTCATCAATTTCAGTAATGAACTTGCAGCAAATATATTTACTTGAAATTTATTATACTGACTATTCAGACAAAAAAGAGCATTCCAATTCAGAGGCGAGAAATTTACCTTTTATTCGATAAGGCTTGTGTTCTTATAATTCTTTTGCGTAGGTATTATATTTGATATCGAACATAGGTAAGGTAGAATTCTGTAGCCATACTTCGCGTAAGCTTAGTGCGGACTAGATCTTGGGCACACAAGTTGCTTCAAGATTTCCTTGTCAGCGAAAATTATTGGTGACAACAACCGATTTTTACCAATTTCTGGAGGAAGTTCTACGTTCCGATGTGTATATTTCCTACTAATATTATAAATGCGAAATGGATGTATATTTGTTACACTTTCACGCAAAAAATACTGTACGGATTTCGATGAAATTTAGAAGACATATCTAGATACGCGGCTGCGTGCAAGCCAAAGTTCAAGCAAAGGAACTGGCTAGCCAGCGCCAAGTGTATCATTATCATTACACGAACCACTTGGTGCCACTTTTGACCCTACCATAACTCAAAACCTCTTTAACGTAAACACATAAAACTACGTGTGTTTAATTATATATATAAGGACATCTAGAATTTTCATGAAGCTAGATTTTCATGTTTATAACCTGGATTAACACAAAGGCAATTTTTTTGCGGGAAAAATATAGATCCCCGGTTAAAGTGGGTGAAAGGCAAGGAGATGCTAGTATACACATATATTTATGTAGGTATGTTCACAGATTTATAATTTAATTTGGTCAACAGGTGAAACCCCAGCAGCCATGCAACACGGAAACAATTCGTCAACACTCGGACAACTGCCCCACACGTTGTTACATTTATCGATTGTTTTAGTGGCATTCAGAATAGTGATACCACAGAACCACAATGATTTTGGGTAATGTTATACATAAAATTTAATAATTTTGTGTCTAAAATAACATACAAACTCTGATAAATTCAGCTGAAGATTAATTAAATATTGATTTTGTGATAAATGTAATTTTATCATCTAATGATGAGATTTTATTAGATAAATGGTATATTATAATTATTCAAGCATATTTACCGATTTGTGTATAAAATGTTATATTTTTCTTCGCTTAAAACCTACCTACATAATATCTTTTCGAATGCCTTATAGAGACTACTGTTTGCTTGAATGTTGTTATAGGTACCTCGTGGAATTTGTTAAGCACCCGAGAAGTGAATGTATTTTTTTGACATTTAAATTTGTTGTTATAGTTGTGAAACTTTTCTTGAGACTGAATGAGAAAAGAACTGAAACACTTGGCATACATTACACGCTATAAAAATAAAAAAATAAAAAATTTAATAGTGTGTATGTGCCTACCTATTGTTGTGGATATAAGAAATATATATTTGTACGAATATGTACCAACAGGACTAAATCAATGAAGGACTTTCGTAGGTAATCTTTAAGCAGGATGTCTTGAGTTACAAGTACTCATAGTAAATTTCACATAATAAAATGTTATATCATGATAATAGGATTTAAGATTTGTTAATGAATAAGTATACAATTCTTTTATAGGTTATAATGATACTGAATGTTCCAGTCATTTGTTATTATATAACTAAAAATCGGGGGAGCACATAAAGCCCAAAACTACTTAACATTCACTTTTCTCAGAACTTCGTAACATTTTAAAATAATGATTATTTACTGAAAATGATGTCACTGTTTTCACTTCGTTGAACCGAATTTTGTCATTAATTTAATATGAAATGAATGCATTTTAAATATAATTTCATAATCTTCAGCTGTAAAATTCAAACTACCTACTTATTTTCCTGAAGTTGTCACTTTAACAGAATATTATTAAAATAAATGTTATTAAAGTATACAATTGAGAACAATAATGTTAAATGTAAATAAAAATGTAAAACATATTCATATCTTAGCGAGATGGTGTTTAAGAAAATGTAATTATATGTCATTTGATTTCATGAAATAAAGAACAATTTAAAATTGAAAGTGCCAAGGTTTTTAGTTTTATTTATTTCTACTCGTATAATTACAGTATTTAAGCTCCAAATCTTGGTGTGACCTTTTGTCGCTTTACTCCAATTTAAACAGAGCATCACAACTCTAAGCCTGCTTGGGTAGCTAATAAATATATGGGATAATTCATAATACATAAATAAGATACATCGGGTCTGGGTAACTAAACAATATTTAAATTTACTAAAAAAATAATATACCATATTTTTTATTTACATAAATTGAAAGTTATTTCTCCTGTAAAATTTTGTTTTTTTTTTTGTTTAATCACGGTTTCGAAATGATGTCAGTTCACTTCCAACCAGCAGATCAAGAAAAAAAAAAGAGTTCTGCCAGCATGCAGAAGAGTTCTTTAGTTCGATATGTAGGTACTTTGAGGTGAGAAGGTGAAGTGATTTGCTCTGAGTAGAAAACGATCTGCATCACCAACGGACCTATGACTGCCAGTCGAAGTATTTAACCAAATGACCTGTAAAACCTCGTCATATCCTACTACTATTATAAAGGCGAAAGTTTGTAAGTATGGATGTATGTATGGATGTTTGTTACTCTTTCACGTAAAAACTACTTAACGGATTTAGATGAAATTTGGAATACAGATAGCTTATAACCTGGATAAACATATAGGCTGCTTTTTATCCCGGGAAAATGGAAGACCTCCCGGGTACGCGGGTGAAACCGCGGGACGCCACTAGTAACAAATAAATTTTCTTCTCGTGCGGGTAGTTTGCAGTTTGTTCTTCGTTAAGATACGCGATATATGCTCGGCTTCACACACACACACACACATACTCTCATTACTCGCTCACTTAGGTACACTACTACATCTACACAACTCACGCGACGACCCACAATCTGTTTCGTTTTATTATTTACTAGCTGCCTCCCCGCGGTTTTACCCGCGTAGTTCCCGTTCCCGTGGGAATACAGGGATAAAATATAGCCTATGTTACTCGGGGATAATGTAGCTTTCCAAAGGTGAAAGAATTTTTGAAATCGGTCCAGTAGTTTCGGAGCCTATTCATTACAAACAAACAAACAAACAAACAAACAAACAAACAAACAAACAAACAAACAAACAAACAAACAAACAAACAAACAAACAAACAAACAAACAAATCTTTCCTCTTTATAATATTAGTATAGATTTCATAAGTTTGAATTGTTTGTAATTTTGATGTGTTGATAGTTTCCTTCTTTTTTTCTCAATAAATACTTTAAGAATAATACTACTACTGTATAATGTGATTATTTTGGCTGTAAGCTGTGAATCTAGTAAATTAAATAAATAAAATAAAAAAAATTGGTTGCCTGTAAAGTCGGTATACGGGCGAAAGTTTTACGTGACAACCATTAGGCGGGCTAACCATGCCCGAGTGGAAGGGACGCGTGCCTCTCACTCGCTCTCATTGTGAGCGCATAACGTGAGCGGAGCGTAACGCAGTTTCTTGAAGTGTCACCCGGCAAACCAATTTATAAGACGTTGTCACGTCAATATACCAAGATTAGATTGTAAAAGATATAATATTAATATTCAGGTTACGTGGCCCTTTAAGACTTGCTCAGAACTAATAAAACTGCTACCAAACTAGGTCACATATGATCGTCATAAAAATTCACTGCCAAGACAGATTGCGGTCTGTATTAAGTCATTAATAATATAGGTAGGTAGATGTTTATAACATAATTATTTGGGTTTTTATTGCAAGAGTTAGGATATAATTAATATATTTAGGACAGTTATATATTTTTCATTATATTACACTAGGGGCTCCCCGCGGTTTCACCCGCGTTCCCGGGGGACTTCAATTTTCCCGGGATAAAAAGTATCCTATGTCCGTCTCCTGTTCTTAAGCTACCTCCCCACTTTCTTTCTTTCTTTCTTTCTTCTTTCTTTATATGTTAAAAGGAATGATTTGATTTTTGCTTATAATGGGTATCTGAAACTACATATTTCAGCAAGGGAAAGCTTCATTATAAAAGAACAGCATAGGCTATATGAATTATATTTTCTCTTATTTCTACCAGGACGGGAACTATGCGGATGAAATTGCTCGATGAAAGTTAGTAATATATTTGTTTTTCATTTAAATATATTAATTAAACGGATTAGTCAGATAAAAACCAAACCTAGCGAACAAAACATACGATTTGAATTCGTTTTCACCAAACTCAATCATCGGTAAATCAAATATTGAGGAATAAAAAAACGTGATCAATGCAGGAATGGAACCATAAAATAAATGAGGAATACCCCACATCAATTAATTAGGGTCCCGTGATTGATAGAAGTGGTGTTTTGTACAATTTTCTCCGTAAGTGGACCTGTCGTGGACAGATGTTTAAATGGCCTTTGTGTAGTCGTCCATTCAACAAGGCTTATTCATTATTTACACATATTCATTGTATATGTATGCGTGGTTTAATTTTGTCACGAGGCATAGAAAAACAGACCTTTGAAATGTAATTTGAGAACAAATAAAACAGTCTTAGAATTTATTTATTTACTAGCTGCCTCCGCGCGGTTTTACCCGCGTAGTTCCCGTTCCCGTGGGAATACAGGGAAAAAATATATCCTATGTTACTCGGGGATAATGTAGCTTTCCAAAGGTGAAATAATTTTTGAAATCGGTCCAGTAGTTTCGGAGCCTATTCGTTACAAACAAACAAACAAACAAATCTTTCCTCTTTATAATATTAGTATAGACTAGCTTCAAATCTGCGGTTTCAACCGCGTAGTTCCCGTTCCCGTAGGAATACACGGATAAAATATAACCTATGACACTAACAAATAGCGTAGCTTTTGATTGGTGAAAGAATTGTTCAGGTCGGTCCAGTATTATCGAAGTTTATTTTATAACAAGAAAAAAATCAAATCATTCCTATTTTGCCTATTACAAATATATATTAATATTTTTAACCTTTATAATTCAGAAGTAACCACAGCTTATTATATATCCAATAATGGATTTACAATATATAATTTAGGTTCAATAGAAGACAGTATATGCCCATATTTATGTCTAAGATTAAACTATTGTTTCTACTATTCTACGAAAAATATAGCCAAATTATATTCTGGGAAACATTTTGGGTGCTGTATTTATATAATTATACCTACTTTTAATTCTGAATATAATAATCTGTTTGTTACACATAACAATAAAGAAATAGTTACGTTTATTTTGGGTACAATTTCTTTCATAAATACAATTCTTACTTTCATAATAAATATCTTGGGACTTTTTTAACACATTGCCAATCTGATTCCAAACTAGGCAGAGCTTATGCTTGAGCTGTGGTAACCAAACAGCTGATATACTACTATTCGAAAATGCATACATATTATTAAGATATTTACATCCAGACAAAGGGCAAGCAGAGATGTTTATCTTCATAAATGATTGTCTTGAGTGGGTTTCGAACACAAGACCGGGTTACTAAACCCCAAAGCCAACCGGACGGTCAAGTAAGTACTTTCGTGAAAGGTAGGTCTATTATTTGCGTGTGTGTATGTATGATTGTGTTAAAGTAAGATGATATCTCAACAAAAACTTGAGAGGAACGACGGATGGAACGAAGTTCCTTTCGATTAAAAAGTGAATCAAAATGTTAGTATATTTTATTTTAGTTGTAATAATATTTTTTGTACACACATCAAGTAGTAGGTACTAAAGTGCGCGTGGAACTAGCCGCGCCTTGGCAACGCGCCGCTCGGCAAAGCTCGGCCACGCTCGGCCCCGCTCGGAAAAGTGTCGTGACAACTTTTCGTAAGATTTTTTTCCGTCCAGCCCCCTTTCACAACGCGCGATAAGGAACTACGTTCCAAAAATCTTTAGAAAGTACATAACTGATTCAAAAGAAACACTCGACAGTATTTTAACCCATACCCGTACATAGGTACATGATATATTTTAAAATTAGAATACGTGCGAGTAAAAGTCGGTCTTGACTCCTGAGGGTTACAACCGCACTTAATTATGTATGGAAATGTTTCCCGGGAACCGAGATTCTCGTCGATTTTTACCTGTACTCGATAAAGGTATAAACTCGATATAGATGCGATCGATGTTTCAATTGCAAATGAATTTTCTATACAAAACAATATTTTTTTGTTGATTATGAACTTTTTACGAGAAGGCTTTTATAAGCTAACACTTTATTTGCAATCCCCACAGATATTGTCCTGTCAAAGTCGAGTTAGTGTGGCCGTGTTATTATGTTTAGGGGTAAAATGATAGTTAACTAGAAGGCCGTGGTGGCTCAGTTGGGAACGCGCCGACTCACGATCATGAGGGTGCAGGTTCAAACCCCTGGCCCGTACCTCTGAGTTTAAAAACTTACGTACGGATTCGCACCACTTAATTCGGCTTAATTAGGTGAAGGAAAACATCGTGAGGAAACCTGCATGCCCGAGATGTCACAATTAAAGGCATGTGAAGTCCGCCAATCCGCATTGGGCCCGCGTGGTGGACTATGGCCTAAACCCCCTCATTGTTAGGGGAGGCTCAAGCTCCTCGGTGGAGACGTATATGAGCTGATGATGATTATGATGATGATGGATATATAGTTAATTTATTCTGGTATACTATATATCTTAACAGAGTATGAAACATAGTCGCTACTCGCCGACTGTACGCTTCCATTTTTTAAACAATCAACTTTCAACGATTCCATAGAAAGGTTTATTGGTCGATAATTTTGGAAACAAAATGTTTTATTTTTGACGTGACAACGTCTTATAAATTGGTTTGCCGGGTGACACTTCAAGAAACTGCGTTACGCTCCGCTCACGTAACGTGACGTTATGTTTTAAATTGTTACTATTGACGTGACAACGTCTTATAAATTGGTTTGCCGGGTGACACTTCAAGAAACTGCGTTACGCTCCGCTCAAGTAACGTGACGTTATGTTTTAAATTGTTACTATTATTTCATCCTTCTTCCTACTATACGAATGAATATTCACATTAAAATTATTTTACCACTCAAAGTCGTTGTCACGTAAAACTTTCGCCCGTATACCGACTTTACAGGCAACCAATTTTTTTAAATAATATTATTCAAATTAATTGTTGAATATTGTTTTGTATTAGTTTATTGAAATGTTACAAAAGAAATATGTTCTGCTAACCAAGTCGCTAATATATAATAACTCTTTGAATAATATAAGTTACTAGCTGTACCCTGCCACGCTGCTGTGACTGATGCAAATATTAGATAATATCCTTGATGCGGATTATTTATCATTCTCAAATTTCAGCTCGATCGGTGCAGAACTTTTAGAGTTTTTGAAGCGTACACAAACCAACATAACATTTATATATATATATAAATATCCTGGGACTTCCTGGGACATTTTTCACACACGGCCAATCTGATTCCAAATTAAGCATCAAAGTGAGCTTGTGTTATGGTAACCAGATAGCTGGTATACTACATATACTACTTTTAAATACATACTTATATAGATATTTACATCCAGACACAGGACAAACAGACATATTCATGCATACAAATGTTTTTCTTGGGTGCAGTGGGTCCACTAACCACAAAGCCAACCGGGCTGTCATAGATTCAGTGATTGAAGCCTGTTTAATAGTAAATAAACCACACACATGTGAACAATAAAGTAATGCTTGACTTCACATCTATTATACCGTTAGTTATACACGATCGACGCCGCTTCAAATTGTGGTCAGCCTTGGTCAATGGACATTGATGATAATCTTCAATTAGTGTATTAAACGGTGATTTAGTTCCATTATGTCACTGTATTCTACTGTATTTAACCTGTGGTGGAGCATTCTGGAACTGGAATATTAAATAAATATCCCGGGACATTTTTCACACACGGCCAATCTGATTCCAAACTAAACAGAACTTGTGATATGGTAACCAGATAGCTGATATACTACATATAGTTACTACTTTTAAATACATACTTATATAGGTAGAAATTTACATCCAGACACAGGACAAACAGACATATTCATGCATACAAATGTTTGTCCTGGGTGGGATTCGAACCCACGACCCGCGGCTTGAAAGTCAGGGTCACTAACCACAAAGCCAGTCGGGCTGTCGAAAGTAGTAAAAATGTAAGTAGTAAGTATGTAAAAAGTCAATAGTAAAATACTTATAAACTGTGTCTAACAAAATATTTCTTATAATGTTATTATAGTAACATTAGTCTCTCTTTTATGGTTGTATAATAGGCAAAAACTTACCTTCATATAACCTTTTTACCTTTGCAGAACTCGTACAATTTATAAACGAATATTAGATTTTCGGTTCTCATACACGACAAAAACTTGTATATGTATTTAGAACATTTAACCATATACTTAACACTGTTTCAATTTAATATTTAGTATTGTCTCTGATCTCGGATTAATTATATTTCCACACACTTTACATCGCTTTCATGTAATTTTAAAGAAGTTGATTAAATGATAATTCGAATAACCATCAAACTAAAGACATACCTTATTAAACAAACCGCTTTCGAATCGTTCTGGTCAATTTAATAGAACTTGTAAAGCCTCCTCCATTAATGTAGATTGTATTATACCTACCTATAAACTCCGATACAAAATGCACTCGGTTCGATGACGCCGTGATACGTACACAGAAATAGATTGTTACTCAAACGTTGCCATTAGCAGAATTGGTAAAATTGAACATTCACATAGCAAAGGCCTAAAGCGAAACAGTAACTGAAAGCCAGATATTTACAAAGCCTAATATTAAACCTATACAGTGTCTAAGCCACTTTATTGCTAGACCGAAATATGTAACCTAATATAACCCAAGGGCGAAATACAGAAAAACTATAAAACTAAAACATAGTGGATTCTCACAAGTTTTGACATAATGGCAATAACCGTAGCACTTTCGTAGTACGTGACGCATGTAGCTCTCGTCTACGACGTAGCACGTCTACGAGAATTCTCGTTAATAGACAAGTCTATACAGAAGTAGGTTACAAGCACTAGAATATTTTTTTATATCAGTAATGGACTGAGATGAAGGTTCACATAATGCTCACAGTAAACATTATAAAATAAAATAAAGCTTTGGCAAGCACTACAATAAGGAAAAATACCTAATACTTTACCTTCATATTACTAAGATCATAAACTAGCGTCTCGCCCCGGCTTCTCACGGCAAAGTATCATTGTCATATTTCTATATACAATATTAAGCTTTATATAAAAAAACTACTTCATAAGAAGATGCGCTTGTAAGATTAGATGTTTGTTAACGTCTGTAAAGATTTAGTCAAACTTGGCATATAGATATAATATGTTCTTAATTAATACATACAACACTTTCTATCTACATTTTAAAGTATCCATATCCCTATTGGATACTATCTACCAAAAATTTGAGATCCGTCAAAAACGTGGGAAACCAAGGACGGAAGCTAGTAGCTAATATCTCTGTGACTACTACGTAAAGTGGCGTACGTACGGACAATATAGGGGATTAGTCCTGTCACAGGCGGCCTTTGGAACCGAAAAGATTACTTTCCCATTTACTGGCAACTTTCTTTGGATTTCTCGTTCATAATAAAAAAAAAAAAAAAAAAAAAAAAAAAAAAAAAAAAAGTTTGAACCGTTAACACCGCTTTTAATTGCTAATTTTATTAATATTGGCAAATTTGAGTTTTTCTAATTAACATGAGTGCTTGCAACGCGTGTCGATCACCTATCAATGCAGGTGAAGGAATATCTTGCTCTGCGGCAGCTTGTCCACAACTATACCACCTGCTGTGCGTTGGGGTGACGAGGTCCGGTTCAAAGGACTTCTCTACTTGGGTTTGTCCCCAATGCAAAGTTCAAGAAAGAAGGGACAACAATAATGATACACCAGTAAGACAGTCCTCAAGGGTGCCTACTGAAGAAGAGGATCAAAGCTTCGTTACCTTTCGTCCATCAAACATCACGAGACGAAAGCAGGAGCTAGACAAAGACTTCATGGCTAGCTTCCGACTTGAAATTCTTGCTGCTGTTCAGGAAGAGATCCCTAATTTCGTTACTGGCATCGTCAATAAAGCAACCGAGGCAGTTCTTAAAAAGATTCAAGATATGGAAGAGTCCGTACAGCTCCTGAGTGATCGCTACGACATCATTTTTAAATCGGTTAGTACCCAGAACAGCGCTATTAAAAAATTGGAAACAGAAAACCGTTTATTAAAGGATAATGTCCAATTCCTCGAAAAGAGACTTTCTACAGTAGAGGATTTATCAACTAAACAGGAACAATGGACACGACAACAGAACGTTGAAGTTGTAGGAGTTCCTGAGAGTAGCTCTGAATCACTTTCTGGTATAGTCATGAGTATAGCTGAACACGCTGGACTGAAGATGCACGAAACGGATATGGAATTTGCTCATCGGGTTCGTGCAAAGCGACCCACCATAGATGTTCCTCGGGCAATCATCGTCCGTTTTCGGCAACGGTCTACAAAGGATGCTTTCCTGTCTGCTGTGAGAAGGATGCGAGGCATTACTACCAAGGATATCAAAGTGAATGGTGATGCAAAATCAGTTTACGTGAATGAACATCTTACAACAAGAAACAAACAGTTACTGAGAAAATGCAAAGATAAGGCTAAACTTTCCAGCTATAAATTTGTTTGGACAAAAAACTGCCGTGTCTACACCCGAAAAAACGAAAAATCACCTTTCATTCTGATATCCAAAGAAAACGACTTAGAAAAAATGGTATAATATGTAATTTTATAATTTTAAAACATTTTTACAATTATTCGCTTTATCATACACCGTCGCGTGAACAACAATACACTTCACACTTATACACAAATCGCAACAAGCGGTTTCTACACAAAAATTACACAAACACTAATTTCATACATAATGTCCGCCGTTACATCTATCACAAACTTAATATGCACTATCCTGTAATGTTAGTCGCTGTCCCACTCCAAGCTGCTGCGTCGTCACTTTGTATTATGTTCAATAACCCTCCAATATTATTACGTGTTCAGAAATATTATCATCTCAATGGCTGTTGATGGATTACGGTTCTTATACCAAAATGTGCGCGGCTTAAGATCCAAGACACTAGAATTTAGCAACAATTTGTTAAATTTAGACCACGACTTAATTTTCATCACCGAGACTTGGCTTAATGACAGTGTTCTGGATTCTGAACTAACCAACGATAGCTACAGCTTGATTAGACGCGATCGTGGTTCTCATGGAGGGGGAGTTATGATGCTATTTTCAAATCGTCTAAGCCTAAGTCCGAGGCCCGAATGGCAGCGAGACTATCTCGATGTCGAATGTTTGTGGGCTACTGTGGACGGACGCACGCTCGGCTCGCATAAAAATTTACACATAGCGTTGGTTTACATGCCGCCCGGCAATCTTTTAGCTCAACGCACATTCCAACTTACGCAATGGTTATCTGATGTTGCTGCACTGGTACCTGATGACCACTTTCTATTTATTGGCGATTTTAACATGCCTCAAATAAACTGGGGGTCACATGGTCCCACATATCTAAAACAGGGCAGTGTTGAGGTTCAACACGCCGGGATTAACTTAATAAACCAATTGAATTTTTTAGGACTTCAACAATATAACGTATTTGTCAATGACTCTGGCAACACCCTAGACCTTTTATTTAGTAATTTTCATTTGGACTTAAACAAAGGTGATACTCCCTTAGTTCAGGAAGATAAACATCACACGACTTTAGACGTATCCGCGCCAGACATTTCCATATCTCTGTTGCCAAAAAATGCATATTATAAGTACCTATACCACAAAGCAAACTATGCCGACATTAATGCTCACTTTTCTAGTGTAGACTGGACTACTCTTTACCACGGATCCGTCGAGGGAGCCGTTGAAAAATTATACGAAATATTGTACAGGGTTATAGACAAATATGTTACGCGAATAAGAACCGATGGTATTCGGCGATATCCGGTCTGGTTTAGCAAAGCTCTTATTAATATAATTAAAGAGAAGAAAAAAGTACATTCATATTGGAAATTATATAAAAATCCACTAGACTATGACGCTTTTTCCATTCTTAGAGCAAGACAAAAAGTAGTCCAGGATGAATGTTATCGTAAATACATAGCACTATCACAAAAATCTATCAAAACGAGTCCCAAGATGCTTTGGAGCTACGTTAAATCAAAGCGTAAGTCAGTAACAGGGTATCCCAGTTCAATGAAATATGGAAACATAAAATTAACATCCACTCTCGATATTGTTGAATCCTTTAGTAAATTCTTTCAAAATATGTTCATGCCTCCGGCTATTCAATATGGTACTTCGGGTCATACTTTTGATAGCTGTGATAGTATAAATAGTGTCACTTTTACTCAGGAATCCGTTCTGAAACTTCTTCGCGGTCTTGATGTTCGAAAGGGTGCTGGAAGTGATAGAATCCCTCCAGTGTTTATTGTTAAATGTGCGAACTCTTTGGCCTTACCTTTAACTATAATATTTAATCGATCCATCAGGGAGGGTGTATTTCCATCGGTTTGGAAACAAGCACATGTGGTACCGTTGCATAAAAAAGGATCTAAGACAATCGTGGAAAACTATAGACCCATTTCAATTTTAAATGTATTCAGCAAATGCTACGAGAAACTAATATATGTCAGTATCTATCCTATAATTCAAAAAGGTGTTCCAGTGCAGCAGCATGGATTTATTAAGGGACGTTCCACGACATCCAATCTTTCGGTATTTGTGGATGATGTGCTTCATGGCATGGAGAATCGGGCCCAGGTTGATGTGATTTACACAGATTTCGAGAAAGCCTTCGACCGTGTAGACCACATCATCCTTTTGCGTAAGCTCCACGAGCTTGGTATTCAGGGCGATCTCCTGAGATGGGTGCATTCGTATATAAGTAATAGACGACAGGCCGTAGTTGTTGGCGGGGCTCGTTCAGACTATATTAGTATTCCATCCGGGGTGCCTCAAGGTTCCTTGCTAGGACCTTTATTATACGTGGCTTACCTTTACGACATAGATAAGTGCTTTCACCATGCTAAATTCTTATTATACGCAGATGATGCAAAAATTTACTATAATATTAAAACGCGTGATGACTGTCATAAAATGCAAAGCGACTTGGATCGACTGTCACAATATTGTCACGTTAACAGAATTGACGTGAATATTACTAAATGTGCACATCTTTGTTTCACACGTAGTCATGTCGCAATTAAACACCAATTCCTTCTAAACAATTCTTCGATAGAAAGTACCAATCGAGTGAGGGATCTGGGCGTGATACTGGATGCCAAAATGACTTTCGCTTCACATGTAGAATACCTGGCCGATAAAGCATATAAGAATCTTGGATTTATTTATCGAGTAACTAAGCCTTTTACAAGTCTTGACTGCTTAAAAGTATTATACTATGCGTATGTTCGTAGTGCATTAGAGTACTGTAGCCAAATTTGGAATCCACAATACGTGATCTATGAGCATGCCATTGAGTCCATACAAAGAAAATTTATAAGGCAACTGAACTTTCGATGTGGAGTACCGTGTGATGACTATGAGTCCTCTTGTCGTAAACATTGTCTTCAAACGTTACGCAATCGACGGATACTACAAGACATGTCAATGTTGCATGATGTCTGTTCTGGTGTGCTCGATTGTACAGTTCTAGTCGACAGAATGCTACAGTTGCGTGCGCCAAGTACTCGTACTCGGCACACTCAACTCTTTCACGTACCCACTCACCGTACGAATTATGCCGCTAACACGGTATCATCTAGGTTGCCACGCACATATAATAGACTGTTTGGCGACATAGATCTTTTTAATATGTCCAAACCGGTTTTCAAGAAACGAATCTTCAATATTTTGAAAACAATTAATAAAAAAAAAAAAAATAATAATAATAATAAAATAATTTGGAAATAAATCAATAAAATGTATACCTATATAAATGAATCTATTTCAAAATAAATCAATAATATTAATTTGTTTAAAATTTATATATATAAATAATTATTAATTTGAACCCCGACATGTAAGCCCACCCTAACATTATTTTTCCTGCTCGTGCGGGTAGCTTGCAGTTTTGTTTTCGACAAGATACGTGATAGATGCTCGACACACACACACACACACGCGCTTACACGCACACATTCATTTACTCACCCACTCAGGTACACTACTACATCTACACAACTCACGCGACGACCCACAATCTGTTTCGTTTTATTATTTATTTCATATGTTTGTATTGTTTGTAATTTTGCTGTGTTAATTGATTCCTTCTTTTTTTCAATTACTACTTTAATTATAAGATATGTCTGTATAATGTGATTCTTTTTGGCTCTTGCTGTGAATCTAGTAAATTAAATAAATAAATAAATAAATAAATAATAAACGCCGTCTCACCAGCTTATAATGAAGAAGATATTATAATATAATTCATGATAAAATGTTATGCAAATGTTATCTGTTTGTTCTGAGTCTGGATGTAAATATCTATATAAGTAGGTATGTATTTAAAACGTAGTGTATATCAGCTATCGGGTTACCACAGGCTCATTTTGAAGCTTACTTTTGAATCCGATTGGCCGTGTGTGAAAAATGTCCCAGGTCACAGGATATTTATTTAATTTAGCATAATTAGGCATGTAGTTTTTATACCATAGGTGCTTTGCGTAGTTTGGAATAAGATTGGCCACGGATGACCTATGTCCCAACGAATGATTAAAAAATGTATTAGACTTAGCGTGCCATCATTGTACTGTAACTGAGAAATCAATAAAATTTTATATATTACTAGCTGCCTCCGCGCGGTTTTACCCGCGTAGTTCCCGTTCCCGTGGGAATACAGGGGTAAAATATAGCCTATGTTACTCAGTGATAATGTAGCTTTCTAATGAAAAAAGAATTATTGAGATCGGAATGTAAATCGGAGTACTTTTTGAGTTTATTCGTTACATACAAAAATACAAATCTTTCCTCTTTATAATATAAGTGTAGACTATAACTTTTATAAGTTATTAAACAACGGGGCCAATTCTATTATAGAAAATGAGGCTTTATTTATAAAATAGCAATAGTCTATCTAACAGAACTTTTACGTACAAACTTTTACGCTTATCGACAAGTGAGTTGAAAACTGCTATAACAGTTTTCTATTAAAAAATATTTGTTCGAAACGTTAACTTCAACGATATTCGATATCAAGTATCAATCTAGGTTTTTTTTACATTTTGTAAATAGTTCCATCAATCAGTAACTACCTAATAAAAATATATTAACAAACTCCGAAGAGGCATGAGGATTATGGTGAAAGGCAATCCTAAGTAATATTATTAATGCGAAAGTAACTCTGTCAGAACCGAGTACACAGATAGTCTAGAGCCTGAGAAAGGACATAGGCTACTTTTTTATATATACCACTAAGGTGGCAAACAGGTATACGGTCCCACCTGATGGGAACCGGTTACTATAGCCTATAGACGCTTGCAACACCAGGGGCGTCACTTGCCGACCCGGACAAATGGAAAATCTCGCGGGTACGCGGGTGAAACCGCGGAGAGCCACTAGTTTTCAATATTTTACAAATATTAAAAAACTTTTGTATCATGAGATATTAAATTACTATGTAGGTATATATACTTACGGTCTGTGAGTCCGAGGTTGGGTATACTGGGTGTGTACCCAGTAGGACTGTAATCAAATCTTGCAAGTAAAATTTGACCCACTTCTCGATGTTCGATTGAGTAGAAAATGTTGAGGTTCCAAGAATTTATTGAGTTATTCCCTCGATGAGTCGTCGAATGTCTTTTAACCAAGTTCAAAAAAGGAGGATGTTTCAATTTGAATTTTTTATATTAGTTACCTCAGTACTCCGTTATTTGTGAACCGATTTGGAATTCAACAACAAAATAGGAAAAGTAACCCTGTCAATCTAACTACTGGGCGTGTCTTAACACGCTCTTGGCCGGTTTTTTATTTTGTTACAAAAGGTAAGGTTAAAGGACCATCCTACTGTTTACCATAGTCCTCCGCCAATTGTAGTTATTTGCTATTTCAGTATAAAAATAAGGGAGGTTGTCAATGTGTCGCTTCCAAATAGGAACTGGCTCTCAAGTACAACTGTCCGGCTCACCAGTACGTGCTCGGAAACTGATTTTCAAGTACTCGACTATAGCGCTCGTTTGATCACGAATATTTCCATCTACACTAATATTATAAAGAGGAAAGATTTGTATTTTTGTATGTAACGAATAAACTCAAAAAGTACTGGACTGATTTTAATAATTATTTTTTCATTAGAAAGCTACATTATCACTGAGTAACATAGGCTATACTTTATCCCTGTATTCCCACTGAAACGGGAACTACGCGGGTAAAACCGCGCGGAGGCAGCTAGTAATCAATATTGTTATAGGATTCAAATACATTAAATCACAATATACGACATCATTTACACTGAGGGTTATCTTACATCCAAACAAATAACGTTTAACCTAAGTCTATATTAAAACCCAACACAACCACAGAGAGTAAGCTCGAAAATACAGATTATTAGAAACTTTATGGATTACTTTGAGGTTGGCATTCCGACACAACATTACGAGTATTTCAGTCCAATGTTGAAGTTTTTACTACTTAATCGGTGTAGGGGGAGAATTTTATTGCAAAACCATAAAAGGCAGTTTAAGTTCGAGCTGTGTGATGGCTGAGCACATTTGATTTAACTGGCTTCAGATAACGTAAAGTTTGCGGCGGTAGGAGTGGTTTATTTTAATCCAAACATACCAAAAGTTTATGTTGTTTTTACATACCATGTACCTAGCTAACATGTAAATTGTTACAAGAAGCGATTTTATATTCAAACTAGTGAATCCACGAAGAGATCTTTCATTTTCCCGGGATAAAAAGTGTGTCCTTTCTCAGGGTTGACTATCTGTGTACCAAATGTCATAAGAAAAACAGAGTTACAATATTATGTAGGATTCAATAATGATGGAGAACCGGGAGATCAAGCAGTATCGCAAAATCTAGTACTAGATTGTGATTATTTATTTAGTATACAAATATACTACCAAATGCTCTCATCTGATAAGAATCTTTTACTTTTTATATATTGTATTTGGAGTAATATAATAGGAGTGTAATCTATTTACACGTTTTCGTTCTTCTACACTAATACTATAAAGAGGAAAGATTTGTATTTTTGTATGTAACGAATAAACTCAAAAGTACTAGACCAATTTTAATAAATCTTTTTTCATTAGAAAGCTACACAATCACTGAGTTACATAGGCTATATTTTATCCCTGTATTCCCACGGGAACGGGAACTACGCGGGTAAACCGCGTGGAGGCAGCTAGTACATGATATAATAATATTATCCAAGTATTATAAATGCGAATGTAAGTTTGATTGTTTGTTATGCTATCGTGGCTAAACAACAAAACCGTTTTAAAAAATATTTCACGATGGAAAGCTACATTATCAGCAAGTAGCATAGGGTATATTCCATCCCCGTACTTATACGGGAACGGTAACTATGCGGAACAAACCACGGGGCGGATGCTAGAATTTTATTTTAGGATCGAAAATTATAACTGATGTAATATTGGCCTGTTAGTTTGATATGATTCACAACTATTGAGTGATTTGATTACGTACATAAATGAATTAAATACACAAATTATATTCCGCGCATTGCTCAACAAAATATGGCATAATTTACCAGTTTCAATTATCAGACCGTGTCAGGGAACTGAAGGTTTAACTAACTGTGAATTAATTAGGCAGACAGTATTAATTTACATATAAGTTATTTCCTCTGAGGTTCAACCCTAACACCTTGAACGCACTAGCGGGAAGTAGCGTGACGTTGAACCGTCAATCTACAATTAAATTTGTAATTGTGTGTGTGTATGTTTGTAATGAATAAACTCGAAAACTACTCAAAAATAGCCGTGGTGGCTCAGGGGATAATGGACCGACTCACGATCATGAGGGTGCAGGTTCAAACCCAGGCCCGTACCTCTGAGTTTTCTAAAAACTTACGTACGGATTCACACCACTGGCTTTCGGTGAAGGAAAACATCGTGAGGAAACCTGCATGCCCGAGATGTCGCAATCAAAGGCATGTGAAGTCCGCCAATCCGCACTAGGTCCGCGTGGTGGACTATGGCCTACACCCCCTCATTGTTAAGGGAGGCTCGAGCTCCTCGGTGGAGACGTATATGAGCTGATGATGATGGACTGTGCCGATTTCAAAAACTATTTCATCATTAGAAAGCTACATTATCAGGGAGTAACATAGGTTATATATTATTCCCGTATTCCCATGAGAACGGGAACCAGGTGGGTGGAACCGCGCGCATTCTATATATATTTAATTCATCCCTAATGCATAATAACATACACACAAGGCTAGACACAAGTGGGGCGAACAGGTACACGTAAAAATATTTTTTATTGATTTTATTTGTAAAGCAATATAAGCCATGAACTGAATAGTGATTGATTGATAGTGACTGATTTATATTATATATTCGAATAGATATTGTATTTAGAGTTAGAGTTTCCAGATCTTTAACATATTGATCTCATGATAAAACATAGGACATGCAACCGTCGCGTTTTCAACGCATAGTGCGATTTTTATTATACTATCGTATCATAAGTGAACCAAAATGCTCTCTCTAGCGACATATATATTAAATTCATACGGCTACGTACCTTTACCCAATTATTATTTGGGGTCTAGTAATTTTTGCAGAAATTTGTATTTTGATTGAGGATATAAAGCGACTTGTAGATTAAAAGGGATATTCTAGGTAAAACATATATAAATGAAAATATATGTATTTTTTTTATTCAAGCGTCATTTTTCTAATTACAATAAAATAATAGAACACAATCTTTCCTACCTAATAACATTTTTGTAACACCGTATATTCTTATACTATTACTGGCTTCTGCCCCGTGGTTTTACCCACGAAGTTCACATTTTCGTTGAAATAAGAGGATAAAACATAGCTTATATACTATAATAATATATGCTGCTTACTGCTTATATACTCCATAATAATGTAGCTTTCTATTGGTAAAATAATTTTTGTAATCGTTTCAGTGGTTTAGTATGTGTGAAAGCGTAACAAACAAACTCACATTAACATTTATAATATTAGTTGTTTGAGGAATTTGTAGCCACATGCTTTGTTAATTAGGGAACTGGAAACCAGAGGGTTATTTAGTACGCCATCTTCTGATAGATTGAATGGTGCAAGACTGTTGTTACTAAGGACTGAGTTCCGATAATCTTAAGGTTACCTCAAACAAATAGGTAGGTACTATATTGAAACAATATTTTGGAGAGAAATCCATTAATTGTTAAATATACCTAACACACTAACTTTACACTAAAATTCGTTTTCTACAAAGAAAGAAAATAAATTGTAACTTTGATTTTAGTATTATACTTCCTCCAAACGATTTATTTTATGTAGGCATTATTAATAAACTAACTAGCTCCGGTCCCGTTTCCTGAAGGCCTTCAATTTTGCCGAGATAAAAAGTACTTTATATGCTATTCCAGAACATAGTCTAGCTCTGTGCCAAATTTGATCCGGATCCCTTCAGCCATTGTTGCGTGAAGTGAGTACCTATCACATCCTCACAAACATCCTGACAAACTTTCGCACGTATAATACTAGTATCCAAAACGTATTAAGTCAATGTAGGTACTATTATTATTTAGGTACTAAATGAAAACGCTATCGACCTACAGATATTAATAGTACACTTTTGAGGTCACGGCTGTATGATGTCGACCGGTAATAAATCATGCATTGTTACAGCCGACAAAAGAAGTCATTTTTGGTTGGAAAGTGCCCCTATTCAAGGAGGCATCCCTAATATTTGCAAAGTAACAAAAGCTAAGGGCAGACGTGATTTCTATACACAATGGTGAGGTTTTAAAATCGCCTCACCTAGTTGTTTTTTTATGTCGAATACGCCGACAAACACTGACTGTGGACAAAGGTATAGGCATCCCCGATGCTTTGTCCACCCAGAGACCGATATTCAATAGCTGCACTTCTGTAGGTAGGTACTATTGGTTTTGACAAAAATGTCTCTTGTAAACCTTTCTACGTCTTTCCGTAGTAATAACAAGCGGATATATATGTACACTACCAATATAACAATTTATGGTTAACTCAATGTTTAATATAATTTTCATAGTAAGTAGCCTTCTTTTAAATAAACATTTTTAATTATGCATTACCATCTACACTAATGATATAAAGAAAAAAAAAATTACGTGAGGCACTCGGGGACTGCCGCGGTAAAGCTATTGCATTGCATAGCATTTTGTATCAACTTATGCAATTATAATTTTATTTATTTATTTTAATAATAAATGCACTTTGTTCATTCATATTCAAAACACTTCATACACAAATTTTACAAGTACAGCTATTCACTGTTGTACATAAATACATATACACCTATATACTTTCTCATAAGCAGCTTATGTATTCGTCCGATTTCGGAGCAGCTCGTCTCGATTCGTGCGAGTTTCGTAGAGTCGTACAATACGTCTAATCGCACACAACGCCGTGTCGACTGTCGAAGACTGCCGAACTGAAACGACGTTAGACGATGCACGGCCTTCAAGCCACACCTCCTTGCCCGTCGGAGTGGGGGGTGTTAGGTTTTTTTCGTTACGGAATTTCTTGATTCGGTCGCCGCGCTCAGAGCCCGCGATAAAAGCTATGCAATAGCTTAAAAATATATAAGTACTAGCTCATATAAATCTTAGAGAAAAGGTCTAATTTCATTGCCATGTTGGCCCAACGTACAAACATTTGTACCAATACGCCAACATCGCGTGCTTAGAAATGCAAATGGCCGCTACATGTACTAAATAAATGATACATTTGGATTTAAACAAAGGTTAGGTTAGAAAGGACGCCTTGTACATTGTAAAAATACTTGAGCATATATTTTGACGTGACAACGTCTTATAAATTGGTTTGCCGGGTGACACTTCAAGAAACTGCGTTACGCTCCGCTCACGTCACGTTAGGTTTTAAATTGTTACTATTATTTCATCCTTCTTCCTACTATACGAATGAATATTCACATTAAAATTATTTTACCACTCAAAGTCGTTGTCACGTAAAACTTTTTTTTAATAATATGCATTCTGATGTGCATACGTATTTGAATACTTAGGCTTTATGACGTGGTACCCTTGCCACGAAATAGAAACAAAATAATTACGCGCGAATACGGAAATTGAGTTTTGTTTTTTATAAATGTCAAACGCCATTTTTTCAAAACGTCAAAGAGTTAAGAAGATAGCAAACAAACACCGTGCCGAAGTCTGCCGAACTTAAACGACGTTAGACGATGTGTTAGGTTTTTTTCGTTACGGAATTTCTTGATTCGGTCGCCGCGCTCAGAGCCCGCGATAAAAGCTATGCAATAGCTTAAAAACAAAAAATTACGTGAGGCACTCGGGGACTGCCGCGGTAAAGCTATTGCATTGCATAGCATTTTGTATCAACTTATGCAATTATAATTTTATTTATTTATTTTAATAATAAATGCACTTTGTTCATTCATATTCAAAACACTTCTTACACAAATTTTACAAGTACAGCTATTCACTGTTGTACATAAATACATATACACCTATATACTTTCTCATAAACAGCTGCTTATGTATTCGTCCGATTTCGGAGCAGCTCGTCTCGATTCGTGCGAGTTTCATAGAGTACAATACGTCTAATCGCACACAACGCCGTGTCGAAGACTGCCGAACTGAAACGACGTTAGACGATGCACGGCCTTCAAGCCACACCTCCTTGCCCGTCGGAGTGGGGGGTGTTAGGTTTTTTTCGTTACGGAATTTCTTGATTCGGTCGCCGCGCTCAGAGCCCGCGATAAAAGCTATGCAATAGCTTAAAAATATTTGAGTTTTTGTTGGTTTGTACTGTATAGGCACTGAAACTACTGGTTTAGATAAAAAAGTTGTTTAGTGTTCGTTGGCACATTTTATCGTAGGAATATGACTTCAAACCAAATATTGTAAGTACGGGAAAGTTGTGACGCAGATAAAGATGGACGGATCAGCATGTTGCAATGAAATATAGGTATAAATAATGAAATACAATTGCATATTGACAGCCCGGTTGGCTTTGTGGTTAGTGACCCTGACTATCAAGCCGTGGGTCGTGGGTTCAAATCCCACCCAGGACAAACATATGTATGCATGAATATGTCTGTGTGTCCTGCGTCTGGATGTAAATATCTATATAAGTATGTATTTAAAAGTAGTGTATGTAGTATATCAGCTATCTGGTTACCATAACACAAGCTCACTTTGATGCTAAATTTGGAATCAGATTGGCCGTGTGTGAAAAATGTCCCAGGATGTCCCAGGATATAGTGACGTCATAATCACATTATATCTACAAAGATTTAACTTTAATTTTAATATGTCTTTATATTTTACATTCTACACAAAAAAATCTACATGAAAATTTTACACAATCGTAAAATTTTACGTGTGGAATGCTAAGCTCTGCGTTAAAAAGTTATAATTTCAGCTTAAAGAGCAGTCATTACACAGGGCAGTTTACTGAAGCGGTACCTTCGGTGGTAATTTTGAGATAACGGTCGCTTAGCTAAAGGCACAGTTTACATAGATCCAGGCTATTAAGTGAAGCGAAATGAACGATTCACTGTGAATTTTGTACCATAGTAATAGAAAAGCGATTTTTTGTAAGACAAAGGTTCCAGTTTTAGTATTTAGGTACTTGGACTAGTTGTTTCTGTATTAAAATTAGCATTTATTTGATGTTTTCTATGGACTACACAAATCACACTAATTAATAGAAAAATAATTAATTGACTCTGATGTTGTTTATTTCACACGTATTTTTCAATGACAATAAGAGAATTATGATTAAATTATTAAGACCATATTATTACGTTCTTACTTCATTAACAAATTTAATTTTAGTACAGTCTTCTAACAAATGATAAAATGATATCTTTTGATCTTTTATTCACTACAAAATTATTTACTAAGTATACCCCTCCCTTGCTATATTTTACTTGCCTTATAATTAAGCCGCTCGCTACAGCCCGTTCATCCCTTAACAAAGTGACTTAAAGCAACTAAGTAAGGGTAGGTACTCAAAGAAATCGTAAACCCAATTTTATTGACAATTCTTTTCCACTGATACGGAAGAAAGCCCTTTTTCCAGCTTACCCTTATTGTATTTTACACAATTGAAACATCCTGTGAATTCCTTGAAAAGTATTTAGGCTTTTGTCCTATGTATTGAGTAAATTCATGGAAAATATAAGAAGAAACAACGTTGTTTTGGAGTTTTTAGAAAACATGTTAACTAAGTACATTTGTATTGATTTTTACTTTCCTGTGATAACGGAAGTCTTTGTCACACGACAACACAATTTAAATTTACATCGTTGCTTATATAATGTTGTTTTTACGTAAAACGACCTCAAAAATAGGTACAATAGACATATTGCCACCCACAGAACGCTTTCACTACTTTATATTGAAGGTCATCGATCACGCGTGTATGCTCAAATTAAAACCTCAACGTTAATAAAAACTATTCGGAACAGTGAATTGAAGAATACCTTAAATGTATCTATGTGGTGATGACATGATAAATAAGATATAGATAAAAACGTATAAAAGAGATACTATTGTATGCTTAACTGCAAGATTATGTAAGCTACTTTAATTCTCCGCTAGAATTGATAATTTCGGATTTTGTCAGGAATTCCGATTCCACGTGCCCATGTGAAATCTGTAGCTTCGATAAGATTTATGCAATAATATTTAGAATTTACTCGATTCTGCCTCGCTATTTTACCCGTACCTATATTTCCCGTTGCTGAATACGAGGCCTAAATATATACTATATTACTTCCTAATAATACAGCCTTTTATTCGTGAAGGAAATATTCGGTCCAGTAGTATCGGAGCCTATTTGTCACAAACAAATAAATAAAAGTAAAATTATTCCTCTTTATAATATTGCTTGCTGTAGACAAATTGTATTACGACTGAGAGTTTTCATTTCTTATTCCCTGTCCGTGTGCCATGTCCTGTCAGCCGATCAGGACCAGTCTTGGCTTTTAGATCTGATAAGATTAAAAGCCCCGCAAGATCCCTCAAGCAATTTGAACTCCCGGTTAAATGCAAACTATTCAATTAATTATAATTGAATAGTTTGCATTTAACCTACAGTTATTTTATGAGGATGAACCTATTCAATTGTCGATACCAATTGAATTTATTTAACTGAAACGAAAATTTCTATTATTTTACAAATATTATGAAAACCCTTCCGCCATTATTATTTCACCCTTAAATACCATAATCAAAGGCAACTAAACTTCAAAGATGACATAGATTCAGACAGACGGCACCCTTTGCCCGGTTTTTGCCAATTAATTTTCCGTCAACACTTAATACCGTCGAGAATAACGAAGAGGTGATATCGACAAAGACAAATGAAACTTCGATGGATGTTAAAACTTGTAATGGAAGTGGTTGCCTTAATTGAGTTGGTGTTGTATTTGTAAGTGGTCAAAGAAGTAGGAGCCACGCGACAAACACTCGCATGAAATTAGGTCAAGAATAACTATGTTCCAGGCGTCCCCTTTACAATTTTTCTTTTTTGTCAAGCCGACGCCTAAACGTAAGAAGATTTTTTTGCATTCTATCAACAATTTTTTAAATACTTGACTGAACATTCCAACCGCGATACTTCAGCTGTTTACCGTCGAGGAATTTCGTCATATCTTCATGTTCAGATCGTGTTAGAATTTTTCATAGGAATATTTTTGGTATAATTTTATTTCAAAAATTAAAATTTAGTCGGTTAAAAATGCGAATATATTGGCATTTTTATACTAGTAAATTACGCCAGAAACTGCTTCGTAGAGGAAAACTCAAAATAGAAATTGAATATGCTTAACATAATTTAAAATTTTGATTGAAAGTACCTACCTATCTATTCAGTAGAATTTGATTGTGATTTTCGTAACAATTTAATCGCGATTATGAATAGGTGAAAATTATTACATGAATAGCTAAATTATACACGCATAGATGATCATTAAATTGAGAAGTTATTATGGTAGCTGAGACTTAATTACTTTTAGTTTCAAATAATAATTTCATAAAGTATTAGCGACTTATTTGTGATTATTTAAAACACTTTGTATTTTATCTTATAATGTTTCATTTAGTAGTAGTTACTTTGTGGCTATATAAAAAAAATTACTATCGAAACACGAAAGAAAAGAAACCTCCATAAAGGAGCTTTTATTTTATTGCAAAAATTTTATTGGAATTTGAAATCCGATTTGAACATAGAAAATCGTTTAGTAGATGATCTAGCGAGTTTGGTGTACGATCAAAGAGGGACTGCGGTACCACGGTGTACCGCAGTACCTCCAGGAGGTCATCGCCGACTACTTCGTCGGTCGGGATGTTGTGTTCCCGAGAGGGGAGGGCAACAGCGGCCCTGGGAGGAGGGAGATGACGTGCGGTGTTCCGCAGGGGTCGGTCCTCGGACCGCACCTGTGGAACATCGGCTACGATTGGGTGCTGCGCGGGGCAATGTTGCGAGGGGTCAGTCTGGTGTGTTATGCAGACGACACCCTCGTGACGGCCCGCGGCAGCACCTATCGTGAAGCCTCCCTCCTCGCCACGGCTGCTGTGGCGCAGGTGGTGGGGAGGATCCGTGCCCTGGGGCTCGAGGTGGCCCTCAGTAAGTCGGAGGCCCTGGTGTTCCATGGGCCCCAACGCGGGCCACCGCCGGGAGCCGCCATAGTGGTGGGCGGAACCTCCATCGCCGTCGGGTCCTCGATGAAATATCTTGGACTCGTTCTCGACGGCCGATGGAGGTTCGAGGAGCACTTCCGGCGGTTGGCACCGCGACTGATGGCCACCGCCGGGGCTCTGGGACGGATTCTCCCCAACGTGGGGGGCCCAGGGAGGGCCTGCCGGCGCCTATACACCGGTGTGATACGCTCCATGGCGCTCTACGGAGCGCCGATATGGGCCGGGGCCCTGAGCGCCCGAAACCAGGCTGCGCTGCGACGTCCGCAGCGCGCCATGGCGCTCAGGGTGGTCCGAGCGTATCGCACCGTGTCGTGCGCCGGCGCGTGTGTGCTCGCCGGTACGCCGCCGTGGAACCTCGAAGCCGAGGTACTCGCCGCGGTGTACTGGCGAGCGAAGGAGGCCGGGGGCCGTCCACATCCGCGGGAGATCGCGAGCTGGAGGGAGGACGCTCGCAGCGTTCTCCTCCGGAAGTGGACGGCCCGGCTCGAGAACCCGGCTACGAGCCGGGATGTGGTGGACGCCGTTCGACCACTCCTGAAGGAGTGGCTCGAACGGGAGCACGGGGCTCTCACCTTCCACCTGACACAGGTGATCACCGGGCACGGTTGCTTCGGGCGATACCTGTGCCGGGTGGCGGGCAGAGAGCCCACGGAGACGTGCCACCACTGCGGGGCCGGCGTCTCGGACACGGCGGTACATACGCGCGAGGAGTGCCCCGCTTGGGCGACTCCTCGCACCGCCTTGTCCGCGACGGTCGGCGCAGACCTCTCGCTGCCGGCCCTCATCAGGGCCATGGTGGGCAGCGAGGAGGCCTGGGAGGCGGCCGCAACCTTCTGCGGCCAAGTCATGTCGCAGAAGGAGGCGGCGGAGCGGGTGAGAGAGGACGACGTCAACTCTCTCCCACTTCGCCGCCGCAGGCGCGGTAGGCGGCGACAGGCCTTCGCGGGCCGGTTGCCGCCGTAACGCCGGGGACCGGGGCGGCGGATCGGGGGATCCGCCGCCCACGCCAACGGTCCCATGCCGGAGATGCCCATTTGTTCCATGGGCATCTCCGGTGAAGTTGAGAGGGGGGCGGGACTCGCATGCGTTTTCGCATCGTGAGTCCCGCCCCCCCGAGACGGGCTCGGCCTCCAGCAGTATTTTTGGGAGGCCGAGCAGCGCCGGCGGGGCATGCGGTTGTAAGGCTTACGCGTGTCCCGCAGCCCCGCCACACGGCGCCGAGGCGTCAATGGAACCCCAGGGGTTTAGTGGGTAGGCACCGGCACCTTCTGTGCCGGTGAGTCGCCACATAACCCGGCGGCTCCCCCCGGAGCTGCCGGGTATCCTATGAGGATTCCCCTGGGAAATCAAAAAAAAAAAAAAAAAAAAAAAAGGTACAAAAGTTTAACTTTAGCATGAATTTTTTAATCTCATTATTTTAGCATATCTACTACCGAACTTGGCTTGCAGTGAATTACCAACATGAGACTTATAAAAGTAGATAACGCTATTACCTTACTTAAGACTTGGCAAAGTATACCTAAATACCTACCCAAGCCTTGGTGTGGGCCTTGGTGGGCTAGCCAAAACTTTCAGTTCAACTATGCCTTTACGACAAGAAGTATGTTCACTTCTATATTAACTTTTCTAAATACGCTACCTAACCATGTATAAAAAATCCGAGTAGTAAACCTCCTCCTTTATGAAGTGACATTAATAGCAAATTGAACTGTCAAGGTTTCCTTGCATTATTATGAATGAACAAGCAGATTAAATGGATTTGTTACAAATTGTTCCGTAGAACGAATAAAGAAGTAAGGAGACATTTTATAGATACGGACGTGCTTGCTGATATTTGATTTGTAAAGGGGTAAAGATGGTACGCTTTGAAGGCGTCAGATCGTGCTGTGAAGAAGAGTCGTGAGAATTTTTCATATGAGTCGATAGAAGGATGAAGCAAGGTATGGTATTGTCCGGGAACATAATATCAGCAGCATTTGGATATGGATTTAAAGAGGCTCTAGCTAGGTGATAGTGTGCGACATGCTCGCTGTAGGACTTTGCTATATTGCATTTATGAGAGTTAGAGGAAGAGTTTTTTAACCTTTTTAATTCACTTTCTTTATAGTAGTTTATTTATACTTAAACATTGTACAGTTTTATGAAACGGTATCGCTATGTTCATTTTTGTAATGAAGAACGGCCAATCTGATTCCAAACTAAGCAGAGATTGTACTGTCATAACCAGATAGCTGATATACATTTAAATACATATTTATGTAGGTATATACATTCAGATGGAGAATAAACAGACAGTCATGCATACAGCCTTGAATGCCAGTTAGTGAAACTACAATTCCATCCTGCAAAATAATGTCGTTTTATTCAATAAAAAAAATGGTACTAATAAAGCAAGTGCAATATATATATGAAACTCGCAGACACCAGGAAACTTCGTCCATAAATCTCCGTTGAACTCAGATTTTCCAAAGTAACGGGCCAAATTTTCGACGCAAAATCGGAAACAATTTGCGAATAACAACAAACCTCATAATTTTAACCCTCACCTTTGCTACCATTGGTCTGAACTCAGGATCACGAGGGGTATCAACACAGAACCATTTTGTATTTTGTGGGAAGCGATCGACGCTTTATTGTTTGCTATAATTTATTGAGTTACCGTATTATTTTACCTAACGACCTCTTGTTCTATTGCTAAGCCTCTGTAGCTTGCCTGTAGTAATAGGTACCTATAGTGTGATGTAACAGTGACTATGAAAATCATTTTTGACATATCGGTTGTAGTTTGGAACCAGATAGGCCGTATGTGAATAAATGACCCAGTATAAACGAGTTTATATTTATTTATTCTCCAAGATCATGATGTTTTATTTATATATCTATATTTCTTGCAGCGTTAGTCAATCCATGACCTGATTTCGTTCACGATTCAGTGATTATATCCTTCTAATCGCAGGAATTATTATGGTCGGTTTCTCGAATTTAATGATCGATTACTAATTGTAACCTAACCAGTTTACGATTTCCTACAAAAGGTCATTGACTTAGACCAATTAGATTGTGGTTAACCGTGAACATATATATAAACATCTGTTTGATAGTTCCATTACATTTAATTAGGGATTAAATTCATAGCGGCTATAAAAACATATTTTTTCACTACATTATTGCCTTCGACATTCATACAATTTATATGGTTCTGAAGTATTTTTTTCTTTAACAAAAATCTGGCTTCAAAAGGGTACACCCCCAACCTTTTAAAAATATGCCCTTTGTAAAATTTTTGGACTTCGAAATCTGCGAATACAGAGATTATTATGGTACGACTGAAGACCACCTCTCCATTTAATTGTATTATATGGTTCAGTACAGGTAGATTCAATTAATCCACTGAAAATATGAAACACCATAAGCTTTCTGTGCTTTTAATTCACGAATGAAAGATTCATTGTTCGATGACAGTAAACCAACATGATGTGCTGTCATCGAGAAACGAATCCCTCCAGCATGCTTGTGTTCGTCTAATTTCCATAATATTATTTATTTAGCTATAATTAGTTTAATGGTGGTTAGATAAAATTAAATAAAGTAAAAAATGAGTGCATCTCGCCATCGAACTTCACAGCTTGGCGAGTAATTAATGTAAAACGTATTTTTCTCACTGAATAGCTTCTGTTCATAGTTTACGGGTTATAGAATAGCGTTTTCCGAACCAAAATTTCCAAGAATTATTCGCATAACTGTGAAGTAACATGCATTTCAGAATGCTTCCATTTATTGCTTACGAATCTATATTCGACAGACTATTATAATTCGTTAAAGTCCGTAATAGAGTTAAAAAGTACTTGATACAAGTGTAACTTTTATTGGTCATTCCAGACTCTTGTAGTGGAGCTTACAAGAAAAAACGATGAAAATATTTTTGAATTGAATACTTTTTTAAGGTCCATGTCTATTATACAAACATTTATTTTTAAATAGTTTACAGTATAGCACAAGGGCTTAATTAAGATCTTATGGCCCGTGTGTTAATAAAATATGTTCATTATTATATCAATGTTACTGCGATAATATTTTGTGAAAAACAAAGTAATTGTTCCTCTAACTTAAGATTAACATTGGCAAGAATAATCTTCCTCTTGCTTCATTATCGGTTTCACACAATTCCCATAACATCAGACCATACCAAAAACCAATTACTATGAATCATATAATACCCTGTAATACTAACTTTTATGACAAGGCTAATGAAAAAACTTTTCCGAGCTAAGAAATTCCGAAGTGATCTTGACTGTATCGCAAAGTTAGAGCCTTAAGAAATCATTTGACCTTTTTCAAGTGCTGGCGTCGAAGATTGGCCTCAGCTATATTATTCTAAATTCAAACTTGAGTCGACACTGGAATTACTCGAGCAAATTTTCTATCTCCCTCGTGACTACCGCAGTCTGATGAGAGGAACTCTATCCGCGTGTTGCCCTGACAGAAGACTTAATTGATTTTTAGTTTTAGAATAGCACAGCTGTTCGCAATCCTAGTTTAGTTTTTTATAGAGTTTCCACTTTACCATAGATTTAAAGATTATAAAGCTTATAAAAATGTTCGCCTCGTTCCGACAAAAGTAGTAAGAGTACCCAATACAGGCTTATATCCGGCACAATTTTTTTTAACAAATACAAATATAACAAACGTTGTACTCGACCTAGGTGATGTGACTCGATACAAAAATAACGTCTGACATTAAATAAATTGACTTATAACTATGTGTTTTGCTGTGCCCGGCAGGGTCCACTATGTTAATTAGATATAACTTACCGCCTAGGATTTAATTTTGATTAAAATATTTTGGAATTCTGTTGGCGTATTGAAAGCGGTGGTTACCAGGATATTAAGTGCCATATAAAAACGAGTTTTGCTTGTGCTTCCAAATGGAGACAAGTTTTATTAATAAAAAGCTTCCGTCACGCTGTTTCACCCGCGTTCCCGGAATAAATGGTAATCCTATGTCATTTTCCAAGAATCTGTACCAAATTCAGACACAGATCTACTTTTGAATATACAATATAAAAATAGGAAATATTTTAGACGCGAAAGATTGTGAGATTTAAGGTTTTTTAGTCGTTCACGCTACAACAACTACGAAGATTAAGGAAACTGAGTGCATCAATAAAATATAGGTATCCTGGATTAAATCATAGATAATATTCCGGGTAATCTAATATCCTTAAGAAAAGCAAGGAGCTAAGTTAGCTAAGTTATTAAATTTTATAGTGTTTGAAATAAAAATATTTATCCAGTAAAAGGTTATTAGTAAATTATGAATAGCATTAAGCTCAAGAGTGAATTTTGTTTTTATATCACTTCATATCAGATTATTGGCATTTATGTCAAGGTTAATATTCAATTTCAGACACTGTTCAGTTCCCAGTATCCAACTGCGCAATTGGAAAATATTTTATGTAAAGTTTTAAAAATTAAATTGGAATAAAATTATTGTCAATGAATTTCCAGCATTCACAAAGGATGGGAAATTGATTTTATTATGAAACAATGCCTTTTGTCATTCACGGACATACTAATATTAATATATAAATGCGGAAGTTTGTATGTCTCTTTTACTCAAAAGTTACTGATTGGATTTTAATGTAATATGGAACACAGTTCAGAAGATAGGCTTCTTTTTATCCCGGGAACAAAGAAGATGCTCCGGGAACGGTGAAAACGCGGGGAGCCACTAGTGAATTATAAATATGCTAACAACCATTAAAAGAAAATTATAGTGATAAATAAGCATGATTTTAATATAATTTCAAAATTGTATTCATTTCAAAAATCTGTAAAATTCAACGCGAACTCTCGAATCGAAAAATGTTTGCGATGTATTTAATTGCGATATAAGGCACTCTTGTTATAAAATCTTTCGTACCATGATTCCTTGTAAAATCAAAATCAATCAAAATCAATATATTTTTATTCAAATAGGCCCTTACAAGCTCTTATCAATAGTCATTATTAATATGTATGCTCGGTTCTGAAAAAAAACCAACCCTTATAAGGAGACATATGTATTTGTCTATTACACCCATTAATTTCAGAATATGTTAGGTAAAAAATAGATAAACGAACAAAACTGTTCATGTACTCAAATAATTGTCCTGCGTGGGAAACGAACGCACTAAGTACCTTGAATAAGGGTCAGTAACAACAATATCCCTTTGTTAGAAATAAGCAAAATATTCATCAAAATTTTATACCTTACTTACCTAAGTAAAGGTTAGCCCATCATATTCGTCTAGGAAAATCCATTTATTTTTATCGTCAATTATTCATGAAGCAAGTTTGTAGAAACTTCATCCATTATTATCAGTTCCCGGTATAACAGACGGCCGAACCTTTTGATCATTATGTTCAGCGACCATTTTAATTGGAAACCTCCTTTACGAGGAACTAACTACGACTCGGAGGAATGCGTAGGTCGCAGGACAGATCTTTACTAAATTGTTGAAGAAACTCTTTGGAGTATAAAATCTATTAAAACTAGAGAGCACTTGGTCTGAACAGCTTTTTTCGTCCGCAT
Source organism: Thyatira batis (assembly GCA_905147785.2). Classification (NCBI taxonomy): domain Eukaryota; kingdom Metazoa; phylum Arthropoda; class Insecta; order Lepidoptera; family Drepanidae; genus Thyatira; species Thyatira batis. Next base: position 5,036,735 of record LR990507.1, read on the forward strand.
TGTCGTGGATAAAATATGGGGTTCGATGCTCAAAAAATGTATAGATATTATTTAAAGTAAAGGCTATTTTCTATCTTACACTGAGCGGAAGTGATAGCGACCAAATTAAACCATTTCTATATAAATGTACTAGTAGCTCCCCGTGGTTTTACCTGCGTACCCGGGAGATCTTTCATTTTCCCGGTTTAAAAAGTAGCCTGTCTCAGACTCTATACTATCTGTGTACCAAATTTCATTTAAATCGGTTCAGTAGTTTTAGCGTCAAAGCGAGACAGAGTTACTTTCGCATTTATAATATTAATTAGGATAAGTATGTTTTGCAATAAGTATATTGAAAAAGTTGGTTGCAGGAAGTAAAGCCAGCATTTGAATGTAAAGAAAATTACTTTGTACTGAAAATAAATCAAATTATACTTCCCGCGTGGAATTAGGAATAAGGAAAGTACCAACAGTGCTCTACCCACAGTGTTGAACTGTGGGTAGAGATTTAAAAGTCCATGTGATGTAATTAACTTTCCTTTAGATTCGTGCAAAGTATAAAACCATTACACGAAGTGCCATGAATGGAGAAGAAGTGAGAAGGTGATAATAAGCTTACAAATTTAACATATTATCAATTATTGTACCTACTGTAAAGTTGTAATCTATGCAATTAGTAGCTACTACATTATGTAAAGAGTGTAAATAGAGAAAATCACTACTTCTAGGTACCTACTAGGTAAGTATAGCTATATTTATTTTTATTTGTACGTCCACGTTAAAAATGCGGATTCAATTTTATTGAAATTTGTTCTTAGATTCATAACATAACTAACATTAACATAATTTATTTATCAATGTAGAAAGTTATTTCTAAGTACCGTCAACCTAAAAAATTACAAACATTTGTATGCCTAGAACAAGTAAATAAATTAACAGAGATAGTCGACCTAAGAACCAAAAGGGCTAACACATAATGTACTGAAATTATTTGGTATTAAATATATTTTATTTCTTCAAAACAAATTACCTAACAATTTGTAACAATAACCATCGATCTTCACAAACTCATTAAATCTAATTTGTTATACAAATAGAGAACAATCTAGGTATACGCTAATAGATAATGCTAAATAGTTTGGTTGAAGGCGTTAATATCTGGAAATTAGATAGCCCATTTATTGAGGAAAGCTATAGGGTACATATCATCACGCTACGACGAATAGGAGCGGAGTATCAATAAAAAATGTTGCAAAAACGGGCAAGTGACCGAAACAAAGTTGCTTGGGTCTTTTTATTTTATTTTTATTTTATTGAAAACTTAGAAGAACACAAACAGTAGTGTTCAATATAAAGTTATGGTATTACATATTAAAAATGATAGTACATACCAATAGCGTGTCCTACAGATAAGGTCTTAAGACATAGGTATAGGTACGTACCTTTATTCAAAGTCTACTTCTAGTTTTGTATTTAAGGTAGACATCACATCGGCAATCTCCCTGGTATTGCGGATGTCATAGGCGGCAGTCACTACTTACCATCATGTGGCCCGCCTGTATGTCAACCTACTAACATAAAAAAATATGAAATTAAAAAAAATGTCTTGGGTCATTTTTACACCTGGCAAATTTGAATCTTTTTGTCAGAAGGTCTGTATAGTAACCACGTAGCTGTTAATATATTATAGTTGTACTTAAATTAATTATGTAGATATCATTCGAACCGACGACCAGCTGCTTGAAAGTCAAGGTCACAAATCACAAATCGATGGTCAACGGGTGAAAATACCGTAGAAATCACTAAAACCCTTTTGAATGCTGAAAATAATAACTCCTGTTACAAAATGGAGCGCCTGTCTAAAGACTGTTCGATCAATTTAGCATGAAATTGAATTGTAGCGTTCTCTGCGCCCATTAGGCGGCTGGTCTGTGACTTGTCTGCAATAAAATAAGGGCTTAAAAATGCGGAATATTAGATTATTTTATATTTTGTTTGTTTGTTACGAATATGATTTGAAACTACTAAGCATACCTACATAATTACATAGAGTATTACCCTTCACGACGACATATAGAAGCAAAATACTTTGAAGCCTGTATGTATAGAAAAAACAAAGTCATGTTTCTGTTTGTTTGTCATAGGTACTCAGCTGTCACGTTTTAAAACACAGGGTAAAGTCAAATTCCTTGACATAGCTCTGGCTCTATAGGCTCCAAGAGCGTGTACATAATTTTACTGAAGACAACTGCATAATTAAGTAATGTATCACCTGTGACGAGCGGCCATGATGTATTTATGTAGGTACTTTAAAATTTACTAGTCTTTTCCAGCAGCTTCGCTTGGGTACAAATGCGATTATTAGTAAGTTTAAGCAGAGGCGGTAATGTAAGCATATAATACTCGTAAATATAGGATAACCCTTTTGGAAGAAAATTTACAAATTAGAATGAAAACCGTATCAAAATCTGTTGAGCACATTATTTATATAGATAAACCTGCTTCCGCGCCGCGGGAAACCGATTTTCCCGGGGATCTTTAAGTTTCCCAAGATAAAGAGTATCCTTTCCCAAGCTCTAGTCTATCTTTGTACCAAATTTCATCGAAATCGGTGTATAGGTGTGAAACCATAACTGACAGGCAGACAGACAGAGTTACTTTCGCATTTATAATATTAGTAGGGATTAAGTAGCAACCCTACCGAATCTGAGCACGAAGCGAGCTGAGAAATCATGAGTGATAAGCTTAACATGATCTGACTAACTAAATTCATTTATTGCTTCATTCGCAAATAATGTAAAATTATATAAAAGAAGAAAAGTGTTTTTCCAATTATAACAGACAATTAACACAAACTTCTAATTTTGTACCTACTTTGAAAGTATCTTTCTGACGTCCCAACGTAAGTCCGCTTGAAGATTTAATTTTCAACGAGAGACCGTACTGACTGTACCTTAACTTGGTAACAATAGCTCAATTTCAAATTCACAAGTCTACAACTTGTATAATCCCTTCAAGAAATTATAATATCTCTTAAGAGAACTTTATTAACGTGATTCCAGAGCTCACAAATTTTCTCATCACAGCGCTACTAAGTAAGGCGTTACAGAAGTTTAAGCTTTCGACTTACTTCTTCGCGTTCTATTTGTTTGTTAACGTGTGCTTTCCAAAATTAAATCATATGTATTATTAATACCTACCTACAGTCGTATATGTAGGTATTAAAACATCTTATATATAAAATTCTCGTGTCACAATGTTAGTTACCATAGCTCCGAAACGGTTTGACCGATTTTTATGTAATTTTATATGCATATTTAGTAGGTCTAAGAATTGACTACTATCTATTTTTGATTCCACTGTGATCACGGGAACGGGAACTACGCGGGTGATCCGCGGGGCGGCAGCTAGGGCGGAGGCGGCACGGACAGACCGAACAATGGCTTTTTACAATTTCTTAACGGATTACTGAAAACCGTAATGTATCATCGATGTTTTTAAAATGCTTACAACCTGAACTATAAAGTAAATAAAGAAATTGAATAACAACCATATAATAAAAAATATAGTAAAATAGACCTTTTAGCACACAAAATAAGGTCTATTAAAATATGTCTTTCTGGACGTTCATAAGAAATCATGATTAATATATATAACGGGACGTTTCGATCAAGTTGCATTGATTGTGGTTACGAGGTTAGTTAGTCAAAATTCTTACTAATATTATAAATGCGAAAGTAACTGTCTGTCTCGATTTCACGCTAAAACGTCAGAACCGATTTAAATGGAATTTGGTACATAGATAGTCTAGAGCCTGAGGACGGACATAGGCTACTTTTTATTCCGGGAAAATTGAAGATCCCCGGGAACACGGGTGAAATCGCGGGGAGCCGCTAGTAATTTATATTTTGGTAATAGTCCACGGGCGAATTGTCCCGTTATATATACCAATCATGAATTTAGTTCGAAAATTTTAAAAAAAACACGATCATAAGAATGTCTAGCTAGAACTATACAGCGAATAGTTATACATACTGCAGCAAAAACGCGCATCACCGCCATGACGTACCTAGTAAAATGCGGAATTTACGCTCGACTTCCTAAAGCGCGTGTGAGCGTGTGCACTGAAGGGACACTGATGCGCCCGCGGCTTTGATATTCAGAATCGATTTAAATTTATACTACCATAAATGTGAAACGAAAGGTTTCACATGTTTGATGCTATTATTACGGATGAATTGGTTAGTAGTCAATGGGCACATTATGGTTGGTTAAATTTCGATCCGTTTTCTGTGAAAATGATGCCAGTACGCTGGCAAGACAACTTAATTATAGTTTACAATGATTTCAGTCGAACATATAGGTAGTTAAGATTTCATTCTCAGGATATAGATTATTGCAACATTCGGAATACCTACTCATCGACCCCTATACATACCAAATTTACTTTCTGTTTGGAAAAACCGCACATTTTCTTATACAACACTTTTACACGAATAAAATGATGGCTGGATTTTAGCCATTCATTTAACCTTTGAACTACCCACGCCAAATAGGCTTTTGCTTATAAAATATTTATTTAAAGTTAATTAAAAATAAAACCAACTGGTAAGTAATTTTAATAATGATGTCTTAATAATAAAAATTGCTCATAATTAACAAAGGAAAATCTTATTTAGCTGCGCAATTAGACGAGATGTTCACTCTGAAAGGAACGGACTCAAGGTCTGTTGTGACTTGTGACAGAACATTATCTACATCTACACTAATATTATAAAGAGGAAAGATTTGTATTTTTGTATGTAACGAATAAACTCAAAAAGTACTGGACCGATTTTAATAATTCAATTTTCATTAGAAAGCTACATTATCACTGAGTAACATAGGCTATTTTTTATCCCTGTATTCCCACGGGAACAGAAACTACGCGGGTAAAACCGCGCTAGGCAGCTAGTGTAGGTATATAGCTAAAAAGAGACACAGATTGTGGCCTGTGGGATAAAAAGAGACACCCAAAACGTCAAAATAAAAAGTGGGACAACGCTTTGACGTTGACGCATCTTGAAAACATCCCTAAGACTGGGGCTAGTTACCACCAAGTGAAACACTTATTTGTCGACCTATGTACCTACCGACTTGACAAAAATAATTATTTATTGGAACGTAGTTCCTTATCGCGCGTTGTGAAAGGGGGCTAGACGGAAAAAATTCTTACGAAAAGTTGTCACGACACTTTTCCGAGCGGGGCCGAGCGTGGCCGAGCTTTGCCGAGCGGAGCATTGCCAAGGCGCGGCCTACGGCGCGCGCATTATAGTACCTATTACTTGATGTGTGTACAAAAATTATTATTACAACAAAAAAAAAATAATTAACATTTCCTTCACTCTAACATTATGCATGTCATCATCATCATATTCCTTGCCTTATCCTATTTAGGGTCGGCTTTGTGCGTCATGTCCCTCCATTTAATTCAGTCTCCAGTCAAATCCATATTCACTCCACATTCTCCCATATCATCTTTTACACAATCATACCATTCTTTCTTTGGCCTTCTCCTTTTGCACCTGCCTTCTGGTCTTAGGTGCAGTACCTTTTAGGTAACGTGGCTTTTTTCTCTTTTCATAACGTGGCCGAACCACGAAAGCCGAAGACTTTTAATTTAATTCCGTAATTGGGCCACTTTCATACTTCCTCTAATATACTCATTCCTTATTATATTATTATTTATAAGCTTATCTATGAGTCGACATTTTCATACAATTCATATTGCATGATTGCCTTAATCTCAGCGTTATATAACTTCAAAACGAAATGGTGAGGTTTTTCTACTGAATTCTACAATATGAATAAAGCGCATAATAGTGGGATGTCACGGAGCCATGGAGGTTGTTCCACCTGTAATAACCAGTTATACCTATTGCTATTTGACACACTGTCATTTAAAAATGGATTTCACTAGGCTCCCCGTGGTTTCACACCCGTTCTCCCAGGATAAAAAGTAGCTTGCCTTTCTCAGGCTTTACAATATCTGTATACCAAATTTAATTTAAATCAAATTAGTAGTTTTAGCGTGAAAGCGAGACAGACAGACAGAGTTACTATTGCATTTATAATATTAGTTAGGATAACAGTAACTTGTTATTAAACTAAGCTTTTTAAACTAACCTATTTGCTATTTCAGAATATATTGTCCAAATCCGTAAAGCTGTTCGGATCAACATCCGTCCAAAATTTCGCATTATTAATATCACTACAGTAAGAATACTGGATGAAGTAATCATAAAAGCTGACTGTGAGTATTAATGGACCTTTTGATCAAATTATTTTTTTTGTATGTATGTGGAAGGACAGACCGAAAATTACCTATGCAAATTCATTTATTGCAAGTAGCAATATGACCCATAGATTTTACAAAGAGAATAAGCCGCGGGCAGTCGCTAGTAATATTACCTACCTACTAATATTATAAATACCAATGTCAGTTTGTTTGTTACGCTTTCATGGCTCAAGTAAATAACCAATTTTGAAACTTCTTTCACCAATGAAAAGCTAAAATTTTGTCCCCGTATTCTTAGAGAACGGAAACTATACGGGTGAAACTGCGGGCGGATGCTAGTATATTTACATGTGACTTCATGTTACACTGACCTCGTTCTTGTTCGGCCGTAGCTCTTGCAACTTTTACGTTCATCTATTCCAATGTGGACTTTCTCTCTCACTCTTTCTCTCTCTCTTTCTAACTCTTTTTATGATTCGGTCCAAGAAAATATTAGCTTTTGTTCTAACAAACTGTATGTGGTTTTATAATTAGATTGGGAATTGCTATGACTACATAATATAATACTTATTTTATCATCCCTTATAGGTTAGAGTGAAAACCGTGCCTATTTATATAATTCAACGGGGCCAAAACCACGGGCACAGCTAGTCTGTCTTTAAACTTTATGTTAATGTATTTTATGGTCTGCTATAAAATCTTGTAGTAAAATAACAATAGCACGACACAGCAATATTTATTTTAAATTTTCGGACCTAATAATAAATTAATATTTTATTGCTAAATGAGAAATATATATTTTCTCGATTCACCTAGTTATTTCCAAATAATAAACCATCTGATAGTAATAAGTAAGTAACGAAATTAATAGCTTTACGTTCACTCTAACATTAGAAGATTTATTCGAATTCTGTGGCGAATACTTGAATTGGTTCCGTTTTACATAATACACTACTTTGTTTTTACCTTTAAGAGTACAAAATTAATCCTTATGGAATCGAAGATAAGGTTGGATTTAGTTATTGGAACGATATATACTGTGGTATTGCCAAATTGTTTCTTGGATATCTTAATAGGAACTGTTTGGAATTACGTCAGCCAAATGAAGTGGAAGTTTTACTCCTCGATGGAATACAAAATAAGTGTTGTAAAGAGGTTTGATCAAGTCGTAGATTCGCTGTTAGGTATTTCTTACTAGGTTCACCTAGGGTTATGAGAAACTATTCATATTTGGAAGTTACTAGTGCTGCTTTTCGGCTATGTTCTCAGTTGCAACTGTGCTATACTCAAGAACATATACCAAACTAGTTGCTCCCAGCGGTTTCACCCGTGTACCCGTGAGATCTCCCATTTTCCCGGGATAAAAAGTATTCCATGTCCTTTCTCAGGCTCTAGACTACCAGTGTACCAAATTTTATTCAAATCGGGTTACTAGTTTTGGCGTGAAAGCGACAGAGAGACAGAGTTACTTTCGCATTCATAATATTAGTATAGTGCAACAATTGCTAAGAAGGCGTTTGATAAATAACTGAAAAAAATATATAGCCCAAATCGATAGATTAATCGACTTGATTCCACACACAATAATATAATTCATTTTTTTACGTCGCTGTATAAAACTATCGACCTGCAGACGGATGACACAATTGCGACTCTGGTCGAGGAGAAGAGCTTTCCAGCAACATTTTAATTAACACACGTGTGTTACATGGGAAATAGCACACGTTTCCAAGTGTTTGCTTTACTAATAGCCACATTAAGCGTTAAGTCTAGTAATGAATACCTAATTGTGCATTACATGAAATGCGACTGTGTTGAAACACAATAGGTGGTTGTGCTACATTGTGTCCAGAAATCGATCAGTTGAATTGTAGCTAGATACTATCTATTCCACAGTTGTAAAATGATGATTTAAGAGGAAGGCAATAGTTTGACTAGTGTGAGAATTTAACCCACAATTTTGACCTAAATATTATATACTAGCTACCTCCGCGCGGTTTTACCCATGAAGTTCCCGTTCCCGTGGGAATACAGGGATAAAATATAGCCTATGTTACTCGTAGATAATGTAGCTTTCGAATGGTGAAAGAATTATTAAAATCGGTCCAGTACTTTTTGAGTTTATTCGTTACATACAAAAATACAAATCTTTCCTCTTTATAATATTAGTATAGATAAAAACAATTTATGTAACTGCCTTTACTCAAAATATTTGATAAAAATAAGTTATAATATTTCCTGTCTCCTCATTAGATTACAATTTCTTCGTCGTAACATAATACAAAGTATATTTAACATCCAGTATCCGAAGTAAAGTAGAAATTATTATAAAGATTGGATGATTAGTTTATTTTCTGTCAATCTACAAAGATACTTTAGATCGCGATTAAGGTCACCAGATGAAAGAACACGGCGACCCTCAGGAAAATTCCAAAGCTCAGAAAAACTTTCCTCGTAATGTTATTGTTCGTGGGAACCTAATCTTTTGTAGTTACCAAGGAGGCTAATGTCGCCACTTTGCCTGAAAAATATATAAACTGTAGCAATATATGAAAAGAGAGAGGCATAGGTACTTAAAGCCTTTCTTTAGGCCGTACAATTTCTTTTTATTCCCGTACAAACAACCGGAATAAATGTGATTTATACACTAATTATTAATTATATATTAATTAATTATATAAGTGTCCACTAAATCATCAACTAATTCAGAGGTTTTGGAAAAAGACAAAGTAATGATTGGTAAATTTGACATATTTATTTACAAGATACATAAAACCAATACAACTAAAAACAGAAAATATAATATAAAACATAACAGTTCTGAATTGCAATTTACACATGTATCTATACAGGAAAATATAATTTAAAATAAGTACTATTGCGACAAATATGTACAAATAATATTAATAATGATGATACAAAAATAAAATATATAAACTTAAATTATTATAATGTATATTTTTATTACATTTCGTATATATTTCGGATAAATCAGCAGAATTAGTAACTCGTATTCTTCAATTCAAACATTATTTTCTTATAATTACAATATTCCTGCCCAGAGACTAGATATAGAAAAAGTACGCCACCACATTTCTGTCACTTTAGTAAGTAAATGTGATTTAAAGAGATGTGGTTTAAACCAAATAACATTCTATAACTATTTAATAGCGAGAGATTTATTTAAATGTGAACCAATTAGCACAATTATTACTTGAAAAGCCACTATATAGTAACATTTATCTGAATACTGCTTATGTAAATTTTAATATCCAAATGAAATCAAATAAATAAAAACTATGTTGTGAAATTACGAACAATAGCGATGATATTAACTCTTTAAACGTAGAGGATTCGGGTTTTTTAAATCCCATAACCAGTTTTATACTAAAGATATTAAAATGAAAACCTGAAAAGCCTAGAACGATACAATCTTATAGAAACCAAACGATGTATCGACTAATGTATATACCTAAAACACCATTATCGATAAACATAAAAATTCATAACGATACGAATCTTGATTACGTATATTACGCGAGCGTAATCGTTTTTACACCATAATTTCTGTGAGAAAATACTAAATAACTAAGGTGACATTATCAAATTCGAATCGCTGACTGGGGTGTAATAAATAATGAAAATTACACCCAAACGATGATTAGGCCCTTTGCTAATGAACGAAAGATCGAATTGGCCTTTTTTAGAGTTCCGTAGCTAGAATGAAAAGAAAAATGGAAAAGGTACATTTTCAATCACATTCCACACCAAAAGGGTTCAACGTACCGATGAAACCATTTCAGCCAAATTGCACAAGTCATGCTACGCCGCCTACTGTAGAATGCTTGTCGAGTTTGCCTTATATAATCACACTGCCCTCTGATTCCAAGTAATCACATTTCCTCATCCGGACGATATTTAGAAGATTGCATTAAGTATTTTGGCACATAATCATGTTATTATCTAAATCTCGTTAATTAACATGCTCATGAGATTAATACCTAGAAACTACTCATAAAATTAATTATCGTTATTCAGATGCTGGTTTCAGCAGAAGGAAAATACTTACATAAATATTATGGCTCTTTTACTCCTGACTCTTCTTCTTCTTCTTCCTGCCCGCCTAAGCAGGGTCGGCACAACATGTGTTTTTCTTCCATTCCTCTCTGTCAGCCGTCATTTCACTCATCACTCCCTTCTTACACATATCAGCTTTCACACAATCCATCCATACTTTCTTCGGTCTTCCTCTACTTTTACTCCTGACTATAATTCAATAATGTATTTTGGTATCTATAGGTACCCGATTAGATTAGACAACATATTTATTTTATCAAAACAACAACGAAAAAAAAAGTTTGGAAAACAAAAACAACATGCTATGACAATTACGCGGAATCCTATTTCTAAATTATTGTATAATCGTCGGTCCTTATAAATGTGCAAAGTCTCAAATTAATCCTACGTTTCAACGGGGTTCAAAACCACGTTTAAAGATTTCGTTATACGCATAAAGGCGAGGCTAATAAAGATGAGTTAAAATTAGACTACGTAGGTAGAGGAATATTTATAATATCAGTGAAAGACAAAGCTCTTATAATAATACTTTTATAGAGAGCTTGTCGCAGAATATCTGAGTAGAGTTAACAACGTATTATACGTCAGACATCCCCTGGGAAAGGAAATTTCCTTAGCCAACATGGACCACACACCGTGACATAAACTATTTGACAGACTTAGTTCAGGAGTTATTTTAATAAATAAATATTCTGTGACTTTTTCACACACGGCTAATCTGTTTCCAAACAAAACAGAGCTTGTGATAATGGTAACCTAATATACCACTTTGTAAATACATAATATAGATAATTACATCCAGACACAGAATAAATAGACATATTCATGCATACAAATGGTTTTTCTTAGGTGTGATTCGAGCCCACGAGTGGCGGCTTGAAAGTCAGGGTCACTTATCACAAAGCCAACCGGGCTATCTGTTATTATAATTACTTTGACTTACATAAGTATTTGACATAATATATGACACAAAATCAATGAATAAATATTATATGTAAACTATAAATCTCTTTAAATTATATAATAGTCTTCATAACGCTGATATGATTTTCTTAAAACATAGCTATGAATGTGCTTGATCACGTCAGCTGCAAAATAGTAGAAAACCGCATCAAATCGATCCATTCAATTGAGAGTTATGACGCAACGCCACAAACGTCACGTCAAAATTTTAACACCCTATTTTTGAGTCGGGGATCAAAAAGTCATCTCAAGCATTTAACAACTATCACCGTCCAACCGTCCCCAAACAAATCACATTTGCAATTCTTGTTCAGCAATATGCTGAAAATGGCCAAACTTCAATGTACCGGCAATATAAAATGTGCAATAGTGTGTACAACATCTTTGAACAGCAAAAAATGTGTGCTCGAAAACGTGGAAAGTCGTCGGAAATCTTCACAATCTCTCAAGCATATTGAATGTCATATGGGAATAAATAGAAAGTCGGTATGTATTACTTGTTTGTTGTGATAGTTAGATACATACGTTTGTAAGTCAGTTTTTATATTATACTAGCTGCCGCCCCGCGGTTTCGCCCGCATAGTTTCCGTTCCCGTGATCACTTAGGGGTATGAAAAATAGATAGTAGGATTCTCAGACCTACTGAATATGCATATTAAATTTCATAAAAATCGGTCAAGCCGTTTCGGAGAAGTATGGTAACTAACATTGTGACACGAGAATTTTACGAGTAGGGGAAGAGTGCTTAAGATGGCATAGTCAGATAAGATGACACACCTCTATATTTCGTTTAATATTCGGCCCAAAGGTGAATACGTGACGTTTTACAGAGTACCTATTGGTAGCGCTAGTGGTGAAGTGCAATTTGGCGGAGACTGACAGCGCGTTGCAAAATAGTTAACGTTTTTGTGATTATGTAGTGAGAAAAAAATATCCAAAGCTTTCGATTATGGTGGAAATTCATATAAGATGTGAATATTTTCGTTTGAACTAATATTAATTATAAACAGTGATTAATGCATGGCCTAAATATTAATAATAACGTGTTCTAACCTAAAAGATTTTGTGACGATGTTTGCATGAAACTTTTGTTTACTATTTGGTAAGATGACATACTAGACATCGGTATAAGATGACATAATATATGTCATCTTGCCTTTATTAGGCGGTTGTATGCCTATCTTTTTTTATTCGGCACTAACAAGATTTTCATCCAATTTCATCTACTGGTTAAGTGTGACATCATTGTATAATCTCTGTTTTTGCACTGCTGAGTGGGACCCAAAAAGAAAAAAAAAATATTGTTGGATAAGACGACATACCACATAAGGTCTGAGATGACATAGGTGTCATCTTTCCCTAGTCTTGTGTCATCTTACACACGTGGACCTAAGTGCATTTAATGATGTTTTTTTTAATTTATATTCAGTCGATTGCTCCAAAACTATAATACTTTTGTTAATAAGTGATTACTTGAATATATCGTAAGGTTTTGATCTCACTATGACTTTATTTATTTTGAATATTTGGTTTGAAACAAAAAGTATGTCATCTTAAGCACAATTCCCCTATATAAGATATACCTACTTACTTACCACCTTCGGTCATATTACTATTTGCTTCGATTTCTTTTAAATATAATTTTTATAACAAAAATATGAAATAAGTTCAACTTCTAAAAGCTCAAACGTGTTTATACTTCGCGTTTGGAATGTGTAAAATCCCTACGGTATTTATTCGCCTGTATAGTGTTCCTTACCTTTCAGCTCTTTACAACCATTCAAGGTTTTGCCCTTAATAGAAACTTTTTGATATACTTTGTGTATTTAGTTTAGACTTCAAAAATTTGTGCACTTCAATTTTTTATATGATGGAACAGTTATTTATAACTAGCGGGGGATTTTGAATTTTCCTGGGATAAAATGTGACCTATGTCCATTCTCAGGCTCTGTGTCTGTGTCCCAAATTTCATTTAAATTGGTTCAGTAGTTTCAGCGTGAAAGCCAGACAGACAGATAGATAGACAGAGTTACTTTCGCATATATAATATTAGTATAGGTATAAATATAGATTGAATTTAAAAAATGGATAGTACATTTATACCTATAAAATATAGTTTTGGAGAATAATAACTAAATTGCTAAGTGACACCACCTGTAGATCAATTTTCGAAAGCAAATTGATTTAAGCTTTGATTGATTCACGACTAACTGGATCCACACTACACCCACACCAGCAATAGCTATTATGCCAATGAAAATAGCAAGCTGGGGTAGTACCTCCACCTTACAGAAGACCGCAGCCAAATAACACTACATGTAGTGTTGTGTTCCTGAGGTGAGTAAGGTAGCCAGATCTCCATGAGGAGACCCTGTAGCGGCAGTGAGGGGACCAGGGATGGAGTAGCGTCGTCGAGGTGTGCAGAAGTGATGCCTGTTTGGCCCTTCGACGAGAAGTGCATTGCGCTTTGTCCCTTTCACTGCCTATACAGTTGCTCGCTTTTTTATAGGGTCGGCAACGCGTGAGTGACGCCTCTGGTGTTGCAAGCGTCCATAGGCTACGGTAACCGCTTCCCATCAGGTGGGACCGTATACCTGTTTGCCACCCTTGTGGTATAAAAAATAAAGAAAAAAAGCGGTTTTAGGGTTTTCGATATATTTTTTTTCACCAGCATAAACTAGATTTTTTCATGTCGCAAGGTAGATAATTGCTTTATCCACTGCTGACCCGACCGGTGAGGGCTAACACACACGACGGGCATTTCGTCAGCTGAACTTTAAGTAAACATTTAGTTCGTGAAACATATTTCATTATACATACCTAATATCTGCATGTACCTAGTAGATACAAATAAATGTGAGTGAGACAGAGATATTTATGTCTTTTTCTTCGGCAAAACGATTACATGGTGTAATTTACGAGCTGGCCGGTTTCCCTTTCAATTTACTACCGGTGAATTCGAAAACCAAATTTAACTTAAATACTTAACTGACAGTTGTGTATTTAAAAGTTAAATTTGTGGTATATCAGCTATCGCTATACTGTAAACGCTGCTTAGTTTGGAAATAGATTAGCCGTGCCTGAAAAATGTTTCAGCATAAAAACAACCTGTCAACATTCGGCAGGTAAAACTTTAACCTTATTTTTAATACTTGTATACATTGCATATTTTTATTATATTCACTCTATAGTGTCAAGTTGTTCAGAATAAAATAAAATAATAAAGAATATTTTGAAAGCCTAAATCACTACTGAAATCCCCGGAATAGTCGCAGATGCCACCAAATTGCCAGAATGGGTCGTAAATCAAGCAATTTGTTTCACATCCCAAAATAAATCACTCGGGATGTCTACAACATCCATCATTTTCGGAGGTCTTGCATTCGGCAACAGGTGGTAAACATTGCTTTAGTTTACTTTGCGACAGTTGAAACTTGGTCAAGGATATCCTTACATGCTATAAATTCGACACCCACTGTCATAGTGCACAAATAATTTTATTAGAGTTTACGATGCATTATATATAGAATAATATTATTCTAGTAGTACTAGTAACTCCCCTCGGTTTTAACCCGCATTCCCGGGGATTTTCAATTATGTATCGTAGTATCGTAGGCTTTTTATACAACCGTGCTTCATTGAAGTGTAATTTTTAACCGACTTCCCAAAAAGAAGGAGGAGGTTCTCAATTCGGCCGGTTTTTTTTTTTTTTTTTTTTTTCTATGTATGTACATCGATTACGTCGCGATTAATGGACCGATTCGCGTGATTCTTTTTTTGTTCGACGCGAAATAGCTGCCAGATGGTCCCATAAAAATTTCTTTCAGTTTGGTTTAGTAGTTTTTATTTTATAAGCATTATTGTTATTTGGACGATGTCATTTTGACGATACTTTGTATATTAGTATGTCGATAACTTTAACATTTCTAATCCGATTTGCGTAATTCTTTTTTTGTTCGTTAGGGTACATATTTAAGTTGGTACCCTGGTCATCTAGTCAGCATATGATGATGGGATCCCAAGGAAATCGAGAAGAACACTCAAATTATAAGCATCTAACTGTTACGTTTCAGTCAATATCATACAGTTTGTTCAATTATTTGCGTTTGATGATGATTTCCTATGGATGAGCTGATGGTGGAAGGTACAACTCCTCAAAGGATAGGAGTTCAGAGAAAATTCTTTCAAAATTATACGTACATATGGATAGAGAATAGTATTCCTTGAGGCTATTAGGTTGACCTTGAAGGTTAATCTCATTAATAGTGTTCTGTGATTGTTAAATAAATAATAAGCCTACCCATACTTAAATCACTAAAAAGCAAAAAATAAAAATAAAACTACGTTAAAAAAAACCGACTTCCAAAAATACTAAAAAGCAAAAAATAACTAACGCAATTTATAACACTTTCCTCTACTTAACTACTGACTACTTATTCTTTCCGCTTGCTGCTTGGTTTGAAGTCGGTGCCAAGCCATATATGAATAAAAAAAAATACTTAGAGAAATAAAATGGTGTAACAAATAAATTTCTACACGATAACCTACTAACTACTAACCTACGTAAATAAATAAATCAGAAATAACGATAAATGACAATGAGAAACAAATGAAAACGACGATGAAATAAATGTAATTTACATTCTACAACTATAGTGGTCCTGTAAAGGACCGTTTATTTCTAATATTAATAACTCACAAACCAAGAGCATGCGTCTAAAGTTTAGAATTTTAAATGCAAACGGTGCCAAAGTTTTTGTTGACCTTATTAAATCATGGAGAATCTCAACAAAGATCTTTTGCTAATTATGCTGTGGCTTGGCACCAACTTCAAACCAGGCAGTAAGCGGAGAGAATAAGTAGTCAGTAGTTAAGTAGAGGAAAGTGTTATAAATTGCGTTAGTTATTTTTTGCTTTTTAGTATTTTTGGAAGTCGGTTTTTTTTAACGTAGTTTTATTTTTGCACATATCGTTTGATATGAAAAATTAAGACCGAATTAATCCGAATGATTTTGGGGGCTTTAATAGTATTTAAGTACAATATGTGCAAATAGAGTTTCCTTTAAAATTAACACTCAGAATACCTACTTAAAGTTTCTTTGTTATAGGTATCTTCTTCTAATATTCGTACCAATAATCCTGACATTTACTTGATTAATTTGCCTTGATTTTAAAATCCGATAGTTTAGCATCATATTTTATCTAATGAGAAAACCGATGAGTACCTTGAAGAAAAGAGCGTACTCCTTTTAAAAGGCCGGTAACGCACTTGTGGCTCCTCTGGTGTTGATACGTCTGCTCGTTTGTCTACCAACACATAAAAAAGAGAGGGGTGTCAAGGGACACCCGGATGGAACGAAGTTCCTTTCGATTAATAAGTGAAGGAAATGTTAATATATTTTTTTTTAGTTGTAATAATATTTTTTGTACACATATCAAGTAGTAGGTACTATAGTGCCCGCGGAACTATATAGTAGGCCGCGCCTTGGCAACGCGCCGCTCGGCAAAGCTCGGCCACGCTCGGCCCCGCTCGGAAAAGTGTCGTGACAACTTTTCGTAAGAATTTTTTCCATCATTCATATTTCTTTCGAAAAGAAAGTAACAGTTGAAATCTTTGACACACCTACATCGGCTACATCTCGTTATGTCACCCGTAAACAACAAGTTTGGACAAGATTGCCGTAGTTATCAAATTGAGTTTATAACTTTGAAGTTTCCTACTTAGCTACTATTAGATATAATATTATGAAGTTCGTGAGTCTTATAAGTCAGTTTTAAACATTGGGTAAGTTGTCATCGTAGTTTTAATATTATGTTGTATATCATAAGATAAATCTATTATCATCATCAGCTCATATACCTCCTCCCCTATCAACGAATGGGTTAAAGCCATAGTCCGATTGGCAGACTTCACTTGCCTCTTATTGTACGATCTTGAGTCGGTGCGTTTCCAACTGAGCCACAACGGCTTTTATAAATAAGATAAAACTATAGTTTATTTAATTTAATATACCCAAATGTTTTGATTTTTGAACTTTTACATCTGCCATTTTTAACTATTATCGAATATCGAGATTTAGACGACACTCGAAAGATTATGATCTAGATTAACACACATATCTAATACCTACTTAATAGGACGCTGGCAAAACATTGATGCTAGCTAGTCTATTATATTCCCTGAATTAATTGTGAGTTTGTAATTTGAGCTCTTGAAGTAGGTTTATATTAGAAGTGAAGGGTTGGCCTAATTAAGGTTAATGGACAGGCCGCAAGTACTAGTTACTCGGACATTTGATACGAAGGCCTAAGACATAGCGCAGTCGATAAAGCCCACACGAAAAGGAGATTCTAGACAAAAGTACCTACCTACTTTACATTGTATGCAACAAAAAATCATTTATAATTTTGTAAATAAATAGATCTCTTTTAATTTTGAAAGTAAAATATAATGTTAATTAATTTATTAATGCACATGTTTGTAGGTACTTAAATTATGTTTTTATTTATTTTGATAGTAGTAGGTAGTAGTAGGTACTAAAAGTTAATTACTTTTAATATTTAACTATTTGCGAGTAATTTTGTTTCATAAGATTGTTAAGGGGTTGTCCTCTGCGTTTAACTTAAACCATTTACAGATTTACAATAGACGACAGACAATTCGGAACGACTATAGCCATCCATGCCAGCCAGATACCGGCACTGAGAATTAAGGGGCTGGACGCTGGCAAATACCGTTTAAAATTTTAGGTTTAGGATTTTTGCGAGATCTATTTAGCTTGAGACTATAAAAAATATATTAATAGATATGTTATAATGTCAAACGATGGCCGAAACCGCAATGCAATTCCACAAAATTTTCTGAATTTAAATAAATTGGTAAAGTGCTACTAGCTTCCGCCGCGTGATTTGACCCGCGTACCCGGGAGATCTTTAATTGTTACGGAATAAAAAAAAATATTCATTTCCTATCTCTTGTCTACCTCTGTACCAAATTTCATCAAAATCGTTTCAATAGTTTAGCCTAGAAAGCGTAACAGAGTGAGTAACTTAAGTATGTTATATATAAAAGTAATATAATAATAGGGATTGCAAAGGATACGCTAAAAATTCCAAACCGATTTTTTATTTGTATTTTTCCGGCTTGTATTTTGTTCAAGATCATTTTTTTGTTGTCTATTAGCAGCCCCATAATAACTGTTGAAGGTCGTCGTAGTAACAAGATTCTATTGATTGACCGTCCTTTTAGATTGTTATCGATCTTCTATGAGAAATGAGGATTGAATTGAGATGACGGAAATTTTATTATTAGATCGGAAATAATGTTTCAATCGCGTCATTCAATCAATTAAATAAATAAAGGGGGTCACTAACCACAAAGCCAACCGGGCTGTCAAAATTAAAATATATTATACTAGTGGCTCCCCGCGGTTTCACCCGCGTTCCCGGGATAAAAAGTAGCCTATGTGTTATTCCAGAACATATTCTAGCTCTGTGACAAATTTCAAGCAGATCCCTTCAGCCGTTGGAGCGTGAAAGAGTAACAAACATCCATACTTACAAACTTTCGCATTTATAATATTAGTGGGAAAACATTGTCTTCTAATTATGCAATAATCGGCGAATACAATATTAATTCTATCAAATTTTATACTTCAACTCCCCGCGGTTTCTCCCGCGTTTCCGGAGTATCGTAAACTTTCCCAGAATAAACAGTAGCCTTTATGGTACTCCAGGACATATTCTACCTCTATGCCAAATTTCATTGCAATCCTTTCCTCCGTTAAAGGGTAACAGACATATATCCCCATACATTTTCACACAAACTATCACATTTATAATATTAGTAAGAGTCAGTTAGGGCGGATAGGTCTGTCCATATTAAGTACTTACCTACACCAATCTTCGATTTTCAATTAATTCCCACAGTAAGTTTTAATTTGTGTTTCCTTTATATTCTCTTAGAACAAATTCCGTTAGATTCTTTCCTTTATAAGTGCACGCTCCTTACGCCCTTTGTAGAAACTTATACCAGTGCTCTCGTCGAAAAACTTTTGCTTTACGCTTTGCTCCTATGATAGCTTTATTTTCAGGCTGTTGTAAAAAATGCACTCGTTTTGATCCCGTTTGACGTGTATATTAAAAACGTTTTCCTATTCACCATTTAAACGAAGAATTTATTAAATACTAGATGCCTTCGCGCGGTTTCACTTTAGTAGATTCCATTCCTGTAGGAATACAGGGATTATAATATAGTCTGTGCTACCTCCTGATAATGTAACTTACCAATAGTGAAATTCTTTTTGAAACTATTGGTTGAATGACCTATTGCATTCAGTACATTATAGAACAATAATAAACTCGTAGTATAGGTACATTCCCGCAGTGAATCTGCGTTTTTGGGGGATTTTATGTTTCCGGGGATGGAAACTAACGTTTATTCTCATCTTCCACAAATACAAAGCGACTCGAATTATTCGGCGGAGTTATAAAGCTGGACCTCTGGTCTGAAATAAATCATTTGAATGAATGAATGAATAAAATTAATTTCACCTTTTTTTTTATTATTGCCGCACAAATTGACCCCACGCTGCCTGATGGAAAGCAGTCAGCGTACGTACCTACCTGACAATACACTTAGGTAGGTACTTTGGAAATAGACGGTTGAAAACTAAATATTAGATCTACGACTAATAGAAACCTTTTTTGTGTTAACTACACACAAAAAAGGTAAAGGTATGTGTACTTCTTTAAAAAAGTCAACATTAGCAAAAAATAATGATTTATCAATAATTATTTTGACTTAAACTATTACCGAATTCTTTGTGTTACAACTGAAAAAAATCTCGCACAAAACATTCATAGTTTAATAGGAAATGTGTAAAAGAAGGTACAAAGAATGAAACCAGCCGTCGAGACCGAGGCTCGGTCACTGAGCCATGTACAAAAATTATATAAAAAACTTTAGATATAGTATACAAAGCCTCTTGAATTGCCAACTAGCATTATTGATTTTATGTCCTCGTCAATTCTTATAAATTCACTATATTGCTTTGTGAATTTATACAATAAAACTCCATTCAAGTTAACGTTATAAAAATAATTTTATGGAATGAATTGTGCTTTTCAAAAATATTTGCAAATAATGATTAAATATCCTGGGACATGGTCAAGGTCAATCTGCTTTAAATAAAGTAGAGCTAAAATGGTATAAAGAGCTGATGACCTACATACTAAACTTTTAAATATATAATTGAACAGATGTTTGCCCTAGGTGGGATTCGAACCCACCACTAGCGGATTTTAACCACAAAGCCAACCAAGCCACACAGTAAAACACAATATAATTAATGGTTCGTAGCAAGCAATAGACAAATTCTTATAGAACAGACAAAGACAAATTAGAGAAATCATTCGTTCCTTCCAACCCTCAAAAGGATCAAAACTTGACAGATCCGTAAAAGCACAAGTAATCCAATGCTAATAAAAGCTTGATGTAACACGAATATTTTTTATCTACACTAATATTTTATAACATTAAGACTAGAAGACAACAGATGGAAATATTTGATTGTGTTTTTGTTTGTTTGTTTGCATTGAATAGGCTCCGAAACTACTTGACCGATTTGAAAAATTCTTACACTTTTGGGAAGCTACATTATCAGAGACTAGCATAGGCTATATTTTATCCCTGTATTCTTAGTGGAACGGGAACTACGCGGGTGAAACCGTGCGGGAGCAGCTATATATAGGCAGCTAGTTTAAAATATGAACCTAATTCGTTGAACCGAGTCAGCGAATTGTCATCATGTTTCCAAATATGTTGTACATAAAATTAACTTTAAGTTTCCAAACTACCTATCGCAGGAGTAGCGTTTGTAGTCCAACTTCTAGCAACATGCTGAGTTGGGACAGTTTTGAAGCAAAAGTAGGTGCTTTAATGTCTTAAACGTGTTGCCTCTTTATCTGGGTTATTTTGTTATTTTAGTTTCAATGATAATCCTAATATTATAGTTAAAACTAAATTACAAAATAGTTTTTATCCGTATCTTACCAATGGTAGAATTAATTAACAGGGAGTTAGCTAGGCTATATTTTATCCCCGTATTTCTACAAGGACGGGAACTACGTGGAAGATACTGCGGGCTGAAGCTAATAATTATGTCTATACAGTTCCAAATATCTTATAGTAATTGTTCAACTTCGCTTTATTAGTTACTAGTGTCTCCCTGCGGTTTCACCCGCGTACCTGGGAGATCTTCCATTTTCCCGAGATAAACAGTAGCCCATGTTCTTTCTCAAGCTTGTGTACCCAATTCATTTAAATCGGTTCAGTAGTTTTAGCGTGAAAGCGAGACAAACAGACATACAGACAGAGTTACTTTCGCATTTATAATGTTAGTTAGGATCTACAAAATACTCATGGATACATGGGTATGGGTAGATACAATAGAGGATATTTTTTTGCTATCTTACACGTTGCTAGCGTCTCAAGCATTTATTTTGATACCGTTAAATAACAAGCACATTTTATTCACAATTTTCCTTTTGAACAAGAATAAGGAAAACAATAGCTATTTTTCGACGGAAAAATGTCGCAAAATCCCGCCTAGGTATGTTTCCTAAAGGTAGATAAAACAATTCGGTATTCTATAGAATATTTAATACACCAATTTTGTCCATTTATTTTTCACTTCATGTTTCCTCGTACAATACAAAGTATAATAAAAGAAACAGGAGTATTTAGGATTGCTTAACAGTTGTTTCCTGTATCTATATGTTTTACGTAATATTCGTACTTAGGTACGTACCTACTCTTAAATTTATTCAAAAATCAAAATATATTTATTCTTTAAGCCTTTACAAGCAGTTATGAACAGTCACTCAAAAGTTCGGTTCTGAAAGTTGCTTTTTAGAGAAGAACAGGCAATAAACTCAGCAATTACTCTTTTCAAAACCAACTTAGATCTTATACAATAAAGATACACGTAAATTGTGTGAAATAACGTGTTGTCATCATTAGTCAATTTAGGTACCGTGAGCAAAACCATTATTAAAAATATAGCTAAGAACACTCTTCATCGCCTCAGCTTTCAAACAAAAAAATCGCATCGTTTGAGAGCTAACGACACAGACAGATACACAGCAGACTTATAACACCCCACGTTTTCCGTTGAGGATAAAAAAAAAGTTTAGAAAAATTGCAATAGGAACAAAAAAAATTCTTAATATGTATAGGTACATTTCTAAACCTCGCACATATTAATGTAATTTCATAGAAAATAAAACATTTTGGAAGCACGAGGATTTTTAATCGAAGAACAAAGAAACGAAGGAGGTTCTCACGTCGACGCGTAATGTTTATTTTGTTATATGAAAGACCGAGACAGAGAGAGTAGGTATGTACCTACAAGTTCTTACAGTGTACCTAGTCCAATTTCCGAATTATTCAAATTCTTTTTTTTTACTTAAGGTCTGTACTTTAATTCATGCATATCATGCCACATCACTTAGTAGATAAATAATAAAATCCTCAGTTGTACTTAACATATTAACTTTATTTCTGTTCTCGTATTATTAAAAACCTCACAATAATTATGTCTTTGTATAATTAAGGTAGAACTTTGTTGTATTCGCATCACCAATATAGTTGTTACTTTTAGGTGAAGAACTCCATTTGTCTGGTAATACGAGTTTAATTAATGGGGTGCCATTTCTTCTATATATAATACATGGTCCCGTCCTTTTTAATTTCTTATGCATACAATTTAATACGCATGCGTTGACATATGTCTCATTAAGAGTGTCGCAGGCTGGCCAGTAAACCCTGGGGCATTTGCAGTGATGCATGTCTTCCAACTCAGGTAAGCCTTGTGTGTTTGGCAATTCGTAAGGTCCGTGAAGGGAAAATTTTGCCTTGAGCTCGTCGTAACTTACGCCATGGACTATTTTGGGATCTGATGATAAAACATTAAGGGTAACAACATCTACTATAGGATATAGGTACTAGTGGCTACATACGCGTTCCCGGGATATAAAATCGCGATCCCATTTGCCGTTCTGGCATAAAGAGTAACAAACATACATGCAATGCATTCTCGACTCCGTAGTACCTATCCGATTAATGCTAATTATAAATTTTGTGAGTATGTGAGTACGTTTGTCATGTACGTATGTATGTTTGTCACTCTGTCACTCGGACTGAAGGGCTCGCGATCAAATTTTTCACAGAATTAGAATATGTTCTAGAATAACATGATTGGCCTACTTCTACCCCGGTAAAATTGAGGGGGAACGCGGGTGAAACCGCGAGAAGACACTAAAATTATTATAAAGATAGAAGCGACAGGCCACGGTTACGCACGGGTAACATTTTTTGTTTACTTTATTGGCTTACGCGGCACACGCAAAGCCGCCAGTCGGCATGATTTTTTCCGACATAATCAGCAATATTTCAGTCAATTTTCACACAACCTTAATTAATTAAACACTTATATATACAAATGTATTTATTTGTTCGTCCTTTGGTGGTAAAAGTATAAAAATCCGTTTGGTTCTTTTTGAGTTAATCGCGTTCAGACAGAAAGAAAAACGAGGATCGAATTTAACAAAAATATAACTTAATCAGAATACTTAATCACCTTATAAAACTACAAGAAAAAAAACTTACGATAATAAAAGATAAATGGCAAAATAATTGCTAAATAAACGTAAACTTTACAGTCGTTTTTTTGCATTATTTAGCATTTAAAACGACCTTGCCGCTTAGACGTTGCCAGTTTATAAAAAAAAATTACACAAAAAAAATACTCATTATGATAAAGCCAATACTAAATTAAATTACTCGTAACTAAGAGCGTATGAAGCGTATCGTAAACTCGTAAGTTTTAGGAAAGGTTTCATTTGCATATTTATTAGGCCCGAGCATTATCCTACTATTTTGATTAGGTATAATTTTGCTGTTTTTCACTACTTGAAGTACCTACTAGTGGCAGCCCGCAGTTTCACCCACATTCCCGGGGGATCTTCAATTTTCCCGGGATGAAAAGTAGCCTATGTGTTATTCTAGAACATATTCTAACTCTGTACCAAATTTTAAGTTGATCCTTTTAGTCGTTTTGGCGTGAAAGAGTAACAAATATCCATCCATACTTACAAACTTTCGCATTTATAATATACTAGTGGCTCCCCGCGGTTTCACCCGCGTTCCCGGGATAAAAAGTAGCCTATGTGTTATTCCAGAACATATTCTAGCTCTGTGCCAAATTTCAAGCAGATCCCTTCAGCCGTTGGAGCGTGAAAGAGTAACAAACATCCATACATACATCCATACTTACAAACTTTCGCCTTTATAATAGTAGTAGGACTAGCTGCCTCCGCGCGGTTTTACCCGCGTAGTTCCCGTTCCCGTGGGAATACAGGGATAAAATATAGCCTATGTTACTCGGGAATAATGTAGCTTTCCAAAGGTGAAAGAATTTTTGAAATCGGTCCAGTAGTTTCGGAGCCTATTCATTACAAACAAACATATTAGTATAGAAGTAGGATTAGGGAGCACATACTTAAAATTAATCCACTACCTCTCTTTCGTTTAAAATATTCTTGTCATTTATTCAAATAATAGACATTCACTGTAAATAGGAAAACGACAAAAATGATTTCAGTGGTGTGAGAAGTATAAACATCAATTCCACGTAGGTGAAAAAATTCGTGATTTATACCGCGGGACGATTCACACGTTTATTTATTACCAAAATATATAGTTAAATGCAACATGAATAAAATAAAATTACCTATATTATATTAAGCCCAATAAACAATATAAATCATGTCAAACATTTCAATTTAAAATTATACAATTGTTTTAATGTAGGTAAGTATTTCATGGATGTTTTGTGCAGTTTTTGCACCAATATATGGCTGATGGTATTCTCATAGTATTTTGTCTTGCAGCACGTTCTTAGTCCGAATCCTAACTTCTACTTAAAGAGTATATGGAACGGAACTATGTAGGTAGGTTCTTCCGTCCTGTCCGTGAACTCCCGTACATGGCCAGCTTTTTAGTATACATTTATAAATAGGAATATTATTTTCACAGGGATTATCGTTACGTACCTACCTAATTTGGTATTAATATTATGCATGAAGCCTTTATGGCTTATTTAATAATTTCAGCTCGTTATTATGCTGCAAACTTTTTGGTTTGTTCAGCGCATGCATAAACTATTTTATAATGTTTATTTAACACAAACATACAATGTTATAATCATTTTAATTATCAGTTTTCCTTGTAAAATAGAAATCCAGATAATTTACAATCGGATTTATTGAAAATTTGAAGTTTATGACACGAATAATAAATAGAAAAGGCATATCGAAAAACTTAGCTCTATTTTTATTATAAGAAAGCATGACATCCCCGCTAGGGATCCTTTTAAATTGTGTTTTAATTAAATAGTTCCAGGTAAAACTAATATCGTAGCATTGCAGGTTGTAGCACTCGTAGCACTCGTAGAGGTATGCTACGATTAGGCATGTAACTAATGGACAGGCACGGTTTATTTACTCAACCAGTGAATTCCACTGTGACCCACAAAGTTGTGAGCTGTGCAGATTTTACCAGAGACAAATTTTTCACTGAGTTAAAACTTAATTGGGAAAACTATTTTACTATGAGGTTGTTATGTTGCTTGTTTTAATGCTTATTTTATTTATGATGGATATAAGACTTATTTTTACAACATTTCTATTTAAAGTACACATCACTACATCTTTGATGTTATCGAAATCATCGAAAAAAAAATAGATTTTCTAAATAAAAATACGAGCTATTACCAAAATGTCACGTAGACGAAATTCTGCTTTTATAACCCTCTACTGACTATTACAAGATGAATGGGCCGCATTTGGAATTGAATTTATCTTCCCAATATCCTACTTTTAACTTATAGGGTGGCGAAACCTTTTCCGTTACTCACATATTCTAACCGACACTTCTGTAGGTCGGTTCTGATTTGCAATCAATAAAGTATATTCAAGTTTCCTTTTGCATTATTTATTTTTTTTGCAATTTCCAGTGAGTTGACCTTTTTCATGAGATTTCTAACCGTTTCATAAGTCATCGTCTGAAATGAATGAAAATATTAACTTGTAACTAAACTTTATAGTGTTTAGATTAATTAACTAAATATTTTGTATTCATGATAATAAAATAACGATAATTTATTATTATTTGAATAACTACAAATACCTATGGTTGTGCGGCTGTCTCACTGATCATTATGTAAGGTAATTTATTTTAGTTACTAGCTTCCAGAACATACTCTAACTCTGTGGCAAATTCCATTCAGCTGGTTTTGCGTAAAAGAATAACAAATATCCATCCATCTAAACATTGGTACTTCCATTCTCAAAAATTCTAACATTTGTAATATTAGTAGGATAAAGAACATTACTTCTAATACACAAGTTATATATGGCTGCATTACCATTTTGCCAATTTCATCCACCGAAATGTCATAAAAATTAAGCTTAAATATGTGGCATCTAAATGCAGTAGAAAAAAACTTATAAAAAAGTTTTCCTCATGTTCATAACTCATTGAAGCTAGGCGCTCGCTAGCACTCTTGAGAAAACTGGGTGGACCTCTGGGATTGACCGACATCCATGTATGAAGAGAAAGCGGGACTGGAAAATATATTCTGTTTAATAAATATAATATTTATTTATACACACGGTTAATCTGATTTCAATTTAAGTAATAGCTTTTACTATGGTTACGAGAAAGCTGATATAAAACAAGATACAAATTTAAAATTTATATTAATAGCTTACTAAGGCTTACTAAGAACACTTTCCGATTCAGGGTTCCGTTAACGAAATATAAGGCCTTAAAGCTGTAATTTTAGTAAGGTTAATTTTAGCCCAAAACTAAACCATTAAATAAATAAATATCCTGGGCATTTATCACACACGGCCAAAACTGTTCGTAAATTTGTAAAAAATAACACGCTGGTAGTATATATGATGAATTTAAAAGGAAAACTATCACAGCTATGTTGGCTTTACAGGTTAACGAGTAATAGTCGGCCAAGTAAAAAACATCCTAAAATCAACAGAATACGACTTTTGTCTATATCGTCCCCACCACAATATTGAAAAGAAAAGTTTCAGTAAATCGTAGTACATATATGTACTTTATTATAATATTATTTAATTTTATCAATCTATCTACGGTACCCTACACAGCGCGTGCCCTGACACGCTCTTGGCCGGTTCTACTTAATTCTATTCGCTTTCTGCTTATTAATTAAGGCAAAATCACGTGTGTACCATACAATATAACTAGGTCATCTACTATGTACATATTAAACAAGACAATTTCGTGTACGTATTAACATCGTTAAATTAATTAATATTAAGGCTTATTTCAGTAACAAGATTAAACAAACGTGGACATTTTAAATTACAGGTATGTATAGCCGTGGTGGCTCAGTTGGGAACGCACCGACTCACGATCATGAGGGTGCCGGTTCAAATCCCTGGCATGTACCTCTGAGTTTATAAAAACTAACGTACGGATTCACACCACTGGCTTTCGGTGAAGGAAAACATCGTGAGGAAACCTGCATGCCTGAGATGTCACAATTAAAGGCATGTGTAGTCCGCCAATCCGCACTAGGCCCCCGTGGTGCCTATGGCCTAAACCCCCTCGATGTTAGGGGAGGCTCGAGCTCCTCGGTGGAGACTATATGAGCTGTTGATGATGATGATGTATTATGACTCTGTGTGTTACTTAGTAGTTTCTCGATAAGTATTGTAATTTTTTACATCGTGTAATTTTCCCTAAAATATTGTTGTTGGTGTTCTACCGTGATATTTAATGTAACAAAAAAAATAAATGGAAACCTTGATTCACTTTGCCTGTAGAATAAATGTATTGATATCAGAAATGGTACCATATATTATATAGTTACTAGTCCCCGCGGTTTCACCTGCGTACCCGGAAGATCTTCAATTTTCCCGGGATAAAAAAGTGCCTATGTCCTTTCTGAGGCTTTAAACTATATGTGTACCAAATTTAATTTAAAGCAGTTCAGTAGTTTTAGCGTGAAAGCGAGACAGACAGTGTTACCTTCGCATTTATAATATTAATAGTAAATAGTATAGATTGAATATAGCTCACAGAAACTAATATTCATGATAACAGTTTCTATAGTTGAAAACTCTCCAAAACTAAATGTTCTGATTTCTAATCTCTGATCTGTTTTAAACTTCTAATTAATTGTTATAATAGTAATTGCCTTGGTAATATCCTATGGTACTGTTATCTATGATTATATCCAACTAATTGTATGAATGCGAAAGTAACTCGTCTGCCTGTTTGTGTTTTCACGCCAAATGGCTAAACCAAACTTGAACTTGTAAAAGAACATAAATTAAAGTCACACACAACATAAATAAAAAAAAATCTATAAGTATGCTGGGACATGTTTCACACATGGCTGAATTGAGTACAAACGAAGTGTATACTATTACTAGTAGCTCCCCCAGTTTCACACGCGTTCCCGGGGATCTTAAATATTCCCGGGATAAAAAGTCCGAGTCAAATATAAATGTCCTTTTTAATACACTGTACCAAATTTAATTCAAATCGGTTCAATAATTTTAGAGTGAAAGCGAGACAGAGTCACTTTCGCATTTATACTTAACTAGCTGCCTCCCCGCGGTTTTACCCGCGTAGGTCCCGTTCCCGTGGGAAAACAGGGATAAAATATAGCCTATGTTACTCGGGGATAATGTAGCTTTCCAAAGGTGAAAGAATTTTTGAAATCGGTCCATTAGTTTCGGAGCCTATTCATTACAAACAAAGAAACAAACAAATCTTTCCTCTTTATAATATTAGTATAGACTAGCTGCCGCCCGCGGTTTTACCCGCGTAGTTCCCGTTCCCGTGGGAATACAGGGATAAAATATAGCCTATGTTACTTGGGGATAATGTAGCTTTCCAAAGGTGAAAGAATTTTTGAAATCGGTCCATTAGTTTCGGAGCCTATTCATTACAAACAAACAAACAAACAAATCTTTCCTCTTTATAATATTAGTATAGATGTTAGTTAGGGGATACACAATACACAAATCTGTGTTTGGTTATCGAACCCACTACCGGGACAGCTAGAAGCTCAGGCTAGTAATTTCAGTCTCGGGGCGTGAAAAGGGAGAATTCCTGATTACCATCTCAGTTTGGAGTGACAATGCCGTGAAGTGCGTCTTTACCGATTAATCTGGCGCAATCCACGATTTGTCACCGTCAAGTTGACGGATGACCCTTTACAGAATGGTAACTCGACCGAATTAACTTACGTCCATAACTATTATGCTTCACTGCTCAATTCTCGCGATTAATATTTACTTGTAGTACTGTTTCCATCCATTGGCCATTATCACGAATTTTTTAAAGACAGTAGAAAATAAATGCAAAAAATAAATCGTTGTATTGACTAGTTCCCGCCATAGTGTCCGCCATAGTTCATTCGAGTCCGCCATATTGACCTCATTATCTGTTTTCGTGCAGCGGCCGTTACACGTAGAAATAGTTAATTATTAATTTTAACGTTATAAGTGTTGTAAAAAGTGCAGTGATTACTTTAAACATGGGTAAGAAGAGGAAACATAGTGAAAAGTATAATGATGATTATATCTTAAAGAAGATACGAAAACTTAAAAATAAAATTCGTAAACGGAGTCGATCGTGTTCGCAAAGTTCTGAGTCAATATCAGGTGAGTTATTTCGCAGTTACATTTATTTTATTGTAAACCACGGTCTACCTACGTACCGCACGCTCCTTTCTAAATAGCCTACGCTGCAATTTATATGAATTCTAAATATAAATATTTTAATATTTGATTTCCGAGTGTAAGTTATTTTAGATTACCTACATAAAATCAGTGATGCGAACAATACATAGGGATTGTTACCTTCACATACTGATTAAAGATTTTGCTTAGATAAAAATACAAAGATACATTTTTATTCTTTCTTGTATACCTACGTGATAAAATGCCAACATAAAGTGATGCGAACAGTACACTTCGGGACTGTTGCCTTCACATGTCATATGTTTACTAGTTTTTATTTACAATGAATGTTGGTATCTTGTGTGATGCGAATGATTTTTAAGGATCATTACCTTCACTGTAAATGTGATTTTTTCAGAATCACTTCATCACGATCAATCTGTAAATGAATTAGAATTGGATCATATTATACCAAACGAATATTTTGGTGACAGTGCCGATGATAACGACGGACCTTCTGTTCGGAGTGTAGTCTCAGCTCAAGTTGACACACACAGAGACCCAATCCCGTCTACTTCCACTGCTGACCCGCAGCCAAACTCATCTGAGACTGATAATAATAATGTTATATCAATCGAGGAGGTACAACCCTTAGATGATGTAATACTTAGCTTGCTTGGCGATGCACCGAAGGTGGATTGTCCTGTTGGAATGGATATCCACTCCGATATTGCTAGTAGATTACTGGCTGTATTACAAAATGGTTTAAAAAAGGAAATTAAGGATAAATTAAAGGAGGACTACCCCATACCTGGTAATTGTCAACTATTTAAAGCTCCAATATTGAATCCTGAAATTAAAGCTGCGGTTTCTGATATTCTACACAAGAAAGACTCTTCCTTAGCTGCAAGGCAAGATCAGATCGGTGTAGCTCTAACTGCTTTAACAAAAGCTATGAATATTTTAATTACTGTCAAATCTGATGAAAACCAGACTCTTCTGAAATACATAAGTGATGCATGTCGAATATTATGTGACTCTCACTACATTGATACAAAAATGAGGCGTAATTTTTTGATATCTACACTTAACAATAAACTTAAAGATACTTTAAAAGATTCAAAACATGATAAAAACTTGTTCGGTGAAACGTTACCAGAAAAACTCAAAGCCACAAAGGCTATCACAAGGACAAGTCAAGACTTAAAATACTCAAGAACGAAACCCTATAACAATAATACTAAAAATAATTTAAATGCTATACCAAGTAATAGTAATTTAAACTGGAGACACCCGCAGTCGAACAACCAGTTCCAGAATCGCAGAACGGCAACATCAGCGTCTCGGACTGCGGGTACCGCTCGGAACGAGACTCACCCGAACCAGACACGGCGACAACATCAACCACCGCCGCCGCCGCCGCCACCGCGTGCGCGGACCGGTGCCCCCTACAAGAACCACAAGAGAACCTAAACCAGGTAACACCGCCCGCGCCGGCGGGTAGATTAAAATACTTTAGTCACATATGGCGTAAACTAACATCTGATGCTACTGTATTATCATGGATTGAAGGTTATGTTATACCTTTTGTAACCATTCCTCACCAATCTAGTTATCCGAAAAATACACCAAGTAACAATAAAGATTTGAAGAATTTTCAAATTGAAATAGACAATTTATTGTACAAAGGTGCTATATCATTGTGCGAGAGGGTACCTGGGGACTATTTATCTCCTATTTTCTTAGTACCAAAGCCAAATGGTGAGAATCGGTTCATACTTAACTTAAAAAAGTTAAATAAATTTATAAAAACCTCACACTTTAAGATGGAAGATCTAAGAACTGCTGTTAGATTAATAACCCCTAATAGTTTTATGGCTACGGTAGATCTCAAAGACGCTTATTTTTTATTGCCTATACACGCTGATTATAAAAAATATTTAAGATTTGAATTTAAAGGAAATTGCTATGAATTCAATTGCTTACCATTTGGATTAAGTACAGCCCCTTGGGTTTTCACGAAACTAATGAAACCCGTTATTGAACACTTACGTTTACATGGTTATCTGTCAACTATATATTTAGACGATATACTTTTAATAGGTACCTCTTATATAGAGTGTCAAGAGAACATTGAAAGAACAATCCAGTTATTATCAAACCTAGGATTTATTATAAATTATGAAAAAAGTTGCATTGAACCAAAATTGCAATGCAAATTTTTAGGGTTTATTTTGAATACAAATTCATTTTGTGTAGAATTACCTCCAGAAAAAATTTATTAAATAAAATCAGAAATACTAAAATTTAAAAATATATTACATTGTAAAATTCGAGAATTTGCAAAGTTTATAGGTCTAATAATATCAGTTTGTCCTGCGGTAGAATATGGGTGGCTGCATACAAAATTATTTGAAAGAATTAAATTCACTAGTTTACTGCAGCATCAAAATTATGATAGATATATGAAATTACATAAGCAAGATATTGATGAAGACTTAGACTGGTGGTACCAAAATATTGATCAGGCCAGTAGCCCCATTCGAAATAATAATTTTGAGTTTGAAATATATACTGATGCTTCTAAGACCGGCTGGGGCGCTGCTTGTAAAGACAAAAAAGTAAACGGTTTTTGGACTAAAGAAGAAACACAATTACACATAAATATTTTAGAATTACTGGCTGCCTTGTTTGCTTTAAAAATTTTTGCCAAAAATATGCATAACACTCAAATTCTAATGCGCATCGATAATATAACCGCTATTGCATGCATAAACCGTATGGGAAGTGTACAATTCCCACATTTAAATAAAATAGCTCGTGAGATATGGACATTTTGTGAGAAGAGACGGTTATACATATTCGCTTCCTACATTAAGTCGGCTGAAAACTTTGTTGCTGACTTTGAGTCTCGCCGTATCCAGGCTGATAC
Organism: Thyatira batis; assembly: GCA_905147785.2. Lineage (NCBI taxonomy): Eukaryota > Metazoa > Arthropoda > Insecta > Lepidoptera > Drepanidae > Thyatira > Thyatira batis. The sequence continues at coordinate 5,069,761 of LR990507.1, forward strand.
AGAGTGGGAACTTGCGCCCTATGCTTTTACTCGTATCGTTAATTGTTTTAAATATCCGGAAATAGATTTATTTGCCAGCAGATCTAATGCTAAATGTGACAAGTACGTTTCGTGGAAACCTGACCCGTATGCGTTTTGTATTGATTCGTTCACTTTAAGTTGGACTAACTGGTATTTCTACGCATTCCCACCTTTCTGTATTATTCTCAAAATGATTAGTAAAATTATTAGCGATCAGGCTGTTGGTATCGTGGTTGTGCCATACTGGCCAACACAGCCATGGTTTTCAATATTTATGAAATTAGTTGCTTCAAATATTATTTATTTTAGACCTGATAGTAATTTGCTAATTCGTGACAATTACAGGTCAACCCACAGTCTCCACAGAAACCTTACCCTGGTTGCTGCAGTTTTATCAGGGAAGTGTTACTAAGAAAAAGTGTCCCACCTTCTTCGATACACATATTGATGAATTCTTTGTCGAAAAACACTTTAGTACAATACAATTGTTATTTTAAGGAATGGTATAATTTTTGTCAACAACATAACAGTGATTATTTGATGGTGTCTGTACCGAATATTATTTTCTTTTTAACAAATCTATATGATTCAGGATATCAGTATGGAAGTTTAAATTGTTGTAAATCTGCTTTGACATTTATATTAAGTAACAAAATCATGGATGATTCGAGAATACAAAGGTTCATGAAAGGTGTATATAGGTTACGACCACCGAAACCTAAATATGATCTTACGTGGGACACTGACACGGTTTTTGATTTTTTGATGACTTTATATCCTAATGAAGATCTAACTCTTGAGCTCTTATCGAAAAAATTAATCACACTATTAGCACTCATTACTGCTCACAGAGTACAGACTTTGTCAAAAATTCAATTAAATAATATAGTTATCAGTCCACAATGTGTAATTATTAAGATATCAGAAGCTATTAAGACCTCGAGACCAAATTGTAATCAACCATTACTAAAACTTCCATTTTATAACGAAAAACCTCAGTTGTGTCCTGCAAGGTCTTTAATATGTTATAGAGATAAAACTTTATCACTTAGGAATTCCAACTCAGATCATTTGTTTATTAGTTTTAGAAAACCTCATTCAACGGTAACTAATCAGACTCTTAGTCACTGGATAAAAGATGTGCTTCACCGAAGCGGTGTAGATACCAGCGTGTTCGGCTCTCACAGCACACGCCACGCTGCCACCTCTAAGGCTCGAACACTAGGGGTGAGTGTTGATGTCATAAGAAGAACCGCCGGGTGGAGCACATCTTCTTCAGTATTTGCAAAATTTTACAACAGAGAAGTAGTTATAAATCAAGATGAGAGTTTTGCTCGAACAATCCTAAGTAACCATAATTGATTATACATGTATAATTTATACTTTATGTATTTTGAATTTGTATGTTGATTAAAACAATTGATTTAAAAATGGTGTACCTACCTTCTTAATAATAACCCATAGACATGGTGCATATGTCCCACTCCCTTTAAACATCTACAAGTAAATATTAATCGCGAGAATTGAGCAGTGAAGCATAATTAATGATAAAACGAACTTACCTGTACGTGAAGTTCTATCATTATTATGCGAGCTGCTCAATTCGAAGCGATTAATACAATATCACCCTCCCAAAAGCACCCACCCTATCACCTGGAGTGGTGCATATGCTAATCGTTTGTAAGAGCCTTTATTTCAGGATAGTAACTTACAGGAAAGCTTCAAACAAAATGAGGTCAATATGGCGGACTCGAATGAACTATGGCGGACACTATGGCGGGAACTAGTCAATACAACGATTTATTTTTTGCATTTATTTTCTACTGTCTTTAAAAAATTCGTGATAATGGCCAATGGATGGAAACAGTACTACAAGTAAATATTAATCGCTTCGAATTGAGCAGCTCGCATAATAATGATAGAACTTCACGTACAGGTAAGTTCGTTTTATCATTAATTATATGTTAATAATAATTGATGAATTTCTATTGTTAGGGTTTATGTGTGTAGCAGGCAAAAGTGATGGAGTTATGCGGAAAGCAAAGCATATCGGTTATACCTATACTAAAATCTGTTATATAATATAACGTTGTAGGTACGTTATATACTTAAAGATAGTAAAAAAGTGTTATCTGTCTATCTTCTCTTACATATAAATATTATTTTAAAATTGATAAACATGAAGTGTCCTGATATCGAATGTAAATGTACCTACACCACATGTAAATTGAAGATGTATTGAAAGACATAAAACTACACGAAACTTAGTAACATATACCTATTTACGTTAACAGTACCTGGCCCTACTCCCAATTGACAGGTATCAGGCACTGAAGTGTATAAGTAATATATAATAAATACAACCTAGTTAAAAATATCTTGTGTATAATAATATTCGGATTCGCCTAAGGAATACAGGCTGTAATAAATTACTTTCATTTATTCCTTAGCGCAGCTTGAAGCAATAAATAAAATTTCTAATTAATTGGCCGTCTTGAAGTAGCTCGAGTTTAAAAATAAAAATAATTGAAGTGGATACACTAGGAAATGAGATTTAAGATTTTAATATAGGTATTTTATTTAACATCTCATAAAATTAATATAACAGTTCCTCGAGTTCCAACGGTCACTTAATTAGTAAATATATAAGATACAAAAATGGTACATATAATATAAATAGTAAATAAAATGGGACAAGTAAACTTTTTGACCAAGAAAAGCGGAAAATACGACAATTACCTTAATTAAAATAGTTGAAACTTGTCATGTCGATTGCATTCATAGTTTAAAATCTTTGACATTCAACGTACGTAACTTTCTTTCAAACAATGACAGACCGCTTGGCTTTGTGGTTAGTGACCCTGACTTTCAAGCCACTGCCGTGCTGATCGTGTGTTCAAATTCCACTTAAGACAAAATTTGTATGCATGAATATGTCTGTTTGTTCTCTGTCTGGATTTAAAAATCTATGTAATGTGTATTTAAAAGTAGGATATCAGTTATTAGTTTATCATATTACAAGCTCTACTCAGTTTGGAATCAGATTGGCCGTGTACGATAAATGTCCCAGGATATTTATTTATTCAATTTTTTTTAAAACAATCCATACAAATTTTTAAATAGTAAAAACAATAATTGTTTTATGTAATAAATATCCTGGGACATTTTTCACACAAAGCCAATCTGATTCCAAATTAAGCATCAAAGTGAGCTTGTGTTATGGTAACCAGATAGCTGATATACTAAATATACTACTTTTAAATACATTACAATATACCTTAAGAATTACCTAGAGCGCGGAATTAAGAAGAAATCTTTTTTTTTCTTCGCATTTCTGTGGCTCTTAATGTAGGTGACTCGGTTCCCTTCCTTCATAATGTCCTTATAACAAAAGGATGACCTTAGGGGCAGTTACAATAGGTACAATAGAGTGCAGACCACCCTTTGTGCTTTGACATCAACTTGAGCTTAAGTTACGGGTTTATGGGTTTACGATTCATAAAATTATTAAATAAATTATTATGGTTTTATAGGGAAATTGGAGCATATTGCTTTTAGACCGCATGCTGGCCATTTTTGACCACATACCTATACATGACTTTGAGATTTTGATCAAATATATAGAAACATCAGAAATATAAGTCTCGTGACCACGATATAATGCGACTTGATCGAAACGTCGAGGTTAATCAAAATAATTTTTATAATTATTAATCCAGTCGCAAATCGTCCTTACCGAATCATGAATTTAGTTCATTTAAGCAATGATTTTTTTTGTTTGACCTACTGTGTGTTTGTAATTATATATATCTAATACCAACGGACCCGGCAGATTTTGTTCTACATACATTAAAAACCTTCCCCATGAAATACTCCGTAATTTGGTGAAAAACGCATGAATATTTGTTCAGTAGGTTTTGTGTTCATCGCGTTCAGACAGACAGACAGAGGCGGCGGGGACTTTGTTTTATATATATAGATCTGTTGATGTTTTTAGCACAATTATTTTCGTCGACTTGATGTCGTACGTAGGTACCTACTCGAAACCGAAACTTATAAATATTTGAGCACGGTCTGGTTTAAATATTATATTCGCTTATGTTTTATTCGCGACTTAGTTATCCAGTGAGTACCTAATGTATATTTTAATAAAATAACTTGGGTCATTTTTCATAAGCCGTGGTGGCTCAGTTGGGAACGCACCGACTCACGATCATGAGGGTGCCGGTTCAAATCCTTGGCCCGTACCTCTGAGTTTATAAAAACTTATGTACGGATTCACACCACTGGCTTTCGGTGAAGGAAAACATCGTGAGGAAACCTGCATGCCTGAGATGTCACAATTTAAGGCATGTGAAGTCCGCCAATCCGCACTAGGCCCGCGTGGTGGACTATGGCCTAAACCCCCTCGATGTTAGGGGAGGCTCGAGCTCCTCGGTGGAGACGTATATGAGCTGTTGATGATGATGATGATGATGATGACAGAACAAACAGACATATTTATGCATACAAATGTTTGTCCTGAGTGGGATTTGAACCCACGACCAGCGGCTTGTAAGTCAGGGTCACTAACCACAAAGGCAACCGGTCTGTCGACAATACTAATACTTGCAAAATTTGTGTAATGTAAATTTATTTATATCCCGGCAATGTTGTATAATTATCCATCTTCATGTTACTCGTTCAAAATCCGTACAAACTTGTTCAACGCCTACACAGAGTTTAAAATTCCAAGAATAGAAAGCAAGTAAAGTAAGCTAACTTTATTTTGTTGACTAAGAACCGAATTGAACGTCGAATTTATATTTCATAACCTGGATTTTTTACTAGCTTCCGCCCTATGGTTTCACCTGTGTAGACCTCGCTCTCTTAAGAATAAAGGGCTAAATTGTAGCCTATGAGACTAAAACGTAGCTTTCAATTAGTAAAATAAATATTTAGATTAGTTCACTAGTTTCAAAGCCTATTCATGACAAACAAATAATCATACCTACCTATCCTCTTTATTATCCTAGTATTGATAAAATTCTCTAACACTTATGTTACCATTGTTATTATATGTAGGAACTTTATTACAGTCCCTTCCGCCTTTTTCGCAATATGTTTTATTAACGCTCCGCTCCTATTCGTCGTAGAGTGAAGATATCTACCTAGTTCTCAATAAATGGGCTGTCTAACACTGACAAAATTTTTCATGTTGGACCAGTAGTTCCTGTGATTAACGCGTTCAAGCTTTTAGCTTCTCTTCAGCTTTATAGATGGGTATCAATTTCCATCGTAATGTAATGTATGATAATGAAAATAAGAATAATTATTTTTTTAAAGTTACCTCATTCTTATAAATAAAATACATATTTTTATATCGGCACCATCTAGCTAGAGCTGCCGCGAAACATCTTGGCATGAAAATAAAGTAAACTTATCTTGTCGGATTTTTTATCGTCGAGAAAGAAAACCAATTTACTATGTACTTCGTCTATTCGACAACAAATCTATGGGACGGTAACGTATTCCGTTTTGATCACTTTAAATTGAATACAATCGTTTATTGGAATCCCTAAAAAAATGCTAATCGTTTTCCTTTTATTCTAGTACTACATTTTGTCCCGCGGTTTTACACTTGTCGTTTCCGTTATCTTAAGATTATTTTATAAGGTGGTAAAAAGGCATACGGTCCCACCTGATGGCGCGCGGTCCCTGTAAAAATCTCTCACTCCCTTCTTGAAGAACCCCATGCTGTACTCCATTGGGAACAACATGGCGGAGCTCATTCCACAACCTGAGCGTCCGCGGTAGGTCCTAGACGGCTCTTTCGGACCGCAAGGTTCGAGAATATGGAATAAAATATAACCTATTTACTCTCTGATAACGTAACATTCCTATTATGGTTAAATATTTTTTTGAATCGGTGTAGTGGTTTAGGCTTGAATACACTTTCACCTTTGTTTTTGTATACTTTAATATGTTACAAATGATCTACATACATAGGCTCCGATATCAATATGATACTAATTTTTAATATTATTTAAGTGTTTTTGCGACTTGAAAATAAACTTTCCTCCTTTCTGAATCAAATAATCTAACGTAATTAAGACTCTTGAAAGTATGAAGCTATCTCTAACAGCTTGGGAACAGTGCTGTAAAAGGTACACGTCGATTCTTAAAGATCTCATTTAATCTTAGCCTTAATACTATGCGAAAGAAGTTTTACCTTAGTTTATATCGAAAATTGTATTCGTCTATGGTATAATGAAAGATCGTTATGTAGATAATGATTTCTTGTAAAAGCTCTAAAGAGCTTACTGATTTATGTCCATTTAATAATCATATAGAATATTCATCCAAAAAAACCATCTATCTATCATACCATCAAAAACCATTTTAAAAAGAAAAGGGGCCGCCGATTTTATATCTAAAATGATTAATGTGCAAATTAGATACCTACGCTGACGGAGACCAAATTTAATTTAAAGAGATTTTTTCTGTCTAATATTCCACTTTGAACCTTATGTTTTTAGCAATAAAACTGTCGCATTTTTTTATATGTCAGTCGATAAACAAGATGTTTTTAGTTGACAACAGCTAAAAACAGCTCTGTTAGAATAGTTTTTTTTGCTGGATGAATAACAAAAACGTTTAAATATTCATCAATGAAATAAAGTCTTTCAAAAGCAAGAATAAAGTAATCCGCTTTTATTAAACCTCTATAGTTCAGAACATCTCCAAATGTGATCTCAAACTACAGAGAAAGTATTATGTATTTATCTAAAAAAATAGGTATTTCCCGAAAGTTACGTCAAAGTAGATTTTTCTATTTTAGTAAGAATATTAACATTGGGAAATGTTTCGAAATTTATTCAATACGTACCTACCTAAATGGCTTGAAGCGATACAGGTAGGTATACAGATTACAGAATCGACAATCATTGAGTAAGTAAATAAATCGTTATACAACGACCCGAGCCAGGCGTGGGATATTTTCAAAGTGGACGAGCTATATGTTCAACCTTTTTCTGATAGTGCAAACCACGGGCTTAAAGATTTTCTGCAATTAAATTCGACTATGCATGCATTATTCATTGTATATTCATAATTATATCACAGACGCGTTATGCAATGGAATATATTTTGTATTGTTAATTCTAAGATTGTATAATTACTATAAACACATTTACTAAGTAGGTATAAATGTAGGGTATACTGCAGTTGGAGTACCACATTGAATATCTACAGATGTCCATGCATCATAGACGAACAATTTCACCAAAAATTTACACGAATCGAGAGTTATTCATCTACACTTCTACACTAATATTATAAAGGGACTAAGATTTGTGTTTTTGTATTTTTGTATGTAACCAATAAACTCAAAAAGTACTGGACCGATTTTAATAATTAGTTTTTAATTAGAAAGCTACATTACCACTAAGTAACATAGGCTATATTTTATCCCTGTATTCCTACGGTAACGAGAACTACGTGGGTAAAACCACGCGGAGGCAACTGGTTATTTATAAAATACTAGCGGACCCGGCAGACTTCGTTCTGCCCACTAGCGCCACCTACCGGGTCCAAATTGATGTATTATAAACCTTCCCCTTGACATTACAAATACTCCGTAATTTGGTGAAAACCGCATGAAAATCTGTTCAATAGATTTTGTACACAGAGGCGGCGGGCACTTTGTTTTATATTTATAGGTATGACATCCAGTTTTAATGTCAATAGGTTGATATACAGGCAGATAGTCCATCTACGGACATCCGCTACTAAGATTACTTTGGTGTCAATCTTGAACCCAAAGCCTTAGGAGGACATTAACTCTCAAATTGTATTTATCTGGAACGTAATCGCTTCATACTCATTTCTTGCGCCGTCGTATTTTAAAGTATAGCAAGTCATGTCATTTGACCCCTGCGGTGGCTTTGGCAGGGACCTCCACACATTAGGACATCCCTCCGAAGGTACTAGAGTAAACTAACCCTTTTAATGTAACTTGAACCTTTGCTATGTTCACGCTTCACACGTTTTAACCGAATATAACTTACCTTTACTGTTGTAGTTGGTATTTTTCTATTGTCTATTAACTTCATTCTTATTCCAAAAAAGCATATTTGTATGTACTCCACTAGTTTAAAGTTAATCAGCGTGGATTAAAATAACTTCACATATATGTATACTAACTTTTGCCCGCGACTCCGTCCGCGTGGAATAGTTACTTTGGGCTAACGCTTACTTTCAACCCCCTTCGTTTACGTAGAAGGATGGTCTCGCAGAGCTAACTGATGACTGCACGCGCCGGCCCGGCACATAAAGGGGCGCGCAGTACAGTACTTGATCATTATTTTGCTGCAATGTTATTTTAAATTTGCGAAATCTCCTAAGCTATTCATTGAAATCGAATGATGTAAAAGGCAATTTTGTTTTAAATTAAATATTTGTGTTGAATAAAGTATTTATTTGGATAAGGATTACTATCAACTTTATAAAAATACTTTCACAAATAATGCTTAATTTTCGAACAAATTTGGCTAGTGAAAATAAGGTCACAGTGAGCCAACCGATAACAGATAGACATATGCTATGGCGGACTTTTTTTTAGAACTTTTGAAGGGGAACAATTCTGTCATACATCGTTAATTAAGCCTTGGATGACTCTGGGAATTTAACGATGTATACAAAATAGAAACAATATGCAGAAAAAGTTAAAATCTGATTCTGGAAATGAAATCCTAAAAATAACATATAGAAGATATCGTAACTATTGCAACAACCTTATTTTTTTTTTTTTTTTTTTTTTTTTTTTTTATTTAGGTCAAACAAACGGTAACACAATGAAATATTTATACTAAACAATAATTAAACTAATATTACTAATTATGATACCAACACCGTTAACCACAAGTTGTATAAAGAAAAAAAAAAGTAACCTAGCTAATAGTTCAAATAATAATACAAGGCAAAAACTTAAAACTAATCATAAAAATAAAAGCTTATATTTCAATAATTTAAACTAAACTTAAGTGACTACGTGAATGAGCGTCTAATTCAAGTATCTTGCATTTCTTGTAGTTTACATATATAGTCGGATTAATAATTCGAGTCACAGAAATGACAAGTGCAACTGTCACTGATACAAAAAAGGGTGACCCGCTACAATAGTGATGTACGGCAGTTTTGTTCTTATAGTATCCGATACATAAATCTAGTCGAAAATCCCAAAATTTCATTTTTTTAAAACTAAATTTGAATTTAATTGAAACCAAAATTAAATAAATAAAATCGAATAAATGTTATTAATTTAATTAACCTAACATAGGCTAATCATCCAATTCATGCTTAATTTAAAAAAAATGAATAAATATAATTTATTTGTCCAGTACCCGTACAAATAGTCACATCCAAAACAAAATGGGGTCCATAGCGTGACAAGTGATGACTATAGTTCTGTCAATAGCTCAAAACAAATAATATACTATGTTATATTTAATTACCTACCGTGTATGTCTTCTGTTTTATTACCATAAATTTCATATTTTTATTTATATAAAGGCATTCTGACATTGGATAAAAAAAAAGGAAACTCTAGTCGAGTTTCCTTTGTCCTTAGCCGACTTTTAGTTGTAAAAATTCGAATCTACCACAACACTATTTATTTGGGTCTAAAAAACTGCAACACTGGAAATGTCAAATCTCTGCCTACAATGAATAATCTGATTATAGGTAATGGATTTTCTAAAAGTATTAACGTTATTTGAAAATATGTCAATGTCACTAAAGTACTCATTATAAGTGTCAGTCAAACGATTAAGAGGTGAGCGTTTACCTGCGTTGGTACGAGAGTTATTTGAGAGAAATAATTTAAATGAACGGCAGGATCGTGCGTGTGGTCTGTTTGGCACTCGATAATTTATGCCACCAATGATATCGGAACAGTCGTACCTGTTTTGGCAAAAGTCATACAATAACATTGATTGCAACTGAATTCTTCTTTGTTTCAAGTTTAAAAGCTTATATTTATTTAACAAATCTGTGTAAGATAAGCGGCTGCGGAAACACCTAAAGTGCATACATCTTAGAAATTTCTTTTGGACCCTTTCCAGGTTATTTGAGTATATATTATAAAACGGGTTCCAGATAGAAACAGCATATTCCATCTGTGAGCGTATTAATGACTTATACAGGTATAAGTATGTACTCTCACGTCTAAAATCATTACCAGCACGAAATACAGAACCATATACTTTAAACGCTTTATTACAAATACTATCGACATGCGCATCCAGTTTCAATTTATTATCCAACGTTACTCCAAGATCCCTAATGACATACACTCTATCGAGATCATTGCCGCACAAGGAATAGACAAAACTGCTACAATTCCTTTTTTTTGAAAAAGTTATAAATTTGCATTTGTTAAAGCTTAGTTTTAGTTTGTTTGTGTGACAATAATTGGAAAATCGGTTCAAGTCTTCTTGAAAGTTAAGGTGATCAGTCAAATTATTAATGATACGATAGATTTTCAAGTCATCCGCGTATAAAAGGAAATCACAGTGTTTAAAACAGTTATAAATATCATTAATGAATAAAATAAAAAGTATTGGTCCAAGGATTGATCCCTGCGGGACGCCTGAGGTTACAGAAACAGTGTCAGACTCGTATCCATTGATCACAACTCTTTGTGTTCTATTCGATATATAAGACTTAAACCATCTCCAGAGACTGCCACGTATGCCATTATAAGCAATTTTTTCTAATAATATTCTATGATCCACTCTGTCAAAAGCCTTTTGGAAATCAGTATACACACTATCTATCTGCTTATTGTCATCCACAGTCTGAAACAATTTCGATGTATATACTATGAGGTTAGTAACCGTGGACCGCTTGGAAACGAATCCATGTTGTTGTGGAATGATAGCATTATGAATAAGGGGATATACATAGTTATGTATAAGTCTCTCAAGTAGTTTCGGCAGAGCAGAGCCGATAGAAATGGGTCGATAGTTAGATACCTCCCTTTTAGAGCCACCTTTATGAACAGGCGTTATCTTAGAAAGTTTCCATACCTTAGGACATATACCTTCTTTCAGACATTTATTATATATTAAATGTAGTGGTTGATAGATTGTTTCAGCACTACGTTTAAGAAAAACAGCCGGAATATTGTCCATACCAGGGCCCTTTGTTGTGTCTAAACCTCTCAGTTCCTTTATTAAATTTTCAGTCGATATAAATACATCACAAATTATACTATCGGTATGGGTTTTCGAGTCTAAGTCATCAATATCATCTAAACTAAAAGAATCAGACACATCAGAGGTTTGGAACACAGATTGAAAGAAATTTGAAAACATATTACATATATCATCAGGATTATCAGCTGTTGCGTGTAAATAACGAACACTTTTAGGTATGTCTGATTGATTTTTGCGGTTATTTATATACTTCCAAAAATATTTTGTATTAGTCCTTATACTATCTTCAACTGAGTTAATATACCTTTTGTAACATGCTTTTGACTCCCTACTAAATCTGTCCCTTAACATGGAAAATACTGAGTAATCTGATATATTTTTATACTTTTTCCATTTCACCCACGCATTGTTTTTGTTATTAAAAATATGTATTAATGAAGGGCTGAACCATACTGGAAAATGGGAATTATGAACACGCTTGGCTGGAATGTGTTTACGAATTATATTATAAATGTATTCATAAAACACATCAACACATAGTTCGGCCGGTTTATCCTGAAATAATTCGAACCAGTCAATTGATGCTATATCTGCATTAATCGTCTCATAGTTTGCGGTTCGGAAACAATATTGTAGGTGAGGTTTAATTTGCTTACGCTTATCAGCATAATCGAGAGATAATAATGTATAAAAAGGAGGGTGGTATAAATCGGACGGAACAAGATTAAGCGGTGTAGAAAAAGTTTTAGTATTAGGAATGTTAGTAATACATAAATCAAGTAATCTATTTATATTGTTTTTGAATATATTGAATTGACTACACTTAAATAAGGACATAAAATTTAACAGGTATGATTGAGCTGACGTTAGATTGCCTGTGAGCGAAGGTCTCATAAATGTACCATCAAGGTACCAGTCAAGACTAGGTAGATTAAAATCTCCATATATACAAAGGGAATCAATACCTATCACTTGCATATAATCCCTTATATTATTAAAATAAGCCAGGTACAACTCGGCATTTGTATGAGGAGGAATATACACAGCACTGAGAATATACTTTGCGTTGCCTATGTTTAACTGTAGTAAGACGTGGTCTATTATGGGTGGGAAGTCAAGAGGTGCAGCCGGTAACACAGGCAAGCATGGCACAACGCTATAGGATCGCAACACGGCTATCAACACCCCACCGCCATCGCGACGCTCAGTGGCCGCTCGGTTTCGGTCGCAGCGGTACACATTGTAACGGGAGTCAATAAACTCATTGTCTGATATGTCCCCATGCAACCATGTCTCTGTTAGTATTATAATGTCATAATTATGCGCTAGGATGTTCATGTAGATAGTATTTAATTTAGTTCTTAAACCACGGCAGTTCTGATAATAGACGGATAATATATGATTTTGACTATTGAATTGTATATAATATAATAATAAGTATTTGATAAAAAAGCATTGTAAAGTGACATAGACGGAATATTAATAAACTATTAAAATTCATAAGAAAACACATAGTAAATTTTGTTGTAATTATTGTTGCAAAAAAATATAAACGCAATTGAGAATTGGAAATAGAAAGCAACACGGAATAATGTTGCTCTGAAGTGTTACATTTACTAGTACTACTGTTACAGCAATATAGGGTACAGACAACACGGTATGGAACGTCATTGAACAATCTTATTGAGCTGTTGTGGATAAAAAATGTATATGCAACTAGGAGTCTCCGCCAGATTACCGCTAATACCGATATAATAACACAATAACAAATTAAAAATATAATATTATATAACAACGTAGATATATTATTTATATATTTATGTAGTATAGGTAAGTAAGTATCTTGATTTAAATCAACCTTGAAACATTTACTTAAATCTAGAAAGATCTTGTTCTGTGCGTATAGCGAGAACTGGGGATGTATCAGACTTGCGCGCAAGTATAATTCCATGTTTAACCCAAACATATTTATAATCATGCATATTGGCCTTAACTCGACTTTCTCGAAACAAACGCTTGTTCTTTAAAGTTAAATGTTCGTTTAAGTATATTTTTTGCGTAGAAAGTGATGTTCCGGAAATACCTAATTGTTCAGCATTGAGTATCTTCGTAGCACGATATGATGCAAGAACATTGTCACGTAAGACCCTAGTAGTAAGTTTTAGGATAACATTTTTTGGACGGGTGTCCTTCTGGTCTGCGTGGGGCACACGATGCAGCGCCACGATGTCTGACGAGGTAATCTGTTGTTTGATAACCGTTCCAAGTTTCATCACAATCTCGCTCAGGTTTTCATTACGTTTTTCAGGTAGGTTTACTATCTCAATATTACAGTCCCTTGCTTGTTGTTCCATATTTGCCAATTTGGCCTCTAATTGTTGTACATGGTTCGGGAGGTCGTTGATTTGGGCGAGTTGAGTATGAACGGACTTCAACTGTGAGTCGAAACTATCCTGGCGCTCATTAGTATGATCGAGTGATTTTTCCATGTCAACCAGACGGGTGTTGATGGCAGACAGTGATTCCTTGAAACTTGCATTATCAGAGCGCAGACTTGTGACGGTGTTGTTAATAACCTCCAATGAATCTGAGATTTTTGAGAATTCGTTACTTAGGCAAGATTTTATAGATGAATTAATAACCTCTGAGATGCTATTATAGATGATAGTTATTAAAAAACTAAAAAGAAAATATGATAAAGATCAATTAACTAAAGCCTAAAAAAAACCCTAAAAAGATTTGGAATACTGTAGTGTATGCGCGGACGCATGTGCGTGGCACTCGCTTACGAACCGCAGGTGAGTTCGCACGTGCATTGGTTCACGCAGACAGCCTACCTATCTCAGTGTTACAAAGTGTGTTTGTATATTGAATCACGATCACAAGACATTACAAGTGGCGACGAGAATAAAGGTGAGAACCTACAGGTTTAAAAAAAAAAACAAAAAAAAGGGTAAACAAGTACGCTTGTAACCTCAAATAAATTTATGAACCGAGTCCGTACGTGAACCAATCCTTCATTGGAATTTAGGGCCATGCATTGTAGTAGATGAAAAGTAAGTAAGGCCACGCAAAAGTATGGTTATAAAATGTATCCTACAAAAAAGCACACGCACCCGCACAGTGCACGTAGGCAACCTAACGATACCAATGAATACCCATACCTATTATTATGTCGACCAGCGTATTGCAGTTCGTTTAAAGATATTGTACCTACTTACATTTTAATTTTATGTTGTTTTCCAGTACTATAGTATTTAGTACGACATTAGATAAATACAGCTTGAATTATAATTCTATTGGGTTTGTACGAGATACAAATTTACCATTAATAATAACTACTTTGCAACACTTAAATTAGCTCCCTATTGATCACATACAAGCACAATTTATAATGAGGTGATACATATACCTAAAGGCCATACAATGTGAAAACAACAAAGGGCCACGCAAATTAATAAAACAAAAGGCCATGCAAGGTAAAAACAATAAAGGGCCACGCAAGTAAATTAAATAAAAAGGCCATGCAAGGTGAAAACAACAAAGGGCCATGCAAGGTGAAAAAAAAACAAAGGGCCACGCAAATAAATTTAACAAAAAAGCCATGCAAGATGAAAAAAAACAAAGGGCCACGCAAGTTAATTGAACAAAAATACTTGCTCCAAAATAAATGAAATGAAATGAAATAATGAAATGAAATAAATTTATTCATTCAAATAGGCCTTCACAGGCACTTATGAAACGTCGACTCTAATGCTCGGTTCGGAAGGTTGCTTTTGCTGAGAAGAGCCGGCAATAAACTCAGCAATTACTCTTTTCAAAACAAGTTTTAACAATTTCTTTAACAATAATAATATGAGTCCTGATAGAACGAGCGCTATACCCATGCCTCGCCATCGTTAATATAATCGTTTATACTATAATAAGCCTTCTGTACCAAAGCTGACTTAACTCGTTCCTCAAATTTATTCATAGGCAATTCTAAAATATTTGTGGGGATTTTGTTATAAAACCGTGCACCAAGTCCTAAAAATGATCCTTGCACTTTCTGTAGTCTATAAGCAGATGTTACAAGTTTATGCTTATTTCTAGTATTAATGGAGTGCAAATCACAATTTTTAGCAAAAAGACTAATGTTTTGACGGACAAATATTATGTTTGCATAAATGTACTGTGATGCAACTGTGAGAATGTTTATTTCCTTAAATTTATCTCTGAGGGAAATGATTATTTAATTTAATTTAACAATGTATGAATTTATATAACACTAGCCGACCCGGCAAACGTTGTTCTGCCATAAGAATGAAATATCAAAGTGACGCGATACTTCATCTAAGTGACATCTTCGTT
The DNA here is from genome assembly GCA_905147785.2 of Thyatira batis. NCBI lineage: Eukaryota > Metazoa > Arthropoda > Insecta > Lepidoptera > Drepanidae > Thyatira > Thyatira batis. Next base: position 5,085,330 of record LR990507.1, read on the forward strand.
AGCGTCACATGCCCGTTTTGCAACAGTTTTGATTGATGCTCCGCTCCTATTCGTCATAGCGTAATGATTTATACAAAAACCGCATGAAAATCTGTTCAGCAGTTTTTGTGTTCATCGCGTTCAGACAGAGGCGGCGGGGACTTTATTTTATATATTTACTAGCTTTTGCCCGCGACTTCGTCCGCGTGGAATAGTTACTTTGGGCTTATGCTAACTTTCAACCCGCGACTTCGTTTTCGTAGAAGGATGGTTTCGCTGAGCTAACTGATGACTGCACGCCCGCGCCGGCCCGGTACATAAGGTGCGCGCAGTACTCGATAATTTTTTGCTGCGATGTTATTTTAAATTTGCGATATCTCCTAAGATATTCATTGTAATCGAATGATTTAAATAACAATTTTGTTATAAATTAAATACTGGGACTGAATAACGTATTTATTTGGATAAGGATTAATATTATCTGTATAAAAACACCTTCACAAATAATGCTTTATTTTTTAACAAATTTGGTTAGCATAAAAATGGTTATAGTGAGCCAACCTTTACAGATGGACATATGCTATCGTGGACTTTTTTTTAGAACTTTGAAGAGGGCCAATTCTGTCATACATCATTTTAGGGAAACTTTAACCGTTTACGCAGCGTACGCAGCGGAAGCTCTCAAAAGGAAATAGAAACTCCCGATTTTGAAACATTTTTGATTGGTGTTCCGTTCCTATTAGTCTTGGCTATTAGCCTTCCTCGATAAATGGACTATCTAATGGCGAAAGATTTTTTCAAATTGGACCAGTACTTTCTGAGATTAGCGCGTTCAAGCAAACAAACAAACAAACAAACAAGCAAACAAACAAACAAGCAAACAAGCAAACAAACAAACAAACAAACAAGCAAACAAGCAAACAAGCAAACAAGCAAACAAGCAAACAAGCAAACAAGCAAACAACTCCTTTATAATATTAGTATAGATGACGAGGGAAAAACCCCCGAAGTGTTTTTAAAAAGTGTGACGTCAGCAATGCTGACGTCACGGTTGTCTTCATTATGATGACTCATTTTTGGGTCTTCAAAACAAAACTACATAAATTGTTCCAAAACTGTGTTTATTCAATGAACAGCGTAATGACGTGACTAAGAGGTCTTTACTGTCCAGCGGCTCAAACGTGAATGTCCGACCGCCGACGATGCGGTCGTATTTATAGTGCTCGCCCCACTCACGTGCACGTGTTCATGTTTTTAGGTTAAGTATTGAAACATTACAATAACAAAAATAGTGATTTGCTTTTTAACGTTAATCTGACATCGTAATAAACTTAAGGTAATTAATTTACTGATTTTAGAATAATTAATTTATGAGTTTAAAAGACAAACTATTATAATTGCGCCGATATATATATTATTGAAATTATGATGATGAATCATAAATGTTAACACGCAATAAATTATTACGAAATTATAAAAGGGCTATGCAGTTAAAATACTGTTACTGATTTTCAGTAAAGGCCACGCAAAAATAAAAGTCAAATGTATTTGTTACAGGCTGACCAAAAATGAGTCATGCATGTCCGTTCAAGTAACTTTTATTTTAGAGTTAAGATAATAACTCATAAAATCTGGTTACTTTCAAGGCTAGAGTGAATAGATATTTTCTGGGCAAGCGTGTAACATCTTCAAACACGCTTTAATTAAGATATTCATTGAAATCGAGTGCTGTAAATGGCAGTTTTGTTTTAAATTAAATACTTGTTATGAATAACGTATTTATTTGGATAAGCCTCATGACTCATTTGCTTTAGCATTTTTTCTAAGAGCTTATTGCGATTTTTCGCAACTTAATTTTGTACCTACCGACGTAACGTCAGTGTTTAGTTTTTATGTTTTATCAGGATGAAAATTCTTCAGAACTAATGTTAGTGATCATTGTTACCTTCTGCTCCTTTGTCAGGCCTTCTATGAGGATGCTACCCCAATGTTCAGAGATTTCAGTTGGTATACTTTTACCAAATGTTTCCTCAGGCTTTTAGGCTTCACCAACTTACTTACTGTTAATAACATACTTATAGCGATCAGGATCGATCTTGTCACACTCGTTGTTGTTGTAGTCGGAATTTTAAGCAGCAAAACAAAGCTGGTTCAGCTTGTTTTTACTTTCTAGATGGTACCACGTGTCACACCACGCGTCATACACCACGTGTCACACACCACGTGTGACACACCACGTGTGACACACCACGTGTGACACACCACGTGTGACACACCACGTGTGACACACCACGTGTGACACACCACGTGTCACACACCACGTGTCACACACCACTGATAGAAAGCAATAAGGAAAAGAGATATTTATTAATGTTTTTACTAACCTCCATTACAGTAGGTAGTTACTCGGCGAAGATGTATTCGTCGTAAAATATCTTTTTGATTCAAGGTTTTGTTTACTTTCATTATTGGTCTTCTCATTTGTCCTTTTTCCTATTTTTTAGCCACATTTTTTCAAATGCGCTTACGTTTGGCTTCAACGTTGCTCATGTCAAAGCGTGTTTGAAGATGTTACACGCTTGCCCAGAAAATATCTATTCACTCTAGCCTTGAAAGTAACCAGATTTTATGAGTTATTATCTTAACTCTAAAATAAAAGTTACTTGAACGGACATGCATGACTCATTTTTGGTCAGCCTGTAACAAATACATTTGACTTTTATTTTTGCGTGGCCTTTACTGAAAATCAGTAACAGTATTTTAACTGCATAGCCCTTTTATAATTTCGTAATAATTTATTGCGTGTTAACATTTATGATTCATCATCATAATTTCAATAATATATATATCGGCGCAATTATAATAGTTTGTCTTTTAAACTCATAAATTAATTATTCTAAAATCAGTAAATAATTACCTTAAGTTTATTACGATGTCAAATTAACGTTAAAAAGCAAATCACTATTTTTGTTATTGTAATGTTTCAATACTTAACCTAAAAACATGAACACGTGCACGTGAGTGGGGCGAGCACTATAAATACGATCGCATCGTCGGCGGTCGGACATTCACGTTTGAGCCGCTGGACAGTAAAGACCTCTTAGTCACGTCATTACGCTGTTCATTGAATAAACACAGTTTTGGAACAATTTATGTAGTTTTGTTTTGAAGACCCAAAAATGAGTCATCATAATGAAGACAACCGTGACGTCAGCATTGCTGACGTCACACTTTTTAAAAACACTTCGGGGGTTTTTCCCTCGTCATCTATACTAATATTATAAAGGAGTTGTTTGCTTGTTTGCTTGTTTTCTTGTTTGCTTGTTTGCTTGTTTGTTTGCTTGAACGCGCTAATCTCAGAAAGTACTGGTCCAATTTGAAAAAATCTTTCGCCATTAGATAGTCCATTTATCGAGGAAGGCTAATAGCCAAGACTAATAGGAACGGAACACCAATCAAAAATGTTTCAAAATCGGGAGTTTCTATTTCCTTTTGAGAGCTTCCAGTTCACGAGCCTGATAAAAGTGTTTACGGTTCCGTTTTGATAATAACACTTAGGAATTTAATTATTGAGATTTAGTTATTAACCTTTCATGGGCTTATGTTCAACTCCATTTGAAGCCGATACTCACAACTTCGCCTAACGACGGCCATAAATTAGTTGGGTATCTAGATGGCAGATGGTGTTTTGTGTGTATTGTTTATATACGATTACACAGTTTATACTGATCCACTAGAACAGTTGGGTCTCGTGAAAAAAAAAATCATGATAAAGTGTTTGCAGACCAAGCAAACAGGTTTGTTTCTTAGATTGCAATTAAAATTTCTTACTGATCCTTCCCTTACAAGATGGGTGGACCCTTTTGCAATAGTGAAACGGTTATGAATATTAGTCATATGAAGAAAAATAAAAACACAGTAACTTCTTGGAACTATCTTCATGAGTATGCCAAAATATTACTTCAGAAATTCTGTTATAAATTGACTACATACACAACCATTTCGTATATTAATAGGTTGGGTAGGATACAGTTCCCATATTAACATTATATACCTAAACAGTTATTACAGTGGTGTGAACAAAGGATTCCTTCCCTTCCTTGCATCGTACATTAAATCTAGAAACTGACAATGACAGTATAGAAATTGATCGAGACTCGATATTTTCAATAGTCCATATTGAAAATATCGAGTCGAAACTAAACAATTTACTCGGAAGAATTGAAACTCCACACAACTGGCTTCCAACACATTGTCAATGAACTCGGTCAACTAAATATAGTTTTGTTAATTTTGACCCATTCATTAATATTAGTAAGTTAAATAATAAATTTATTATTAAATATATACCTAATTAAAAAAATTGGTTGCCTGTAAAGTCGGTATACGGGCGAAAGTTTTACGTGACAACGACGCAAGGGACGCGTGCCTTTCACTTTTTATGTCTGTCTCTCTCGCTCTTAGGCGGGCTAACCATGCCCGAGTGGAAGGAACGCGTGCCTCTCACTCGCTCTCATTGTGAGCGCATAACGTGAGCGGAGCGTAACGCAGTTTCTTGAAGTGTCACCCGGCAAACCAATTTATAAGACGTTGTCACGTCAAAATGTTTAAAGTTTGTTCATTAGATCCAGCGAGACGATCACGATTGACGGCATACAACGAGATCCAGGTCTTTGGTCATTAAAGCATTTATTCTTAGATGGTGTAAAACCTTTCACTAGGTTTTTCACATATTTTCCAATAATATTGAAGTAGGTATATCTATGTACTTATGATTGAATGAATGAAGATTCAACTAACATACTAGTAACATATTATTGAATAAATCGAGCTTGGTTTCCCCTTTACTTAAAACTAAATAAAAATAATAAATTTCTTCCAGAACGCCGGACCGTTTACTGCCAAGCATGGTGAGCGCGACGTTATCCGGGAAACGTTTGTGAGACAGTCATTAGATTTTCATACTATTGAGTAATGACTCGGTCATTAACCAAATACACTTTAAAACAGTGTATATATTTACGGGTTACTTTTGGAAACAACCATAATGTAGATTTGTTTCTTACATCAATTCAAGAATTATAAGTAATTAATTAGATAAACGCGTTCAGACGCTAACACTTATAAAAGTTAATAGTAATTTTCTTCGACAAAACAGGTGTTATATGAACACCGAGAGTAATAGATGAAGTTATTAAAACGTCAGCCCCCATTAGAGCAAATCTGAAATTGTTCATTCCATTTTATGGAATGGAATTATTTAGGAAAAGGGGAAGGAGTAAACAGAAAAGCAGTAGATAGCGAGAACTGGGAATTAAGGGGAAAAGTACCTATTAGTAAAAATAGTAGTGATTTAGGCGTAAATGACGAAACAACATAGACCCTTGTCTATTGTCGTGTACTCTTTATATAATTTTCAAAGAGATTTACAATTAAGTAAAATTGAATTGAGCTATTGAACCTTGTAGGATTAGTTATGGAAATATTAATTTCCTTCATTGTAAATTAATAATTTATTTTTAATTTCATAATATATTCCACAATAACTAAATAAAATATTTACATTAATAATATTATTAACAGAAAATTATATACGATAAAAAACCTAAATGTAAAAACTAGATATAAAATAGATTTAAAAAAATATTATTATTATTAACTGAAATATTTCAATTCAATTAAAATAAAGAAGGGATGTAGTGTATGCGCGGACGCATGTGCGTGGCAGTCGCTTACGAACCGCAGGTGAGTTCGCACGTGCATTGGTTCACGCAGACAGCCTACCTATCTCAGTGTTACAAAGTGTGTTTGTATATTGAATCACGATCACAAGACATTACAAATACTATAAATAATATAACGCATAGAAAAGTTAATAAAACTAACAACTTACAATTAGTACAAATTAAACCATCTCCTAATGACTCAACAAATTATGTGAATGAGTACTTCTCGAGTATCGGAAAAAAGAAGAAGACATTCTTTCCGGAGATTCAACTGCTAAACGACATCCACAGCTGTTGGAGACCCCAGGTCACATCTTTTATTTTCGTTGATACCGATTCTAACGAGGTTTACAACGTATTAATGAGTCTTAAGTCCGAGAGCGCACCAGGGTGGGACAACGTAACCACAAAATTCCTTAAAATTGCCCATGAAGTTGTCGTACGGTGTCGTTGGTGTCTGACTGTCTTTTAAGACTTAAAAAAAGCCTTTAAAAATAAACAGATTTGTAATTTGTGGGAGATCTGGAGTCTAAACTAAGCCTAGGCCTGTATTTTAGCACTCCAGGCCCCCCAAAACTCTAAAGTCACAAATTGTCAGTTAAGTAGATGTAAGATAATTTATTTTTGTGTGTGTGTTGTGTGTTTTGTGTGTGTGCATTTTGTTTAGGTGTGTTTTGTGTGTGTATGTGTATGTGCATTGTGCGTGTTGTGTGTGTACGCGTATGTGTAAGTATGTGCGTATGGGTGCGAGCGACGGTTTGTATATTATGTTTCCTGCTAAATTACGTGTTCAATGATTTTTTCAGTATCAGTATAGTTCAAGTTTAGTAGCCATTCCTTGAGTTTCTTTTTACACTCGATTTTTAGGGAATCCGCCATGGTAAGTATTTTATTTATCTTATTATACAGCATGTCTCCACGGTATAGAAAAAATCTTTGAGCGAAGGCAGTGTTCACGATAGTAGGCTCACAGACTGCGAAATTCCTTCTAGTATGAGCTATGCGATTTTTTCTTGCTTCGGGAATATTACCATGTTTGAGGAGTACGGATAACATTATATAAAGTTCGCGTACAGTTAACACTCGAGTTTCTTCATAAAGATTTGAAGTGGGGTATAATCGAGCCTTCGAGTGACTCACTTTTAGTATCATCCTCTGAGCTCTTTCAAGGGTTATCAGTTTAGATTTACAAGCACCGCCCCATGTGGTGATGCAATAGGATATGATGGATTGTACCAAAGCCTCATAGACCATCTTCATAGTTTGTTTCTCTGCCACACCACGAAGGTCCCGAAATATGTATGTAAGTTTGCGTATTCTTTGTGATAGTGATTTTATGTGGTTCTCAAAAGTCAAATTAGCATCGATTTCGATTCCTAGGTATTTGATACATTTAGTGGGACTAATATTGGGGCACTTACAGTTGGACATAGGGGGGAAATTACATCTATGAGCATAGATAGCGTGTGAGGAATTTATTGAAGCATTCTGTCGATTCTGTATTGAAAATAGTAAATAATTGGTTTTAGTTTCATTTAAGGCGAGGAGATTAGAAGACAGCCAGTGACACACTGTATTAAATCCATTTTGGGCAGTATTAAAAAGTTCATTAGTAGAGTTTGCAAAAAAGGTTAAGGCGGTGTCATCTGCGTAGGCCGATATGCGACAGTTTTTGATGTTGAGGTTACAAAGCTCATTTATGTAGCAGAGAATGCCCTGAGGCACTCCAAATTCGACCGGCAGTTCTTCACTAACGTGATTACAAATTTTTACGCATTGTGTTCGATTTTTTAGGTAATCCGTTAATAATGCCAGTGGGATACCTCTGACGCCCAAGTCCTCAAGTTTTAGTACAAGGCGAGGAACAGAAACAGCGTCAAAGGCCTTCGCAAGGTCCAGGAATATTGTTAAGCACTTATTTTTAGTATCCAATTTATTCACTACGAAGTTGACCAGATCAAGCACTGCGTCATTAGTTGAGCGCCCTGATCTGAAACCATATTGTGCGTTGGAAAGTAAATGGTACTGTTCAAGATATTTAGTGAGTCTCTTGTTAATAAGGCGTTCAAATACTTTAGATAGGGTTGTCAATATAGCAATGGGCCTATAATTACTGACGCTGCTTCTGTCTCCCGCCTTATGTATTGACAACCCTACGTTGTCAATACATAAGGCGGGAGACAGAAGTCCGGGAGATTGGAGTCCTTTCTACGACAAATACTCACATAGACTTGAAATGGTTCAGAAAAAATTCCTACGTAACGTGCAGTATAAATTTTATCACTCAAGAATTTCTTATTTAGAACTACTCAAACAGCACACTCTCTTGAGTTTAAAGTACGACCAGGTAGTACCAGACGCACGCTCCTCATGGCCATGATGCTGCATGGCATTTGTAACAATAAGTTTGATTGTAATGAACTGACCAATAAGTTATGTTATGTAGTACCTAGAACTATTTTGCAACGGGAGGTGCGCGTCCTGCGTTTGTTTCACACTGAGAAGTGCAGAACAAACGCCGGTGAGCGGGCACCTCTTCGCCGCCTTGTAGTAACTTTACTTTACCGATTCAGATATCTTTGCATTCTCACCCGCTAAATTTAAAAAAATGGCTATAAATTTGCTTACCGCCAACCTTTCTTAACTTGCATTTCTTTGTCTTTTTCTTCCAATTCACAAATTAATATGTGACCGTCCGTTCGTCCTTTTCTCTTTTTTTAAGTATTTTTTATTTGAATTCGTGGACAATAGTGTTGGTTATACGTTATTTAAATAGATTTAATTAGCTCCTAAGTACATATTGTATCGTGTAACTGTTTTTTGTCCCTAAATAAATAAATAAAATAAAATGTATCGGGAGGACTAGAGCTTTTTTAAGGGCAGTCGGAAATACTCCAGAAAGAAAACAGCGATTAATTAAATTAGTTAATACGGGACTAATGGTTGCAGAGAGAAGTTTTAAAATCTCAGCACTAATTTCATCCCACCCAGGAGCGCAGTCGCTTTTCAGTTGTAGAATACATATTTTAACTTCGTCAACATCAGTAGGTAATAGAACGAATATATTGACTGGAGGTATAGCAGTCTTCTTAAAGTCAGAAATATGAGAGGGAATTCTTTCTGACAATTGTTTACCGATGCTGGCGAAATATTCATTACATTTGTTTATCGCATTTTTAGGGGTATTTTCAGTTGTCAGTAGTTGTAATGGTAATGGTTTTTTATTATTATTATTGGTGATTGTTTTAATAGTTGACCATAGCTTTTTCGAGTTATTCCTTGACATAACTAGTTGGTCCCTTTCGTATTGTCTTTTAAGTTTTTTTAGTAAGCCATTACAAAAGTTACGATATCGTATGCATGATATTTTTAAGATGACATCATTTATATTCGTTTTTAATTTTTTGTGCATTCTGTCTCTAGTACGAATACAACGGAGCATACTCCAAGGTTTGATTATGAATTTATTCCTGGGAATTAATCGTTTCAGTGAATTTTTAAAGATCAACTATTGAATGATATGAATAAAATTGTTCATAGCAATATTTAGGTTTGTTTCCTGATAGACTTCGCTAAACATCTGGTTACTACATTCAGTTTTTAATTTATCCAATAGACAATCAGGTTCCTCAACGGTACATTCTAAACTACTGTTTGTATAAACGACAACACCGTCGTTCTGGTTATAGCAGTCACATGTCTTGTAAGAGGTGTATCCCTGCATTATTGGTACATTAACAACCCGCGACAGCCAACATTCTGACAAGATAATAATGTCACAGGACAGCTCAAGCCTTTTAAACAGAACAGAAAACTCGTTAAAGTTGCAGTTCAAGTTGCGGATGTTCTGTTGGAGAATCTTTATATATTGTATAGGATCGTTAAGGTATGTGGAGCACTCTTCAGGGTCACAAGCTATTTGGGTAGTTATATCAAATTGGTCAATGCTCCTAATCAAAATATTGGCGTCATCGAATGCTGGGCAAGGTTATTACTAGTGAAGATAATGTTGGTGCTAATATTATGTTTGTTGTGTTAAAAAGAAACCGCTTATAAAGCGCCTTCAGTAGGAACCTTGAGAACTTTGAGCTAATTATGAAGTATGAGTATCTTATCTCTGAAAGTGGTTTTAAATATAGTCTATTGTGTAATATATGTGAAAGTGCAGGGCTTATAAGATGGCAGGGATTATATACTATAGTGGAGCAGGCGGCTTGCTCATAAATATATATTGTGAATATAGGCAAAGTATCTGTGCAGGCATATGAGTGGGTGAGCGCTGTGGAGTGTATTGCATATTTTGTGGATATATGTGTATGTTTGGTGAGTAAGATTTTTTTGATACCGTACTTTGATACCGTATCTGTCCCCATCCTTGTACGTAGACTGGAGTTTATAGGCATAAGAGGTCTCCCCCTGGCTCTTCTAAAAAACTATCTACAGGACCGAAATCAATGCGTAAAGATTGGAAATTACTTGAGTAATCAAGCCAAAATCGATTTCGGTGTTCCTCAAGGCAGCGTGCTCGGTCCAACTCTCTTTTTGATCTATATAAACAGTCTGTGCAATATGAAACTCGAATCTGGTCATGTTTACTCTTACGCGGACGATACAGCTATCGTATTTAGTGGTGATACGTGGGAGTCTGTACATAAAAACGCAGAAAAAGGGCTTGCTATTGTTGCCAACTGGCTCAATGATAACTTGCTTACGCTAAATACTACAAAAACAAACTATATCACAATCACAAATTACAACAAAATTCAACCTGGAGCAGATCTCTGTATCAAAATTCATACCTGTAGCAATAATTTGGGGACTGGCAGCTCTTGTAATAAAATCACTAAAGTAGTTAGCACAAAGTATCTAGGAATTATACTTGACCAACGTCTATCGTGGCACGAACACATAGAAATGGTGATGACCAGAACCAGAAAACTCATCTGGATGTTCAAAACACTGAGACACGTTGCCTCAAAAACAATCATAGGCCAAATCTATATTGCATTGGCTCAGTCGGTTCTGGGATATTGTATACCCGTCTGGGGTGGTACCACAAAAATAAAGTTCCTTGCGCTTGAAAGGGTTCAGAGGTCTCTGCTAAAAGTAATTTACTTTAAACCGTCCAGATTCCCGACCGAAAACCTCTATTCGCTATGCAATTTCCTGACTGTTCGAATACTATATATCTTACTAACTATATTAAAACTACACAAAACAGTATCTTTTAATCTTACTATTCTAAATAAAAGGCGAAAACACAATGTTGCCCCGGTAGTGACTGTCAATACTACATATGCCAAAAGACAATATGTTAGACTATCTGCTTATTTGTACAACCAAATAAACAGGCAATTAAATATCTACCCCATGAATCAATATGAATGTAAAAAGGCCGTGAGTGAGTGGCTGAAAAACAAGTCTTATGATGAGACAGAGGCTCTCTTACAAACAATAATTTAAAATAATATGTAGGTTTGTCAACAAGCTTGTCAACGTAGGGCTCATGAAGGTAAAAGCTAGGTACTTACACAAAGTAAACTCACACTTACATATGTATCACCATCTACATAACACACACTCATACACACACACATCTCACACACACACAACACACACACACACACACAACACACACACACACACACTTCACTCACACACACAATCACACATTCACCACACAATCCTCACACAAGTACACACATTAGTTTAACAATATTAGTATATGTAACCTTTAAATTTCTGTTTAAATTTCTGTTTAATTAACTAGATTTAGAAGAGCGGGGCCTCCTACCACAAGTATATTAATTACTTAAATGGAGGCTCCAACAATAAATTTGTAAACGTAGAAATTAAGTAAACGAAAATAAACAATTATTATTATTATTATTTTTCTTTTTATATATTTTTTCTCAGTTCATAGAACTGGTGATTTGTGATAATCACGGGCCTAAGCCAAGTGAAGATCACATGGGGTTTGTTGTAGACTATTTGGGAAATCGGTGTGGTGTTGGTTTTGGTTGATTTGCAAGAATTTCCGAACAATCCTGCAAGTGTTAAGGATGGCTGCTTTTTTATTATTATCGTTTTAGCGTAACTTTAACCGTTTACGCAGCGTACGCAGCGGAAGCTCTCAACAGGAAAATAAATTTCCCGATCTTGAAACATTCTTTATTGGTGCTCCGCTCCTATTGGTCATAGCGTGATAATAAATAGCCTATATCCTTCCTCGATAAAGGGACAATCTAATGGCGAAAGAATTTTTCAAATCGGACCGGTAGTTCCTGAGATTAGCGCGTTCAACCAAACAAACAAACAAACTCTACTCCTTTATAATATTAGTATAGATTATAATATTAGTATAGATATGTTGCTCCCCGCAGTTTCACCCGCGTTCCGACGGGGATCTTTATTTTTACGGGATAAAAAGTAGCCTATGTCCTTTCTCACGGTCTACACTATCTGTGTACCAAATATCATTTAAATCGGTTCAGTAGTTTTAGCGTGGCAGACAGACATTCAGACAGAGTTACTTTCGCATTCATAATATTATTAGTACCTATATATTACCTAGTATTAGTTTAGATATATGTTTATCAGAGTAGTTGACGGGCAACTTTCTTTGCGTCACATTTTCCCCACTTTGCTATATTTTTCAACTAGCTTCTGCCAGCGACTTCGTTCGCGTGGAATAGTTTCTTTGGGCTAACTCTAACTTTAACCCGCGACTTCGTTCCTCGAACCTCCTCCTTTTTTTTAAGTCGTTTAAAAATAATCCTTACTTATAGCATGATTTAGTATTCACGTGTGACGACGCGATGGCTTATTTTTTCTATAATTTTGGTGTTTCTATACCGATTTCTATGATTCTTTTTTTTTGAATAGGTAATAATGTTAACTTTTTTAAATTAGGGATTAGTGAGAGTATTATAAACGTAAGAGTCAACAAATATAATCAGAATGCTCCGAACTGCTAAGCTATCAGGAGTTACACGTGTTATTCTGAGTCAACTATAAAAGATAGACATATGCTGTTGCGGGATATTTTTTAGACAATTTTATGTAGAATATTTCCGTCATACATAATTTCTATGTAACTTTAACCATTAAGGCTGCACACGCGACGGAAGCTTAAAAAATGAAGTACCTTCTCCCGTTTTTCCAAAATTTCCCTTCACTACTCTGCTCCTATTGATTATAGCGTGATGAAAAGTATTCTATAACCTGCCCAGGAGTATGAAGAATAATTGTACCAAGTTTCGTTGAAATCCGTCCAGTAGTTTTTGTTTCTATAAGGAACATACAGACCGACAGACAGACAGACAGACAGACAAAAATTTTACTGATTGCATTTTTGGCATCAGTATCGATCACTAATCACCCCCTGATAGTTATTTTGAAAATGTATTTCATGTACAGAATTGACCTCTCTACAGATTTATTATAAGTATAGATGACGCTCCTCCGCGTCATATTGGTCGTTGCGTGATGTACAACAAAGGTATTAAACAAAATCGAAATGGTATTTGTATTTAACAAAGGTGGCAAACAGGCATATAGTCCGCCTGATGCGAAGCGGTTACCGCAGCCTATGGACGCTTGCAACACTAGGGGCGTTACTCACGCGTTGCCGACCCTGTAAAAATCTCTTCACTCCCTTCTTGAAGAACCCCATACTGTACTCCATTGGGAATACCATGGCGGGGAGCTCATTTCACAACCTGAGTGTGCATTAAAATAAATCGCAGTTGATACCTGTCAATAATATGACAAAATATTATTTGAAATTTATTCATTTTCCAATGAAGCGGCGAGTCCCAATGGCAGTACTGTCGACATCAAAGGCTTAGTCAGTCAATCAGCCATTTAACTATGGGCAAATCTATTAAGCTATGAAAATATTAATAAACCATATAATAAATACATACGCGTGAAAACAAACTACTGTGTTTGCTTTCACAAAATGCATTAGTCAATACAAAACTTATAAAACAAATACTATATAACGATACTAGTGGCTCCCCGCGGTATTACCCGCGTTCGCAGGCGATAAAAAGTTGCCTCTGTATTATTTAGAAACTTATTCTATTCCAAATTTCATCGCGATCCCTTCAGACGTTCTTGCATGAAACAATCACAAACATTATATGATACGCATTTAAAGTATTAGTATCTAGGAAAATAACTTTCTTTTATGTTACTAACAAGCCTAATATAAAAAAATAATCCCTATATCCTTCGGTCACGGCATCACGCGTGAACGGCTGGACTGATTTCGCTAATTCTCTCTTATTGTGTTTGTTATTAGCAGAGGTTCTCACATAAGAAAGTCACTCGAAAAATTTGCAAATTTAACCACCATATTAACTTTAAAAATAAAAATGTACCATAGGTCGTTTGACAGTCGGCCATTAGTAGGATAGGTATCATATCAAATGAACCATAACAAATAGAAGGTTATGTGAGAGTCCTTCTCACTAAAATCAAAGTTCAAGCGTCACTTAGATTGGCTGTGAAAGGAGAATGTCGCAGCATATATTATTAGATTTTACCACAAACATCAACACAGGTTGCGTAACCTTACGACCCGTCTGTTATATTTATCATTGAAATGTGTGAGCTAATGTATTGGAGTTAAAGACTGTTTTCATTTGCATCAATCGTGTGTTCCTAATAAGTGGTTTGAACTTCCAGTAAAATACATTATTAAGTCATGAAGATATATTTATTTTCGGGTAATTTTGAATGTGCCTGTTTAGAAAAATTTATACATAGTTAAATTGTAATTTTCTTTTTTTATTATCTTTTATCTTTTTTAGATACCCAATTTAGACACTTCAGTATAAGAGCGGCGATCTTTGGAAATCGGTACGTATTAACTATATCTATAGTTATTCGTTAAGATATCATATTGATTTATATTCCACTAGTGGCTCCCCGCGGCTTCGCCCGCGTTCCCGGGGGATCTTCAATTTTCCCGGGATAAAAAGTAGCCTATGTCTTTTCTCAGGCTTTGGATTATCTGTGTACCAAATTTCATTTAAATCGGTTCAGTAGTTTTAGCGTGAAAGCGTAATAGACAGACAGACAGACAGGGCAGACATGGGCTATCAATACTATAATACATCTTTGGAAATACCCTAAAAATAGTACAATTTATATACACATTAACCTCTTCACTTTATATAGGTACTCACATGCATATAAACATAATACATAGCTATACTAAAAAAAATAAAAAATATTAAAATATTAAAATAATAAGTTACGACATAAAAGCTTTATGTATTCAACTAACCGTGAAAGTAACATAATTGATATCTTTTCATGTGAAAAAAATTATGTCAGCATGAACGACTCAGGGTTGAAATCAAAATTCTTATCAAACTCACAAGTCACAAATAGGAAATTGAGCCTTCGACTTAAAATTCCAAATATCGGAAGCCGTCGGCGAGATGCATTAAGTAAATTATGTTCAAATCCCGATAATCGGTGAATGCTTAACCAGGGATAAAAGGCATTTCGCGGGATCAAAGAAAGCTTTCTTCAAAAAAAACCTTCATCGTAATAGCTATACATTCACAAAGGATTGGAAAATTTGTACACTGTTAAATAAATTATTTTTTGTGGCTGGTTTTACCTAGATATTTTATACAGATAATTTCACAATTCACTATCAAAGATTCCAATGAATTGTCATTGTAATGATAAATCTGCGAGGGATCCTATTGTTTGGTCAGCTTCGAATCGATTTAAAGATAACAAGAAAATGAATGCTACTCATCACAGAAATACGCAACTATTTTACAAAGTAATTATTTATTTTCAATGAAACATGACATGAGAAGTTTTCTCGAGATTGTTTAAGAATAAGAGAAATAAAATACAAATGCAAATAATAAGTTGACAATTTTACTTCAAATGCTAATTTCAATGCATTTTTAGGGTTCACAAAAACAAAAATAGAACCCTTAAAATTCTAAGTCTGCTTCTTTTAACATAATATTTGTTATCTTTATTTGTAATTAGACATCTATGTGAAAAATTCAATAGAATATTTCAACCATTTAAAAGTAACCAAGAATACATTAAGATGCAACTTTATATAAGCTATTTTTTTATAATTTTAGAGAAAAGAAACCTTTAAAAACTGTATTAGAACTCCTTAATGCATACATAAATAGAATAGGTGTGCTAACCTTCTTGCCTGGAGCGAACTCGCACTTGGCCGCTTTATTTTGACATAAAAGACCACAGAGCTATCTTGACATACATTTCGAAACTAAAGACTGGCTGAAAAGTTTTTTTAATTTTTTATTTTTACTCTACTTTTTTCCGGCAACAAAAAGAAACCGGAAAAATTGTGAAAGTTTTTCAGGACAGCGGTAATAGTGGCATCGATCGTTTACCAGAGTTTCAAGTAAGTAGGTACCTACCTAACTAATCTAACTTTGATGCTGATAAAGTTCGATTATAAATTCAGTGGGGTACTTGACAGTCTATTAGTTTACAATTACGCTTTGATGAAACTAGTTTGATGTTTTGGTATACTTGACTAGAGCTTAGGAACGCGGGTAAAACAGGAGCTATTAGTATCATTGTTTGTATATATAAATAATGCTATTCAATTTTATATTGAATCTGTATAAAATTTTACTGCTATTTACAATGTGTTCTGTAATATCTCAAAGACTACATCTATCCTGGGATGATTAAAAACGCTGGGACCTGCTAGGCGGAAACTGGTTAAAATACGAGTAGCTCAAAGACCTAAATATCTCGATTATTAGTAAAGGTCCAGCCCACACTGAGCTAACAGTCAAGTTGCATCACAAAACACCCCCTTTTTACATAAATCATTACTAGCATCTGCCACCGGTTTCACCCTCGTCCTTCCTTCAAATTACAGTGCAGAAAAGACATGCTTTAACTTACTTACTTGCCAAATTACGTACATATCCCCTCAGCCGTTATTTCGTGAAAGAGTAACAAACATCCTCACAAACTATTCAATTTATAATATTACAAGCTTCCGTCACGCGGCGCGGCTGAAACTTTCCATTCCCGTAGGAATACGGGAGTAAAATACTTATAGCTTAGTTATTCCCGACAATGCAGCATTCCATTGGTGAAATTATTATTTAAATCGGTTCTTTAGTTCAGGCGTGAAAGCGTCAAAAATAAACAAACTGACATCTATATTTATACTTAATCCATACTAATATTATAAATGCGAAAGTAACTCAGTCTCTCAGTCTGCCTGGCTGTCTGTCTCGCTTTCACGTTAAAACTACTGAACCGACGTAAATGAAATCTGGTACACAGATAGTCTAAAGCCCGAAAAAGGACATACGCTACTTTTTATCCCAGGAAAATTTAAGATACCTCGGGAACGCGGGTGAAACCGCGGGGAGCCACTAGTTTATAATATAACGCCTTGCTGCACCCACGCAGTTCCCATCCCCGTAGGAATACTAGGGAAATTATAGCTTAGTTACTTCCTAATAATGTAGCATTATACGGGTGAAATTATTATTAAAATCGGTTCTTTAGTTCGTCACATATAAACAGACTCACATTTATAATATTTGTTATTATAAGTAGGATTATCCCACGTTATGTATGTACATGATATATTATTAGTATCCCTGTGACGTTGATATAATATTAATATAGTTTTGATTTATTATTGCTGCATGATGCCGGCCCGATATTGTACTTTAATATTTATGTTGAGGAATGATTTGGTAGTTGTATAAACCAAATGTCGTATATGTTATGGTTTCGTTTGTCAATGTCACAAAACAATTTACAGTTTCAATGTTTGTTTGTATTATGTTGTTATCCTAGCCACGTAATTGAAGTAGGTATTTAGATTGTTCCAATTTGAATTTAACTTTTTGTTTGTTTATTTATCTAAATACAAAGTAACTTCTGCATCGCGGTTGCACCCGCATAGTTCCCGTTCCCGGAATACGGGTTTAAAATATTTGACTATGTTACTCTCTGATGATGAAGCTTTTAATTGGCAAAACATTGAGAAAAAGTTTTTAGGCGTAACGAACGAACTCACAAACGCATTTATAAAATTTGTTAGGATTCTTCTCATTTTTTATTTTACATAACCATTAAAGCCTTTTGATAATAAATCTAACACATCAACAAGTATATTCGATAGGTATTTGATAGCTATATATGAATGATTAATGAAAATTCGTGATAATGACCTGAAGTAGGGGGATCCCATTGAGAGCGATATATACCTAACTATCTGCTAAGACGTATAAGCTCATTTATATTGCTTCATAAAGAATAATATTGCCCTTCATTAATTCTCTAGACATGACTATGGTTGCAATGGTTTTTCTTCCAAACGGCTTATGTTTTACAAAAATTCCACCATGTAAGTGGAAATGTCCTATAGGGAGGAATTTTTTATGCATACTTAGATAGAAACAAAGTAGCGTATAGGAGTAGCTGTCGAAACAGCCAGCCACTGTGGTAGAATTCCAACTATTACGAAATATTTTAGTGTAGTTTCCTCACGATGTTTTCTTTAGAAAGCTCAAGTTTTGACCTATGACCTCACTAACACCGAGCTATACTGAGCATACCTAACAATATTTCAACTCATTTAGAATTCAGTAAGCGAGTATAAGCTATTCTTTTGTAGTGCTCGGACAAAGTTTGTTTTGTAAAACCGCTGACAAAGTGCAACATGTTTTATACGAGGCATTGATGTAAGTTCAATACTTCAGCTTAAACTAGGACAATCCAGAGTTTCTATTCCATTATACAAACTTTGGCGGCAACGGGGCTTGAAACAGCGAACTTCTCGCTTGATCCTATAGTAATAGAAAGAGACAAAAGCATAAAACCAATATTGGAATGTCCACCAGCTTGTGGTTTGCCTTACGGAATTGAACCTGTTATTGAAAATCGAACGAAAAGTAGGACGGTCCGTGGCCATCAGAGAATGCTACAGAACAAATTTTTTTGCCGGCAAGTTTTGGTATCATAATAAATTTAGATAAAATAACTTAAAAAGTGCAAAAACTTAAAAAGTGTTGTAAAATCCATGAAGGCTTTGGATTTTTCCGACTATATTGTTATCAGACTGTTGAAACATGTCACCCTTGTTAGGTAGGTACTTATTACGTAAAAAAATATGATTAAAACATTCTCGATAGATATAAAAGCTAATGATATTCAAACATCTGAATAAGATTGCTTTTATCATAATAGCTACAAAGATTATATTCCAAACAAGCTTTATGTAAATAATTTCGATACCACATATATTTGTATATTTCAAATATACTCATAAACATAATAACACTACACACACTCCAATATTAATGATATTTTTATATGTACGTTTTTGTGATAGAAATAAAAATGAACTGGAGCAAAATATTTTTAAGATGTAATCAATCATACATCCACCTTAATAAATGGCAGTAAAGAAAAATATCGTTTGAATCGGCGTTCGCTAACTTTTTAGTCATATTTCTTCAAATAATGTTCAAAATACTTACAGACGTGGAGATAATGCAGCATATTTTATAAACTTTATCTCTAATCTCTGACGAAAAACGATAGATCTTAGTTTAAATGTGTATATTAAGCCCTTACATAAAACCAACTGGGATCCGTGGCAGTGAAATTTAAAACCGCTTTACTAAAGAAAGAAACATTTCACATGTTTTCTGAAATGTGTTCTAAAGCTAGCCATGCTAATAGATATAATTAATATGTGTGTAATCTCAAGCTTATCAAATTTGCTTATTGAATGCAGCGACTCTCGATCATGAGGGTGCAGGTTTAAACCGCTGGGCCGTGGTACCTTTTGAGTTTAAAAACTAATGTACGGCGAGGAAGCATGCATATCCGAGATGTCACAATCAAAGGCATGTGTATCAAATCCCCAATCCGCACTAGACCCGCGTGGTGGACTATGGCCTAATCACCCTCGTGGTTAGACGAGGCTCCTGCTCCTCGGTGGAGACGCATATGAGCTGATGATGATGATGAACATTTGTTGATACTGAGTCAGTAGGTACTATTAACTGCGACATATATATAGACAACTAGCCCATTTTATTACGGTACTATAAAAAAACTACCGTCATAAACTCAAATATGTAGGTAGTTTTCTTACTGAAGTAACTTATCGAATAAACGATAGATAAAACATAAAGTTCTCCTGAACTTTATCCTTAGCTCGTTCCAGATTTCTTCTATCATAGAGCAAATAATGGAGCTTTTATTTTTTATTTCACGGCGTAAAATTGCTATTTTTATTTGCTACTTATTCTTTTTGTTTCACATATTTTAACTTTTATATTGAATGCAATAGATATCAAATTACTGTTCGAAATAAGTAAGTTGATTTACAACAACATTAATATACCTAATTAACTTAGTTTATTTGTCATAATAAACTAGCATATCTATACGATAAATGAAATAATTATGCGCAATATCTACTGTTTTTCTTTCTTTTTTTTGTGTAAATTTTGTTGATCTGAGAATGAGGTAGTTAAGTGTTTTTCAGCGTTTAAAGAATTTTTGAAATTGGCACAGTAGTTTTAGAGTAGGTATATTCATTACAAATTTACACATACACAAGAATAAAAAAATCTTTATATATAGGTACCTATATATAAAGGCCCTATATATATCCCTATGCCAAAAAGAGACAAATGCAGCAAAAGGCAAACTCTTATCATACTTGTTTCAGTACTTATGTAATTTTATCGCAATAGCAGCCTTTCTACAAAAAATGCAGACAAATTGTGAACTCTACCTAGCCTTCTTCTTGAATATTAGTTGCACACTCTACATAGCCATATTTCACAACCAGTGTTGCCAAAAGCCTGTACGTTTTTATTATAAATCACCTCTCACATTTCACGATCGATCAGGCTTCAGAAGATGCCCGCTATGAATGGATTGAGACGAATATACACAGCTTTATTCACTTCAGGGCTGTGTTGCTATCTGGTTTGAATAGCTGATAAAGTAGTACGAGAGCATTTGATACTCTTAAGTTAAATCAGCTTGAAACGTCGTTTATGCACTGTTATTGAGTGTTATATGATAACACTAGTGGCCGCATTCCCGTGGATTCTTAAATTTATCCAGGACTTACATACATTCGCACTTATCATACTATAAGAAAGAGGAAGAAGGAAGAAAGAATACTATTATAGTGCGCTATCAATAACATAAATTATTTTGAGGCGTTGTCAGATTTATGTTTATTTTTTACTTCAATAAAATATCGATTCAAAGATTTGCTCTCTGTCAATAAATAAGTGAACCCCAAGATTAATTTCTGACACGAAGAAACATATGGTATCACTATATCACATAAAAGAATTCTTTCAGGTAAAAGCATTTTTTCATTCAAGGGAACGAGTGATAAATGTTACTGGTATGTCATGAAAAACTCGTGCTACGCGAAGAGGCTGTATTTCACTCAGGAATTGTTTGAGGAGGGAATGTTCCCTTAGGTAAAATCCTATGTAGAAAATTCCATAGCAAGGAATTTTATAGATAAAACTATAATCGTAAGATAAAGATAACTTATTGATAATGTCATTTCCGACATTCCACTTTATGAAGCATTTTCCTTTCGCATATCTGAGTATCATGATTTAATATATTTTTCTTCCGTTAAATAATTTCCTGCATATTATATCGAATTATTTTATTTAACAATTTTTTTACTTTAAAAGGTAATAATTAAATAATATTGTTGTTTATGTTAGCCTAAACATCTAAGAAAACTCATTAAACAAAATAGTTTAAAAGAGACGCAGACTTCTAATGACTTTACTCGGTCCAATCTCGTTAAGCGTAGTTTTATTCATTTCTTTTTGCGAAATCAATTTACTTGAGTAATGAAGCAATTATGTGATAACAGTTTCCGAGTTGTTATCATTTTGCCACTAAAGAAATGGTGTGGTTACTTGTATTTTGTTTACGTAAGTCTTCTACACTAATATAATAAAGAGGAAAATTTTATTTGTATTGAATTGGGTCCGAAACTACTGGACTGGGCTGAATAATTCTTTAACCAATGGAAAGAGACATTATCGGGGAGTTACATAGGCTATATTTTATCCCTGTTTTTCTATGGAAACGGGAACTACGCGAGTGCAACCGCGTGGAGACAGCTTCTAAGTAGTAAATGAATCACCATAGTACGAATTGATTAATTTGGAATCAGATGTATGTGCAAATGTCTCAGAATGTTTATTTATGTGTATCGATACATATAGTCTTAAATCAAACTATACATGTATCCTTATTTTAGTATTTGTTTGAGTTTGTTCGAACAATATCATAATACGACATCAAAGTATTTGTAAAGGTTGCTCCGAAAATAAGCCATACATAATTTTTGGCAACCAATTTACAGACACCGAGCTCATCACAGCTCATGCCTACAAAATGGGTAACAACGATCAGAAGCCGAATATAACCCCTCTCATGGGTTCAAAGCTCAGGGATTCACGCGACAAAGCATGGAGAGAAGGGTTGGTACCTTTGTTGTCACTTTTCAGGGCAGGGTTAAACGAGATTTATTGACTGGCACTTGCGTTCAAACGGACAGATTTCACGGCAATTGGAAACACCGATTTGGGTAATATTTTAGTCTGAAGAAAGGATAATGACCCTATAGATTTTATTGTTTTATGGTTGTTTTTTTGTGCCACTACGTTGACATATAGGGAGACGGTCCACCTGATAGAAAGCCACCGAGCCTATGTACAACCGCAATACCAGGGGGTTGCCGATTTTTTACTGAACACGAGTAGGTCCTTGACCTTGAGTACCCTAGAAAGGTACTGGCTCTTAACACACAAATATTGTCAGTGAGACAAAATCCTTGAAACATAATAAATCTAAGTTTGTTTTGAAAAGAGTGCTTGCTGAGATTATTGCCGGATCTTCTCAACTAGATCAACCTTCCGAGCTGAGCGTTAGAATCTGACCATTTATTATTGCTTTGTTGACTAATTCAAATATATATATTTTCATTTAAATTCATTCAATTCATTTAAATAAAAAGTAATTTTCAAAAAATAAAAAAAAATTGGTAACCATCAAGATGTTTGTAGATTTTCAACATACGGGTAGTAGCCAACCAGGCAGCACAAAGTGCCTTACCATTGCGCTAGAATGTCAAAAACTATTGTTTCATGATATTATTGCTTAAAAATCCTATGTCTATCATTCCTAAATATATTTTACTCCGATAAAACAGTATTACTAAGACCGTTATCTAAATAAATAAATATTCTCCAGTACCTAGGCATTTCAAGCCTTGTTCAAGACGTTTGAATGTTTATGACTCGCCCATGAATTGCTCCGCAGAATAAATTAGAATACAATTTAGCAAGGAAATGGAATAAGTTCTGTGTTAACACGTAAATAGTCTTATTTATTGGGAGAAAAGGCTCCTGAAAAATATCCTGAGACATTTATTTATTTTATTTACTAGATTAACAGCTTACATCCAAAACGAATAACATTATACAGACATATCTTATAATTAAAGTAGTTATTGAAAAAAAAAGAAGAAAACTATCAACACAGCAAAATTATAAAAAATACAATCTTAGGAAATAAATAATAAAATGAAACAGATTGTATTCTTCCCCGCGGTTTCACCGCGTACCCGGAAAATCTTAAATTTTTCCCGGATATAAAGTAGCTTATATCCTTTCTCAGACTATAGACTATCTGTGTACCAAATTTCAGTTAAATCGGTTCTGTAGTTTTAGCGCGAAAGCGAGACAGACAGACAGAGTTACTATCGTATTTATAATATGAATAGATAATTTTGGATAATGATTTTCTTTCAGTCCCGAACATTCTACAGTTACAGTAACAACGGAAGGATCGATTACAAAAAACTGTGTGTGTTCAAAAATCTACGATCCTGTGTGTGCCAGTAACAATAAGTCCTACTATAATCTATGTCAAATGGATTGCGACGGAAAGGAGAAAAACGCCACTGTTGTTCATCAGGGGAACTGTATACCATTTTAATGCTGGATTTTAAGAAAAATTAAGAATAAAAAAAATTTAATTACAATTTTTCAGAGACATATATTTATTTAAGGCCTTAAATGAAAAGAAAATATAATATCGTCTCTGTTCTTATAGTAAATGTCACTACTAAAATAAAATACGATTTGATTTTAAATAATACCTATCCCAAAGAACTTAAAAATGTTCCAATTTAATTAAAGCTTTGGAAACCTCAAAAGTTTCTTTAATTAACAGTAATTGTACTTGAGATATTCTAGGTACGTACTTAAAACTACATTTCTCCATTTTCATTAGTGAAACGAAAGAATGGTCTGATGATACCTTTTTTAGGGTTCCGTAGTCAACTACGAACCCTTATAGTTTCGCCATGTCCGACCGTCCGCCCGCGGGTAATCTCAGAGATGCTTGGCTTGATACTACAGAGCTGTGAATTGGTATGGTATCGTAAGTGTACCAGTGGTGGCCACGGTACCAGTAATGGCCAAAAATTACAAGAAACATCTAGAATTCGGACATGAGTGAATGTTTTTACATTAGGATCACTGTGACATAGACTTTAGACATTGAACTATCTAAGTTTAACGTTTTATTGAATTCAGTCAGTTACATGTACAAATTTGCGCGAATAAAAAGTGTCAGGTGATTTGAAATTGTCAACGACGGCTTTTCTTAAGGAAATCGTTAAGGCGGTGAGCAGAAAGTTACACTTGTAAAATATTATTGCTTAGTTAAAATCAAAATTAGTTTCTTTTGATGTGTTAGCCATAAAATAAAGATAAACTAAGACTAAGACTGGGGCGGCCATTAATGGATTTTCCCTGGCCAAGACTGGGTCACAAAACTACAACTTTTATTTGTTAAATTAATTGAATCCAGCTTTGTCGTATCTCACGCGTAACTCATTACAAATATTTAATAAGGACTGGACTTTACATTTTCACTATATTCAGAGCTGAAACTTTCACAATTTTGGTAATATTTCACAAAAACCAGTTTTTTTTCTTAAACTGGCCACCATTGGGTCATTTACCATAGTAGATATTAACAGCGTCGACAAAGTTGAAACATTAAATCTTCATAAAATCTCCATCCCTATAGTGTGATATATTGTTGGATAGCTTATTAAAAGATAGCTAAGGTTTCCTAAAACGCTTTCCGATTCAGGGTTCCGTTTACAAAATATTAAGCATTTAAGCTGTAATTTTAACTAAAGTCATGTGTGTAAAAACTAAACCATTGTTTGTAGAGTTATAAAAAAAATCATGCTAGTAGCATGTATAATGAATTTAAAAATAAAACTATCACGGCTAAGTTGGCTTAACAGGTTAATGAACTATAAAGTAAAAAGATCCTAAAATCAACCGAATACCTATGACTTTGACCCATTTCGTTGCCAATTCAATATTAAAAAAATGTTAAAGTAAATCCTACTAATATTATAAATGCGAAAGTTTGTATGTATGGATGTTTGTTACTCTTTCACGCTCCAACGGCTGAAGGGATCTGCTTGAAATTTGGCACAGAGCTAGAATATGTTCTGGAATAACACATAGGCTACTTTTTATCCCGGGAACGCGGGTGAAACCGCGGGGAGCCACTAGTCGTATATATATACGTAAAGTATTGAATTTTGTCAATCTAGCTACGGAACCCTACACTGCGCGTGTCCTACACGCTCTTGGCCGGTTTTTAACACTTGGAGCCACTTGAACAAACTTAGTTTGATGTTATAATACTTTTATTAGTGCAAACAAAAGTTGACTTTTCGGCTTTGTGGTTAATAACTCTGACTTTCAAGGCGCCGGTCCCAACCACGACAAACATTTTGTGTGCATGAATATGTAATTTTATCTCTGTCTGGGTGTGAAGTATATGCCTACGTAAATATAGTAGTCATTGTATGTCAGCTATCTGGTTTCTATATCACAAGCTCTGCTTAGTTTGGCGAGGTGTGAAATATCTTTCTAAATCTTTTTCGATCGGTTTATAGATAACTAGCTGCCTCCGCGCGGTTTTACCCGCGTAGTTCCCGTTCCTGTGGGAATACAGGGATAAAATATAGCCTATGTTACTCGTGGATAATGTAGCTTTCGAATGGTGAAAGATTTTTTTTAAAACGGTCCATTCGTTTTTGAGCCTATTCATTACAACCAAACAAACAAAATTTTCCACATTATAATATTAGTGTAGACTAGCTGCCTCCCCGCGGTTTTACCCGCGTAGTTCCCGTTCCCGTGGGAATACAGGGATAAAATATAGCCTATGTTACTCGTGGATAATGTAGCTTCGAATGGTGAAAGAATTTCTAAAAAACGGTCCATTCGTTTTTGAGCCTATTCATTACAACCAACAAACAAAATTTTCCACATTATAATATTAGTGTAGAAACCACCACCTATTTCGCGATAAAAGTCTTCAACGAAAATAGCTATGGCATATTCATACACGAAGGGACATTGGAAATTTTAATATATAAAATTCATGGGTCACTGTGCTTATAATTTAACTCCTCTGAAA
Source organism: Thyatira batis (assembly GCA_905147785.2). Classification (NCBI taxonomy): domain Eukaryota; kingdom Metazoa; phylum Arthropoda; class Insecta; order Lepidoptera; family Drepanidae; genus Thyatira; species Thyatira batis. Next base: position 5,111,621 of record LR990507.1, read on the forward strand.
TGGCTAGACCGGTTCTCATAAAACTTTTTGTGCATGTCGATCAAATCTGCGAATTGGTCAACATCTATTTTTCATCCCCCTAAGTGATCACGGGAACGGAAACATTGCGGGTGAAACCACGGGGCGGCAACTAGTCTATCTGTATAAGGATTTCGTATTTTGTCATTCTTACTATGCAACAAAAAAGTTAAAGTGAGAATGAAAAATGTACCCCGCATTCCTGATAAACGAGGTTAGCAACTCAGCGCTTTGTTGTGTCTGAAAATCAATTTCAATGCGGCATTGATTTCGGTTCCAATTCCCGAGATATTCCGACGCCATTTGACCCTCACGCTAATAAAAACCCTACATAATTACACCTTTGATAAAGTGACTAGCTTTCACCCGCGTAGTTCCCGTTCCCATAAAAATACAGGGATAAAATATAGCCTATGACACTCATAAATAACGTAGCTTTCTATTGGTGAAAGAACTATTCAGATCGGTGCAGTAGTTTCGGAGTTATCATTAACAAACAAAAATCATGATGATAGCTCAGTTGATAGACGTCAGGTACAGTATTTTCTAAGTAAATAGCAGATAAATATAATAAACTAGCTGCCTCCCCGCGGTTTTACCCGCGTAGTTCCCGTTCCCGTGGGAATACAGGGATAAAATATAGCCTATGTTACTCGGGGATAATGTAGCTTTCCAAAGGTGAAAGAATTTTTGAAATCGGTCCAGTAGTTTCGGAGCCTATTCATTACAAACAAACAAACAAACAAACAAACAAACAAATCTTTCCTCTTTATAATATTAGTATAGATATACACTTTTTTTTATTCACCACAAATTACATTAGAAGTTGGGGACTCCCTTTTTAGAATACAGATACTAGATCTCCATTCTTTAATTTTATTATAGGCACATCTTAGAGTAACTGAATACTTTTCTCGGGTAAATATTTTCCAAGAATTTTCAATTTGTGCCACAAATGTTACAAAATATGATCAAATCAAATATTGAAGCCGGCCGGATTGCATGCTGCTTCCAACGTTCCTACAATCTTACTGCACTTAGAATTTCTATTACAACAGCTGTTTTCAAAAAAGAATATTATCCAAAAGTAGGTAAATGTGCCAGCAATTTAACTCTGTTTAACAAAAACAAATTTTCTGATTGTTTCGAAAGCCTTACAAAATAATGGTATTATTCAGTTGAAAAGTCAATTACATCCATTGTGAACTCTAACCTACGCAAATTTACAACAACTCCAAACTAACTAAGATTTAGTTAAATTTCGTTCGTTGTTTACGACAATTACTTTGTTGAATTTTCATCAAATAAATTATTTTCGTGTTATGATTTGTAATTAATAAGTTGCTTTCATTTGTTTTTCATTTGGTTACCTGCGCTACTTCGTCTTGATCCCCGTTTTTGCTTCGTTTTTCTTTGATACCCCGCTCCTATTTATCGTAGCGTAATGTTATATAGCCTAAGCCTTCCTCAATAAATGGGCTATCGACCACTAAAATAAATTTTCTATTCGAACGAGTAGTCGCTGGGATTAGAGCGTTCAAACAAACAATTAATCTTTTCAGAATCATAGTATCAGTATAGACTTTTTGTTTACTTAACACTTTGTTATAGTCGCATATCTAACTGAAATATAATATAGAAGAAGCGAATATTATGTATGAAATACGGTGTATTTTTAAATCTCGATAGAACCATTCTTATTGAGAGGAAAACTCTGAAAACAAACAGAACGTAGACTTAATATATTTTTATCCTCCAAGTAGATGTTTCCGAGTGAGATACAATAATATTATGATATCTGTGTGTTTATAAAGTCACGTTGTATTGTAAAATGAAACTTGCGCTATTAAAATAAAACCTTAACAAATATAAATATAAATTTTAACTGCCACTCAAACGTTCCACCCGCGTAGTCTTCATTCCTGTAAGAAAACGCAGATAAAATTAATCTTACTGGTGGGTCCCCGCGGTTTCATTCGCGTTCCCGGGCAAAATTTTTCCCGAGATAAAGAGCCTATGTGTTATTCCAGGTTATAAACTATCAGTTTTCCAAATTTCATCTAAATCCGTTTAGTACCCATTTTTTGCGTGAAAGAGTAACAAATATCCATCCATACTCAAAAATTAGTGGATGTAACCTAACAATTTTATTCTGTTGTTGGGATATTAATTCATTTCGGTACATCAGCTATGAGCCTATTCAATACAAACAAAAAAAGAAATCTTTCCTCTTTAAATATTAGTGTAGATGAATTAAAGTTCTAGACAAAAACGATTTATCGATTACATAATAAGTAAATTGGACGGACCCGTTTTTGCCATATAAAATACATAATCCGGCTAATCAAAGAAACAATACAATAATATATGGCATCTTAACTCGGTTGGTTAATCACTATTCACAGTCAGGAGGGGTTGTTAGTGCTTTTGTATTTGTCGCGGTAACTGGTTTCTCTCAAAGCTTAAAGCAATTTGTGGTCCAAGAAATGGGGACTATCCTCTCCGTTGCGATATAGAATAACTGTCACAATAATCAAATAAATGTCATAGGACATTCTTTCACACGGCCAATATGATTCCATACTATGCGGAGCTTGTGTTATGATAACCAGATAATAAAAATGTAGGATGTGTTATTTTGTGTGTGTATTGTGTGTGTGTCATCATCACCAGCTCATATACGTCTCCACCGAGGAGCTAGAGGCTCCCCTAACATCGTGGGGGTTTAGGCCATAGTCCACCACGCGGGCCTAGTGCGGATTGGCGGACTTCACATGCCTTTAATTGTGACCATCTCAGGCATGCAGGTTTCCTCACGATGTTTTTCCTTCACCGAAAGCCAGTGGTGTGTGTATTGTGTGTGTATTTTGTATGTGTTATTTTATGTGTTATTTCTGTGTCTGCCTGGTCCTGGGTGAGAAGAACGACCATCAATTCAATAGCAGCAACAATAAATAAATCAATAAAAATACAATAGAAGATGGGCGATTTATATACTTACTGATTTGATAAAGTATCTCACTCATATAGCAAAAATACGTATTAAATTACTTTGAAATATGTCCATATTGTCCATATAGATGTGTTTTGAGTTAACAGAATAAACAGACATGAACATTGAACAAGCAACACAAATATATTCTCACAAGAGACTTGAACCAACGACCAGCAGTTTCAAAGTCAGAGCACATAAGTCCTTCGAACTTACTAACTTACGTTTCAGAAAATAAGTTACAGAAAAACCTATTACTGATTGACCGGTTGAATTTGTAAGCGACCCTGAATTTTTAGCCACTGTACGTGTGATTACCCACACAAATAAAACCTTTGTATGCATGAATGTGTCTGTTTTTTTCTGTGTCAGGTTATTGAAAACATAGTATGAAACCTAGTATGAAAACCAGATAGATGATATCAGTAAAGTACAAGTTCTGCTTAGTTTAGAATCGGATTGATCATGTGTGAATTTGTTCATAATAATAATAACTTTTTTGCGTGTGAGGATTTTTTCGAAATAGTACATTTTACCTAAATATTTTGTATTTTACTACAAATGAAGTCAAGACTAAAATCCCTTCCGAAATGCTTACCACTCATAACTTGTTAGCCGAGTAAACGAAGCATTATGGGTCCGTTTTTTTTTACTGTGAACCGAATTGCATACAATTTTGGAATTAGGTTCATCTTACCCTTAACTTCAAAAGTGAAAATGATTTGAACTCCGCAACCACCCTGGGTGTGGTTGCCACCCCTTCTCGGGGGTGAATTTCTTTTTTTTCAAAATTGCTTCGGATATCAATAGAAGGCCTAATTTTAAGCAAAAATCACATATAAAGCTTTTCAAAAAATCCAATACTTTTCAAGTTATTGGCTATTGAAAATTTGCAATTTTTTCACGGTTTTCATCGGTTTTTTGCAAATATCTCCAAAAATATACGTTTATCGAAAATTTCATCAAGAACAAAGTTGTAGCAGGTAAAACAATGAACAATTTGGTATTTTATAAAGTATTCTACGTGCAATATTAAGCTAGATATTAAAGATCAAAGCCGTGTTTTATTTTATCTGAAATTTAATCGATGTGGTCAATGCCATCTAGTGGCGAGCAGATGCATTTTATGCATTCTAATACAAAAGGGTTTTGTAGCGCATAAAATAAGCTTTAAAATGAGCACTATTTAAAGTCTTTTGCACGTAAAATAAGTGAGCTGTATTGCAAATAAGGGGAGCATCTAATGTTTTTTCTTTTAAATCAATGGGTTTCATAAGTGCCATTTCCACCACAATTAAAATTAATCGTATTCCGCCTAGAATTAACTTTATTATGAAGAGTTTGATGGATAGTATCAGTTTGGCTGCTTCAGGACACGTATTTTTCAAAAAATTCATGATTATATAAAAAACAAACTTTCAAATATTTATAAAATTCCACCCTATTTTTCATAATATCTCAAAAAGGACGACAGATACGTATAAAGGTGTGGAAATAAAAAAATTGATAATTTTCTGACAAACAATTTGGATGTTTTGGTTTTTCTGTGAAACAAAAATTGACGGAGTTATGATTGTTTAAAGAGCGCGTGGCAGCGGAATCACAGCCTCTCCTAAGCCCTTTAACCCTTCACCGTTTCAGAAAAAGGTTTTTTACTATATATTGCAATAAAGGATGTTGTAGCTCTTTTAATTACCTTTACAATGGTGTTTTATAACTTGTGATAGCATGAAAATTGAAGGAGTTATGGTCCAAAAACTTAACATATTTTTATCTACTTAGTAACTGAAAATTTCGGCGTGCGAATATTTGGAGCAATGTGAAAGTACGCAGTATAATAGAGACCCACAACTATTGTAATGTGTTTATATGCTACTAGAAATGTATGAAATCAAGGAATTGAATACAAATCCTAGGAAATGTGTACAGTTCCGATACTATTTAGGAACTGTGTACAATATTGTTTGAAAAACTATTTAATGCATAGATATCCTAGGAAATGTATAAATTTCCTCGGAATTATATGGAATACCTGCTGGTCCACCGGCAATGTGTAAAAAAACTATATTTGGGCGTAGTAATCAATGTTATGTTAGGACAGTAAGTCTTTGTCACCTTTTTTGTGTTCATTTCAGAACATTTAGACGTTCGAGGCTTAAGGGTGGCCCAAGGGCCACCCTCGCCGCACCCTAACCTATATTAATAATATATTATGGCGATAATACACAAATATTATCGCCATAATATATTTATATGGTATATATTTATACCATACTATGACACATTTGCAAGGGTTGTAAGATTTTCAAGGGGTTGAAAATGATTTTAATATGAGGTAATTATGTAAGAAAATACTTTACAATTTCACCATTTGCTATTAGACATGTTTTCTAGCGATAAAATGGCTCAATGTAATTTTTTCCATTAAGGGGTGGTTTACACCCCTTAAAAATAATAGGCGGAGTTCAGATCATTTTCACTTTTAAAGTTAAGGGTAAGATGAGCCTAATTCCAAAAAATTCATGCAAATCGGTTCACAGTAAAAAAATTCGGAGGTAAGACCGTATTTTTCGCTTCGTTTACTCCACTATGTGACGTTTACATACGTCTCAGCTACATATCTAGATTTGCTTTATTATGATGCCACAGTAGCGTTCATGTTGAAATGTAATTAAATGTGGATTGTAATCCCTGGATTATATTATATTCAATTAGAGTTTGTTTCATTTCTGTTGGTATTTCAATGGCGGGAGATTTCACTGACATTTAGTGGTTGAATGACAAATTGATATAGAACCACGTAACGTTTGCGGATTTTCATGAAGTGCTGTAATAAAACGAGAAGTTATCATCCCCGGGGGGTTACTTTTGTTTACATTCCTAATAAATACCTATATACATATACCTATATAAAACCTATCTGATTTAGTCGAGAAAGGTGATACCAAATACTTTTTGCCTTTTCAATATAATGTGATAAATCTTATTAAAATTTTGCGACTACATTGCGTATTATTTTATTTCTATCGCGTGTCTAGGTATTAAGCTTTTTAATTTATAATACATAGCTATATTATCTTTCTCATTTGAGACGCCATTTGGGCTAAAAAGTTAGATAGATTAAGTTTTAATTACTATTAGATTTATACTTGTATTTAGTTCTTCACCAATAAAGGCTAATAATAATATATCTTTAAAGTCTCTACTTAAACATAGCTACACTTTTAGTGTGATTTATAACTCAATTATATTCCATAAAATTAAGCTCAGAGAAAACCCTAGTAAAAATGCAAGATCTAGATAGCTCTGCGCTCACCGAGTTGTCCGCGTAAGGGTGTAAAAGCCAAACGTATCCCATCAACAGAAAACTATCAAATAAAACAACATTAATTTAAATAATTTTAATGGTTTTCGTTAGAAATTTATGCAAATACCCCTTCGTTGAATTGTAACACCGTGTAATTTCAGGCAGGTAAACTGGCACGCATTTACATACGTTATGTTCTTTGATGAACACACAGGGAAATATACATCGGGACATTCTTTACAGGGTCGCACTATTGTCAAAGCCGGTAGACTTTTCCACCCATGGTTTTCTATCTGACTTAAATACTGACCCAAAAATAGTGTGAAAATAAAGATGGTTTCGACTGAAAAAAAAAATTCTTGTTTTATTTATTTTCTCAAATCGTATCCATCATTTCGAAACCGTTATTTTTTTAAGATTTACCTACATTCTTCTCATATATAAAATTCTCGTGTCACAATGTTAGTTACCATACTCCTCCGAAACGGCTTGACTGATTTTTAGAAAACGATTTTATCTACTTTTGATAACGGGAACGGGAACTACGCGGCTGAAACCGCGAGGCGGCAGCTAGTATTTATATAAATTAAACTTAGATGGTATATTATTGTATGGTATTTTTATAAATTTTATGAAACACTCGTCCAGTAATGGTTTTGAACTAATAGTGCGTTTTATAATTGAGTTTATTTTTTAATTTTACAGTTGGCAAATTATAATAATGAATCTCTTTAAAAATCTAATTAATAGCGAAGGACGTTGTCCCTTGTTTAAATTGTTTATGCGTACTTTGCAGGTTGAATCACCACTACTACAGCCTTCATATCTCATTTGCGCAAAGAAGTGTTTTATAACCTATACATTATTTACATTTAATCAGCTGGTTTCTCCCGCCGTTAAATCCGCGTTCCTAGAATTTCCAATAAACCCGATATAAAAAGTTTCAATATGTACAAAGTAGAATAAATAAATAGCTAAATAAATGTAATGCCAAATTCTATTCAGTTCCCTCTGAAGTGATTAAATAATAAATATCAATGCATTCGTACCTATAATATTAGTGAGATAGTAAAATATAAGTAAAATTTTATGCGATGACAATTGCAAGAAAAATGTGGAGGTGGATACAAAACTTTGGAACATGTAACTTAATATTGCGAAAATTCGTTCTATTCTATCTCAAAGGCAATATAAACTTTTATACAAATTGTAGCATAATTTTATTTTGAAACCAATTTAGATAATATTTTTGTAACAAAAAATAGGTATCTTAAAACTTACAAATTCTTAGCATATTTTTCCAAATTGATATTTTCGATGTAGACCTATTTTTTTCTTATTCGACGTCGACCAAGAGTTGTAGTAATAAACTTATATTTATTTCAAACATTATGGTAATTACAGAGTGCTATATTCGTCACGGTGTAATGGCTCCTAACAAGTTAATTAGCTTAATGATATAATTAACCTCTCTCGATGACTCGTGTTCTGTGGTAACTAATGAATTGGGAATATTACGGGGATCCAAATGAAAACTACCAAGAATTTATTGACACCTTTTTAGATTTTATTTATCTTTGGCTCTCCGTGGTTTCACCCGCGTTCCCGGAGAATCTTCAAGTTTCCCGGGATAAAAAGTAGCCTATGTCCTTTCTCAGGCTCTATCTCTACTCTCTATCTTGTACCAAATTTCATTGAAATCAGTTTAGTTGTTTTAGCGTGAAAGCGAGACAGACAGGCCGACAGACAGGCCGACAGACAGACAGAGTTACTTTCGCATCTAGCTAGATACAACAACTATAACAACACAATTTTCACAGATGATCTATTTCTATTGCCGCTCAAACAACAAATACTAAAAATAAAATAAAATGAATATTTAAGGGGGGCTCCCATACAACATACAAGTTTTTTTTATGCTTTCTTTCATAATAAATAAATAAAATAAATAAATAATGGTACGGAACTCTTCGTGTGCGTTTTAGTTTTCGTGTAGTTTTTCCATTCCTCTCTTACATAGGTATTAGTTTACATAAGTTTATTACTAATACAAGCTTGTAAAGGCTTAAGGAATTTTGAATTTATGTTTGGAAATCAGTCGAAATGCGTACCTCTTACTTTTTTAAGTTGGTCAAATTACTTATAATATAAAGCGATAAAATCATTACCTAATAAGCAAATATAAAGTTGAAATCTGTCAGTTTAATAGCCAAATTTAAATTGACTGTGACAATTTATTTTACAACTCCTACCGTATCCATCGATCATAATTAATCAATAAAGTAGTAGGTATTTGACATCTTCGACAGTATAAACTTTAAATTGACGATATTTATAGCCTTCATAAGTGTCACCATTGATGTGGTTTGGTTCTTTCAAGCTGAAGATAATACATACTAGTAATTAAAACCCTTTTTGTCATCCTAAACCTTTAATCCTTATAAGTCCCATCCTAAGATTTGTATTTGAATTAATCCTAACTAATATCATAAATGCGAAAGTACCTAACTCTGTCTGACAGACTATCTGTCTGTCTCGCGTTCTCGATAAAACTACTGAAACGATTTTAATAAATGAAATTTGGTCCACGATAGTCCAGAAATTCTAGCCTGAGAAAGGACATAGGCTACTTTTTATCCCGGGAAAATGGAAGATCTCCTGGGTACGCGGATAAAACCACAGAGTTATATTAGTCATACGGTAATCCAGAAAAGGGAGTGAAGAGATTTTTACAGGGTCGGCAACGCATGACTGACGAAACAAGTGTTGCAAGCGTCCATAGGCTACGGTAACCGCTTCCCATCAGGCGGACTCTATGCCTGTTTGCCACCTTTGTGGTATAAAAAAATCCAAAGGTAAAGAGGTAGATGCTACATGAAAATGAAATCAATCACATAATTTTATTTATTCACGTAATCAATTTGAGAAATGATAATAAACATTCCGTAGTAATTTCAAAAGGTACAAATAATTATTACAATCAATAATCATAGGGCTCCAAAAAGGCAATGCAAAACCCCATATATTGAACTTTAGTTTTGACAGTTTTAATTTTATTTTGACAATTCATCCAACAAAGATTCGTATACGTTTGGTTATCATTACCACAAACCGGTAAATATATTCTAGGACATTTACAATCCTTGATATCTTCAAACAATGGTAGGTTGTCTGTAATTTTTTGCAAGTACCAATATTGCATTTCTTGTCCTGTCGGTTTTCTTTGGGATTGGATGTGAAGCCACATCACGGCAAGTATCACTGTAACAAGAAATATGATTACCTAATATTAAAAAATATTCTTCGTCTTATTTCCATAATAAAGTAAAATATAAGTATTATTATGAGCCTGTCTTTCTTCCACTCTTCTCGGTTCAAAGCTTTACTGGATCACTCCTTTGAGTAGTGGTCTAGCTCGTCCCGCCATCTTCGCCTAGGTCTACCGCGATGTCGTTTGCCGTTTTGTGGGACCCAGTTAAACGTTATTTTAGCCCACATTTCTTCCGGCATGCAGCAGACATAGCCTGCCCAGCCCAATATAAATAAAGCAATGAAAAAACCAACTAATATTATAAATACGAAAGTTTTTGAGAATGTATGTGTGGTACTTATTTACCCCAGAACGGCTTAATGAATCGCGATGAAATTTGGCACTGAGTTCGAATATGTTATGGAATAACACATAAACTACTTTTTGTCCCAGGAAAATTGAATGCTGGTGAAATCGCGTGATCTGCTAGTAGTATATATAGTTGAAATATTAAGTCATTTGTCTACTTTATTTGTGAAATTTGTTATTAGTTACCTAAATAATTATCTTGGTATTATGATTACTTACAAGAAAAAATCAAATAGCTCATAACAATTAAACAATTTTTAAACCAACAATACTGAATAATGCATTCAATTTAATGTTTGAAAAGAAACTTCAATTTACAATCCATTAAATGATTCATTATTTTACAGATTTGGTAAACATTATTTTGTACTTTATGTGACTTAAAGTGATGTTAGCAAGAATACCTAAAGGTATTGTGATGAGAACTAACAACTTAATTAACGGAACCATCCATACTCAATAAAAGTTTGAAGGAGCTTAATAAAAGTAAATATAACACTTTGATAGAAAATCAATAGAGAACGAAACTTTAATAAGTTTACAAACAACGCTAATATGATTACCGGCAGCATTTTCACGCTAAAACTACTGAACCGATTTATATTTTTTTTTTTACACTGATAGTCAGACAGTCTAGAGCCTGTAAGAACATAGGCTACTTTTTATCCCGTTAAAATGGAAGATCTCCAGGTGCGATGAGCCACTGGTTTTAAATAAAACAGAATATATACATATATATATATATATATATATATATACTCATATATTTGATTATATTGAAAAAAATTACGTGAGGCACTCGGGGACTGCCGCGGTAAAGCTATTGCATTGCATAGCATTTTGTATCAACTTATGCAATTATAATTTTATTTATTTATTTTAATAATAAATGCACTTTGTTCATTCATATTCAAAACACTTCATACACAAATTTTACAAGTACAGCTATTCACTGTTGTACATAAATACATATACACCTATATACTTTCTCATAAACAGCTGCTTATGTATTCGTCCGATTTCGGAGCAGCTCGTCTCGATTCGTGCGAGTTTCGTAGAGTCGTACAATACGTCTAATCGCACACAACGCCGTGTCGAAGAGTGCCGAACTGAAACGACGTTAGACGATGCGCGGCCTTCAAGCCACACCTCCTTGCCCGTCGGAGTGGGGGATGTTAGGTTTTTTCGTTACGGAATTTCTTGATTCGGTCGCCGCGCTCAGAGCCCGCGATAAAAGCTATGCAATAGCTTAAAAATAAATAATTGAAATCGCTTCGCCCAGTCGAAAGTTATGAGGTAACAAACTTAAGAAAAATACCTGTCGAATTGAGAACCTCCTCTTTTTTTTTAAGTCGTTTAAGAAATAAAAAGCACTAGTAGTTACTACTATAAAAATAAATTCCAGGCCATTCTACCTAACAGCCAATCTTACTGGAAACTATAATCATACATCATGTCTCAAGCTTGGCAATGTAAGAGGAATGCGTATGTATATATATTCGTATGTCTACGGCGGCCGCTTACCATCATATCACCCTACCTATGCTTGATTGTCTCTTTAGTGGTATAGAAAGTATATTGTGGAGTTTGTGTAGACATTTTTTTACGTCTTCGAAGACATAGACTTTTTACTGTTCCGACTTGTAATACTGTGCACGTTCCAAATCTCCCCTGCCGCGAAGTTTAGCTATCTTCAATACTCTGCTGAGCAAGAATCTTGAATGTGATTTGTTTGCTAACGGATGGCAGACAATAATTGTTGATTGTCGTACTGCAAGACGATTGCGTGATAGATTTAAAATTAATTTTAATTTTAGTTTAAGTAATGTTGATCTCATGTTTTATTTTAATTTTTATTCAACATAATGTACCTAATTAGTGTTACTGGCGAAAGCCGTTCTAATCACTACATAGTATAAAACAAAGTCGCTATCCGCCGTCTGTCTGTCCCTATGTAGGCTTAGATCTTTAAAACTACGCAACGGATTTTGATGCGGTTTTTTTTAATAGATATAGTGATTCAAGAGGAAGGTTTTTATGAATAAATCATTACGCTATGACGAATAGAAGCGGAGCATTAATCAAAACTGTTGCAACGGGCAAGTAACGCTAACGAAGTTGCGCGGGTCAACTAGTTATAAATAAATAAATAATATAAAATCAATAATAAGTAAATATCATCCTCCAAAAATACTATCTATCTTTCGAGTATAAAAACTGTATTATTGAGTATGAACCCTAAAAATACAATGGGCTATAAAAATTAAATATTTATATAACAAGACAGATTTGAGCACGAAAGGGCTTCAATATTTCAAGTGAAATGATGAATTATGCATCAGGAAACATTACAACAAGTTTTCGGTGGCAAAAAGGTAATTTGTAACTGTGACGTTGTTGTAGCAAAACGAGAAAATATTCTTTTGTTGTTACCAACAGAGGAGTCTCACCGAAATTATACAATGCTTTGAAAGTTTTAAAGTATAATTATGAAACAAAGCTGTTTCTAGAGGCAAGTTATGTACATCTTGAAGTTTTAAGCCTAGGAGAAACAATGGCGTATATTTAAGTAGGCAATTGTATATTTAAGCATCATAATTAAGAATTATTATACACTCATATTCAAGTAGTTATGAAAGTTGGTACAATGTCCTACTAGCTGCCTCCGCACGGTTTCACCCGCGTTGTTCCCGTTCCCGTGAGAGTGCAGAGATAAAATATAGCCTATGTTACTCCCTGATAAAGTAGCTTTCTAAAAGCTAGTTTATTCATTACAAACATACACACACACACAAATAAACAAAAATAAAAATAAAATCCTCCGAGCGGTGTTGCATTTTCAACTTTGGGCGATGGAAATGGAGCATATTATGGTACTTGGAAATGCATTTGTTGTGTTTGAACGCATTTTGACGTGACAACGTCTTATAAATTGGTTTGCCGGGTGACACTTCAAGAAACTGCGTTACGCTCCGCTCACGTAACGTGACGTTATGTTTTAAATTGTTACTATTATTTCATCCTTCTTCCTACTATACGAATGAATATTCACATTAAAATTATTTTACCACTCAAAGTCGTTGTCACGTAAAACTTTCGCCCGTATACCGACTTTACAGGCAACCAATTTTTTTTAACGTAGGTACGTTAAAACAACGCTCTTGCGAATGAGGGCTTACTGCTCCATTCTTGTGACATTTTTACCCAAAACAAACATTAAAAGAAATTGTGTAGGAAGATGGCTGATAGTTGGGGTCTCCCATTTATTTGGTCCATTTGCGAGCGAATCCTAAAGAGATTTGTTGTTATGCTCCCTATCTCGATTCCTTTGTTACCTTTATTCGATTTTTCATGGTCGTCTCTGATGTGGATAGATACGGGTTAGTATTTAGGTTACCTAAATATTTGTAACTAGTGGATCCCCGCGGATTCACCCGCGTTTCCCTGGGATCTTCCATTTTCCCGGGATTAAAATTAGCCTATGTCCTTTCTCAGGCTCTAGACTATCTTTGTACCAAATTTCATATAAAACGGTTAAAAGTTTCATATAAAAGTCTTATCGTGAAAGCGAGACAGACAGACAGAGTTACTTTCGCATTTATAATATTAGTTAGGAAAAGGAACATGTCATTACGTTGAGTTCCCGGGGGATAAGCCTATTATTTATTCTGAGAGTTTGGAATCAATAAGTAAAAGAAAAACTGTACCAAAATTAACGAAGTTTCATATAAAAGTACTTTTAAGAATCCTTCCTTCGTTCACACTACGTCACCTAAGGAACAAACTTAATATATAAAGGCTTCATATTAGTGTTTTTTTAACATTCACGGAATAAATTTATGACTAAAATTTCATATTTTTACGTTTATTCTTATGCAATTTGTTCACCGATTTTTCTTATGATAAACGACAATAATATTGGGTTCTTTTAAACTTCAATGATATATTACCTACTGAGTATTTCGGTATCGCACAAAGACGCGAAGAAAATAAAAATCTGTGCGAGTGTAAAAGTGCAAAAATAAAAATTCTTTATTTCTTATTGTTTGATGTATTTAAACTAGTGACTCCCCGCGGTTTGACCCGCGTTTCCAGGGATCTTAAATTTTCCCGGGTTAAAGGTATATATGTGCTATCCAAACAGACATTTCAGAACTTTAACAGATTGTAATTAATTGATAAGTAATACAAAATACCCTTAAATAGTCATAATAGCGCTTTTGTTCTTAAGTTTAAGGACATATAATTGGCCAGTAATTTGACTAAATGAATACCTACCTATAAGCTGGTACCTGTATTGATTACTTTTTTTTTCGATTTAAGGAATAATTTAAAATCCTTCTAATATTTTAGTTCAAAATGCGCAGTGGTGTGCTAGTCGCACTCACCTAATGCATTCAAAACTTTGTATTGTATCATCCGTCGGGTTGTCAAGACAATTTATGTCGTAGCGGAATGTCGATTTATAAAGTACTAGTGGCTCCCCTCACCCGCATAACCGGGAGATCTACATTTTCCCGGGATAAAAAGTAGCCCATGTCCTTTCTCAGGCTCTACTACCTGTGTACCAAATTTCATTTAAATCGGTTCTGTAGTTTTAGCGTGAAAGCGTAACAGACAGACAGACTTACTTTCGCATTTATAATATTAGTATGGATTTAGTATTAGGATCCACACGTGAAAGTTATTAAAGGATATGCGACACGTTTCATCAAATAATGTAAATTGTCCAGTAGACCTTAATATTAAGTTAAGGTACTAAGGGCTCCCCGCGGTTTCACCCGCGTTCCCAAGGGATCTTTAATTTTCCCGGGATAAAAAATAACCAATGTGGTATTCCAGGTTATAAACTATATGTATTCTAAATTTCATTCAAATCCGTAAAGTAGTTATTACGTGAAAAAGTAACAAACATCCTATCCATACATCCATACAAACTTTTGCATTTATAATATAAGTAGGTATCTAGGATTACGATTTTGAGCGGATCGTATCATTATTTTAGGTACACAGATAAGAAACACAATTAACTGAAGTCGAACACGTAAAGTTAATTACACAATTTATGAAATCATTAAGCGAGATATCATAAAATCTTGCAATTAAAACTCCAATTGTCCCAATAGCAATTTGGCCTTTTACCTCTGGAAGGAATTGTAATAAAATGAAAGTAATAAATCTGAGAAAATATGACGAAATTGGTATGTATGGTGTTTTTGGGGTCGTTTAACATAATATTTTTAAATGATCTTTGATGTCTAACCGAATGTCAGAGCTATTTATTTCATCTCAAAATATATGGAGATACTTTTTGAACAAAAGTATCTACAAATAATTTTAAAATATTATTATAGCTGCCTCCGCGCGGTTTTACCCGCGTAGTTCCCGTTCCCGCGGGAATACAGGGATAAAATATAGCCTATGTTACTCGGGGATAATGTAGCTTTCCAAAGGTGAAAGAATTTTTGAAATCGGTCCAGTAGTTTCGGAGCCTATTCATTACAAACAAACAAATCTTTCCTCTTTATAATATTAGTATAGATAGGAAACAAAACGAAATAAAATTAAACTGATAAAGGACATGTAATAATACAGATAATTATAATTATCATAGTAGTAAATTACATAACTTCTAAAATGCCTAGTAAAATTTAAAACACATAAAATGTTAGTTTTAAATTCAAAATGTATTCACGGAATTATGTTAATAATATTCACTGTTTATTTGACGATAAAGTAAAACTAATAACAAACAAAACATACTCTATCTCTTTCCTATGTATCGTAATCACGTGAGATGGCTGCTCTCCGACATCGCGATGCGGTTAGGCCTAGCGATGTGCCGAGTACGGTTTGACTCGAGTCAGACTCGATTCCTGCTTTGGACTCGTCTACTCGAATACCAATTTATTTTGATTCGAGTACGCCAGACTCGATTCCGGTACTCGAATCAGGAAGAATCGATTCGTACTTGCTAACTCGATTCTATTTATGCGAGTTCAATTGACTCGAGTCTAGTTTACGAGTTTTGTTACGCTCTATGTTTTTAATTATCTTTCATTAAAAAGTAATTTGAACAACATTTACCGGACTTTAAAACACAAACGAATAACTGAAAAGTAATAACTTTGATACCTGATAAATAATAACTTAGATACATAAATATTTAAAATCATGAATCGTCTTCATAAACGGATATGAGCAATATTTCTTTTAAGGTCGATGCCAACCGCAATAGCGATGTGCCGAGTACGGTTTGACTCGAGTTAGACTCGATTCCTGCTTTGGACTCGCCTACTCGAATACCAATTTATTTTGATTCGAGTACGCTAGACTCGATTCCGGTACTCGAGTCAGGAAGAATCGATTCGTAACTCGATTCTATTTATGCGAATTCAATTGACTCGAGTCTAGTATACGAGTTTTGTTGAGTTGAGTTGAATTTTTTTAATTATCTTTCATTAAAAAGTAAGGAAGTGTATTAAAACAATATATATAAAGTAATAACTTTGATACCTGATAAATAATAACTTAGATACATAAATATTTAAAATCATGAAGCGTCTTCATAATCGGATATGAGCAATATTTCTTTTGAGGTCGAAACCGCAACATTAGGAAAAAAGGAATCGGTAATGAGGGTTGATTCGAGTCTAGCCGGAATTCAAATACTGACTCGAGTCCAGCCAGACTCGAGTCAGTACTCGAATACCAAACATAGAATTCGAGTAGAGGGAATCGAGTCATGATTCGAATACCGTATAAACTGACTCGAGTCGACTCGATCCACCAAAACAGCGACTCGGCACATCACTAAACCGCAACATTAGGAAAAAAAGGAATCGGTAATGAGGGTTGATTCGAGTCTAGCCGGAATTCAAATACTGACTCGAGTCCAGCCGGACTCGAGTCAGAATTCGAATACCAAACATAGAATTCGAGTAGAGGGAATCGAGTCATGATTCGAATACCGTATAAACTGACTCGAATCGACTCGATCCACCAAAACAGCGACTTTTTTTTTTTTTTTGAATGGACTAGAAGGTGACAGCCTCAGATGGCTTTTACACCGTTACGCGGACTTTTTCGGTGAGCGCAGATGGCTCTCAACCGAAGGAAATTTAAGCGACAGCGCTGAGGGTGTCCCCTGGTGGACCGTGCCTCGGCTCAGGGCGTCACTGGGGGAAGTGGGGACTCACTTGGCATGATTATTTAGGGAGCGGACTGGGTCGTTGCTGCGGCACGGGCCGCACTAACAAGACGAGACTGGGTGGGACGTCGCGACGGTCCTCGCCGGCGAGGACGGAATCGGATTTGTGTATTAGTGTGGGGTTGTGTGTCGCGAGCTGAGTTACCGGCTACAAGCTGGTCTTGAATTTTGGTGGTTTCGTCGTCAGACTCGGCAAGGACGATCCTTGGTCTGCGTACGCTAGATATTCGGGAAAGCGTGTAGCTTGCAGCTTGCACGATTAACGGATTATGACTGTTAACGGCGGAATCGAAATAGCGACGAGAGGCCCGTTTCATGAATTGCCTGATGGTCGGCAATTTTAAGTCGACGTGCAAGTCGACGTTGCGAACGTACCACGGGGCACCCGTGATTTTGCGCATGAACCGGTTCTGTAAAACTTGAAGTGGCTTTAAACGCGTAGGAGAAGCCTGAGCGAAGACCGTACTAGCGTACGTCATAATTGGACGAATACACGCGGTATAGAGTCTAACTTTACATTTTAAGGAAAGTTTAGATTTTGAATTGAGGAGATAATGGAGCCGACCCATCACAAAGGCGGCACGCGCGCGTACTGCCTTTATGTGTGGCCGGAAGCCCAATCTATCGTCAAGAGTTACGCCCAGGTACTTGGCTGACCTACCCCAGGGGATCGATTCGCCGAAGAGCGTTACTGGTGTCGAGGGGAGGTCTCTAGAGCGACTACCACGACCGGTGGGTCTGCGAAAGAGAATTGCCTGACTTTTAGAGGGGTTTATTTCTATTCTCCATTTGCGGAACCAAGCGCCTAGGGCGTTGGCTGCACGTTGGAGTTTCCTAGTGATATTTTGAGGGCTAGTGCCTGAGCAAAATATGGCGGTGTCATCCGCAAAAAGGGCTAAGTTAGTGAATTTATCTAACCTGGGCATATCGCTGGTGAATAGCGTGAATAATAGGGGAGAAAGTACCGAACCCTGAGGGACTCCGGCACGTATAGGGTGAGGGGAAGACAGAACGCCCTCGACTCGGTAGCGAAATTGGCGGTTCGACAGAAAGTCTCGTAAGATGGTCACGAGTCTAGGTGGGACACCCATGGTGTAAAGCTTATAAATTAAGCCTTCGTGCCACACCTTGTCGAATGCCTTCGCCACGTCGAAGAGGAGCATACCTGTTTTCTGACCGCGCATGAATTTACTTGAGACGTGTTCGACAATACGATGGACTTGTTGAACACACGAATGTTTGGTTCGAAAACCAAACTGTTCGTCAGGAATGAGCTTATTTGCGTCTACAAAGGCTTTGAGTCTAATATAGAGAAGCCTCTCATAAATCTTGCCCATGACGTTGAGCAGACTTATGGGGCGATAACTGGAGGGCTCGGATCTAGGTTTGCCGGGCTTATGAATGCCTATCACGGTGGCTTCCTTCCACTGTTGTGGAAATAAATTGCAAGAGAGGGCAGCGTTAAAAATAGAGGTTAAAAGCACTATAAGAGTGGCTGGGAATAACTTGATCACCTTATTGGTGATTTTATCTGGCCCCGGGGCTTTCCTCGGGTGCAAGTGCTTGACGATAGATTCGACCTCCTCAGGGGTCACGGGGGGTATGGGCTCCGTTACCTCATCGGCGTCGACTACTGTGGCTACTGATGGCTCAGCGGAAGGCTGAGTTAGCGGGAGTGAAGCTCTCCGTTCTATTTCTGAATTAACCAGCTCCCCGTGACGCGGGTCGACCGGGAGAGAACTAGGAGTACATTGAAGCGCCAGGCTGTCGGCGAGGCATTCGGATTTTTCGTCACTTTCAAACGCGAGAGGTTGATTTGGACGCGAGAGGGGAGGTACCGGAACTATCGTATTCTTAGTAAATTTACGCGATAACTGCCAGAAGGCTTGATGTGATGGTTCGAGGTCGTCGAGGGTACGGTCCCAACACGTCTGACGCCACTCGTCCACGCGGTCCTTGATGACCCGTTGGAGAGCGCGCAGATGAGCCCGGACATGTATCATCGGACGACGATCGTCCACGTGCTTGATTGCGTTCTTCCGCCTAATCAGTTCACGTATGTCAACGGGCATTTGCCATTTACGATCGCTCGTGTCCGGCACTGTCCGTGAGCAATCGTTAACTAACGATTGCACGTGATCTGTTAGGCAGTCGATTGCGCCTGTTACGTCGTCCGCGGTGACGATATTATCGGGGATTTTATCTAAGTGAACGGACGAGGTTGACTTGAGGCTTTCGCCTAGCCTAGCCCAGTCCGTCGAAATTTTGGTGGGAGAGGGTCGACCTGGATCGGGTGCACCTACTCGCGGCATGAATTCTACGATCACAGGTCGGTGGTCCGAATTTAATTCATGATGTACTGTTATGCCGTGCAAACGTAAGTTCACATTTTGTAACAGTACAACATCTAATATATCTGGTCTATGGTCTAAGTTCGCGGGAAAATGAGTCGGTTCGAGGGGCGCTATCAAATCTATGTTTAACGGCACTAAAAGAGTTTCAAGGAGTCTACCTCTGGAATTCGATGCGACGCAATTCCAGATGGTATTCTTTGCGTTAAGGTCGCCCGCCACTATGACAGAGCTACCGAGACTAAAAATTAACTCTAAGTCGCTCCGGAGCAACGAACGGGTAGAAGTCGGAGATAGATACGCGGACACTAATGTGATCGAATCATGACCGGTCATGCCGAGCCGACATACCGACGCCTCAATGTACTGGAGGTTGGGAGGAGGATCGAGCGGCGTACAGTGCAAGGACCTTCTGTAGTAGATCAGGGTCCCGCCTAGGGCGGAATCTAGCCTATCGTTACGTACCACGCAGTAGTTCGCAATTCTAGGTTCCCTGTGCGAGGGTTTCAAAAAGGTCTCTTGAACAAGTAACACGTCTATCTGATGGTCCCGGAGGAAGATTGCTATCTCCTCGCGTTGACCTGCAATGCCGTTGGCATTGAAGTAGCCTACTATTAGGGATCTGGGTTTGACTCTACACGTTACAGATGTATTATCCATTATACGTTGATTTTAAATGACGCAAGAGACTGTGCGATTTTCCGGAATCGCATGGCTACTAAGGCGAGGGCCATACCGTTGCCCTCATTTTTGCGGATCTGATCCGCAAAGTTTTCAATTTCGTCAAAATCAATCGAGTTGACGAATCTCTCGACCAGTGCGAAGTCCGTATCTTCGCACTGTGTGTTTTTTACGACGGGCGCGGGGATTTCGCGGGGTTTAACCGGCGTTTCGCGGGGTTTAATAGGTGTGGGCGCGATAAGAGGCCGCGGAATTAAAGGTTTCTCCCAAGCGGAAGGCTTGGGAGCGGGGGCGGACGTCGCGATAGATGCCGCCGACGGCACCTTTGGCACTGAAGGTGCGCTTGCCGCTTTCGCTACTGTGGCCGGGAAGTTACGGTCGTAATTGACCTTTGTCCACGGGGACGGACGCTGCGGGGCGAGGACCACCTCGCCGTTCGCAAGAACTAGCGGGCGCCTCATTAGGGGCGGGATCGCGGTACGCGGTTTCGGACGCGGGGCTTTTGAGCAGCCCCGGTAATTGGCCGTGTGCCCTACCGTTTGGCACAGGACGCACGCGGGTTTTTCGGTTTGCTCCGAAATAATTTTTGGGCGCGGACACTCCGGAGTGCCGTGATCTCCCAGGCACTTGACGCACCTGGGTGTGGCGTAGCAATTGCGCGACGAATGCCCGTACAGTTGGCACCTGTGGCACTGTGACGGGTAGTTGTTTTTACGCGGAGGCTCTACATGTATGCCCGATAGATGGCATACCGTTCGGATTTTAAATATGGCTTTCGCCGCCGCGTTCGGTTCGAGGGCGACGATCACCATATTATACGGAAGGCCAGCGCGGCCCTTGTACATGCGGTGTACTGACATAACGGGGAGGGACTGCTCCAGAAGGGAGGTTTTTACATCGTCCGTGCTGATTTCTTTGGGGAAGCCGCGGATTACAACACGGAGGGCTTTCTCCTCGGGGAGGGCGTATGTGTGGAAAGGCACACTGCGTTCACGGAGGACTTTAGTAAGTTGACGATGGTCGGTGGAGGACACGACCGTAATTTTGATTCCGTGCTCGGTAGGCCGAGCAGACGTATATGCGATGTGGTGCTCGTTGCACCACGAGGACACCGATGTCCATTTCCCCTTATCTTGGAGGAAGATCGGAGGGGGAGGGGCTAGCTTCCTTGAAGCGGAAGCTGTCGGTACGTTTCCCGCTGAAGGCGGGGACGTGGCGGCCGGTGCCGTCTGAGTCTCCATTGGAGACGGGGGTCGAGAAGCGACCTTCGCGACGAGAACGGGGGCGGGGGCGGGGGCTGGGCTCGCGGGCGGAGAGGGGTCCGCTACCTTCGCTGCTTTCGCAGCGACGGCGTTGGTGGCCTTCTTGCCACGCTTGCGTTTGCCCCCTTTGGGGACGTTTAAGGGCGAATCCTCTTCCGACGAGGAAGAGGCGATGACGGAGGCGGGGGAGGTGGCGGGCGATTCCGTCTGAGCTTCCTCAGACTCGTCGTCGCCTTCGGGCTCCGAATGAGCCGACATCGGGGATGGGGAGCGGACCGGGGAGCGCGATCGCGGCGAGCTGGCCTCTGAGGGAGGCCGCGAAAAGGTAGTGGGGCTCGGTGCCGGCACTTTGCGCACGACGGAGCGTACACGTGCGTCTGAGATGACGCGTTCGCGTTCGGACGCGTCAGCCTGAAGGGCGGTCGGGATCGGTATGCGGTCCGGCCCGAAATCTATGACGAGGTCGCCGTAGATCTCGGGCTGGCGCTCTAGGATCTCCTCCAATGTTAATGGAGGAGACCCGCCTGAATATTTATGCGACGCGGCCATAGTGGCCGGTCGCGTAGCCTTAAGGGCTATCGAATACCTATGCTAGCGAGGAAAACTACCTGGTGACTTCGTTACGCGGGGCGTTCCTGCGAGAAGAAGTCACAAGAAACTGCAGGCGGTCGCCCTAAGCTAGACCTAACCGTCTAACGCCTCGGGTGGGATAACCCGAGGTTGTGTGAGGGTGAATGGGCCTCTGACCGGGTGTAGGTCAGAGGGGTGAGTGCCTATAGTGTGCCCGAAGCTTGTCTCCCTCTGCCAATCTTAATGTGCAGACGGGTTCCTAACAGCCTCGGTGCAGGGATGTTATTGGACCGTGGTCCGCACACCCAAACAAACACCAAGGGATGGGATGGTAGGGAAAGGGTAGGGTGGGAGGAGGAGATAGCTGGGGTTGACTAGGGAACAACCCAAGGCCAACTGATCCAGCCCCGTCCGAGATTTTGCTTTGCCCTGAAGGGGAAAAGCGGGCGCTCGGGGCTCGCACGACCGACTTCGTTGGCACCGGGAGGTATCCGTCAGCCACCACTAAAATCGTGGATTTACAAAATGGTTGCCTTGAACGGCGGCCTGAATGGTACTATCGTGAAAACGACTGATAACAGACAGGTGTTTGGCACCTGTCTATCGTGAAAACGACCGACAGGTATAGAAACAATGAAAGCTTCTTCGAATCCAAATCCGTAATCCGGGCTGGGTTGCCACCTGTGCCAGGTGTGCCAGGTAGAAAGGACTTCTCGGAATCGTGCGGGCGCACAAAGGAACGTCCGTCCGGTGCGACGGCTCGAAGCGGAATCTTCCATGTCAAAACAGCGACTCGGCACATCACTAGTTAGGCCTATTACGAGTAGAGAGTTCAAAGGCAGAGCTGACATATATGCTTTGACATTAACAGTGGCATTGCAAATGGCCATAGGCAATTGCAGTCATTTGCAATTACGACTTACTCCCTGTATACCTATGTACCTACTTGATATAACTATATAATTTAATAGGTACCTATATCATTTATATTTTGAATGTTTGCCACGGCAGAACGGTGGAATTTGAATGAAATTTAGCACAGAATTAGAATATTTTCTGGAATAGCAAACACGTTAATCTATATTCTAAATGCGGGAGAATCCGTGTGACGGAGTATATTTGACCTACTAGGGCACTGCCTCCCACCATCTGATTTATGATAGAAAATATTGTATGAAACTGAGTCTTTTAAGACAAAGAAATAGGTCTTGCATGTTATTATAGACGAACTATGAGCCTATATTTAACCCCTTTATGTACGAGTATATCTTATTAATTATCTTTAAATCAACCTCAAACAATGTAGTTTTCATACATCACTTACCATAATTGCCTTAATCTTGTTGTAATCCATCTTCACAACGGGTATTTTAGATACTAAATTTAGGAATAGGAATAGTTCGTACAATAGCGGGATGTCACGGAGTCATGGAGGTAGTGCCATCGGTTCTAATACATATTATTGCTTTTGACACACTGTCTTGGGTGTAGACGAGCAAAAAAATTATGAAAGTGAACCGCCATATTGCTTATGAATGGCTTTTTTGAGGTTGAGGATTAATATGACTAAAACCATGATACTTCCTCGTATTCTTACCACAAGTTAATTCTTACTTTTGACACAAGATGGTTTAACAAACTCTTTTTTTTTACTAAGCAATAATTTATGACCCTCGCTATCATAATAGCAGTTCAATTTTATGTTTTTGTCCATATTATTCGTGAAATTACATTTACTATTATTTTGCCTTGCGTAGTTAGTACGTGATTTGCACATAAAGTTCCTATATATGTATTCTAAATACAGTGGAGGTATGTTTTGAGTTCAAATCATTTTATTAAATGGCTGTTCATCGAATTAATTTATTTATTAGTTCACTAAAGAGCTAAAAGCCTATTAATTAAAATATATTCATCATCAATAAATGTGGCTGAATAGATTTGTATTTAAGCAATTTCTAGTAACATTGAAAAGCTGGTTTAAAAACCTAGGACATACAGACAGACCATACATTAAGTGTCGATGTGATACCGAAATGCAGCCTTTTTTGCACCTTTTTGGTGCGGTATTCCTTAAATTAATGCAAAGAGAAATTTTGCTTCCAACAACTAGGTTCCTTACTAAACTGAAGTCCGAGTCTAAGAAAGACTTAGAAACTCCACTCTCAGTATAGTTGCTACACTGAGCATCCGTCTAAAGCCCCTCAGTCTGCACCAAACTATAACTAGCATCTTCAAATCCCACTTTATGCATCCTGCTAAAGATTTATAAATAGGTACATATCCTGGAACAATTGCATGTTACAGAGAATATTATGAATGTGCAGGTGGATAGTCGTAAAAGTAGAGGAAGACCGAAGAAAGTATATCTTATACCTACTAGTTTACACCTAATCAAATCGAAGCATCAATAAAAAATGTAGCAAAAACGCACAAGTGACGCTAATAAAGTTGCGCGTGTCATCTAGTAAATTTATATAATGCCGGGTCCGCCTGTGTATAATTATCTATAGGTAGAAAATGCTAAGAACTTCCTACTAATAAACTCTTATTTCAGGACTTATTGTATTTGCTCTTTGGGCAGTAGCAGCGGCTGCAAGTACATATCCGCCGTTTTTGGCCTTCTTCAACTTGTTTGCAAACGACGTCCCATCACTGGATAAGATAAAGGTTACCCAAAATTGTGCATCATGTCCAAGAGTCTACATACCGGTGTGCGGTGATGACAATGTCACTTATACAAACGAATGTCGAATGGCTTGTGTTAATAAATTTCGAAAGAAATGGTGGGAAAAAGTAAAGAAGGTAAGACTTGGTCCTTGCAAGGTATTTGTTTATTGATTATGGGAGGACAATAAATAAATTAAGAATTGATTGCGAGCCTTTTATTTTTTAGCCAGCTGCGTTCCCGGCGGGCTTTAAAAGATATGTCGATTCGTTATCTTTAAATTATTAGCCACGGATACCTTTCTTAAATTATACCTAAATTCAAACTATGTTAGTAATTCCGGAATACAAAGTAGACTATGTGTCCAGAGCTCCTAGCAAATTTTACCCAGATCCCATAACTCGTTTTGGCGTGAATAAAAAACATCCGTACAAACTTTCACATTTATAATATCAGTAAGATTAAAAGAAGAGCCCTGACTCAGTCACTAAGTGACAACCCTACCCCCAACCCAAACCCTTAAGGGCCCCAAACAGTGTCACGCATCTCATGTACATTTGATCGCGTCCCGGATAATATATAAGTAGAACGTAAAGGTCTTGAATGTTTTTAACATTTTGAGCAACGACTGAAAGAAATAAATAAATGGATTCATAGGTAGAATAAATTTTAAATTTAATTCATCATCATCATCAGCTCATATACGTCTCCAACGAGGAGTTCGAGCCTCCCCTAACATCCTCTAAATTTAATAAATACCTAATATATAATTTCCAAAATCATGAAAATAAAAATGGTATGTATTCTGCAATGAACATTACAGACGTGTACCTCTGAAGGTCTATTAGATTCGAATGAATAATAGTTATTTGTTATACAAGAGTGCAAAGTTGCTTTTTAACCGCGTGTTCAATTTTGATGACCGAGCAAGCGAAGGATTCTAAAATTGAATCACGAGCGCAGCGAGTGATTCAAAATTAGAATCCTGAGCGTTAGCGAGGGAATCAAAAGAGCACGAGGTGAAAAATCTTTGCACTCGAGTGCAACACGTAACTTTTCATTCCACCTCAGCGAGGAAATGACTAAATGCAAAAAAAAAAAAGTTGTACGATATATTCGGCACCATAGAGGTAGCAGTAAATAGGTTTAATGTTTTTTTTTAATTCACAAACTTAGTGCACACGATGTTCCAAATTCAATTTACTTTATCCTCTAGAGAATAAAAACGGCTTTTCCACTCAGATATTGAAGATTAAAAATACTCTTTCCGAGATGGTGGGATGAAAAATGTATTGCATTTAATTTCACCTTTCATGTGCAATACCAGAAAATATCACAAGGCTGAGGCTAACTAGTCTTTAAATAACTGGTTAAAAGTCAAAACATTCATATTTTTTCCCATTTTAACCGTGACTATAAAAAGAACGTTTATAAACCGAACAAGAAAACAACTAAGCAATATTATCTACTAGTTGCTCTCCACGGTTTCACCCGCGTTCCCGGGGATCCTCAATTTTCCCAGGATGAAAAGAAACCTATGTCCTTGTTCAGGCTCTAGACTATCTGTGTACCAAATTTCATTTCAATCGATTCAGTAGTTTTAGCGTGAAAGCGAGACAGACAGATAGAGTTACTTTCGCATTTATAGTATTAGTATATAGATAGATATCTACACTGCAATATCATAAAAAGGTAACATTCGATTTTTGTTTGTTTGTTAAACCTTAAACTAATAATGTATTAAAAATTGCATGCTGTAATAGCGAAACATGAAAAACCATAAAACATATATTGAAGATCATATTATGTATGAACTGTTTTCAAGCAATAAAATTATCTTTATCATTATATTTATGAATAGTCTCTAAAACTACAGGATCGATCTGAATAATCCTTTCACCAATAGAGATCTACGTTATTTGTGAGTGCCAAAGGCTATATTTATCCCCGTATACCTATGGGAACGGGAACTAAACGGTTGAAACCGCGGGGACTGAATTTAGAAACTGATACTGTAGCTGATTTGACAATTATAAACCGTTACCACAAGATACACACAAACATTACGTTTATCAATGTACTGAAATTACTCGTGTCCGGCGTCAAAGGCTTCATTTAATCAAAATAGTATCTACAATTCTATCAAGGCTAATGCGTAACCTACCTCACCAGACCTAAAGGGACATGCTGGTTGGCCGTTCATTACACCGTATTACATGCAACATATATTATAATAAATATCCCGGGACATTTTTCACACACCAATCTGATTCTAAACTATGGTAACTTCAGCTGATATACTACATATACAACCTTTAAAATATGTACTTATATAGACATGAGAAACTCGACACAGAACAAAAAAATGAACAAAGGATTCCGATTTAGTTTTTTTGTGGAACAAAATCTATTCTCTATTCAACCGTGCTAACAAGATTTTAGATGACATACTATTGAAATTACATTTGATTATTTTTAGTAGGCGAAATGAAATTAAAGTGTATTTTTTATGATGACCCCAGACTAAGATTAAACTTGTATTCTGGGGGATAGTTACTATATGTCACTGTCACAGCTATTTTAGAGGATGTTATAATCAATCACAAAAAAAAATATTTAGATTCCACTAAAATAATTCCTTGGCGGTCTACAAGAAATCCTACGGACCGTAATATACGCAAGGCAAGATTGTAGATAAGTGTGAACCGAGCCTATTTTTCTCACATTTACCCAAGACCCCCCCCCCCCCCTCCCATCCTTTTCCTATATTTATTACCGGTCCTTTCTTTTTCCGGCTTGATTTAGTCGTTCTCTCTACGGTTCTATCTTAATTGGTAAAGTTCCCAGGGGATACTATTTTAGAGTCTTTTTCTCGATCAAACTTAAAACGACAAGTTAAGTTTGAAGAAATGTTGTAGGTACTAACTTGGGAGTTTGTTTTTTATTTATTTGCTTTCATCCATTAGACGTGTATGCAATTTCAAGCCTCGTGCGCCTCGTTCTATTTATGTTTCAAAAGACCGTTTAGCTATAATCAAAAGCACTCAGTATAAGCGCTGAGGTATATCACGCGTATATTTATTGCTAGTTGACCCGCGTAACTTCGTTAGCGTATTTTTCAATACGTCAAAACTGATATTATAGCCCATAGCCTTCCTCGATAAATGGACTATCTAACACTAAAATCATTTTTGCAAATCGAACCAGTAGTTCCTGAGAATAGCGCGTTCAAGCAAACAAGTAGTAGTAGCAGTAATAACTGGCTGTGTATTAATCGATGCAGTGAGCAGAGTAGATACGTATATATTGAAGTTTTTTACCACAGAACGGCTATCCATCACTACATTGCAATACTTTGCAATATTTTTGTAAATCACTTGGTACCAAGTCAAATATCGCGGTCACACTTAAGTTGCTACAATACCTGTTCTTAAACATAGTAACAATAAAACAAAATATGATTACTTTTGCAATACGTGTACTTGCATTAGATTTTTAAATTAATATGAACCATTAATTACAATTCCTTACACTATTTATAAAACTAAGTAATATCACATATCATCAGCGATATTTCAAATATCGATAAAAAAATGACGATGAAAACAATTTTTTAAATTGTTCATAAAGTTTTTGGCTATTTTTAAATTCGATCACAGTCATAAAAAGAATAAATAGAAACACTTAAAAAAATGCTTAATATGAAATGTTTTATGTTAACGATGCTGGAGTCTAAAAAGTATAATTATAAATATGCATAAGAGCATTACATTTTTATGATAAATTTTATATATGCTGGCGATTTTACCACAACAGAAATACCTCAGTGTTAAAGCATGGTCACGCCCATTCATAAATGTACAAGCTCTGAACATGCATTAAATTAAATAAGTACTGCCCAATAAATAGTTTCAACAACTCTGAATCAAAGCTTACAGCGTGAGAGAAGTCCATAATCCGTAAGTACATAAATGAATTGGATGCTGAATAAATCTCATTGTATACATTTCATAATTCACTACTAATAAATGATGCAAGCAAAATATAACTACGTTCCAAACAACTTTAAAATCCAAATACTGCTGAGTAAAATAACTCCAGATGCGTTAATTTTAGTCGCAAAAGAAGTAGTACTATTTAATACTAGTACTGGCCACCAATGAGCAATAGAAATGAATGAATTGTCATTAGAAGGCTTCGGTGTAGTTTCTAACTCAAACATATTATCTGGCATATAATTACCGCACGTTGGGAAGTTACGTGGTATAGGCGCCATATCTTTATGTTCACCGACCTTAAACACTAGAGCCATTCCTACTTCTACATGAAACTCTATGTGACAATGGAACAGCCAATATCCTGGGTTATCTGCTTTAAACCTTAGTACGGTATAACCCCCATCAGGCACAGTAACAGTGTCTTTGATTGGAGCATTCTTCAGATTTCTCTTCAAAAGTCCAGCTTTATCAAATGCTTTGACTTCTTCAATCGTTGTTTCATTGCCAAGCCTTCTCATACCGACTACTCTAAAGCTGTGACCATGCAGATGGAATGGATGATTGGCATCAAAGGTTACACCTTCATCAACGATGATAATTTCTACTACAGAATTTAACTTTACGGATAAGACGTGAGAGCATTCACAGAAGCCTGCTTCACATGTGTCACTGATGCTAGAAGCATTACAGAAGTTACTGGATTCAGGTCTTGCAATCATTAAGGGACTGGTGGGCATCTTCATAGTAATGTGGTTGAGCTGTGGTGTATATAGACGATTTGTTTGTTCAGGAACTGTAAAATTAAAAGAAATATATATTGAGTAATTAATTCGTAAACAGAAATTCGTTTCGATTTCGTAATCAAACAATGTTCTTAAATAATTGTTCGTTTAACGCAAAGATACATTATTCAAATTACAGAGGCCTGTTTGAAATTCAGTCCACGGCTTAAAATGGAACTTATTTAAATCATTGTACCTAGTTATATTACTTTTTTGTTAGTTTTTTAGTACTCTCTCTAGTTGCTCTCGAACTTGCGAGGCTCAAATTATTTAATTAACTTGTAACTATAACCTTCTTTTATATATATTAAGAGACATAATTTTTATTACATTTGCCATAAATTTATCCATGTGATACAGTTTATAAAAATAAATAAGTATTTTATTTCAATGCAAAAATTTTATTGGGTTCGCAGCTGTCAACAAAATGGTCCGATTTTGATGTTTTAAAAAAGTCAGTTCAACCGTTTGAAGAATTTCTAACAGATTCGGGGGGTTATTACATGCAACAGATTTCAAATTCTTATTTCCAAATATCGATGATATACATCTGTTTTAACTCGTAACGTTCAAGAAATTAACTCACCTTGATAATATCCATAATAAGGAGACCTGTGGAAGTGAGAATTGTTCTTCGGATAGAAGTCGTAGGCCACGTAGAACTGGTAGTCAGCCACTTCTTTAAGACTATCGTCGTAACCAGCTAAGGATCTTAGTTCTGCCACGCTTATGGTTTCGTCCTCTTCCTCGCCTTTGTTCAGTGCGTTAATTTGCTGTAAAATAACATGATATTTTTAGTATTTAGTTTAGTTTTAGGGATGTGTTAGCTCGTTTTCTATCTCAATTAGCACCCCTCGTCAGTCTGTTTCGATGGCTGATGTCTAGTCTACTACAGAATACAAATACATTTTGTTATAGGTAATATTCAAAGTTCAGCGTAATATTCAATTAAAATATTTTGAATTTGAGGGTACACCCAAAATATTTTGATTATGTTTTTGATTGAATATTTATAAAACAGTTGTACATTTTTTTTTTATAATGATAAGTTTAACTATATTATAAGTAGCATAGTTTTATGTAAAGCTAGATGAATGAAATGTCAAAGTGACGCGATACTTCATCTAAATGACTTAACGCCTTTTTTTTTTTTTTTCGCTGGGAAAAATGCGTTACCCTCCCCGTCGGGGGACAGGAAGGGTTATGTGGGACTCCCCGGTTGCTAGTCAACCGGTATACCCACTAAACGACCCAGCGGCACTCCTTCCTCGCCTTTGTGGGGGGGAACTGGGAATCTGGCACAGCCCTTGCGTCCAGTCCCCCCCCGGCGACCGCCCGCCCTCTCGGCGAGCCCTTCTCGTCCCCCTCCCGAGCTGGGAGGGGGATCTGGGAATGACCGCGAGTGCTCGGCCATCCCCTCCCGCTACGGTGGTGCACCGTGCAATGCGGGAGTGGGCGCCCCCGCGCCTTTACTCCCGCTGGTCACCACCGCCTAGGGGGGGAGGTGACGGCGATCGTACTGTCGCCGCCTCCCCCCCCTTCTCCGCCGGCGGAGCTGTGACGCGAGGGTATCATCCTCCCGCGCACGCTCCACCGCTTCCTTCTGCGACATCACTTCCTCGCAGAAGGAGGCTACCGCCGCCCAGGCGCTCTCGCTTCCCAGCATGCCCCTAATCACGCTGGGAAGCGAGAGATCCGGCCCAACCACCGCCGTCAGACCGTGGCGCAGCTCCGACCAAGCCGAGCACACCTCGAGGGTGTGCTGCGCCGTGTCCTCTGCCGCGCCGCAGTCATGGGACGCTGGGGACTCCTCCCTCCGAATCCGGTGCAGGTACGATCCGAAGCACCCATGCCCGGACAATACCTGCACCAGGCGGAACGAGAGGAATCCGTGGGACCGCTCGAGCCACTCCCGCAGGACCGGCCCGAGCGCGTCCAGTGTCCGGCGGCCGAAGGCGGCGGTGGCGAGGTCCTCCACCTAATGCTGGACGATGGCGTCCCCTGCCTCCCACCGAATGGCCTCCCGCTCTTCCGCGGCGGGGCGCTCCTCGAGAGCCCTGCGCCGTGCCGTCCACTCATATACTCTGGCGAGCACCCACGCCTCGAGCTCCCAAGGAGGGGTGCCCGCCAGAGCGCACGCCGCAGAGAAACCCACTGAGCGGTAGCCCCTCGCCACCCGCAGTGCAATGGCCCTTTGGGGCCTGCGGATGGCGGTGGCATTCTCCCTCCAAAGGAGGGAGTCCGCCCAGATGGGTGCCCCGTAAAGGGCCATGCTCCTGAGGATGCCGGCATACAAGCGCCGGCATCGCGCCCCGGGCCCCCCAGATTTGGAAGGAGCCACGCCAAAGCACCCGCGGTCTTCAGCAGGCGCGACGACAGCCCGCTAAAATACGGGCCGAAGCGCCACCTGCTGTCGAGGACAAGACCCAGATAGTTCATCTGGGTCTTGACCCCGATCCGGACGCCCGCCACGGTTATGTGGCCGTCCGGCGGGATGCGCTGCCGAGGCCCGTGAAAGAACACGGCCTCGGTCTTATGCAACGCCACCGTCAACCCTAGGCGGCGGATCCTCCCCGCAACCAGGGAACCCCCTGAAGTCCCCCCCCCCCCCCCCCCCCCCGGGCAGTGAGAAGAGTGTCATCCGCGTAGCAGATGACACTCGTGCCACGGAGGAGGGCCCCGCGCAACAGCCAGTCGAATCCGATGTTCCACAGGAGCGGTCCTAGGACGGATCCCTGTGGAACACAGGACTCGGCGCTGTATCGCCTTACCCTGGCCGTCTTGTCAAATGACTTAACGCCTACGCAACTTCGTTAGCGTCACTTGCCCGTTTTTGCAACAGTTTTGATTGATGCTCCGCTCCTATGTGCCATAATGTAAGATTTATACATAAAAACCTTCCCCATAAAATACTCCGTAATTTGGTGTAACCCGCATGAAAATCTGTGCCGTAGTTTTTGTTTTCTAAATAAAGATATTAAATTGGGTTAAGATATATGCAATTTAAAATTAAAAACTTCGAGGCAGATATTAATATATCCTCCTATCATTCGATAATTTTATTGGTACCTCGATACCATATAAGTATGGTCCTATTTAAAACATTTATAATTTCTTGTTAGATACTTGTCGGCGCTCATTATTAAAATGTTGTTATTCAAACGCGCGCACGTGCAATATGACATCATCGCGCCACTCTGTGAGTCAGGAGAGGTGGGGGTACGGACAGCGGGTATAAAGCGGCGCGCTCGGTGCGGCTCGGGGCACGGTCGTGTCCTCCACCGACCACCGCCAGTTAACCAAAATTCTCCGCGAACGTAGTGTGCCCTTCCACACTTACGCCCTCCCCGAGGAGAAAGCCCTCCGTGTTGTAATCCGCGGCGTCCCCAAAGAAATCAGCACGGACGATGTAAAAACCTCCCTTCTGGAGCAGTCCCTCCCCGTTTTGTCAGTACACCGTATGTACAAGGGCCGCGCTGGCCTCCCGTACAACATGGTGATCGTCGCCCTCGAGCCGAACGCGGCGGCGAAAGCCATTTTTAAAATCCGCACAGTGTGCCATCTATCGGGCATACATGTAGAGCCTCCGCGAAAAAACAACTACCCGTCACAGTGCCACAGGTGCCAACTGTACGGGCATTCGTCGCGAAATTGCTACGCCACACCCAGGTGCGTCAAGTGCCTGGGTGATCACGGCACTCCGGAGTGTCCGCGCCCAAAAATTATTTCGGAGCAAACCGAAAAACCCGCGTGCGTCCTGTGCCAAACGGTAGGGCACACGGCCAATTACCGGGGCTGCACGAAAGCCCCGCGTCCGAAACCGCGTACCGCGATCCCGCCCCTAATGAGGCGCCCGCTAGTTCTCGCGAACGGCGAGGTGGTCCTCGCCCCGCAGCGTCCGTCCCCGTGGACAAAGGTCAACTATGACCGTAACTTCCCGGCCACAGTGGCGAAAGCGGCAAGCGCACCTTCAGTGCCAAAGGTGCCGTCGGCGGCACCTATCGCGACGTCCGCCCCCGCTCCCAAGCCTTCCGCTTGGGAGAAACCTTTAATTCCGCGGCCTCTTATCGCGCCCACACCTATTAAACCCCGCGAAACGCCGGTTAAACCCCGCGAAATCCCCGCGCCCGTCGTAAAAAACACACAGTGCGAAGATACGGACTTCGAACTGGTCGAGAGATTCGTCAACTCGATTGATTTTGACGAAATTGAAAACTTTGCGGATCAGATCCGCAAAAATGAGGGCAACGGTATGGCCCTCGCGTTAGTAGCTATGCGATTCCGGAAAGTCTCACAATCGTTAGCGTCATTTAAAATCAACGTATAATGGATAATACATCTGTAACGTGTAGAGTCAAACCCAGATCCCTAATAGTAGGCTACTTCAATGCCAACGGCATTGCAGGTCAACGCGAGGAGATAGCAATCTTCCTCCGGGACCATCAGATAGACGTGTTACTTGTTCAAGAGACCTTTTTGAAACCCTCGCACAGGGAACCTAGAATTGCGAACTACTGCGTGGTACGTAACGATAGGCTAGATTCCGCCCTAGGCGGGACCCTGATCTACTACAGAAGGTCCTTGCACTGTACTCCGCTCGATCCTCCTCCCAACCTCCAGTACATTGAGGCGTCGGTATGTCGGCTCGGCATGACCGGTCACGATTCGATCACATTAGTGTCCGCGTATCTTTCTCCGACTTCTACCCGTTCGTTGCTCCGGAGCGACTTAGAGTTAATTTTCAGTCTCGGTAGCTCTGTCATAGTGGCGGGCGACCTAAACGCAAAGAATACCATCTGGAATTGCGTCGCATCGAATTCCAGAGGTAGACTCCTAGAAACCCTTTTAGTGCCGTTGAATATAGATTTAATAGCGCCCCTCGAACCGACTCATTTTCCCGGGAACTTAGACCATAGACCAGACATATTAGATGTTGTACTGTTACAAAATGTGAACTTACGTTTGCACGGCATAACAGTACATCATGAATTAAATTCGGACCACCGACCTGTGATCTTAGAATTCATGCCGCGAGTAGGTGCCCCCGATCCAGGTCGACCCTCTCCCACCAAAATTTCGACGGACTGGGCTAGGCTAGGCGAAAGCCTCAAGTCAACCTCGTCCGTTCACTTAGATAAAATCCCCGATAATATCGTCACCGCGGACGACGTAACAGGCGCAATCGACTGCCTAACAGATCACGTGCAATCGTTAGTTAACGATTGCTCACGGACAGTGCCGGACACGAGCGATCGTAAATGGCAAATGCCCGATGACATACGTGAACTGATTAGGCGGAAGAACGCAGTCAAGCACGTGGACGATCGTCGTCCGATGATACATGTCCGGGCTCATCTGCGCGCTCTCCAACGGGTCATCAAGGACCGTGTGGACGAGTGGCGTCAGACGTGTTGGGACCGTACCCTCGACGACCTCGAACCATCACATCAAGCCTTCTGGCAGTTATCGCGAAAATTCACTAAGAATACGATAGTTCCGGTACCTCCCCTCTCGCGTTCAAATCAACCTCTCGCGTTTGAAAGTGACGAAAAATCCGAATGCCTCGCCGACAGCCTGGCGCTTCAATGTACTCCTAGTTCTCTCCCGGTCGACCCGCGTCACGGGGAGCTGGTTAATTCAGAAATAGAACGGAGAGCTTCACTCCCGCTAACTCAGCCTTCCGCTGAGCCATCAGTAGCCACAGTAGTCGACGCCGATGAGGTAACGGAGCCCATACCCCCCGTGACCCCTGAGGAGGTCGAATCTATCGTCAAGAACTTGCACCCGAGGAAAGCCCCGGGGCCAGATAAAATCACCAATAAGGTGATCAAGTTATTCCCAGCCACTCTTATAGTGCTTTTAACCTCTATTTTTAACGCTGCCCTCTCTTGTAATCTATTTCCACAACAGTGGAAGGAAGCCACCGTGATAGGCATTTACAAGCCCGGCAAACCTAGATCCGAGCCCTCCAGCTATCGCCCCATAAGTCTGCTCAACGTCATGGGCAAGATTTATGAGAGGCTTCTCTATATTAGACTCAAAGCCTTTGTAGACGCAAATAAGCTCATTCCTGACGAACAGTTTGGTTTTCGAACCAAACATTCGTGTGTTCAACAAGTCCATCGTATTGTCGAACACGTCTCAAGTAAATTCATGCGCGGTCAGAAAACAGGCATGCTCCTCTTCGACGTGGCGAAGGCATTCGACAAGGTGTGGCACGAAGGCTTAATTTATAAGCTTTACACTATGGGTGTCCCACCTAGACTCGTGACCATCTTACGAGACTTTCTGTCGAACCGCCAATTTCGCTACCGAGTCGAGGGCGTTCTGTCTTCCCCTCACCCTATACGTGCCGGAGTCCCTCAGGGTTCGGTCCTTTCCCCCCTATTATTCACGCTATTCACCAGCGATATGCCCAGGTTAGATAAATTCACTAACTTAGCCCTTTTTGCGGATGACACCGCCATATTTTGCTCAGGCACTAGCCCTCAGACCATAACTCGTAAACTCCAACGTGCAGCCAACGCCCTAGGCGCTTGGTTCCGCAAATGGAGAATAGAAATAAACCCCACTAAAAGTCAGGCAATTCTCTTTCGCAGACCCACCGGTCGTGGTAGTCGCTCTAGAGACCTCCCCTCGACACCAGTAACGCTCTTCGGCGAATCGATCCCCTGGGGTAGGTCAGCCAAGTACCTGGGCGTAACTCTTGACGATAGACTGGACTTCCGGCCACACATAAAGGCGGTACGCGCGCGTGCCGCCTTTGTGATGGGTCGGCTCCATTATCTCCTCAATTCAAAATCTAAACTTTCCTTAAAATGTAAAGTTAGACTTTATACCGCGTGTATTCGTCCAATTATGACGTACGCTAGTACGGTCTTCGCTCAGGCTTCTCCTACGCGTTTAAAGCCACTTCAAGTTTTACAGAACCGGTTCATGCGTAAAATCACGGGTGCCCCGTGGTACGTTCGCAACGTCGACTTGCACGTCGACTTAAAATTGCCGACCATCAGGCAATTCATGAAACGGGCCTCTCGTCGCTATTTCGATTCCGCCGTTAACAGTCATAATCCGTTAATCGTGCAAGCTGCAAGCTACACGCTTTCCCGAATATCTAGCGTACGCAGACCAAGGATCGTCCTTGCCGAGTCTGACGACGAAACCACCAAAATTCAAGACCAGCTTGCAGCCGGTAACTCAGCTCGCGACACACAACCCCACACTAATACACAAATCCGATTCCGTCCTCGCCGGCGAGGACCGTCGCGACGTCCCACCCAGTCTCGTCTTGTTAGTGCGGCCCGTGCCACAGCAACGACCCAGTCCGTTCCCTAAATAATCATGTCAAGTGAGTCCCCACTTCCCCCAGCGACGCCCTGAGCCGAGGCACGGTCCCGCAGGGGACACCCTCAGCGCTGTCGCTTAAATTTTCCTTCGGTTGAGAGCCATCTGCGCTCACCGAAAAAGTCCGCGTAACGGTGTAAAAGCCATCTGAGGCTGTCACCTTCTAGTCCATTCAAAAAAAAAAAAAAAAAAAAAAAAGCGGCTCGGGGCAGAATTGTCAAGGCACTCGTTCCGTCCACATCTCACAATTGTGACGCGGATCACGCCTGATTTACTGCGTTAACTTTATTTAAATTACATTGTTTTTATCTTTGAAAATAATTAATTAACAAGTTTAATTCAATAAATCATTTTCTACGTAATCTTGAAGTTTTGCTTAATCATGTCTGAAGACCAGTCTAGAGGTGATTTCAGTGGCGAGGACCATCGCCCGCCATCACCAATTCTACAACATGTTTCGGTTCCATCCGACATACTCGTGGAATATTACTATTTAAATGATGAAAAGTACCAACATTCCCATATATTTTAGGGTATACATTTCCATGTTTCATTCTACAGTAAACAGAAATTGAATCGGCAACTCAACATTTACACGTATGATGGAATTGCCAAAAAAAATATATCAACATTTTATGATGCGTGAAATAAATTACCTTTCATTTTCCTTTGCAATGTAAATATGACCATAATGAATATTTGGTGAATTAAGGCCCACTGCATACAGCATTAAATACCAAATGGTCCAACATTTAATATATCAAGTAGCCCGAACATTTAGTTTAGGTAGTAAATTATTCTAATCTTCGCATGTAAAGCCCGTCGCTGATAGCGTCTGGCCCTACGCCAGCGCCCACTGCAGTATTATGGCCTATGGGATAATTTCCCCGCATCTACACGCTATTTGATTTTGCGACCTAATGATATTGTGTTGTACTGGCCTACTTATAATATAAATGAGAAAGTTTGTAAGAATGTATTTATACGTTTGTTAATCTTTCACGGCTGTAGGCCCGATGAAATTTGGCACAGAGTTTAGTATATGTGTTGGAATAGCACATAAGCTACTTAATATCCCGGGAAAATATAAGGTATAATGAGATCATTGGAAACGCGTAAGAAACCGCGGGGAGCCACTAGTTTAATTATATATTACTCAATGAACCAAGAACCTCAGAAAATTTGATAATTAACAAACAAACTACACAATTGTTTATTTCGTTCAAAGTGACTAATTCAACGTACATTTTGCGAACTGTGTGTTTATTTTAAACTAGCTGCCTCCGCACGATTTTACCCGCGTAGTTCCTGTTCCCGTGGGAATACAGGGATAAAATATAGCCTATGTTACTCAGTGATAATGTAGCTTTCTAATGAAAAAATAATTATTAAAATCGGTCCAGTACTTTTTGAGTTTATTCGTTACATACAAAAATACAAATCTTTCCTCTTTATAATATTAGTGAAGAAGTGTAGATGAAAATAAACCATAGGATTTTGAACAATGCTAAGCTAATTTTCAATGCCTTTTCAGCACATTTACCTGATTCGTTGAAACTACAGTAACCTTGTTAGGGAAGTTAAGCCAGTTTCCCTTCTTAAGGGTACGATCACACTAAAGAGCGGAGCGGTTTTAGCTATTTATGTGTATTTCTTATTGTTGCAATCGTAATTTGCAACCTTTAATCATACTTTTTTCTGATTATGTGGTAGGTACAAAAATAATAATTTTGGGTAATTACTGGCTCCCTATAAAATTTATTATTATTGGTATTATCTGGTAAAACTAATTTTACTTCCACACGATCAGTAAAACTGTGTTTTTAGACAAGAATAGTAGAAATAATTAATGAAAAGTGTATTTGGAAAAAATATGATTGCTGTTTTATATTATTTGTGAGATACAATGTGTCATTTCCTTGTTTTTCGGGGTAATATATATAATGTGTAACCTGCTAAGTTGACTTTGTAAATCACAAAGGTTTTCTTTATTACACATTTTGCTTTATTTGCTTTTGCAGTAGCTTTCACCTTCATAAACTCCGTAACTTAATAAAACTTTGAATTTGTTTTTATTATTATTATTTAATTTTATTTTAACTATGAAAATTTAAAATAAGATTTTATTTCATGACATTTAAATAAATATATCATCAAAATTCATCCGTAAAATAATTATTTAAATCAATCAATGACAATTCTGTTTGGAACACTATATATAAATTATAAACCTCACAAAATAGACCAAGGTTTTATATAACAGATAACTGTTTATTTAACAACTATGTATCACATAATAATGTTTGTATTTCCGACGCCCAAAACACGAATAAACGGGTGAAATCCTCTGGAATGCGGATATAACCTCGTTGGTCAAGAAGTTATCATAATATATTGATAAACATTTCTCGTCACGACCCAATAAAAGGTTCGCGAACCTCTTTTTGGGAAACCCAATCCCGTATAACGACATATTTAAATTAATGTAAATATACACAGTATACATATCCTAACACAATATTCTTCTTTTTATATACTTGTCCTGACATACACGACGAAAAAAGTGTGGAAAAACATGCATTCATGCTA
Organism: Thyatira batis; assembly: GCA_905147785.2. Lineage (NCBI taxonomy): Eukaryota > Metazoa > Arthropoda > Insecta > Lepidoptera > Drepanidae > Thyatira > Thyatira batis. The sequence continues at coordinate 5,151,012 of LR990507.1, forward strand.
ATACCATAAATGCGAATGTAACTCTGATTGTCTGTCTCGCTTTCACGCTTAAACTACCCGATCCGATTTATTTGAAATTTGGTACTCTAGAAGTCTAGAACCTGAGATAGGACATGAGATACTTTTTATCCTGGGAAAATGGAAAATCTCCCGGGCATGCGGGTGAAACCGCGGGAGCCACAAGTTATTGAACAAATGTAATTTGTTATTTCGCACTTAGGTACTAATCTTTCACTCGCAAATGTTCAGACATTTTAATATGAACATTTAACAATCATCCAAACTGGTAATAAACTTATTCAAATCTTAAAGAATTGTTACTTAAATATATATTAGTGATTTTAAAAGAAAATTTCAGTAGAAAACTTAAAGTCACGACGATTTTATTACCATCATGGGTATTATAGGGGTACACCCTAACACATATGATACGGGGTGAAGAACCAATATTCTTTTATGAGTTTCAATATGACCTCAATAGATAGTGCTTTGAATATATTAAGCAGCTGTTTTGGTACATTGTCACAAGTTATTTGGGTCTTGTGGGAGAAAATAAAAAGGAAATGGCATCGCTCGCCGCAAGTTATACTTAGATGGATGTCTTTTTAGGCTTCACTGCTGATATATTTTATTTTATACTTGCTGTTCCGATGAATATATTTTTACTTAATATTTTTTGTAGCAATATCTTTTAAATTGATATACCTGTTACTTTGGAATAATGTAGCTTTCCTTTGATTTATAAAATCGAGGAATAAATAAATAAATAGCCTGGGACATTTTTCACACACGGCCAATCTGGTTCCAAAGTAAGCTCAAAGTGAGCTTGTGTTATGGTAACCAGATAGCTGATATACTACATATACTACGTTTTAAGTAAGTAACATCTTATCTTCACAAGCCTTCGAGTAATCAAATAAATCCTCTTTTTATTCTTAGCTATAATTAGTGACAATAGATTATATTATGGTTTACTTAACAAATTTATTTAAATTTATAAGATAATATTTTTTTAAATCATTCTTAAGGAATATGACCATTGAATCTACATATTACTGTTTATAAACACAAATCTTATTAACAAGTTAAAGTATATTTGGATGTTGAAAACGATCACAAATTATCCGACTCCAAAAAATATTTTTCCGATACAAAACGGTCCTATGCCTCAGTGACAAAAGGCTTTAACGAAAGTGAAAGACATGGTAGATACAAAATTAGTAACTTTAAACTTACCAATCCTTCGTTATGCAGTTCTTCCCATGTCGGATCACCAGATGGCTCATTCTCCATAGCTCCCTCATAGTGTAGTACTGCAACTTGTCTAGCCTTTGTGAATCTGTAATGGACAATAATATTATTAAGTACGACTTAAAGATCGTACGGTTGACAGTGCTTTTTCAAGAATGAGTTCTTGAAACACTTATTAAGATATCAATTTTGAATGGAATCAGCATAGTAAATTAACATGAGAATTTACTTTATGTTACGTTTTCAGATTTATCCTATATATATCCCATAATATATTTACTAAAATCTATTGAATAGAATATCAACAGCACATTATTCTTTAGTAAATCTGACTATTTATATTAAAAGAAATGAAATATGTTTATTATTTCAAATAGGCCTTCACAGGCACTTATAAAACGTCAATTCTAATCCTAAACTATAAATGCAAACAGCTCATTTTTTACAGTTTAACGCGTGAGTTTTCAACCGTCCATAGGCTACGGTAACCGTTCTCATCAGCTGTGACCGTATGGCTGTTTGACACCTTAGTTGTATAAAACAAATAAAAACATTGGTTTTATAACTAAATCACGCTAGAACGCCGCAAGGGATCTGAATGAAACTTAACACTCAGGAAACGTTCTAAAACAACACATTATGCTACTTTATATCCCGGGAATAATTATGATCCCTTTCATAACATCCTCCATTGATTACATAAATATAGATGGTGATTCGTTCGGTCTCATGTTGACACTTATTTATTAGATCAAATGACTTCTCTGTCTAACTATATTGGGAAGAATGAGAAGGATATATAACGTACCTTTCGTCACAGTCCATCAAACCACGGAATCTAATCCAGTAGTTATCAATTTCATTGTTCGCATCCACAATGAAGTCGTAACGTTCGCCCGCGTACGTTACAAGGGATGTTGCTGAAACAAATAGAACATAATTGCAATATAAAGTCTGTCATAACTTTTGTCCTTTTCATCCCTGTAATGATATATATAGACAGATATATCTTTTTATCATAGCGTACGTAGATAATATTTTAAAGAAACAACGGAGTATCCACGAATTAATCCAGGAAAAGTAAAAGTTCAATAAATCACTTATTTTGCTAGATATATCTAATTAACTGAAAAAGCTTGTAAAAAAATAAATAAACATGGCCACAATTATTTTTTTTGGAAGGGACTAGAAGGTGTTATCCTCTGATGGCTGTTACACCTTTACGCGGGCTATCGGTGAGCGCTGAGGGCTCTTAGAGAGATTTAACATGGCCACCAAATATTTCATAAACATTTGTAAAGTTCTCGGTATAACCCTTCGTCTGGTTTTGCCCAGTTCGCGTATATATCCAAAACCTATACAAATAATCAATTTTCTAACAAAAAGGTTCTCGGTAACAAGGGGTTAGGGCAAATAAACTGTTTCTTGTTTGAGGTTGAGTTTTTTGCTAAAGTATTTTAGTTTTAAGGGTATAGGAAACATACCTACCTACCTACCCATTAAAATGAACATAGCTGCCCATGTTTTAGTTTCAGGCAATAAAGTATTTTTATTTTTCATAGAATTGTAATACCATATTTCCCATGGGATTAAAAATAGTTGCCAAACATTCCTTTTTAAAAAATTGCCAATAGTGCGAGTCGGACTCACTCATGAAGGGTCCCGTAGCAGCAAGTAACATAATATAAAAGTTCTAGTAGTTCGTTGTAACTTTGTATGGTGTTTTAATAATAATGTTGCGTTTTACAATTGACGTAATGACGTATTAAAAAAAACTATGTACTCACTAGATATCGTTCAAACCAATTTTTGGTGGAAGTTTACATGGTAATGTACATCATATAATTTATTTAGATTTTTTATTCTCTTATTTAAGAAGTTACAGGGGGGGGACACATTATACCACGTTGGGCGTGTCTCTCGCATAAACTATTCAGTTTTGAAAGAAATGATATTGAGGTTACTAATATCATTTTTTTCTAAACTTAGTATTAGTAACCTCAATATCATTTCTGAAGACCTATCCACAGATACCCGAGTTTGAGTTTCAGTTCTAGGTATTTTTTTTGTTTTTTTCTATTTTTGTTTGGAAATCTCAATGCGGTTCACAGAATACATCTTCATTACCATAGCTCTTATAGTTTCGGAAAATAGTGGCTGTGACATACAGACAGACAGACAGACATGACGAGTCTATAAGGGTTCCGTTTTTGCCATTTGGCTACGGAACCCTAAAAACGTATCGGCATATCTTTTGAAATATTAATTTTAGGTATGAGGCTGTTCTGGATGAATGGGGAACGCACCGACACACGATCATGAGGGTGCAGGTTCTAACCCGCTCTGAGTTTTAAAAAACCTTACGAACGGATTCACATCACTGGCTTTCGGTTAAGGGACACATTGTGAGGAAACCTGCATGTCCGAAATGTCTCAAATTAAAGGCATTTGAAGTTCGCCGATCCGCACTAGGCTCGCGTGGTAGACTATGGCCTAAATGTTAGGGGAAGCTCTAGCTCCTGGGTGGGGACGTAGGTATATGAGCAGATGATGATCATTATGATGATTTATTTTATAATTATTTTTTTACGCTAATTTAATTTAGAACGTTTTTTAGTGTTTTCTTCTAATACAAAAAACAAACAGATGTTTTTATCTTGTTGCCCTATTTATTATAATACTAGTGGCTCCCCGCGGTTTCACCCGCGTTCCCGGGATAAAAAGTAGCCTATGTGTTATTCCAGAACATATTCTAGCTCTGTGCCAAATTTCAAGCAGATCCCTTCAGCCGTTGGAGCGTGAAAGAGTAACAAACATCCATACATACATACATCCATACTTACAAACTTTCGCATTTATAATATTAGTAGGATGTATAAAATAAATAAATAATCTAAGGTTTCTCTTAACTATAGATAGATTGACAACTCGATAAGGTTATCAAAGAATGTTAAAATTGACTTGTCACTTTTGATAAAGGCTTTTCATAGTCACGAATATTGAGCGGATATTGTTTTAACAGTAGGTAGGTACCTGCCTATTAATGATAACTTGTTTGACATAGGTACACAAAGGTTTTTGTAATCGTCAATTTATCTTGAAATAACATTCCCGTATATGTAGTACTCTACATGAATCAAGTAAAATCAATAACGATGTTGTTTGGTACTATTTTATATAAGATCCTATATATAAATAGATTATAAATAGAATGGCAAAATACTTCATAATAAATGAAATCCTATAAAAGCGAAAGTTTATGGCAATGTATGCATGTTTCTTACTCTCTTACCGCAAAAACGGTTGAAGGGTTGAAATTAGGAACAGAATTAGAATCTAGAATCTAGAATAACACACAGGCTACTTTATATCCCAGAAATATTGAAGAATAAATATCCTCAGACATTTTTCACACTAGGCCAATCTGATTCCAAAGTAAGCTTCGAACGAAGCTTGTGTTATGGTAACCAGATAGCTGATATACTACATATAATACTTTTAAATACATACATATTATAGATATTTACATCCAGACACAGAACAAACAGATATATTCATGCATACAAATGTTTGTCCTGGGTGGGATTCGAAGCCACGACCCGCGGCTTGAAAGTCAGGGTCACTAACCACAAAGCCAACCGGGCTGTCAAATCTCTGGGAATGCGGTTGAATCCGCGGGGAGCGCTTGTAATGCATAAAAGTAAAATAACAAGGTATTGTTTAGGATTCCATAACTAGAATAACATTAAGAGCGTTAGAAATGAAGTATTTTATTTTTAACAGTGAATTTATAACTTTTCGTCAAATCTCAGGGTACCTATTAAATTTTTTAGGAAACAACTTTATGATTTACAAATATATAGCTTTAGTTTTATGTTATTACATAAACAATTTAAAAAAACATCTAAATAGTTACAAAGATTAAGTATCTACACAGTACAAACTTTTTCAAAAATACATTACCAAACTAATAAAAATTACCTCTTTCGTATACCTACCTAATACGTGGTCAACATATTTCGTTAAATTTTCCTCAGACTAATAGATCATTAAAGGCTCAAAGGCTAAAATGGATGGAGTTTGAACGGATCCCCGGAACTGGGAAAAGTTGAACGATTAATTTAGCTCAAACTCATTCCCTCATAGTTAAACAAACGCTTCTGAATAAGATTGATACAAATAAGATTGTTAAAACTAATAGTGGATAAGAAAACCAAAAATAGATGTAAAGACGATTACAATAAATTATTCAAAGAATGTAGCCTCATTCCTGTAGAAAAAAAGATACATTATTTAATAGCTTTAGAAACTTACGACACAGATACATATAAAATCAATAAAACTTACAAGTATAGTGTTAGATCTGTCAAAAAAGGAAGACTTGTACAAAGTAAGGTTATTAACTATTATGGTGAGAGAACACGTAAATATCTAGTACCTCGATTGTTTAATAAATATCCGTTGTTAAGAGATGGTGAAAGAATTAAATGTAAAATGAAGCTGAAAAGAGTTATTAAGGGACTGATAAATTCTTAAAAGCACTTTTCTTCTAAATTCTAGGTAGTAGTAGTAGATTAATAAAATAGAATAGTTTTTAGATAAATTTATTGTTAAAGAGCAGAGCGCCTACAAATTGCTGAGCAGTTTGGCGATGTAAAGTTTTTTCATATGTATTTATATAATTGTGAAATAAATAAATAAAAAAAAAAAAAAATAACAAAAAAAAAAACGACTTCAAAAAACGAAACTATTCCTAAACAAACTAATACGCACTAAAAAGAAAAAAATAATTGAAATTAAAATGATTATAAAAGATTTCGTTAATAAAAAAATATAATGAAAAATATTAGACTACTATAAAGTCAATCAAATTATTACGATAAATATAATGTAGTTACAATTATTGTTATTTTTGGAGTCGGTGTCAGCCACCGTAGGCTTGTAAGTATGTCTCTACTCAGAACTAGAGAAGGGCAAACGGAATCATGGCGGTCCCCTTCTCCGGTACAAAGATGTCCAAAAGCGACACATGAAGAGATGCAACATAGAGCCCTCTTGTTGGGAACGTTTGGCAGCACAGCGGCCAGAATGGCGCAGGATGGTGAACAGCCAAGTACGCGCCTTCGAGGTTCAGCGTAAAGCTGACCTTGATACCAAACGCGACCAGTTAAAGGCTCGCCCGCCTGCTGCCATATCATTATGAGAACTGCGTACTCACGTGCCCTCAGTGAGCACGGAGTTTCGTCGCGAAGATAGGCTACATAAGCCATCTTGGGTACACCAGCGCCAATACTCTGATTAGGAGTCAAAGTGGTCGCCATGCCCGAAATCGGTCGTTCATATAAAAGTTTATTTGTAAAAAATATATTTATTTTAGTATTCTCGTATTATTATTGCTAGGTATATTGTAGTGTTTCCTTGGCTGACACCGACTCCAAAAATAACAATAATTGTAACTACATTATATTTATCGTAATAATTTGATTGACTTTATAGTAGTCTAATATTTTTCATTATATTTTTTTATTAACGAAATCTTTTATAATCATTTTAATTTCAATTATTTTTTTCTTTTTAGTGCGTATTAGTTTGTTTAGGAATAGTTTCGTTTTTTGAAGTCGTTTTTTTTTTTGTTAAAATTTTTGTTTATTTTTTGATTTTTATCTGAATATGGGTAAGGAAAGACGCCTATTTCAACAGAAGCAATCTACTTCCAGGACAATTTCAAAAGAGACTTGCGATGAGCGTACAAATAGACTCTCGAAGATGCGGCTTTACATGAAAATAGTTTTTAACAGAGTGCTATGGTTTATTTATCTATACCTACGAACATCATAAAGCGGAAGAGTTTGCTTGTTTGTTGGTTTGTTTGTTTGGTCGAACGCGCTAATCTTAGGAACTACTATAAAGTATACTACTATACTAAAAAGTATATAAAATTTGGATTAAGTATGTGTGTATGACAAATGAGCTAGTAAGTCAATATAGCCGATTCCATTTATTTATAAACTGGCTTCTGCCCGCGACTTCGTCCACGTGGAATAGTTACTTTGGGCTAACGCTAACTTTCAACCTGTGACTTTGTTTACGTAGAAGGATGGTCTGGCAGAGCGAACTGGATGACTGCACAAGCGCTGGGCCGGCAGCGCTTAAAGGCGCGCGCAGTACTTGATCATTATTTTGCGGCGATGTAATTTTAAATTTGCGATATCTCCAAAGGTATTCATTAAAATCGAATGATGTAAATGGCAATTTTGTGTTAAATTAAATACCCGTTATGAATAACGTATTTATTTTGATAAGGATTAATATCATCTTTATAAAAACACCATCACAAATAATGCTTTATTTTAGAACAAATTGAGTTAGTATAAACATGGTTATAGTGAGCCAACCTTAACAGATAGACATATGCTGTCGCGGACTTTTTTTTAGAACTTTTAAAGGAGAACAATTCTGTCATACATTATTTTACCGCAACTTTAACCGTTTACGCAGCGCACGCAGCGAAAGCTCTCAAAAGGAATGAAAAAGCCCTCGATTTTGAAATATTATTCGTTAGTGCTCCGCTCCTATTGGACGTAGCGTGATGATAATGAAATGGGACCAATCGGGAAGCACCAGCTTTCAAATAAAAAAAAAATAATTTAAATCGCTTTGCCCAGTCGAAAGTTCTGAGGTAACAAACATAAAAAAAAAAAAAAAAAAACATACCCGTCGAATTGAGAACCTCCTCCTTTTTGAAGTCGTTTAAAAAAAGAATAGCTGCCCAGAGGCGCACACTGTATTCATAAAAGTATATCTATACTAGTGGCTCGCCGCGGTTTCACCCGCGATTTTATACCACAAAGGTGGCAAACAGGCATACAGTCCGCCTGATGGGAAGCGGTTACCGAAGCCTATGGACGCTTGCAACACTAGGGGCGTTACTCACGCGTTGCCGACCCTGTAAAAATATCTTCACTCCCTTCTTGATCTTCCATCTTCGCCGGATAAAAAGTAGCCTATGTCCTTAGGCTGTAGACTATCTGTGTATCAAATTTCAATTTAATCGGTTCTGTGGTTTTAGCGTGAAAGCGAGGAAGACAGAGTTATTTTCGAATTTATACATATTATTAGGAAATTATTAAAGCTGATCCACACAACCTTTTTGCTTTTACGTTGGTTGTAGCGTGACGTTAATTAAATCAATCAATACAAAATTTGTTTGTATTCAATAGAGGAATGATTTAACTTTTCCTTTGCATACAAAGGATAGGTATAAACTTTATAATATTACCGTAGATATTTATATGTATAAGTTTGGATGCATATGTACTAATCGGGCCATTTTACTAATCATTTAAAAACATAACTGCCGCTTTGAACATTTTATTTTATAATGCCTTACTTTGATTTTTTTGACCATTAGATCTATTTGCGAAATGGATAAATGTACATCTTATACGTTTTCTTATAGTAATATCAAGTTTATTCTAAATTCAATCAGTATTTATGAGTAACAAACATCCGTACATGTTGGAAGAATTATATTCATTTCCATTCCACTCGTACAAACTAAGTAATTCGATTAAAATAGGTTTGATCGATGGTTGCAGTGTTCGCTTTAGTGGCAGAGAACGTGAATGGTGACAGCAGTACAAACTAATATGAAAGCTTTTATCACAGAATCATCGAGCATGTAACCAATAGAGTAGCAATAGTGAGCCATTTGTTTAGCAACGAATCAATGATTTGTCACGTATAACTGACAAGCCACGCTCGAACTAAAACAGTACCCGACCAATAAGAGACCTGTGTGTACGTCTAGTGCAACACTTGACCTTGAGTCGGCCAATCAGAACACAGGGGCCGGCGCAGCGTTTTGGCGTATTTTGTTTTCTAACAAAACTGTTAACAGTTCTACTCTATTGGTTACATGCTCGATGCACAGAATGGATGTCGCGTCGGCACAAAAGCCCGGCGGGGCGAGAACCAATCACAGTGTCAGCAGATCCGGTATCAGTTATATTTACAAGAACCATTTTGAAGAGCTAATTGCATCAAAATATCGTATCTACAAGGTATAGAACTAAGGGGCGTCTGTTTTCAATTATAGTAATATTATTAATTTGCATTTCACAATATATATAAAAGAAATACTCTACGGATTTCCTAGGAAGACGGGTAAAAGAGAGGGAAACTAGTTTGCTAGCTAGCTGAAAGCACTAATAAATTAGATAACATAATAATATGAATCTGTGAATCATAGTTTCCAAAAGGAATTGACAGATTTTCATTCGGCTTTGTTAAGTTTTTTGCTAAAACTGACCGAACTGATCGAATGTTTTTCGCTATGTTTTAAATAAAACTACTTTGTATAAGGTATATAATAAAATAGAGTATGGAGCGAAAAACGCTGGAATGGCTGTGAACGAACACACTTAACTTGCCATGTCTATGACACGAGGTACCTATTCCCGTTCCAAATTTACATATTCAAATGTGCAGGAAAGATCAAAGAGCTGCCGAGCTACCGAATCCGTTACCGGCCAGACGTTTACTGAAAATGTTAGCTGGCATGTTAACAAAACCCTTTCCAAAACAGCGTAAAGTAACAAAAATGATATCTTTTGATATTAGATAGAAAGCTACTCTACCATGTAGCATAGACTATTTTTTATCCCAGGAAAGTTAAGGGTACCCCAGGAATAAGGGTGAAACCATAGAAGGTGAAACCACAGGGCGGAAGTTAGCACTAATATTATAAATGCGAAAGTGTGTTAGTATCGATGTATCTGTTTTACGCAAATCATGCTGAACAGATTTGGATGACATTTGGAACACAGATATTTTATACACTCACATAGGTTACTTTTTAACCACGATGAAACCACGGGCAGCCAGAGTATTACATAAAAATTCAAAAGTGCAGAGTTTCGTAAATGGGAGATAAAAGCTATGTGTGCCGAGCGCTTTAAAATCACAGTATGAGTAAGTATAGCTTACACAGAAACTCATACGGTAGTAAAACGGTGCTAATTACTCGGGGAAATTTCGCTTTAATGTAAGCAACTGACTAGCGTATTCCGGGAGTTCTAATGAGTGCTTCCTCCAAAGTTATGAGATGACATGTATTGGCAACAAATAGAAAAGCAATTTGAAAAGAGAGATTTATTGGTACTTTTAACGGACATTATTATTATAAAACCCTAAATGAAAACTGCCCCTGTTTCATGTCATAATCTTATAAGAAAATTACGCAAGTTCCTCTTATTCTTGCAAATACGTATAGTCCACGTATAGTCAAAAATTGCAAAAGAAGAATGAAAAATATCTCCGAACGAGCATGGAACAAAGGGATCTTGAAAATTTGAATTTAAATTGACACGAAAATGAAAATAAAGCGAAGTCTCAGTGAACTGCTGTTCGTCAGAACTTGGGTAGGTTAATTCGAATTCATAATAGCTTCAGTATTGGCATATTATCAAGGCTTGCCTGTTATTGTATTCTACAAGCTCTTTATAATATTAGTAGATTTATATCCGACAACTTTGATCAGTAGGAAATAAAAAAAATAATATCATATATACTTAATATATTTTAACCTGAATGGAATAATTAACCGATGGTTAATAAAAAAAACGGCCAAGTGCGAGTCGGACTCGCGCACCGAGGGTTCCGTACAAACGTATTCGGAATTTTTCTGTTACCTGTGCTGTAAGCTATTGCTTCTTACCAAATTTCGAGATTCTATGTCAACGGGAAGTGGTCTTTAGGTTTTAATTCCCTTGCGTGTAGTTGCGAGTTTCAAAATATGCGGTATCAATGGTTGTACTTTTGCGTTTTGCGTTTTTGCGTTGACTTAGAATTTTTTTTTTTTTCACGGGTTAAAGGCAATTAGATCTAAGTATTTGATATGAATTTCAACTTGATAGCTCTACGCGTTCATGAGGAAAAAAGTAATAAGTTTATATTTATTAAAAAATATATATTTTGTAATGTAACTAAAAATTTAAGGTTTTCGGAATTTTTCCTATATGTGTGCTATAAAACATTGCTTCATGCCAAATTTCAAGATTTTAGGTCGACTGGAAGTACCCTTTAGGTTTTGATTCCCTTGCGAGTACTTGCGAGTTTCAAAATATGCAGCTTAAATTGCTGTTTCTTTTGATTGCGTTGACATAGAAGTTTGATTTTGTTACGGCTTAAAGGTATTATAGACCCGAGTATTTGGTATGAATTTCAATTTAATACCTCTACGCGTTTATGAGGAAATGGGTAGTAAGTTTAAAATTATTAAAAAAAAATATATTATGTGATGTAACTAAAAATTTATGGTTTTCGTAATTTTTCCTTTATCTATGCTATAAGACGTTGCTTCGTACCAAATTTCAAGATTCACTTTTCAATTCAGAGTTCACGGGAAGCACCCTGTAGGTTTTGATTCCCTTGCAAGTGTCGAAAATTTGCGGCATAAACGGCTGTATCTTTTGATTGCGTTGGCTTAGAAGTTTGATTTTTTCACAGCTTCAAGGGACAGTAGACCTGAGTAATTGATATAAATTTCAGCTTCATACCTCCACGCGTTCCTGAGAAAAAGGTTCTTGACAGACGGACGGACGGACGGACAGACGGACAACAAAGTGATCCTATAAGGGTTCCGTTTTTTCCTTTTGAGGTACGGAACCCTAAAAAATTAATCAAGCTCAAGTACCTAATACCTATAAGTACCTACAGGGCCGTAGTTAGGGGGGGGCAATACCCTACCTCAAATTCACAATGCCCTACTTTAAAAATACCAAAACCTGAGATAAATTGTTTGTCTATAGAATTAATTCATTGCATCACACGTGGTGATTGATTTAAGGGAGCCCGTGCATCGAGGACAGATCAATTATTATGATATTTTTTTAAATTCCCCCCTGTCAGTACACAATGCTGCCCTACCTCAAATTCGACTATAGCTACAGCCCTGAGTACCTAGAGTAGTAATAGTATTAAAAGCACTTACCAGTAATAGGTTCCAGGTCGTAGCCATCTGAAGCGATGATTGTTATGTTATGTCCGTCGAAAGACATTTCAATAGGACAATTTAGAAACTCCGCATTTATCACTCGAAAACGGTATTTGTAGCCCTGAAAATAAAGTTAGTTTTCAAATGGCTTTATCTCTCATTTGCTAGGACAAAATCTAAACTCATAAAGCTTACATCGACTCAAACAACGCACAGGCTTCATTAAATAAGTTCTGACTTTAAAGGATTTATGAATATTCATTCCGAATGGGGCTAATCCAGAAAACTCAACGTTTCATTCATTGCTCAGATTTTAAATTATAATTATGACACGAAAGATTGTGAGGATGTTTGTTACTTTCAAGCGAGAACGGGTGAAGGAATTCGAAGCAAAAATTGGCACAGACTTATAAAATCTCTTAGCATGATAGCTAATAAGGTGGATTGTCCTCTGATATGGAAGCTCGCACAGAGGACAAAAAAATTACGTGAGGCACTCGGGGACTGCCGCGGTAAAGCTATTGCATTGCATAGCATTTTTTGTATCAACTTATGCAATTATAATTTTATTTATTTATTTTAATAATAAATGCACTTTGTTCATTCATATTCAAAACACTTCATACACAAATTTTACAAGTACAGCTATTCACTGTTGTACATAAATACATATACACCTATATACTTTCTCATAAACAGCTGATTATGTATTCGTCCGATTACGGAGCAGCTCGTCTCGATTCGTGCGAGTTTCGTAGAGTCGTACAATACGTCTAATCGCACACAACGCCGTGTCGAAGACTGCCGAACTGAAACGACGTTAGACGATGCACGGCCTTCAAGCCACACCTCCTTGCCCGTCGGAGTGGGGGGTGTTAGGTTTTTTCGTTACGGAATTTCTTGATTCGGTCGCCGCGCTCAGAGCCCGCGATAAAAGCTATGCAATAGCTTAACAAATTTTGTATTAGGCTTATAGTTTTTATGTACCGCTCAAACTAACATAGTTTTAAGATTTTACTAACAATATTGGGTTTTTGTGTTGCCCTCATAAATAAATTTTATTATTATTATTGTTGTAAAATATTCTGGAGTTGCGCATAAACTAAGTAATTTTTATTCTCGGAAGTTCATGATCGCCGAGAACACAGGACTGAGGCTTGTAAATAATATTTTGCTTTGGAAAAATGTTATGATTATGAAACTACTAGTGGTTCCTGGAATTTCATCCGCGATCTTCAATTTTCTGGGGATAAAAAGTGGCCTATGTGTAAATCTAGGTTATAAACTAGCAGTATTCCAAATGTCATTGAAATACGTGAAGTAGTTTTTACGTGAAAGGGTAGCAATCATCCATCCTTACACACAAACTTTCGCATTCATAAATACCTACTACATAGTAGGATTATGGATCAAATCTCCTTTGTTTTTTTTTTATTGCCTACGAAGACAGACGAGCAGTCGGCGCACCTGATGGAAAGTGGTCATGGACGCCCATGGACACCGGCAATACCGGGGGTATCACTAGCGCGCTGCCTACTGTGAAGGCCCCGATTTACCCCTTGTTTGAAGAGGGACATGTCATAGCGCAGGGGGAACATTCCAGAGTTTTGAGAACACGGCAATATTACAACGCGTGGCCGATAATCGATTTTAATCTAGAACAACCGGAAATCTGTCCCACACGCTGAGCGCTGATAATCCGAATCAATTTTCCCGGTCGGGTTATCGCTACAAGTAGATTACGTGGAAAGGAAATTCTATTTGCCTTACTTATAGGTGCTTGTATATTTCTCACAGGTATCTATAAATAAATAAAATAAAATAAAAAATAAAAAAATAAAAAAGCCTTTTATTTCCTGTAAAAATTACATTTCTTATTCTATCTATATCTATGAGTTATTTTTTTTTAACATTTATATATATATATATATTTTTTTTTTGTTTTTTTTTTTTTTTTTTTATATAACATAAGTTTCTAATCTAATCTAAATTTACGGGAACCCCAGAATGGGTGAAGGCCTCCTCCAGTGATGCCCATTTGACTCTGTCTTCTGCTACTTTTCTCCAGTCTGGACCAGCTATTGTTTTTATATCGTCCTCCCATCTTGTAGTAGGTCTTCCTCTTATTCTTTTGCCTATTGGGCCGTTCCAGAAGGTTACTTTTTTGGTCCATCTGAGATCTGTTAACCGCGCAACATGACCTGCCCACTTCCATTTCAATTTTTGTGCGTAAATCAGAGCGTTTGTTGCTTTAGTTATTTTTCTTATTTTAGTGTGTCGTATTTTATCCAACTTCCTTATCTTTAACATACTTCGTTCGAGTCCTCTCTGACAGACGCTAATCTTTTTTCTTATTTCCGCAGTAAATTTCCAAGTTTGGCAACCGTATGTCAAACATGGCAAGAGGCTTGAGTTCATGACTTTAGTTTTTATAGTTTGTGGTATATTACTTTTAAAGATGTCCTTGAGACTCCAGTACTTGTTCCATGTTAATTTGATTCTGTTTTCTATTTCTATATTCTTATTTTTTTTGTCAAAACTAATAATTTTTCCCAAATAAACATATTTTTCGACGTATTCTAACGGTTTGCTATTGACTATTATTGGTATTTTCAAGCTATTTGTCATTGTCTTTGTCTTCATAATATTCATTTCAAGTCCCACTTTTACACTAGCTAGGTGAAGGCTTTCTACCATATGCTGTAGTTGAGATGATGACTCTGATAACAGTACCAGGTCATCAGCGAATCTGAGGTGGCTTAGGTAGGTGTCTTTTATGTATAGTCCTTTTTTAGTCCAGTCCAGCTTGCTTATGATCGCCTCGAGGACTGCTATAAATATTATTGGAGACAGCGGATCTCCTTGTCTAACTCCCCTTTCTATTGGGAAGCTAGGGCCTATAGTTTCAAGCTTGATTTTACCCTTATTATTTTTATATATGGATTTGATGACGTTTATATATAATTCCTCTGCTCCTTGTTCCTTCAGACTTTCCCAGATACTTGAATGTCTTACCGTATCGAAAGCTTTCTGGTAGTCGATGAATGATATATAAAGTGTTCTTTGGTTTTCTTGATACTTTTCAATTATCAGTTCAAGTGTGTGAATGTGGTCAACCGTTGAAAAACCCTTTCTGAAGCCTGCTTGTTCCACCGGTTGTTTTTTTTCTAATGTATCACTGATCCTTGTAGTTATAATTGCAGAGAATAGTTTATATAGGCTTGGGAGTAAGCTAATAGGTCGGTAGTTCCCTATGTCTTTCGGGTCGCCTTTTTTGTATATTAATATGATGTTGGATTCGGACCATTGGGACGGTGTTTCGGAATTTTCCAGAATCATGTTAAATAGTTCAGCTAATGGCACTGCTAAAGTTATGTGTCCCTTTTTCAGTGCTTCGTTCGTAATGTTATCTGAACCAGGGCTTTTGTCTAGCTTCAGTTTCTTTATTTTTTCTATTATTTCTGTTGCGTCTATTGATTTAATGTTTCTTTTTTGTGTGTCATCTATTTCTGTGTCGAGATTTATGGTTGTTGTGTCTCTGTTGCTGTACAGATTTCTGTAGAATTCTGTTGCGGCAGCAATAATATCGCCTCTAGTGTACAGTTCTGTATCTTTCTTTCTTAGTCCTTCTATCCATGTTCTATTTGTTCTAAGTTTTTTATACGCCTTCTTTGTACTTCCAGTGTTTTGTAGGTGTTCTTTTATTGTGTCTTGTCTATATTTTGCGTAATCTGCTTTTATATGTTTGTTGACTACTTTATATAGTGCAGTCAGTTCGTTTTTCTCGCTTCGTGATTTGTTTTTTGTTCTCTGCAATTCCTTTCTCCTCTTCAATAGCTTTACTGTAGTTGCCGATAGTATTTTATGTTGTTTATTTTCTTCTCTCTTTAAGCGTGCTTGTTTTAAACTAAAAATTATGGCTTTTTCAATTCTGTCGTAGCAACATTGTACGGAAGAGTTTTCGCAGAGACTTGGAGCTGTAGATAATTGTGATATTAGGCTTTCATTGTACATGTTTATTTCGTTTTCGCTTTTAAGTTGACTGATTTGGCAATTTGTAAATTTAGCTCTTGATATTTTTCGTTTGGTTAGTGTGATTGTAGCTCTGATTATTCTATGGTCCGAATTGTAGTTCAGGTTCAACGTTTCTATGTTTTGGAATATTTCTGGTTGGTTTGACAAAATAAAATCAATTTCATTTTTGTATAGACCGTTCGGTGATCGCCAGGTCCATCTTCGACTTGGTTTTTTTCCAAAGCAGGTATTTATTATCGTTAACTTATGTTGTAGCGCAAAATCTATAAGTCTCTGTCCTCTTTCATTTCTTTTCCCATATCCGTGCTTTTTAGTAACTAAGAATTCATCCGCTTTGGGAGTTCCAACCTTGGCGT
This sequence comes from Thyatira batis, assembly GCA_905147785.2. Classification (NCBI taxonomy): domain Eukaryota; kingdom Metazoa; phylum Arthropoda; class Insecta; order Lepidoptera; family Drepanidae; genus Thyatira; species Thyatira batis. Next base: position 5,167,650 of record LR990507.1, read on the forward strand.
TAAAGTCTCCCATTAGTATTGTGGTTTTGTGTGCTGTATCCAGGGCTTTCTCGATTGTAGTGTAGAATTCTTCAATGTCATTATCGCTTGCCGATTCCGTAGGTGCATAAACTTGTATGAGGGATATCTTATGGCCTTGCATATTCATATTTAGTATAGCGACTCGCTCTGTGATTCCATTGAAGCTTATTATGTAGTTTTTGAGAGACTTATTAATAATGAAACCGACTCCATATTTGCCAGGAGTTTGTCCTATGTAGCACATAATAAAGTTTTCGTATTCCTCTATTTTGTTTCCATGTCTTCGCATTTCCGATATTCCAATTATATCGTATTTTATATTTCTTATAGCCTCCTCAAATTCGAGCAGGCGATCGTATGACGACAAAGTCCGGACGTTGTATGTTGCAATCGCTAGTTGATATTTATCTTGGTTATTTGTTTTCTCTAATGGTGCATTTATTGGAGGGTTTTGGTCATATTCTTCCACGGTGACCAACCGGATTGGAAGATTTTTTGCGTGATTTTTCTGTTTGTTTTTTTTTTGTTTTATTGTGGCATCTGTGTGGTAGGAGGGGCATAGTTGCTATATGTTATCGTTTGTATTTTTCTGGTCGTTAGTTTTGGTTACATTTTTGTTGACCAAGAAGTTGAGCATACTAGGTTTTAAAACTCCTTCTGAAATACTGTTTGACCTAGTGACTGTTTTGCCAGACTGTTGTGTCTTGTTTTTTTTACTAGCTTGAGTATCCTTGTCTATTTTAGTTAATTTGATATTGTCTGGTGATAACGGGAATTTTCTTTTACTTTGGTACTTTGATACAATCAGTTTATCATATTTGAGTATAGCAGTGTTTCCTTTTTCTCTCTCTAATTTCAGTTGCTCCTGTAGCTCCTTTCGTTTTTCGAGTACGTATTTCGGGAAGTCTTCTTTGATATAGTATTGTGTATCTTTCAGCACTCCTTTATTTTTCAATATTTCAATTTTAATTCCTAGTGTAGTGAAAGTTACAACAGTTGGACGTGGTCTCTCTCCTTTCTTTCCCAGTCTTTTTATCTCTTGAATGTCGTAGTGAGTCAGTTTAGTAGAGAAGTATTGTTCAATCCATTTAATTATATTTTTTTCTAAACTCTTATATGATGTTTCGTTTTCCTCGATACCGAAAAATACTAGGTTTCTTACCCTTGCTTGTTTTTCCAGGTAATAAATTCTTTTTTCTTGATTTTCCACTACTTCTTTCATTTCTCCTAGTTTTCCTTCCCAGGCCAGAAATTTATCCTCGAATATGCTGATTATGTTTTGTGTAACTTGTTCAGTTACATTTTTTCCTGTTTCTCTAATTTCAATTCTTTGTTCTTCTAGTTCACAGGTATCTATACAAATATTATAAATGCGAAAGTAACGTTTAGAGCCTGAGAAAGGACATAGGCAACTTATTATTCCGGGAAAATGGAAGATCTCCCGGGTACGCGGGTGAAACCGCGGGGCGCCCCTAGCTTATTGTAATAAGCCTTCTGTCCCAAAGCTGATATAACTCGTTCCATAAATTTGTTTATACACCGACCGGTTGGCTTTGTGGTTAGTGACCCTGACTTTCAAGCCGCCGGTCGTGGGTTCGAATCCCACCCAGGACAAACATTTATCTGCATGAATATGTCTGTTTCTTCTATGTCTGGATGTAATTATCTACATAAGTATCTATTTAAAAGTAGTATATGCAGTATATCAGCTATCTGGTTACCATAACACAAGCTCACTTTGATGCTTAATTTGGAATCAGATTGGCCGTGTGTGAAGAATGTCTCAGGATATTTATTATTATTATTAGTATTTATTTATGAGCAATTCTAATGTCTATTTACCTGCTCAACATTAAATCTCGCTGTGTTCATGTAAGAAGGTTTTTCTTGGGTGTCATTCGAATTGAAGACTTTGAACCTGCCGACGCCATTGATGAGGAGTGTCGGAGGCTTGTTGTCACCGGACGAATGGTGATGGTCGGTGAACATATCCACTGACAAGACATGTATCCAATCAGTCACCAGCATAACGTGGTCTGACCTGTAAATAAATATATGGATGTAAATATCTATAATATGTATATATTTAAAAGTATTATATTTAGTATATAAGCTATCTGGTTACCATAACACAAGCTTAATTTGAAGCTTTCTTTGGAATCAGATTGGACGTGTGTGAAAAATGTCCCAGGATATTTATTATTATTTGTATCTTTCCTTGTGGATTGCACGGCCCGTAGGCCGGTCCTTTTGGAAGGCATGCAGCGAAGGGGATACAGATCCAACACGTAGATACGGCCCCTTGAAGATACGTTAATGTGTTGGGATATGTACACCTAGCGGGTACTATCTATACTTATTATTATTATTATAAGTAATTATTATTTATATTATTTTACTACAGTCCACCCCGTGGTCCCCGTTGGAATCCATCTATATCCATACTAAATATTATAATTGCGAAAGTAACTGTGTCTGTCTGTCTAGCATTCACGCTAAAACCACTGAACCAATTGAAATGGAATTTGGTACACAGATCAAAGCCTGAGGAAGGACATAGGCATAGGCTACTTTTTATCCCAGGCAAATGGAAGATCTCCCGGGTACGCGGGTAAAACCGCGGGGAGTCATTCGAACTAAAGATATAAAGCTGAAGAGTTTGTCTGATTATTTGAACGCCCTAACCTCGAGATATACTGGTCCGATTTGAAAAAAAAAATCAGCGTTGGATAGCCCATTTATTGAGGAAGGTTCTATTTTATCACGCTTCGACCAATAGGAGCTGACCACCAATGAAAACTGTTGCTAAAACGGGGAAGTGACGCTAACGGAGTTGCAAGGCTCAGCTATACGGGGATAAAGTGTTAGCTATGTCTCCCAATTAATGTAACTTACATTGGTAAAATAATTTTTGAACTCGGTTTAGTTGTTTAGGCGTGAAATCGTTACAATTAACTCCGATTCGCATCTATAACATTAGAATCGAATGGACAAAGTAAGGATTAATCAACTATGTTATGAAATTTCTAATTAAATGGCGGATAATGTTGGTTTTGAATTGTAGGTATTCGTTCAGTAATTTGATAATTAAACTAAGCTAGTGCATGAATTGGCAGAGCTTTGGGGTATGTGTGTATGATGCAACTGTGGCAATGACAATAATAGAAATGATCATAAATATTCATCGCTGTCTAGTAATGTACATGGTTACTAATATTTAATTTTATAGAGGTATTTAATTTACACATATCTAATACTTACTCATAAACACAAAAACATACATTTTTTATTTCATCAATAAAAATACGCCAACATATACGGAATCACCTATTGATAATATGTATTCAAATTCAAATTACATTCAAATACAGTACATACAAATTTTAAATGGTATTTCAAAGTAAAAGCCATTGGAATTTGTACTGCTCAAAATATGTTTTGGGTCGACCGGAAAATCGTACAAAAAGATACCCTCATAGTAAGATTTCTGTGTTAATTTAACAGCTGTTTATTTAAACATTTACATCCAACCGGCTTGAAATTTATCACAGTTATAAAACATGCTCCTCCGCATGTTTTTGGATAAAAAATATATGATAATATTTTTTTAATAATGAAATGTAGCCAGAAGTGGAGAGGAGAGATTTAAATCTAAAAATAAGTTTGCTACGCCAAATGGAATGATATTTAAAAAAGCTTAACATAATATTTTTTAATAAATTAATGTCACACAGGTTTTTAAGGAAGGAAGGAATAAATGGAAAAGTTTCATGGAAAATCAGAAACGAGAAAATATTTAAATGCCTTTTGCTAGTACAAACAAATTGTTGGGAAATGCAGCAGCAAATGCAAATCGGAACCGATTATTTTACCGAAGACGCTATAAATTGAAGCAGATTGATTTTTTAGAGTTGAATGTTTAAGTTTGAATAAGGATTAAAGCAATCATTACGACGATTATAGAATAATCGGTCTAAAAATTTTATATTTACTAAATTTTTATCTAGAGGTAACGTTTGTGAGTTTGTGACGCTGTAAGGGGTAATCTCCAGATCTACGGAACCGATTTTCAAAATTGTTTCACCAATTGAAAGCTACGTTATTGTGGAGTGTCATAGGCTATATTTTATCCCTGTATTCCCACGAGAACGGGAACTACGCGGAAAACCACGCGGAGGCAGCTAGTATAAAATAAAATTATCACTGACTTACCTATCATAATCATACAAGTTTCCGTGCATATCCTGACTTTTCGGTTTCCTGATGACCAAAGCACCAGCCGCGCCGTCGGCCCGCTGCATGCCAGAGTGCGAGTGCCAGAAGTGTGTACCGGAGTGAGAAGCATTAAATTGATACCTGGAATTTGTACGAAATTTCGAATTTAAATGCATTTGAAACAGATAGTACATTTATCGAGGTATTATGCTAGGTCCATTACCCATTGATGTAATTAATAATGTTTCAATAACGGGGAAGATGTGATGCAAACGAAATAGCACGAGTCGATTAGTATATAATATTGTTAAAGCGAAGGTTTGTGAGGATATACGCATGTTTATTACACGACTGAATGAAAATTAGCACAGATACAGGTCTCAAGTCTGAAATAGTCGTAGTCTAAAATAGCACATAGGCTATTTTATGTAATGAGGAAAGTGGAAGCTACTTCTCTAATAAATCATTATAATATGTATTATTTTTTTTAAAAGATGCGATTTTTGCAGATTTGTTATGATTATAAGATAATAATCAAATTACCTGAACGTTGTTTCAGGAGTGATAGGGCATTGTGTGACGTAAGGAGTACCATCCATATATGGGGTGCCTTTCTGATGCTGTCCATGCCAATGGACTGATGTACCCTCAGTCATCAAGTCATTCTCCACGTCGACTATGATGCGGTCGTGCTGACAAACCTGAAACCACAGATTATCAAAATACTTATCTGTATTTCATATGTATTTCATAAGAACTAGATAAGTAATTATTCATTGAAGTAAGTTGGTACGCGATGGGTAGATAGGTATATTATACGTAGATAGGTACTAGAAAGGGCTCAGTAGTCATGGAGAATAATCTCAGTTACACAGTTAAAATAATTTGAAGTTTTGCCATGTGAAAAATATCCATGTATTTGTATTATTTTCAATCATACTTAATTAATGGATAGATGTTGTTTATTTTTATGTGAATATTATGTTTCCTTACCCTTCCGAATGGAAACCTAAAACCGGGAAATATAGTTGAAACTACACAGCGCAACAAAAATGCAAAATGTTTAAAATATTCTGTGAAATGGTTAGTTATTTTCCACGACCGCAACCCAAAATAGAATATTATATTGTTAGACCGTTCTCTGTCAATTTATCTATGCTATCTATAAAAATAAAAATAATTGGAGTAATGTGTTGCTCAGCGCAAAACTTAAGAATAGCTGGACTGTATTGCTATTTTCGGTCTTAATTTGTCTAGATGAGGTTTGTTAGTAAAAAATTGGAAAAAGTTATCATCATATCATATGTGTTATATTTACACATATGAATGGATCTTCGAGGTATTTTTGTAAAATTTTATAAATCTTGTTACACTATTATACATACTTAGTCTAATAGTTTAAGTATATTTTGAGCGAGAATCAAACTGAAACAGATCCTGTTGTCAAATTCAAGTGAACCGTGGCGTAGCCTCTTATAGTCAGCCTCTAAATTGGACTTAGCTACTGGAAAATAGGTCAACAGAGTTCTAACAAAATTGTGCTCACCTCAATAGCAGGTCCAGGCATTTTTCTATTGATAACGTTGAGTGGTCTACTTATGCCATCAGCTGGTATACAGTCGACCCTACCACAGTCAGATGCATTATAAGGACAATTGAAACAAGCCTTGCTCATTGTATGATACCATTCCAAATTAAAATGGTAATAACATATCATCGGTTCCTCACCCTCCAAACACTCTCTTTCACACGGATGAGGTCCATCTATCAATTCCCCTGTAACTTCATCATATTGTACATGAGCTCTTATATTGTTCTTTTTATTTATTTTTCTATTTCTTATCATGTTAAGAGTTTCGTCATCTATCTTCTGTGGGGTATTTTTTACGAAGTCGGTTGCATTTCGCTTGATATCATTTATCACATCATTGAATGAACCTTCGCTTGTTTTTGCAGCCATAATCACTCTTGATGCACTTTCAGGTGGGGCAAATTTGTTAAGATTCTTTACTGAAGGTATATCTTTATCATCTGCATCCATTGCAATGTCATCTAAGTTATCATTTTGAGCCCTTGCTATTCTACTAATAGAATCATTTTGCATTAAACTTTTTGTTACAGCTGTTGTTGTTTCTATATGATGGATTGTTGTATCGAATTCTGATTGTGTATTGATTGATTGGATATCTGTAACAAAATTATACACATATAATATACCTATAAAATAAAATGTTTTCAATTTAACTAGTTACCATGATAATGGTAGCCTTGTGGGGCTTAAAGACACAAAAAGGACTTTTCAAAGGGATCACATTGCATAAATGCAACGATATTGCTGCTGCACAAATAATGGGAATAAAAAATAAACACAGGAAATATTCCGTAAATGATACTAACAAGTGTAATAATATTTGTAGTTGCTTCGTTCCAGTATTTACCAAATCGATGTTCACATAAAGTAAAACAAATATGAGCTGTGTCTCCAATAGCCTTTGAATGTCTAATGACAAATTGTTGGGTTTAAGTAAATCCCCTCAAGCAATTTTATTTACAAAGATTTTCCACGTAAGTATACAATAAAATAATTTGATTAAAAAATAGAGTAGTAGTTTCATAAATAGAACGTAAATAAATGTTGTCGTGATGTAAAAGACATGTTTAGAGAATCCAATTATAATACTGTAGCCATGTGCCGAACAAGAGATAACGAATTTGATTTCATTACATTTATTCATTTGTTGTTGTAAAGTTGTAAATGTTATTTGTAAAGTGAGTTGATCGCGGAAAAGACAAAAAATTGGGTGTATTTTTTTTTTTTCAGACAACAAAAAAGAGGTCATTTTGACATGTCGGTTCCATGCCAAATGTACGTTACAGTAGATATTAGTAATTGAAATTATAAGAGTTTCTCTAAGAATCATAATTCCTTGTGTAAGTTAGGTATATCACCTTATCAAAATAAATACGCCATAGTAGATAAACCTTGAATTGAACCTTGCGCTTCAGGTTTTCTATATATATTCCTTTAAAAATATGAACAAACAAACCTATTAAGTTACAACAATAATCGACATTTTATTGCAAAAGCGATGTGGGTACTTCCCCAGGCGAGGAAAAGTTGACGGAATTCATACTTTTGAACCATAACCGGATCCAAAACCAAAGTAGGTATCCACCCACATAATGCCATAGCATACCTACCTACTGGGATTTCCAAGAAATCATTAATCACGCACCATAAGAGATCTTTTTGTTGGTCGAATTCCTTTTGTTAGAAAAGGACGTGAAGTTTTTGTTGCTCATAAAAAGAAACGGATTTATACATAACATCATGTGCAGATAACCTAGAATTACATCACGAAGCCTGTTCCTAATGTATGCCAGAAAAGCCCAAGAATACATGATAACAGAACTTTTAGATAGAAACTAGTGGCTCCCCGCGTTCCGGGGGACATTCAATTTTCCAGGCATAAAGATCCCTTCTGCGGATTTGGTGTGAAAGAGTAACAAACATACATCCATCCACATTCACAAACTTACGCATATTTTACTCTTTCACGCAGAACGGCTGAAAGGATCGCGATGGTATTTGGCACAGAGTAAAAAAATGTTCTTGAATAACACATAGGATCTCGTGAAACCGTGGGAAGTTATTAGTTATAAATAAATATATATTAAGGATACTATATCGATGACCAGAAGTCAGAATCCAATCGCAGGACTGTCGCACGGAATCATCGACCAACCGATCAAGGTTGTACTGTAGTCTTGCTTCGCATAATCGGAACCATTCATCAAGTCTCGAACAGTGCGAGTGATGTGTTTTGATATTTGAAATGTGAAGGACAACCGTTTTCGTAATTATGAGAAGGTTGTTTGTTGTTCATTAGTTGTGCGATGATTCACAGTTAAGAATGTTGTCGTATATGTATACGGAATTAAATTATTAAAACCTTTTGAAATTGATTTCCTGACATATTAAGCTTCGCTTCTTCTTTCTATTATGATTGCGTTTATAAGTTACATTACCTTTGCCCTCATTATGCCATCCAATACATATTTCCACACGAAAGATTTGACCAAATAGCTAATAAAAACGATCTACCTAAATCTAAATGCTTATTGAAATAGATGTTTAAAACATTATGAAAACAAGAACTGAGTAATAAATAAATATGCCTATTTTATATCAACCATAACCCGGCATATTACATACAGCCCAGAAATGCTCGTCTCATTTATATTTATAAGATAAATTGGAGTAGTGTATCAAAGTACCAAGACCACTTCATCCAGACGCACAGATAAAGCAATTCATTGCACAGGCAGTGTGATCTCCTAACGGCACTGCTATAAAGTACCTTACTACTACTACCGACCATAAGACCAGATATACTTCACGTATATATGTATATAAAAATGAATCCCTATTTCCCTTGGTCACGTTCTCACGCGTGAACAGCTGAACCGATTTTGGTCTCTCTTGCTGTGTTTGTTATTGTCAGATTATAAAAGAAAAAACTCAACGACCATATTTACTTTTGTTATAAATATAACTTAATGGCATTTAACATAAATAGCAGACGCTTTAATCCAATAAGATTCATAGTTAAGACAGGACAACGTCTGTCGGGTGAACAAGTAATAAATATTTACCTATAGGCTAGGCTAGATGGACTATATTATATGATACAGAATATTATAGCAATACACGTATTGTGTGAAACTTGATTTACTGCTTTTTAAATTTATTAGGCGCTATGCACTCGTGAAGTTATTATCCGGTTCTTATTTGTTTATTTGTTGGCCTATATGACGAAAAAATAAAGGTGAGCTTTATTTATAACCATCGCAAACAGAGGAAAAATGTGTGTAGCCGTGTATCTCTCTGTGGCTACATCGTTCACAAACATGAACGGATTTTGACTTGCATTTTTTGTATCAAGTTACTTATTCAAAACATTCGTTTGATTTGAAATAAATAACCTGGTGTGGTGCACTCTTCACAGATAACCAATTTGATTCTGAGCTTGTATGGTATGCTAACTATATAACCCATATATCTACTAAGTAAATACATACCTATACTACTTAAATTTTTTTTTATACCACAAGGGTGGCAAACAGGCATACGGTCCCACCTGATGGGAAGCGGTTACCGTAGCCTATGGACGCTTGCAACACCAGAGGCGTCACTCACGCGTTGCCGACCCTATAAAAAAGGGAGCAACTGTATAGGCAGTGAAAGGGACAAAGCTCAATGTACTTTTCGTCGAAAGGCTAAACAAACAGGTATCACTCCTGCACAGCCCCACGACGCTACTTCATCACTGGTCCCCCCACTGCCGCTACAGCGTCTCCTCATGGAGCTCTGGCTACCTTACTCACCGCAGGAACACAACACTACATGTAGTGTTATTTGGCTGCGGTCTTCTGTAAGGTGAAGGTACCTACTACCCCAGTCGGGCTACTCCAATTTCGAACGGACGGATCCGTTGCGCCCTACCTCCTATAATATATTATATTATATATATATATATATATATGTAAATACATACATATACTACTTTAAAAATTATATCAAACAGAAAAATAGTGTCTACGGTAGTAAAAGCCGGCGACCAGCGGCTTGGAACCCTACTCGTGAGTCACCTGTTCACAAGTAACGTAGATATTTCTTTTTACACTGTTTTTTAGGTAACTGTTATTAATGGTTTTTATTGTTTCTTTTATTTAATTGACTAACAACGCATTATCCGAGCTTTTCTATCCAACACAGAGCGGATTACGTAAGCAGATTATCAAAAAAAAATAAACATAGCAAAGTTACTTAATAAAAACGAGCCGGCCGTTTTTACAGTCACGATTTTATTTATGTTTTTGCAAAAGCTTTTTTATTGAACCTCCGTTAGAGCATCAGATATGATGTGATGAAAATTATTAACCTTTACCGGGTCTAAAGTACTAAAATCAAGGTCCATTAACAAATACGATAGATTCTTCGTCAAATCGATATATCGCTATTAATTTTTAGTACAAGAATCAGAAGAAGATTAATATTATTAATATTTTAGTAGGTATATGAATCTATAGATTCGTTATTCTAATCTATATTCTATTAGATTGAGGAATGAGGCTTTATAAAATTATATCAGATAAATTTACTAACGAACACGACGAATAGGCAAATAAATAAATATTATATAACCTGCCCATCGGAAAGTATCCAAATGAATGCCAAAAATTCTTAAAAATGAGGTAGGTACCTGATTAAATATCCTGGGACATTTTTCACACACCGCCAATCTGATTCCAAACTAAGCAGAGCTTGTGATATGGCAACCAGACAGCTGATATACTACATATACCTACTACTTTTAAATATAAACTTATATAGATTAAGTCTATGTTCAATGTACTGAAGTTACCACTACTTAAAAAGTTTAAACTAGCCAGCTTACTTAAATTTCAATTTAACACTTTCAACACTTTGCAAAGTAAGATAAAAATTGTACATCAACTTGGCGACTGAGAGACCGTGGTACATACTTTAGTTTTAAGAAAACTTTATAAGAAGTAGTATTACAAATATTATTTTAACTTAAAATTTACTTACCATTAATTAAAACGAGCATCACCGCCAAGAACATGCGACTGTAATTTTGTTTTCGACGCATTGTTGCAAATCTGAAACATAAACAATATTTATATTTAAGTATGTGTGTATCTGTGTCTGGATGTAAATATCTATATAAGTATGTATTTAAAAAGTAGTCTATGTATATCATAAGTATATCAGCTATCTGGTTACCATAACACAAGCTCACTTTGATGCTTAATTTGGAAACAGATTGGAAAAACCGTGTGTGAAAAATGTCCCAGGATATTTATTATTATTATTATTAAGTATCCTAAATAATATTATAAATGCGAAAGTAACTCTGTCTGTCTCGCTTTCACGCTGAAATAACTGAAGCGATTTAAATGAAATTTGGCACACAGATGGTCTAGAGCCTGAGAAAGGATATAGGCTTATTTTTTACTCCGGGAAAATGGAAGATCTACTAGTCTATATATAAAATAAGTTCTGTATACGTACATACTTATTTTCGTTTTCCTAATATGTATAGCAATCATTCATGTAACAATTAAAATAAAGCAATAAATAAACATCCTGAAACGTGTTTTCTACACAGGCAAGCTGATTCCAAGTGTATGCTATATAATTATACTACTTGTAAATATAAATATTATTACTCCTACACAGATCAAACAGTCGAATTCATGTTGTTAGCTAATCATAACGTAGCCCTGAAATTGTCCATCCAGTCCTCCAATTCAATTAAAAAGTTACTGTACAATTCGTGAAAAAAATGTTTTCCAACTTTATAATGGTCCTATAAATTGAAAATGCTGACGAATCGGACTTGAAATGCTTTTTTCCAGCTTCAAATAGGTACATAAATAAAAGTTTCGAACTGTAGACGTCGAAAAGATAAATAAACTCATTACCTACAAAATTAGTAGCTGGAAGTAAGGAAATTCGTCTCGCTTAAACTTTTTAAACAAAAACGTAGATTATATATTTGTTATTTTTGTTTTCCGTTGTCCGTAGTTAGACTCAACTGGATCCTTTGCAAAAGGGACTTACAATCTTACTTATTATTTTATTCCCTAAAAAGGTAAAGCTTTTTACTCAGTAAACATTTGTATAAGTGTACCTAATATTTTTCATTTCTTATTTGTTTGTGTTGAATAGGTTCCGAAACATTAACAGGGACAATACCTTTGATTTTACAGCTGTGTTCTTACGGGATCGGTAAGGTAATTAACATTATCTCTGCAGTCCTAATTAAGTTAGCAATTTAAACTTATGTCACATGACACACAGAATCAAAATGGCTAAAAACTGAATGCAAGGTCAACCATAATATAAATTCAATACAATGTAAATAATACGTACGTTGCAACGTTGAACGACCTCTGCGCTTATTCTGAATACTAATCGCGATGTAACTTTATGTATTAAGTCATATCGCAACGTTAACGAGGTTAATAGTCATCGCCGACGAGATGGCTGGCAATGCGTAACATTTGAGTTTACTTTTAGTCTATTTGAACTAAGTTAATTGCTGTTTTTACTTAATAACATTGTTGTAATGGAGATTTTTAATGAGGTCATCATAGATAATTTTAGTTTTTTACATACAATATTTATGCTATGTTGGTTTATATACTTTGTTATCACGTGGCTAGGGGAAACGTGTTATAGCAAATATGCTTGCAATTTAATATTACCAAATTACCAACCCATTTTACCTTTAACAAGAAGTGATAAAAATATAACAAGTTGTTAATTCGTTAAGTATTTTGCGCAACATTTATTAGCTTATGTTGTTTTGACTTCGAAATGAGATCTAACCGATATCGTGGCGATATTGCATTCGTGTCACTGAATACAATAATAATAGGAATATATAGTTACGTCATAGCTAATGTGTGTCAATGACATTTGCCGTCAGTAAACAGTTTTGAGTATAATCAATTCTAATTTGTCTAACCCTTGTCTAACCGCATATTTATGGTCACATACAATCAAAAGTGATTTGTAATGACAGGCCATTTCAATTTTTTATGTATGGAAGTCGGTAATAACTGGTTTTCGATTGCTTTTGTATTTTAATACCAGTGTCTCCCCGCGGTTCCGCACGCGTTCCCGGGGATCTTCAATTTTCCCGTGATAAAATATAGCCTATATCTTCACGAAATGGGTTCACAGTGCACAGAATTTGATGATCCTAAATTTTATATTTGTCACCGCAGAATAACTAATTAAAAAAATTACGTGAGGCACTCGGGGACTGCCGCGGTAAAGCTATTGCATTGCATAGCATTTTGTATCAACTTATGCAATTATAATTTTATTTATTTATTTTAATAATAAATGCACTTTGTTCATTCATATTCAAAACACTTCATACACAAATTTTACAAGTACAGCTATTCACTGTTGTACATAAATACATATACACCTATATACTTTCTCATAAGCAGCTTATGTATTCGTCCGATTTCGGAGCAGCTCGTCTCGATTCGTGCGAGTTTCGTAGAGTCGTACAATACGTCTAATCGCACACAACGCCGTCGAAGACTGCCGAACTGAAACGACGTTAGACGATGCACGGCCTTCAAGCCACACCACCTTGCCCGTCGGAGTGGGGGGTGTTAGGTTTTTTTCGTTACGGAATTTCTTGATTCGGTCGCCGCGCTCAGAGCCCGCGATAAAAGCTATGCAATAGCTTAAAAATATATAAGTACTAGCTCATATAAATCTTAGAGAAAAGGTCTAATTTCATTGCCATGTTGGCCCAACGTACAAACATTTGTACCAATACGCCAACATCGCGTGCTTAGAAATGCAAATGGCCGCTACATGTACTAAATAAATGATACATTTGGATTTAAACAAAGGTTAGGTTAGAAAGGACGCCTTGTACATTGTAAAAATACTTGAGCATATATTTTTTTTAATAATATGCATTCTGATGTGCATACGTATTTGAATACTTAGGCTTTATGACGTGGTACCCTTGCCACGAAATAAAAACAAAATAATTACGCGCGAATACGGAAATTGAGTTTTGTTTTTTTTAAATGTCAAACGCCATTTTTTCAAAACGTCAAAGAGTTAAGAAGATAGCAAACAAACACCGTGCCGAAGTCTGCCGAACTGAAACGATGTTAGACGATGTGTTAGGTTTTTTTCGTTACGGAATTTCTTGATTCGGTCGCCGCGCTCAGAGCCCGCGATAAAAGCTATGCAATAGCTTAAAAATGAGAAATCTACAAAAAGCAAAGAAATATATTTGTTTCCTTATACAGTTAGATACTGTATTTTATAATACCTACATCCAAACTTATCTGTAGTATCGACGAACGCCAATGACGGAAACCTGTAACTGCGGTGCTGAAGTCTGCTATCAAATAAGTGAGAATAAATTTGACAGCTAAAACATTCAAGGCCACTCTATACATCCTATAGAAAGAGATAGGCTATAAAACAATACAATGACTCATTGAATTTCACGCATGATTGCACCATCCTTTTCCCCAATGTCTCGTGCAAGGTTGTTGGTTGCCCTTGAACGAACATTTTTTTTCCTCGCTGATTTTTAATGGGTAATTAGTTGTATCATATAGCTGGCTTAATATACGGCCTATGGCCGATTTGAAGGTCCGATCTAAATATTGTAGAGAAGATCGTTGTAATATGTACTCCTGAGTTCCAAGGCCTGCCTTGAAAAAAAAATTACGTTAACCATCTGAGGCTTTATTTTTGTATGAAATTTGAATTCAAGCTTAGTATACATATTTAAAAAAATACTAACAAAATTACACTAAACTATTTTATTTATTTAATAATAAAGCATTTTTAGATTATTAAATTATGCGTCAATTTTATCAACAGTAAATGTAACCAGTATCAAATAAAAATATAACAAACAACTAAAAATACATAATTAAAGTAAATTCTCTATACTATAACATACAGTTGAAAATATAACCAAACATCTCTTAACAGTACTAACAACATTGTCTCCGGTCTACAGTGATAACGGTTAAACACTGCAGGCAGACACTAAACTCATATCTTTTCACCAATTAGGTACGTACCAATTGATTTATTGAATAAAAACTTGAGTAAACACTTCTTAGTCACGCTAGTGCGATGTTTTACAATAAGTATGGATAGTGATTTAAGCCTGGAATGAACCGTAACTGTACATAGAGTATTGTGTTGTATTGTATTGTTAGAATCGCAATATTACGCTTTTTTAGGGTTCCTTAGTAAACTACGAACCCTTCTAGTTTCGCCATGTCCGTCCATCCGCCCGTCCGTCCGCGGGTTAGCTCAGAGGCGCTTGATACTATAGAGCTATAATTTGGTATGGTAGTAACACGCTCTTGGCTAGTTTTAATTTTCTGTCTCATAGTTCAAATGCTATAGGGAAGAATGTCTTCAAAACTTTAGAAATACATGTACATACTTATTAAAATATAGTAAAATGTGAGTGGATTCACACAGTATTGTAAAGTTAAAAGTACGAGGTAAAAAATATTTTCATAATATTTTAGTTATAAATATTGGCGTTATAGATTTTTTTTCCTTCTTAAACATTCAGAGGGCTGAAGATAATTAACTCCATAATTTCTTGTAAGTAGATGTTTTTATTCGATTACTATGCAGCGCGTTAGTTGAACTGCAAAAATAACTGTGCTCATTGGATATTAAAGCGAAATGGTGGAAAAGAAATTGCACAGTCTATTGCGGAATAACGGTAATGTACTGCTGCATGCGTTTTTATCCATTTTTATGGGATAATAAATAATTTATTGTAATTAAATTACATTCCACCTTGACTTGAGAAACAGCGTTGGTCATACCCACAGATCTACAATAATCTAACTAGATGTTATCCAGTTATACCACAAGCTCTGTTTAGTTTCGAATCAGATTGGGCGTGTGTGAAAAATGTCAAAGAATTTTCTACTGATACTTAACTTTTTTCAATAAGAACTTTGGATTGGCCGTGTGTAGAAAATGTCCCACGATATTTATTTATTTATATGCCGGAAATACCAATAATTTTTTTTATTTGCACTCTCTAAATGTGCTCATTACAAACCTTAAACTGTGGAATTTATAGAGTACCACCACAGTATAAATTCAGCTACGAAGCTTTAAAAAGAATTCATTATAATAAGTGCATGCTCGGCTTAGCTTGTTCAAATAGTCGTGTGGCTCAAAAAAATATTTACTTGCTAACTTTTACTCCAAGGTTTTAGGAGAAATATTTTTTATTACGTATCCGGAGGGAATTGCAAAAATACATTTTCTAAATTGATATTTTATTTATTTATTTCATCTACACTATGTACATAACAGTAGGTTATACCAAGGAATACATAATGCTAATTATTTCAGCGACTACTCTAAATACCTCACAGCGCATCTTCGAATTTCAGCCACCGAAGAATGAAATATATCCAGATACGTGTTCTCCCTGGCCATACAGTTAAGCATTCTCAAGGCACGCGTTAGAGGGCGATTTCGCATTAAATTGGTCCTGGCAGAGTGTAATGCAAAAATACGGTAGATTCTAACGTTAGCGCCCCTGTTCGGTACATATAACGACACCTCTGCCAACAACAATATGTGACATACACCTGTGTTACCGAGTGGAAATATCATAACTAATATTATAAATGCGAAAGTAACTCTGTCTGTCTGTCTCGCTTTCACGCTAAAACTACAGAACGGATTTAAATGAAATTTGGTACACAGATAGTCTAGAGCCTGAGAAACGACATAGGCTACTTATTATAAAGTTAAAGGTCCCTCAGAAATGCGGGTGAAACCGCAAGGTGGAAGCTAGTATAGTTGTAATACCGCGGGTTTAGCCCTTTCCAATTAATAGAAAGTGGACTAGGATACTCGAAGCTAGTACTTTAGCCTTTTTCAATACAAACAAAAAATCAAATCTTTGCTCTTTATATCATGTTCATAACTATTTACAGAAAAACCTTATTTATTTGGTATCATTAAAATTAATTAAATACGCTCATTAAGTAATATAATAATATTAATAATAAATGTTCTTTTATCCATTATCATGGCAAGTGTGAGTTGTATGCGCACGGAACCCGTGTAAAACGAAATCTATATTTTGAGTACATTAATATTAAAAATATTGTGGTCAATTAATAAAAAGAGATAATAACATTTATAACTGATAACCTCGCCCTAAATTGTAACACAATCCTTAAAAAAATTCTATAATATCTATAATTTTATACGTATACCTACTAATATCTATTATCAAGAGCAAAGGTTTGATTTTATATTTGTATTGAAAAGCCTCGGAAAGTATGTACTGGTGCAAATTAAAAAGTATTTTAGCATAATATAGCCGAGGAAGGCTCATAGACTGTTTGTCATACCATCTGGATAGAAGCGGAGCATTATAAGAAAATCATTGCATAAAGTGAAATGTGATTGTGATTGATTCAATGAAATGTGATTTGACGCAGACGAAGTTGCGCGGATCAGCTAAAGTTAAGTTTTGAGAAATACAATATACTTATATAATACTTAATTCATTTAGCTACTACAAAATAAATCAGTGCTGTAAATAAATAAAGTTTTTTTTATGTCTTTATATATTTGTCGAAGAAGTTGTAAGATAATAATTATTTCACTACCAATCTAATTGACTATATATATAATGACTTAACTTGATCGATAAGCTTGTAATGAAATTCATCATTTACCCGATAAGCTATAGTAAGGTAGGGAACCCTAAAAACTACTAGACCGTGGGCGAACGAGCTTTACAGTTGATTAAACAAAAAATATATTAACTTCAAGTACCGAGTATACAATAACTGGCCCAGTGAATTTATATGGACGTGGTACACAAAATGTAATTATGTTAATCTAGATTAACGACGATTTATATCCTAACGGTAAGATTTACACTTTATTGTACAGCAAAAAACAAAACAGGTAAAAAATGACAGTAAAACTTCACTAAATCCAACATAAAGACATCTTTAGGTTGTCTGGAAGAGATCGCTTTTAGCGATTAGACCGCCCATTGTACTATGCACGTGAATACTTATTATTATTATGTTATTGCATATTTTTTTGTAATTTGTGGTGTACAATAAAGAATAAATAAATGTACAAGGGGCGGTCTTATCGCTAAAAGCGATTTATACTTGTGGAAAGGTCTTGGAGGTATTGGTGCGGAGGTATCTACACTAATAATATATTTATGTATTTGTCTACTTTTAGGGTTCCGTACCTCAAAAGGAAAAAACGGAACCCTTATAGGATCACTTTGTTGTCCGTCTGTCCGTCCGTCCGTCCGTCTGTCAAGACCCTTTTTCTCAGGAACGCGTGGAGGTATGAAGCTGAAATTTATATCAATTACTCAGGTCTACTGTCCCTTGAAGCTGTGAAAAAATCAAACTTCTAAGCCAACGCAATCAAAAGATACAGCCGTTTATGCCGCAGATTTTCGACACTTGCAAGGGAATCAAAACCTACAGGGTGCTTCCCGTGAACTCAGAATCTTGAAATTTGGTACGAAGCAACGTCTTATAGCATAGATAAAGGAAAAATTACGAAAACCATAAATTTTTAGTTACATCACATAATATATTTTTTTTTAATAATTTTAAACTTACTACCCATTTCCTCATAAACGCGTAGAGGTATTAAATTGAAATTCATACCAAATACTCAGGTCTATAATACCTTTAAGCTGTAACAAAATCAAACTTCTATGTCAACGCATCAAAAGAAACAGCAATTTAAGCTGCATATTTTGAAACTCGCAAGTACTCGCAAGGGAATCAAAACCTAAAGGGTACTTCCAGTCGACCTAAAATCTTGAAAGTTGGCATGAAGCAATGTTTTATAGCACACATAAAGGAAAAATTCCGAAAACCTTAAATTTTTAGTTACATTACAAAATATATATTTTTTAATAAATATAAACTTATTACTTTTTTCCTAATAAAAATACCATAGTTATGACTCGATTGTCGTAATGAACGAACTTTGTAAACCTTGCAGGTTTGTACGGAACCCTCGGTGCGCGAGTCCGACTCGCACTTGGCCGTTTTTTTTATAAGCTGTAAGTTTCTCTTAAAAATGTAAAAAAAAAATCCCTATTTCCTTACTAATATTAAACTTAAATGCGAATGCAAGTCTGTTTGTCTGTCTAGCGTCGACGCCTTAACCACTGAGCCTCTGATGAAATTTGGTACAGAAGGTATAGACTAGAGCTTGGGAAAGAACATTGGCTATATTTTATCCTGGGAAAGGCGCAAAACGCGGGTGAAACTGCGGAGCGGAAGCTAGTAATATTATAACGAAGATACATCTATTTATTCTTGGTTTATTTGTATTGAATAGGCTCCGAAACTACTTTTTTTTTTAATCTTTCAGTGTTAGGTAACCTATTTATCGAGGAAGGCTATAGGCTATAGCTGACGATCCTATTCAATAGGGTCGTCAGCGTAAATGTGATGCTGACGAAGTTTCCAGGATAAGCTAGGTTATAATAAGAATAATTTGATTGCTTCAAAGGTGAAAATACACAGGGGGATAAAGGTACCAATACAAATCGAAGATTAAAAGTAAACGTGGCTGATACTCTTGTTATCTATACTAATATTATAAAGAGAAAAGATTTGTTTGTTTGTTTGTTTGTTTGTAACGAATAGGCTCCGAAACTACTGGACCGATTTCAAAAATTCTTTCACCTTTGGAAAGTTACATTATCCCCGAGTAACATAAGCTATATTTTATCCCTGTATTCCCACGGGAACGGGAACTACGCGGGTAAAACCGCGGGGAGGCAGCTAGTATTATATAAATATTTATTAGTGTGCCAAAGGCTCTTCCTTTCAAATATCAACATTGGTTAAGATGTATTTGCTCGTATATTTGGCAAACAAGAGTAACGTAGTGAATGTTTTAATCAAGCCGCATTCAAAGGAAGATTGATTTTGGATAGTAAACTATATTCCAGCGTATACGTTTACAAAACTGGCAGTAGCCATAAAAATAAAGTACCGCATCTAAATTGGCAAAAAATCACTTGTAATGTTAAAACTACTTGTAGTGTTGTGTTTCTGCGGTGATTAAGGTAGCCAGAGCTCCATGAGGAGACACTGTAGCGGCAGTGATGGAGTAGCGTAGAGGTATGCAGGATTGATACCTGTCTAGCCCTTTGACGAAAACACATTACGCTGTGTCCCTTTCACTGCCTATACAGTTACTCCTTTTTTTTTAAAAAATCTCTTCACTCTCTTCTTAGAGAACCCCTATAGGCTATCTGTATTAGTTGGATTTATTTTTAGGCTTCGTAGTAAACTACGAACCCAGTTTCGCCATGTCCGTCCGTCCGCACGTCCGCCCGTCCGTCCACGGTTAATCTCTGATATGCTTGATACTACAGAGCTGTTATTTGGTATGTTATTAGATATTAATGGTAAAGTTATTAAATAGTAAAGGTTTGCTAAGAATGCTTTCCGATTCAGGGTTCCGTTTACGAAATATTAAACTTTAAAGCTGTAATTTTATAAAAGTCATGTGTAACTAAGGCTTGAAAAAACATTCCAAAGTACAATAACTTTAGACTCGCCTGTTGGCTTTGTAGTTAGTGACCCTGACTTTCTAGCCGCCGGGGTTTGAATCCCACCCAGGGCAATTAGTGTGCATAAAATGTATGTTATGTGTCTAGATGAAATATATAAATAAGTTTGTATTTAAAAGAAGTAATTCAGCTATTTGATTAGATACTCTGCTTATGTTCAAATCACATTGGCCGTGTGTGAAAAATGGAGCCCGAGCGTAGCGTTCTTGATTCAGATCGGTCCAGAGAAGAATTACATACAGGTATAACAATATAGGGTGAAAAAATACTCAGCTAAGCTAGTAGGTATCTACAGTATTAAACGGCATGGAAACAATGCAAACTAATTTATAAGTACCTCCAAAGGACACGTTGTTATTCAGAATAATAAGTACTTAACCCGGATTCGCCTGGGAAAATACAGGCCTGAGGTGACGCTCGAATAATATTATAAAGATGCCGTCATATGTGAATAACTAAAATATATTATTAAAGTAGCACCTTCTGAACCGGTAGTAGCGTAGGTAAGAACAGTTATGTTTAAGTCCGGTCAGCTGACGTAGATAAACACGGGTTGCAAGCGTCCATAGGTTACGGTAACCGCTTCCCATCATGTTGCACCGAATGCCTGTTTGCCACCTTTGTGGCTTAAAAAAATATTTTACAAGGACCATATTGGCCGTAGGGAATCAACAAGTAACTATAACATAGCAAGTAGGTATAGCTATTTTTAACATGGTATCTTTTTTATTTCTTTTAGAATAATGCCTAATGAATAATACCTAAAGTAATGCCATCTAAGATTGGTAGGTATATCTAAGGTAAAGATAGGCTTGGAGGTAAGTCTGGATGTTTGGATCAAACTCTATGAAACTCTTCGGAATTTTAAAATATTTCACTTATTAAGCTACATTATTCGCGAATCGCATTATTACTATTTACTGCTTCAATATAAACTGGATTATCATTAAAATATATACAAAATTGAAATAGGTAAGTTCATGCACACAAATATTTATCCTGAGAGGGATTCGAATACACATGTTAATACTGGAAACCAAAAATCCCCGTAAACCAATATAGAGTATAATTATTTTGGCACACTTCTAAGAACAGCTGTGTTAATCCATGAGTCATTTAATTATAACGTAAATAACTTAATAAATACCTGCAATGTGAATATATTACTAATTATGACGAATTGAAAAAAAAAGGATTAAAAAACTAGTTCCGAGTTCAGTTTTAAAATGCATGGAGTACAGCGGGGTCAAGGAGACTGTGGGCCAGCTTAGAGTTAAGCAATCTACGAGCAAACCGGATTGTGTTTGACATGAGATGTCGACTGTAGCTCTCAAAGTTTTATGATAATCGCCCCCCGTCTTTGAGATTCTTGAAAGTGGATTTTACACCCTTATACAAAATGCGGTGAGTGCTGAGCTCGATATAATTATTCCGGTACCTGAATTTGTTTGTGTCAAGTTCAAATGCGTAGGTATAGCATAAAATAGTAGCAGTGACGCCATAACATCAATTGAACCGTTTCCCCGTTTCTGTACGTAAAACTATAAGATAAATAGTTATTTGTTATACAAGAGTGCAAAGTTGCTTTTTAACCGCGTGTTCAATTTTAATGACCGAGCAAGCGAAGGATTCTAAAATTGAATCACGAGCGCAGCGAGTGATTCAAAATTAGAATCCTGAGCGTTAGCGAGGGAATCAAAAGAGCACGAGGTGAAAAATCTTTGCACTCGAGTGCAACACGTAACTTTTCATTCCACCTCAGCGAGGAAATGACTAAATGCAAGAAAAAAACGTTTACAATCACAAGATAGGTACACTTTTATTTCAGTTTAGGTATTAATTACTACATTATGACAGGTAAGTATTACAGAATAATCTTTTTTAATTCACAAACTTAGTGCACACGATGTTCCAAATTCAATTTACTTTATCCTCTAGAGAATAAAAACGGCTTTTCCACTCAGATATTGAAGATTAAAAATACTCTTTCCGAGATGGTGGGATGAAAAATATATTGTCACCTTGGTTTATAGCGCCCTAGGAAATTATTGAATCTTTGATGGCTTTATTTAGGTACGCCTTCATTTCATGCCTTTTCATCTGTGTATGAGATATTGTTTTATGGGTTGGTCTAAACAAGGACAGATGGTGTTTTGTAAAGTACAAAGGGCGATTAACCGAAGGGTAAATTAAAGTAGCTGATGCCCTCTGCGGGACTCGAACCTCGGCTCAGGGCGTTGCTAGGGAAGTGGAACTCACTTAAAATAATTACTAAGGGAACGGTAGGTATGAGAGACGATGAATGACGGACGGAGTTGGCAAAGCGAGGCTG
The DNA here is from genome assembly GCA_905147785.2 of Thyatira batis. NCBI lineage: Eukaryota > Metazoa > Arthropoda > Insecta > Lepidoptera > Drepanidae > Thyatira > Thyatira batis. The sequence goes on from LR990507.1 coordinate 5,190,450, forward strand.
ATAGGGCGTCACGACGGACCTCGTCGGCGAGGACGACACCGGACTTGAAGGTTCGTCTATGGATGGTGGAAGACTATTCATTGTCAATTCAATTATATAGATAGACGCTATACATACATGTTTGAAAGAGACAACACGATATGGTCCGAAGAAGATGGATACATTGAAATGAAATGTAATATTATTATTCATTCAAATAGGCCTTTACTTATGAAATGTCGACTCTAATGCTCGGTTAGGAATGTTGGTTTTGCTGCGTCGATGCAAAACATATAATTGGGATGGGTTTTACAATAAAGTGTTTTACTCATAAATCCCAATATGGTAAATGGAAAAAATAATTGTAGCATAACATTTAAAATTCAAAATAATAAAAAATTCAGAATAATAAATTACTTCGGCATAACACTTTGACAATCAGTGCTGGAAATAAATCCAACATGCTATACGTCCGAGAATATGTATATAAAGAGGATAATTATGCAAATTAGCACTCTACGGTTAAATTAAAAGTGAGAGTTGATATTAAGTACTTTCGTCAATATTTATTGTGTTGATCAGTTATAATTATTAATTTGGATTAATAATGTTTATTGGTAATGTTGTGTTCCCCTGACACCTTTTTTATTTGTTTAAACCTTATGTATATCTCTTTGAAATGTAACTTTCGATAAGAACACAAATTTTCAACCTTCCAAACCAGCGGTGCGGCGTTAGACTCTGACATTTCGTCAGTGTGGCTGACTGGCACTTGTTATGGCACTTGAAGGCCTATTTGATTAAATTTAATAAAATAACAATGTATCTTATTATAATAAGAAAATAGAATACAATTTAAATGTGTAGGTACAACGTCTGAATAAAGGGAGTCTAAAACAAAACGCTCACTTGAGTACGGCTGATCCGATTGCGCATTTTTAGTTAAGTTCGTTATAGTCCAAACAAGCTTTACGGGTACAGAAAAATTGGAAAAGTTGTCCGGCAAATTGGAAAATTCGCGGAAAACTGAAATTATTTCGTATTTATTTTCTGTTAGTTAACTGATACTAAACTTGTAAAGCGCGCGGATCAAAACTAGGAAGCAAAAAAAAACTTTATACAAAGTTACGCTATTTGCATGTCAATATTCGTTAAACCAAATAATTACTTAGCTTACTGAAAGCATTAGGCAGATTAAATTGTATAAATTGAAACCTATGACAGTTTATTTATTTATTAATGTACTATTACCTAAAAGCGTCAGCTAAAATATTTCACATTAATTACACTCATAATATAAAACATTATTTAAAATAAAATAAATATATATCTAAACAAAATTACTTACATTAAAAAAACACGTGAGAAAATCCTTTAAACACAATTACACGTACTACACAATAATTCTAACACAATTTATTAAAAAAAAAAAAACACACATATAATTTGTTCGATTTTTGCTAATCGCGAGTGGTCGCGATCACTACATGTGGTTGATTGACTGTAAATGACCAAAGCGTTTGGATCACCTGTCCAGACGCATCTTACAACTACACGTATATAAAACGACCTTGTACCACGAATGGAGAGGATTTTCGACGCTTAATATAGGTATATTTTAACGACATATTTATGCAATCGCCCGTGCCGTTTATGTGCATTTTAGGGCTTAGTAACTGTGCACCTCGGCTTTGATTATAAGGATACGCAAAGGTCAGTGAACTTTACACACGTGAAATGAAAATACTACGTTATGAGTAAGCTTTAAGATACATATTTGGATGGAGTTTTTAGGATGAACCGATTTGATTGTGCTGACATATGACCCTTACATTTTTTACTAACGATTAAAGCAGTTGCTCATCACTGATGTAATCAGATAATCGTTATCTAATCATTATTAATATTACATTTCAAAGTGAGCGTAAATCACCGAAAACATAAAGTAAATATTTAATTTAAAAATCTCGTAAAATACTACACAATGTGTGTACGAATATTTCAATGTCATGTTGTTTTATCTTTATTGCAACTTACTTTTATTTCATTGTAGCGACGTCAAACGTGTCGCAAACACGACCGCCTCGTTTATTTGCCGAGTCAAATACCAGACCATGAAAATATTATAATCCTAACGAATCCTAACTAATATTATAGATGCGAAAGTAATTCTGTGTCAGTCTCGCTTTCACGCTAATACTACTGAACTGATTTCAATGAAATTTGGTACAACACAGATAGTCTAGAGCCTATGAAGACAGAAGCTACTTTTTATACGAAGATCGTAGATCTCCTGGGTGCGCGGGTGAAACCGGGGGAGCCACTAGTACTTAATATGTGATACTAATTCAATAATACATCCTAACTTTATATTATAAACTAGCTGACCCCCGCGTCTTTGTCAGCGTCAAACCTCACCCGTTTTTTAAACATATTCTTTAGTGCTCCGCTCCTATTGGCCTTAGCGTGATGATATATAGCCTTTCTCGATATTAATGGGCTATCTAACACTGATTTTTTTTTAATTTGGACCACGGAAGTAAACAAACAAACTCATCAGCTTTAGATATATATTAGTATAGGTATAGATGGGAATGCAAGTCCGTCCGTCTGTCTTTTGTTACACTTACACGCCTAAACCACTAAAACGATATAAGAAATAGTGGCATTATCACATAGTAACAAAGACTATATTCTATCCCCGTATTCTTACGGGAACGGGAATTATGCAGGTGAAACCGCGGGGCGGAAACCAGTAACCAGCAACTATTAAGGAGCAAAATATCGAATAGACCGATTATTAACCTCATGGTAGCAGGTTCCATTAGCACCTGTTTTGTCTTTGTGCTCTGTGTCGGTATATAGGTAAGTAGCTTTTACCAGCAAAAATCGAATCTTTCCTCTTTATAATATTAGTGTATGTTCTATAAAGTGCTATCCTTACTTTAAATTAGGTGCATGGGAATGATGGGATGGGAAAAATTAATTGTATGATTGTCCCACTAGAAACTATTAAGTGTGTATTTTGTTGGTAGGTAAGCCAAGAAAATAAATCTATATATATAAAAGAAATTCGTGTTAGTTACACTATTTATAACTTAAGAACGGCCGAACCGATTTGGTTGCAAATTGGTGGGGAGGTAGCTTAGAACCAGGAGACGGACATAGGATACTTTTTATCCCGGGAAAATTTAAGGTCCCTCGGGAACGCGGGTGAAACCGCGGGGAGTCACTAGTAAATTAAAAAAATAAATAGCAGTAATATAATATGGTGTTGCTAGGCTCGGGTTCCACGCATTGTTAAACGAGTAAATTAGACACGTTATTTAAATAACAAATAACATAGGTTAGCACCATAACGTGTGAAAATTTTAATACAATATATAAATTCATGATTAGGATTTGTAAATGCTAGTCTAAAAACGATTATCTTCGCGTGCCGTACGGCGTTTCATGTAATAATTCAATTTGTGATGGTTATAGAAATGAGGAGTTAATGCCGGCAACTTTATGCGAGTAACACCTGCTTATAATATGGACAGGGCAGTTGGCTTTGTGGTTTGCGACCCTGACTTTAAAGCCAGTAGTGGATTCAATCCCACCTAGTACAAACATTTGAGTGCATGAACGGACATGTCTGTTGACTTATTTTTGGCGATCATTAAACATTGGATGAAGAGTAAAATCCAATATCTAATACTGTCCTACTTATATTATAAATTCACAACTTTGTGAGAATGTATGGTTAGGTATATTATAAGGTTCTCTCTCACGCCAGAACGGCTAAACGGATCGCGATAAAATTTTGCAGAGACTTAGAATATGTTCTGGAATAACATAGACTACTTTATATTCCGGGAAATTGAAGATCCCCTGTGAATGCGAGTGAACCGCGGGGAGCCACTAGTATCTCTAAAATTATGTAGGTATTTAAAACGTAACTACTAAAGTACTTAAGTACGTAAGTACTGTGCTTATATTAGTGTGGAATCAAATTGGTACTAAGTGTTTTTTTATATGTTTATTTCATTTATCTATCTTACCCTTTTAACACATAATAATCAATGACCAAATGACTAACCGGCTGGATCGATTCGACTATTTTTTATCTTAAAATGTTCATAATAGTGCAAAGGAGGTACTAATGGATAAGTATTAGTAGATCCCTTTGGGAATGCGGTTGAAACCGCGATGCAAAAGCTAGTTTACGGTATGAATAATGATCTGTCAGTTTTTTGGCCCACGAACTTTGGAAGGCGGCGGGATGCGGTTATTTTTTACAAGCTTTTATTTTGTTCCATTTTGGCCTTGAGTTAAAAACAATGTTATCATATTAGGCAAAGCATGTTTTTGGAATATAATACAACTCCTTGCAATTGTAGCCCCATATTAAGAATGTAGGTATGTTTGGAAAAAATCCTAAAAAAATTATAATTGTTTGCAATGTTAATGAGAATTTATGTATGGACGTACACATAGGCTACTTTTTATCTAGGAAAACTAAGTAACCTAGGTAAAAACAAAACACATATGTGTTTGACAGCAAAAAAGAGAAAACTGCAACTACTCACTGAAAATAAAATGTAACCTGTGCACTATTCCTGAACATAGTTTTCATCTGCACCATATTTTATCCATTTCCCTTCAGCCGTTCTGGCGTGATTGTGTAAAAAACATCCATCGATCCAAACTTTCACATAATTATAATATTTCTAGGTTAACACTTTGTAACTTTTAGGCGTTTAGATATTAATATTTGTCGCTAACATTGTCTAGAAATAGATGCTATTGTTCTGAAAATAATTTATCAACGCACGTTTATGGCTGAAACACGAAGTTTTGAATTTTCAGCACATATACTAAAAACGTGATCCTAATCGCGATTAGTTTAGTGAATTGAACAGTCTAAATGAACTTGTAAATTTAGATACGGTCATTGTCTTTGCAGATTTTTTTTTTTATTTTTCCTAAAGCTAGGGTTCCCAGGCGTCAGAATAAAGCCAGATCGGTTCACTCTTTTTGGCTGCGTGTCCGACCAACAGGCGACGACGTCCGCTTATGTCAGGCTTTTTAAATTTCAACACACGCGCCATCGCCTCTCCACAATCGAAACCATTATCAGGAAGTGCATAGGCTATATTTAATTTCCGTATTCCTACGGGAACGGGAACTACGCGGATAAAACTAGCTAAATAAGCTAATTTATTAGATGTTTTAGTATGATTAATATTAATTGTAAACGCAAAGATCCCTGCTAAATCAAATATTGATTGTAATAATTCAGTAGGTAGCCTGAGGTAAAACCATTCAGAAAACCGCTAATCGAAAACCAACTGTTCTAGTTTCGACAAGCTTGAGCGATACCCAGGAAAACCCAGAATAAAAGTTTTATATTGGCACAAACACATCGAAATGCCACAGCAGACGTCTCACGAGATAACATAGTTAATGAAAGAGACAAGACATAAAGCCCACGCTGAAATTCTCATTTTCCTTTACTGAATTGTACATGGTAACTTAACACCATCATCTACGGACATTAGCATTACCAGGACATCGCTTAGCCTCTGTCAAAACAAAAAAAATGAATTATAATATATTTATTAAAATTAGAGTTGACGTTTCATAATTGCCTATGTGAAGGCCTATTTCAATGAAGAAAAATATTTCATTTCATACCTTAACTAGCAATTATGAAAAGTTGGAATTCTGAAGTCGTAATGTCTCTACTAATAATTAGGCCATTAATAAATAATTTCAAAGACACCTCGTGGAATAAAAACAACAACTAAGACTACAAAAAACTGACAGAAATGAGGCGACTAATGCCATTAACAGATATTGAGGAAAATGCTTATTAAAATACATCATAAAAAGATTTCAAATCGTTATAAGACAAAGCTAAGGTAGGGGCAAAACCTCGATGACATCAGAGGGACATCCCGTATTAATGAAAAAATCTCACTTCACATACTATGTAGTCATTTCACAATATATGCAATCGAAGTCTTAACATAAGATATCTATTGTAATATTATAAAGCTGAGGAGTTTGTTTGTTTGAACGCGCTAATCTCAGAAATTACTGGTTAAAACGTTTCAAAACCGGGAATCCTGACACTCACGAAGTCAGGGTCAGGTATTAGTTTATATACTAGCCTTAAGCCGCTTTACCTGGCTGTCATGGTGGAACATTACTGTGCCGGAATTAAATGTGTATATTTACACTTTTTTTTTAATAAATCCAGACCATTTTTACAGGGTCGGCAACGCGTGACTGACGCTGGTGTTGCAAGCGTCCATGAGCTACGGTTATCGCTTCCCATCAGGTGGGACTGTATGCCTGTTTGGTGGTGCTACCTTTGTGCTATAATTCAATCAAAAGCTCATGGTGTATGTTTCTTCAAAATCCCTTCACCCGTATTTTGAGAGGTCCAAAAATTCACACACACATTCTATTAGTAGATTAAAATATTAGTAACTAGTTTAGATACTATTTGATTATTATAATATTAGGTACCTGCTTTATGATGCTACATTTAAGTTTCTCATTAAAACGTTTCACAGATAGAGTTAATATAGTCTTACGAAATTCATTAAAACTCTCATATGATTAAATGTCATTGAATTAAATTAAATACATTATTAAAATTTGTATCAATGAGTCTCCAAACCGCAAAATTACATATTACCATAATTAAATGTTTTCCTTATATTATTTTTTATGGTTTTCACATAATTGCCTACGCTACGAATATAAAAAGACTTAGAATTTACATACCGATGTACCTATTCGTTTAATTAAAGGAATGAAAATATTCGTTAGAAAATTATAAATTAAATTTAATAATTATAATAATTAAATTAAAGATCTAATCGCCTTAGGGAAGTAGATTATTTTACTATAGGAAAATCAAGTTATTAAGCATTAAGTTACGTGAATAAAGAAATCAATAAAAAAAATGTCAACACATAAGGCAAACTGGGGAAAATAACAAAATTACAACTTTCTAGCAGAGTAGGTACCTACTTTGCTATTGAAACCAAATCAAACAGCCATTTAAATCGAATGTACGTTTTATAATGCAGGTAGAACGTAGAACTCCGGAATAGTGGGAAAACCGCATTCTAGGTAATGTTCGCTAATGACGCGTGGATCATTGGGAAAATTTCGTTACAAATTGACGTTTACTGAAGTACCTACTACATTCGAAACTTCAGTCTTATTAGAAACTAGTTCTGACTATTCGTAAGTCCCATTTAAAGAAAAACACATATTCTATTTTCATAATTTTATTATGAGTGCTTTGATATTATTTTGAGATCGGAAAATGCTCAGAGTCTACCATAACATTACCTATGATGCAAGTTTACTTAAATTGAATCGCTTTTCTGTAAAGTTTCCCATCCTTAATACATTATGTCCATTATGACATTTTTACATAGTAAGTATAAAACAAAGCCCCTTCCTGCTACTATTTATTAAGATTATTTAAAGTCCTTGGATACTAAATTTTAGATGGTTTTAATAATTTTTGATATACGTCAATGGTTCCCCGCTAACCGTGCAAAACCAGGGCAGGTCGTTAGTCTTTAGATAAAAGAATAATTCATTCATTTCAGCCAAGCATGAATCCTAATATGAGTTAATGGGCCCATGTCGTTACTAGTTATTGAATAATGGGTTTGTCTGGGCTGTTAATGAAAAAACACAACTAGCGAACTTGTTTGACTGCCCACGACATACAACACGCGGTCGTACGTCCACCCAAGGCAAATATGTTTTTAGTCTGCATATAAAAATAAAATAAAGGTAGGTACATAAGTAGTATATCAGATATCTATACTAATATATAAAGCTTAAGAGTTTGTTTGCGTCAGGGACTACTGGTCGGATTTGAAAAATTATTTCAGTGTTAGATAGCCCATTTATCGAGGAAGGCTATATATCATAACGTAACGACAAATAGGAGCAGTGCACCAATTAAGTGGGTCAACTATCGGATTATAATACATACAAGCTCTGCTTAATTTAGAATCAGATTGGCTATGTGTGAAAAATGACTAAGGATATTCATTTTATACATCAACAAAGTTATCGGGCAAGCTCTTTTTTTGAAAGCATCGCCAGCATTGGGTACAGAGACTTTAAAATCTATTACCGGAGGTCAGCTAACATGCTTATGAAATCATAACGAAGGTTAATAATACAATTATGGGTACTCACAGCAACTTAGTGTATTCAAAAACTATTGTGTCATTTGCTAAATGTATTTACGTGTCCCAACAACTATGAAGAGAAACATTTGAATAACTAACTTGTCTTTTAAATGTTGTACTGTGTTTAAGTGGAAGGCGTCTGCGATGTTTATCGGAAAGCATGATAATTTTGCAGTGTTTTTTTTAAGGACTAGATGGTGTTAGCCTCAGGTGGCTTTTACACCGTTACGCGGACTGTCAGTGTTTTTGACTCGCATGGTAGGCTAGAGGGTGATTTTTATACCATAGGCTATGAATGTTCGCAATACAAGAGACATCACACGCGCGTTCTCGACCCTGCAAGAATCTCTTCACCCTTCTTCAAGAACCCTACGGTGTGCTCCCTTTGGAATACCGTAACGGGGTCCTCATTCTAGGATGTACATACAGTGTGGTATATGTTGTATATTCTGGACCATTTGGTCCAGAATTGTCACTAATTGGTACCCTATTCATAAGTAAAGACGGAAAGGAAGGCCATTCAAAAGATAGAGTGATGACATAGTTGGCACGGTGGGAAGTACCTGGAGCAGACTGGCAAGAGACAGAGCGAAATGGAAGGAAATGGAGGAGGCTTTCACCGCCAGAGCGTCCTTACAACCAAACGCGTTAAAGCAGTGTATTAAATAACATGTAAAAATAAACTAGAATAAGTATAATACTAACACTCCAAATAATATTTAGAATTAATGTAACCTGTGTAAGGAATTAAATAAAGCTTAATTATTATTATTATTATATGTTGTATATAGATATGTTTAAAATTATTTGTAATTTTTTTTAAACTAAATAATTTTTGAATAGAAATGTGATGGCTATGAATAAGTATCTATCTACACTAATATTATAAGTGGAAACATATATTTTTTTGTATATTTGTATTGAATAGGCTTCGAAACTAGTGTACCGATTCGAAATTTTTTCTCACCAATGGAAAGCTACATTATCAGGTAGTACCATAAGCTATGTTTTATCCCTGTGTTCTGAAGGAAACGGGAACTACGCAGTAAAGTCATGCGGTGGAAGCTAGTTATAAAAAGGAGAAAATAATTATTTGACTGTCCCTTAAGTATGACCAATCGTAGCCATCTTTAAAAGGACAAACAATCCGTCACAGCAATTATAAGTACAACTTAGGTATTCACGATCATTACCCACCTAATTAGCAAACACTATTTTATTATTACACTAACAAAGTTATAGCTTCTAACTGAAATGGATGCACGTTTTTGCTATAAATGCCGGTAACTTATTTAATTCTCGACACTCTGCATTAGGTATAAGAATAATCTAGCGGAGAATCTTTTTTTCCGATGTAAAAGGTATCCAGTGTATGTGTTAATCTATACTATGCCATGCTTTATTGCGTGACAGATTATAAAAACACCTATATATTCATCCACCTTTACATTTTTTGCATAAACATATACCAGATTGCTTTGGAATTGCTATTATTTTTTTTTCTCATAAACCGCAGTCAGTGACGGGTTAACCCTTAAACAAATTAAGCAATTGCCTAGGGCATCACGTCTGGGGGGGCACCAAAAAAAAAAAAATTATGATTTGGTTTTTATTGTTGCCGCTCCTTCAATTCTAAGGTACGTTAGATCCCATCATCTTATTTATTTTACAAAAAACTAGATTTAAAGACCGATTCTTCTTGAAACAAGGTTAGGTGGGCCCACAAGCGTAGATTGCTTAGGGCATTAAGTAGTCTTAATCCGTCACTGACCGCAGTGTAAACGATTTTCCTTCTGCGTCCAATGTGGACCGAGGGTACCTCTTATGTCGTCCTCCAATCCGTGTGTGGTCTACTTAATGGCGCTACTGGACCTTTCCACGCTGTGATTCTTTTGCAGAAGACATAGGACAGAATAAACTGGAATATTTTGGAGGAAGCCTTCACCCGAGGAGGGGTTCTTGCAACTAGCAACCAGCATTTAAAGTTAGATTAGATTTTTTAAATAGTCAAGTAACATTATGTGTCACTGCAAGAAATAAAAGGCTTTTTAGTTTTATTATACGATTTGCAGTTGGGCTGTTGACCGTACAGTAATATAGTCATCGTACAAATCTCAGAACGTAGGTGTATTTGCCACATAACGACATTGTCCGGCAATCAGTGTTCCTACCAATTGAGCCATTGTCGCTTACCTTTACACTTTATAAGTCACATAACAATCTTTAATGCGTAAGCTTTAAGCCGTCAAATCGTCTGGCATTGTGTTTTGATAAAGGTATTTTATACCAGACTGGATGAATGGAGATCAGTGAAGGAAGTCAAATGATTGTGAAGCGTTTTGTAATGCTAACACGTGGCTGGCTAAACCTGTAGAGAAGTTCGCTATTTTTAGGCTTGCAAGACATATTTGATGTACGTTTTAGATTATAATGTGTTCGATTTGTATAAAGAGAGAAAATGAAAAGTGAACTTTAGGAAACTTATTGCAAAGGTTAAATGGACTAGTACCTCCATATATATCTAATATTTACTTTATAGATTACTAGTAGCTTCAGATAACAATAGTATTTAATATTAGTTATTAGTTCTGTGGATGGCAACACCATAGTTGAGGTAGTGATTAGTATTAAGTATTCATTGATTTGATCAATCGATACAAGTTAATCACGTTGTTTCAGATCCGTAATTGACACGTGAATAAATATTTTTGCTTAATACCAAGCTAGATAATAATAGGAAGAGGTACAGAATAACGGATACAGCACGTTTTTCCAAGAAAATCGGTTCTGTTTATTGTTTTTGTTGACTTACGAGGCAATAACGTAATCATACATATTTTTATTGCTTAATTAGTTACTAAGTACTATGTACATAGATTAATAATTAGCTTCCATCGCGCGGTTTTAACTGCATAGTTCACGTCTGCGTAGATATACGGGGATAAAATATAGCCAATGATACTCTCAGATGATGTAGCTTTCCATTTCCACTACTAACTAACACGCTACAGTAGTTTCCGAGCTTATTTAATACAAACAAATAAACAAAGGAAAAAACTTTACTCTTTGTACTATTAGTGTAGATAGCTAAGGTACTAGAAATTCATATTTCGAACTTCAGATGGATAAATATTATCGCATTTAACAAATGACATGACTGAGATGAAAGAATCGCCGAAGGGAGATAAGGAATTTTGACGTACGCTCACTTCCCTAAAATATGGCGAATAGGGCGATGGCTGTCACATGTGCTATGCTTGTGAGGTTTGTTTTTATTTTTTTACTGATTTCAAAAATATAAGGTTCTTAATTCGACAAGTTTTTGTTACATATTTATATATAGGTATACTTAAACATAAATATACCCTGAGAACAGAGTATTAGAGTATGACAGGGGTTGTGTAAAGCTGCCTATTTGAATAAAAGAGACCCAGGATTTTTAAAATAAGTATTTTCGTTGTAATATTTATTTATTTAAAGATGGACCCAAATTCATACTCTATGGGTTATTTTTAGGGTTCGATCCCTTAAAAGGAAACTACGGAACCCTTACATGATTGCTGTATTCTCCATCCGTCTGTCATGACCCTTTATATTACCTACTAGCTGCCGCCCCGCGGTTTTACCCGCGTAGTTCCCGTTCCCGTGGGAATACAGGGATAAAATATAGCCTATGTTACTCGGGGATAATGTAGCTTTCCAAAGGTGAAAGAATTTTTGAAATCGGTCCAGTAGTTTCGGAGCCTATTCATTACAAACAAACAAACAAACAAACAAACAAACAAACAAACAAACAAATCTTTCCTCTTTATAATATTAGTATAGAAGTATAGATACCTACCATTTCGGGACCTGTGGAGCTCCAAAGCCTTGAAAACTACTTACTAACCTAACTTAAAACGGTCACTGGAACACTACTGCTAAATATTTCAATGGTTTAATGACATTAATTATTCGGATTTGAGCCGACTACAGTGTACAATTAATTTGATTATTCTCCTGAACTTTGGTTCAATCAAATACACAATATATTGTTTGACTTCAATAGTTATTTTTAGCTAATTATGGGACTTATGGTATAAGTATAAGGTTTAAAATATGAAACTCCTAAAATGAATACCTTCAGGTAAGTATTGCGAGAGGCGAAGATTATATCTACTTTTTTTTTACTTTGTCTTTAAGAAGAAGAATGTTATCAATTCGGATGTTTATTTATACACATGAAGGGCGCAGGCAAATAACAGAGAATGTCCTAATTAATTAATTTATATTCTAATAATTGGAATTCAAAATACGATACTCGATACACATTGAAAAAATTGAAAATATTCAAATTTGTGACATTACCTGTGCCCGTAACATTTTTATGTCTGTTCGGGCATAACCGATATATTATAGAGGTACATATTTTTACAATATTCTTTATTTCTTTTTCAAAGACTCATATGGCAACATTCCACATGAAAATATTTTTGGTCAACCATGTTATTCTACCTAATACCAAAACTAAATGAGAGAACTTTGAACGAACGCGAGAAATAGACAATAGTCTCAGTTTCGAATTTGAATTCAGAATAGCATAGTAGCTGATACCTGTCAGTACACTTGGGAAAACTTCCACTTTCCGAGATCATTAATCTGTAGGTATCTAAAGATAACGCAGTGCCTTATCAATAGTTGTGAACGATGCTTTATAACCGTCATGTGTCTACGGGTTTATTTGTTATCTGTATAAATAAGTTTGCTAACAATTAGGTTTCATTACTTGTGACTTTCTTTATTGTTTATCACTAGGAGAAATAAACACGTGACAAAGTTGTTTGCGTTAAAAGATTTTATTATGAGATTAATCCTTTATTATTTTGTTATAGATCTTTAATTATAATAATAAAATCTCATGAATATCTTCCGTATTTTTTTTTTTATAGAAGATCTTTACTGGCATACATAAATAAAGTCGACATATGCACATTGGATAACTATTCAGGGTTCCGTAAAGAAAAATGTTTTTTTTCATCCAAGGATCACCATTATTACTATATTAAAAGAATCATTATTAATTTGATTCCAAACTAAGCAGAGCTTGTGCTATGTTAGTTAGATAGGTAATATACTGGATATACTCCTTTGTAATACATCGATTATTAGGTACACCCATAGATATCTATAGGTACTTTAGTATTAATTGCGAGAAAAAAAAAGAAAGAAACATACCTTATTAAAATTTACGACGAATATAAAACTCCCTCTCTTCTTCAAGATCTGTTAATTTTTAACCAAAATGTTCAAATTTAACTATTCACTATAGAAAAACGTAGTTTCTTTTTGAAAAGTTTCATGTTTCTTCACTCAACGTTCCACCGACCGTGTCAATAAATACAATAAACACTATACTCAATTCGTAACACACTGTCAAAACACCATTTCGGTAGTGTATGGTGAATTTAAAATTGTCATTCAAAATGATATAGGTACCGCTTCTATCGCGAGGTAGCAGCTAAGTGTCGGCTATTTTGACGGCTCCATTATTTATTTTTATTGAAAAATTAGTCTATAATGGCGTGCCGGGTACCCTTTTATGAGCATCCAAGCCCAGGCGATAGTCGTACGATACTGAATAGAACTCGCATAATCATTTGAGTATTCGAATATTCAGCTCAATTATTTAAGACCAGCGTAGGTACGTACTATTGGGTCCCGTATGTCGACTCTTAGATGTTAAGTGCGTGGATATGTAGCAACACAAGAACGGTACTGAGATGATGTAACCGCAACTGATAAAGTATTATTATGTATGATAATATAAACTAATGATTTAAGATTTGAAATTGGAATAAACTATTTTTGTTTACTTAATTGTTTTTTAATTAGACACGTTATATATCTAATATATAAAATTCTCGTGTCGCGGTGTTTGTGATTAAACTCCTCCGATACGGCTTTACTGATTCTCATGAAATTTTGTGTGCATATTGGGTAGGTCTGAGAATCGAGCAACATCTATTTTTCATCCCCCTGTGATCACGGGAACGGGAACTACGCGGGTGAAACCGCGGGGCGGCAGCTAGTAGGTATATAAAATAACTATTAATGGCCTACTAGTTCCGCGCGCACTATACCTATCTACTCAGTACTTGATGTGCGTACAAAAAGTAGGTAAGTACTATTAAAATAAACTCCTTCTTTTTGGGAAGTCGGTTAAAAATATTTTTTTACAATTCCTTCACAAATTAATGGAAAGGAACTTCGTTCCATCCGGGTGTCCCTTGGCACCTCTCAAGTTTTTTTTATTAGTTTTTAATGAAATAAATATCGTCAGTCTATTTGGCACTTTAAACCCTCTTCAGTATTCACGTAATCGGAAACCTTTTGCTCTGCATTAATCAAGTAGCTAATCCAAATCTGTAATGAACTGGTTTGGTAATCCCATCATCGGAAAAAACGAGTCTTCTGTTTTGGAGCAAAACAGTGATATGTATGCAAAACACATTTCCTTTGTGTTGTAATGGTATTGCTCGTATGACGTAAGTGAATAAACCTGGTTGGACCACTGAGAGAGCAGGTAAAAATAGTGACATCAAATCTTATGGCCGTTGTAGCCCAATGAGACTCATTCCATAGGTTAAGTTGATGATCAATTCAAGTTTAAATATCAGTTAAACCCAAATTACTTTGCTTTCTTCAGATTAGTGGTATCGTATGGACGGATATTTCATCTGTTATGTGAAAAAAGAGATCAATGCCATAACTAGAATTGAATTGACATAATAAGTCTTGTTATTTAACCTTGTAATGCTTGCTGATTAAATGGATTATGGAAACTGAATAGAGATGACACCCTTGCAGCATTTTTACAGCGACAGGCGTCATAATTGTGTCTACTATTATTGCAATCGTATATTTTAGTACTTACAACGGTATGACAAATATTCAGAGACTAAGCACGAAATATCTATAACGCTTTGAAGGCGTTGCTTATCTGTGACCTGATTACTGCTGAATTGGGATGTGGTACATTTATGGATAACACGTACGTATTCACACCACTAGTTTTCGAAGAAGAAAAGTAGGTATGTCGGAGATGTCACATTCAAAGGCATGTGAAGTTTGCCGCACCGGACTAAGGGCCTATACCCATCACCACGTCAACGTGGCACGCCATGATAACGACATCGTGACGTGCTGATGGGGACAGGCCCTAAAACCGGAGGCTAGTGCTCCTGCAGTGGAGACATATTTAAGCTGATATAGTGAAAGAGTAACGTGCGCGAATAGATAAACTTTTATAAAAATAAATTAATGAAAATTTGTTCATGACTCAATAACGTGAAGATAAACATAACTTAAATGACTAACTTACGCATGACTTGAGTAGTGCCTTTTAAGGATTCCTTAGTCAACTACGAACCCTTATAGTTTCGCCATGTCCGTCCGTCCGTCCGTCCGTCCGTCCGTCCGCGGGTAATCTCAGAGACGGTTGGTATTACAGAGCTGTAATTTGGTATGCTAGTAGATATTAACAGCGTCGACAAAAAAAACACATAAAATCTTGAAAAATATTTTTTTAGGGTACCTCCGATACACGTACAACGGGAACAAAATTATTTTTCCCTCCATTCCTATAGTTTGGCATATCGTTGGATAGCTTTTAAAAAAATAGCAAAGGTTTGCTAAGAACGCTTTCAAATTCAGGGTTCCGTTTACGAAATATTAAGCTTTTAAGCTGTAATTTTAGTTAGAGTCATGTGTCCCCCCCCCCCCCTCTAAAAACTAAACCATTGTTTGTAGATATGTAAAAAAATTCATGCTAGTAGTATATACGATGAATTTTAAAGCAAAACTATCACGGTTAAGTTGGCTTTACAGGTTAACGAGTTATAGTCGCCCAAGTAAAAGATCCTAAAATCAACCGAATACGACTTTTTACCATTTCGGTGCCACCTCGATATTAAAAATATGTTTAAGTAAATCGTATATGTATACGTAAAGTATTGAATTTTGTCAATCTAGCTACGGAACCCTACACAGCGCGTGTCCTAACACGCTCTTGGCCGGTTTTTTTGTATTTGGGTTTTAACAACTAGGGTTTTTGATAAATATTTCGATACATATTTAGATTAGAAACAATGACACATCTTATCTTTCATCTCTCTCCAGCAGAGCGTAATGTTTGTCGCTAGGTACTTGAATTAATAATCATTTTTATAACGACAAAGAAATAAAATATTAAATACACTAGTGGCTCTCCGCGGATTCACACGCGTTCCCGGGGAATCTCCAATTTTCTCGAGTTAAAAAGTAGCGTATATGTTATTCCAGGTTACAAACAATCTGTTTTCCAAATTTCATCCAAATCTGTTCAGTCGCATCAGTAGCTTTACGTGAATGAGGAACAAACATTCATCCATGCTTACAAATTTTCACATTGATTTTTATTCTTAGATATTGTAACATTTTGAAGTTTCAGTGAAAAGTAGAATTTTTTACCAGTCATTGTTTTTGACTTCAGTACATATCATGATTCGTTATTATTACATGATAATGGAAATATTTTTATAATAAACTAGTTGACCCGGCAAACTTCGTACTGCCTCAGCATCAATTAATAAAAAAAACTGAATGCTTTAAACCTTCCCTGTACTTACACAAATAATTCAAGACCAAAAATAGCCAAATCAGTCCATCCATTCCCGAGTTTTTATGAGACTAACGAACAGCAATTGATTTTTATATATATAGATAATAAAATGAATTCGAGGCTTCTAAAAGGCGGTTACGACTGCTCTATATGATGTCTGCCCCACAGTGTAGGTAGTTTCAATAATTTCATCATCTACATTGCTGTACCGCCTACATACGTCTGCCTCTGTATTATTTTAAACAATCCTTGCCGGCAAATCAGCGCAACGAGATCCAAGAGCGCACCTCTCTTACTATTCCGAAGCAAACGAAAAGGATAGACACAGTAAGAGCTGAATCGTTAAATGTGTGTAAATTTGCTTACAGAATAACACATCTCTATGTACTAGTCTGTGAGTAGTAATTTGCTGGAGGATGATTTTATTATCGAATTTAAGGTAGGTATTCATGAATAATTCCTCTTCATATCTAAAAGATATTTCTTCGCTATAGATATAATATAATATACCTACATTAAATCCATATCAAAGTAATTTCCAAAATAAATAATTGATTGTAAGTAAGTATGCCAAGAAATTGCTTATCGTTTATTAATAGATAATATACCTAATACGAGTACATGACTAACAAGATCATCGAAACTCGACTTTATACATTACCGCATTTGGCACTCAGTTAGCACATGTCCTGGAATGGTACAAAAGCTACAATTTATCCAAAAATAAAATCTCTAGGTACGCGGGTGAAATCCTGGGGCGAAACAACGTTACATACTTAAGGGAAAGCACGGCGTGCAAACTTGCAAAAGGTGCGATACCTAGGTACTGTCTTTGTGATACCTAATATAACAAAGCTTATAAACGCTGTTAAAACCTCCTTATCGAAATCAAATCGATACCTATTCAGTGAGGTTCTTTACCTGCTCAAAAGTTCTTACCTAGTACGAATTTGGAAATAATAACGACTCTTATATAAATGAAAAACGAACTCAAAGTTGATTCCGAATAACAGTCAAAATATTTATAATTCAAATTCAAGCTCCATTTCCTGTGACTATGTAATCAAACCAGAAATAAAACTCATCAGGGAACGTTTACAAATTCACTTTATATGCTTTCATGGAAACTCATTAACGCTTTCACACTAGAACAGGTACCTACCTATTGTTTAAACTTGCGTTGCGCTAACTTTATTTGGTTCTCCGAAAAACTGCTCAGCTTTCAAATGAACTACAGAAAAACATAATTGACGACTCGTTTGCGAGATTGAAAGAAAAATTAAAACGTTGAATTTCGTAACTATGAAAGCTTTAGCTGTTAAAAGACTAGCCACCGCCCCGCGGTTTCACGTGCGTAGTTCCCAGAAGAAAACGGGAATAAAAATAGCCTATTAGACCGCCTGAAGCTTTCCATTGGTGAAAGAATAATTCGGATTGGTTCAATAGTTTTGAAGCCTCTTCAATACAAACAAACAAAAACGATATTTTTACTCTTTATATTATTAGTGTAGGCACTTATTTAGACTGTCTTTTTACCGAATCCGAAATCCAATTAAACATTTTTACTTTCAAAATGATTTTATTCGCTTTCATGGCTTCACTCCCGTGGAGTAGGTACCTAAGCTTTATCGTTTGCTCACTGGAAATGGTTGAAAGGTCTTTTAATTCCTAACGTTATACTTACAAAAGACTTTCCAATTTCTAGTTAGCGTCAGATGGCTTTAACAAGTAAGTATACGGAATGTGTTCACATTGAGTAAGTATGTAGGTATTATAAGGATTATAAGGAATTAAATTCTGACGATAAATATTAAGTTGGTCTTGAAAGTAACCGGGTATCCGATTTACTGTTAGCTATGTTGCCCTGATTTATTACGTAGCTGTACGGTTGAGACCCAAAACATATCTAGGAGAAAATATACTTTATACTTAAATATTAATATGTAGTCTTAACTAATATTATAAATGCAAAAGTAACTCTGTCTGTCTGCTCGTTTTCACTTTCAATTTGGTACACAGATAGAGAAGAGAAGCCTATAGAGCGAGAGCCGAGAGCCGAGGCTTCTAGAGCCTGAGAAAGGACACAGGATACTTTTAATCCTGTGAAAATAGAATATCTCGCGGGTAAGCCGCGGGGAGCCACTACTCGGTATATCATCTATCTAATAGCCATATTTGAAGCACTAATAAAATAAACATATTACTGTATATCTTTCCTGGTATTTAAGCCTAGTCTATACTAATATTATAAAGAGGAAAGATTTGTTTGTTTGTTTGTTTGTTTGTTAGTTTGTTTGTAATGAATAGGCTCCGAAACTACTGGACCGATTTCAAAAATTCTTTTACCTTTGGAAAGCTACATTATCCCCGAGTAACATAGGCTATATTTTATCCCTGTATTCCCACGGGAACGGGAACTACGCGGGTAAAACCGCGGGGAGGCAGCTAGTTTCTAATAAAATTTGTAAGTTATATACCTGCCTAGTAATAATAATGTAGCATTTGTTTGTATTGTTGTTATGGTTATAACCTCAAAGCATCAACTTTATATAAATGTTTGCTTTCAGAAAATAATAAAATTATTACGATTAACTGCGTAGGTATAATATAGATTCAGACCAGCTTCTGTGTATCATTTCTGACCGATTCGTTACAGACACTCGCAGATACCATGTGACAAACATGATCTAGAACCCCACAATCAAGGTAAAACCCACCAAGAACATACATCGCCATGTTGCGGCAGAATTAGGAACTAATATATTACAAGCAGTTCATTAGGAACCTTTCTACAAGTGGTGCCCTCGCTTCACGTTTTTTTTTCTGGTAAGGCTTTAATTGAGGGAATAGATTTCTAAACGGACTTCAAAAAAGGAGGAGGTTCTATTTTTCGATGGATATGTAAAAAATATTTTTTCATTAGGTAAGCAAACTTGTTGTTAACCACAGCAATTTCATCAGTAAACCTAAGTAACCTATTTTATTTAGGTACTTACCTTTTTTATTCCGAGAATTCCTACCTAGCTTTCCCTTAGTGGCATTATTACTTACTTCGAAAAATTAACTTGTTATCGTCCTGTTAACACGACACTTAACAACATGTTTTGGCTTCTAAAAACCCAATTTCCAAATATGGTAGGTACATAACGGTGCTAACGAAACAAGTCTGAGCGCGAGATCAGCACTCGGTTTTTCCCAAGCCTACTGGGCCTCCACTTTTAGCTTTTTCCTTAAAATAGCCATCTACAGCTTTGGTGTTATTTTGGATGTGCCCTGACTTTCTAATTAGGATGACCTTTCGACTCTCATCCAGGACCAACACTTGTGTGCATTACAATGTCTGTTTGTTCTTTGTCTGGATTAACCATGTATATTACTAGCTATTTAACAGATTACAGAGTTATTTGAAGGTATTTGGTTACCATAGTAAAAGTTCAGCTTAATATGGAAAGATTGGCCGTGCGAAATAAAAATGTCGCAGGATATAAGTATCTTAAGACATCACATAATAAGTTAATATCAACCTGAACAATATATGCAAAAATTACGTTATTGAATATTGCCCAATTAAGGCGATACGACTTTTGGGTTATCATTATAGATACTTTTGGACTTACCGAAAAACACATCAAAGAAATAGTTTTCAGCATCGAAGTGACTCACAACAAAACATTAGCTTCTGTTACATTCATTTTCAAACTGATACGAAGCTGTTAGAGTAAGATTAACCTGTGTTTATAACCTCAGTACAACCTTATGATAGGACACTATCTAATCGTTTATAATTCATGATATATCAAAATTATCTCAAGTGATCTTGACTTTTACAAATATCATGAAGCGAATTAACGGCTAAAAAGACGTTTTAGATATTGAGATAGACAGACGTAAAGTTAAACCCATCTTATGATAATATTGTCTCCATGATGGTGACTTTCTCTGAATTTGAACTCATCCAAAGTCTAAAAGGGACCCATGCGTAGAAAATAAAAGATAAAATATAGATAGCTTTATTTTGTATGCAAATTATTTTCTATGTTAATATTATAAACTAGCTGACCCGGCAGACTTCGTACTGCCCCAATCTATCTATACTTATAATAAATCTATAGAGAGGTCAATTCTTTACATGAAATACATTTTCAAAATAACTATCAGGGGGTGTTTAGTGATCGATACTGATGCCAAAAATGCAATCAGTAAATTTTTTGTCTGTCTGTCTGTATGTTCCTTATAGAAACAAAAACTACTGGACGGATTTTAACGAAACTTGGTACAATTATTCTTCATACTCCTGGGCAGGTTATAGGATACTTTTCATCACGCTACAATCAATAGGAGCAGAGTAGTGAAGGGAAATTTTGGGAAAACGGGAGAAGTTACTCCATTTTTTAAGCTTCCGTCGCGTGTGCAGCCTTAATGGTTAAAGTTACATAGAAATCATGTATGACGGAAATATTCTACATAAAATGTCAAAAAAGCATCTTGCACCAACATACGTCCATCTTTTATGGTTGACTCTCAATAACACGTGTAACTCCTGATAGCTTAGCAGTTCGGAGCATTCTGATTATATTTGTTTACTCTAACGTTTATACTTAATTTCTCACTCATCCCTAATTTAAAAAAGTTAACATTATTACCCATTCAATAAAAAAATAATCATAGAAATCGGTATAGACTCACCAAAATTATAGATGAAATAAGCCATACTAACCTTCTACGTAAACGAAGTCGCGGGTTAAAGTTAGAGTTAGCCCAAAGAAACTATTCCACGCGAACGAAGTCGCTGGCAGAAGCTAGTCTATACTAATATTATAAAGGAGTAGAGTTTGTTTGTTTGCTTGAACGCGCTAATCTCAGAAAGTTCTGGTCCGATTTGAAAAATTATTTCGCCATTAGATAGTACATTTATCGAGGAAGGCTATAGGCTATATATCATCACGCTATGACCAATTGGAGCGGAGCACCAATATATAATGTTTCAAAATCGTGAGATTTATTTTCCTGTTGAGAGCTTCCGCTGCGAACGCTGCGTAAACGGTTAAAGTTTCCCTAAAATGATGTAGAACAGAATTGTTCCCCTTCAAAAGTTCAAAAAAAACAGCGTCAGCATATGTCTATCTGTTAAGGTTCTAAAATAATGCATTATTTGTGAAGGTGTTTTTATAAAGATGATATTAATCCTTATCCAAATAAATACCTTATTCATAAGAAGTATTTAATTTAAAACAAAATTGCCATTTACATCATTCGATTTCAATGAATATCTTAGGAGATATCGCAAATTTAAAATTACATAGCCGCAAAATAATGATCAGGTACTGTGCGCGCCTTTAAGCGCTGGGCCGCCGTGCACGGGCAGTCATCAGTTGGCTCTGCGAGTCCATCCTTCTACGTAAATGAAGTCGCGTGTTGAAAGTTAGCGTTAGCACAAAGTAACTATTCCACGCGGACGGAGTCGCGGGCAGAAGCTAGTACATCTATACTAATATTATAAAGCGGTAGAGTTTGTTTGTTTGTTTGCTTGAACACGCTAATCTCAGAAACTACTTGTCCGATTAGAAAAATTATTTCAGTATTAGAGAGGCCATTTATTGAGAAAGGCTATAGGCTATATATTATCACGCTACGACCAATAGGAGCGGAGTACCAATCATCAACAGCTCATATAGGTACGTCTCCACCGAGGAGCTCGAGCCTCCCCTAACATCGAGGGGGTTTTAGGCCATAGTCCACCACGCGGGCCTAGTGCGGATTGGCGGACTTCGCATGCCTTTAATTGTGACATCTCAGGCATGCAGGATTCCTCACGATGTTTTCCTTCACCGAAAGCCAGTGGTGTGAATCCGTACGTAAGTTTTTATAAACTCAGAGGTACGGGCCAGGGATTTGAACCGGCACCCTCACGATTGTGAGTCGGTCCGTTCCCAACTGAGCCACCACGGCTTACCAATGAAGAATGTTTAAAAAACGGGAGATTTTTTTTCCTTTAAACGGTTTCATGTGCACGAACACCAAAAGGCTACTCTACAGGTGCGCATGTATAAGCTGACAGATTTCGTCACCATCAAGCGAGGTGTGAGGCAAGGGGATACTCTCTTGCCAAAGCTCTTCACTAATATGCTAGAAGACGTAATTAAATCTCTAGACTGGGAAGAGAGAGGAATAAATATAAATGGCACACGCATGTCACACCTGCGTTTTGCTGACGACCTTCTTCTACTATCTGAGAACGTTGCTGATCTTCAATCTATGCTTACAGAACTACACGAAGCATCCCTGAAAGTGGGTCTACGTATGAACATGTTCAACACCAAGCTCATGGCTAGTCATCCAATTGGAACAGCAACCAGTAATGTGGGTGACACCCCAATAGAACATGTAGACCACTACATCTATCTTGGACGTCGTTTGTCGTTTGACCGGGAGTCTCAGGTGAAGGAGATTGCTAGACGGATCCAGTTAGGTTGGGCTGAATTTGGGAAACTTGATGAATGATGATGAATCTTCCGCTCTAATCCTCAGTGTCTGAAGACCAAGGCATTTAACCAGTGCATTCTGCCTATCGTCACCTATGGTGCTGAAACATGGTCGCTTACAAAAGGCGACATGTATAAAATAATGGTTGCCCAAAGAGCCATGGAGCGAACCATGCTGGGCATCTCCCTCGTGGACCGAAAACCCAACGTCGAAATACGACGTAAAACGCAAGTCGTGGATGTGGGTAAACGGATCACGGGATTAAAGTGGGGTTGGGCGGGACATCTGGCAAGGCTGGATGACGGAAGATGGGCTAAAGCTATTACAGAGTGGTGGCCAAGAGAGACACAGGAAACCGGGTAGACCACCGGCTCGGTGGGTAGACGACATTGTCGGAGCAGCGGGTAAGCAGTGGATGTAATTGGCAAAGGACCGTATAAAGAGGCATAAAAATAAGGAGGCCTATGCTCAGCAGTGGGTTATTACGGGCTGATTAAATAGATAGAAAGAAAGTTAAGTAGAAGGATGCACTCATAGATATGGTAACACAATATCGTATAACTTTTTTCCGTGTTTTGAAGTACGACAGGATGGATTGACATATTACAGTTGGTTGTCAAATCTAATGTCAAATATTATGATTGCGTTCAAAAGTTTAAATTGTGACTAAACTTAAAGTTGATCAATTTAAAAACCGACCAAATTAAAAATCAGGCATTATTCGGTATTATTTTCGGAAATTAAAAATTAAATAAGTAATAAATGTTTAATATATTGCAAATTCATGTCTAAAAAGAACAAATATAACAGTTCCGAACTTTCGAGACATTTTACATAAAATAATTTCTGAACGCACACATGAATAGTTGTTACAGTATTTGACAGTATAGGACAACAAATGTTTGACATCTAATAAACAAATCAGCATTTATTGAAATGATTAGTATTAATTTCACATATCGAGTATTCATTGTTTTTAAGATGTATTCTGCTATTCGGGGCGGAGACAAATCCAACGAATCAATAACCATGAAAATTGATTCAGCAGATCTCGAGTTATAAGTGTTGAAACAAACCCGACTTTCTTTTATATATATAGATATATATGACCCCTAGGTACTAGATACGTGTTTTTTACCTTTCTTGCTCGATCTCAATAATCGCAACAAGTAGACACTTGAAATACTCGGAGATTGTATTGCTATATTCGCTAAAAATAAAATATATAATAAAAATTTTGGGTAATTTGGAGTTTTATGGCTGATTTCAACGGCATTATATTAGTATTAAATGTTGAAGATACAATAGTCCAGCAAGAACCCTTCAAACACGAGTCCGACTCGCACTTGGCAGGCTTTATTGAGTTAACGTTGATAAATTTTAGTCTCCTTATCAATATCTTGAATACGCAACTGGTTTCTCCATTGGCATGCTAAGATCACAATGGCTAAAAATAGAGATTTATTTTATAATGGTAGGTAAAACCATCCTTGTTGTAACCAACCACGAAAAATGTTGATTATAGTCGATATAATTTTGTAAGAAGATAGAGTGTAGGTATTTGAAGGCAATGTCACATGCCTACAAATAATGGTAGAGGAGCCCAAGAGGGGATTCTGGGATTTCCTCGAGCGCGGCAGATTAGTATATGGGAGGTACCTACCTTACGCCTAGTTGAGTGCCTCAACCAAATCTAAGCTCTCCATGTGGAGCCGCGCGCGTAGAGCAGCCGATCAGATTAGTAAAAAAAAATTGATAGGCGAAGATACTCGAGCGTGTCAGATTAAAGTGTGGTGGTTTAATCACATGCTGACAAGAGTGTATTTCAATAATCTGACGATTTGAGCGTGACGTATGGGAGTGAGAGGGTCGCAAAGTTGCAAAAAAAAAATCGATGAGTAGACATTCTCGAGCGCGGTTGAATTTATTTTTAAACGACTTCAAAAAGGAGGAGGTTCTCAATTCGACGGGTATGTTTTTTTTTTTTTTTTTTTATGTTTGTTACCTCAGAACATTCGACTGGGCGGAGGGATTTAAATTATTATTTTTTTATTTGAAAGCTGGTGCTTCCCGATTGGTCCCATTTCATTATCATCACGCTACGTCCAATAGGAGCGGAGCACCAATGAAGAATGTTTCAAAATCGGGAGATTTCTTTTCCTGTTTAGAGGTTCCGCTGCGTACGCTGCTTAAACGGTTAAAGTTACGCTAAAATAATGTATGACAGAATTGTTCTCCTTTAAAAAATCTAAAAAAAAGTCCGCGACAGCATATGTCTATCTGTTAAGGTTGGTTCACTATAACCATTTTTATACTAACTCAATTTGTTCTAAAATAAAGCATTATTTGTGATGGTGTTTTTATAAAGATGATATTAATCCTTATCCCAATAAATACGTTATTCACCACAAGCATTTAATTTAAAACAAAATTGCCATTTACAGCATTCGATTTCAATGAATATCTTAGGAGATATCGCAAATTTTAAATAACATCGCAGCAAAATAATGATCAAGTACTTCGCGCGCCTTTAAGCGCTGCCGGCCCAGCGCTTGTGCAGTCATCGGTTCGCTCTGCGAGACCATACTTCTACGTAAACAAAGACACAGGTTGAAAGTTAGCGTTAGCCCAAAGTAACTATGTATTCCACGTGAACGAAGTCGCGGGCAGAAGCTAGTCTATACTAATATTATAAAGAGGAAATATTTGTTTGTTTGTAATGAATAGGCTCCGAAACTACTGGACCGATTTCAAAAATTCTTTCACCTTTGGAAAGCTACATTATCCCCGAGTAACATAGGCTATATTTTATCCCTGTATTCCCACGGGAACGGGAACTACGCGGGTAAAACCGCGCGGAGGCAGCTAGTTTATAAATAAATCGAATCGGCTATATTGACTTACTCGCTCATTTGTCACACACACATACTTAATGCAAATTTTATATACTTACTAGCTGCCGCCCCGCGGTTTCACCTGCGTAGTTGTTCCCGTGATCACAGGGGTATGAAAAGTAGGTAGATGTTGCCCGATTCTCAGACCTACCCAATATGCACACAAAATTTCATGAGAATCGGTAAAGCCGTATCGGAGGAGTTTAATCACAAACACCGCGACACGAGAATTTTATATATTAGATTAGTATAGTAGGTAGTATACTTTATAGAAGTTCCTAAGATTAGCGCGTTCAACCAAAGAAACAAACAAGCAAACTCTTCCGTTTAATGATGTTAGTAGGTATAGATAAATAAACCATAGCACTCTTTTCAAAACTATTTTCATGTAAAGCCGCATTTTCGAGAGTCTATTTGTACGCTCATCGCAAGTCTCTTTTGTTTGAAATTGTCCTCGAAGTAGATTGCTTCTGTTGAGATAGGCGTTTTTCCTTACCCATATTCAGATAAAAATCAAAAAATAAACAAAAATTTTAACAAAAAAAAAACCGACTTCAAAAAAAGAAACTATTCCTAAACAAACTAATACGCACAAAAAAGAAAAAAAATTGCAAATTAAAATGTTTTCGTTAATAAAAAAATAAAATGAAAAATATTAGACTACTTTAAAGTCAATCAAATTATTACGATAAATATATTGTAGTTACAATTAATGTTATTTTTGGAGTCGGTGTCAGCCAACGTAGGCTTGTAAGTATG
Source organism: Thyatira batis (assembly GCA_905147785.2). Taxonomy (NCBI): domain Eukaryota; kingdom Metazoa; phylum Arthropoda; class Insecta; order Lepidoptera; family Drepanidae; genus Thyatira; species Thyatira batis. The sequence continues at coordinate 5,217,422 of LR990507.1, forward strand.
TCTCTACTCAGAACTGGAGAAGGGCAAACGGGATCATGGCGGTCCTTTTCTCCGGTACAAAGATGTCTAAAAGCGACACATGAAGAGATGCAATATAGGTCCCTCTCGTTGAGAACGTTTGGCAGCACAGCGGCCAGAATGGCGCAGGATGGTGAACAGCCAAGTACACGAGTTCGAGGTTCAGCGTAAAGCTGACCTTGATACCAAACGCGACCAGTTAAAGGCTCGCCCGCCTGCTGCCATATCATATCATTATGAGAACTGCGTACTCACGTGCCCTCAGTGTGCACGGAGTTTCGTCGCGAAGATTATACTTTACGAAGAATTTACTATAGTATTCTCGTATATTGTAGTGTTTCCTTGGCTGACACCGACTCCAAAAATAACATTAATTGTAACTACAATATATTTATCGTAATAATTTGATTGACTTTAAAGTAGTCTAATATTTTTCATTTTATTTTTTTATTAACGAAAACATTTTAATTTGCAATTATTTTTTTCTTTTTAGTGCGTATTATTATTTTAGAGAGAATAATTCAAGGATCACAGAAAGCATATAACCTGCCGATTTGGACAAGCCGAAGTAACAAAAAGTTAATTCCTTAGTTGCATTATAGTTTCAAGCAGTAAGTTTAAGCTCAGAGACGCTTGATACTACAGAGCTATAATTTGGTGTGGTAGTAGATATTAACTACATCGACAAAGTTGAAACATAAAATCTAGAAAAAAATTGGTTGCCTGTAAAGTCGGTATACGGGCGAAAGTTTTACGTGACAACGACTTTGAGTGGTAAAATAATTTTAATGTGAATATTCATTCGTATAGTAGGAAGAAGGATGAAATAAACATAACGTCACGTTACGTGAGCGGAGCGTAACGCAGTTTCTTGAAGTGTCACCCGGCAAACCAATTTATAAGACGTTGTCACGTCAAAACATAACGTCACGTTACGTGAGCGGAGCGTAACGCAGTTTCTTGAAGTGTCACCCGGTAAACCAATTTATAAGACGTTGTCACGTCAAAATATTTAGGGTTCCTACCATACATGTAAAACGCACATGTAAGCTAGGAACATTTTTCATTCGCCATTCCTATAGTGTGGCATATCATTCGATAGCTAATTGATAAATAGTTAAGGTTTGCTAATAACTCTTTCCGATTCAGGGTTCCGTTTACGAAATATTAAGCATTTAATCTGTAATTTTAGTTACAGTAGTGTCCTCCTCTTTAAAAAGTAAACCATTGTTTGTAGATATGTAAAAAAAATCATCCTAGTAGTATATATGATGAACTTAAAAGAAAAACAATCACGCCTTTTTTTTTACTTCTAATTTGTTATACCTATTTATAATTTTTTTTAATCATGTCTGCGCCCACTCCTACTCAAATGCAATAGCAATACAACTTTTTGACGCTACTATTGAATACTGAGCAAATGTGCTGTTTTTTTTACCATGACTGTATCTAGATCTAGGAATATATCCCTGATTAGATTTTTTAGCTTATTTTTATGTACACATGCTGTAATTTATGAATTTTATTGAACACATCCAATGATTTTATAAAATCACGGAAGAAAACAAATCTTTGAACCGTCAGATTAAGAAAACCCATTAATATATTCGTCAGATTATGGCATCAGTTTGACCAGGGTATCATGCTGAATCATCTGTATGAAAATCTGACGCGCTCGAGTATGTCCAGATGGCGATTTTTTTTGCATTTTCAAGAAGCCGTCCCGAGTTTGCGTCGCGTCCGAATCGTCAGATTTTTTGATCTGAGCTTCGTTTAGGCTCACTTAACATCCCCTGTAAATATCTGACGCGCTCGAGCATTTTTTTTTTTACCATTTTTAAACTATCCGTACGGCCGGCCCCACCATGCAAACTGGCAGATTAACATTTTTCTGTCATCAGAGTTACATGGAGTATATATACAGTATCAATATCTGACGCGCTCGACTATGTCCATGTAACAATTTTTTTTTACATCTTTGCAAGCTCGTAGACGCTTGCCCCACCGCTAAAAGGGTATGCATCATATAACCTTTTTTTCTTCCTATCATCTGATCTTCAAAATCCAATAGGTCTCCACGACGCTCAAGGAAATCCCCATTTAGCATCGTCGCAAAACCTTTTTCAAACTCAAATGCCTCTATAATTGGCGCCATACGATGTATTATTCTATATTATCCATACTAATATTATAAATGAGAAAGTAGCTCTGTCTGTCGGTCTGTTACGCTTTCACGCTAATTCTACTGAACCGCATTAAATAAAATTTGGTACACAGATAATCCAGAGCTTGAGAAAAGACATAGGCTACTTTTTATCCCGGGAATATTGAAGATCCCCCGGAAACGCGGGCGAAGCCGCGTGAGCCACTAGTATGGTTATAATTGTAGTAAGAAATACATAATTTTATAGAGTCCAAGAACTTGTAGGTTAGGTACCTCTTATTTTAACCTAGCCAAATTTTTACACCAATATTGTTTTTTTGTGTCCATTTTGCACAAATTGATTTAAAAAAATATTTGTAGTTATAGCTACTATAGCTACTATACTAGTATATACTAGTTTTCATAATGATTCTAATTTGAATATACTTGAAACTTTCGCGGCACTTTCAGACATGACAGCTCTATACTATTCCTATTTGCTGTTTATAGTTGAATCAAGTAACTCATGACGCTGCCAGTGTCAAGGTTGAGAAAAACTATGGATATAAATATGTTAATCTTATTTTGGGTACCAGAGCCCTACTAATCAAAAATTACTTTTGTTAAATTCAACTTTATAAGCGCATTATGTAATGTAATGTAATGGGTGTTTCCTGTATAATATTTATGGCACCCAAATTATACCAGGATGCCATTACTTTAGCTACTTTGACAAGCCTAATTTTGGTAACACTAACCATAAACTAATAATTTAACTAATAATACTAATAATATAACTAAATCTTATAAAAATAATGTTATGGAAACGTAAATGTCTTTTAATTTAAGTTAATAATATATTAAAGACCATGTGATAGCATCACAAATTTAACATTTGATTAATAAATACGTTTAAAAATAATAGATTAGTGATAGCATATACAAAGCAAATGAGGCTTTTCAATACCCATAAAACTATTACTCATATAAAATTTTATTGTGTGGAGTTCCCAGATATACAAAGCGTTATAATATAAACACTGACAAAAATTGTGTTGACCACTGTATTTGCTGCAAAGGTTTTTCACTAAAGCTTGCCGCAACTTTTACCTCTATTCCTCTTTAGTCTTTGGTAATAGAGTCTGGCTAACGAAAGTAGGCCTTGGAATTATTTGCGAACTTTTTATATAGCAACTCTGTATGAACGTCAACGTCAATTTGAGTAGACAATATTATTTTGATACTTTGAACACCTACCTATCCAGTCGTCTTAATAAAATTTTGATTTATAATTTACGTATCCTTACAAATAAGTTACTTACGCTTCTTCGTATTGAATAAAACTAATTATATTCATTCGTACATCGCATCAGTCAACGTATCCATTTTAATAACATCACCTATGTTTTACGTATATACTCATGATTAATTTGTGCTGTATTTTTGTTGGTAATTTATTATTTATTATATGCTTTATTGTACATACAAAACGATATATAACAGAGGAAAAAAAACAATTAAAATACACATAGGGTTTTTCATTAAGAGCGCTCGAACTTTGAAATGAAATAAAACAACCTGTTTAAGTGATATTACTACAATTTTTATAACATTTTAAAGAATATTCAATGACATTATGTGTGGAAAATAATATCAGCCAAATGGCCACTGCGACTCCGCTGTAGATGGCGTATTCTGGTGGACTAATCTTGGAGGACGTCTTCGCATAAATGGTCAATTTCACGAAGAACGCGAGTTATGTTGGCCTTTAGGGCAACAATTGACTGTGGTTTATCTGCGTACACTAAAGATTTCATGTAACCCCACAGAAAGTAATCGAGCGGTGTTAAGTCACACGATGAACGCCATAAATTGAACACAACGCACAGAACGTAGGCGAATAGACAACTGGTTTTGATAATAAATTTTACACAATTGCTACGCGTTGTTGAAGCGTGTAGCGTTCCATGGTGAAATGTCACGACAAAATATATATTCATGCCAAATTTGGTAGCAATCGCATTACCGAAATGGCCGCTATGCGCTGCTAAAGTTCGAGCGTCCTTATTGAAAAACTATATATATGATATTTTTAATAATGAATTACCAAGTATCAAAGTAGGTTATTCCAAATTTCATAGTATAATTTCAGTGTTGTCATGCATGTATTTTTTAAATTTGCCGCCAATATTCTGGGGCCAACTTTCGTTAGCCAGACTCTATTAATACTACTTACTTACTCTGTGCTACTTACTAACTGACTTAACTTTGACTGTTGGTTGGTGACTGACTAGATCTGCGATGAGTAGTTTTATTTTATTTTCTCGATACAATTTTTAAAGCTAAAATCACATGTGTAATGTCGTTATTCGACAACGCTGTTTTTAATTCTACCTTATACGAAGCTTTGTGTCTTCAAATCGGTGATACTTTGGCTTTCGCATTAAATTTTTTCGAGTCTTGCGTTTCTTCGATACCGATAAATAAATTTCCGAAATCTTTCGTAAATTTCTCGGAGTTATCGTTCTATGAAGAAATATCTACCGTTTTCTACTTTAATGAGTTTCAGTGCTTACTACTGAAGACGTTTAGTCTCATTTTATTGTTTACTTTGTTATTGATTTTAATTTCTTGGCGTGTGTATGGAAACCGTATATCAGAGCGGTTTATGAAGCCAGGTAAGAAGTATCTCTTATTCATTTGAAATTCATACGATGAACACTTGTTTAATAAATGTAAAACACCGATCAAGGTACCTAATTGACTAAAAATACCTACTTACTGCGTAATAGGTTGAAAAAGACAAAAGTGTGTTTCAAGCAGCCAGCTTACAAGTATTCAGAATAGCTTAGTACTATAAGGTATTGATATTTATAACCTTGGGTTATAGTTACCTGTTACTGCTGCTATTATTGATACCGTTATATCCTCCAGATAGTTACTATAATTATACACAAGCATATAACTAAAAAAATATCTTAAAATCAACAATGAATCATAATTTAGTTACTTAATCATATCATATACCCATATACAAATAAAGATACAATATTAGTAATCAAATACCAAAGTAAATAAACACATCTATCTTTCTTATCTTGACTGAAGATTATTTTTCCAGCCACATCAGCAACTATTGAACAACTGAAAGAGAGTGTATCAAAACTAAAATTACCTAAAGAACACACACCACGAATATAAATAGCAAAAACAAAAAATGGCAGATAAAATCAAGAAGTTCTTCCAAAAGAAGAAAGTGGACGCCAAATTCAAAATGGCAGGTCCCGGGCACAAGTTAAGCGAAGCTGCAATGAGTAACCAAAGTTTTGACAATCCAAGGCGAGACGCACCTGTTGTTAAAAGATCAGTCGAGTTATCTGAGGAGAGCAAGTTGGCAGCTGAGGCGGCATTGGCGAGATTAGGACAGAAGAGGCAGAATCCATCTTTTAATACTTCCCTGGCTGCTATACAGGTAAATATTGTTGATGATACTCATTCAGAACTCACTGACATTAGCAGAACATCTGATCAAAATATGTTTAATAGGTAAAATAATAACCCTGTATTTATCTCTAAGTCTCAGGTTACAGACTGTTTCAAAAGTAACCAAGACAGTCTAGATAGTTGTCAAGTGGGAAGTATTATTGCTTACAAAATACAGTAATTCCAAAACAAAGGAATTACACAACAAAAGAAAACACAACAAATTACTTAATATGTTATGAATACTATGTGAAGAAACTTTTAAATGGCCTATTTATAACTATGTATTTATCTACTTTTATATTAGCTGTAAGTTTCTCTTGAAAATATTAAAATAAAAATAAAATAAAATAAAAGAAAATAATTTGAATCATTATCAGTAAAAGAAATTAATAAAATTTTATTATTAGATTAGATATTGTATTATTACATATTTTGTTAACCAAAATTATTTCTGTTTCAGGCTCAAGTAAAGAAAGAATTGGAAAATGAGAAGGCTTCATCATCTAAGCAAGAAACAACAGAAGCATGCACATCGAAACCATCTGAGGATGAAAAGCGTGCGAAAAGCTCAGAAATGGAATTACCTAAGAATTATGCTGTTGCTGGAGTATATTTCAAGTAAGATTATTATAAAACTAGCTTCTCCGGCGCAAGGCCACCTGCATAGTTCCCATTACCGTAGGAATAAAGGCATACAAAATAGCCTATAACACTGACAAATAATGTGAGTTTCTACATGTAAATTTACAAAATCAGTTCAGAAGATCCAGTTTGTATTCTACTCACGAATTTTACCTCTTCATCCTGGGACATTTAAATATCCTGGGACATTTTTCACACACGGCCAATCTGATTCCAAAGTAAGCTTCAAATGAAGCTTGTGTTATGGTAACCAGATAGCATTAGTCATAACTACTAACTTATAATATTAGTGTAGATAATTTTAAATTAAAAATGTTACTATTCTTATCAAATCTTTTCAGGAATTTAGCAAAATATCATGATAATCATTGTTAAATCATTCTGCAAGACATACATAGCTCATAAAATTGATTTTCAATTTGATTGATCCTATGGTAGAACTAATTAAATATATGAAATTTGCCTTGTATGTTACAGTTATGTAATTAAATAATAGGAAATTTATGTGAGATTTGTTAAACAAAATAATCACAGAATTATTACCATTATTTCAGATGTCCAATTATTAGCAATGACATATTACCAAGGGATGAATGGAAGAAAAACATAAAGATATTTTTGTATGAACAATTGGAAGAAGAGAGAGGTCTCACAGCCTGTCTCATTATACAGTCCTGTAATAATAATAAGGAAAAAGTAAGTTTATTATTATAACTAGCTGTCTCAGAGCGGTTCCACTCGAGTAGTTCCCGTTCCCGTTATACAGGGATAAAATATAGCCTATGTTCACCAGAGATAGTGTAACTTTCCAACAGAGAAAGAAATTTTCAAATCTGTCAAGTAGTTTCAAACTGTAAATATGCCTAGATTTTACACCAAGACATTAACAAATATTATCATGCTCATAAGTTGTCTCCTATATTTAAATTTAATCTTGTTCTGGTTTCAGTATCTAAATAACCTAAAAGAAAATAATTTCATTTCAATTTTAATGTTCACATTTATTATTTTTTCAGGTTGACGTATGCGTAGAAACACTATGCAAGTACTTGGAAAACATTGTCACTCATCCTGAAGATGAAAAATACCAGAAAATTAGGATGTCCAATAGGTAAATTGGAATGTAAATTGTAAAAAGACTTTTAAGTGTGTGGTATTTAATCTTAGAATTAACACATATTCATGAATATCAAATTTCTAACTTACTCATACAAAATGATTACAAGTAATTTTTTTAAATTACTAAATCCCCTTCTTGGTGTGGGAACTATTTAAATAAAATAAATATCATGGGACATTTTTCAATGCAGCCAATCTGATTCTAAAGTAAGCAGAGCTTGTGTTATGGTAACCAGAAAGCTGATATACTACATATTATACTACCTTTTAAATACACACCATATTATAGACACAGAACAAACAGACATATTCATGCATACAAATGTTTGTCCTGGATGGGTTTAAAACGAACGACCGGCGGCTCGAGAGTCATGTTCACTAACCACAAAGCCAACCGGTGTGTAAACTATTTTATGAATATTCAAATATATTAATAAATTTCAGAGCATTTAATGAAAGGGTACTACCAATAGAAGGTGCTATGGAGTTATTGTTGGCTGCCGGGTTCACTCGACAGAAATTGACTAATCCGGACGGTGTGGAAGAAGAATACTTAGTTTTCAATAGTAATGATGTCAATATTGATTTATTGCCGGTAAGTTATTGCTGCATATAAATAACCATGGTGGCTCAGTTGGGAAAGCAACTCACAATCATGAGGGTGCAGGTTCATCCCCGGACCGTACCTCTGAGTTTATAAAAAGGTACGTATAGATTGACAACACTGGCTTTCGATGAAGGAAAACATAGTGAGGAAACCTGTATGACCGTGTCCATGCATGTGATGTCACAATTAAAGGCATGTGAAGTCCACCCATAGGCCCATTAAGCTAAGTTAGATGCAATTGGTAAATTTTCATGTTTATTTTTCATATTATCATTTATGTACTGCTTTTTATTTTGTAATTTTGTATGAAAGTGGCAATATATTTATTTATTATGTTTCCAGTCTTTAATCGACGCTCTCCGCACCGCTGAACCAATACAACTTGAGTTGGATAGAAACCTTCAGGTTTTGCTTCCATCTCAGGCTATCAGTAAGAACCAGCTGCCGGCATCATTCTATGCTCTCAGTCCTGAAGAGATTAAACGGGAACAACAATTAAGGTAAGGTAACTGTTTATTTTTACCCGCGTAGTTCCCGTACCCGTGGGAATACAGGAATAAAATATAGCCTATTTTACTCCCTGATAATGTAGCTTTCCAATGGTGAAAGAATTTTTCAGATTGGCACAGTATTTTTTGAGTTTATTCATCACAAACATACACATACACAAAAATACAAATTTTTACTCTTTATAACTTTTACCTGCCCCGGCTTCGCACGGGTGCAATGCTTATAGGCACGTGTCGACATCACATCAGAAACCTCTCAAATTATCAGTGGTTTTCCACCGATCGGTTTTTGATATGAGCTAAATAAATTAAAAGCATGTAAATATATGTTAATAGATATTTACATCCCTACATATGCACAACACACATAATAATATGGTCTGTTTAGAAATTCTACCAAAACCCACCTACTTGATAGTCTTAACTACCAAGCCGAATTAATATTATACCAAGTACATAGTTATTGTTTTCAGGGCTGAAGCCATAGAAAAAAGTCAAATGCTTCGTACAAAGGCGATGAGGGAGAAGGACGAATTAAGAGAAATGAGAAAATACAAGTTTGCCATTATTAGGATTCGCTTCCCTGACGGAATATTGTTGCAGGTATGTTTATTTATACTATTTTGGTAACTAGTAACTATTTAATGTTTTTGAAACATGCTTGTTGGCAACATTTTCCATTTTATAAAAAAAAATTATGTACAAGTCATATTTGCGGTTGCATACACATAGATCTTTTATATAATTAGACTAACTGCCATCACGCCGTTTCATCTGCGTGGTTCCCGTTCCCGTGGAAATATAGGGTTAAAATATAGCCTGTTACTCCCTGATAATATAGCTAATTTTTGAGTTTATTCAATACAAATAATGAAAACACACACACACACACATACACACACACACACACATACACACACACACACATACACACACACACACACACACACACACACAAATACATTCCTCCTTTTTTCCTCTATATAATAGTAGAGTATAATAACAAGTCTTTTAATTTTGTTTCAGGGAACCTTTTCAGTGTACGAAAGGTACAGTGAAATCCACGAGTTTGTTCAAGAAAATCTCGAACATAACGGTTTACCTTTCGTCCTGAACTCTCCAACTGGCCACAAGTTGATATTAGAAGAGGATTCAAATAAGACCCTTATTGACCTTAAATTAGTCCCAGCATCGGTGCTAACATTCGCCTGGCACAGTTCCATCATTAATGAGATCAATAATAGCCCAAATAAGGATGTGTACTTAAAGCCAGAGGTTATGGTCTTAGTCCAAGAAGTGTAGGCTAGTGTTGCAAGCTTTCGCTCCGTGGTGTGATCTGTGACTTCCATTCAGAAGGAATTTAATTTACTTATATAAAAAACAATTTTGGTCAGGTCGGAAATAGTTAAATAGTACATATAGTCAATTTGCATTAATATATAATGTTAGCTAGCTCTCAGAAGGTGAATCCAAATGTACTTTTATTTGTCTCAATAGAAATATCACCAAAACGATTTATGTGGTTCTGCTAATTGCTCCATGAGGAGACGCTGTAGCGGCAGTGGGGGGACCAGGGGAGTAGCGTCGTAGGGGTGTGCAGGAGTGATGCCTGTTTGGCCCTTCGACGAGAAGTGCATTGCGCTTTGTCCCTTTCACTGCCTATACAGTTGCTCCTTTTTTTATAGGGTCGGCAACGCGTGTGTGACGCCTCTGGTGTTGCAAGCGTCCATAGGCTACGGTAACTGCTTTCCATCAGGTGGGACCGTATGCCTGTTTGCCACCCTTGTGGTATAAAAAAAAAAAAAAAAAAAAAACTATCTCCAATGACAAATTATCTAATCATCAATATATTGATAAAATAATACCTATATGCTCTAGAAAATCTATGCATTTTTCCAAATTCTTAAATGTATGTGATAGATAATGTATGTATATTTGATGATAACCATAATATGTTATACCTATGTATATGAAGTGGGTAAAATAAATGTCTCATGACAGTACATACATTTGATTTTAGTAATAAGTTCTACAGCGTCGCTTTTTCAGGGCTACCTAGGCTAATGCTTGTTTTATTTATTTATTTTAAAATAGACACTTTTACTGTTTAAATGTAAAATAATAACTGCACATAAGTCAATTTATGTTGCTTATTTTTAAAAATAAAGTTAATAATGCTATTAAGAACTACACCTCTACTGATAATTAATTTTTATTCTCTTTTTATCATATTTAATTATCAGTGATGTGCATTGATTTTCTTTTTTAAATATAAATGATTAACTATCTGTATAAAGGTTGACCTTGGTCAAATAAAATTTAAAACAATGTTATTTTATTGTGTTTTATTTCATTACTAGCCTACAACCAATGTCACTGCCTCTTAGAAACCTACATAGTCTAATTTTATATCTATAGTTTAACCAAAAGTAGAGTTACATGTCTTGAATATAATAATTTTGGATTCTGCAGTAAAAAAAAAGTTTTAAGTTCTCTGCACTAAATATATATATTTCAGTTTTGAACTAGCTATTTCTGTAACAGCTGTATATAAGCTGGATAAAAGTTAATAAGTGTAGTAAAACACTAATAAAATCATTATTATATTATTATTTTCTTAGATTATATAGGTGAAATAATAATAATTGTGCAACTTAAGTTTTTTATTCTTAATTACATTAATATCTACCACCCCTGTCACGTCTTCTGTCTGGTTCATGCCTATCTCGTCTCTCTTTTTCCCTTGGTCGTTCTCGTTCTCTCTCTTTCTCCCTCTCCCGTTCCCTTTCACGGTCTCTTTCTTTCTCCCTTTCCCGTTCTCTTTCTCGGCGCTTTTCGCGGTCCCTGCTCCTAGACCTTTCTCTTTTACGGTCCTTATCACGCCTATCCCGGTCTCTGGATCTGTAAGAAATATTACAAATTTGAACATATTACATTTATGGCTTAATTACATTAATGTAGCGAAGCCCAAATAGTTCACATGACAGTACTGCATACACATATGAGGACAGCCATTGATGGGGACAATACAGACAAACATAAACATAAGAAGAATAAAAATAGCCCATACAATATAATCTATCAAATAGTGGTATTAAGAATAAATAAGGTAGCATTGCTTCCATGGTAGAAGGAAAATCATGATAAGATAAAGATTAAAGTGTTGAATAACCTACCTGTCTCTTCTTCTATCTCTGTCCTTCCTATCCTTATCTCTTTTGTTTTCTTTGGCTTCAGTATCAGGATTCTCATCATCCGTGGGCATATCCTCATCCAAGTCATCGTCTAACGCTGATACTTTCGGTTCCAGCTCATTATTTTCTTCTAAAATTGTCCTTTTTTGAATCCTAGGCAATATGATATCACATAGTCGTTCTTCTCGAAGTAGTTCATCTATAAACTCGTCAACGTGCACAATTTCAAACTGTCCTTCGCGATTTTGCCGCCTCAACTTCCTATTATCGTTGTAAAGTGGCTCCAAATATTTGTAACAATCAACTGAAGTTCCCGTGAGTCTCATATAATATGCACCTAAGGCACGAACGTATTTAAACTCTTCGTTCTTTATAAATTCAACCACAATGTCTTTTTCGGGCTGTATCTGCAGCATTTTCAACACTAAACACAGAAATGGTGTGGGATAAATAAACCCTCCATGAACTCCTCCTATGTAACGTAATTCCATTGCTTTGTCGACAAGCAACTCTGCTGTTAAAGCGAAACATTCTTCCTTCCAATATTTACAATCGTATATGCGTGATCTGATTATCTTTTCTATCAAATATTGAGGATTTGTCCCGCGTATAGACTTCGCGTCCTTCACCGTGCGGTTCGCCATTTTTTTGACACTTTTAATAGTTTGCCACCCTTGTGGTATAAGAAAAGAAAAAAGTTTTTATGTTACCAGTTACCACTAGTGAGTAGTGACCACTCTTGTTCAATTTCATTCAAGTATTATTATAGGAATCAATAATATTATCCCGCACATAAACGGGGTTTTAAATTTTAAATAATATTATTTTGAAAGATACAACAGTTATTTAGGATATTCGTAAATACAAAAGCACTGCAAGACTACAGCTTGGCCAAAAAGTCGTGAAATTAATGGTGGCGCCACTATCGTGCATGTTGCAACCCTATATAGTACGACAAAAACGGTTTTGATACTCGGTTTTTTTTAGACAATTAATATGAATCTTGGCGGGCTGAATGAAAAAAAGAAAACCTCTGAAACGCTTGTTCATCCAGTGTCTAGAACGAAAAAATTTGTAGTTATTTATTTTAAAAAATTAATGAAAGAAATTATCAGAATCAATAATTTTAATCAGAATCAAAAATGTTTTCCGCTAAGTAGGTATTCCACGCCCGAAAAGTCTTCATCCATGTCTTGGTGTGTGCTTTCACCAAAACTCTGCTGGCTAACTTCAGATGTGTCACTGTTGCTTTCATCTTGTAGGTTTATGATATTTTTCACAATATCACAATAAAGAGTTTGCCCCCTTCGAAGATAACCTTCTTCTATTTTCATGACATGTTGACATGATTTTTTCTAGTCGTGAACTGAAACGCTTGTTCAGCCACCGCCTAGAACAATAACATAAAATAAAAAACAAAACATTTGCGATTACTTATCATAATAAATTTAAAACACCTTTGTTTCTTTGTCCTTCTATTGCAATTCACCTTATAGTACTGATGGATTTACCGAAAAATACTTTTAGTAGTTATTTTTGTTCAGTGATTTATGCAATATTGATAAAAAGTATCAAAATTGTTCGAACGCGCTGCATTCTGAATGTGTTTTGTAAACATAACCTCAAATTCGTGAATGTACATTTCAATAATTGTATGAAAGGTTTATACAAGGTATAGCACCTTGAAATGCACACATTACATCTGATTACATGAATAAAATATAATTTTACCTGTCATTTCAGCGGTTCTTATATACATATCGTTGAAATCGGATGAAATTTGTCCGGCCTCGAGTTCCGCCAAACACCTCACGTACACAGCGTACACTTTATAAATTATCGCTTTTGCGGAGCTGGGAATAACAGATCTGTTCATTATGAACACAATGGGTCACCAGTATCACCACAATAACGCAAATAAATAATAATAAACACGAAAAACAGTCACCGATTACAATAAATGACAGAATATGTACCTTACTCGACAAGACAGAGCGAGTGTTGCCAATGATCAAATATTTTAGTTCCGTTTCAGGACTTTTTTGCCAAGCTGTACCAATAGTTTTATCAAAATGTTACCGGTGGCTATTCTGTTGTACAATGTACCAAACGAAATCATAGTTTTCCTAATTTTATTAAGAAATTGCCTCCACTTACTCCGTTTATATAACTAAATAAAACTACACACTACTACACCTTATGATACATACTTTTTAAATTTATGTTATCTTTTGCAAACACACTTGCTCAAATTGCACATGTAGGAGTGGGCAACTTGACAACTTTTGGGGATTTTCTTTAGCTCCCCGGGATTTATTTTATTTGTTGAGGATTTATATTACGGGAATTAAAACCATTATTTCGCCATACTCTTTTATTTTAAAATGATCGTATTATTTTCTTATTAATTCTAAATAAAAACATAAATGATAAAAACAACTACATGAATCGTATTTATTTTTTTAACAACAACACTGTTTTTCTGACAGGCCTGATAGCTACGAAAAAAAAGTTTGTTTGGAAAACGGTCTGGGTTCAAAATAAAATATAACTTTGCGTGTGAAAGACAACGATTGGCAAAATAGCAAGTTCGTCGGAGATAGTCAGACGTATTGGTATTTTAAACAAAAAATGCAGAAATCTAAAAAGCGGAGGGGTGAAGAACAGCCTATGGATGTTGATGTTCCTAGCGGCGGGAACGACCAAAATGATCATAACGATGAAATAGACCACATATCTGACGATGAAGAAGGTGGAGTACGTATTGGGGACATTTACATACCACCCGCACCAAAACCGGCGCTAACATTTGATGCGACTGGCCCGCGGTTATTGATCACCCATATTGTCAATGAAAACTTTAAAAGTTACGCTGGAGTTCAAACTTTAGGACCATTTCATAAGGTTAGTGCTATAAATATCCTGTAAATATCTTTACTGGTCCTACCTTCAGTAGCAAAACATGTTTTACTACTACTTTGGTATATATTTATCCTAACCCAATATAAAGAAGTACCCCACATTATACTGGGATAATTTCCTTTGGCTCATGTTCAGCTATGTTGGAGTTTTAATAATTAGTATGTGTTTTTATAAATGGCTTATTAACATTAAGTCAAAATAATTCAGATTTCATACCTACTTATTGTTCACCAACCATCCAAACATGTTTAAGGTACATTTACTGGTGTATTTATATATCAAAATCAAGGTTGTAGTATGCTTTCACCAAAAATACTAAGACAAAGAATTTCATCTTAACTTTACTAATGTAATATGTTTAAACCTTATTTCCCTTTCATAATTTCAGAGCTTTACAGCAATTATTGGACCAAATGGCAGTGGTAAAAGTAATGTGATAGACTCTATGCTGTTTGTGTTTGGTTACCGGGCCACAAAGATCCGTTCAAAGAAGATCTCCGTATTACTACACTCCTCTAGTAAATTCCCTCACATCAATAGTGCTAGTGTTGCTGTGCACTTCTGCCAGATTATTGATGGGGTATGTATGTTAATTGGCTTGTATTCATCACTTTGTCCACAGTGATGGGCGTACCCAGGCTCTCAGCCAGGGGGATGATAACTTGGGATATTTTAAAAACCTAATTCATACAATTTTGATACTTCCTCCATACTTTGTAATTCTGAAACTGATTTTAATCTGAGAAGATTGTAACAAGAAGATAAAAAATAGGGTGTATAAAAATATTCTTTTGCAGACTTATATACATTCAATTTCGTATAGGTTTGATAACAAACACTGACACAAGTTTCATAAACACATATTAGATAGATATTTTCTGCTAGACAGAACAGAATGGGATGAAAAGAAACACAACATCAGATTCCATGTTATAATTCACAAATCACATATTATATCCTTGAGACTCAAACTGGTCTTGCAGATATTGCTGGTTGTTCTGGCTTGGGATTAAATAGGTCTTCGCACTTGCCGTTGAATATTATGATGGCGTTAGGCTCATGGCATGAGGCAAAACAAGAGGTTGCATATGTCTGCAAGGTGTTTGTACACACAGGAACAAAGGCCAATGCACAACCACATTTTTTATCAAAACCTACGTACTGGTCGGCTATTGAAAATGCTATGAACAGTGCTGGAAAAAGCAAAAATAAATAATATCACTACTTGTTATCAATACATATTATAAAAATGTAAGGAATCAGAAAAATATTATTGGATTCTATATCAATCCAAATAGCACCCAATATTTGTAAGAGTATTTGTCTTTGTTTGTTCACTCTTATCGCAGAAACGTCTTATCCGATTTAAATGTGGTTTACTAAGGGGCCGTTCAAGTATTACGTAAGCAGATTTATTACAATTATTTACCCCCCCATCCCCCTTGTCAGCAAAAGTAAGCAAAGCTCTTACCCCCTCCCACCATGCTTACGTAAACATTTCAAGTTACTGTTCTAAGCTAGTGCCTAAACGTATGCATTATTTTTTAGGAATCCCAGAAAATGCGATTCGTTTTCAAGCAAAGACAATGTGTGGGTTGCCATATGTGTAAAAAAGTAAATAAAAACCGATGACGTAATCATTATCTAGACCCCCCTACCCCCCATGTCATACAAAATAAGCAAAGCAAAGACCCCCCCGCCCCCCTATAGTGCTTACGTAATACTTGAACAGCCCCTAATACGAGTATAATGTGGTAAGCTTCACTTAAGGTTTAGTGTTTGTTTCGTGTTAATCAGTTCATAAATAAAAAAAATATTAATAATTTAAAAAGGCAAAACACCTTTTTTAAAAATTTTAATCTGGGCACAACTAGTTTGTCGTATCTATGTCGCTATAAAGTGTAGCTTTATACCAGTGAACAATTGATGAATACTTTGCTAGTTCAGGCAGACTTCTGATACACAAAGCTTTTACAGATAATATAAAATGGAGGAGGCAAAATAAACTTACATAAAACAATGAGAACCTTCATGTTTGCTGACACACACACAAGTGAAGAAAATTTTTTCTTTATTCACATTATATACTAACCAAGTTATTGATTAATAAAGATATACGAAGCATTCCTAATACGTGACCAATATTATGTGACAACTTTAATTAAATTGAAAAACCACTCTGTAAGAATGGTTGCATAGTATTGCAGTGACGTGATGTGGTTTCACTTAATCAAACGTTTTGGCGCAAAAATCAACAGAAAATAAATAGTTAAAACGGCCCCTAAAACTAATCACAAAAGTAATTACATTGAATTATATTTGGTTGTGCATTACCAACTTAATATCTAGCAAAAACAAGTTTAAATTATTTTTGAATGGTTATTCTATGAACGCTCAAAAACGAAATTATTATGATCTATAATCATGTATTGTTAGACCTCCAAGAGATTGGTTACCAATTTTCCAATAATAAAAGTAATAATACAAATAATTATTAGAATTAATAATTCAATATTATATATTGGATGAAACATATAAATTTTGATAGTTCATATTTCCAGTATGTAATATAGTAGGTACCAAAATTCCAAATCAGAAATAAAATAGCATTGAATAAATTACGCGATTGGCGCGAATTAGGGGAGGCCTACGTCCATCAGTGGACAGACTAGGCTGACGACCACGACAACGAATAAATGGCTTGTGAAATAGATTTTTTCTTTGTTAACATATTTTGTTATATGATTGGCGACGCCAATTATCCCACACCAGGTTTTAAAAACTTCTAGATAATTGATATTACTTAAGTAGGTAACCTAATCATCAATTGCTATGAAAGGTACCAAATATATATTTTATCCAAACATTCATTAACATAAAGAGCATGTATTATCGATTTTATCCACATTTTCCACACTTAAACGTATAATAGAATTATATTTTACCCATGTCTGATGATATTATAATATTGGTA
Source organism: Thyatira batis (assembly GCA_905147785.2). Classification (NCBI taxonomy): domain Eukaryota; kingdom Metazoa; phylum Arthropoda; class Insecta; order Lepidoptera; family Drepanidae; genus Thyatira; species Thyatira batis. Next base: position 5,235,036 of record LR990507.1, read on the forward strand.
ATGGTAATAAATGTCATCGTTTTTACAAGCACCTTAACACGTGTGGAATTCTTGTTGATGGAATCATAATTGGGTTTTTAACTTTGTGACGAAGTCTATGTTTAATATTAAATACATGCTCTGTAAATTGGAAAAACATTAAGTAACCTTTGATTGTAAATAGTATAATGAAATACTAGTGGTCCCGTCAAACGTTCTGCGCACCAGCGCCACCTACCGGGTACTATTGTGCTTTTAAACAATCCAGGAACCCGTTGCAATATGCACACAAAATTTCATCGAAATCCAGCCGTTTAGGACGAGTTTAATTACAAATGCACGTACCGAAGATTTATATCTATAATTCCACTCGCGTAGTTCCCGCCGTAGGACCGGGAAAACGTACCACCCAATTTGGAGGACAATATGACTGTTTAATTATGTAGATACTAGCTTCTGCCCGCGACTCCGTCCGCGTGGAATAGTTACTTTGTGCTAACGCTTACTTTCAACCCCCTTCGTTTACGTAGAAGGTCTCGCAGAGCTAACTGATGACTGCACGCGCCGGCCCGGCACATAAGGCGCGCGCAGTACTTGATATAATTATTTTGCTGCAATGTTATTTTAAATTTCCGATATCTCCTAAGATATTCATTGAAATCGAATGATGTAAAAGACAATTTTGTTTTAAATTAAATACTTGTGATGAATAAGGTATTTATTTGGATAAGGATTAATATCATCTTTATAAAAACACCTTCATAAATAATGCTTAATTTTTTTACAAATTTGGTTAGTATAAAAATGGTCACAGTGAGCCAACCTTAACAGATAGACATATGCTATCGCGGACTTTTTTTTAGAACTTTTAAAGGGAAACAATTTTGTAGTACATCATTTTATCGAAACTTTAACCGTTTACGCAGCGTACGCAGAGGAAGCTCTCAAAAGGAAATAGAAACTCCCGATTTTGAAACATTCTTCATTGGTGGTCCGCTCCTATTAGTCTTAGCGTGATGATAAATAGTTTATAGCCTTCCTCGATAAATGGACTATCTAATGGCGAAAGAATTTTTCAAATCGGACCAGTACTTTCTGAGATTAGCGCGTTCAAGCACAAACAAGCACAAGCAAAACAAACAAACAAACAAACAAACAAACTCTACTCCTTTATAATATTAGTATAGATATACCAACTAAATAAAAAAAATCAGCTTGTTAGTAATCATTTTTTATGTCCGCGTAATCCATACACGTTCGAAGTGGGGGACTACTATGTTCAAACCATAAATTTTGTAGGAGGAACATTATTTCAAATAATTTAGATACTTATCTTGAGATTTAACAAAAAAAGAACCTGTTAGTAATAATTTTTTTTTACTCATGAAATCAACATCTTTGATCCCTTCTACCCCTTTTATCTACCACAATCGGGAGTTGTCGACAAGACATTGTTGGGCGTCTCGTCTAAATGAAGCTACTCAGGGAAAATTAGCTTGATAGAAATCACTGGGAAAATTTGTTCTAGGGAACCCGTACTATATAGGTTTGATAACAAACACTGTGACACAAGTTTTATAAACATATTTATAGATAGATATTTTCTGCTAGACATAGAACAGAATGGGATGAAAAGAAACACAATATCAGATTCCATGTTATAATTCACAAATCACATATTATATCCTTGAGACTCCAACTGGTCTTGCAGATATTGCTGGTTGTTCTGGCTTGGGATTAAATAGGTCTTCGCACTTGCCGTTGAATATTATGATGGCGTTAGGCTCATGGCACGAGGCAAAACAAGAGGTTGCATATGTCTGCAAGGTGTTTGTACACACAGGAACAAAGGCCAATGCACAACCACATTTTTTATCAAAACCTACGTACTGGTCGGCTATTGACAATGCTATGAACAGTGCTGGAAAAAGCAAAAATAAATAAATATCACTACTTGTTATCAATACATACCTATTATAAAAATGTAACGAATCAGAAAAAATATTAACTTTAAATATTAACTTTACCCAAAATTTGTAAAAGTATTTGTCTTTGTTTGTGCACTCTTATCCCAGAAACGACTTATCCGATTTAGATGTGGTTCACATATATATGATGTGGTTAAGCTTCACTTAAGGTTTAGTGTTAGTTTCGTGTCAATCGGTTAATAAAAAAAAAAAAATGCCTTTTTAAAAATTTTAATCTGGGCACAACTTATTTGTCGTATCTATGTCGCTATAGTGTAGCTTTATACCAGTGAAAAATTTATGAATACTTTACTTGTTCAGGCGGACTTCTGATACACAAAGCTTTTACAGATAAATAATATAAAATGGAGGAAGCAAAAGAAACTTACATAAAACAATGAGAACCTTCATGTTTGCTGACACACACACAAGTGAATAAAATATTTTCTTTATTCACATTATATACTAACCAAGTTATTGATTAATAAAGATATACGAAGCATTCCTAATACGTGACCAATATTATGTGACAACTTTAATTAAATTGAAAAACCACTCTGTAAGAATGGTTGCATAGTATTGCAGTGATGTGAAGTGGTTTCACTTAATCAAACGTTTTGGCGCAAAAATCAACTGAAAAGAAATAGTTAAAACGGCCCCTAAAACTAATCACAAAAGTAATTAAATTGAATTATATTTGGTTGTGCATTCCAAGTTTCCAACTTAATGTCTAGCAAAAACAAGTTGGAATTATTTTTGAATGGTTATTCTATGAACGCTTTAAAAGAAAATTATTATGATCTATAATCATGTATTGTTAGACCTTCGAGGAATTGGTTACCAATTTTCCAATAATAATAGTAATAACACAAATAATTATTAGAAGTAATAATTCAATATTATATATTAGATGTAAAATATCAATTTTGATAGTTCATGTTTCCTTGTATGTAATATAGTAGGTACCAAAATTCCAAATCTATACTAATATTATAAAGGAGTAGAGTTTGTTTGTTTGTTTGCAGGAACGCGCTAATCTCAGAAAGTACAGGTCCGATTTGAAAAATTTTTTCGCCATTAGATAGTCCATTTATCGAGGAAGGCTATAGGCTATATATCATCACGCTACGACCAATAGGAGCGGAGCACCAATGAAGAATGTTTCAAAATCGGGAGTTTCTATTTCCTTTTGAGAGCTTCCGCTGCGTACGCTGCGTAAACGGTTAAAGTTTCCCTAAAATGATGTATGACAGAATTGTTCCCCATCAAAAGTTCTAAAAAAAAGTCCGCGACAGCATATGTCTATCTGTTAAGGTTGGCTCACTATAACCATTTTTATGCTAACCAAATTTGTTCTAAAACTAAGCATTATTTGTGAAGGTGTTTTTATACAGATGATAGATGACCTTATCCAAATTAATACGTTATTCATCACAAGTATTTCATTTAAAACAAAATTGCCATTTACATCATTCGATTTCAATGAATATCTTCGGAGATATCGCAAATTTAAAATAACATCGCACCAAAATAATTATCAAGTACTTCGCGCGCCTTTATGTGCTGGGCCGGCCGGCGTGCAGTCATCAGTTGCCTCTGCGAGACCATCCTTCTACGTAAACGAAGGGGGTTGAAAGTTAGCGTCAGCCCAAAGTAACTAGGAATAGTTACTCTGATAGCTGATCTGAAAAGCTATCAGAAATAAAATAGCATTGAATAAATTACTTGTGAAAATAGATTTTTTATTTGTTAACATATTTTGTTATATAGTTGGCGACGCCAATTAGCCCACATCAGGTTTTAAAACCTTCTAGATAATTGATATTACATACTTAAGTAGATAACCTAATCATCCATTGGTATGAAAGGTACCAAATATATATTTTATCCAAACATTCATTAACATAAAGAGCATGAATTATCGATTTTATCCACATTTTCCACACTTAAACGTATAATAGAATTATATTTTACCCATGTCTGATGATATTATAATATTGGTAACGGTAATAAATGTCATCGTTTTTACAAGCACCTTAACACGTGGAATTCTTGTTGATCGAATCATAATTGGGTTTTTAACTTTGTGACGAAGTCTATGTTTAATATTAAATACATGCTCTGTAAATTGGAAAAACATTAAGTAACCTTTGATTGTAAATAGTATAATGAAATACTAGTGGTCCCGTCAAACGTTCTGCCCACCAGCGCCACCTACCGGGTACTATTGTGCTTTTAAACAATCCAGGAACCCGTTGCAATATGCACACAAAATTTCATCGAAATCCAGCCGTCTAGGACGAGTTTAATTACAAACGCACGTACGGAAGATTTATATATATAATTCCACTCGCGTAGTTCCCGTTCCCGTGGGAATATGGGGATAAAATATAGCCATTCACCTGAGATAGTGTAGCTTCCGGTAGATAGTTAGAACCGTTAGTAGCTTAAACAGCTTTGACCAACTTTCTTAAGTCCTCTATTAAAGTCCAAACAGAATAAATGTCAGTCATAAAAAATTATCAATCCTTAATTTCAGGAAGGCGAAGAATTCACAGTGGTACCAAATAGCGAGATAGTGGTGACCCGTACTGCATTCAAAGATAACTCTTCACACTACACACTGAATGGTAAAAGGGTGCAGTTCAAGGAAGTAGCCAAGATGCTCCGATCTCATGGAATCGACTTGGATCACAATCGATTTCTTATTTTACAGGTTAATACAATACAATACAAATATTCTTAATTGTTTACAACTCGTGAAAAATATATTAATTAACAACAGAAATTTTTACATAAAGTGCTAAAAACGTAAACGATTTATACACTCAAAATAATTACTTTATCAGAGAGATATTGGAATGGTGAAATTGTTTTTTTCAAATTATTGATGAATATCCTGAACATTTTTACACATGGCTAATCTATTTCCAAATCAAACTTGTATTATGGTAGATAAACTACTTTTAAAATATGTATCTACTTATGTACTACTATTACACCCAGACACAATATACAGACGTGTTTATGCACACAAATGTTTGTCCTGTGTGGAAATTGTACCCATGGCTAGCCACGGTCACTAATCTCAACCCAACCAGTCTATCAATAATGTATGGATCACGTTAGATCAAAATATAACGATTAAAGATAAATACTTCCAAATTGATGGTATTCTATCTGTTGGCATTAAAATATTTATTTATTGAATATGACACATCAACAGCATACATATTACACAGTAATTATTAACTATTATCTAACAGTATTCTGATATGTACACCAATGACAGATGTGTACAGCATTTGCCATATTTGGAACGTTTTTTTTTGTATAAGAGCTACATAATATAAAATAAAGTAAAAAATAAAAAAGAGAACAAAAATCTAAACGTGAATTAAAAACAAAACATATCAATGTAACATAATCCTTAAGCTGTTAAAAAAGATTGTTTTAATCCCCAGGGTGAGGTGGAACAAATAGCTATGATGAAACCGAAAGGTCAATCTGAACACGAATCTGGTATGTTGGAATACTTGGAAGATATCATTGGCACATCCAGATATAAGGTACTTATTATATTCTATTACTAGCTTGCGTCACGCGGATTTCAATTTTCCGGGGATAAAAAGTAGCCTATGTACTATTCCAAAACATATTCAAAGCTGTGTCAAATTTGATTTACATTCTTTCAGATGAATTGATAACAAACATTCATACATTCGACTCTCGCATTTTTAATATGAAATGAAATATATTTATTAATTCAAGTAGGCCTTCACATGCACTTATGAAACATCGACTCTAATGCTCGGTTCCGAAGGTTGCTTTTGCTGAGAAGAGCAATAAACTCAGCAATTACTCTTTTCACAACAAGTTTTAACTAAAATAATAATCCTGCTAGAGCAAGGGCTATCCCTTGAATGATGAATATGGGTATAGACCCATATTAGCAAGATAGCTTTTATATCCCATATAACATGTTGCTGAGTTGATTTGATTATGAGTAATTGTACATGAGGATTACAAAGAACTATGAAATCATAATACAATTATTAACTTCTTATTGTTTACTAGAAAAATAATACTTTTTCCCCAAAAAACATGTTTTGTTAAAATAGAACAGAGAGTAAATAATATTCAAACTCATTTTGTTAATCCAATAGGAGCCAATAGATAAATTATCAGTGAAAGTGGAAGAATACAGCGAAATGAGAAAGGAGAAGTTGAATAGGGTGAGACTTGTGGAACAAGAGAAGCAGATATTAGAACAGCCCATGAGGGAAGCGGTCGAACTGATGAATCTCACCAATGTCGCTTTGAGGACCAGAAATATGCTATTACAAAAATATATGTAAGTGTCTATATATATTTAGTGTCACGTTTCAGATGAAAGTTTCAGTTTTTATCGGAAATTGTTTAATCCAATTCTTATAATTTAAAAATAGTTTGCTATAAACAAATAAATATCCTCAGACATTTCTCACACACGGCCAATCGGATTCCAAAGTAAGCTTCGAAGTGAGCTTGTGTTATGGTAAGCTGATATACTACTTTTAAATACATACTTATATGGATAGTTACATCCAGGCACAGTACAGACAGACATATTCATGCAAACAAATTCGAACCCAAGACTGGCGTCTTGAAAGACAGGGTCACGAATCACAAAGCCAACCGGTCTGTCGGTGCTATGAATTTGAAAACTTGTTTCCTAGAATCTGCAATTTTCCCGGTATAGAAAATAGCCTATCCTGCTATTCCAAAACATATTTTATCTCTGTGCCTATTTTCATATAGATCCCTTTAACCTATCTGCCGTGATTTAAATAACAAACATTAATTTTAACTGAATGTACTAATTTTGTTTATGATGACTATATTTTCAGTTATGAAACCAACAAAATAATTGAAGGAAAAGAAAATGAAATGGCGGAGTTGAACGAAAATCTAGCGAAAATTGACGAGAAATTGAACACTCTTATTGGAGAGTTACATGAAAAATCCTCTGTATTGAAAACTGGGACACAGTATGTATATGTACTTCATGATTTAATGACTACCATTTTTATAAACTTTTAAATAAAAATGTGTACTCGCAATGTTTCTATATAAAAATCTTGTGATTTAATTTTAAAACAGTTATCTACATCACACTAAAATTTTGCACAGTACATGTTTAGTTTGGATGACAATAAATAAATAAATAAATGAATAAATAACAGTTGATGCTCAGGGTTTGGGCTTGAAGAGAAAACTATAATGTTAGTGACACAGTAAATAAATACTTATTTTGAATAACTTTCTTAAACATACCTTTTTGATTATATACATTTTTACGTATACACATTCATTTATGACTTAATATTATTTGAATTATGTATTTTATTTTCTTGTGTTAAAGAAACATTATAATTTAATTACAGAAAATATGATGTTCTCCAAAAACAGAAGGAAGAAATAGCCGAAACGTTGCAGGGCTGTAAGAAGAAGACATTAACGTTACAGGCTGATACCACACAGTCCAACAAGAAGAAGAAGAATCTAGATCAACTGCTTGAACAGGAGAGGGGCAAATTGATTGAGTTTGAGCTGGTATGAGACTTTTTATATTCATCCACAATCCTAGGATGTGTGGAGATTCTGATGAAATTTGGAACACAAATAGTTTATATACTGGATTAACACATTTTACACCCATTTCGCAACCTTTAATCCCGGCAAAATTGCAGATCTCTGGAACGCGAGTGAAACAACGAAGATCCACTGGTTCATTATATACTAGCGGTGATGCCCATTCCCATAGGAATACAGCGATAAAATATAGCCTATTTTACTCTCTGATAAATATAGCGTTACATAATAATATTACAAATTTAAATAAGGGGTATAAATATGTACAAAACTTATATGTATAATATATATACATACTAAATTAAAATTGTTAAAATATAAATTTTTATCGGTTTAGGCGTGAAAGCGTATCAAACAAACGATTTCTTACCTATTTATTTATGCAATAACTGCTAAAATAATTAATGATAGAATTTGGTGCACCGTGCACCTGTAGAATAAAAATGGTTTTTACATAGGGGGCATTTCACGCCAAACGGGCAACCCAAAAAAATGAGATCATTAATAGTTTATAATCTGGTCAGTTATACTTCTAGTGGATGTGTACATCCAATATTTTTTCGTATGATGCTTAGTTGCTAAGTTATGAGCTTTTAAAAATTGACGGAGAATGAAATCATGAATTTTTTGATGCTTATTATCTGTATCAATTTATTTATAAGGAAAACTTTAAATAATTGTTTCTTATAGTAAAAAAGTTAAAGTTTTTAACTTCTTTGTCGAATTCTAAATTTAAATTTTTTTACGTATAGTAAACCGGAAGTGAAAATTTCAAATCGATTTTTAAGTGACTTCGACACCTTTTTTAAAAAAAATTCTAAACATGAATTGAAGCTTTAAGTGTACTAATTCTACACAAAAAGTATTAAAACATGAAATTCATAAGTTTAAGACTTAGAACACATAGAGTACATACAGATAGCTACGAGCACCTTCTAAGCAATCGGGTTTAGGCGCTTAACATGCTGAAATACTTCGCTATTACGTACTCTATGTGCTGTAAGTCTTAAACTTATGAATATCATGCTTTAATACTTTTTGTGAAGATTTAGTACACTTAAGGCACTTGTCTCACCGGCAACGATTAACGATTAACGAGTAACGAGTAGAGCTAGAACTAGAAACGAGTTAGCGAGACGCGGGGAGCGAGTGCGTAGTTCCGATATTTGTGTAGCTCGGCTGTAAGCGAGTGTGCGAGTGAGGCGGGCGATTACTCGCATCACTCGCTTGCGGCAGATGATTTTTCGATATTCATATTAAATAAAAAAAAACGTGTACTTTCAGATACGCACTGTAGAGAAATGACCACTGGTTGCTCTCTCGGCGTGAGTTCTAATCGCTTGGCGAGTATCGCCGCGCGAGTGTTATCTTTCATAGCTCTTGTCGCTCAGCGACAAACTAGTAAAGCGGTGTCCGTCGAGTGCTCGCCGGCAGTGTGAACAGTCAGCGATTAACTGTTTGTATATGCATCTCTTTTGTTCACACAGAAAGTATATCTATTGTACGTTTCTTGAGCGAGAAAATAGCCGATAGTTAGTCGTTTTCTCGTCGTTGGTGGGACAACTGCCTTAAGCTTCAATTTATGTGTAGAAAATAATAAAAAAAAAGTGTCAAGTTACTTAAAAATTGATTTGAAATTTTCACTCCCGGTTTACTATACGTAAAAAAAAATTAATTTGAAATTTGACAAAGAAGTTAAAAACTTCAACTTTTATACTATAAGAAACAATTATTTATAGTTTTTTTAATATATAGATTGATACAAATAATAAACATCCAAAAAATCATGATTTCATTCTCCGTCAATTTTTAAAAGCTCATAACTCAGCAAATAAGCATCATACGAAAAAAAAAATTGGATGGACACATCCACATCTACTAGAAGTATAACTGACCAGAGTATAAACAAAATTAATGACCTAATTTTTTTTTGCTTGCCCGGTTGGCGTGCAATGCCCCATATAGTTTAATATTGTTATGTGTTCATTTCATATAATATGAAAGTCGCTAGTAGAGAATATTAATGGGCAAATTACTCATCTTGACTATGAAAATGATTAATATTTCTAGATACCCGATAAAAATAAAAGGGAAATAGAAGATTGCGAGAAACTCCTAGTGAAACATAATGAGAGTAAGAAACAAGCTGAGGAAGAGCTGAAAACTGTTGTAGCTGGTGTAAGGTAATAATAAAAATATTGATGAACATAAGGTGATCTTAAAGTCGTGTGACGGGTCGCTCACTTCCCTACAATATGGCTGCCACATGCGTCATGCTTGTGAACAGGTGCTGCTTGTAGGGGCTGGTCTGCTTAACTTTGTTTTATTATTTTTCTAAACATTCACTTTTTTTAATATAATATTTTTTTGTCATTCCCCAACACGCAATTATTGTCAGTGATACTTAATTCCTTGAAATATATTAATGTAAGTTTGTTTTGAAAAGAGTAATTGCCGAGTTTTTTGCCGGTTCTTCTCAGAAAAACCAAGCTTCCGAACCGAGCTTCCGAATCTGACTATTCATAAGTGCTTGTGAAGGCCTATTTGAATAGAAAACATTTTTCATTTCAATGTACATATTTGATCAAAACTACATGGTAATGTAATTTCAGAGCAAAAACTCAAGGGCTTCAAGAAACAAAAGACGAACTTCAAGCTAAACTCATAAGTCTAAAGAAGATTGTTGATTCAACAACAAAAACCTACAAACTAGCCGACACTGAACTAAAACTGTATTTGAGCACAGAACAGAAGGAAACTGAGAAATTGGAGAAGATGAAGGAACATTATGAGAAGGCTTCCAAGGATTTAGAAGAGAAGACAGCGTAAGTATCATCATCATCATCAGCATCAGCTCATATACGTCGCCGCTCCTACGGACGCTCGGAGCTCGAGCCTCCCCTAACATCGAGGGGGCTTAGGTATAGTCCACCACGCGGGCCTAGTACGGATTGGCGGACTTCACATGCCTTTAATAGTGACAACTCGGGCATGCAGGTTTCCTCACGATGTTTTCCTTCACCGCAAGCCAGTGGTGTGAATCCGTACGTAAGTTTTATAATCTCAGAGGTACGGGCCAGGGATTTCAACCTGCACCCTCATGATCGTGAGTCGGTGGTGATATTGAGGTTACTAATATCATTTTTTTTCTAAAATTATAAAATGTGTGTCGTTCCCCCCCCCCCCCCCCCCCCCTGTAACTTCTGAAATAAGATGATAAAACTAAAAAAAATACATAACCATGTAAACTACCAACAAAAATTAGTTTGAACGAGATTCAGTAAGTTGTTTTTTTTTAATACGTCATAAATCGTACAAGTATCTACTAGAAGTTTTATATTCTATTACTTGCTGCTACGGAACCCTTCATGAGCGAGTCCAACTCGCACTTGGCCGCTTTTATTTATATAGTGGAATGTTATTAATTACAGGTTACTTGGAGAGCTATCATCGACGGTTCCAGCAAACGAGACTCAATTGAGCGAAATGCAAACACAATTGCAAAGTTTGAAAAGAGAAGAATCGAGTGTTTCCACTGAAGCTAGAACTCTGAGGTATTTTTTTATGTTAATATCTTGTTTCAGCATTGAAGCGCTTTGAACACGTTATTTAGTACTAGCGGACGCGGCAGACTTCGTTCTGCCCACCAGCGCCACCTACCGGGTCCAAATTGATGTATTATACATTAAAACCTTCCCCATGAAATACTCCGTAATTTGGTGAAAACAGCATGAAAATATGTTCAGTAGTTTTTGTGTTCATCGCGTTCAAATAGACAAATAGAGGCGGCGGGGACTTTGTTTTATATATATAGATATTTAAAGGGATATTTAAGGTACAATAGACTTTAGTACTATGTAACTTAGGTTGATAATGCATTGATCAGTCTTCAACATGACAATATACACAAAAAGGTATATATTTTTGATTCGAATGATAGTGTTATTGCTTGTAAGTTTTGAGTTCTTGCAAAAAATCAGTATACGGTGTAAGTGCATAATTTGGGTGGTTGGCTTGGTGGTTAGCAACCCTTACTTTCAAGCCACTGATCGGTCGTAGGTTCGATTTCCAAGCAGGACAAATTGTGTATAGTCCTGGGTTTTTTTTCAGGGCACAATTAGAAGAATCTCGCCAAGCCATGAGCGCGACTAAATCTAGAGGCAGAGTCTTAGATGCACTAATGAAGGAAAAACAAAATGGAAAACTGCCCGGTATATTTGGAAGATTGGTAAGTAATAAAATAACACTTACGGATCATAATATCTTAGTTGTGAATGACATATGAAATGAAATATTTATTAATTCAAATAGGCCTTCACAGGCACTTCTGAAACGTCGATTCTAATGCTCGGTTCGGATGTTGTAATGAATAAACTCAAAAATACTGTGCATATATCAAAAATTACTTATTTCACCATTGAACGGGAACTACGTGGGTGAAACCGCGAGGAGGCAGCTAGTTGTTATATACATTATCGTATTCTTTTACAGGGTGATCTAGGAGGCATTGATCTCAAATACGATGTGGCTATATCTACATGTTGTGGCGCTTTAGACAACATTGTCGTAGATACAGGTAATATTAAATTTTAACTATTTTTACACGGATGTAATAAATGGGAAAGATGTGATGTGTTGAATAAGTTCCAAAACTGTTGTATAGATTTTACTAATTCTCTCATCAATGGACAACTGCATTATCACGGGGTAACAAGGTATATTTTATCCCCGTATTCCTACTAGTGAATGAATAAAGAAATAAAATAAAAAAGCCTTTTATTTCCTGTAAATTTACATTTCTTATAATCTATGCATGTGTCAGTTTGGTTTATTCTATGTTATTTATGTTCTTACTGGGTATAAATTTATCTGTATCTAAACTATTTGTATCTATTATGTACTTCATATATACATTTAAATCAGCATATGCCTGTGGGGTGGGGCCATGGTAACCTGTAAAACAGGGTTTCCTAGTGCGGGTACCAGTCTCTCACAAAAGTTAACTTAGTATTAAGTACTTTTGTGAAAGAAAATGAACAATATTATTATTATATTTCACAAATAAATATAGTTAATTTTATATATTTTCCTCAACAGTGGAGACGGCCCAAGCTTGCGTGGAACACTTGAAGAAACACGATATCGGACGCGCCACCTTCATAGCGCTGGACAAGCAGGAACATCTCAAGAATATTTACGAGAGAAGAGTATCTTAGTAAGTATATTACATACATACTAATATTATAAAGTTAAAAAATAGATTTTTTACATTGAAATTGAACGGCTGCTTGGTTTTATGGTTAGTTACTTTGACTTTTGAGCAGACTGTCGTGGGTTCGAATCATACCTAAAACAAACAATTGTGTGCATGAATATGTATGTTTTACTTAAAGATTATCTATTTAAAAGTAGCATATTACCATAGCGCAAACCCTGGATAGTTTGCAATCGTGTTTAATTTGGGCGTGTGTTAAAAATACCCTATGAAATGTGACAGCCCGGTTGGCTTTGTGGTTAGTGACCCTGACTTTCAAGCCGCGGGTCGTGGGTTCGATTCCCACCCAGGACAAACATTTGTATGCATGAATATGTCTGTTTGTCCTGTGTCTGGATGTAAATATCTATATAAGTATGTATTTAAAAGTAGTATATGTAGTATATCAGCTATCTGGTTACCATAACACAAGCTCACTTTGATGCTTAATTTGGAATCAGATTGGCCGTGTGTGAAAAATGTCCCAGGATATTTATTTATTTATTTACCCTTGAATATTTATTTACTAACTTTACGTGCTTTTCTTGTAGCCCAGAAAAAGTTCCTCGTCTATTCGATTTGGTGAAGGTAAAGGATCCGCGGGTTCAAGCTGCCTTCTACTACGCACTGCGCGATACTCTAGTCGCTAAGGACTTGGAGCAAGCGTCGAGGATCGCATATGGACACACGAGGCACCGTGTTGTGACACTCAATGGAAACGTCATAGAGATAGCCGGTCAGTTATTACATGTGATATTTGTTACTCATCATCAACAGATCATATACGTCTCCACGCTCGGAGCTCGAGCCTCCCCTAACATCAAAGGTTTAGGCCATAGTCCACAGCGCGGGCCTAGTGCGAATTGGCGGACTTCACATGCCTTTAATTGTGACATCTTAGGCATGCAGGTTTCCTCACGATGTTTTCCTTCACCAAAAGCCAGTGGTCAGTAAATCCGTCCGTACGTAAGTTTTTATAAACTCAGAGGTACGGGCCAGGGATTTGAACCGGCACCCTCATGATCGTGAGTCGGTGCGTTCCCAACTGAGCCACCACGGCTATATTTGTTACTTCAAATTCAATTCAAATTCAAATAGCCTTTATTTCGGATAATAAATTAATTAATTACATTGGTTTACATATGATCACACTATTATACTTATATAATTCTTCAATATTATCAATACTAAATTTACATGCATTATTTTTAAATCAATTACAGAAACAATAATATTTAATTCTATATGGTAATTACAAATAATATTAATAATAATCATAATAGTCTATTCCTCGACATCGGTACTGTTGGGAACCCGAATTAAATAGCACAACTTTATGTTTTAGTATACAATATATTTTATTCAGAAAAGAGAGAAAATTTGACAGTTATGTTTTTATAGTAACTATGGTAACAATGTTCGTCACACTCCCGACGGAAAAAAACCGGGAGGCTATTATTTCAAATTAACAACGTAATCAAAAAGGTGCTGTGGCAACCTCTTGGCTCGTATCGGTCGCATGTCATCAGTGGCGTCATGTTCTGTCGTTTGAGTCACACGTTCTTTGTCAATTGAGTCAAGTCCATCACGCAGCTCTAAAGGGAAAAGTCGCTGTACAGGCCTAACCTTGGAACCTCCTGAAGTTCGTATTTGTCAAAGAACTATACACCCCGGTTATGGGACCCTGAATAGTCCAACCCAGTTTAGTCTTAGTAGCGGTCAGGTTATTTTCTAATTGTATTATTTCCCCAGTGAGAAGTGAACCGCAATAATCAGCGCCGATCAAGAGACCTACTTCGTCAGGAGTTTCAGACGATTCATTCAAAATGATACCGTTTTGACGTAATTGTTGCACGATTACAGATGACCTTATTTTAGGTAAAAAATTACAAAGATTTGTTTGTTCTACAACAGATAAATTTGTACAAAAGTTGTTGTCCATGCTCTTCAGACATATGTTGAAAACTTGACATTTTTCTTTTTTCGCTTCAAACCCGCCGAACAAACAAAGAGTCATTACCTCTTTGGAACTACATTTCAGGCCAAGTTTCTGTGTTATATCTTTTTTTATATACGATCTTTGTGCCCCTGTGTCAATAAGCGCTCTGATTAGGATCTCCTTTTCGCCATGAACAATTTTTACCGCTAAGGTTTGAAGTATAGTTGTTGTGCTATACTTTGAATGATATGACATATTATTTAATGTCTCCGGTTTACTTTCCCTGTTTTGTTCATTCGCTGCCATATCTGCACACATTATTGTGTAATGCCTTTTTTTGCAGAATGGGGAAAACTTGGGAAAACTCTTGCATTTCTTCGCAATATGATTGCTTCTTAAGCAAATAGTGCATGCTTTCTTGCTTTTAATATAATCAATGCGCTCTTCTAGGCTCATTTTGGCGGCTTTGTGACATTCTACAGCTGAATGGGTATCTTTTCCGCACCATATGCATGACAAACTGCTCTGTTTTTCAGTTCCGATTTTGTTAGTCATGAAACAAGGGGTGGGTGGCTTCGGCTCGGCTAGGGTCATCTCGTTAAACTCACGCCTAGCTAACTGGATCCTTTCTTCTGACTCCACTTCTTGCCTCAGGAACTGCATCAACATAGGAAGGTCTCTGGTTTCCACTTGGCTGCGATGCCATGCTCGGAGAACGTCTTCAGGTAATGCTGATTCAATCATGGGAAAAAGCATTGAAGCATACTTGTCCTTTGTAACGCCGAGTGTTTCAAGCGCCTGCAGGTGTGTTTGAAGAGCATCATATAGCATTGTTAAATCTTTCACCTCTCCCTTGCGCTGCATCATTGTAAGCAAACCTCTAACGTATGTCTCTATGAGAACATCGTCTCTGGCAAATCTTGCCTTCAATGCGTCAATTGCCTTAATGTAATTTTCGGCACAGGGCGGATAACTTTCAACTAGTTGTCGCGCGTTACTGTTCGGTGCCATGGACTGAAGAAGGTACTGGAACTTATCGCTTTCGTCGATTTTAGTATCCTCATTTATTTTCTTGAATTGTCCCCAGAACAGTAACCAGGACTTGACGTTACCATCAAATTTTGCGATCTCTAATTTTGGCATTTTAAGATATCGCCGCTCGCCTGCCTGTCTTTAGATTATCGCTAGATTTCGCAGAGTGTAAAGAAGAATCACTGCTGCTATGCGATACAGTTTTTGAAAATAATGATCTGACCTTATGCCAACGTGTCTTGTAGAGCATGGACTTATCTTGGTCTGCCTCGAACAAGGCTTCATCAAAATCTTCGGCTGCACACCATAGGTCTCGTATTGTCACCTCCGCTTCGAATAAGCTTAAGGCAGTTTCCGATAAAAGATCGAACAGATGACCGGCGGTTCCACTTTTGGATTCGACTGCTTTTTCTGTTTTATCGGCGAGACTGGTGAACTCCTTTCTATATTGCGTACGTTTGCGCTTCCAGGCTTCCATATTAACGGTCGCCAGATGTTGGGAACCCGAATTAAATAGCACAACTTTATGTTTTAGTATACAATATATTTTATTCAGAAAAGAGAGAAAATTTGACAGTTATGTTTTTATAGTAACTATGGTAACAATGTTCGTCACAGGTACCATTATCCGCTTGCCCTTTGGCATAGGCCTCCCCTAGGGATTTCCAAATTTTTCTGTTTCTGGCGTGTCTTTGCCATGTTGTTCCAGCTACTTTTTTGACATCGTCTGCCCATCTAGTTTTTTGACGGCCCTTCTTTCTTTTCCCATCTCGAGGGCACCATTCCGTAACATCTTTTGTCCATTTATTCTTCCTATTTCTGATCATATGACCTGCCCAGTTCCATTTAAGTTTTCTTGCTGTGTATGTGACATCTGCAACTTTTGTGATGTTTCTTATGTCTGTGAGTTTGATTTTGTCCCTTAGTTTAATGTTTAAGATGCTTCTCTCCATTTTGCTTTGACATACTCTTAGTGCTCTGCTCTGTTTATTAGTAATGGCCCAGGTTTCCGCTCCATAGGTTAAACATGGTAGTATGCATGAGTTGAATATTGTCGTTTTATCTTTCAAGGGTATGCAAGGGTTTTTCATTACCTCTTTAAGAGACCAAAACCTTTTCCAAGCTTTGCTTGTTCTGGTGTTTATTTCTTTCTGCATTTGGTTTTCCGTTGCGATAATTTGTCCTAAGTATGTGTATTCATCAACATATTCTATTTGTTACTAACTCCCCGCAAATCTGATTTTTTTTTCCATTTTTAGGATTCCGTAGCCAAATGGCAAAAAATTTGGGGGGGTCCCCATACATAGAACTGAAACTCATCACCTCATTTTCTTCATCATCAACTCATTTTTTTCATCAGATCCATACGTGTGGGGTATCTATGGATAGGTCTTCAAAAATGATATTGAGGTTACTAATATAATTTTTTTCTAAAGTGAATAGTTTGCGCGGGAGAGACATCCAAAGTCGTAAAAAAACCCTATATGTTACTTAATCAAGCTTATAAAATACTAGTGGTGGGTTAAACTGCGGGGAGATTTTTCATTTTACTGGGATGAAAAGTAGCCTTTGTCCTTTACACACTATAGTCTAGTCTTAAATTTTAAAACCTTATACATTCATTTATTACATCATGTATTTACTGAATATGACCTCAAAAATCGAGATTTTTCATTGAGATAATTATTTTTAAAGGTACTATGTCCGGCGGTGGTAGGACAACAATGCGAGGCCGAATGTCGAGCTCCGTGCAACAAGACACCAGCGAACAAGACCCAAGATTGATACAGGAAAATGAGACCAGACTCGCTACTTTAGAAGAGAGGTAAGTTTTTTATCTGAAAATATATACATGACTATGGTAAATGTTCTCAGAAAATGCAAAAATTCGTGTGAATACAAAAGTTGTAAATCCCTTTATTACCTACAACTTAGTCATAAATTTTTTTTCTATAGGACTTTTAGTTTTGCCGGAAATCGAGACTAACTGTTTTTTTATCCTTAAAACTCACCCCCACCCTCTTCCCGACCTCAGATCGCCCGTAATTTATTTTTCCTTAAATTTTTGTTATATTCGTGTCCTTTTTTGACGGGTTTCATCCTTTTAAAGTTTTTAAGCTATTGCATAGCTTTTATCGCGGGCTCTGAGCGCGGCGACCGAATCAAGAAATTCCGTAACGAAAAAAACCTAACACATCGTCTAACGTCGTTTCAGTTCGGCAGACTTCGGCACGGTGTTTGTGTACGTGCGACTAGACGTATGCTAGATCGAGACGAGCTGCTCCGAAATCGGACGAATACATAAGCAGCTGTTTATGAAATGAAATCAAATGAAATCAAATAAAATCAAATGAAATCAAATGAAATCAAATGAAATCAAATGAAATCAAATGAAATCAAATGAAATCAAATGAAATCAAATGAAATCAAATGAAATCAAATGAAATCAAATGAAATCGAATCGAATCGAATCGAAACGAAACGAAATGAAATGAAATAAATTTATTCATTCAAATAGCCCTTCACAGGCACTTATGGAACGTCGACTCTAATGCTCGGTTCGGAAGGTTGCTTTTGCTGAGAAGAGCCGGCAATAAACTCAGCAATTACTCTTTTCAAAACAAGTTTTAACAATTTCTTTAACAATAATAATATTAGTCCTGATAGAACGAGCGCTATACCCATGCCTCGCCATCGTTAATATAATCGTTTATACTATAATAAGCCTTCTGTACCAAAGCTGACTTAACTCGTTCCTTAAATTTATTCACAGGCAAATCTAAAATATTTGTGGGGATTTTGTTATAAAACCGTGCACCAAGTCCTAAAAATGATCCTTGCACTTTCTGTAATCTATATGCAGATGTTACAAGTTTATGCTTATTTCTAGTATTAATGGAGTGCAAATCACAATTTTTCGTGAAAAGACTAATGTTTTGACGGACGAATATTACATTTGCATAAATGTACTGTGATGCAACTGTGAGAATGTTAATTTCCTTAAATTTATCTCTGAGGGAAGCTCGCGAGCTTAAATTATAAATAGCACAGACTGCTCTTTTCTGCAAAATAAAAACTGTATCTATATCAGCTGCTCTGCCCCAAAGCAAGATACCATAGGACATAACACTATGAAAATAACTGAAATAGACTAATCTAGAAATGAGAAAGTATATAGGTGTATATGTATTTATGTACAACAGTGAATAGCTGTACTGGTAAAATTTGTGTATGAAGTGTTTTGAATATGAATGAACAAAGTGCATTTATTATTAAAATAAATAAATAAAATTATAATTGCATAAGTTGATACAAAATGCTATGCAATGCAATAGCTTTACCGCGGCAGTCCCCGAGTGCCTCACGTATTTTTTTTGTTTCCATAATGTTCGACTCTGGTCTAATAACAACAACAGATACTAAATTCTCACAAATTGTATGCCACTAGAATACCATAAACATGACGTCTAGGGTAGCACTTATAGATATGAGATAAATATTTGTAACGACATTTCTTACTAACAATTTTTTTTTATTATTACAGGTTAACAGAACTGCGCAGCGAACAATCGCGCATTGAAGACTCACTAGTGAACTTGCAAAGAATAACTCGAGAAGGGAAAACTGTACTCATCAAACTCAATATCGAAATTAAAAGTTTAACGGAACAAGTGCCTGTGTTGAAGGTAAATATATAGATTTAAAAATAATCAGAAACATCCTTATGTTCAGACACAATTAATTACTGAAGTTTTCAAGTTCATAATATTACTAGTGGCTCCCCGCGGCTTCGCCCGCCTTCCCGGGGATCTTCAATTTTCCCGGGATAAAAAGTAGCCTATGTCCTTTCTCAGGCTCTGGATTATCTGTGTCCCAAATTTCATTTAAATCGGTTCAGTAGTTTTAGCGTGAAAGCGTAACAGTCAGACAGACAGTTACTTCCGCATTTATAATATTAGTATGGATTTTTCTGTATATATATATGATTTAAATTGCAATTCAAATCTGTATGTTTTATATTGTAATAATTTCTGTTTTTATTTAATTGTAATTTGTTGTATGTATCTTAAGTACCTTAAAAAATAAATAAAAATCCCCTTATTATCGTTAAAAATCTATACCTTTCAAGGGTATTTGTTATTTCATGATCTGTGAATGAAAGAGTGAGACGGGTGATGGATAATTGAATCTTCTTGATGGAGTAATGCTACTTTTATCAGTACAAAATTAGTAATGAAATTCCTTTTAAATAAATGGACTGGATCAGCAAACGGTTCAGAGGGTTCAGTCCATAATTTGAGAATGTTAGAGATAAATATGTTTTTTTTTTACTCTTTACAGAACCAAATAAAAAATCAAGCAGCAAAAGCGGCTTCAAGCAAAGTGGATGCCAAGCAGAAGGCAAAATTAGAAGCGACACTTCAAGCGGCTGAAGAAAAATATGAGACGGCAAAACGTGATGCCGGAGAGGTAAAGTTTTTTTTACTAATTTTATGTTATACACATTTGTCAAAAGAGACTCGTGATTGCTTCGATGATTGTTTCATGGCAAACGTAACCAACTATTTATGGATGTAAATATCTATATAAGTATTATATGCAGTATATCCGCTATCTGGTTACCATATCACAAGCTCTGCTTAGTTTGGAATCAGATTGGCCGTGTGCGAAAAATTTCCCAGGATATTTATTTATTTATATGATAAGTGGCATAGTATTATTGATACAAAACTGTCACTATAAAAAAACTATATAAATGTGTATTTTAAAGTAGTTTAAGTAAAGTCAGACAAAAAATATTAAAAACATAGCCATGTTGCGGCAGAATTAGGAACTAAACATTACAAGTACTGTAATACAGAATGTAAACAAGTGGCACCCTCGTTTCCTGTCTTATTTTTCTAGAAAGTATATCAGCTATCTGGTTACCATAATATAGACTCTGTCGTGTAATAAAATAATTACCCAAGATACTTATATTGGTTCACAATTCGAAGTATTTTACGATATGATAATAAATAAATATCCTGGGACATTTTTCACACACGGCCAATCTGATTCCAAATTAAGCATCAAAGTGAGCTTGTGTTATGGTAACCAGATAGCTGATATACTACATATACTACTTTTAAATACATACTTATATAGATATTTACATCCAGACACAGGACAAACAGACATATTCATGCATACAAATGTTTGTCCTGGGTGGGAATCGAACCCACAACCCGCGGCTTGAAAGTCAGGGTCACTAACCACAAAGCCAACCGGGCTGTCAATAATAATAATAATAAAGCTTTATTTCCACATAACACTACAAATATACATATTTACATACAATTTTAATTATTCTCTATAAGTTTAATTTGTTCTATGGCCCCCTATGGGTAAAAGCCTCCTCCATTCCTTTCCACCTTCCCCTATCTTTGGCGATATGCATCCAACTTTTTCCAGGTATGTTTTTTATGTCTTTTCTTTTGCCTTACATATATATTATATTAATTAATACAGGTAGAGAGCGAAGTTCATGGCGTAGATGAACAGATAACGGCAATAGCGGGAGGCAAAGTGAAAGATCTCCAAAGGAACCTCGATGAATTAACAAAGAAAATTGATAAAGTCTCCACTGAAATTACTAAGCTGAAAGTCGCTATAAACGCTAGCATAAGGTTGGTACCTAATATTATTTTTCTAGGGTTCCGTACCCACAGAAAAACGGGTCCCTATTACTGAGACTTTGCTGTCCGTCCGTCCGTCTATCACCAAGCTGTATCTCAAGAACGGTGATAGCTAGACAGTTGAAATTTTCACAGATGATGTATTTCTATTGGCGCTATAACAACACATAGAACATAACACACTAAGAATAAAATAAAGTAAATATTTAAGGGGGGTTTCCATACAACAAACTTGATTTTTTTGCGTTTTTAACTCGATACTAATAACGGTGACAGGTAGACGCTTTATTGTGAATTCAAATCAATAATTTTTCACATACCAAAATACATACACAGATTAATAATTATATTATTGACTAGCTGCCTCCGCGCGGTTTTACCCGCGTAGTTCCCGTTCCCGCGGGAATACAGGGATACAATATAGCCTATGTTACTCGGGGATAATGTAGCTTTCCAAAGGTGTAAGAATTTTTGAAATCGGTCCAGTAGTTTCGGAGCCTATTCATTACAAACAAACAAACAAACAAACAAACAAACAAATCTTTCCTCTTTATAATATTAGTATAGATATACTAGTTGACCCGCGCAACTTCGTTACTGGCCCGTTTTTGCAACAGTTTTGATTGATGCTCCGCTCCTATTCGTCATAACGTAATGATTTATACATAAAAACCTTCCTTAAGAATCACTCTATCTATTAAAAAAAACGCATCAAAATACGTTGCGTAGTTTTAAAGATCTAAGCATACATAGGGACAGACAGACGGCGGAGAGCGACTTTGTTTTATACTATGTAGTGATACGAATTAAAGGCTATGTTAGTTTCTTAGAAACCCTATCTGTCTATACTAATATTATAAAGCTGAAGAGTTTGTTTGTTTGAACGCGTTTATCTCAGGAGCTACTGGTCCAATTCGAAAAAATATTTTAGTGTTAGATACTTCATTTATCGAGGAAGACTATATGCTATATATCATCACGCTACGACGAATAGGAGCAGAACAATAATAAATGTTGCGTTTACATTTAAGTGACGCCAAAGAAGTTATACAGGTCAACAAGTATAATATAGATAAACTCTTTACAGAAACTCAAAGAAATCTAAAGACAAGATCAACCAAATGGAGGCAGATCTCAAAGAAACTGAGAAAAATTTAGAAAATTTGGGTAACCAGAAGAAACAGTTGACGATTGAGAGTTCTAAACTACAGAAGGAGTTGGATGAGGTAGGACTGAATGAATAGTTAAAAATACTAGTTTATTTTTGACTGACTGACTGACTTCAAGCCGCTAGTCGTGAGTCAAAAATTTGTGTGCATTAATATAAAATGTGCTCTGTCTGGATCTATAATAGTATCTTTGTAAAAAGTAGTATATCACCTATCTAGTTACCTTCACACTAATATTATAAATGCGAAAGCTCGTGGGTGTATGTTTGTTACTTCTTCACGTCTAAAGCGACTTAAATATAATTCTGTATGGAGTTAGCTGACCCTGGATTAACATATAGGCTACTTTTTATCCCGGGTAAATTATAGATCCCCCGGGAAAGCTGGTGAAACCGTGGTACAGAAGCTAGTCTATACTAATATTATAAAGAGGAAAGATTTGTTTGTTTGTTTGTAACGAAAAGGCTCCGAAACTACTGGACCGATTTCAAAAATTCTTTCACCTTTGGAAAGCTACATTATCCCCGAGTAACATAGGCTATATTTTATCCCTGTGTTCCCACGGGAACGGGAACTACGCGGGTAAAACCGCGGGGAGGCAGCTATATTATATATTTTTAATAAAAACCAGTATAAATAAATATGGTTGAGATGTTAAAATATATATTTTTGTAGTTAGACGAACAAATAAGCGAAGGTACAAGTGAGTTTTCTGGACTGAGAAAGGAAATAGCCAAACTTCAAACGGCGGAGAACAAGATGAAGATGGAAAGGTTAGAGGCACAGAATGCCGTCAATAAAATGGAGAAATCTGTCCTAGATTGTAAAGCGAAAACACCTATGTGGGAGAAAGAGGTAAGACTAGTTTATTCCTAATGATAGATTGCCACATATAATATACCACACGCTAAAAAATTGGTTGCCTGTAAAGTCGGTATACGGGCGAAAGTTTTACGTGACAACGACGCAAGGGACGCGTGCCTTTCACTTTTTATGTCTGTCTCTCTCGCTCTTAGGCGGGCTAACCATGCCCGAGTGGAAGGGACGCGTGCCTCTCACTCGCTCTCATTGTGAGCGCATAACGTGAGCGGAGCGTAACGCAGTTTCTTGAAGTGTCACCCGGCAAACCAATTTATAAGACGTTGTCACGTCAATAGTTTAATTAATTTTAAGGCAATGCAAAGTTTTGTATAGTTTTCTATAGATAAATCATCGGTGGTGATTTGTTGTTAGCATAATTTTTATACATTTAGTTTCTTATATTATAGCTATGACCTGTAAATATTCCTAATAACCAATAAATATAGGATCAAATAATCTACCACCGTCTCTAAAAATAATACTCATTGTGATATTCTGCTAGTAAAATTATTGTCTACAAATAAATAATGTAATAGATACATTTAGTGTATTATGTAATGATAAGCAATTATTTTTTTACCTTTTAGTGATTCAAAAGAAGTTGTTTTTATATTTTGTTATTGTTATTTGTATTGAAAAGATTTCCAAAATACTTGACCGATCTGAATAATTCTTTCACCAATATTAAGCGACACTAACAGGGAGCGACATAGTCTATATTTTATGTCTGTACTCCTGCGGGGACGGGAACTACGCAGGTCTAACTGCTTGGAGGAAGATACTAAATTATTATAGTATTAATTCAGTATTAAAATAATATTAATTTGGTATTAAATTAACATTAAATTAATATTAATTAAATATTAAAGTAATATTACTTCAACATTAAGGGAGGCCTTTGCCCTGCATTGGGACAGCACAGGCAAATAATAATAATAAATTCTTTTACATTAATGTAATATTAAAGTAATATTAACATAACATTCAAGTGATATTAAAACAATATTACCCCTATCCCAATCAGCTATCCAGTCTGAAGCTAGAAGACGCAGGGTTAGAAGGTGTACCAGGGGTAGAAGCAGCTCCATTACCATTAGAAAAGCACACCGATGCCGAACTAGCCGAAGCCGCAGTAGACGAGCTAAGGGCTCGACTCGCCGCACAAAAAGCACGGATCGGAGACAATAAACCAAACTTACAAGCTATACAGGTATGTTATAAACTTCTACAATAATAATAAATGGGTGCTGATAAACAATAATAACTTGGTTTTAAGAAAATGGCGTCTTAAGATAATCACTATCCATACTAATGTTATAAATGCGAAAGTAACTCTGTCTGTCTCGCTTTCACTACTGAAACAATATAAATGAAACTTGGTACACAGATAGTCTAGAGCCTGAGAAAGGGCATAGGCTACTTTTTATCCCGGGAAAATGGCAGATCTCTCTACGCGGGTGAAACCGCAGGGAGCCACTAGTATAGTATAAAACAAAGTCGCTTCCTCTGTCCCTATGTATGCTTAAATCTTTAAAACTACGCATCGGATTTTGATGCGGTTTTTTTTAATGATTGTATTAGATCTATGTTGGTTTTGAAAAGAGTAATTACCGAGTTTATTGCCGGCTCTTCTCAGTAAAAACAACTTTCAGAACCGAGCATTAATAGTGACTATTTATAAGTGCTTGTAAAGGCCTAATTCAATGAAAAATAATTTAGATAAGTATTTTTTTACTATCTAAAATTACTTTTCTAGGACTACAAAGCGAAGGAAGAATTGTTCCTTCGACGTGCAGCTGAGTTAGACGACATTACAACGAAAAGAAACGAAATGAGGGCGCTTTATGATCAACTCAGGAAGAAACGCACTACGGACTTTCTATGTGGTATGTATCTACTAGTATATTGTGTGAATGTGTGACGCAGAAGGTAAACAAGCAATTTAAATCTAGCCTTTGACCTCTTCACAACGAATAAAAATAATATTAGATAATTCAAAAACAAAGGTCATAGTTTAAAATAGGTATCGTATTTCAATTTCTATCTTTAGTATATTAGAATACCCACTTAAATGGGCATAGAGCAAATGATTAATATTGAATAGGGCTAAATGAAAATCAGCGTAAGAATGTCCCAAAGCACAAACTTATATTAGGCTGAGTTAGATGCCATTTGTCATTTTTATAATGCATCGCGTATTTAACATTCTACAAAAGTGTTTCAAGTTATCTAAAACATAAAATAAAAAATGGATTTATATCATACAAAAAGTCATAAATCACATAGACATTAAAATCTTTAAATACCATTTTCCTAAAATGAAGTTTTTGAGGGTTGACACATTATTGCTTATTAGCATCCAACTTACGCCCGATGTTAATAATTTATCTCCTATCCGAGAGTAAAACCAACGAGTTGTCAAAATGGACGGATAGTTTATTGGCAAGCAAAAACTATCATTTTCGAACAAATTCGATCGATCGTAGATAGATTGATTTTAAAGCTTCACCCAGAAAATGGATTGATATATCAATCTTAGATAGCAAAAAATGGATCAGGATTGATTATTGACATCGGCCGTTAGCAATAAAGCTAATTCTAATTTCATATTGTGTGTCACAGGTTTCAATACGATAACGGCGAAATTAAAAGAAATGTATCAAATGATAACATTGGGCGGCGACGCGGAGTTGGAACTCGTAGACTCTTTGGACCCGTTCACGGAAGGAATTATATTCAGGTATGTATCAATACACTAGCTGTAATGAATATTGGGTTCCATATAACACCTTATCTTGATATTCAAAGAATGTTAAGCAAAATTAAAGTTCATCTGCTTAGTAATAAAATTAACTATAGACGATTTTCAGTTCAAAAGCAATCATCCCTAGTCTGTCTCTGTGTTTTGCTTACACGCATAAACCACTGAACTCATTTTTATGATATTTGGTACAGAGATAGACTAGATTTTGGGTAATGGCACCTTTTATCCCGGGATATTTGAAGGTCTCCCGGGAACTAGGGTGAAACCGCGGAGCCATTAGTTTACTATACATAGCCATAAGGATAAGATTAACCTAGAAACTAAATGTAGTAAAACAATATAATATTTGCCCGCCCGGTTGGCTTTGTGGTTAGTGACCCTGACTTACAAGCCGCGGGTCGTGAATTCGATTCCCACCCAGGACAAACTTTGGATGCATGAATATGCCTGTTTGTTCTGTGTCTAGATGTAAATATCTTTACAAGTATGTATTTAACAGTAATATGTAAGTATATCAGCTGTCTGGTTACCATAACACATCGAGCATGTAACCAATAGAGTAGAACTGTCAACAGTTTTGTTAGAAAACAAAATACGCCAAAACGCTGCGCCGGCCCCTGTGTTCTGATTGGCCGACTCAAGGTCAAGTGTTGCACTAGACGTACACACAGGTCTCGTATTGGTCGGGTATTGTTTTAGTTCGAGCGTGGCTTGTTAGTTATACGTGACAAATCATTGATGCGTTGCTAAACAAATGGCTCACTATTGCTACTCTATTGGTTACATGCTCGATGCCATAACACATGCTCACTTTGAAGCTTACATAGGAATCCGATTGGCCGTGTGTGAAAAATGTCCCAGGATATTTATTTATCAAAATGCATGCTTAATTAAAAATTCAATTCATTTTGCAGTGTACGCCCCCCAAACAAATCTTGGAAGAACATATCAAACTTATCTGGTGGTGAGAAGACATTATCATCGTTGGCTCTTGTTTTCGCTCTACATTACTACAAGCCGACACCTCTATACGTTATGGACGAGATTGACGCAGCGTTGGACTTCAAAAACGTTTCAATTGTCGCTAATTATATTAAGGTAAAGCAACAATGTATAACACTTTATTTATTCAAAGAAAATACTATCGTAATATTGTGTAAAAACGAGACAAATATGTACGGTAAAATGAGAGCTCTATAACTGGATTAGGTCGCACATTGTGTTTTAAAGTTATTAGATAATATTGTATGTTATCTCAGTCACAATGATTATATATATAACTAGTGGCTCCCCGCGGCTTCGCCCGCGTTCCCGGGGGATCTTCAATTTTCCCGGGATAAAAATTAGCCTATGTCCTTTCTCAGGCTCTGGATTATCTGTGTACCAAATTTCATTTAAATCGGTTCTGTAGTTTTAGCGTGAAAGCGTAACAGACTGACAGAGTTACTTTCGCATTTATAATATTAGTATGGATTATTAGTGGCTCCCCACATTGCCGAGGATCAAAAAAATTTTCAGGATTAAATGTTATGTCCAAAACATATTTTAACTCTGTGCCTGTTGATTGATTTTATTTTATTAACTTGCCTTTCATCCATTTTTGTTTTGACAAACAATATCAAATAAGTAGTATACATACAAATAATAATTTTATCAACAGGAAAGAACGAGGAACGCGCAGTTCATAATAATCTCGCTTCGCTACAACATGTTTGAAGTGTCGAACCGACTCGTGGGGATTTACAAAACTGAAGATTGCACCAAATCTGTAACTATTGAGAACAAAGTGCCTGAACAGTCTAATGAAACAGCCGTCGCGACTTAAACTAGTGAAGTAATTTTGTTTTCGTTCTAAAGCTTCAATGAAAGCTCGATCTACGATATAATTGTATTAGTAAGATAACTGTATTTCTCACTTTGTTAAATAAATTTCTAAGGATTACTTCGTTGTTTTATTTTATTTCCCACTAGTTGACCCGTCACTTGCCCGTTTTTGCAGCAGTTTTGATTGAAGCTCCGCTCCTATTCGTTATAGCGTAATGATTTATACATAAAAACCTTCCTTAAGAATCACTCTATCTATTAAAAAAACCGCATCAAAATCCGTTGCGCAGTTTTAAAGATCTAAGCATACATAGGGACAGACAGACGGCGGATAGCGACTTTGTTATATACTATGTAGTGATGACGGAACGGAGACTCCGCGAGAGATCAACTTCTACTTATTAAATCTTTTTACGTTGCATTATCGCGCTATATTATATTTTGATAAGTTTCTAAATTATTCAATTTAATATTTATTTTCTTTGCTCTTTATTAAGGTAATGATTATCACGTCTGAACTGCATACTTAGGTATAAAATAACCAAAATAATGCTTTAAAATATGAGTTTATTTAATATTTACTGCTAACTAATAACGACAATAATTTCATAAAAATAATATTTTCTAGTAACACTAATATCATATTTCAATAATTCATATTCCCACGAAATCAATAATTATTTTATTTATATAACACTGTATTATTCAACTATGTAGGTATTTAATATTATTATCCCTATATTTATTGGATTTCTTTATTTATCTTTATTGTAACACATATATTCTCTAAATATTTTGAATCTTTTAATTATTAAATGATTCAAAATATTTTTTATTATATTATTAAATTTTAATAGCATTCCGATTCCAAACTAAGCAGAGCTTGTACTATAGCAACCTGATAGCTAATACGTTTAGCACAAACTCAATTAGTACGTACAATTCACGCAACGCATGCATTGACAAACAATCATTTAAAGAAAGGATTGACATTATAAAACTTAACAATTTATCAGATCAAAATTAGTAATAGGGGAGCCGAAGAGGGGATTCTGGGAGTTCCTCGAGCGCGGCAGATTAGTATATGGGAGGTACCTTAGGTCTAGTTGAGTGCCTCAACCAAATCTAAGCTCTCCATGTGGAGCCGCGCGCGTACAGCAGCCGATCAGATTAGTAAAAAAAAATTGATACGTGAAGATACTCGAGCGTGTCAGATTAAAGTATGGTGGTTTAATCACATGCTGAAAAGAGTGTATTTCAATAATCTGACGATTTGAGCGTGACGTATGGGAGTGAGAGGGTCGCAAAGTTGCAAAAAAAAATCGATGAGTGGACATTCTCGAGCGCGGTTGAATTTATTTTTATTTTAGAGAGAATAATTCAAGGATCACAGAAAGCATATAATCTGCCGATTTGGACAAGCCGAAGTAACAAAAAGTTAATTCTTAAGTTGCCTTATAGTTTCAAGCAGTAAGTGTAAGCTCACAGACGCTTGATACTACAGAGCTATAATTTGGTGTGGTAGTAGATATTAACTACATCGACAAAGTTGAAACATAAAATCTAGAAAAATATTATTTTTAGGGTTCCTTCCATACATGTAAAACGGAGTCATTTTTTATTCGCCATTCCTATAGTAGGGCATATCGTTCGATAGCTAATTGAAAAATAGTTAAGGTTTGCAAATAACGCTAAACCATTGTTTGTAGATATGTAAAAAAAAACATCCTAGTAGTTTAAATGATGAATGTAAAAGATTAATTAATTTATTATATTGATCAATTTTTTTACTCGAGCGCATCAAATTTTCTTAGGGGGTGTTAAGTGCTCTTATGCAATAATGTGACGATTTCGTCGTGACGCAAACTCGCGGCCATTATTACAATATAAAAAAAATCGCCATTTTCAAATACTTAAGCGCTTAATTTTCGTTATTTCGGCTTGTGGAAATCGTCAGATTATATATTTTTCGTTACCCTTAAATCATTTCCATCGAAGTAAATTGAGGTACGCTCGAGAATGTCCAGATAACTATTTTTACAATTTTGTAGCCCTCCACTTTCTTTGCGTTACTCTCAAATCGTCAGAATAGTGGAATATACACTTATTAGCATGTAATGAACTCTCTCTACCTTAATCTGACGCGCTCGAGAATTTCTGATGGTCAATTTTTTTTACTAATGTGTTGATTTTTTTACAATTACTGTTTCTAGATCTCATAATATATCCATGATTTATATTATTTATAATTTTATTTAACACATTCAATGATTTTATAAAATCACGGAAGAAAACAAATCTTTAAGCCGTCAGATTAAGAAAACCCATCCATATATTCGTCAGATTATGGCATCGCACGACCAGGGTATCATGCTGAACCATCTGTATGAAAATCTGACGCGCTCGAGTATGTCCAGATGGCGATTTTTTTTTGCATTTTCAAGAAGCCGTCCCGAGTTTGCGTCGCGTCCGAATCGTCAGATTTTTGGATCTGAGCTTCGTTTAGGCTCACTTAACATCCCCTGTAAATATCTGACGCGCTCGAGCATTTTTTTTTTTTTACCATTTTTAAACCATCCGTACGGCCGGCCCCACCATGCAAACTGGCAGATTAACATTATTCTGTCATCAGAGTTACATGGAGTATATACAGTATCAATATCTGACACGCTCGACTATGTCCATGTATCAATTTTTTTTTACATCTTTGCAAGCTCGTAGACGCTTGCTCCACCGCTAAAAGAGAAAACATCATATAACCTTTTTTTCTTCCTATTATCTGATCTTCAAAATCCAATAGGTCTCCACGACGCTCGAGGACATCCCCGATTAGCATCGGCGCCTCCCCAGCTATAGAATGAGAACTCCAAAAAGAATATTTTCTATCTCATGATTTCATTAGATATAAAAAGATTAAAATATTTCAATATAAATTACATAATAAATGTGTAATTTTTGTATATAAAATACAAAACAAAATAAATAAAGAAATTTACAATATAAAAATGATCCCAAGTTAAAGTGACATCGGGGAAAAGATAAAAACGTTAATTTAAAATGCATCTTAAAATATACAATCTCTCTAGCCAGGTGCAATAATCTTCCTTAGTATTGCATTTATAATATTAGTAAGGAATTACTAGTAAAATTTGATTTATTCTCATCACTAGCTGCCTCCCCGCGGTTTTACCCGCGTAGTTCCCGTTCCCGTGGGAATACAGGGATAAAATATATGCCTATGTTACTCGGGGATAATGTAGCTTTCCAAAGGTGAAAAAATTTTTGAAATCGGTCCAGTAGTTTCGGAGCCTATTCATTACAAACAAACAAACAAATCTTTCCTCTTTATAATATTAGTATAGATAACTATCTATGAATCACAGTTTTAATACCCAATTCAGTATATTATTTTACTAAATTATCTACAACGGTGAATATTATTAGATTTACATGCATTACATAGCCGTCCAAAATTATTTTGGATATTTTCTTTACTTAATTTTAATATTATTTGATGCAACAGTTTACTAATTTATTTTATTTCTAAATCGTACACAAAACCATGCCAAATGAGGGTGAAAAGTTTCCCTTAAAACTCTAATTATCTTTTCGAACGAGAATTCTACACTCAGGGGCACATTTAACCGTCCAACTATATTTTAAGCCATATCGTTTGTTTTTGTTTACTTACGATTTGATTGCTATGCGTAACTTGATGGTGAGTATATCTGCATTAAATTAAACAAATATAGCCGCGGTTTGTTTACTTTTGTGGTACTTATTCAACGATAATCAGTTTAGTTGCATTTTGACATCCTTACCTTTAAGTTTTTGTGATGGATACATTTTGTTTTAAGACTTTGCCATGTAAATTTTTTTGAATTAAAATAAGCTGTTAGGGTGTTGTAATTACATTTACACCAAAATAATGCCATTGGATGCAGCTGGTGCAGCAAGGGCTGTCGCTCTTGCAGATGC
This sequence comes from Thyatira batis, assembly GCA_905147785.2. Taxonomy (NCBI): domain Eukaryota; kingdom Metazoa; phylum Arthropoda; class Insecta; order Lepidoptera; family Drepanidae; genus Thyatira; species Thyatira batis. Next base: position 5,267,115 of record LR990507.1, read on the forward strand.
TGGGTTACGCCAGCCTACAGTTGGACGAATGCTTGGATATCCACAAACCACTATTCAAGATGCTATCAGACGTTACAGAGAGACCGGTTCCTATACCAGAAGGCCTGGCAAGGTCGTAGACGATGCACATCTGAGAGGGATGACCGTTACATTGTCTCGAATGCTCTACGAAATCGGTTCACGACAGCTTCTGAGGCTCGTAGCCGATTATTTGGCGTTAGAAATGTTAGTGTAAGCCTACGAACAATAAGAAGAAGGTTAGTATAGAGAGATCTGAGAGCATTTAGACCGGCTTGAGTCCCAGAATTGACTGCACCTCACAGAAGAGCCAGACTTAGATTTGGCCGAGAAAATGCAAATTGGACTACTCAACAATGGAAGGTGGTTCTCTTCTCAGATTAATCAAGAATCGCTTTACGAGGCCTTGATGGACGTCAGCGCGTGTATAGACGTCACGGAGAACGGTTTGCCGAATGTGCTGTGGTCGAAACTGTGGGTTATCAGGGAGGCTCTATAATGGTATGGGGAGGTATATCTTATGAAGCCCGTACAGAGCTGGTGATCTTCGAGAGAGGCAGTGTTAATGCTCACAGATACGTGACACAGGTCCTAGAACCATATGTGGTACCTTTGCGCCATTCATGGATGATAATTTTGTTTTAATGCATGACAAAGCCCGTGCACACACCGCGAGAGTTGTTACTGAGTACTTGAATACCGTCAATATTCATCGATTACCGTAGCCAGCTCAAAGTCCTGACCTAAACCCTATAGAACACGTGTGCGACAACCTCAATAGACGAATCCGGAGTCATACACCAGCTCCAAGCACCATCGGTGAATTGAAAACTGCAGCAGTCGAGGAGTGGGATAACATTCCCCAGAGTGATATCCAAGACATAATGGATGGGCTTTCAAACCACTTGCTAGAGGTCATTAGGGCCCTAGGAGGGAATACACATTATTCATTTGTTGATTTAGGTTACAATTTTCTTTTTAAAAATTAATTTCTGTTTTTATAAGAAATCTCACATACACTCAAATCTGACATTAAGTTCTTTTTATCAAAAGTAAACTGTTTCACAACTAACAAATGCTTTGTTTACTTTATTGTAAGTCCCCTTAATTTAATACTAAAACCAAATTCATTAAAAGATGGCTGAATTTTAAGGGATGTGAAAAAGTGTAGGTGGCCGGTTAAATGTGCCCCTGAGTGTAGTTATTCTTTCAGTATTCCCTATGCTAATGGGAGGAAATAATTGAACTATTGCTCATTGCTCTTATAGGACACAGCAAAAGCAACCTTCCGAACCGAGCATTAGAGTCGACGTTTCATAAGTGCCTGTGAAGGCCTATTTGAATTAATAAATACATTTTATTTCATTTCATTACATAGTTCTGAGTGTTAGAACTACGTACCGAGTTTATGACGTCAGATAATGACGACATGGTAAATTTATGCTAAAATGTTGGTGCGTTCATAATGAAGATTCTGTGTTCTTCCTTCTTTATCCATCTGAGGAGTCGGTCTACCGCTTTGATCGCATGGTCCTTCTCCATGAGGGGATCGAATGTTACATAAAGCTCGAATCCATTGGTCACCTAAAATTTTAACACATATTTAGTTGATTGTTCCTCAGGTACTAAGTCAAAACCATATCTTTTTGTTACTAGCTGCCGCCCCGCGGTTTCGCCCGCGTAGTTCCCGTGATCACTTAGGGGTATCAAAAATAGATAGTAGCCGATTCTCAGACTTACTGAATATGCATATAAAATATCATAAAAATCGGCCAAGCCGTTTCGGCGGAGATGGTAACTGATATTGTGACACGAGAATTTTATATATAAGAAGTTTACTTTGCCTTGTAGAAAAATAAAAGCAAAATTTATCATTAAATTATCTTTCAAAAACTAAGGGCGGGCCTGATAATATCAGCTAGATTCTAGAAATAGATAATTTTAAGTTGCTAAGAGTATTATTTTATAATAAGTTGTATTCTATATTATATTAAATATAAATTCTTCGCTTCATTACCATGTCATAAAATGGGCAGAATGTAATATACATATCTATCCAAAAGCAGAATAGGCTTTGGTTCATTCAGAAGTCATTCATAGATTACTGATCCAAAAAACGAAAAATAACAAACTTACCCAAGCCAAAACGGTATCTTCAGAATTCGACCTAAATATCAACTTAGCTGGCGTAGAATTGCAATGAATCTGACTGGAAAATGTCCTGTAATTTCTCACATAATCAATATCGGACATTTTCTCTATTTTCTTTTCTACAATATCACCGCCCTCCCTGTGTCTTTGCCTATAATCTTGAAGTCTATCTAGACTTATAGGATCTGAGGTAAAAAGTTGGGCCGTTGATTTACATTTGTACATGAAATGCCTGATTTCTGGTATACCAATGTGTTTTAAAGGATTCGTTGTTGGTAATTCTTCGTTTCGATTCAATGCATCATTGATGGCCGTTAAACAATTTGATCTTCTTAATTTGTCTGTTATAGTGTGTTTCGCTTGTGACAGAGGAAAGAAAGCGTCTCGTTGTACAGTTAGTAGTAACAAGCAAGCTTGACAGTCTTCAGATATGTAGGATACATGACCATGTAGAAATCCCCTGTGAAACAAATTTATTTTTAGTCTTTAACAAATGAAAAGCCAAAAATAATCATAAATTGATTTAAGGTATTTATAATATGGGCTTAGTTGCCTGAAATAAAGGAATATATACATGAAATGGTTTATTAAAAGCCTTAAATATTTCCAGTTTCTTCTAACGTTATTTAACAAGAAGCTACATACAAAAAAATTGCTTCATATTCCCAGTTTTTGCAATATTATTCATCATTGCTTCGCTCCTTTTGACCAAAGCGTGATCTTAAATAGCGTTAATGGCCTATCTAACACTAAAATTTTAACAGTATGGGGTTCTTCAAGAAGGGAGTGAAGAGATATTTATAGTGTTGCAAGCGTCCATAGGCTGCGGTAAGCTACGGTAACCGCTTCCCATCAGGCGGACTGTATGCCTGTTTGACACCTTTGTGGTATAAAAAAAAAAATATTTTTTTTTCAATTCGAGTTTCTGAGATTTGCGTGTTCAAACAAACTAACACTTCACCTTTATAATATATTTATTAATTCAATTTATCAATAGCAACAAATACATGAAAAACTTACGTTGCATCAAATTTTGGAAGACATATAGGAGTCCAACTTTCTGCTGTTTTGAACGACTCAGAACTCCTGACCAAATTGAATAGAAGATGTATATCGGATGGATGCAAGGTGTACTTCTTCATTCTAACTAATGTGATCAGTTGGTTCCCTGCTATCATTATGGCGAACACTAGATCACGGATTTTGTTGCAAGTAGTTATTATTGCGTTTGTTATGTTTTCCCTTGCTTTCTCTGGTAGCGGTAGGCACCTTACTGCTCCTAAAATTTGGGGGAAAAAGTTATTTACACAATTGATTATGTAAAGAATACCTTTTAGATTTTAATTTTAAATCATAGGTACTATATTAGTAATGGTGGCTCCCAGTGGTTTCAACTGGGGATTTTCAATTTTCCCGGGATAAAAAGTAGACTACGTGTAAATCCAGGTTGTAAACTATCTCCAGAGGAGCTCCCTCTTTAGTCCGATGAGTCTTTATTAAAATATGTATCATATTATGAAATTGAGTAATTTTAGTGTAAGCAAAACACCATCAGTTCTCTGGTTACCATGTAACATCGAGCATGTAACCAATAGAGTAGCAATAGTGAGCCATTTGTTTAGCAACGCATCAATGATTTGTCACGTATAACTGGTATAACTAACAAACCACGCTCGAACTAAAACAGTACCCGACCAATAAGAGACCTGTGTGTACGTCTAGTGCAACACTTGACCTTGAGTCGGCCAATCAGAACACAGGGGCCGGCGCAGCGTTTTGGCGTATTTTGTTTTATAACAAAACTGTTAACAGTTCTACTCTATTGGTTACATGCTCGATGCCATGTAATAACTAGTGGCACCCCTCGGTTTCACCGGCATTCAATTTCAAATTTAATTTTTCTCGGTAAAAAATATGTGTAGATATTATTATATTGAACAATTCTGTATTCATATGTGCCAAATTTCATTGCGATCCCTTCAGCCGTTATGGCGTGAAAGAGTAACAAAAATACATCCATTATATAGATTCTCACAAACATTCCCATATATTATACATATTGACAAGATTGTGCACATACCCAATAAAAATGCAGGATCCTTTTCTATGAATATGAGTAAGTGATCAATTAATCTCTCGGCACCGGACAGTAGCCTCCTGAGATCATAGTTGCGTCTCTGTTCAAATATCCTATTCAATTGGGTTAGCGTTAGAACTGACACTATTTGGTTGAAGGCATATCTGTAATCAGAAATATAAATTTAGATTTTTTTAACCATTGCCTTTACCATTACGCAAAGTATAATTGGTAAACTGTTGAAGTTGGCACCCATAAGACAAGCTTGCTTAGTTTGGGGCCACAAGTAAACGAATCAGACTATTTAGTAAAATACTTAACTATCAGTAAGGCTCTATGTATGTTTATGTTAAAATGTATTTATAAATAGTTATTGTATGAAATAAAAAAAAATTGTATTTGTATTTTTGTATTAGATTATAATTCAAAAATTCCACTGAGGAACACGAGCCTCCAACGACTAGGGTGGTGGAAATCTATTTGTATTCTATCCTACCTAACTAATATTTATAAATGCAAAAGTAACTGTCTGTCTGTCTCGCATTCACTCTAAAACTACTGAACTGATTTAAATTATATTTGGTACACAGTTAGTCTAGAGCCTGAGAAAGGACATAGGCTACCTTTTATCATGGGAAATAGGGTAGTGCCATCCAAAACCGTAAATCTAATATATAAAAATCTGGACTGTTATTGAACTTTTCTATAAGATTTTAATTAAATTAATAATATTTATTTATTCACTTACGTTAATTGTAAAACAAGTTGTGTCTCACTTTCATTGGACTTAGAAACAGCAACCAATATAAGGGGGCCTTTCACTAAAAACACTGCCTTGCAATCCTTTGTGTTGATAGATCTCATTATATCCTGATTTTGTTCCTCAACAACGCTTACTAAAGCTTGTATAACACCACATAGGCCTGCTAGTTTGTCTTCGCTCCCATATCTAGAAAATACAATAGCTTTTAACGTTTTGATCCAATGATATTTAACAGAGTACATAGAAAGTTACTAGGATTCATCATCAACAGCTCATATATGTCTCCACCGAGGAGCTCGAGCCTCCCCTAACATCGAGGGGGCTTAGACCATAGTCCACCACGCGGGCCTAGTGCAGATTGGCGGACTTCACATGCCTTTAATTGTGACATCTCAGGCATGCAGGTTTCCTCACGATGTTTTCCTTCACCGAAAGCCAGTGGTTTGTACTAGGATTAATTGCTTGTATTCAATAATAGGTACTTGCTGGCAAAATATATTATTAAGTTACATAATAAGGATTTGAGGTTAAAAACATAAAATATGTATTTATCTAATCTATAGGTACTTACGTACCAATATTATAAATGTGAAAGTAACTCTGTCTGTCTGTCTATCTATCTTGCCTTCACGCTAAAACTACAGGACCAATTTAAATGAAATATGGTACACAGATAGTCCATAGCCTGAGAAAGGACATAGGCTACTTTTTATCCCGGGAAAATGGAAGATCCTCCAGGTACGCAGGTGAAACCGTTTTAGTGTATGGTTGGCATATTGGGTAGTAACCCCAAATTTCAAGTCATAAAACAAATAAAACATCTAATCTTTGTCCATATCTCAAATTGATATTTAATTATTTAACTCTTTCACTGATAACCAAGATTAAATATATTACCAATTGAGACAAAGACTATGTTTTAAGTAAATAAATCAGTTACCTAGAATAAATAGGTTTCCCCGCTGAACTGAGTATAAACACATGTTTCTCTTTGTTTACTAATTCTGGTGATTGCAAGTAGTCATCTCTCTCATCATCTGTGTCATCACCATTTTGATCATTCAAGTTTGAACTACTTGCTGATCCTGGGAGGGCCTGGAAATTAAAACATATAATTTAACTAGCTTCTGCCTGCATCTTGTCTGCATGGAAAGTGGTATTCCATTTCATTCAGCTAACACAAAGTTTAACAGAAAAAAAAACCCCACTATGAAAAATTTTTTAGTGGTGCTCCACTCTTAATGGTCGTAGCATGATGATATATTGCCTATAGCTTTCCTCTGTGACTGACATTAAAATGACCAGACATGTGACTGACATTAAAATGACCAGACACTGAATACTAAATAACCAAATTTCAGAGTAATTATCAAGATAATTTTATCAAGTGTAAACTTGTAGGGGCGTCATACTTTGTCATTGTAGTCTCCCATCTTGCACTGTTTAGCTATGCTAGGAAGTTCTTCTATGCTTAGAAGGTAAGCAGGTAACTATACTATTGATAAGTTTACCATCACAGAATAGTTTCGTAATGAGAATTAACCGAATAATGAAAAGATCAAAGCTTTATAGACATATTTACGAAATTTATCGAATGTTTCTACCTATATACTCACATCTTTTCCCGGCAAATCATCAGTGGACTTGGCAGTCTTTATTTCGGCTGGAACTTTTTCATCACCAATTTCACTTTGTATCTCATGAATAGTGCTGCTTTTGGCCGTTAGCGTAGTACCTCTCTCCTGAAGACTAGAGCTCATTTCAGAAGCGAATTCCTCGAAAGAATCAGTGGGATTCAGGACACTTTCTGGACATGCCCCCGGTTCTAATTCATCTGGTACATTATCTTGGACTGTAGCATGGTAATTGTCCTTTGATGTAGAAGCCATTATATATGTTATTCACAAGTAATTTTTATTTATATTTCACTTTGTTACTTCTGACTGCATTAAAATGAAAATATAGAAATACGAGAATGACGTTCTCTTACATTTCTAGTATTTACACTATCCCCATTTCTTTCATGCCTATGGTTGTTGTACGTCCTTCCTTAATTACGTTACTCTTTCTGTTTCATGCTTGATTAGGAGTTTATAAAGTACGGAACGCACTGCTGTGTTTTAAATGTCAGTTGTCACAAACATAACAGAAGGCTGAGCTGACGTATGTGTGGTCAGAGTTGCCACTTTCCAAACGATTAGTAGTGAATTCTGTGATGTTTTATATTTTTTGTACCTTATTACCTAGTAGTGGCAGTGGCAACGCGGTTTCACCCGCGTTTCCGGAGGATCTACAATTTTATAGAGTATCAGCTAACTCCTTACCAATTTTTTTTAATCGCTCCCTCCGTTTAGATGGAAAGAATAAACATTACACTCACAAACTATAATATTAGTGTAATACCGTAAGTAAGTACTTAATGTTCGTATTGGTAAATATGTAATAATCATCTAACATTTTTAATAGCTTAGAGCGTAAACTATATCTGATTTTGAAATTGGACCAAGTTGCCCCCTTGTGCTTTTATTATGTAATTTCATTTTCCTTTGAATACACATATAACCTATCAAATAAATAAAATAAAATTTGGCTAAAGTGGACTTACAATACACAGTCCTCTCAGAGGTTGCCTAGAACGGAAGAGGTTATCTGTCGATTCCACATGACTGCATACAAGACGTACCGTACACTGTCTAAACGAGATCAAATTTGTTTTGCCATTCTACTTGACTGGTCGGAAGTAAATGTCCACTTTACCTTCACATCAATATAAGAATAGGGTAGGTATCTATATGTATAAGTATAAGTATATGTGTAGGTATTCATTGAATGAAATCATACTATAGATTAAGGCTGGAAGCTTTATTATGGTTAGTGACTATGACTCCGCTAGTCATGGGTTCGACTCCACATAAAACACGTTTTGTTGTGCATGATCTGTCTATTTGTTCTGGGCTTTGGTGTAAATGTCTATATTAGCATGTACCTACCTACATATTTAAAGTAGTTAACTTAGTAGGTATGTATATCAGATATCTGGTTACTTTTGCTTAGTTTGGAATAAGATTACGTAACAAAAGATCCTGAATATGATTGGTAAAAAACCTTATAAACAAACGACATTATCATAAAAGTTCAATTACATAGCTAGTGAAACATCGGCATCGTATGTCAAAGATTAAAAATACAAATGCAATGACGGCAATTAAACTTTGCTCTCGACTTTCAAACAGGCGCCCGAATATCTGTGTCGCGAAATAAAACTTTCCAACAAAATGTAGGACTCAATTACCTTCATCGTTCAACACAATACGTCTTTTTTGTAACCGCTCTCCCGTAATAGGTAGGTACGTGAGTAGCAAACGAATATTTTCAAGTGCCATGAATTTTTCACCGGCGAAAATATCTACGGAGACAAGTTGATATAATTTTTTATTCAGAAACGAGTGTGTATTCATGCATATGAATTGAGCTGCATAAACGGCTTAATAATTCACTCATGTAGGATTATTGGTAGGATTTAAGAGTTCGGACGGTATCCAAATGGTAGTTTATTCGAGAGACACTATTGAATTAATACAGCATTTTTTACAAGACTATGGCAAAGCCGAGAGGATAAGATAGGTATATAGCATTAGGGCCTTTAGGTATTATGAGGTTTTAACAGTTTATATTTTCATTTAGATGCACATGAATTGGAATTTTCAGGTAGGATGTATCCTACCTCGTACAATTTTAATAAATTACGTCTCTATTGATTGAATTGAGTAAAATCCAATAAAAAAAAATGTTCATAAAAAAGTGTACCTACCTCTAATGGACTCATTAGCTAAATATGGAACTTCTTTTTCCTTGCTTGTTTTTCTTTGCGGAAGTATAGGTAAAATAATTAAGAGGTTCAAGTGTTTCTTTTTTCAATTCGTGTCAAAGACGGCTTACTATATTCTTAGACATAAAATTCTCGTGTCACAATATTAGTTACCCTACTCCTCCGAAACGGCGTGACCGATTTTTATGAAATTTTATATGCATACTATAGTACCTACCGTGAAACCGCGGGGCGGCAGCTAGTGTAAGTATACAATTTTCATACATTTTCACGTTGATAGCTGACACAGCGGCTTTAAGTCAGTATATTTTTCAGTGTCTTCTATACCTCGTCGTCTATGCTTTATGCTTTGTACTTTGGAATGCGCTTAGTAAAGGATCGTTCCGATATTTCAACATGGTATTCAATAGATAAAGGTGCTGCAGAATATTCAACATGAACTTTATTATTCCAGCTTTTACCTCTACATTTTATTTATGATTCTTTGATAAGTAGGTACCTGTAGGTACTTGTTTTTGTAACGTTTTTGTATTTAAACTTTTAAATAATGGTGGTAATTTTTTTTTTACACACACTCTAGACCTTTGGTAAATAATTTTAGTAATAATTATAGTAAAAGCACGAGCTTCCCCTAACAACGAGGGAGTTTAGGCCTTAGTCCACCACGCGGCCCTAGTACGGTGCGGCGAACTACACATGCCTTTAATCGTGACATCTCGGGCATGCAGGTTTCCTCACGATGTTTTCCTTCACCGAAAGCCAGTGGTGTGAATCCGTACGCAACTCAGAAGTATAGGCCATGGATCGTGTGTCGGTGCATTTCCCACTTAGTCACTACTGGATATTTTGATATCTATAGTAAGTATTAGAATTTACCTCGGTATCTTATAAATTCAAGTCACACACACTATCTTACCAAAGTACCTACTCAACCTCATTAAGGTACATTCGAGAACGTTGAAGCATCACGTACAACATATTTGTCTTTAGAAAGTTTTGAGACGATGTTCCTTGTAAAAAAGTGTCGGCAATAAAACAAGCATTTGTAAGTAAATTCGCGAGGGCGGAGAGTGGAGTTCCAGAATTTCGTAATCCGTGTCAGTTCGCAGGAGATACTATGAGTAACAAACGCACTTAAAAATCATGAAAGTCTAGTCTAATATCAGTATGAGAAATTGGACAGTTTAATTCAGTAATATTTATTTCAGTTTGACATCTATACGTACTTATAGTCTAGTCAACAAGTTAAAGAACGTGAAAAATAGAGATAAAGGTCCTAAAAATATGAACGATGGCTCATTCGATTCCGAATCTTTTCTAGAAAAATGTTTTTGAAGGATTTTGGTGCAGGTATAAAATTGTTGTTATTAACAAAATAAGACACTTACAGTTTTTGATAGCCCATTTATCGAGGAAGGCTATAGGCTATATATATATCATCACACTATGATGAATAGGAGCTGGGAATCAATCAAAACGGTTGCAAAAACAGGCATTTTATTACGTAAAATAGATCGTGGTATACAAGAGCTTACGCCTTTAAGAATTATAAATACAAATCTAATTTCAAAAGCAAAAGTGATGTCTTTGCGTCAAATGGTAAGGGAGTTTTAGAGTTGCGACAACTTTTGCGTCAGTGAGTGACTTTTGAGGAGTTCCCGGTGACAGAGTTAGGCAACTGCCAGCCTTGTTTGGTTTGACGTGCCTATGATTAAGTGCTGGCGTAATAGTCAGTGTATATTTCAAAATTCCCGCGGTTTCACCCGGAAAAATCGTAAATTTTCCGGGGGAAAAAGTAGCCCATGTGTTATGCCAGAACATTTTCTTACTCTGGGCTAATTTTCATCCAGATCCTTAGAGGCGTGGGACAGCAACAAACATCAAACATGCAAGCAAGTGGCTCCATGCGGTTTCACCCGCGTTCCCAAGGCTTATTTAATTTTCATTATTGGGACAATGCCTTACCTTGAAGTCTCAATGCCCTACCTTAAAAATACCAAAATCAGAAATTGTTGACCTAGAGGTCAGCGATATACATGGTGATTGATTTAGGAGCCCATGCATCGAGGGCAGACCAATTATAATATTTTTTTACTTTCGCCGTACCAGTACCTACCTAACCAATGCTGCCCTACCTCAAATTTGAGTCTAGCTACAGTCCTACATTGCACTTCTGTCTGTAGATTCGTCACGAAAACTAATCCCCGTGGGTACCAATCTGGATTGAACGAGGGCAATCAATTGAACGGCTTTGATGTCTTCGTTATCTTAAAAACAATGGAATCGACTTTAGCACGTAAAAAAAACGTTTGGTTCTAAATATTCTTATTTTAATCTACTAATATTTGTAAATGCGATAGTTTGTGAGAATATATAGGATGGGTGTTTGTTACTCTTTCCGCAATAAGTGCTGAAAGGTTTTGGCACAGAGATAGAATATGTTCTAGAATATCAACAAAGCTACGTGCTTATATATATAAAAGACTAGCTGCCTCCGCGCGGTTTTACCCGCGTAGTTCCCGTTCCCGTGGGAATACAGGGATTACTCGGGGATAATGTAGCTTTCCAAAGGTGAAAGAATTTTTGAAATCGGTCCAGTAGTTTCGGAGCCTATTCATTACAAACAAACAAACAAACAAACAAACAAACAAATCTTTCCTCTTTATAATATTTGTATAGAAAAAGCTACCTATATTATTTTCAGTAGAATAGTAATCTCGACTTGAAGTTAGATAATGTTATAATAATTAAATATTTTTATCAATTTAGATAAATTATTAGCGTATTACAGGGCCGTTAAAAAAATATATTTTCGATACTAACGTATCATAAGGCTAATTAATATTATTATTAATAATATTATTATTAATAATTATATATCGAATATGTCAATTATAAATGGCCATATTAAGTACAATATTTTATAGCAACATAAAACTAGAGAAATATAGTAACATTAAAAAGGTAATTAAAAAATTATCTGGTAGGCTAGAAAAGTGAAAGAGAATAAAGGATATTATTAATTAGCTTAGGAAAATGTACAACAAACAGATTAGGATTTTCTTTAATACTTACTAATCATCATGTTTTTTACTTAATCTTGGTTGTTTTCATTATGATAAAAAATAAAGATGTAATAAGTAGTTTATTTTGTGAAATATAAATTCTATTAACGTCAAAATACAATATTAAAGTTTATTTTGCAGCGTATTTTTGTACCTAGTAGGTACCTAAGATGGTTCAAGATTTTAATCATTTTATTAAACATTGGTAATTTAACCAGCGCGTCAATAGTAGGTAAATACCATACTCAGTCCTAACCGTTAGACTTAGAATTAAATCGAAAGTACAAGAAATAAGGCAGAATCAAATTGAAATTCCACAAAATGTCGGTACATTTTGAGCAGGCCGGTGCCTGTAAGTAAGTTTGGTACTGATTTTATAAAATGTAATTCTAAATTTATTTCCCCAGCGACTGACTTTTTAACAAACACAGAGACGAGACCAAATAGGATACGCACAAGCCTTTTTAATCAAGGTAGATAACTATATTTTCCTTGATGAAAACCACATTTAAATCTCGAAAACGTATATAATACTATACTATAATAATCTACTTTTTATCCTGAATTTAAGAACCTTTGGGCGTAAACTAATATGATAGTAAAAATAATATTGTCGATAAGTACGAAAACACGCTACGTTCTGTGGTTGTCGTAATAATGTCGGGCCTTTGCCACCCCTCACATTGTCGTCTGAAAAAAAAACGTTCGGGATTCTAACAAATTGTCTTTGACAAAATGTCTTTTCTAAATACGTTTAAGGTACCTCTATGTTTGCTTACACCTGTATGCTTGTAACTAACAATCGAGTTTTAAGCTGAATTTATTAATCGTTTTTGTCTCTATACCCTAGGGATCTTACAGGTAGGTACAAATTAGGGTTACAACACTAGCTAATTAATCCTACTAATATTATAAATGCGCCGTGGTGGCTCAGTTGGGAACGCACCGACTCACGATCATGAGGGTGCCGGTTCAAATCCCTGGCCCGTACCTCTGAGTTTAAAAAAACTTACGTACGGATTCACACCACTGGCTTTCGGTGAAGGAAAACATCGTGAGGAAACCTGCATGCCTGAGATGTCACAATTAAAGGCATGTGAAGTCCGGCAATCCGCACTAGGCCCGCGTGGTGGACTATGGCCTAAACCCCCCGATGTTAGGGGAGGCTCGAGCTTCTCGATGGAGACGTATATGAGCTGTTGATGATGATGATGATTATAAATGCGTCTCATATGTATGGATGACTCTTTCACTCAACTACAGTTGATGTAGATTAAATTTGGTACAGAGTTAGAATATGTTTTGGAATAGTAAATACATTTCGATACTGAGAGAGGTGAAAAATATATTGGCTCGTTCCAGCCTTTAGGGTAAACAACGCGTAGGTGATAGTAGCATTTTTTCGTAAAACCTAACTACGATTATTTTTTATATTGTATCTACCTATGCCATACATAAAAATCTATCTACATAAAAAAAGAAATGTGTTGCTAAGCCCATATTTCTAGTAGGTAATAGTCCAAATGAGGGAATGTTAACGCAATTTAATGCTTTATATAATCTATCAAAAACCGGTACGGATTTCAGAACGAAAAAAAAAAACTATAAAATTGTTTTTAAATTTTAATTTCAAATTCAAAATTTATTAAATCATCCTTCAATCATTAGTACAGTCAACATTCTCAGGGTAGTTGCAGTACTGGTTCTTCTGGTCCCAGTATAAGCCACTGGGGCAAACAAACGGCTTGGGAACCACGAAGCCATGTTCTAGAATGCACATATAGAATGCTCCACAGTCATCAGGGTTTGGTATGAAGCCTACGAAGTCGCATGTCACAGATGTCGGTGGACTTTTAGTTGTTGTCGAAGTTGATGGTATAGTTGGTATTGCTGCAACAATAATTAGTAAATGAGTATTTGATTTTTAATAAGACTGCCTAGCCAATAAAGAAAAAGAAAGAAAGAAAATATTTATTGGACACAACATAAAAATACACAAACAACAATACACTTAATAAATTAACAATACCCAATATTACAAAAAACTATAACAACATTACAGTTAGTTAACTATTACGATATAAATAAAATTATGTTGGGTCCAAATGGCCCCAGCTCAGCATGTGCTAGAGAAGTAGAGATGACTCCCCAGCGCTGATTTTCAGCTGAAGCCTCAATAAACATCTCATGCTCTGTGGCTACTTTTATTATCTTCATTTTATTTACTTTTTATTATCATTTCTAACCGTAGTTTTCATAACTTCACACTGGCAGACGGTCACACGATGGAGCCATAGACAACAAATTGTAATTGGAACAGTATATTTAAATCAATGGTGTTAATTTAAAAAAACGGAAATGGTTTGATACAGTCGTAATTTGTTCTTTAGTAGTACTTTAGTGATATAGCTGATACATGCTTGATATATGTATGCATATAAATAGTGGATTATTTTACGGGTCGTGAGAAGGGTTTCGCTACTTATATCTCTGAGTAATATTTAGAAGGTACCTATATAATAATATGTATTCAAGAACTTTACTCTTTGTTGTTTGTCTGGCTAAAAATATCCTTTTAAGTAAGAATATTAAAAGAAAAATACGTAATAGGCTTCATAGCTATCTGACTGCCGTAGTAAAAGCGTTGCTAAGTTTGTTATCTGAATTCCAGGACTTATAAAGTGCCTTTATTTTACTTAAATCTAAGCGTATTTAAACAAAAGACAAAAATACCTGTTGGAGCATTAGTTGGAGGATACGTAGCTTGAGTTTCACTGACATTTCTTTCTAGAATGTTATTAATTGTTCTTAATAGAGGGTAGTCACCCTCTCCGCAGGTGCCATGGAAATCATCAGTTTCTATGCTCCAAACCATAATGCCTCCAATGTTGTATTGCATAGCGTATTCCACTTTGGCCGCAAGGGAAGAAGCGTCGTCGTAAGACACCCAATCGCGATCCTTGAACGCGTAGGGGACCGCAGCAAGACTGTCAAATCGCTGGTTCCATGATTCAGTCCTAAGTTTTGTGCAAAACTGTGAATAGAATATTACATTAACAATTACCTATATTATAATGAAATGAAGATGAAACATCATTTTTATTCAAATATGCCTTCACTAGCCATCGCCCTCTTCGCCATATTTTAGGGAAGTGAGCGACCCGTCACACGACGCCGCGGCAAGCAAAGACTTAAGTGAGCATGTCTAACCCAAGCTTGTTATAAATGTTACTTGTCGTTTATATTGAAAGAAGAGAATTATCTCAATACTGAAGTCATACACACAAAAATATGTTTTTTATTCCAAGACATTTAAAATTCTACTTAGTAGTATATTTCGAAAAAGAAAATAAGATATTATAAACACATTTTAGAACAGATACGTTTAACCCAGAAAAAACATAGCTCTCCCTGAATTTTCTATCTTAAACAAGTAAATCTAATGGCCAAAAGAAGTTAATAATAAACTAACAAGAGTTCAGGATACTACATCTGTGATATTTTGTTCACATAAGAATTTTGAAGTGTCACAGAATTTAATTTAAAACATCTGGAGCTCTGAAGTCAGTGGGCGAAGTTTTCCAAAGTTCTCTGTCAGTTGTAAAGGATAACTTAAATATAACTTGCAATATATATTTCTTTGTCCACTAATGGTACGACCTCTGTGCGGGCGTAAGTTGAGAGTGTGTTACTCGAAAGTTTATACTCGTACTTTTATGAGAACGTTCTCAGCGGAAATTGAATTAGGAAAAGACTTAACTTATTTGTAAGGTGTAAAAATATACCTCTAAGAATTATTAAGGTGTAAATATAATATTGAGGTATATTTTTAAGGGACCTTAAGTTCATAGCTCCAGAACTTTTTTCATTATATAATATTCTATGTAAAAAGAGATTTATACCAGATTATGATATCTGTATCTTGTTAAATCAAACCTGAAACATGATGAAACCTTTGTAAATTCCGACCCTATTAACGCATTGCTAAAGCACATTATTACATGCACTGATGCTTCACAGTGAAATAGCCGATTTTATAAGGACCAAAAATCGGAAAATAAAAGGAAATCTTACCTCGTTATAGCCAATAACACCATTGGTTGCAGTATAAGGACCAGCAAGTCCAGCACCACTCACAGGAGCTCTCACTGAGTTTACATTAGGATCCGACAGAGTAAACGTACGACCGTACAACGGTACACCTAGGACTATCTTCTGTGGTGGACAGCCTGAAGCAAAATGTTGTGTAAATATGAATTCAGCTTGTCATAGCCGCTTATTTAAAAGTTTAAAGTTAAGGGCACTAATGAAATTCGAGCTGCTGACGTTACGACCGACTCGGAAGTCGCCCATTTGATATATACCTAATCCTAATCTGATACAATTTAGATTTTGTCCCTTCAACATTTATTATAATAGTTAAAAGCCACTATCTTCTAAACACCACTTTTATTTAAGATACATAAAACAGCTAAACAAAAACAGAAAATAATCTATTCATCAGAATGTCCATTATAGGGTGGAGACCAAAATACTTCGAAAAGTAAATATATAATAAGCTGCAAGGCTTTTTAAAATAATTTTTAATTCCCCTTATCAATACAAATATGAAACTTGAATAAGATAGTAGGATTTAATAGCTTTAACATACCTTGTTGAAGCCAATACTTCAAAGCGAGGTCCACAGTGTAGAGAGATTCATCACTAATGTCATCATCTCCTTCACCTCGGTGGAGTGGTGAGTTGTGACCAGTGACTGGATCCCATGCGCCATACATATCGTATGCCATCACACTAATAAAATCTAAGGACCTGGGGATACAGTTATTGGGAGTTTAGACCATAATTTGGCCCAACTGAGTTAGTGATTCTGATTTGGCGTATGTGCCTGAATATTTATATTTTCTATTATTTTGTCTTTTCTGCTCTTTCTGCCCTGCACTGCGCCTAAGTAGAGCCGTCACAACAAGTATTTTATTACATTCCCAGTATTTACAGGGTGTAATGTCCCAGACTTAATATTAAATAGGCTAGACAGGCATTACTTTCCAGACAAAACAGACTTACTCGCTACAAAAAGTATATTTTTACATCAATGATTGTTTTAAAAGTAATACTATCTCGTTATTTACTCCTTATTCGGTATAAACAACGCGTAGGACGTAGTGCCTGAAGCGTTAAGTAAAAAGTTTTAACGTTTAGTAAAGTCGGTAAGGTCTCTTCTATCTAGGGATTTTAATAAAAATAGATGGAGTTAAAGCGTAACAAACAGGTAGGGTTACTTTCGCATTTATATTTATAGTAAGAAGACTGGGGATAAACGCACTTTGAAATTTCCGGAATATCATAAGACAACGCTGCCATTTCCTCTACAGAAGCTACTGCTGCTGTTAAAAGGAGGCCATATTTGTCGAATTCTTCTCTCAATTCCTTCAGGAGTAGGGTGAAGTTATCTCTGTCAGCGTCTCCGTGGACAGTGTCACGACGGTTCGGATACTCCCAGTCGACGTCCAAACCATCGAATCCATGTGTCTGTACCATCGCTAGAGCAGATGTGATGAAGTTCTTGCGTAAAGTTGGACTAGCGGCCATCTGTGGAAAAAGGGGTTCGATATATTTGCTGTTTCAATTAGATTACATTGCAAGCCAAAACCTTGTTGCAGTAGTTTTTCGCACTGCATTTCCAACGTTTTATTTGCTAGTCCTAGAAATGTATAATTCCAGATAGTCACATTGGTGCCTCATTATGCAAAATGGTACATTAAAATAAACGAATAAACATGTTCTACGCCAGGATTAATTAAGATTACCCGGGTCAAGAGATAATTTGGGATAAATCGTAACAGATTTAACGTAAATAGTCTTTGTGTTAAACTATTAAAGTATGTAGGTATTTTGACTATTTTAAATCCTACTTACGATGACGTTGTGAGTATGGATGTGTGAATGTATGGATGGATATTAGATACTCTTCCACGCAAAAACTACTGAACGGATTTGAATGAAATTTGGAACACAGTTGATAGCCTGGATTAACACATAGGCTATTTTTCTTCTGGGAAAATTTTATGATCCTCCTGGAACGTGGGTGAAACCGCATTAGAAATCATTAATGTAACTTTATGCTTTCAAAAAAATCATAAAATTACATTTTAATGATGAAAAATAATCAAACAGCATCTTACCTCGGAATATTTGGCCGACCCTTCATTCCATCCTCCTACCGCCAAGATAGTTTTTAGGCCGGGTTTATTCTGTTTCAACGCATTGAATTTTCCAAAATTGTCTGCAAACAAATTAAATGATTGTATTATTTTCTTTAATTGATATTAACACTTAATTGTATTTTTACTAGTGATGTAATTGCGGAGACATGATTTACAAAGTAGATTTTAAATAAGGAATAGGCGATGATGATTGTACTTTAACTATGCGTGTGTGAGTGTTTAAGGAAAACATACCACTCACGCCTTACCTAAGCAAATAAGTATCCTAAGATTAAAAAAATACTAGATATACATTAAATAACTGTATTGAAGAGTTTCATAAGAGTCTATAATGAATAGACATTTTTCTTTATATTTTTTACTTGTCTTACCTCTTCCCCAATTGTCAGGCAAGTCCAGGTACGGATCAAGGGATATGACAGTGCCCTGCGTGTCGATCCCAACGAATGTATAAACAACATGTGTGCAGAGATCTGTGTTTATATTTTCCACGTCGAACTTCCCAAGCCCGGATCTGTATGTCGCCCATGTACCATAATAGCATACAACTAGTTCTGAAATAAAAACGAGATTATTGTTTTAGTCCAATTTATAGTCACGACTGCCATATTAAAATGGACATGGAGAGGTCATGACAGCCGGATGTCGGACGAACTGTGGGCCAAAATAAGAACTAACTGGCCCCCCCTAAACGTCAGAAAACAAACATTGCGTGAGAGCTAAAAGGATATGGCAAGATGAACTGGGCTATTTCGCAAAGGATTGGTCCAGAAAAGACCGGGAGTAGAGAATACCTATTGTAATAAAAATACGATAGTTATATATTAATTTAATTGAGACTAATTCAACAAGCCACTGAATACTTTCAAGAAAATTATCAATGCCAAATATTAATAAACTTTTGTAATGAAACTGAAGTTCGTTTAACATAAGTGACTGTCGCTTTAATCTAATAAAATTCATAGTTACAACTACTCGGTAATAAAATATTTAAATAATCAGTAAAATATGATGCAAAGATCCATATATAATACGTAAACATAATATAATTGTATTTACAAACTAGATACTTGTCCTATCTTATCATTGATGAGAAGATAAAAAGACGAACCTATAATTATGGTAACATATTAAACGATTGTTTCTTTGAAATACTTGAGGCTGTTTGAAAAACACTTGAGCCAAAGTCAATGGAAGTCGATTGGAGAATATAGACAGCAAGTTTACACGGGGCATCCCTTGTTGGGAAGACGTGACGTGGAGAAATAAAGCCGGAAAGTGTGCGTCAGAGTCGCGTGTTGAGAGTTCCGTATATATTTAATACAATATTTATTTCTTTTACAGCATAACCTATTTTAACGAATCAAAATTGTACCTATATGAAAATTATTTATTTTTGTGTCCTAGACCGATGATAATCGAACTATTTAAATACTAACTACTATAAAATATTTCATTGGTACTTTGTGTGTTACGTTTCACGACTAAACAGATTTTGAATCTTTAACCATATGTAAGCAATATGTGGTTGTAACATTTAATTTAATCCCCATATTCTTACAAGAATGGAAACTACGCGGGTAAAACCGCGAGGCGGAAGCTAGCGATAATATAACGCCAGTAAATGCAAGTTAGACTCGGGTACCGGGAGTTCCTTGCAACTTTAATTAAGAGCTTTACTTTGTGTACTATAAGATCTATTTTAATAACCTAACTGTATCCTATCAGGTGGGACTGTATGCCTGTTTGTCACATTTGTGGTATAAAAAGGTATCTTAACAAGAAATATTGTTTTCCGCAAAGATAAATCTTTGATTTAATTTCCTTGTTTATTATTGAAAATATTTATCAACAATCGTATATCTGATTTCAGATAAGCCATTGGTCGAAGTATACGGAGTTTGATATACGCCATATGTAAAATTTATTGAATTTTGTTACGAAACCCTAAAACTGAAACACAACTGCATTGGGCTTTGACGCGACAATTTGCAGTAGACTTTGTCAGTAATCCAACATTTGAAAGATTTTGGACACATTGATGAAAGATCTCTTTTAGTTCCCTTTTAATAACC
Source organism: Thyatira batis (assembly GCA_905147785.2). NCBI lineage: Eukaryota > Metazoa > Arthropoda > Insecta > Lepidoptera > Drepanidae > Thyatira > Thyatira batis. Next base: position 5,287,320 of record LR990507.1, read on the forward strand.
AAGGAAAATACGACGTTTTCACTAATAAAAAAATATAAAACCGAATTCAAGCGAATGAAAATACCGGAATTACTACCCTGTGCCTATAATATAATGTAAGGAGTTCCCTTAATTTATCAGTATCTCATTATGACAACTGAATTTTTAAATGGGATTTAAATGAAAAAAAAAAACGATCAGGAGTCTGAGTAAGTATCTTAGAAAACAAACTCCTCCATTATTTTGAAGTCAGTAATAATCAATCTAAGCTAACAAATATAAAATTAATTAATAAAATTAATAATTATATTAATAAAAAAATATTATTAACTTACTGTCACTAGCCGACACATAATTCGATATGGCACATACCAATAAAAATATAATATTAAACTTGTTCATATTTTTGTTTTACACAATGCCGATACAATTTGAACAGATCATATGATAAATAAACAATTGTATTTAAAGGTGATTGTTATCTAAAGTGGCATTTCTAAATTATATCTCGATACTTAACAATTGTAGGTATGTAGGTATCCATTATATCAATATCGCCTCCTTTGAGTATTAATCAAAGACAGCGTTGCTTAGTAAATTTAAGTGTGATTTGTCATAAATAGCTCTCGACGTTCTACTGCGATGTTGGGTCACTTCTATTGTTTTTTTGGTTCCGTACCTAAGTAATTCATCATCATCTTTAGCCATTAGAAGTCCACTGCTGAACATATGCCTCCTCCATCTATCTATACTAATATTCTCACTTAAGGTGCCAGCTGAAAATCAGCGCTGTTGTCTACAGCAGCACATGCTGAGCTGGTCCCCCTTTGACAGCACTCCTACCGCTTATTTGCTTTGTATTGATTTGTTTTTTTATTAAGTATGTTTAATTTTATGTAAATTGTTTTTGTGTAATCGTTATATAATGTGTGCTGTCAATAAATATTTTTCTTTCTTTCTTTCTTTCTTCTATTATAAAGGAATAGAGTTTGTTTGTTTGTTTGTTTGGTTGAACGCGCTAATCTCTGGAACTACTGGTCCGATTTGAAAAATTCTTTCAGTATTAGATAGTCCATTTATCGAGGAAGGCTATAGGCTATATATCATCACGCTATAACTAATAGGAGCGGAGCACCAATGAAGAATATTTCAAAATCGGGAGATTTCTTTTCCAGTGCAGAGCTTCCGCTGCGTACGCTGCGTAAACGGTTAAAGTTACGCTAAAATAATGTATGACAGAATTGTTCCTCTTCAAAAGTTCTAAAAAAAAGTCCGCGATAGCATATGTCTACCTATTAAGGATGGCTCACTATAACCACTTTCATACTTACCAAATTTGTTCGAAAATTAAGCATTATTTGTGAAGGTGTTTTTATAAAGATGATATTAATCCTTATCCAAATAAATAAGTTATTCATCGCAAGTATTTAATTTAAAACAAAATTGCCATTTACATCATTCAATTTCAATGAATATCTTACGAGATATCGCAAATTTAAAATAACATCGCACCAAAATAATTATCAAGTACTGCGCGCGCCTTAATGCGCTGGGCCGGCCGGTGTGCAGTCATCAGTTGACTCTGCGAGGCCATCCTTCTACGTTAACGAAGGGGGCTGAAAGTTAGCGTCAGCCCAAAGTAACTATTCCACGCGGACGGAGTCGCGGGGAGAAGCTAGTCGTTTATATTTGTTTCCTCATTTTTTAGGGTTCCGTAGTAAACTACGAAACCTTACAGTTTCGCCATGTCCGTCCGTCCGTCCGTCCATCCGCGGGTAATCTCAGAGACGGTTAATACTACTGAGCAGTAATTTGGTATGGTAGTAATATTATCAGCGTCGACAAATTATGTTTCAACTTTGTCGACGTTCGAGGACATAAGAGGTAAATTCAATGAATTTCGTTAGTTACTATTATCGATCGTAAATAACTAGCTAACATCATGCGGTTTCAACTACTTTCCCTGAGGAATTCATGTTGCCTAAGATAGAAACATATTACACAAGGGAATAATGTAGCTTTCATCAGTTGATAAATTTCTAAGGTCTTATGAGTAGTGTCAGAGATTAGAGCTAATCATACAACTACTACATCTAAACATATAAATAAAAGTATATTGAGTAGCCAGTTGGTTGTGAGGTTAACGGTACTGTATTTTTAGCTACCGGTCGTGGATTCCATTCCCGCCAGGGACAAATATTTGTATGTATGAACATGTCTATTATATACTGTGTCAGGATGTAGGTATACATATCTATGTATAAACGTATGTATTTAAAAATGTTACGCGAATTTCGTTTAAGCTCAAACGCTTTATCTACAAGATCCTTAAAAATATTTCTCTAAATTACCGTATTTTGCCGACTACAAATATTGGTAGACCTACCTACATAATTAATGCAACGATAAAAGGGAGTCAACTAAGGTCATATTCGCTTGACTTCCAACTATAAGGCTACCCTTACTGATCCATCGCAAATTTTCATCCCGCATACCTACGGGAGAAAATGTGCTTCTTTAAGAGCTGAGTTTCAAGAGATGGAATTTATTCGTTCACAAGTATAATAAAGAGCGAAAAAAACACGCAACTTCCAGACTTGCAGCGGAAAAACATCTTTCATATACATTTTTAAATTTTCATTATTACGTACTTACCTAATCTAAAAGCCTAATTTCAATTATTTTTTTTCGGTGCATAGTAAATATTTTTTCAACCCACGTTTATCATGATAATAGTGAATGATTTAATATTTGGTTGTTCTGGTTTTTTTTAATGAAAAAGGTGTTTTTATCATATATGACTACAAGCACTTATGAACAGTCAGACTCTAATGCTCGATTCGGAAGGTTGGTCTTCCTGACAAATTGAACTCAGCAATTATTTATTGGTGGATATGCGAAAGTAACTCTGTCTGTCTGTCTGTCTCGACTTAAATGAAATTTGGTACACAGATGGTCTATAGCCTGAGAAAGGATGTAGGTTACTTTTTATCCCGGGAAAATGGAAGATGTCCCCGGGTGAAACCGCCGGGAGCCACTAGTTAATTATATAAGAAAGTAGCAAGTATTAAAGTAATTAATATATAATCCAATATAACTACTGACTTATTGTTATTACTGAAGTTAATACTTAAAAGTTATCGCATGTCTTCAATTTACAATTGTATCTAGATTTTAAGCTAAGTATTAAATTACACTTAAAGATTATAAGGTATTAGAAATATAATCAAATATAATTCACTTTAAGATAATTTTATTTCTATGAGTGTAAATATAATTCAATAACCGTGTTGGCTCTAGTGATGGGATTCTTCCCGGGAAAGAACCCAAAATGGGAAGATAGAGGGAAAGAACCCGAGGAAGATTCCCAAATGGGAAAGTATTCGGGTTTTTTTCATTTTTAGCAATGTAACAAATAGGTAATGTGTAGATACATGTATATATCAAATAGTACGTACTATTTAAGTACTATTACTACTTCTGTGAGCTAATTTAACTTTGTTTATTTCCATAATTCAATAAATACGTTATACAGTCTAAGCCGTTTACTGCGACATCTTTTAGAACAATATACCTGTTATATTAACTTAGAACAAAGGTCCCGGCTGAATGCTATATGACCGCCTAATCAAAAACATTCCTTTTTCCGACATTGCTATTGACGACATACCTCATTAAACGACCACATTTAACAATTATTTCGGAGAATTAGATCTGTTAATAGTACAAAATTGTATAAAACTACTGGAACCTATAACAGATACTATTTTCAAACTCGAAGGCAGTGACATACTTATAAATGGAGTTTATATGGCCTTCAAAGATATTAAGTCCACATTTAATTTTGCATTTCCGGACATCATCATCATCATCAACAGCTTATATACGTCTCCACCGAGGAGCTCGACCCTCCCCTAACACCGAAGGGGTGTAGGCCATAGTCCACCACGCGGGCCTAGTGCGGATTGGCGGACTTCACATGCCTTTAATTGTGACATCTCGGGCATGCAGGTTTCCTCACGATGTTTTCCTTCACCGAAAGCCAGTGGTGTGAATCCGTATGTAAGTTTTTTTTATAATCTCAGAGGTACGGGCCAGGGATTTGAACCGCCACCCTCGTGATCGTGAGTCGGTGCGCTCCCAACTGAGCCACCACGGCTATCCGGACATTTCCGGACATATCCATTCTAAATGAGCATCACAAACAAGATTTTAAAAATGCTGTAATTAGCTGAACAAATAAATGTTTGACACCCATTCATTATGCTGCATATTTATTGGATCCAAGATAGCAAGGCATTGAATTAGAAGAAGAACACGAAGTGGACGGACTGTATACACGACGTTAACCAATCGCACAATATTGTCGTTGGTGTTGATTTATCCAATTATAGAGCTAAATAGGGTTTATAGAGTAGACCATTTATATGGAAGGATGTCACCGAAATGGACCCAGTAGTTTGGTCGAGAGGACTCTGCAGTTCCAAATTGCTGAGTAGGGTTGCAGTACGGATTCTAACTGCTCCCTGTACTTCAGCAGCCACAGAATGATTGTTTAGCACGCACGTCCATATACATAGTCGCAAAAAAAAACAGATTGACTACAGACAGGGCAGCAAAAATACCTTTTTTTTCATACAAATGGAACCTGTTTCATAAACACAAAGATCATGACAATGACGATGATGACGAGCCAATATCTGCGAGGGCTGCACTAAAAGTATGGGAATGGAATATTTCCACAATTCCTGTCATAATAAAATCTTTTAAATTGAAAACTCTTTGGTTTTAAAAATCGAATACTGTTTATTTATTTAAAAAACGATTCTCGGTCTTGTCACAAGGTTTTGTCAAACTTGTTTAGTCGTTGAGAAAATGGAGAAAATGGACTCGAGAAAATTCAAGAACGAGACGAATACCTTCGAAGTGGTTTAACACAAAAACAGTGTGTTGACCGGATGATTTCTGCATTTGGTGATGAAGCCCCATCCAAAACCACAATTCATCGCTGGTTTGCTGAATTTCAACGTGGACGTATCAAGTTCAGTGATGATCCTCGTCAAGGTCATCCAAAAACTGCAGTCACCCAAGAAAACGTTGATGCTGAGCGTAAGCTGATTGGAGAAGATCGACATGTGATATACCACGAAATTCAGGCAACTTTAGACATTGAGATGAGTCAAATACAAATAATCTTGCATGAACAATTAGGTGTAAAATATTTGTTTTCCCGATGGATACCGCATTCGCTCTATAAAGAGCAAAAAGCGGCTCGTGTTACTTGGTGCGTCAGAACTTTCGAAAGACACGCAGGATCCTCAAATGCTATATAAAACATCGCATCAGGTGACGAATCCTGGATATACGCGTACGAACCCGAAACAAAAACCAGTCTCGAGTTTGAGTGTTCGAAAATGAGTAAAGCCAACAAAAATTGTTCGTTCACGGAGTGTTGCAAAAAAATGGTGGCTACGTTTGTCTCCAAAACTGGCCATGTTGCGACTATTCCTCTTGAGGGACAAAGAACGGTAAATGCAGAACGGTATGCTAGCATTTATTTGCCACAGTTCGTTTCTGAACTCCGTCCACAGTTTTTTCGATGGACCAAGCTGCGGCTCAGCATCTGATCAGCTTTCTGAATTGAACATCAGTGTGAAAACTGGAGAAAGAAGGGGTGTTAATGTTGGCGGTTCATCGTCAAAGTCTATTATTAGCCATTTTTATTTATTCATTCTGAGAGCCCCATTACGTTGCTCTTAGTCTCTCCAGAACAATAAAAGCACACTGCAGAACATTTCAGCACTGCTTTTCGACATCCACACATCGCTCCACAAAAAGAAACGGTTTGCTCGAGTTTCTGAACATTTTTACTTATAACTTTTTCATTTATAGTTCTACGACAAAAAGTTACTCAACCAAAGTTGTAGAGAATTTAATTTGCAACAAAAAATGTTACCAATTTTTTTTAATCAAATGAATAGTTTAAGAGATATATCGTATAAACCATTTCAATTGAAAAAACCCGTCTATTGGGTTTCTTCCCACATAAACACCCGGTTCTTTCCCATTTGGGAATTAACCCGGGTTTATTCCTTTCGGGTTTATTCCCACCGCCCATCTCTAGTTGGCTCAGTGGCGATTACACTTATCTATTAGTGTGCCAGTTCAAACCAGCAGGTACCTACCTGCCTACATATAAAATTCGGTACCGTAAAAGTTTTGCTTTTCTCACGTTTACTTGGGTTCAATCCTTTCCATTATTCAATTCAACATTAGTTCAATGTATTACAAAAGATAAAAACAAATCTTGTCTTAGTATTATAGTTTTTATATACCTAGGTACCGCTCAAACTAACATAGGTTAAGATGTTACTAAATACTAACATATTGGGTTTCTGTGTTGCCTAAATAAATTAATTTTATTTTTTTATTTATATTATATTTTTACTAGCTTCTGCCCCGCGGTTTCACTCGCGCCATCGGAAAATCTTCAATTTTCCCGGGATAAAAAGCAACCTGAGTTAATCCAAGGTGTCAGCTAACTCTGTACTAAATTTTATTAAAATCGCTCTAGCAATATAGACGTTAAGAAGTAACTAGGATACATACTCTCAAGTCGCCTTTAAAATATTAGTGTGATGAAATACGATAGATCTGTGTAGAAAATTTGTGAAGCCTTTAGCTCTTATGAATATATGAGATTGGAAAAAGTGATCGAGAATTTTATGGTTAAATTTTCTAGTCAAAATACCTACGTATATACTAGTATAATTGATAGCTTTCACATCGCTGCGTTGCATATTTTCTTTCAGAAAGAACCATGCCTGAGGCAGTCGGGTTTCGTATGTGCTAATTGCGATTTAAATTTTAAAATGAATGAAATTTCAAATGTATTTTTGAAGCTAAGTTAAGTTGTCTGGATCCTTTCAAAATTATATACTGTTGGGAAGGGAATGGTAATATACGTATGATATTTCATTATTACTATTAAGAACTTAAATAGTAGTACTAATACTTTACTGTGTAGTAGTACTTTAGTAGTAGTAATAATATGTAGTTTTAAAGGACGTAATGCCATGCCATGTTTGATCCATCCGTAATTAGTGTTTTAAAATGTTTGTTTCAGCGATTTTTGTTTTAGTAAAGATTTCAGAGACATAATCCGACTGTTTAGTTTCTAGTTGTCTACCCATCCTTTTTCCAGTAAAGCAAATTATAGCAAGCAAAGTACCAGCAAATTAAATTGTTCTGTAGGCATACTAGCTGCCTCAGCGCGGTTCCACCCGCGTAGTTCCCGTCCCAGTGGGAATTGAGGGATAAAATATATCCTGTGTTCATCGGAGATAGTGTAACTTCGCAACAGTGAAAGAATTTTTCAAATCGGTCAAGTAGTTTCGGAACCTATTCAATGCAAACAAAAAAAAACAGTAAAATCATTCCTCTTTATAATATTGTGTAAATTGCAAATAATTATTTTTAATATAATAACGTACTAGCAAACATAAAAAGAATAGATATTTATCCAAACAAATCTTTATTGAAATTGTTCTTCTTTATTACATTTAGACAGATATTTAAACTTAATAATGTGCAGCAATCATAGCTGCAAAGACAACGGAATATACGGTAAATAGTAGTTTATCTATGACCTCGGCAAGTTCTCTCTTGTCTCCGTAAGTCAGATTGTCATTCTGCATCTCCTCAATGGAACCATTTCTTGGAGCAACAATAGCTCCGGAGTCGTCATCCTCTTGAGTGGCGTACGCTTCGTTGATGGATTCATACAGGTTGCAAGTCTAGAAGTATATTAGACATGTATAAAACTAATATTATAAATGCCAAAGTTTGTCTGTCTCGGTTTCACGCTAAAACTATTGAACCGATTGAAATGAAATTTGGTATCTACATTTGTCTAGAGCCTGAGAAAGGACATAGGCTATTTTTTATATGTAATTATCTAGGTAGGATATAGTTACTATATGACTCTCTAGAGGACATAAATACCAAACACTGTGACAAAAGACGATTATATATTAGATGTATTTAAATGTATTATACCTACCTATGTAATATATCAGTTATCTGTTTAACCCAACACCTACCTTCGATTACTAAAACATAAACAAGGATAAATGAAATCAAATTACCTTCATAGCTGGCAAACAAAACAAGGCCCTTAGTATTTTTGATGTTAATACTTTTTGCATGAACCGAGACTTGCATACTGTCTCAGTGAAATCATTCAATAGAAGCACATGGATTATCAGCGCAATCAGAACTTCTATTAGAATCGTTATGTAGAGGATTACTGAAATATAGATTGATTAGAATGTTATTCTCATTCTCAGCTCCACAGCCATAGTACACAGGCTTAGTGGGGATTGGCAGACTTCATCATCATCAGCAGCTCATATACATCTCCACCGAGGAGCTTGACCCTCCCCTAACAACGAGGGTATTTAGGACATAGTCCACCACGTGAGCCTAGTGCGGATTGGCATGCAACCTGCATCCTCACGATGTTTTCCTTCACTGAAAGTAGTGACTTCACCGGGATCCGTATGTAGGTAAATATTATTTTTAAAAGTTATAATTATTTAGGCTATTCTTTCCAACTCAGGATGTAGGTACCTACTGTTGATATTAATAGTGCTCATGTTCAGCTGGCAACATTAGTGAACACTGATAATATTAATATGGTAAAGTTAATACCAATATTAAACTTTTGAACCCAAGAACAAAATAAATAACTTTTGGAATAACACATAATTTTTATCCCGGGAAAATTGAAGATCCCCGGGAACCGCTTTTAATGACTAACAAAGTAAATAGATGCACAGATACAATGCTCGCCTGTTAAATCCTACACGGATGCAATTGTGATAATGAAACACGCGAGCAAGTCTAAATAACGCCAATTAAAAGCTTCACACAAGCGATGCTTTGGATAGAAAGCTAGAATAACTACGTGAATAGCAAATATTCTGTCGCTTTGGTTGAAATTCCACACAGTAAAAAAAATCTATATATAAATTTATTTCTGTATCCAAGGTAATTGAAATTAAGGTCAAGGACCTTCTTTTTAGAAGGTACAGAAATACTTGTGTCAGAAGAACCTACTCTTCACGAGCAATAATATAAGGTTAGCACATGATACAGGTTATTAAGTAGAAAATGTGCAATGAAATACAACGAAAAGATAATAATAAAACCAAGGCCATTTTTCTCACAATCTGATTGAAAACTAAACTGAGCTTGTGGCAACCAGCCTACTACATACTTCTTATGAATATATACTCATATAGATATTTACATTCAGTCAAAGAATAAACAGAAGACAAAAACATACAAATGTTTGTCCTGGATATGGATTCAAACCCCCGACAGGCGATTTTAAAGTTAGGGCTACTAACTTTTGATATGAAATGTTTGGATCACGTAAGATCAAAATATAAGGATTAAAGGTACTTACAAATTGACGGTATTCTATCAGTTGGCATTAAAATATCAATGTAACATAGTCCTGCACATATAAATACAGTGATGCCTGCGTAAAACCAAACTCTGCTCATCTTCAACGGCTCACTCCAGAACGAGATTTGCACGAATATTACAAGCACTGAAATAAAAGTTAAAAAAATAACAAAAATAACTGTCTATACAAATTTTATAAAGAAGAAAGATTAGATTATTTGTTTTTTATGAATCCGAAACTACTGGAGTGATCTGAATAATTTCACCAATAGTAAACTAAGTTATTTGTGCGTGTCATAGGCTATATTTTATCGCTCTATTCTTACGGAAACTATGTGAAGCTAGTTTATTTATAACATTACGCCTAACGTTGAGGTTACGCTACACGGTTTTTCCCGCGTAGTTCCCGTTTCCGTAAGAATAAGGGAATAAAATATAGCCTATGTTATTCCCTGATAATGTAGCTTTCCGTTGGTGAATGAATTATTCAGATCGGTCCAGTAGTTTCGGAGGCAATTCAATACGAACAAACATAAAACGAATTCAATCCGCTTTACAATATTAGTGTAGACTAGTTGACCCGCTCAACTTCGTTAGCATCACTTGCCCGTTATGCAACATTTTTAACCGACTTCCCAAAAAGAAGGAGGAGGTTCTCAATTCGGCCGGTATTTTTTTTTTTTTTTTTTTTTTCTATGTATGTACATCGATTACGTCGCGGTTAATGGACCGATTCGCGTGATTCTTTTTTTGTTCGACGCGAAATAGCTGCCAGATGGTCCCATAAAAATTTCTTTCAGTTTGGTTTAGTAGTTTTTATTTTATAAGCATTATTGTTATTTGGACGATGTCATTTTGATGATACTTTGTATATTAGTATGTCGATAACTTTAACATTTCTAATCCGATTTGCGTAATTATTTTTTTGTTCGTTAGGGTACATATTCAAGTTGGTACCCTGGTCATCTAGTAAGCATATGATGATGGGATCCCAAGGTAATCGAGAAGAACACTCAAATTAAGAGTATACTAGCTTCTGCCCGCGACCCCGTCCGCGTGGAATAGTTACTTTGGGCTAACGCTAACTTTCAACCCCCTTCGTTTACGTAGAAGGATGGTCTCGCAAAGCCAACTGATGACTGGACGCGCCGGCCCGGCACATAAGGTGCGCGCAGTACTTGATTATTATTTTGCTGCGATGTTATTTTAAATTTGCGATATCTCCTAAGATATTCATTGAAATGGCAATTTTCTTTTAAATTAAATACTTGTGATGAATAACGTATTTATTTGGATAAGGAATAATATCATCTTTATAAAAACACCTTCACAAATAATGCTTCATTTTCGAACAAATTTTATTAGTATAAAAGTGGTTATAGTGAGCCAACCATAACAGATAGATATATGCTATCGCGGAATTTTTTTAAGAACTTTTGAAGAGGACCAATTCTGTTATACAGCATTTTAGCGTAACTTTAACTGTTTATGCAGCGTACGCAGCGAAAGCTTAGAAAAGGAAATAAAAACTCCCGATTTTGAAACATTCTTCATCGGTGCTCCGCTCCTAGCAGTCGTAGCATGATGATATATAGCCTATAGCCTTCCTCGATAAATAGACTATCTAATGGCGAAAGAATTTTTCAAATCGGACCAGTACTTCCTGAGATTAGCGCGTTCAAGCAAACAAACAAACAAACAAACAAACAAACAAACAAACAAACAAACAAACAAACAAACTCTACTCCTTTATAATATTAGTATAGATAACTGTTACGTTTCAGTCAATATCATACAGTTTGTTCAATTATTTGCGTTTGATGATGATTTCCTATGGATGAGCTGATGATGGAAGGTACAACTCCTCAAAGGATAGGAGTTCAGAGAAAATTCTTTCAAAATTATACGTGCATATGGATAGAGAATAGTATTCCTTGAGGCTATTAGGTTGACCTTGAAGGTTAATCTCATTAACGTTTAGGTTTAATAGTGTTCTGTGATTGTTAAATAAATAATAAGCCTACCCATACTTAAATCACTAAAAAGCAAAAAATAAAAATAAAACTACGTTAAAAAAAACCGACTTCCAAAAATACTAAAAAGCAAAAAATAACTAACGCAATTTATAACACTTTCCTCTACTTACCTACTGACTACTTATTCTTTCCGCTTGCTGCTTGGTTTGAAGTCGGTGCCAAGCCATATATGAATAAAAAAATTACTTAAAGAAATAAAATGGTGTAACAAATAAATTTCTACACGATAACCTACTAAGTACTAACCTACGTAAATAAATCAGAAATAACGATAAATGACAATAAGAAACAAATGAAAACGACGATGAGATAAATGTAATTTACATTCTACAACTATAGTGGTCCTGTAAAGGACCGTTTATGTCTAATATTAATAACTCACAATTTAGAATTTTAAATGCAAACGGTGCCAAAGTTTTTGTTGACCTTATTAAATCATGGAGAATCTTAACAAAGATCTTTTGCATATTGTTTACTAATTATGCTGTGGCTTGGCACCAACTTCAAACCAAGCAAGCAAGTAGAGGAAAGTGTTATAAATTGCGTTAGTTATTTTTTGCTTTTTAGTATTTTTGGAAGTCGGTTTTTTTTTATTGTTTGCTCCGCTCCTATTCGTCGTATGATATTTATATATAGCCTATATATAGCCTATATATAGCCTCCCTCGCTAAATGGCCTATATGTAATAATTTTTCAAAACGGACCAGTAGTTTCTGAAATAAGGGCGTTCAGCCAAACAATCAAACAAACTCTTCAGCTTTATAGTATTAGTATAGATACAGTGCAGATAAAGCTTAAACTTATACTGATCTTACCTACTAATGGCGTATAGAAAACCATATTGTATGTATTAGCATTTCTCTTCAAGTCCACAACGATCGCGTATCTGTCGCTTTTGTGCGTTTGGTTATCTATATTTGTATAAACAAATTCCCATACAGTGTTTCTGATGATGACACTTTTGTAGGAAACCTCCCATTCATTCTCGATTACTTCATCGATATCTGCAAACTGCAAAATAGTGGATTGTTAAATTAAACTTCACTAAGAAAATAAACTAAGGTATATACCTCAAAGATGGAGCTTCTGGTTCTGAGTACTTTTCACAAACTAAGAAAACGCCGAATTAAGAATAAATATTAAACTATTATTCTTGTACCTATTTAAAAAAGATAAACGTATCTAAATGATAAGCTTAATTACTTAACAGATTGAAAAGTAGTCTACAAACGCCCACCCTACCCAGATTCATTACTTTTACCATGTTAAAATAGGTAGGTACCTATTACTTTTAGAACAAAATTTATGGTGCTTTTGCTTTTTAGGGTTCCGTAGTCAAATGGCAAAAACAGGAACGAAACGAACGATCGATCAAAGTTAAAACAAACTACTTGGCCTATAAAGCCTTTCATTAATTTATTAGTACAAAATCCTTCAATAAATATATTTGAAGATATAAGATATTTGAAGCATATAATAAATTAATAATATAAGTTGTGTTTCGATAAATTTTATTTCATTGGATTTGACTTTTGTGTTCATCGCGTTTAGACAGACAGACAGAGGCGGTAGGGACTTTGTTTTATATATATAGAAGTAAAGAGTGTTACCATTTTTGATTTCGTATTCTCTTCATCATTTTCCTGTATGACAATTTTTTCATGCGCTTCCCACGGTTGTATTATTATTGAACAAGAATATTTGTCATGGGGCCATCTGAATAAATAAATTAAAATTAATTATAATTTAAATTTGCAAGAAAAAGTTGAATTGATTATTTGGACACATCATGGAGAATCCTGTTACTGAACATTTGAAGAGTTAACAGTGAATTATTTTCATGGTAATAAATATAAATGATTTGTGATAGAAATACTTCCAATATAGGTAATGTTGAATAAGAGTTAGTTCTAGGAGCACGGTAGTGCCTCAGCCAAGTCGAACATCCTACTTCGACAAATTCGTAACAGCCGGTTGGCTTTAGGTAGTGACCTTGACTTTCAAGCTGCCGGTCGTGAGTTCGAAACCCACCCAGGACAAACATTGTCATGTCTGTTTGTTTTGTGTCTGGATGTAATTAACTATATAAGTATATATTTAAAAGGAATATATTTGCTGTCTGGTTACCATATCACAAGGTTAGTTGCTTAGTTTGTGATTAGATTGACCATGTGTAAAAATGTCCCAGGATATTTATTTATTTAATTTAAGAAGGCAATAAAAATACCTGCTGTATTCTTCAGCGTAATCAGTATAGCACCATGTCTGTATTTTGGTCTGGAAGTGGAAAGTTGCCTCTCCGCTGTAAACCATCGATATTAGATCCGGATTCTTCGTATCGAGCATATCGATATTATCTGAACTGAAAAATAGAAAGTATATATCTTACACTTCGTTGACAAGGTGGTTCACAATTTTAAAAATATGTTTAAATGATCTTTATCCAAAGGTAATAAGATTGATTTAACTTTGACACTGTTAAAAGTCCAAGAGTATTAATCTGCTGGATAAAGCGAAAGAAATAACCTAACAATAAGAATAAGCATCCGTGTTATTAAGCCCACGCATTTAAAATATTATTATTAAAGGTCTTCTTATACATATAAATAACATAGCTACCGCAACCTTACCGAACGTACCGACTCACGATGACATGAGGGTGCAGGTTTTAACCCCGGCCTTTACATCTTACTTTAAAAAATCATCCGTTCGGATTTACACCACTGGTTATCGGTAAGGGACAACATCGTGAGGAAACCTGCATGGCTGAAATGTCACAATCAAAGGCATGTGAAGTCCCCACACACTAGACCCGCGAAGTAGACTATGGCCCTCTCCTTCTGGGGAGGCTCGTGCTCCGGGAGATGTATATGAGCTGCAGGTGACCCCACGGCATTGGAACGTTCTCAGAGATCAGAAACTTTTCCAGAGAAGAGATATGCTGTACGTATTCTATCGTTGTACCATTCTTTCTTATTAATTTATTTAGCTTACTTAAGGACGTAAAACGTCGGTCTCCAGATTTGCCCTTGTCGGAATTTCAGCCTTGTTGTGCCATTAAATTTGGATGGGTTCCACGCCATACTATCGTCTGTCCACCTCTGAAAAATCATAAAGCTATTTTTTCTTAGGGTTTCATCTATTATTGGATTTTTAATGACACTTTAGAGGGAGGACTCCATTTGAGTCACCGTGAGTAATATCTGTTTAAGCTCCAAAAGTTTTGAAGATATAATGAGGTTTGTTTGGCATGTATAATATATTAATATAGTATTGGCCCCGCGATTTCACCTGCGTAGTTCCCATTCCGATAGAAAAACAGAGATAAAATATGACACAAATAACTTTGCTTTTTATTGGTTAGAAATATTCAGATCAGTTCAGTAGTTTCGGATCATAATAAACAAACATAAAATTTAATCATTACGTCGTTTAGTAGGTATTTTTGTATGCTCTTTTCATATTACTCTTCGTGATGAAGCTTGAAGGATCTTTATTCTGATTGAGTTCAGAGAAAATAAATTAAATTACTTTAAAAAAAAGAAATAACAGATACATACGATAACAACACCCAATCTTGATATTAGTTTACAATCGAACGGGTCATATCGTACATTTGTAACAACTACACCCAATTTAACATTTAACGTTGTTGCTGGAGATATCGATGGTATTCGCCCCATGAGTAATGTGCGTTTCAATTCATCAGAATTGGATAGTTTCGGTTCCATTTCCTGGGAGTTGGGTGCTGAAACACAATCAGACTATTTACAAACTTATAATGCCGATGTTAAGGTTCGAAATTGAAATATCCAAGTACGTTAAACTGTATGTACAAGTTTCACTTCATAACCAATTAATAAAACCTATGAGGTTCATCTTCGATAAAAGCAATTCAGGTTTTATAAGGAAGTAAAAAATATAGCCTTAAATTAAAATATTATGAATAAATAAATAAAATAAAAATAAATAATAGTTATTTGGTATACAAGAGTGCAAAGTTGCTTTTTAACCGCGTGTTCAATTTTGATGACCGAGCAAGCGAAGGATTCTAAAATTGAATCACGAGCGCAGCGAGTGATTCAAAATTAGAATCCTGAGCGTTAGCGAGGGAATCAAAAGAGCACGAGGTGAAAAATCTTTGCACTCGAGTGCAACACGTAACTTTTCATTCCACCTCAGCGAGGAAATGACTAAATACTTCTCGCGTGATTGTTGAGGGAGAAAGCTCATTTGCGCATTATTAACAGTTTCAGTCAATTCTGTTGGCGTCAAGCAAACTTCCTCGTCGCTAGAATCACTCATTTTAGTTTTTTCACTTGTTTTCAAGTTTCTTGTTTTTAATATAAGGTTTAACAATGACGTGAAAAAATGCCGCGTAAAGAACCGCGTACAAAGCAAATTGAAAAAAGAACACCAAGAAGGTGCCGAGTCTGAGTTTTTAACAAATTAAAAAAAAGTTGTATGATATATTCGGCACCATAGAGGTAGCAGTAAATAGGTTTAATGTTTTTTTTTAATTCACAAACTTAGTGCACACGATGTTCCAAATTCAATTTACTTTATCCTCTAGAGAATAAAAACGGCTTTTCCACTCAGATATTGAAGATTAAAAATACTCTTTCCGAGATGGTGGGATGAAAAATATTTTATTTCTCACCACAGACACAATAATAATAAAAAATTACAAATTAAAAAATAGAATAAGTTTATAGAAAGAATAACTTTGCTCAGTTTCTAGCCAGTTCTACTCAGTGAAAGGCCGACTTCAGAACCGAAAGTACATACAAGTAGCTAAAATGCTTTTGAAATAAGAATAAGGTCACAATTTTTAATATCCTGTATAATATTGACTTACTTGCCGTGTCGCCAGGCGCAGGGCAGTCATATAAAAACTTAGCCTCAACGCCATTCCAAGCTGCAAAACTGAAGTACTTGATTGGCAGAGGTGACACATCAAAGTAGCTTATTAGAGGTAATACCTCACCCTCCTTGCCAAATTCTACTAGGCCATCTGAAATTCACATATTAAATTTATAGTTTTTTTATATTTATTCTTTGGCACATCATATTATGATAGAAGCAAAGTGGTCCACCTGAAAGTATGTGGTTAACTTCACCCAAAAATACCAGGATAAAAGTAAGGAATGCAATCATATAATATTTTAAAGTAATACGATAGGTTATTATTGCTCATTCTGTGTCGTATTAAATAAAATAATGCCAATTTGAGGTTATATAGCGCACAAAATCAGATATCCTGTGGGATGTATAGTGTGAAGTTATACGCAAGTTTAAGAATAATATGTTTAAAACACCTTTTTGTGTAGTTTTCGTGCAAAAACTAAAGGTATTTTCATACAATTATGTCATGCTGCAGGCAGTTATTTTATCAGGGCTGTGTAGCAATTAATTTCAAAGCGATAATTTACCTTCAGATATCTTAATATAGAAAGCTCTGAGGTCGACTGTGGACAGGATGCCGGGTGTTTTGACGGAACTACGAGCGTTTCGCCGCAAGTTCCGCCGTAGCTCGGTGAACTTGTTACCGCCGCCGCCGACCACTGCCAAAGACGAGTAAGCGATTAGACGCCATCTTTATTATAAAACTAGTTGACCCGGCCAACTTCGTACTCTTCGATTTGAATTAGCTTTTATAAATTTTTTTAATGACATTCGATGTTGCTTAAAAATGTTTATGTCACGAAGGTTACCTATATTAGCAGTTTACATAATAAAGTCTGTAATTTAAAACATGACCCTTAAATTGGTTTCTGAACGACTTTTAAACGTTATACGGCTGCCTCCGCGCGGTTTAACTCGCGCAGTTCCCGTTCCCGTGGGAATACAGGGATAAAATATAGCCTATGTTACTCAGTGATAATGTAGCTTTCTAATGAAAAAAGGATTATTAAAATCGGTCCAGAACTTTTTGAGTTTATTCGTTACATACAAAAATACAAATTTTTCCTCTTTATAATATTAGTGTAGACAAACTCTCACCGATTTCATACACTGCATCCATAGCATCAGGATTAGGTTTCGATGAGAGGAGTATATGGCCATTACTGGATGCTTGTATGGCTATATGCATCTCAAACATCAGGTTGGGGTCCTTTTCATTTGTGAAGTCATCGACCTTGTAGAATGTTTCGTAGCTGTAGCCGTGTTGGCTGATGTGTTCCTTGCATTGTTGGGCCACTGAAAATGTAAGAGTTACAGTTGTATTGTCCTCCCCGCAGTTTCACCCGCGTACCCGGGAGATCTTCCATTTTCCCGGGATAAAAAGTAGCCTATGCCCTTTCTCAGGCTCTAGATTATCTGCGTACCAAATTTCATTTAAATCGGTTTAGTATTTTTCGCGTGAAAGCGAAAGAGACACACAGACAGACAGAGTTACTTTCGCATTTATAAAATTACTAGTGACCCGCCCCGGCTTCGCACTGGTCACATCAGAAACCTATAAAAATAACAGTATTTCTCAACTATTTAATGGATGTTATTATACATATAAACCTTCCTCTTCAATCACTCTATCTATTAAAAAAACCGCATTAAAATCCGTTGTGTAGTTTTAAAAATTTAATCATACCTACTTACATAGGGATATAAGGACAGAGAAAGCGACTTTGTTTTATACTATGTACCTAGTGAAGGTTATTGCTGGTGCTGTAGTAAAAAAAATATGCTATATATATCTATAGGTAAATAGAAAATAACTCAAATTTTCTTTGGTCACTCGAAAATAACTTTGTCAAGTTGGTAAACGAACGAAGTATTTATTTATGAAAAATATGAAAAACTTTAACAAGATCTCCCGGGACCGCTTGTAAAGCGGTAGATCACTACAATACGTTCAACGAATTCTAAACGACTTTTTATATAAACTCAAGAATTATTTTTTATTTCAATATGTATTTACAAGCACTTAGGAACAGTTACTCTAATGCTCGGTTTTGAAAGTTGCTTTTACTGAGAAGAGCCGGTGATAACTTCAACATTTAGTTTTTACTAACTAAAAGCCTAAAGAGGCAGCGTACGAAAGGGTAGACTAGTAATATAAATGAATTCTGAAAAAGTGTTCACAAAATTGAAATTCGTGAAGGCTACCCACGGCCAATATCAGCGAGGGTAACGCTATTATCAGTTTTAAAAGTCGATTGCCGCTCAGTCAGGGGTTTTGACCCATGTCAAGTACAATATCTGACAGCCTGGTTGGCTTTGTGGTTAGTGACCCTGACTTTCAAGCCGCGGGTCGTGGGTTTGAATCCCACCCAGGACAAACATTTGTATGCATGAATATGTCTGTTTGTCCTGTGTCTGGATGTAAATATCTATAATATGCATGTATTAAAAAGTATTATATGTAGTATATCAGCTATCTGGTTACGATTTTTTTTTTCCGGCAGGAAAATGCGTTATGCATACCCCCACACCTTGAAGGGACGGCGTGGGTGGTTATGTGGGACTCTCCTCTACTGAGAGAGGCATACCCACTAAAAACCTGTCGGTGATCCTCTATGCTTTTTTTTTGCAGATGTCACGGACGCACTAATGTGTTTCAACCGCGACATCTGCAAGCTGGCCCAGCTCTAAGAGCCAGGGCCTCCGCGCCAAGAAGGAGGGGACCAGGATCACTTGGTCCCCCCCCTAGACAGGTGGGCTATTACAGCTGGCAGGGGGTAGCTATCTGGTTACCATAACACAAGCTCACTTTGAAGCTTACTTTGGAATCAGATTGGCGGTTTGTGAGAAATGTCCCTGGATATTTATTTATTTATTATTATTATTTATTTATATATCCATCCGTTCTATTCGTAAAGTAGAACTATACAATCCTAACATATTAATGTGAAAGTAACTCTGTCTGTCTCGCTTTCACGCTAAAACTACTAAATCGATTTAAATTATATTTGACACAGATAGTCTAGAGCATTAGAAAGGACATAGGCTACTTTGAACTTTGTATCCCGAGAAAAAGGAAGATCACCCGGGTACGCGGGTGGAACCGCGGGGAGCAACCAGTGATAAATATATTTTTCATGAACTAAACTCCCCCGTATTTACCTTTGTTCTAAAGAATACATAAAACATTAAAATCCAAAATCAGAAACTTCTATTAAATATTTAAAATTAAGAAAAACCGTTTTAAAATACACTTTTCACATTAATAAATAACCATATTAAACACAATACAAAATAACTTACTTTTATAAGTAAAGGTAAAATTCTCACTACCCTTTATAATCCATGTACAATGAAATAATTGCAATAATAAAATCCATTTCATTTTTGCGCACTCAAATAAATTTACAAACTTATAACGATGATTGCATTAGACCACTGAATAATACTAAGCTGTAATAACGAATGCTTCGTATCAAGTTTATTTATTTGCTCATCTTGCCATATTCAGTCAAATGAAAAAAATATATGCGTCAGTACAGCATCACCAGACGACTGTTTCATCGTCGATTTATTTAGACGTTTATATTTAACTAGCCGACTCGGCAGACTTCGTTCAGAGTTTCGGAGCCTATTCAATGAAAATAAACAAACAAATCATTCCTCTTGTGGTATACCATTAGAGTAGATTATAAAAAAATATTATTTAATTTTTTTATTATATACCAAGGTACTCTAAAAGAGATAATTTATATATTTAAAGATAAAATTTTGGTTGTACAAAACTATAACAGGCTTTTCTTAATAAACCTATAATTAACTATCTTCCAACTCGTGGTTTTCCCGTTACCAGGAGGATCATCAATTGGGGTGGTGCGGGCGTTGTTCCCGTCATCGGGGACGAACTTCACCCCACCAGCAATGGACCCCCCGCGGGGGGCGGCTCCGCCAAATGAAGAGGTTCCCCCGGTGTCCGAGGTGGAGCTTGAGTCGGGCCTACTTCGCCTCCGCGCGAAGAGGACGGCCCCTGGGCCGGACGGCGTCCCTGCACGTGTGGTGGCCATAGCTGCCGCTCACATGGGGGAGAGGCTTCGGGACCTGTTCAGCGCGTGTCTCACGACTGGAAGGTTCCCGAAGCCTTGGAAGGAGGGGCAGCTATGCCTCCTACATAAAGAGGGACGCCCGACGGATTCCCCCTCGACGTACCGGCCCATCGTTCTGCTCGATGAGGTCGGTAAAATGTTCGAGGGGGTCATCGCCGACCGGCTCAACGGGCACCTGCGGGAGGTGGGGCCGGACCTGTCGGACGCTCAGTTCGGGTTCCGACGGGAGCGTTGACAGTGGACGCGTTGGCCCGACTCAAGCGCCAAGTCAAGGAGGCCGTGGAAGAGGGGGGCGGAGTGCTGGCAGTGTCGTTCGACATTGCCAACGCATTTAACTCCGTCCCCCATTCGACGATCCTGGAGGCACTCCGGTATCACGGAGTGCCTCAGTACCTGCGCACGCTCCTAGCCAGC
This sequence comes from Thyatira batis, assembly GCA_905147785.2. Lineage (NCBI taxonomy): Eukaryota > Metazoa > Arthropoda > Insecta > Lepidoptera > Drepanidae > Thyatira > Thyatira batis. The sequence continues at coordinate 5,308,231 of LR990507.1, forward strand.
TACCTGGAGGACCGATCGGTCCTCCTGGTAGACAAGACGGCCAGGGTAAGGCGATACAGCGCCGAGTCCGGTGTTCCACAGGGATCCGTCCTAGGACCGCTCCTGTGGAACATCGGATTCGACTGGCTGTTGCGCGGGGCCCTCTGGGAAGAGTGATTAGGGGCATGCTGGGAAGAGAGAGCGCCTGGGCGGCGGTAGCCTCCTTCTGCGAGGAAGTGATGTCGCAGAAGGAGGCGGCGGAGCGAGCGCGGGAGGATGATTCCCTCGCGTCACAGCTCCGCCGGCGGAGAAGGGAGGGGAGGCGGCGACAGTACGATCGCCGTCACCTCCCCCCCTAGGCGGTGGTGACCAGCGGGAGTAAAGGCGCGGGGGCGCCCACTCCCGCATTGCACGGTGCACCACCGTAGCGGGAGGGAATGGCCGAGCACTCGCGGTCATTCCCAGATCCCCCTCCCAGCACGGGAGGGGGACGAGAAGGGCTCGCCGAGAGGGCGGGCGGTCGCCGGGGGGGGACTGGACGCAAGGGCTGTGCCAGATTCCCAGTTCCCCCCCACAAAGGCGAGGAAGGAGTGCCGCTGGGTCGTTTAGTGGGTATACCGGTTGACTAGCAACCGGGGAGTCCCACATAACCCTCCGTGTCCCCCGATGGGGAGGGTATGCCCACGCATTTTTCCCAGCGAAAAAAAAAAAAAAAAAAAAAAAATTACGTGAGGCACTCGGGGACTGCCGCGGTAAAGCTATTGCATTGCATAGCATTTTGTATCAACTTATGCAATTATAATTTTATTTATTTATTTTAATAATAAATGTACTATGTTCATTCATATTCAAAACACTTTATACACAAATTTTACAAGTACAGCTATTCACTGTTGTACATAAATACATATACACCTATATACTTTCTCATAAACAGCTGCTTATGTTATTCGTCCGATTTCGGAGCAGCTCGTCTCGATTCGTGCGAGTTTCGTAGAGTCGTACAATACGTCTAATCGCACACAACGCCGTGTCGAAGACTGCCGAACTGAAACGACGTTAGACGATGCACGGCCTTCAAGCCACACCTCCTTGCCCGTCGGAGTGGGGGGTGTTAGGTTTTTTCGTTACGGAATTTCTTGATTCGGTCGCCGCGCTCAGAGCCCGCGATAAAAGCTATGCAAAAAAAAGGAGGATCATCAATATTCCTGAGATTATAAGTAGACTATAAGTTTTTTCCATGCTTTGACTTTGCACCAAATTTCATCCAGACCCCTTCAGCCATTTTGGCGTAAAAATGTAACGAACATTCAAACAAACTTTTACATTGTATTATTAGTATTTTCTCTTACCTTAGAAGTCATCGTTATATTCCATTGAACCTCGATCTTTGAATACAAGTAAAAAGGTTTGAAACAATAAAAAAAATTTAATAAATAAACTGCCCTGCTGATCTGACATACATTGGGTGTTAGAGGAAGCGCCGGCAAAGTTATCTTAACGGATGCAAGATAAAGGCGGTAGTTATAAACATTGTAACATAAATATTAATATTTATTTTTAGACATAGATTTATCATATGCTTTATGCCTAGTTGGCAATTATAAGCTACAGTACATGTACTAAATATTAATTTAATAAAATATTTTCATTTCGAAAATTACATGTTATTTTTATTTCCAATCACACTAATATTATAAAGGCAAAAGTTTGTGAGTGTGTATGTTTGTTACTTCTTCACGTCTAAACGGCTAGAGCGATTTGGCATGGAGTTAGCTGACACCCTGGATTAACACATGGGTGCAATTGATTGAAAATTCAAAAACCACTGAATCGATTACATAAATTGCTGATGATCTTCAAACGGGTAAACACATTTACTTAACTTGAAGAACTATTAGATCAAGTTTCCATATAGCTTTCATATAGGGAAAACCGTATTAAAATCGATCTTTACGGTTAAGAGCTAGGACGCCACAAACAGACACAATGTTTCAAATTTAACTCTCTTTGCGTCGTCAATAAAAAAATACAGATTGACATATTATAATGACCAGTCTTATTAAACTTCCAAAACCAAAAATATATCAATACCTATACGAAATATTTGAATTTCAAATGAGACATTGTCCAAAACCAAATCTGGAAGTATTCACTGTGATATTAAAGGACACAGTTGTGTCGCATTCCAAATTACCATCAAATGGTAATAATAACGACTGGAACAATTCCAAAGGGGATACCGAACCGTGGGGACTTTGAATGATCTTGGGGAAATGCAAATCGTTCGGTGCTAACGTACTTTACTTGTTACTTGCTTTGTGAGGCTTTTAAGCTTTACGACTCTGTCAGATTTGCATAGCTGGTAATACAAATGGTTCCAGCTTTAAAACTTACAGTCTATAACAAGTTAAAACTTAAAAATTGGTGAAACCGCGGTGAGCCACTAGTAGATATAGCCCAGTTGGCTATATAGTTAGTGACCCTGACTTTTAAGCCCGCCAGGACAAACATTTGTTGCGTGAATATGTCTGTTTGTTCTGTGTCTGGATGTAAACATCTACCTATATAAGTATGTATTTAAAAGTAGTATAATTATGTAGTACTAGTGGACGGGCAGACTTCGTTCTGCCCACCATCGCCACCTACCGGGTCCATATTGATATATATATAAACCTTCCCCATGAAATACTCCGTAATTTGGTGAAAACCGCATGAAAATCTGTTCGGTAGTTTTTGTGTTTATCGCGTTCAGACAGACAGACAGAGGTGGCTGGGACTTTGTTTTATATATAACTAACCTATCTGGTTCCCATGTGACAAGCTCTGCTTAGTTTGGAATCATATTGGCCGTGTGTGGAAAATGTCCCAGGATATTTATCTATACTAATATTATAAAGAGGAAAGATTTGTTTGTTTGTTTGTTTGTAATGAATAGGCTCCGAAACTACTGGACCGATTTCAAAAATTCTTTCACCTTTAGAAAGCTACATTATCCCCGAGTAACATAGGCTATATTTTATCCCTGTATTCCCACGGGAACGGGAACTACGCGGGTAAAACCGCGGGGAGGCAGCTAGTTTATTTATACATTTACTTGTAATATTAAGTGGCAAACGTTGTACACATATATCACACACATAAATTCGATTTCGTAGCATATGAATGTATATGCAATAAAAATACTTATGTAGGACTAAATAGAGGACCTTTTATCAAATACCTCAGTGTAAATCGTTAACTATAAAGGTACCTTCAGCTTGCAATTTGGAATTCAATCAGCTTTTTCTCTAGTGTCGTCGTCGTGAGGTAAAAACTGTGTAAATTTTATCAGGTTTTTATTATTCCACTCTATTATTTTACAGTTACGGTGAATATAAAGGTGTCTTTTAATAACGGGAGTGCTTGGATTTGAATACGCTTTAAACTGTTAGGATTATGGTAATAAGTCTTTATATACTTTTTATCGAGTATCAAGTTTGTTTAACACAGTATAACTGACTATATTTGACTGGCCGGTTGACTTTGCGGTTAGGGTCCCTGACTTTCAAGTTGTCGTGGATTCTATTCCCACAGAATAAACATTAGTGTGGATGAACATGTTTGTTACTTTTGTGTCTGGATATGAATATCTATTAGTTTATGTAATCAGCTATCCGGTTACCATGGTACAAGATCTGCTTAGTTTGGAATCAGATTGGCCGTGTGGTTAAGTCTTTTAAGAGTTTGAATTAACGATAGTCGATAAGTTAGTGATATATGTATTTCGCCAATAATATTGTTCGGCTATTAAATTTGTTGGCACATTACGTTGCACATAGGCAATCCTATTACTCCGATATTTCATTCATTAAATTCATCAATCTCATTCAGTTTAAATTCCACTCATCATAATTAAATTTCATCACTATTTCAGAATAATTGTGTTACTGCTTGCTGCGAAAGCTTTTACTAGCAAAGAAACAAGCGAATGGTTCTAGAATCAACTTAAGAGCCAAGATCTATACGTTTATTGGAAAAGTTACAGACATTGTTTGTACGGATATTATCAATTTATGTATCCAACATCCACAATTGCTACGTACGTATGGCATGACTCACTTAAAGTCAAGTAGATTTTTTTCTGAATGTAGCCTCTAAATAAACAAATGCTTATTTGTAATTAGTGGCTCCACGCGGTTTCACCCGCGTACCCGGGAGATTTTCCATTTTCCCGGGATAAAAAGTAGTCTGTGTCCTTTCTCAGGCTCTATATTACCTGTGTACCAATTTCATTTCAATCGGTTCAGTAGTTTTACCGTGAAAGCGAGACAGAACTAACGGTCATCTGTCCTACGAGTAACGTGGCCAGCCCATTTCTACTTTAGCTTATTATTTTTCTTGACCTAATATGTAATTTAGGAAAGACATTTGACACTCGAACCTTTAAAAAATATCATTTACACGCCGCAGCCACCCGCGGCGCTGGTGTCGTATCAAACAAACATTTACAAGCAATTAAATATTAATTTCGTGTACATTAATCACACGACGAAATTGCTGTAAATGTGTGGTGATAGCGTTATAAATACATGTGACATATACCCGTGAAGGTTGTACAACGTTTTCACTTAAAGAATATTTTTCATAATAGGTATTAGAGTCGACGCCGCGACGTTTCATGTGTCTATTTGAATGAATAAATTACATTTCATTTAGTGATACTAAGGTATTCTCTTAGCTGAATATTTCATTTCGAGATTTCTTCATATATAACATTTTGTTGTAAAAAGATTTTGTGTTAGCTTTGTGTTGTATTAGGTAGGTACTTTAACTTTTACTTATAGTAGTAGGTACATGGAATTTGGGTTATGGTAGAATGTGTCTGAAGCTAAACTTAAGCTAATTTGTTTAAAAAAAAATATGGTGCGATATAGGTATTAATTAGCAGAGAAGCACAGGTCCGAGCGGGGCCGAGCGGGGCCGAGCGGGGCCGAGAGGGGGCGAGCGGGGCCGGGCGTGGCAGAGCGGCGCGTGGCATAAGGGTGCGTTTCCACCAGAGATGTGCGAGGATGCGTTGCGAGGAATGTGTTTTTTAAGAACCAATAGAATCGCTTCATTGACCTAGCCTCGCTTAGTATAGCTCAATGAAGCGATTCTATTGGTTCTTAAAAACACATTCCTCGCAACGCATCCTCGCACATCTCTGGTGGAAACGCACCCTAAGACGCGACCTACTAGTTTCGCGCCCACTTTAGTATCTACTACTTGATCTGCGTACGTGCGTAATGTTATCAAGTTTGTTGTATGGGAGCGCCCAAACACTTATTTTATTAAATGACTTAAAAAAAAGGAGGAGGTTCTCAATTCGACAGAGATATTTTTTTTTTATTGTGTTTGCAAAGTACCGTGCTAACTTCTTTCCATACACTTCTTAAGATTTTTTAAGCTATTGCATAGCTTTTATCGCGGGCTCTGAGCGCGGCGACCGAATCAAGAAATTCCGTAACGAAAAAACCTAACACCCCCCACTCCGACGGGCAAGGAGGTGTGGCTTGAAGGCCGTGCATCGTCTAACGTCGTTTCAGTTCGGCAGTCTTCGACACGGCGTTGTGTGCGATTAGACGTATTGTACGACTCTACGAAACTCGCACGAATCGAGACGAGCTGCTCCGAAATCGGACGAATACATAAGCTGCTTATGAGAAAGTATATAGGTGTACCTATATGTATTTATGTACAACAGTGAATAGCTGTACTTGTAAAATTTGTGTATGAAGTGTTTTGAATATGAATGAACAAAGTGCATTTATTATTAAAATAAATAAATAAAATTATAATTGCATAAGTTGATACAAAATGCTATGCAATGCAATAGCTTTACCGCGGCAGTCCCCGAGTGCCTCACGTAATTTTTTTAAAACAATCTTTTACAGATTAAAATATTCACTCATAACTAAAATGTTCATTTAAAATAACGTAAGATAGTCTTCAAACCTGTGAGTAGCATAGTTATCGTTGTAGAGCGCGAATCTTGTTTAAGATACCCTAGTAATGTTGATTGATTATACAGACCTACAGACAACATTTTAAGATGAATGTTTCGCTTGAGTAATAAGCTCCGTCTGAGATTAGTTTTCAAATATTCCGAACAAGACATCAGTATAAATTTACTAAGCACTATAAATCTTAATGTACCTATACCTATCTACAGCAATATTATAAAGAGGTAAATATTTATTATTTGTGTGTGACTGTGTTTGTCATGAATAAACTCAAAATCAAGGAGCATGCAACCATTGCAAGGAGTTACATAGTCTATATTTTATACCCGTATTTCCACGGGAACGGGTACTATCGTAAGTGTACCAGTCGTGGCCACGGTACCAGTAATGGCCAAAAATTTAAAGAAACATCTAGAATTCGGACATGAGCGAATGTTTTTACATTGGGATCACTGTGACATAGACTTTAGACATCGAACTATCTAAGTTTAACGTTTTATTGAATTCAGTCAGTTACATGTACAAATATGCGCGAATACAAAGTGTAAGGTGATTTGAAATTGACAACGACGGCTTTTCTTAAGGAAATCGTTAAGGTGGTGAGCAGAAAGTTTCACTTGTAAAATCGTATTGCTTAATTAAAATCAAAATTAGTTTTGTTTTATGTGTTAACCATAAAATAAAGATAAACTTAGACTAAGACTGGGGTATCCATTAATGAATTTTCCCTGTCCAAGACTGGGTCACAAAACTACAACTTTTATTTGTTAAATTAATTGAATCCAGCTTTGCCGTATCTCACGCGCAACACATTACAAATATTAAATAAGGACTGGACTTTACAGTTTCACTATATTCAGTGCTGAAACTTTCACAATTTTGGTAATATTTCACAAAAACCTGTTTTAAGCTATTGCATAGCTTTTATCGCGGGCTCTGAGCGCGGCGACCGAATCAAGAAATTCCGTAACGAAAAAAACCTAACACATCGTCTAACGTCGTTTCAGTTCGGCAGACTTCGGCACGGTGTTTGTGTACGTGCGACTAGACGTATGCTAGATCGAGACGAGCTGCTCCGAAATCGGACGAATACATAAGCAGCTGTTTATGAAATGAAATGAAATAAATTTATGAAATGAAATGAAATAATAAATGAAATGAAATAAATTTATTAATTCAACTAGGCCTTCACAGGCACTTATGAAACGTCGACTCTAATGCTCGGTTCGGAAGGTTGCTATGAAATGAAATCAAATGAAATCAAATGAAATCAAATGAAATCAAATGAAATCAAATGAAATCAAATGAAATCAAATGAAATCAAATGAAATCAAATGAAATCAAATGAAATCAAATGAAATCAAATGAAATCAAATGAAATCAAATGAAATCAAATGAAATCAAATGAAATCAAATGAAATCAAATGAAATCAAATGAAATCAAATGAAATCAAATGAAATCAAATGAAATCAAATGAAATCAAATGAAATCAAATGAAATCAAATGAAATCAAATGAAATCAAAGAAATCAAATGAAATCAAATGAAATCAAATGAAATCAAATGAAATCAAATGAAATCAAATGAAATCAAATGAAATCAAATGAAATCAAATGAAATCAAATGAAATCAAATGAAATCAAACGAAACGAAACGAAACGAAACGAAACGAAACGAAACGAAACGAAACGAAACGAAACGAAACGAAACGAAATGAAATGAAATAAATTTATTCATTCAAATAGGCCTTCACAGGCACTTATGAAACGTCGACTCTAATGCTCGGTTCGGAAGGTTGCTTTTGCTGAGAAGAGCCGGCAATAAACTCAGCAATTACTCTTTTCAAAACAAGTTTTAACAATTTCTTTAACAATAATAATATTAGTCCTGATAGAACGAGCGCTATACCCATGCCTCGCCATCGTTAATATAATCGTTTATACTATAATAAGCCTTCTGTACCAAAGCTGACTTAACTCGTTCCTTAAATTTATTCATAGGCAAATCTAAAATATTTGTGGGGATTTTGTTATAAAACCGTGCACCAAGTCCTAAAAATGATCCTTGCACTTTCTGTAATCTATATGCAGATGTTACAAGTTTATGCTTATTTCTAGTATTAATGGAGTGCAAATCACAATTTTTCGTGAAAAGACTAATGTTTTGACGGACGAATATTACGTTTGCATAAATGTACTGTGATGCAACTGTGAGAATGTTAATTTCCTTAAATTTATCTCTGAGGGAAGCTCGCGAGCTTAAATTATAAATAGCACAGACTGCTCTTTTCTGCAAAATAAAAACTGTATCTATATCAGCTGCTCTGCCCCAAAGCAAGATACCATAGGACATAACACTATGAAAATAACTGAAATAGACTAATCTAGAAATGAGAAAGTATATAGGTGTATATGTATTTATGTACAACAGTGAATAGCTGTACTGGTAAAATTAGTGTATGAAGTGTTTTGAATATGAATGAACAAAGTGCATTTATTATTCAAATAAATAAATAAAATTATAATTGCATAAGTTGATACAAAATGCTATGCAATGCAATGGCTTTACCGCGGCAGTCCCCGAGTGCCTCACGTAATTTTTATTTGTTTATTAAGCTATTGCATAGCTTTTATCGCGGGCTCTGAGCGCGGCGACCGAATCAAGAAATTCCGTAACGAAAAAAACCTAACACATCGTCTAACGTCGTTTAAGTTCGGCAGACTTCGGCACGGTGTTTGTTTGCTATCTTCTTAACTCTTTGACGTTTTGAAAAAATGGCGTTTGACATTTATAAAAAACAAAACTCAATTTCCGTATTCGCGCGTAATTATTTTGTTTCTATTTCGTGGCAAGGGTACCACGTCATAAAGCCTAAGTATTCAAATACGTATGCACATCAGAATGCATATTATTAAAAAAAAGTTTTACGTGACAACGACTTTGAGTGGTAAAATAATTTTAATGTGAATATTCATTCGTATAGTAGGAAGAAGGATGAAATAATAGTAACAATTTAAAACCTAACGTGACGTGAGCGGAGCGTAACGCAGTTTCTTGAAGTGTCACCCGGCAAACCAATTTATAAGACGTTGTCACGTCAAAATATATGCTCAAGTATTTTTACAATGTACAAGGCGTCCTTTCTAACCTAACCTTTGTTTAAATCCAAATGTATCATTTATTTAGTACATGTAGCGGCCATTTGCATTTCTAAGCACGCGATGTTGGCGTATTGGTACAAATGTTTGTACGTTGGGCCAACATGGCAATGAAATAAGACCTTTTCTCTAAGATTTATATGAGCTAGTACTTATATATTTTTAAGCTATTGCAAAGCTTTTATCGCGGGCTCTGAGCGCGGCGACCGAATCAAGAAATTCCGTAACGAAAAAAACCTAACACCCCCCACTCCGACGGGCAAGGAGGTGTGGCTTGAAGGCCGTGCATCGTCTAACGTCGTTTCAGTTCGGCAGTCTTCGACAGTCGACACGGCGTTGTGTGCGATTAGACGTATTGTACGACTCTACGAAACTCGCACGAATCGAGACGAGCTGCTCCGAAATCGGACGAATACATAAGCTGCTTATGAGAAAGTATATAGGTGTATATGTATTTATGTACAACAGTGAATAGCTGTACTTGTAAAATTTGTGTATGAAGTGTTTTGAATATGAATGAACAAAGTGCATTTATTATTAAAATAAATAAATAAAATTATAATTGCATAAGTTGATACAAAATGCTATGCAATGCAATAGCTTTACCGCGGCAGTCCCCGAGTGCCTCACGTAATTTTTTTTTCTTAAACTGGCCACCGTTGGGTCATTTACCATACGCGGGTGAAATCGCGGGGAGGCAGCTAGTTCTAACAATAAGAGAGAAAGTTTTTTCTTTCGAAATACGAGTAACAAAGGAAAACAATCAATTGTCCGATTAAAATGTAGACGCGAATTTTCTCACAAAAGATTCTGAGGAGATAACCCTACTCGAATCAGTAAGGTATCGGGAATACCTATCCTCTCAAAGATAATTGAGTGGTTCATCCTTAGATCCCATTAAGCCATCTGTCAATATCGATTAAAGAACTCTATTGCATTGAGATGGTCGGCCATCTTCGTTTTATAACCTTTTTTTTTATAGAAAAGAGGGCCTCGACAAACAAGCTAAATAAATTTGTCTTACCATACTTAAAGTTTACCATAGACTAAAACGCTACTTTTATCAGATCTATAGATATAATCAATACCTAAGATTTGTATTTTTGTATGTAACGAATTTTTTTTAAGTGAAAAATCTTAGACATGTTAAGCATGTTTTGTTAGGAGATATAATCTTATATAGCAATCATATTTTTATTTAATTAATTATATCTGTTTGTTCTGCTTCAGGATGTAAATACGTAAGTATGTTTAGAAATATCTAATAAATGTATATAATATATTAGATATCTTGTTTCCATAGCACAAGCTCTGCACAGTTTGGAATCAGATTTGCCGTGTGTGAAAAATGTTCCACAATATGTCACAGATCACCAGAAAAATTGTTAAGGTAACTTGTTACTTTTAAGGGCTAGAACATTTCGAACGCCGAGTCGCTGAAGGCACTCAACCGAAAGAAAATCGGGCACCTCTGCGTACTAATTGGTCTGTCCTCAGCTCTCCACCAATCGGAGCGCCAAACGGAATTCGAATACCTACCATCCTTTTGTTTCACGCAACAATTAACACCAGGCGGATTTTTGTTTGTCCGCGGTTTCATTTCGGAATAGTGAGTTTTTTACCACGTCTCCTTGCGATAGACAAAAAATAAATTCACGTTGGATTATGTCAAAATTGAGACTCCATCTTTTATCAAGACGATGGGTACATAAGTTATTCTTTAAACAATTTTTATAGTCTCGCACTTATTAACAATGGGACTAACATTAGTTTGTACTCTTCGAACCCTTTCTTTTGATACCCATGTTATGGGCAAATAAAGAAGTATTTTTTTACTATTATTAATTTATTGTACCTAAACTAAACGTGTACTCATGCAAACATTTTCCATAGTTAAATTGCTAGATTTGTGAAAATTAAGTATGGTTATGTGTTTTGTCTTTCACACCAGAACGGCTGATGGAATCGCTATGAAATTTGGCACGCAGTTAGCATATGTTTTGGAATAATACAACTTTTTGTCCCGATAAAATTGAAGATCCCCAGGATCGCGTGTACAACGAAGGAGAGGCACTAGTACTAACATAACAACATAGCAAGTTAAATAAAATCTACGAGCTTAGAGAAATCTATAGACTAGAATCCATATTGGATCTCGGTTTTGTAAGCTCGACTGTTTACTTTCATTATTAAGTTATCGACAAATCTCTAGATACTCCCAAAATGTTCCTTTAACACAAGATTATAGGAATAATCTGTTTTCGTCATCTCTAACAATAGCTATCGCAGACGAATACGTTATTCGTCCAATTAGAATGGCGTTCTGTGATTGGTCAGTCGAGATTCGAGTCTCAGACTTATTGTGACGTTGGTTGAAAGTGGACATGTTTGAAATATATAGGTAAGTACTAATACAATAAAGAGATAGATTTGTTTTTTGACGTGACAACGTCTTATAAATTGGTTTGCCGGGTGACACTTCATGAAACTGCGTTACGCTCCGCTCACGTAACGTGACGTTATGTTTTAAATTGTTACTATTATTTCATCCTTCTTCCTACTATACGAATGAATATTCACATTAAAATTATTTTACCACTCAAAGTCGTTGTCACGTAAAACTTTCGCCCGTATACCGACTTTACAGGCAACCAATTTTTTAAAACAAACGATCTGAATAATTATTTCACCAATGAAAATCTATAATATCAAGGACTGATATAAGCTATATTTTACCTTATATTTTTACGGTTACAGTAACTACGTAGGAGAAACCACGCGGTGGAAAGAACTCAATTTATTATGTGTATTTCTTCAAAATTATTATTTATCTAGTTATCTGCAAAATTATGGAACACACAGAAGAGTCGGCCAATCTAATCACATAAATTCTTATTCTTATTCAATCCACATTAGGCCCACGTGGTAGACTGCAATGGAGACGGAGACGATCGGAGATCAAACAGAAAATCACAAGATGCCACCTGCGGTTTTATATTTATGTGTTCATATCATCTCTATATGTAAAACAAAGCCCCAGCCGCCTCTGTCTGTCTGAACGCGATGAACACAAAAACTACTGATCAGATTTTCATGCGATTTTCTCCAAATTATGGAGTATTTCATGGGGAAGGTTTTTATGTATAAGACCTACATCAATTTGGACCCGGTAGGTGGCGCTGGTGTGCAGAACATAGTCTGCCGGGTATTTATATATAATATTCGTTTTATATAATAGAAGGTAGATAAACAATAGGTATTCATAACCATATAATTATTTTTAACCATTAATTTATTTGTTGCATCGACTTTTATAGTCTTTTAGCGATGAGACCGCCACTTCTGCAATTGATTAAGTTATACTGTTATGTATAAATATCCTGGCACATTTTTACATACGGCCAATCTGATTCCAAACTAAGCAGAGATTGTAATATGGTAACCAGATAGCTGATATACAACACATACTACTTTTCAATACAAACCTCCATATATAGATAACTAGTGGCTCCCCGCGGTTTCACCCGCGTTCCCGGGATAAAAAGTAGCCTATGTGTTATTCCAGAACATATTCTAGCTCTGTGCCAAATTTCAAGCAGATCCCTTCAGCCGTTGGAGCGTGAAAGAGTAACAAACATCCATACATACAAACTTTCGCATTTATAATATTAGTAGGATTATATTCAGTATATTCATGCATACAAATGTTTGTCCTGGGTGAGATTTGAACCCACGACCAGTGGCTGAAAGTCAGGATCACTAACCATAAAACCAACCGGTCTGTCTGTTGTTTTTAGATCTGTTTCTTTTTTGTCATTGGGTGTGCAATAAAGTGATGTCTATCTTCTTCTTATTCTTCTTCTTCCTGCCCTTATCCCGCCTAAGCAGGGTTGGCACAACATGTGTTTTTCTTCCATTCCTCTCCGTCATTTCATTCATCACTCCCCTATTACACATATGAGCTTTCACACAATCCATACATACTTTCTTCGGTCTGATGTCTATGTTAGGAATATTGGCTACGAAAATTCTGAACGAATCCATACTATTCGTTACGCATCTTCGGTCCATTACACACATTCGTGTAATCCCATCGTGACACCCAATGCATTGTAATGCCACATTACTCGCTCTACCAGTTTTATCTCAGTTCGGACAGTATGTACGAGGCCTTAGGGAACATAAGGCTATGTGTGCGGTGCTCTATTCACTATATGTTTGAAAAATAAAAGATATAAATTTTATTAAGCTTCATAGCTGTAATTTTAAGAGAGTATCCCCCCCCTCTAAAAACTAAATCACTATTTGTAGATATGTAAAAATTCATGCTAGTAATATATGAATTTAAAAACACAGATTTTACAGCGTTACGGGTAAACGAGTAATTATAGGCCAAGTAAAAAACATCCTTAAATCAACAGAACACGACTTTTCACCATTTCTTTGGCACCTCAATATAAAAAAAAATTATTAAGTAAATCGTATATTTATTTATTATTTATTTTCATATACTTAAAGTATTTAATTTTGTCAATCTAACCACGGAAGTCGGAACATTACACTGTTCGTGGCATGACACGCTCTTGGCCGGTTTATCTTGTACTTACAATTATTTATGTGACTTATAGAACTTCCACCTGATGAATCGATGGTGAATGCAATGCCAAGTTAACTATAAAACTGAACTCTTTACTTGGAGCAATAAAATTCCTTAGCATTTCGAATAGAAAAGAAGAATAAGCGTATCTTTTACCATTATGCCACCAAAAAGCACCTTTAACAATAATTAGGAAGCTATCTGTCGTTACATTGTTACAATAATGACATTTTCCGACCATTTGTCAATCGCATATCCTTATTGGCTTCGTTCACGTTATTATTTTCTCCCCTTTTTCAGTTCTTTTTCGTGAAAAATAGGTTGAGTTATTTCAGAATGTGGGGGTATATTATTGTATGTTTTATTTTGTTATGTATGGTGAGTCTTCGATGTCTTTATCTTATAGCAGATTATATAAAAATAGACTTAGAGATGTGTTTATGAAATTAATATAAAAAGGCAATTTATAATAAGCAATTATATAATCTCCTTATAGAGAGTCGAGTGTAGGTTTATTATCATATAAAATGTTTAAGATATGTTTATATAAATATATTATCCGATTATGAAATGAAACAATACAATTACCTACTATTTATCTAACAATCGTAATACCATATTCGAAATTACAACAGTATTGGCAAACTTACTAAGCCTCTTAGCTCCATGTTTTCTCATAAAAGACGAGTACAATTCAGAAACACCCTTCAGATTTTTATCGAAAACACGAATTCAATTTCGTTCAAGCTAATAAAACATTTTTCTTTGCACTTAGCAAATAAAAGCACCGTGTCTATTCACGATTGTCTAGCGTCGGGTGAAGGGTCTCAAATCTGGGCTCTCAGGGGTCGAGTTTGTCCGTTCAATAGGCCTAATAAGCCTCGTGGAAAACGTGGGAAAAATCGGATGTAAACATGTAAATTTTAGAGACGCGTCAAGAATTATTTGTAATGGTCCCACGTAAGCTTATCTACATTAGTTATTACTACAGACTATCTTTTTTATTGAAGCTGCCTCCGCGTAGTTGCTCCGAATTGATTATAAATAAATATATATCCTGGAACATTTTTCACATACGGCCGTTCTGATTCCTAGCTAAGCCGAGGTTGTGATTAGGTAACCAGATGACTGTTATTTTACATTTACTACTTTTAAATACATACTAATCTAGATAATTACATCTACACACAGAACAAACAGACATATTCATGGATACAAATGCTTATCCTGGGTGGAATTGATACGACTGGCGGCTTGAGAGTCAGGGTCACTGACTACAAAGCCAACTGGCCTGCTATAGTAAAGTTATACTTGTATACTCTTCTAGAACACGGCAATACATTAAGTGAAGTGACATAGGCGACATAGCCATTGTCTTACATTGCTCTTGCAGTTTCCAAGTGACCTGGTTCTAAGGGCGCGCGAGTCAATTTGGCTTTTAAGCTTATTATTTTTGATTTTTAATTGCTATGCTTAGAACTGGGAGAGTTTTCTTTTACTTACAAAGGACTTTTGTTTGTCTGTCTTGAAACGTTTTAGTTATGATATAAATGAATCTTAAAAGCCAGTTAAAATAACTGACTTTCCGTGGTATTCCTTTCTCACGGTTACTTCCTGAAGAACTAATAACAAGATGTGCCTAGAGTAGGGAGAGTGGGGGAATTGGGAACACTTAACCTCAAATGTTCAAAAATAATAAAAAACATAATTGAATTTTATAGAAACGTAAACTTTGCTTATCTATCTACTTATTGATGACAAAAAAAATATATTGTTTTATTAAAAACATTAATAAACTAATTAAACAATGTTCTTTTTCACCCGATAGGTACCATATGGGGTAATTGAGATTGTCCCGCGGGGGAAATGGGTATGGTATTTTATGTGCCCAGACTTTACATATGGTGCACATGATCCAATCCTCTGACGGTGGTGACTCACTCTGCTACTTCATAGCATTTCGTTACCTTTTCTAAACTGACTTTTATTTATAACTAGTTGACCCGCGCAACTTCGTCAGCGTCACTTGCCCGCTTTTGCAACATTTTTGATTTATGCTCCGCTTCTTTTCGTCGTAGCGTGATATATATAGCCTATAGCCTTCCTCGATAATTGGGTTATCTAACTGAAACCTTTTCACCTTTTCAACATTCACGGGCCATATATTCCTGTTAATATAGTGACTATTCCTAAGTGTTTGTAAATATTTTGATAAAACCCCGTTTCTTTGTGATATGTTAGTTATATTTACAGTAAAAATCAATGTCAACATATTCTACACTGAGCACAATAAACAGGGAGACAGAGAACATAAATACCTAACTACTGCCACCGCGGCAAACAAGCATGATTGTCAGTAGTGAAAATGATAGGAGTAGAGTTTAGTCTCGCATTTTTACTCGACCACCAAGAAAGGGATCGAAGCTTATATATAAGCTTTATTAAGCTTTTATATCGTAAATAAATTTTGTACCATATAAAGTTACTCCTGGCCTATAAGTTATGTTTTGCAAGCGCCATGATACAGTTGTGTCACTGTGGGACTCCGTAGGTATGTCTTCGATGTCTGACCCAAAACGCCGATATCCAGTTACTTCATCCATCACCAAACTGGGGTAAACAAACAAACATAGGCACGAAGTAAAAATCACCGCAACCTCGAAATCTGAAATTGAATATAGTATTTCGTTGTCGATATAGGTATCTACCCTTTAAGATAAATGCCACTCTATAGCCGCCCCTATTCTATAATCTAGGCGACACCCGTGACATCTTGTGAACAACTCACGGAATATTTTCTTGGTGAAATATTGGAAAATGTTTGCCTCACGGACCGATTGATTTGATTTGCGCACGTTTGCCTTGACTGGTCCGCGACCTTAGTAATATGAATCAACATCTTTTCTGATTCTTGCGCGGGTACGTGTATGTTTACTGGGTTATTTGAATATACCGTATTATGATTTGGTTCACGTTTTGTGTGAGTGAACAGAAAAAAATGTATCAATAACGAAAAACTAGACGGTAATGTAATTTTGCTATAGTAGTATACAGAATGGACGACTTTCAAAGATCTTTTTGTGTCATTAGTGCATAACAACTGGTTCATTAGAAAATTGGTTCATTTTTAACAGTATGCCGCTGATATTTCCAACTATTTACAACACAACCAACGTATCCGGCTTACATAAGGACCATGTTCATAGTCTGCAAAGCCAGGGTAAATGAAACGCACACATACTTCGGAACGCATAAGCAAATTTATTAAATGTGTTCAGACTACTTATATTTTCCACGGAGAATGTTGATAGCGCGATCTAAAACTACTACAACGCCATCTAGTATAAAAACGTATTACTAAGAAATACTGGCGTAAACATTAGTCAATATCGAAACATTACGAAAAAAAATAAACAGTGCGGTGTCGTGGAACACCGGATAGGGACGAAGTTCCTTATTATAAAAATTTAAATTTTTAGTTCTATTCGAGGTAGGTATATTTTTTTTTTTTTTTTTTTTTATGTTGTACTCGTTATAAAACGGGTACTCATACAATTACAATCTAGACCTTAAGGCTAATAAGTAATTTAAATTTAACTTAATTTGCTAACGTTTACTTCTTAAGAATGAGTCCATTGACACTTTTCTTATAGTCTCTATTGTAAATTGAAAGACACTCTGTTCTTGTGTTCTTTATGCGTAGCACTCACTGCACTTCTTTACACTAACTACACTAAACTAACTCAAAAGGTTTAGTTCTTTTTAGTCTTCTCACTATGTCCGTGTTGTCTAGTAGCTGGATTGCCTCGACGTTCACATGATGAAGGAGCCTTTGTTCGTGTGCTTCGGCGTATTTTTGTATAACGCCAGTTACAAGATCCACTCCAAGGTCTCGGTGGATGTCTTCATTTCTGACGTACCAGGGAGCATTTACTATAGTCCGAAGTACCTTATTTTGGAATCTTTGTATGATTTCAACGTTAGTCCGTTTTGTACATCCCCAGAGTTGAATGCCGTACGTCCATACAGGCATGAGTACTTGTTTGTATAAAAGTACTTTGTTATACACTGACATGGTAGAATGTCTACCAAGTAGCCAGTACATATTTTTATAACGTAGGTCTAACGCCTGTCGTTTCTTTTTGACATGAGCCTTCCAGCGGAGTTTTGCATCTAACGTCATACCCAAGTATTTTGCCGTATTTTTAAGCTATTGCATAGCTTTTATCGCGGGCTCTGAGCGCGGCGACCGAATCAAGAAATTCCGTAACGAAAAAAACCTAACACATCGTCTAACGTCGTTTAAGTTCGGCAGACTTCGGCACGGTGTTTGTTTGCTATCTTCTTAACTCTTTGACGTTTTGAAAAAATGGCGTTTGACATTTATAAAAAACAAAACTCAATTTCCGTATTCGCGCGTAATTATTTTGTTTCTATTTCGTGGCAAGGGTACCACGTCATAAAGCCTAAGTATTCAAATACGTATGCACATCAGAATGCATATTATTAAAAAAAAGTTTTACGTGACAACGACTTTGAGTGGTAAAATAATTTTAATGTGAATATTCATTCGTATAGTAGGAAGAAGGATGAAATAATAGTAACAATTTAAAACCTAACGTGACGTGAGCGGAGCGTAACGCAGTTTCTTGAAGTGTCACCCGGCAAACCAATTTATAAGACGTTGTCACGTCAAAATATATGCTCAAGTATTTTTACAATGTACAAGGCGTCCTTTCTAACCTAACCTTTGTTTAAATCCAAATGTATCATTTATTTAGTACATGTAGCGGCCATTTGCATTTCTAAGCACGCGATGTTGGCGTATTGGTACAAATGTTTGTACGTTGGGCCAACATGGCAATGAAATTAGACCTTTTCTCTAAGATTTATATGAGCTAGTACTTATATATTTTTAAGCTATTGCATAGCTTTTATCGCGGGCTCTGAGCGCGGCGACCGAATCAAGAAATTCCGTAACGAAAAAAACCTAACACCCCCCACTCCGACGGGCAAGGAGGTGTGGCTTGAAGGCCGTGCATCGTCTAACGTCGTTTCAGTTCGGCAGTCTTCGACAGTCGACACGGCGTTGTGTGCGATTAGACGTATTGTACGACTCTACGAAACTCGCACGAATCGAGACGAGCTGCTCCGAAATCGGACGAATACATAAGCTGCTTATGAGAAAGTATATAGGTGTATATGTATTTATGTACAACAGTGAATAGCTGTACTTGTAAAATTTGTGTATGAAGTGTTTTGAATATGAATGAACAAAGTGCATTTATTATTAAAATAAAAATTACGTGAGGCACTCGGGGACTGCCGCGGTAAAGCTATTGCATTGCATAGCATTTTGTATCAACTTATGCAATTATAATTTTATTTATTTATTTTAATAATAAATGCACTTTGTTCATTCATATTCAAAACACTTCATACACAAATTTTACAAGTACAGCTATTCACTGTTGTACATAAATACATATACACCTATATACTTTCTCATAAGCAGCTTATGTATTCGTCCGATTTCGGAGCAGCTCGTCTCGATTCGTGCGAGTTTCGTAGAGTCGTACAATACGTCTAGTCGCACACAACGCCGTGTCGACTGTCGAAGACTGCCGAACTGAAACGACGTTAGACGATGCACGGCCTTCAAGCCACACCTCCTTGCCCGTCGGAGTGGGGGGTGTTAGGTTTTTTTCGTTACGGAATTTCTTGATTCGGTCGCCGCGCTCAGAGCCCGCGATAAAAGCTATGCAATAGCTTAAAAATATATAAGTACTAGCTCATATAAATCTTAGAGAAAAGGTCTAATTTCATTGCCATGTTGGCCCAACGTACAAACATTTGTACCAATACGCCAACATCGCGTGCTTAGAAATGCAAATGGCCGCTACATGTACTAAATAAATGATATATTTGGATTTAAACAAAGGTTAGGTTAGAAAGGACGCCTTGTACATTGTAAAAATACTTGAGCATATATTTTGACGTGACAACGTCTTATAAATTGGTTTGCCGGGTGACACTTCAAGAAACTGCGTTACGCTCCGCTCACGTCACGTTAGGTTTTAAATTGTTACTATTATTTCATCCTTCTTCCTACTATACGAATGAATATTCACATTAAAATTATTTTACCACTCAAAGTCGTTGTCACGTAAAACTTTTTTTTAATAATATGCATTCTGATGTGCATACGTATTTGAATACTTAGGCTTTATGACGTGGTACCCTTGCCACGAAATAGAAACAAAATAATTACGCGCGAATACGGAAATTGAGTTTTGTTTTTTATAAATGTCAAACGCCATTTTTTCAAAACGTCAAAGAGTTAAGAAGATAGCAAACAAACACCGTGCCGAAGTCTGCCGAACTTAAACGACGTTAGACGATGTGTTAGGTTTTTTTCGTTACGGAATTTCTTGATTCGGTCGCCGCGCTCAGAGCCCGCGATAAAAGCTATGCAATAGCTTAATAAATAAAATTATAATTGCATAAGTTGATACAAAATGCTATGCAATGCAATAGCTTTACCGCGGCAGTCCCCGAGTGCCTCACGTAATTTTCGTATGGTATTGCGCGATTGTTGATATATACTGGTGTATAATTAGGTCTTTGGTTTGTGAAATCGATATGTGTCGATTTTGATTCGTTTAGTTTGATTTTCCATTTTTTTGTCCAGTCGGTGATAGCATTGACGGCCATTTGCACCTTCTCTACTGCTTCCTTGTGACAGACACCTGTGGCCATAATCGCCGTGTCGTCTGCAAAAGTAGCAATGACGCTATTATTTGTTTCAGGGATATCGCGAGTGTACAAAAGGTACAGGAGAGGTCCAAGGACACTTCCTTGCGGTACACCAGCTTTTATTTGTTTGATGTCCGAATAAGCCTCCTCGTGTCTAACTCTAAATGTTCTCTTAGCTAAGTATGATTCTAAAATTTCCACAAATTGTTTTGGTAGCATTTTGCTTAATTTACATATAAGACCTCTGTGCCACACTTTATCAAATGCCTGAGCTACGTCTAGAAATACCGTAGAGCAGATTTTCTTCTCTTCTAATGTTTTTTCAATTACATTGGTAATTCTGTGTATTTGGTCTACTGTGGAGTGTTTTTCTCTAAAGCCGAATTGATAGTTGGGAATCAGTTCTCGGTTTTCAATTATAGGTTTTAGACGCCTAAGTAGTAGTTTTTCGAACAATTTCGCTATGATTGGTAAGAGTGATATAGGTCTGTATGATGTTACTTCATGAGGTGGTTTTCCCGGTTTAGGGATCATGATAACTTCAGCCACTTTCCACATACTAGGGACATATTTTAATCGAAATGTCGCATTGATAAGGGTTGTAAGCTTCACAATTGCTTTACGTGGGAGATTTTGCAGGAGTTCGCCTGTGATTAAGTCGTATCCCGGCGATTTCCTTTTGCCCAAACTTTTGATCATGTTAGTAACTTCTTTTGGGGTAACAAGTTTTATTTCTAAATTGTCAAGCTCAGTCTCGTCCAGTGCTATACTTTCAGAGCTTTCCTCGATGTTTGTTTGAAAAATTTTCTCGAGATATTCTGCAAATACATTCGCTTTCTGTTCATTATTTATGGCCCATTTGCCATCTCTTTTTTGAATTGGTGAAGCGTGAATGATGGGCTTTTTTAAGTTTTTAGTGGCTTTCCATAGTGAGTAATCAGATGTGCCATTACTTGATAGTTGACTAAGGTAATCATTTGTTGTCTCATCATGAAATTCTTGAATTGCTCTGCTTAACCTTTTTGTGAGCTTATTTAATAGGGCTTTGTCAGGCGGATATCTACTCTGTTGCCACTTTTGTCTCTGGGTTCGCTTTATGGCTATAAGATTTCTAATTTCCCGAGGATATCTTTGCTTTGCTACTTTTTTTTTCGTGTCAGGAGTATTTCGCCAGGCGCACCGTTGGATGTCGGTTACAAATTTTGCAACTTCTTCATCTACTTGCTGTATGTCTTTGAGCGGTACTTTGAGGTCTGTGTAGAGATCTAATTCAAATTGAAAGCTTGCCCAGTCAGTGTTTCGGTTCACTAAGGTTGGACTGTTTTCTTTTTGTGTCACTGTTTCGCTTAGTGTTAATATAATGGGTGAATGATCGGAATGCATATCATATCCTTCTTCTATGTTTAGGTATGGGGCTGACAGATTCTTGTAAATGAAGAAGTCTATCAAATCTGGTTTTCTTCTAATATCGGTAGGCCAATAAGTGGGTTTTCCCGTTGAAATTACATTGCACTTGATTTTTCTAATAGCACATAGCAATTCTTTACCTTTGGTGTTAGTTAGTCTGGACCCCCAGTGAGTGTTCTTTGCATTGAAATCACCTCCAAGAATGAATGTGTTTCCTAGAGCTTTCAACAAGTTACTGTACTGCTCTTTTTTCAAAGCATACTTAGGTGGAATATATACAGCTGATATGGTAATATCATGGCGTTTGGTTCTGACTACAACAGCTACAATTTGTGCAAATTGTTCTTCGTATTTGTATTTTAAATAATGATAGATGTTCTCTTTAATAATGACGGCACTCCCACCACTCGCAGTGTTGTTGGGATGCAGTGCGTGATATATGTTATAGCCTTTAATATAAATAAAAGATTCTCTCGTGAAGTGAGATTCTGATATGAGGCATACATCTATTTGCCCTGTTGTTAAAACTGCCTGTAACTCATTCCGGTGCTTAAGGAGACCGTTTGCATTCCACGTCATAATTTTTTGTGTGTTTCTCATTTTTGGGTTGAATGCATTGGTAATTGATTATTTTCTATTTTTGTTAACCTTTGGTCAAAGGTTGTCAACATGCTTAAAATTTTCCAGATATTTTGTTCTGTAGTAGTATTATTGTCAGGGTTCGGGGGTAGCGTTACCGGTGTCCCTGGCTGCGTTGCTTTTGTCATTTGCGCAAATGATACACTATTTGTTACCTTTTTATGAGTAGAACGGTGTGGTTCTTGTCTCTCAGCGTCAGGTGTGTTAGGAGCAGTGACCTTTTTTTTGGAGGCTTTATTTTTCAATTGCTGTAGTTCTTTAGCTACAATACATCCTCTATAATTAGCTGGATGAGGCTCGCCACAGTGAACACATTTAGGTTTTGTAGCTATTGTTTTTGTACAGTCCTTTGTGAGGTGTTTACCAGTGCACTTTACGCACCTTGGTTCTTTAGAACAATATTTTTGGGTATGCCCATATGCTTGAGGTAGGTATATAAAGAAAATTATTATATGTTTTACCCTATGTTGATTTACGCTGATTACAACTAATATGACGATATAGGTTAATAATGTGGTTACCTACTATACGTACTAGCTTCCGGCCTGCGGTTTGCATTCAGTCACATACGTAGGTACCACCAAAAAATAACTATTGTTCCTGCCATGTATCTAAAATAATATTATGGCAATAAATCCCTACTTACTATAATTATTATAAATTCAAAAGTAGCTCTGTGTCTTTTTCACTTTCACGGCAAAACCACCGAACCGTTTTTTATGAATTTTTTCAGATATAGACTAAAACTTCGGAAAGGACATAGGCTACTTTTGATTTTAAAGATCATGCGAGTGAAACTACGGGGCGGACGCTAGAAGAGAATAAAGCTAAATACCGAAGCTACCCAATGTAAAATTATTTATTTTATAGTTTTATAAAGAACTCTTATAAAATAACAGAACAAATAGTCGCAAATACCTTAATACGATATTTATTTTCTAACGAAGTAAACAAGCTAATCCAATCCAACATATAATTCTACGGGATAACTAGGCACAAAACGTACGGCCTGCGTACTTTGCGACGCAATTCTTAAGAGCTCATGAAAAGGATAGTCCGTACCAATCCAAGATATATGAGATACCCACTTAAATATTCTATTTCCTCGCTTGCCCCGAGATATGTAGTACTGCTGAATTATTACTGAAAGGTTCGCTTTGTGTGAAAATTGTAGTGGTAATAGTAACTAGGTTTTCTTTATGTGAACACAAGTTTTAATGGAAGAATAAATCATTCTATATACAAGTAAATACGCGTACGATACGCTCTCCCGAAATTTTAAATAATTTGCAATAATTTGCTTGTTTTCGTGGTGGCTTAGTTGGGAAACACCGGCTCACGATCATAAGGGTGCTGGCTCAAACCCCTGACACGTACATCTGAGTTAAAAAAATACGTACGGATTCACATCACTTCTGGTGAAGGAAAACATCGTGAGGAAACCTGCTTGGCTGAGATATCACAATCAAAGGCATGTGAAGTCCGCCAATTCGCAATAAACCCGCTTGAAAACTATGGGCTAAAATCCCCCTCGACGTAGGCTCTTGCTCTTTGGTGAAGACGTGTATGTATAAACTGATGCTAGAGCCCCTCAGATGTTTTGCTGTGAAGGAGTATAAAATATATAATGATAAAATGAATATCTGGCACTTTTGACAGCACAATGCTATTGGCCATGGACAAATATACTCCTTTTAAGAAGACTGTTATAAACATAAACACCCAGCCTTTTGTCAGATCTCTTATTAAACGATTTCAAAAAAAAGGAGGAGGTTCTCAATTCGACTGGTATTTCTTTTTTTGAAAATTGAGAATTAGCTAACGGTGTGGAAATATTTTTAATTAATGTAACATTATTTTTTCCTACAGATGATAACACTTGTCGATTTTAATGATTTACCTTTTATTATAATTATTATATATACTATTTGATACTATTATCTAACATACTTCCTGTTATTGCCAGTTTGTTTTTATCACATACGGTTATTTTAATTAAAAAAGTTGCGTATTTTCTTAACGATTCATTAATCTAAAATTCTTAAAAGTTGTACCTAATACATTTGTTTCTTAGAAATAAATTTACAAATACTAGATTCTGACCCGAGGTTTTACTCGCGTATCTCCCATACTAGTAAGAATATGGGGTTGAAGTATAGCCTATGTTATTCCTAAATATGTAAATTTTCATTGGTGAAAAGATTTTTTTTGTGGTTATCACTAGAAGCGCCAGCGTTCCATTTTTGACCCACCCGCAAGTTTCGTCGTCTGTAACTTTTTATTTTTTCTACCCAAGGCCGTGATACTTTTTGACTTTTAATAATTTATTGTATTTAATAAATTCAATATGTTTTCTAATGAATAAAAACAAATATAAATAAAATAATTTGCTATTTACCTAGAACTGCCGCTGGGTCATTTTTGTCCCGCCAAATTTCTAAGCAATAATTCGACGTATAGTGGCTAATTACGCGGGTGGAGGGGTGAATAAACAGTTGAGCATTGTTTCTATTCACTTCTTCGTCACTTTGTGTAAAAAGTACAAGTTTTTGTTTTACAAACGCACAACTCTTGTACTATTATAGTTATGTCTAGTCAAAGTAGCAGAATATTGAATTGCATCCTGTTTGAATGATTTTCTAGAGGATAAATCAAATGGCAAGCCTTTGGGATATTCTGATGATGACTACGAGTTACAAAAGAGTTTCATTAAAAAGTTTCTATCTAAATGCCGTTGCCAATTTACCCAGTTCTTGAGCTCAAAGTCAGATAAGTATGGCCAAAAGTTTTGGATCGTTGTTGACAAAGTATATACCTAATAAATACGTCTACTTACCTTGGGAAAGATGATCACAAGCCTAATGATGGCATTAGGTTTGATTATCTTTCGTTTAGGGAACTAGGTGGTACAGAAAATGATGGAACTTTACACCAACAAACGTAAGAATGTGCCTTGGGACAACTTTTTTTAACACTTTTAGTAGCGGAATATTTGAAGTCTAAAAACACTAGTATTGTAGGCACTGTAAATGGAATTCGAAGAGAAATGGCCATTGCCATAAAACTGCTAAAGAAGAATTATACCAGTCGCTTCTCCTGAAAACTGGTGACACAACATTTACTGTTTCTCAGACTAAGCCAAATAAAAATGTTCTTATGCTTAGGATGCATCAAGATATTACGACAATAAGTTCTAGTTCAAAGAAAAACCAGAAACAATACTATTCTACAACACCACGAAGCATGGAATAGATGTTGTCCATTCGATCACCAGGAAATATACAGTACAGGCGGCTCCTAGACATTGGCCAGTTCATACATTTTATGATGAGTCTGATTGGCAGCTATAAACGCATGGGTATTATATAAATTTATCAATAGTAGCAAAATAAAACGTAGATACTTTTTTTTGCAACTGAGGAGAAGAATTAGGTATACGCAGTACATAAATAATAGAAAACAGCCATTCCTACAGAAATTTCAGAAAACCTATTAGAAGAAGAGATTATGAAAAATTTAAGGTCAAGACCAAATATACAAGTCATCTGTGAAGTCTCAAATGTTTAAAAACTGTCTGTAATAAATGCAATGCTAAGGAAAATTATTTATGTTATATTTGCTATTCTGATAATAAACTGTTAAGAGATTTTTTGGTATTTATTACATTTAGAATTACAATCTTAGTTGTGATGACTATAATAAACTATTTGTTACGTAAAAAAAAAATTTTTACGTATTTGTTGTAAAAGCGTTAATTATTTGACTTAAATAAATAAATAAATATAATTTCAAATAACATACATATTGTTTTAATTATAATTCATGCTATATGTTAATGAACGTTGTAAAAAATATAATGGGTCAAAATTGTCACAGCGGCGGTTCTAGGGGGGTCATGAGTTTCGGCACTTCTAGTGTTATCCCGTAAAGGCGTTAAACAAACAAGCAAACTCACGTGAGCATATAATTAATATTATAAATCTGAAGAGTTTGTTTGTTTGGTTGAACGTGCTAATCTCAGGAACTGGTCCGATTTGAAAAATAATAAATAAATAAATATCCTGGGACATTTTTCACACACGGCCAATCTGATTCCAAATTAAGCATCAAAGTGAGCTTGTGTTATGGTAACCAGATAGCTGATATACTACATATACTACTTTTTAAATACATACTTATATAGATATTTACATCCAGACACAGGACAAACAGACATATTCATGCATACAAATGTTTGTCCTGGGTGGGATTCGAACCCACGACCCGCGGCTTGAAAGTCAGGGTCACTAACCACAACAACCGGGCTGTCATAATAAAAAATTAAGTATCTTAATGTTAGATAGCCCATTTATCGAGGAAGGGTATATAATATCGCGCTACGACTAATAAGGGCGGAGCATCAATGAAAAATGTTCCAAAAACGGGAATGTGACGCTACCGACGTTGCGCGGGTCAGCTAGCTTATTATATTAGGTGGAATAGTAATTAATTATTGTATCTACTAAAGTGTTTACATTTTCAAAGACAATATGTAATTATACAGGACCATAAACAATCCATATGTAATTAGTTTGTTTAGCAACACTCGCACTTGACAGTGACAGATGTTGTATCTGTGTAAGATTACTGTATCTATATCACACTAGCTTCTGCCACGGTTTCACCCGCCTAGTTCAAGTACCCGTAAGTGTACGCGGGTAATTTAAAGCCTATCCTAATATAGCTTACTGACGTCCGTTAAAAATCTCTCGTACGAATGGGCTCAAGCGCGAGTCTAGCTCCCACTTCGAAGTACTTTAACGTTGATAAATAAATATAATAAGACCAAATACCTACAGCGTGACGGGAAAAATATATTAAAATGTGGTAAGTTGATTATTGTAGTTCCTGGGTATAAATATTAGGTATGTAGCATATTTTACTTATTGTGAGCAGACTGGAAGCTTGGAAGCTTGTCGAAATGGGATTGCATGTAAGTTATAATTTAGCTTTTTAATTCTTAACTCGTTGACCCGTGCAGCTTCGTTAGCGTCACTTGATCGTTTTACATT
Source organism: Thyatira batis (assembly GCA_905147785.2). NCBI lineage: Eukaryota > Metazoa > Arthropoda > Insecta > Lepidoptera > Drepanidae > Thyatira > Thyatira batis. Next base: position 5,335,802 of record LR990507.1, read on the forward strand.
AGAAACCTCAAAAACAGTATTTCTCCACTGTTTAATGGATGTTATTATACATGTATTCCTCTTTACTTAATCACTTTATTTATTAAAAAAAACCGCGTCAAAATCCGTTGCGTAGTTTTAAAAATTTAAGCAATCAGGGATATAGGAACAGAGAAAGCGACATAGTTTTATTTTATTCTACGTAGACATGCTATTTTTTGCTAAAATTTTTTTTGGTAAATTTATTTTGCAAGGTATTTAACGGGAATTACTTTATGATTTTCCGAATATATACGTCTAAATTTATTGCTGATATAGAAATCTCCTGTCCGAGTATTTGTGGTCGTAGGTACTTCTCCAAAAGGGCTCACAAACATACGGCAAAATTTATAATGTCCCTAAAATGTTGTAACTTATTTTTTCTCATTTCTCATTTTCAGACGTTAAGCAGTTTGATAGTCGCAGCCTTACTGGTGACGGAAATAGGTATGTTTTTTTATAGTTTTTAAATGGAATACTCCTAATATATAACCTTGTAACCCCCGCATTGACTTGTCTTATTTTAACCAGACATAACCCCTGAACCTGAAAGTCAGTTGTAACGAAGACAACTAATAAAAAAAATATTTATTAAATTTGTTCCTACAAACATCTAGATACGTTTTGAGCAAAAACATCCTGATTAATATTGTAATATTGTTGAGTGTATATGGATGGTTATTCCTCTTTCACGCAAAATCTACTGAACGGATTAAGATGAAATTTGGAACACAGATAGTGTAAAACCTCGATTAACATATGGGCAACTTTTTATCCCGGGAATATCGGAGGTCCCTCGCAGGTGAAACCGGGTGGAGCCACACTTAGGATATAAATATCGTAATTAATTTATTCGGGTCTTATCGCCATTTCTTCCAGTGTCTCTAGAATGCATACAAAGCACTCATATAAAAGGAGACGGCTACGAGACCTTCTACGATGTAGATGATTTCCAGAGAAATATGCAACCTGATGTACATTTTGAGATGTACTTCGCCACCAAGACTTCGCAGGACGCTCTCATACTTTTATCAAACGTACAGAATCCGTCTGACGATGATTCAGTTTACGAAATCGGTAAGATATTAAGTAACTATTCTTCTTCCTGCCCTTATCCCGCCTAAGCAGGGTCGGCACAACATGTGTTTTTCTTCCATTCCTCTCTCTCAGCCGTCATTTCAGTCATCACTCCCCTCTTACACATATCGCCTCTCACACAATCCATCCATCGGTAAGATATTAACATATAAAAAATATAAAACCAATGAAAAACATAAACTCAAATCTTTCCTATTTAGAATATTACTAGAAAAATTTAATAGGCTTCGGAACTACCGATTCGAATTAGAAATTTATTATGTTCTACGTATTAAAACCTTTCTCTTGAATCACTCCATCATTTGATGAATGCATTAAAATCCGTAGCGTAGTTTAAAAGATCTAAACGTACAGACAGCGGGAAGCGAATTTGTTTTATACAATTTAAATCAAACTATGTAAATAATGCAATAAAGTATTGAGTATATATATATTGAGTAATTAAAAAATATCCTACTAATATTATAATTGTGAAAGTTTGTGAGTATGGGTGTAGGTTTGTTACCCTTTCTTTCACGCAAAAACTACCGGATCTATTTGGATGAATTTTGCAACGCAATAAGATCTTCCGGGAAAACGAGTGGGAACCGCGAGAGCCATTGGTAATATAATAAATGTATTAACCACATTATGCTTCTTTTAATCGCGGGAAAATCAAAGATACCCAGGAATGCAAAGAGCTACTAGATAGTATAATAATATTTTGTTAACATTTTAATTTTAGTGATATATCTTTCGAAGTTTATTAGCTAGTATACCTACCTACAATTCCTTAATTTCAGTTTTGGGCGGAGGCACAAACACATTCGCCGACTTAAGATCCAAAAAGAAAAGAAACTCTATAGCCGCAGTATATAGGAATGATATCGTTTCAAATACTCAATTAAGATATTTCTACATTAGGATCTATAACGGTAAGTTGTTCTATTTTTGTTTTATCTATTATATCAATAAGCCGTGGTGGCTCAGTGGGTAACGCACCTCACGTTCATGAGGGTGCAGGTTCAAACCCTGGCCCGTACCTCTGTGTTTTCTAAAAAACTTACGTACGGATTCACACCACTGGCTTTCGGTGAAGGAAAACATCGTGAGGAAAACTGCATGCCCGAGATGTCAAAATCAAAGGCATGTGAAGTCCGCCAATCCGCACTAGGCCCGCGTGGTGAACTATGGCCTAGACCCCCTCATTGTTAGGGGAGGCTCGAGTTTCTCGGTGGAGACGTATATGAGCTGATGATGATGATCTATTATATACCTACTAATACTAGCTTCTGCCCGCGACTCCGTCCGCGTGGAATAGTTACTTTGGGCTAGTGCTTACTTTCAACCCCCTTCGTTTACGTAGAAGGATGGTCTCGCAGAGCTAACTGATGACTGCACGCGCCGGCCATCCTTCTACGTAAATGAAGGGAGTTGAAAGTTAGCGTTAGCCCAAAGAAACTATTCCACGCGGACGGAGTCGCGGGCAGAAGCTAGTAAATATATACTTTATATGTCAATTCATATCCAATTTTATTTCATTTAAATGTTGGCAATGGAAATTAACACTTAATTTTTCTTATATACCTAGTATGAGGAACTATTGAAATAAGCATTTTATTATCGATATCTGATTTTTTTTATAGATGGCAAGATTGTTATTGGCAAAGTGGGAGCTGATTCGCCCTTGATCTCTCACGTCGATAAGAATCCACTTCAGGTCAAATATTTTACATTTGGAAGCTTTGTTGGTGGAGAAGCAGACTTTTTATTTGACTGCCAAACAAATGATAATTTATCAAGTATGTAAAAGTTCTATGATTTATTAATTGGGCGATTATATTTTGACATCCTAAGAGACTTGTTTATATATCAGGTACAGAATCTACACAAGAAACCGAAACAACTACGGAAATTGATGAAGCTAGCACTACAGAAACAATCCTTGTGGAAGATACAACTCCGATCGACGAAGCCAGCACTACGGAAACAATCTTTGTGGAAGATTCAACTCCGTTCGACGAAGCCAGCACTACAGAAACAATCATTGTGAAAGATCCTTTTTTTCTTTCTTTCTTTCAATATTTAACTCCGATCGACGAAGCCAGCACTACGGAAACCATCTTTGTGGAAGATACAACTCCGATCGACGAAGCCAGCACTACGGAAACCATCTTTGTGGAAGATACAACTCCGATCGACGAAGCCAGCACTACGGAAACCATCTTTGTGGAAGATACAACTCCGATCGACGAAGCTAGCACTACGGAAGCAACGATAGGAGTAGTTGCATCTACGACAGAGGAAGCTATAACTACGCATGGGACGACTGGGGAGTTGTATAATGGAAATAAGGTTCAAACTCCTCATATTATTACAAGTATAAAAATAGATAGTTCTGGAACTGTGACGGCTTCGTTAGGCCCCTTAATGGAGAATGAAACATCGCTGGTACCTAAATTCGGTATTCTAATTGCAGCGATAGCAAAACATCTTCACGGCGGATTTGGTACACCTATTGATAATTCTAATAAAAGTCCCCAAAATGAACATAAATATGAATCTAATCGTATTGCTCAAAACGATGCTCATATTTGGAAACTTGGCCCGATCGTTTAAGCTTCGACCCCAGAGACAGACAGAACTTTTAATATGTTACAATAGATTTTTATTTGCGAGATTTATTTATGTCTCAGGACAATTAAGAAATGAAATAACTAAAGTGAATGATTCTAAGTCGAAAATGGAAAATCCCAAGCTCCTTGGAATTCCAACGATGGCGGATGCCTCAACCTAAATGTTAAAAGAGAGTCCAAAGATACCAATCTCAGTAATTATTCATGTTAATGCGAAAACTTTGAGACAAATTTGTAAAACGAAGTGAGTATAACGCTCGAGCGACTGTCGGAAGTTCGAGATCTCTTTTGAAATACTACGTAAAATACAGAATAGGGGGATTATTTCTTACTATTGAACAAAATAAAGCAGTTTATTATTTTTCCCTTTTTTTAATACCTTTTTATACCAGTAAATTTATTGATAAAACACTGATAAAACATTTAAATATAGGTACCTACTATATTTTATTCGACGAATAGATATTACCTATGAATCTGAATCATATTTGTTTTAATTAATTTTGGCCGTACGCAATCAAACATTAAAATTAAATTGTAGTACATCTAAATTTTTCTTTTTTTAGCTTATCTTAAGAAAATACAAAGATAAAAGTATTTTTTAAACTGTCCACAGATCCTTTTGAATACTCCAGCGGCTTTTCAAAATTGGGCTTAAAACTTTGTGAAACAGTAGGTAGTAAATCGTTCAAGACGACTTTGACTAGTTACCTGATCTCGTCTACTGACCTTTGAGATAGAATATTAATAGATATCCTGGGACATTTTTCACAGACGGCCAATCTGATTCCACAGTAAGCTTCAAATGAAGCTTGTGTTATGGTAACCAGATAGCTGATTACTACATATAATACTTTTAAATACATACATATTATAAATATTCATATCCAGACACAGAACGAACAGACATATTCATGCGTCCAAATGTTTGTCCTGGAAGAGATTCGAACCCACGCCAGCTTGAAATTCAGGGTCACTAACCACAAAGCCAGTAAAGCTGTCAAATATATGTAGCTCATTTTTTCCCTTCACCCAGAGAGCTTATCTCGCCAGTCGACTTTGCTTAAGAATAATAATAATAATTGCTATATACAAGTTTTACAAGTCCTTACAAAATGCTTAATATCTAGCAAAATTTCACAATGTTATTAATTAAAGGCGCACAAAAGTTGAAACCCTGACTCCTAAACTAGGACTACCTGTGACTTACGAGTCAGTGTTCTACTGCCACTTGGAATAAATCCTTATGTAAATTAAAAACTAGTGAAGTGATATTATACCAAAGATTAAGTACCTAACCTATAATATGTTCCGATATAGATAAATTAAAATCTATATCTATACTAATATTATAAAGAGGAAAGATTTGTTTGTTTGTTTGTTTGTGTAACCCGGAGGAAAGCATAAATGAGGTTAACAGGTTTTTCGCAGACATCGGAAAAAAACTAGCCGAGCGTACTCCATCTTCTCACACAACACCAAACCCTCAGAGCTCTTTAAAAACCTGTCCACTCAATTCATTTGTGTTTCTTCATACTGATGAGAGTGAAATTGAAGAGCTAATAATGGGATTGAAGAGTAGTTGTGCGGTGGGAATAGATCAGATCTCTGGCAAGATATTGAAAAGATATTGTCACGTTCTTTCCCCTGTTATTGCACACATCTGTAATCTCGCTATCACGAACGGAGTTTTCCCCTCGGCTTTTAAATCTGCCCTTATAAAGCCTATTTATAAAGACGGTGACTCAAGTTGTGTCAATAACTTTAGACCAATTTCCATTCTTCCCACTCTTTCAAAGATCTTAGAGAGACTCATGAACCGCCAGTTAATTAAATTTCTTGAGGTTAATAAACTACTTTCCCCTGCTCAATATGGTTTCCGTCGTGAGAGGTCTACTAACGATGCGGTTCATGAGCTTGTTAACTCCATTATTACAGACCTAGACGAAAGAAGGAAATGTGTTACGATATTCGTTGACTTGGCTAAAGCTTTTGACACAGTCTCGGTTCCACACTTATTAGTTAAGCTTGAACAAGTAGGAGTTAGAGGTCTTCCTTTAAAGTTATTTGGCGACTACCTCTCAGGTAGGAAACAGAGGGTTAAAATTGGCAATAGATTAAGTAATGAGCTCCCTGTGATCTACGGCGTGCCCCAGGGCAGTATTCTTGGCCCAACCTTGTTCTTGGTCTATATAAACGATCTTTGCCAGCTACAGATGCGTAACAGCAAAATCCTCAGTTATGCTGATGACACTGCACTTTTCTTCAGTGGTAACACCTGGGATGACGTATTTAATTCTGCTCAGGAAGGATTTGATCGGGTCAGCTCATGGCTTGAGAACAACATGCTTACACTGAATGTAAATAAAACTAAATACATAGCTTTCGCACTTAGGTCAAACTTGTTACCATCGCCTTCCCTCTCAATTAAATCACACACATGTTTGTCAGGAAATAATCTATCGTGCCCTTGTCTACCCCTTCAACGGACTGACAGCATCAAATACCTTGGAGTGATCATAGACCAATGTCTCAGTTTCAAACAACACATTGTCGTATTGGTAACTAGGCTTCGCAAACTTATATATATATTTAGAACCCTTCGGCATGTGGCTGATCACAAAGTTCTCAAGATGGTATACTACGCCTTGTGTCAATCTCTAATAGACTACTGCATCACCTCCTGGGGAGGTGCCGCTAAAACCCATTTAATCGAGGCAGAAAGAGCTCAACGTGCCATACTTAAAGTTGCTGCTAGTCTACCCTTTCGCTATCCTACAGCTGATTTGTATGCGAAGTGGAATATTTTAACTATTAGACAAACATTTATTTTGCAAACAGTTCTTAGAAAACACTCGGAATTGGTATATGATCCAGTGCGAATGAAAGAGAAACGAAGAGTGGGTACTGTATGCCAATCCCGACCACTTCACACTAGTCTATCCCACAACTTCTACTCTTTTTGTGGTGATTACTTATATAACAAAGTAAATAATATGCTTAATGTATACCCACTTTGCAAAATCAGCTGCAAGAAACAAGTTTTTAATTTCTTACAATCACTTGACTATGACGACACCGAAAAGTTGCTACGCTTTTTATTATAATTATGTATAAAAAAAAAAAAAAAAAAAAAAAACATATATTATTGCTACCAGAGATTTTACCGCACTAAAAAGAAAAAAAAACTCACTTTAATTTATTAATTTAATCGATTAGCTTCATAATTTAATCAGTGTCCCAAGTTTAACTGTCCGCACAAACATATATCGCCTCATACTTCACTACACACACACGCTCGCAAACATACACACACACACACTCACACACATTCATACGCACACACACACATACTTATATATTTTATATATTACACACAGTACACACCTTAACTTACTTACTTCACTTAAAAAACTTTTATAAAAGTTGCTTTTAATTTTATTTATTTTTGTATTTTAAATTTTTGTTTATTTTGTTTATCTTTATAATTTTGATTGTTGGTGTAATTGCGTCAAACAATAGTTTAATAGGCGGAGTGGGCCCTGGTGACCTGTAATACAGGTTTTTTAAACCTAAATCAGGCACCAGCTCTCACAAGGCAGTAATTAAATTATTATAATAATAGATCTAAGGTAAACCGTTGTTATGTTTTGTGAGAGAAATAAACAAATTTTTATTTATTTTATTTATTTGTTTGTTTGTTTGTTTGTTTGTAATGAATAGGCTCCGAAACTACTGGACCGATTTCAAAAATTCTTTCACCTTTGGAAAGCTACATTATCCCCGAGTAACATAGGCTATATTTTATCCCTGTATTCCCACGGGAATGGGAACTACGCGGGTAAAACCGCGGGGAGGCAGCTAGTACAAAATAAAATTAACAAGAATCAAACACTAGTGCAGTCAACTCATTTACAAATTCAGGAAAATATTATTGAAACTAAATTTTTATTTAATTTGCAATGTTAGTCAGTTTATTTAGGGGCCATTGTAAACCGTGTTTTTCATTCCACGAAGCAATTGAGCGTTTGCCTCGATACAAACGGATTTGCATCTATATGAATTCAAAAGTTTGTGAGTATGTATGTATGGGTGGATGTTTGATACACATTCACGCGAAAACGATTGAATGAGAATGAAATTTGGAGCCTAGATAGTATATAACCAGAATTAAAACAAAGGCAATTTTATCCGGGAAAATTGACGATCCCGGGCACGCGGGTGAAACTGCGGGAAACCACTAGGATGCTTGCCCTGGGGAGTAGCGGAGCATTGAAAATGTTACATGGCGACGATGTACAGGGCTGGAGCTCAAGCTCAAGAGTTTATTTATTTAAAGGCGCTAATTTTACTGAAACTACTGGTCCGATTTGAAAAAAAAATCAGTTATAGATTGCCGACTTATCAAGAAATGCTAGATGGTATAAAACATATCGCTAAGACTGATAGGAGCAGAGCACCAATGAATAATGACGCAGACGTCGTTGCGCGCGACAGCTAGTAAATTATAATTCTTTATACAAACCTATCTATCTGTTTTATCTATCAAACGAGTTTTGCTCTTTAAACAACATTCTTAGTAGAGCAATATTACCGGAAATTAAATTCCATCTAAAATTCACTTGCATTCTGCAATTTTGCATTCATAAACCTATCAGATTAAAGTGAAGTAAGTAGTTCATAAATTGTTCGAGTTCCGCGAAAACGAATAGATATATGATCATTAGAATCGATGAGAAGTAGGAGGTAATTTTGAGGACTTAGGTCATGCTTTGTGGGTTTATTTTACACACGTACGTAAGTTAGTTCTTGAATTTCGTGCCAGCTAAGATAATGATTTTAATTTTCCGGAGTGAAGAGATTAAGCTTCCAAATTGTTAAAGTAATGGTAAGTATAAAGCGTATCGTACCATATTACTATCATCGTAATGTAAGCTTTAGCTTAAGCTTTAGATCCACGAAGAATAAGTGTGAATATTTTGAAATATAAAATCAACCACAGTACCATCTCTTCTCTTCAGGCTTCACTTTTCCGGGGACAGAGCTATTTTCGCATTTATTTATATTGCAAATAGGGATTGAATAAATTAGCTAACATCGTACATACTTTACAAAGAAGATATAATTATATAAATGAAATTTCATATCTGCAACAGAAATAAAAACAAAACGAAATTTAGCGGACACTTCCTCGTTTCCTATATAACAGAGCTATTTAAGCAATTCCCTGTACCTTCTCACATTACATGTACTAAAAATGGCGTTACAACATTTTTATTCCGTTATAAATATCTACAAGCCGCTTAATATTCGTCTCATATGAGGAGATAGGAGCTTAAGTATGTTTGCAATGCCTCTTATATGCTTAAGATTAAGGTTAAATGGATGTGCCTAGCCAAGGAATAAAAGTAGCCTATGCTTTATGCATGAAAATAAATAAATATCTTAGGACATTTTTCACACACGGCCAATGTAATTCCAAACTAATCAGAGCTTGTAATAACCAGATAGCTGATATACTTTATATACTACTTTTAAATACATACTTATTACATCCAGACACAGAAAAAACAGTCATATTTAAGCATACCAATGTTTGTCCTGAGTGGGATTTGAACCCACGACCAGCGGTGCAGCGGCTTGATAGTCAGGGTCACTAACCACAAAGCCAACCGGTCTTTCAAATATATTGAGATAGCTTCTCCCCGCGACTCCGTCCGCGTGGAATAGTTACTTTGGGCTGACGCTAACTTTCAACCCCCTTCGTTTACGTAGAAGGAATGACTGCACGCCGGCCGGCCCAGCACATAAAGGCGCGCGCAGTACTTGATAATTATTTTGGTGCGATGTTATTTTAAATTTGCGATATCTCCTAAGATATTCATTGAAATCGAATGCTGTAAATGGCAATTTTGTTTTAAATTAAATACTTGTGATGAATATTGTATTTATTTGGATAAGGATTAATATCATCTTTATAAAAACACCTTCACAAATAATGCTTCATTTTCGAACAAATTTGAATAGTATAAAAATGGTTATAGTGAGCCAACCTTAACAGATAGATATTTGCTATCGCGGACTTTTTTTTAGAACTTTTGAAGGGGAACAATTCTGTCATACATTATTTTAGCGTAACTTTAACCGTTTACGCAGCGTACGCAGCGGAAGCTCTCCACTGGAAAAGAAATCTCCCGATTTTGAAACATTCTTCATTGGTGCTCCGCTCCTATTGGACATAGCGTGATGATATATAGCCTATAGCCTTCCTCGATAAATGGACTATCTAATGGCGAAAGAATTTTTCAAATCGGACCTGTAGTTTCTGAGATTAGCGCGTTCAACCAAACAAACAAACAAACAAACTCTACTCCTTTATAATATTAGTATAGATTGAGCAAAAAACATTAACATACGCATTTATAATATTAAGTCAGTATGACATTTCGATAGATCCACACTAATATTAGAAGAGGAAAGATTTGATTTTAGGTTTGTTTGTAATAAATAGGCTCCCAAAACTTCTGGACCGATTTGAATAATCGTTTCACCAGTGGATAGCTGCATTATCAGCAAGTAACATGAATTACTTATTAATTAATTAATTAGTTTTAACGGAAATAGAAATTATTCGTGTAAAAAATACCGCGTGGCGGAAACTAGTTAATATAGAATGTTAAGCACAATAGAGAACAACACAGCTTGATAAGAACGGGTTAACCGAATCGAATGTTTTGTCAGTAATTAGTAGGTTTGCATGATTTGGATTTTAGGTTAAGCATAGGCTAGAAAAACGGTAGTTGTATGAAAAAAGTCGTAATATTATATAAACCACAGGGCCCATGGAAAACAAATGAATTATTCTTTTCCCTTTTACCTGAAAACATAATATTTTTATGCATATAATCTACTAGCTTCTGCCCGCGACTCCGTCCGCGTGGAATAGTTACTTTGGGCTAACGCTAACTTTCAACCCCCTTCGTTTACGTAGAAGGATGGCCTCGCAGAGTTACCTGATGACTGCACGCGCCGGCCCGGCACATAAGAGCGCGCAGTACTTGATAATTATTTTGGTGCGCTGTTATTCTAAATTTGCGATATCTCCTAAGATATTCATTGAAATCGAATGATGTTCATAGCAATTTTGTTTTAAATTAAATACTTGTGATGAATAACGTATTTATTTGGATAAGGATTAATATCATCTTCATAAAAACACCTTCACAAATAATGCTTAATTTTCGAGCAAATTTGGTTAGTATAAAAATGGTCACAGTGAGCCAACCTTAACAGATAGACATATGCTATCGCGGACTTTTAAGCTATTGCATAGCTTTTATCGCGGGCTCTGAGCGCGGCGACCGAATCAAGAAATTCCGTAACGAAAAAACCTAACACCCCCCACTCCGACGGGCAAGGAGGTGTGGCTTGAAGGCCGTGCATCGTCTAACGTCGTTTCAGTTCGGCAGTCTTCGACACGGCGTTGTGTGCGATTAGACGTATTGTACGACTCTACGAAACTCGCACGAATCGAGACGAGCTGCTCCGAAATCGGACGAATACATAAGCAGCTGTTTATGAGAAAGTATATAGGTGTATATGTATTTATGTACAACAGTGAATAGCTGTACTTGTAAAATTTGTGTATGAAGTGTTTTGAATATGAATGAACAAAGTGCATTTATTATTAAAATAAATATATAAAATTATTATTGCATAAGTTGATACAAAATGCTATGCAATGCAATAGCTTTACCGCGGCAGTCCCCGAGTGCCTCACGTAATTATTTTTTAGAACTTTTGATGAGGAACAATTCTGTCATACATCATTTTAGCGTAACTTTAACCGTTTACGCAGCGTACGCAGCGGAAGCTCTCAAAAGGAAATAGAAACTCCCGATTTTGAAACATTCTTCATTGGTGCTCCGCTCCTATTGATCATAGCGTAATGGTATATAGCCGTTAGCCTTCCTCGATAAATGCACTATCTAATACTGAAAGAATTTTTCAAATCGGTCCGGTACTTTCTGAGACTAGCGCGTTCAAGCAAACAAACAAACTCTACTCCTTTATAATATTAGTATAGATAACCACGCTTAGATTTAGGTCGTTCGTACCCTCATGTCACTTCAATGGACCACTACACGTATGCATGGAAGAAGAAATGTGGATATTCGTCATAGTAATTTCATGTTCTAGTTATTAATATTAGTCCTAATTTGGTATAGAACTTAAAAAAAAAAACCTTAATTTATAATCTCTTTTAATCAGAGCAAAAAAATAATTACCGACACGGTTCACGGTAAGTACATAGGTACATATTACAGCAGAATAAGCTGTTTGAAAAGTTGTTCTTTCATTATACGAAGTAAACATGTCCCATACTATATAAGAGCCTTTTATCTCATAAAATGTAATGACCTTACAAAGTAGGTGAAAACATTTTGTAAAGTTCATACCTCCCTCTTACGTTCATGAATGAACTTTCCTACACGTGGTTGTACGTAAATTAATTAAACTCTAAAAGCTGTGGTACCCACTGTTCACCAGTATCCGCGAGTCTTCGCCTGATGAATTCAATAAAAACTTTGACTCCAGCATTAGTCGCTTGATGTTGTAACTTGCGATCGGTTGTCTTGGCAAAAATTGTGTTTTATACCTACCACTAAGGTGTCAAACAAACAGCCATAAGGTCGTAGCCTATGGACGCTTGAAACACCAGTGGCGTCACTCACGCGTTGCCGACCCTGTCAAAATCTCTTCACTCCCTTCTGAAAGAACTCCATTGGGAATACGAATGACAGTAATATACGATGGTACCATCTTAGATGTGTCATCATAAATGGAACATAGAAGAAATAGTTTACGCAATAATATGACAAAACTAGCCTGAAATGGTATAACAATATTAAAGACCTTAGTTCCCGCTCTTCTAATTTGATTACGCATGAGGACGTTTGGATGGATTATATTCAAGGTAAGTTGTGTTCGTGAGTAAAGGCGCCAATGTCTGCCGTTTCGTGGTTATATCAATTAGGGATCCGAACGCGACATGGCTTGTCTCCATTGCCATGACATGCCACAAGGTCGGGTGTAATGTCATAAAAGCCACGACACAATTTCGGTTTTAAAATTTTACTGTAATTACTCACCATGGTTGTCTAAGGGTTTTCAAAACTTACTGCCTTGGTGGCTTTGGTTATGTGGATTTTTTATAACGCATAAGAAGTTGAAAAATATATTCGCTTATACCAAAAATTTATTATGTAAGACTATTTAATTTTGATACTTTTGGGGCCTCTTCTGGTGTGCATTTTTGAGTCTAGAAAATAAAAACAGCACTGTTCTGTATTGAAATTGAAATGGATAAATGATGTTATCTGAACCAGATGAATAGTCTTTTTTTATCCTTCAAGCCAACTATCTTGGCAGCTGCAACAATTCTCATTATAAACCTTAACGCATATATACCATCAATTGTGTTAGTTGGGTAGTAAGTGTCACTATTAAGAAGATTCTTAAATGTTACTGAGTTTGTCTCCTAAGAGTCTATGGGAACGATGCAATAAAACATGCGATTAATCTGCATTAGGTATGCGAGTATATTTTGATCTTTGTAGATGCTTTGAAAACTCACATAGATGTATAGTAATAAAAAACAGTCTTCACCGGTAACCAAGTAAACAAATAACAAAACACTAGCGGCGCGCGCAGCCCAGAGGCAAGTGCGCAGCCTCAATAGACAAGGATGCCGCCACAAGTCGTAGCAACCAGTCGCCGTAGCAAGTTGCATAGTCACACCACAACAAAACATGTGAAAGTTGGCTTACGCCCGACTTGCTGCGAAATGTTTGATCGTGGTTTTCCATTACAATTCTCATGTACATGGTTTACACACGAAAACAGTATTAAAGGTAATGGTGTCACAGGAAAGGCTATATTCAAAGAACCCGGCTAAAACCGCGAGGTAGGGATTGGTTTACTCACACATCTCAATAAGGAGGTTCCAGATTTGACCCTATTGCTACTTAAATTAAGATTTGATTTATCTATCCATGAGGTATCGGGGATCTACTCAATTTAAAGAGATTGAGAGAGAGAAAGATTTTATTCATTATTCATTTGCACAAAAATATAAAGTGTTACGTTTCGTAAGTTGAAAACCGAGGTCACACCTAAATATCCTGGGACATTTTTCACACACGGCCAATCTGATGCTACTTTTAAAACCAGACACATAACAAATAGACATAGGTATTCATGCATACAAATGTTTGTCCTAGGTGGGATTCGGACTCACGACCGGCGCGGCGGCTTGAAATTCAGGGTCACTAACCACAAAGCAAACCGGCTGTCAAAATGCAGTATTCTTTCACGTGATTTAATTAAAGTAAATCGGAGTGTGGCTGACGTCCGGTAAAAGTCTTGTAGCAACTTATACTGCCGGGAGCGTTTGTTCAATGTAGCTTACATTGAAGCTTCTGCATTAGCGTGTAGCTATGCGAAAATAATGCTCTTTTTCGTAGCCAAAATGGCTTAAACGGATCTTATAAAACGTTAGGTCTGTCTATTCAGATAAAATTTAAATGAAATGCCTCTTTTTTATTGCAAAACCAAGACTTTTTGGTTTTTAAATATAATGTAGGTACCTACTAAGTCTAAACTAATTAAAATTTTTGTCACTTCTGCTACATCTTAGAGATGTTTGAATCAACGTATGTAGGTACTCCAAAATTCATTTGTTATTTTGACAAATACGTTTGGTATCAGCGCATCGGACAATTACTTTTATCTCGATATCCGGGATCATAAATTGCTAGGACAATATAGGTATTATAATGAACAGACGCGGTTTTTGTGGCCATATATTTATAAATGAGAATGTCTACCGGGAGATGCTACCATCAGTGCTGTTTTGCCTTTGTTGAGGGTAATGCCTTGTTAGGTTCTAACGACCGACAACGATTCTGAACTATGAGTAACTAGTTCTTATAAAATTAAAGCTGTTTAAGCACTACGACTTTGGTTTATGGTGGATAATTTAGTTGGTATCGTGAGTCCTACATCACAAAGGAGAGAATGTCCAAGGATTCTACATATAATTGGCTAGCTCATCCGCGTAAGTTCGTCTCCGTTACATCATCTCCATTTTTACAGAAAAAAACATAGATACTACGCTTCTATTGGTAGTAGTGTGATGTCATATACCCCATAGACTGGATTATGCAATATAAAATTTATTAAATGAAAATGAAAAATGTTTTTTTTTCAATTAGGCCTTCACAGACACTTAAGAATAGTCAAACTCTAACGCTCGGTTCGGAAGGTTGGTTTTTCTGAGAAGAGCCGGCAATAAACTCAGGCAATTACTCTTTTCAAAACAAACTTAGATTTATTTACATTTCAAGGAATTAGTCTCACTGACAATATTTGGGTGTTGGGGAATGACTTATATTATATTTTTTAATTAGTAATTATCTTTCTATTCGGACCATTAGTTCCCTAGATTAAGCACGTTCAAACAAACAAACTTTCAGGTTTATAATATTAGCGATCCCTTCAGCCTTTCTAGCGTGAAAGAGTAACAAACAGGCATCCATACATTGATACTTTCTCATAAACTTTCGAATTTATAAT
Source organism: Thyatira batis (assembly GCA_905147785.2). Classification (NCBI taxonomy): domain Eukaryota; kingdom Metazoa; phylum Arthropoda; class Insecta; order Lepidoptera; family Drepanidae; genus Thyatira; species Thyatira batis. The sequence goes on from LR990507.1 coordinate 5,351,170, forward strand.
ATTAGTAAAATATTAATGTCCAACAAGCGACAAACATTGCGAGAAAGAGAAGGGAAATGACAAAAAGGGACTGCCTCTTAAATCCAGACAATATTGGAGTGTGCAATATACCTAATAGCAGTCCAGAAATTCGAAAACAATAATACTACGAAGTGATATCATAATTAATAATAATTTATACATACATGATAACATATCACCTATTTTTGTGCTGTGCAAAGTTTTGTTCCGATAATAAACGTTCATTAATTGCCTTATATTTCATTTTATATATGGATTCTCTTTTTGCTGCAGAACTCTTTTTTTATACTTCTAAGGTAGCAAACAGGCATACGGTCCCACCTGATGGGAAGTGGTTACCGTAGCCTATGGAAGCTTGCAACACCAGGGGCGTCACTCACGCGTTGTCGACCCTATAAAAAAGGGGTAAGTGTATAGGCAGTGAAAGGGACAAAGCGTAATGTATTTTCGCCGAAGGGCTAGACAGGTATCACTCCCGCATACCCCGACGACGCTACTCCATCACTGGTACCCCCACTGCCACTACAACGTCTCCTCATGGAGCTCTGGCTTTCATAGGTACTCACCGCAGGAACACAACGCTACAAGTAGTGTTATTTGGTTGCGGTCTTCTGTACGGTGGAGGTACGACCCCGGTCGGGCTGCTCCGAATTTGGAACGGACGAGTCCGTTGCGCCCTGCCTCCTTTAAAACAAGTGCAGTAGAATTATGTCGAAATCTGTAGTTAGTAGACGCAATATTCTTAATATTATTCAGTTTTGTATTTACTACGATGACACGCTCTGACTACCATAGATCGTGAACATACGTCATAGAAATATTAGATATGAAAATTATAAATAGTCTTTAAAAGCTCTTCTTAATTTTGAAACACTAGCTCGGTATGGAAGGTTGCTTTCTCTGAGAAGAGCCGGCAAAGAACTCAACAATAACTTTTTTTTAAATAAACCTACGACCAATAATTCTTTAAATACTGTGCAATTCAAAATTAATAAAGTTAATTCAGTAATTGCCGATCAAAAACATGATCATGGTGTTTGTACCGTCAGTTTTCATCCCATTCTATTCTTAGTATATAAAAAATTATATATAGTGTTTAAAAACATATATTCGATATCGCAGTATATCAACATTAAAAAATAGATCAAACTGAGACTAAGACTTCAACTGACCGCTTCTACGTAGAAAATTATTTAGATCTCTATATCGAACATAGTAAGCCCTTTACGCGGAGAATTCCACAGCGTCCCATTTACCTGGGAACTAACATTTTCTGGTCGAAGTAATCCTTAAGTGTGTGGACAGTGGAAGGTAAGAATTCCAACAATTTCCAACGAGCTTTTGCTACGTGACATGTAGTTACGGAATGTCACCTCCCTCCCTACACTACGTCAATGTAGATGCATTTTGTAAAAGTGTTCTCGTTATTTTTCAGAAATTTGTAAAAAATAATAACAAAACCCCAAGTATAAATTTAAATCCTAGGACATTTTTTACACACAATATTATATTACTGTACAGATAAATTTATTGAGTTACCTTTTTTATTGTTAAGATAAGGTACTTTCGATTCTATTTTGTTCTTTTTAAAGAAGAATAATTCTGTTATACATTATTTAGCGAAACTTTAACCGTCTATGCAGCGCACGCAGCGGAAGCTCTCAAAAGGAAAAAAAACTCCCGATTTTGAAACATTATTCATTGGTGCTCCGCTTCTTTTGGCCGTAGCTTGATGAAATATAGACTATAGCCTTCCTCGATAAATGGACTAGTGGTCTAGTGCTGAAAGAATTTTTCGAATCAGACCAGTAGTTTCTGAGATTAGCGCGTTCAAGCAATAAAAATCTATCGCTTTATAATATTAGTATAGATACATATAAAAACAATATATACCTATTTCAAGAATAATTAATTAGATTATTTATGGCAGTATTACTTCATTGGGTATATCCAGAAAATTGATAACATTGTTTCCATTTTATACTTTTAAGAATCCCTGCTAATCGCATAAAAACCTTAATGCAGTTTAATATCCTAACTTTAATATTACATTATATTATAATAATATTAAAAAATAACAGTGTTTCTCTACGTATTCCTCGGCAGGAATACGGGAATGACCGAGGTCCAATGGGGTGGTCGGGAACTACGTTCATCACATTACAATCTTGACAAACAACTTCTACGAAATATTACAACTTCTTTTAAAATAGTTTTACTTGCAATGTTTGGATGTATGTATGATGAAATCTTGGAATATAACTGTAAATTAGCTATCCTATACCGTATTGTATACGCGTTAAAATATGATAGTAAATAAATAAATGAAAAAAAAAATGTTTATAATGCCCTTAATATGGGTATCAGATGCTTGCAACATAATTTTTTATAAAATAACCTATTTCTGCACACGGTTAGCAGATTTATACGGAACCTTAAATCGCGTATTAAATAAGAATTTGTTTGCTCTAATAACCTCGACGTCTTATCTTTAAATACGAGCATAAATATGACGAGTTGGGAAAAATAAAATTCAGAGTATATAAATAGAGGTACACGTTAACTTTAGAAGATAGCAAGTATTTATTGTAAGCAGACATTTGATAGGAAGCTTCATTAAGATGCTCTCGAAAGTAAGTCTAACTAATATTATAAAGAGGAAATGTTTGTATTTTTGTGCGTGTTTGTGTTTATAAACTCAAAATCCACTACGCACCATTGGAAAGCTACATTACCAGGGAGTAACATAGGTTATATTTTATCCCTGTATTCCCGCGGGAATGGGTACTACGCGGGTGTAACCGCGCGGAGATAGCTAGTTATTAATAATTTTATATTAGTTTTGGCTATAGGAGACCTTATTGCACATAAAAAATTTAAAGAATATTCATTATTCAACTTAGACTCTTAGCTAATTATATAGTTGTTAAAAGTGATGTAGATTTTCCTTTGTACATAATAGTTTATTTTAATTAACTTTTCTATTCTCAATCTTGTTTCGGTAAATTTTGTGCATAATAAACAAATTAAGGGGTATTATACTGCCGGGTTGTCACGAAAATTACTTATGATTTACCAAATTACTGTTAAAATCTTGTTAATATTTTATTATTATTTTCAGAGGCTTACCAGTTTGTTAGTGGCGGCATTGATGGTCACTGAAATAGGTAAGTTCATTTACAGTTCGATTATTTGAATGGAAAATCAGTAATGAAAAACCAGGAAGTTAATTATGTGTAAAGGCCAACCACCGGACTAAAATCCTGTATACCTAAGATTTTCTATAATTTTCAAAATAAAAAGCATATGTTTCTATCCCTAGAGGGTTTCTTTATTATTAGCAACATAGTCTCAGGGAAAACTGTAGTAAATAAATAAATTTGGATATGGTGGTTAAATTGACCATGAATTTTTAAATTATCATAATAATGATTGGTTGTGTATAGCGCTCGTCCTAGCAGGACTAACATTATTGTTAAAACTTGTTTTGAAAAGACTTATTCCTTGAGTTTATTTCCGCTGTTCAGCAAAAGCAAACATTAGAGTCACCGTTTCAAGTGCCTGTGAAGGCCTATTTGAATGAATAAATATATTTCATTTCATTTCACTTCCTATTATTGTATTTTCCAGTGGCTATGGAATGCAGTCAAGTGACTCATATAGATGGAGACGGCTACGAGACCTTCTATCCGGTAGACTACTATTCGAGCGGGTTTGGTAGGCGTAATACTGTGTTTGAGATGCACTTTGGCGCCAAGGGTCAGCGAGATGCACACATACTTTTATCACCCAACACCTATCCAGGTGACAATGATGCAGTATATGAAATTGGTAAGCTGTTAATACTTATCTATACTAATATTATAAAGAGCAAAGATTTGTTTGTTTGTTTGTTTGTAATGAATAGGCTGCGAAACTACTGGACCGATTTCAAAAATTCTTTCACCTTTGGAAAGCTACATTATCCCCGAGTAACATAGACTATATTTTATCCCTGTATTCCCACGGGAACGGGAACTACGCAGGTAAAACCGCGGGGAGGCAGCTATAAATAATATTTATGTAGGTATATAACAAAACTAGCATCCGCCCTGCAATTTCAGCCACGTTATTCCCGATAAAATATAATATACACATCACAAATAATGCTTTACATTGGAGAAAGAATTATTCAGACCGGGCTAGTAATTTCAAGGCCTATTCATAACATACAAACAAAAAATCAATTCATTCCTATTATTTTTGTATTGGAAGGCGTTTATAGGAATACTTTCGTATCATCAAGTTGCATGAAAAAATGATTAAATACAAAACCTACTTATCCCCGGGAACGCGAGTAAAACCAAATTACACTACATGTAGTGTTGTGTTCCTGCGGTGAGTAAGGTAGCCAGAGCTCCATGAGGAGACCCTGTAGCGTCAGTGGGGGTACTAGGGATGGAGTAGCGGTGTGCAGGAGTGATGCCTGTTTGGCCGTTCGACGAGAAGTGCATTGCACTTTGTCCCTTTCACTGCCTATACAGTTGCTCCCTTTTTTATTGGGTCGGCAACACGTGAGTGACGCCTCTGGTGTTGCAAGCGTCCATAGGCTACGGTAACCGCTTCCCATCAGGTGGGACCGTATGCCTGTTTGCCACCCTTGTGGTATAAAAAAAAAAAAACTGCGGGAAGACACTAGTAATTTATATTGGAGTTAGGTGTGCTATTGGTACCTACAGGCAGTAGTGAGAATTTTTGAAATGAGTAAGTCCGTAAAGCTACTGCTTTAACAAAATTCAAGGTAATTTTTTTACTGTATATGATGACCAGTTGAACTTAGTGATAAGATATCTTTTTAGGGTTCCGTAGTAAACTACTAACTTAAAGTTTCGCCGTGTCCGTCCGCGAGTAGGTTACGAGTAAGAGACGCTTGATACTACAGAGCAGGAATTGTAATGTATTAACAGCGCCGTCAAAGTTGAAACATAAAATGTTGAAAATTATTCTTTTCGCAATAGTCGGCCAAGTAAAACATCCAAAAATCAACAAAATACGACTTTTAACCATTTCGTCCAAACCTTTGAAAAAATATTTAAGTAAATAGAAATGTGTATTTAAAGTATTGAATTTTGTCAATCTAACTACGGAACCCTACACTGCGCGTGGCCTGACACGCCGGCCGTTTTATTATTTTTTTATTTTTACTTTCAGTAATCGGTGGCGGCGGAAACAAATTCGTTGAATTACGGAATCGAAAAAAAAGAAGCTCACTTGCCACGAATATGTTGAGTGGTGTCCTTTCTGAAACACAATTGAGGTATTTTTACATTAGGATCTTGAGAGGTAAGGTATAAACGCTATTTCTTGTGTGTTTTATTTTATTTTTAACACACAGCCGACAGCCGGTTGGCTTTGTGGTTAGTGACCCTGACCTGACTTTCAAGCCGCTGGTCGTGGGTTCGAATCCCACCCGGACAAACATTTGTATGCATGAATGTCCGTTTGTTCTGTGTCTGGATGTAAATATATATAAGTATGTATTTAAAGGTAATATATGAAATATATCAGCTATTTAGTTACCTGCTGTATCACAAGCTGTGCATAGTATGGAATCAGATTTTTTTTTGTGTTGTATATACTGTAGTGACATCTTCAACCAAAATGGTTATACAACTCACGGCTAGATGGCGATTAATAAGTACATATGAATATTATATTATGTAGGTACTTATACTAGCTGACCGGGCAAACGATGTTCTGCCATAATAATGGTAATTTATTTGTTACAATAAACTTTATGTAAATTACTTAACGACAATGAATGTTATAAAATTTTGTTTATTCAAAATCTTGCTTAAAAATATTATAGATGGCGGTAAGTAGGAGGGTGAAAAGGAGGGCGAAAAAAATGTTATCATACTATATTTACAAATGACGATAATACACCAGATTAAGTGAATATCTAAATTTTGTTACAAACATAAAATTTTCTATTTCAGGTGGCCAGATCATAATTGGTAAAGAAAATGAATCGACACCTTTGGTCACTTACACCGATAGAAATCTGTTTCAGGTTAATTTCTTCAGCTTTGGAAGCTATAACAATGGAAAAGTAGATTTCTTATTTGACTGCAAGCCAAGTCATAATATTATAACATGTAAGTTACATCTGTATTATTTGTTTAATGTACATTTATATCAAAATATCCTAGTATCATCATCAGCTCATATACGTCTCCACCGAAGAGCTCGAGCCTCCCCTAACATCGAGGGGGTGTAGGCCATAGTCCACCACGCGGGCCTAGTGCGGATTGGCAGACTTCACATGCCTATAATTGTGACACCTCGAGCATGCAGGTTTCCTCACGATGTTTTCCTTCACCGAAAGCCAGTGGTGTGAATCCGTACATAAGTTTTTATAAACTCAGAGGTAGGTACGGGCCAGGGATTTGAACCCTCATGATCGTGAGTCGGTGCGTTCCCAACAGAGCCATCACGGCTATATCCTAGTATATAAGTCACTAATTTGGTTTATTTATTTTTCAGATGGGCGGGCAACAGCAAGTAACTCGGCGTAACAAGTAACAAAAATATCTAAGAAAACTATGATGGACGAAGTTAGCAACAGAAACAGTAGGGAAAGATTTAGCACGGGAACAATTAAACTGGAAGCTGCAACAGAAATGCAAACTAAAGGAATCAATTTCTACGAAAGGCATCAATATTTACGATAAAGGGACAATTTTAAGTCGCTTGATGAAAATAAAGATGAAACTCATCATTTTAGCATATAATCATATCAATTGAGTCCCCACTTCCCCCAGTGACGCCCTGAGCCGAGACACGGTCCCGCAGGGGACACCCTCAGCGCTGTCGCTTAAATTTCTCCTTCGGTTGAGAGCCCTCTGCGCTCACCGAAACAGTCCGCGTAACGGTGTAAAAGCCATCTGAGGCTAACACCTGCTAGTCCATTAAAAAAAAAACCATTTTAGTGTGAAAATAGATAGTGGAACTGTAGTGACTTTGTTAGGCTCCCGCGGAAAACAACATCACCTTCCAATTTAATTGTGTCTTTATCAAATAAATTTATATTTTTTTTTTATTAATTATGAAATCAAATAAGCTTCGTTCTTTAGTCTACGTAGATAAATAATATAATTCTAGCCATATAAGTTGTATTTTAATAGCTATAATAAAGACATTCTCAAGACAATTTATAAACTTATTTTAGACTTAATTTATTTATTTAAAACTAGCTGCCTCCGCGCGGTTTTACCCGCGTAGTTCCCGTTGTCGTGAGAATTAAGGGATAAAATATAGCCTGTATTACTCGTGGATAATGTAGCTTTCGAATGGTGAAAGAATTTTTAAAAACGGTCCCGTAGTTTTTGAGCCTATTCATTACAACCAAACAAAGTTTTCCTCTTTATAATATTAGTGCAATAAAAACCAGCCTAGAACGTGTTAGGACACGCGCAGTGTAGGGTCCCGTAGTTATATGAAGCTCTTCATTCTGGACTAAAGTATAGTAGGTAGGTAAGTATAGTAGGTATATGTCTACAATGATTAAAAATATCTTATCTAATATCCAGTTTCCTTTTAAATACTCCTAAAAGTCTAATCTTCAAATGGCTGATCCAATTTTCATACAACAGAGTAAGATCACTCTCGACCATGACTACTTTTTAACAGAGTAAATGATAATAAATATCCTGGGACATTTCTCACCCACGGCCAATCTGATCCCAAGCTAAGCAGAGCTTGTGATATGGTAACCAGATAGCTGATATACTACTTTTAAATACATACTTATATAGATATTTACATCCAGAAACAGGACAAACAGACTAGTTCATGCATACAAATGTTTGTCCTGGGTGGGATTTGAACCCATGACCTGCGGCTAGAGAGTCAGGGTTACTTACCACAAAGCCAACCGGGCTGTCAAATCGGTCAATTAGTTTAAGAGCTACGCCTCAAACATACACAAAGGTACGGTAAAAAAGAGGGTTAAAATTAAATTGCAGTTACCAAAGATAAGTGTCTCGGCCGGAACAAAAACAAGATGCACAGCACACACCCCGTTAATTTCATTAACTGCCCAAAGTGCCCGTTACTGACGCTCCGACATTTGCATTCCGCCATTACTTTTGTAGCATTACGACTCTGCCAAGTGGTTTTGGCGCATTCTACATAATTGTCATATAATTTACTTATGAAATATAACATCCGCGTTCCTATTTCAGCTAATTTATGAAATAATTTCATGAAAAAAATTGTTCGAGTAAATTCTCTTGTAAAATATTATGAAGAGAATATTATTTGGATTATTAAGGTTCGCCACTTACAAAGGTTGTTTAGTTCAAAGTTAATGAAGTAAAATAATATAAAGCTTTGATGCTTTACAGTCGTATAGAATTTTATAAAATTAGTTTTGGTAATTCCACCAAGAGCCAAGAAATTAATGTTACTTAATACTTGTACAGACCGGTTGGCTTTGTGGTTAGTACCCTTACCCTCAAGCCGTCGGTCGTGGGTTCGAATACCACCCAGGACAAACATTTGTATGCATGAATATTTCTGTTTGTTCTATGTCTGGATGTAAATATCTATTTTAAGTATGTATATAAAAGTAATATTTGTAGTATATTAGCTATCTGGTTACCATAACACAAGCTTCATCTGAAGCTTACTTTGGAATCAGATTGGCCGTGTGTGAAAAATGTCCCAGGATATATAGTTTGCTTGCAAGCATATGTGGGATAGATCTGACGTTTTCCATGTTAAATTAAAACCTATTGAAATATTTCTAATCTCAGACAGACTATGTTTCAGACACAGTACATGTTCTATAATGTTATATAGTGCAGATCTAATATAGTAGAGCAAGTTTACTAAAATCTCATCAATTATAATGTTTTAATATAAAATACCAAAAAAGTTCTTAAAGGATTATGTACCTATGGTTATCTATACTAATATTATAAAGCGGAAGAGTTTGTTCGTTCGTTTGTTTGTTTGGTTGAACGCGCTAATCTCAGGAACTACTGGTCCGATTAGAAAAATTCTTTCGCCATTAGATAGTCCATTTATTGAGTAAGGCTATATATCATCACGCTATGACCATATTTACATAAATTTTATACTGAAGAAATATTTGATTGGTGTAAGTTGGGTTGTACCTACCTACTCCGAAACTACTACTACAACTACGAATAAAAAACTATCGTCGATGTAACTGTGAATAGTCTATATTTTATACTAGCTTCTGCCCCGCGTTCCCGAAAGATCTTCAATTTACCCGGGTTAAAAAGATGCTTATGCGCTAACCAACTATCGATGAAGGTTATCTATAGGCCAAATGACATCACGCTACGACCAATAGGTGCGGAGGACCAAAGAAAAATATTACAAATACGGGGAAGATGTGACTTTTTTATCAAGTACTAATAGCTCCCCGCGGTTTCATCCGCATTCCCGCGGAACCTTCAATTTTCCCGGGATTAAAAGATGCTTAGGTATGTGTTAAATGAATAAATCTAGGTTAAAAGAAAATTATGTTCCTTAACTCATTTAAATCCGTTCAGTAGTTTTTGCGTGAAAGAGGAACAAACAACCATACTCACAAACTTTCGCATTTATATATATAAAAGAAAGTCGTGTTAGTTACACTATTTATAACTCAAGAACGGCTGAAACGATTTGGCTGAAAATTGGTGGGGAGGTAGCTTTGAACAAGGAGTCGGACATAGGATAGGTACTTTTATCCTGGGAAAATTGAAAATCCACGAGAACGCGGGTGTAACCGCGGGGAGCCACTAGTTTATAATATTAGTTGGATATTTAACACTAGTTTATTTTGTACTGTGTCAGTTGCATCGCAGTTGTCCTACGGACATTGGACACAATTTATTTTCCAACTTTTACTAAAGTTTGTGTTTCTAGTTCAGGTCAATACAATTGAATGTTGGAAGTAAGTGGACTGAAGTATTTTCGGTATAAATCTTCTGTCTCAGACTTAGTCTTTAGATTGATACTCTTATTTGTGTGTTTTGGGTATATTTATTTACTAGATTCCGCCGCGCGGTTTCACTCTCGTAATTCCTGTTTCAGTAGAAATACGGGGATGAGATATAACCTGACACTCTAACGTAGCCATCGACCTAAACTCTAGCGATAGACGAGAACGTTCATGTAAAACATTTGTTTAAAAACTGGTAAGAGTTAGAACTAAAGTGCGCTGCAGCGCTGTATAAAGCTGTGTCAACTAACCAAACTATTTTAAAAGATACAGCGCTAGATTGCTTAGAGTATAGTTTTCTCGCGACCAAAACGTCGTAAGCGCCGCAAATTTCATGGCGCTTACGCGTTTCGTTCAGTTAACTACACTAAGATGTCGTCCCTATAGAGTTCACACCGCAGATGTGACACATCTTTTTTACCTACACTTCATTAGAATAAAACTCGATTTCAAAATGTATTATATTAATATTAGGGGGGCCTAGTGCGGATTGGCGGACTTCACATGGCTTAAATTGAGTACTCAGAGGTACGGGCCAGGGCTTGAATTAACATAAAACAATTATTCAAAATATCAAACTATCACTACTAATTAAAAACTCATTAACAATAAATCAAATTAAAACACTTTCTAAAAAAACATATCAAGTCTGTGTTCAGTTACATATTTTTACCTACAACCAGTTTTAACGGAACATCTGTACGTTTTAGTATATGATTGTATAATGGCGTGGTATTTCAATAGATAAATTGTTTTTCTACTCTGGAATTACGAAATTATCACCTATTAATTCACTTAAACAGGAAGTAATTTTACTTAGTTGACTACTGACTAGTTATTTACGTCCAGGGTCCACTTTGATTCGGATTATCGTTGTTCTTAACGCTGCTCCGTGCGCACCCGCACTGAATGAATGTCGAAACCACACTAAAGTCAGGTGTAAGGACTGCAGTTCAGTTGAGTTGAACAAAGCGAATGTTCGGAACGCGATATCTAGTACGTAGTACCTACATTTAAATCGATGAACGTAGCTTTCTAGTTACGAAAAAAATATTCAGAAATTATCAAAAGATAATAATTTTGACTAACGTCGACGTTTCGATCAAGATCAAGACTATATTAGCAAGACTGGGCTGGAATAATAATATAAATACAAACTATAAACCATGAATTTAGTTCGCGACAGAAAACGCACAAACATACAAAAATTACTTTGGGTATTTGCGTTGATCCTTATCAAGGACCCTTGTCCCAATAATATTTTTTCAGTTATTTTTCATCTCAAACAGCGATGTCGATTTTTTTTTTAAATGTGTATTTAAAAGAACTATTATGTATAATGTATATGCTTTTTATTATAAATCACTATAATTAATTTGTGTCGAAAATAAACCGTTTTTTTACACCATCCTAAGCGGTTCCAACAAATATCCTGACTGTGATTATTTATGATGTTGAGCTTATATATTTCATTTGAGTTTCACCAAAGCTTCTTAAATTAAATTTGAAGCATGATAAGACAGCCATTAAAATATTCAAATCTTGTTCATTACGACCGTGAGTCCTTTAAAGCGGATCGTCGAGACCGTAACATTTCCTTTTGTACTTTAAAATAAATGGCTATCTATATATTTAGCTGCACTTTATCCTTGTATTCTTACGGGAACGGGAACTACGGGGGTGAAACCGTCCCGCGGAAGCTAATCTACACTAATAATAAATCTATACTAATATTATAAAGAGGAAAGATTTGTTTGTTTGTAATGAATAGGCTCCGAAACTACTGGACCGATTTCAAAAATTCTTTCACCTTTGGAAAGCTACATTATCACAGAGTAACATAGATTATATTTTATCCCTGTATTCCTACGGGAACGGGAACTACGCGGGTAAAACCGCGCGGAGGCAGCTAGTATCATATAAAAATGTAATAACTGGTAATCAGAAGGTTTTTATACAAACTAAATAGTGTAAGAGACATCAATATAGGTTACCCTACACCATTGTTAGAGGTATACAAAAAACTGTATTGTCACTCATATTGTTGGCATCCCAACCCTTCGACAAATAAAATGGCCTACCTTTTGACGTGTCAGAACGGAATGGTTTCAATATGTCAAAGGCATGTTTACGGGCATCGAGGTACTAAAACGATTTTGCGCTCGACAGTACACCGCTTGACACTTTGTGCCACAATTTAGGGTTCCGTAACTAAATGGTAAAAAAAAACTGGCCAAGAGAGTGTTAGGGTTCCGTAGCTAGATTGACAAAATTCAATACTTTAAGTATACATACTTTAAGAGTACATACTTTAAGTATACATACGGTTGAACATAGGATCTTTTTTACTTGGCCGACTATAACTCGTTAACCTGTAAAGCCAACTTGGCCGTGATAGTTTTCGTTTTAAATTCACCATATACGCTACTCTAGCTTGATTTTTTCCACAACTCTACACATAAATCTAACTAAAATTACAGCTTAAAAGCTTAATATTTCGTAAATTGAACCCTAAATCGGAAAGTGTTGTTAGGAAACCTTTACTATTTAATATGCCACACTATAGGAATGGGAGCTCCCATACAACAAACAGGTTACAGATATTGGTACGGAACCCTTCATGCGCGAGTCCCACTCGAACTTGGTTTTTATTTCTGTGTAGCATCTTTATACCAAAGGGGAATTGGTTTCATAGGAAACAGTAGGTATGTTATAATGTACACAGTAGGTACATGAAGCGTCGTAGCTGAAAACTTGAAACTACTTAAAACTTGGTTTCATAATCCCACTAGTCCTACTAAATAAATACAGTTCTTTCTCTCCAGAACGTCTTAAGAGATTGTGATGAAATTTGGCACTTATAATATATTCTGGAATAACAAATTTGATGCTTTATAACCCGGACAAATTAAACTTGTGGGTGGGTTGCGGGTGAAACCGCGGGGAACCTATATAAAATTTTATTTATTTAAACTGAGTATTAGGAGTATCATTAATGAAAAATCTATAAATCATATTTTGTTTATAGGTAGGTATATTTGTTATCATCGTTTCCTTATTGGATAAGATAACTCGCTAATTAATTTAATGAGATTACTACATAGTACATTAACTCTAGATTAAATCTAATATAATCTTAATTATATCTAAATATGGATGAAAACAGTTATATCTAATAAGTAATATTTAAAAAAAAGGTTAGATTTTGTCTTTTTTTTTGGCTCCGAAACTACTGCACCAATATGAATGATTCTTTCAACAAAAAGCTACGTTATTTGTGAATGTCATAAATTATTTTATATATCTGTATGTCTACGGGGACGGGAACTACGCGAGGGAAAATGCGGGGTAGAAGCTAGTCCTCTATAAAAAAATAATTTATGGCTAAATGTATTGTTAACTGTAAAACTATATATATTTTTGGATTTTAAATGATTTAGAAATGTTTAAGGTAAAAACATAAAGTTTAAATTTTAAAATCTTAGAGAACGCGGGTGAATCCACGGGGCGGAAGCAAGTTAATTTGCAATCAGTTATACCCTCAGCAGCCAAAGCTTTAAATTAAACCTTATAAAATATAAATGGACATATTAATTCAGAAACATTTCACTATTCATTTGAGCGGATTCCTAAAAAAGGCTTTCCACAAAAAAAATGTTTTATTAAAATATTTCAAAAGCAAATGGATCCCTTCATTAATATCCCCTTCACATTTGATCTGTATGGTGTACAAAAAAACGTAGCGAAGTATTTACGACACTATTGATGGTTGTGCTTGTTTACCGGAGAGAAGACATATGCGTCGCATTACTGCCGACGGTACTCTGGCTATAGTAACTGTAATCTAGTGTACAGGATGTTTTTATAGAAAACCATAAAAAAATCTTGAAATTATTTCTGGCTTTATTAGGTACTAAGTTAATTTTACTAATATCCTAACAATGTAATTTTTTTCGCTTTCATGCGTAAGCCTCTAAACCGATTTTAATCTTTCGCCAATGATCAGGGAGTAATATCGGCTACATTTTATTATCATAATCTAATTATGTACATCATTTGATTTCAATGAATATCTTCGGAGATATCGCAAATTTAAAATAACTTCGCTGCAAAATAATGATCAAGTACTGCGCGCACCTTTACGTGCGGGGCCGGCTTGCAATCTTTCATAAGTTCTACGTAAATGAAGTCGCGGGTTTAAAGTTAGCGTTAGCCCAAAGTAACTATTCCACGCGGACGGAGTCGCGGGCAGAAGCTAGTCATAATCTAATGGGACCGGGAACTACGCGTGTGTAATCGTGGAGCGCTGCAACTACTATGTATAAATGCGAATGATTGCTAAGATGGATGTGTGTTTGTTACTCCTTCACACTTTAATAGCTTAAGAGATTAGAATGAAATAAGGATTAACTATTAAGTAATCGAAGGCAAAGCAACGATGAAATTTTGTTAGATTTTAATCAACTTATCATCATCAAATGATTTTGGTCGATTATATTTATTTTCGTGATCGCATGATTTTTATGTTTATCATACTTACAATGGCTATAATTATTTTTTATAAGATTGATCTGTCATATTCCTAGTTCTTTTTATCAAATTTTGGAGAGTACTGTTCAAAGACTATTTTTTAGCTCTGTGCCAAATTGCATTCAGGTTCGTTTGCGGATCTGGCTTGATTGAGTAACAAACTTTCAAATATTAGTAGGACAAATATTAGTATAGTAAAAAAATTACGTGAGGCACTCGGGGACTGCCGCGGTAAAGCTATTGCATTGCATAGCATTTTGTATCAACTTATGCAATTATAATTTTATTTATTTATTTTAATAATAAATGCACTTTGTTCATTCATATTCAAAACACTTCATACACAAATTTTACAAGTACAGCTATTCACTGTTGTACATAAATACATATATACACCTATATACTTTCTCATAAGCAGCTTATGTATTCGTCCGATTTCGGAGCAGCTCGTCTCGATTCGTGCGAGTTTCGTAGAGTCGTACAATACGTCTAATCGCACACAACGCCGTCGAAGACTGCCGAACTGAAACGACGTTAGACGATGCACGGCCTTCAAGCCACACCTCCTTGCCCGTCGGAGTGGGGGGTGTTAGGTTTTTTTCGTTACGGAATTTCTTGATTCGGTCGCCGCGCTCAGAGCCCGCGATAAAAGCTATGCAATAGCTTAAAAATATATAAGTACTAGCTCATATAAATCTTAGAGAAAAGGTCTAATTTCATTGCCATGTTGGCCCAACGTACAAACATTTGTACCAATACGCCAACATCGCGTGCTTAGAAATGCAAATGGCCGCTACATGTACTAAATAAATGATACATTTGGATTTAAACAAAGGTTAGGTTAGAAAGGACGCCTTGTACATTGTAAAAATACTTGAGCATATATTTTGACGTGACAACGTCTTATAAATTGGTTTGCCGGGTGACACTTCAAGAAACTGCGTTACGCTCCGCTCACGTCACGTTAGGTTTTAAATTGTTACTATTATTTCATCCTTCTTCCTACTATACGAATGAATATTCACATTAAAATTATTTTACCACTCAAAGTCGTTGTCACGTAAAACTTTTTTTAAGCTATTGCATAGCTTTTATCGCGGGCTCTGAGCGCGGCGACCGAATCAAGAAATTCCGTAACGAAAAAAACCTAACACATCGTCTAACGTCGTTTAAGTTCGGCAGACTTCGGCACGGTGTTTGTTTGCTATCTTCTTAACTCTTTGACGTTTTGAAAAAATGGCGTTTGACATTTATAAAAAACAAAACTCAATTTCCGTATTCGCGCGTAATTATTTTGTTTCTATTTCGTGGCAAGGGTACCACGTCATAAAGCCTAAGTATTCAAATACGTATGCACATCAGAATGCATATTATTAAAAAAAAGTTTTACGTGACAACGACTTTGAGTGGTAAAATAATTTTAATGTGAATATTCATTCGTATAGTAGGAAGAAGGATGAAATAATAGTAACAATTTAAAACATAACGTGACGTGAGCGGAGCGTAACGCAGTTTCTTGAAGTGTCACCCGGCAAACCAATTTATAAGACGTTGTCACGTCAAAATATATGCTCAAGTATTTTTACAATGTACAAGGCGTCCTTTCTAACCTAACCTTTGTTTAAATCCAAATGTATCATTTATTTAGTACATGTAGCGGCCATTTGCATTTCTAAGCACGCGATGTTGGCGTATTGGTACAAATGTTTGTACGTTGGGCCAACATGGCAATGAAATTAGACCTTTTCTCTAAGATTTATATGAGCTAGTACTTATATATTTTTAAGCTATTGCATAGCTTTTATCGCGGGCTCTGAGCGCGGCGACCGAATCAAGAAATTCCGTAACGAAAAAAACCTAACACCCCCCACTCCGACGGGCAAGGAGGTGTGGCTTGAAGGCCGTGCATCGTCTAACGTCGTTTCAGTTCGGCAGTCTTCGACAGTCGACACGGCGTTGTGTGCGATTAGACGTATTGTACGACTCTACGAAACTCGCACGAATCGAGACGAGCTGCTCCGAAATCGGACGAATACATAAGCTGCTTATGAGAAAGTATATAGGTGTATATGTATTTATGTACAACAGTGAATAGCTGTACTTGTAAAATTTGTGTATGAAGTGTTTTGAATATGAATGAACAAAGTGCATTTATTATTAAAATAAATAAATAAAATTATAATTGCATAAGTTGATACAAAATGCTATGCAATGCAATAGCTTTACCGCGGCAGTCCCCGAGTGCCTCACGTAATTTTTAATAATATGCATTCTGATGTGCATACGTATTTGAATACTTAGGCTTTATGACGTGGTACCCTTGCCACGAAATAGAAACAAAATAATTACGCGCGAATACGGAAATTGAGTTTTGTTTTTTATAAATGTCAAACGCCATTTTTTCAAAACGTCAAAGAGTTAAGAAGATAGCAAACAAACACCGTGCCGAAGTCTGCCGAACTTAAACGACGTTAGACGATGTGTTAGGTTTTTTTCGTTACGGAATTTCTTGATTCGGTCGCCGCGCTCAGAGCCCGCGATAAAAGCTATGCAATAGCTTAATAAATAATATATTTTTTGGAACAACCTGTACTAATGTTTTATAAAAAATGGCCCATCGGCAATGATTTATGCCCCGACTACGAGACATCAATCCACGTTGCTTCCGCGGATTGGTTCGTGCAAAACTATTAAGGAAATTTTATACGATGTGTACCTATATATATTTTTTGCGACAAATTTCCTCCTCGTGGAAGAAAAATCCGTCAAGTGCGGGTTGGACTTGCGGATCGGTTTGAGGGCATTGTAAAATGGTCTGTCTTTAATTAAATAATTAAGTATAACTAGTAGGTACTTACTCTGAATTACATTTCATTTTTCTTCATAAAATATATATACTTGGCCATACATTCAAACAACAAGTAATTGTAGTTCATTAAACTATTTCATACCACAGCTTTTGCAAAAATATAACAACGAGAGAGAGTTTAAGAGCGGAGAGTCGTGGCTAAAGTTTCATTATTTCTTTGTTAAGTTCAGTTCACAAGTACAAATTCATTAATACAACAGTTTTAATAAAAAAAAAAAGTTAGGTATAACAGAAAGCAACATCGATTAGATGTCCTAGAAGCTTTATTTAATCGAAAAAAACATATGGTCTAATCTTGGAAACTAAGTTACAACCACTTCATGATATTTAGTTTAACTGACACATTCCTTCTGGTGACAATCAAATATGCAATCATACTAATATTATATGTGCGTTGTGACTATGGATTGATATTTGTTACTCTTTCACGGCAAAACGGCTAAAGGGATCTACTTGAAATTTGGCACTGAGTTTGAAGGGTTATTGTTAACTCGCCACAATGAAAATTTGCCACAAGTAAAAATTATAGTAAACTCGCCACAGTCTTATCTGCCTCGCGAAAACTTGCCACAGCTTTAAAAGTACCGATAGCAAACGAAGTAGGTAGTCGTATTTAATAATACATACTAGTGTAGTAGTTGCACTCCTTTTTACCAGTTATATCGCATACACGAGGACGTAAATCGCAACAGTGACTCCACTAACATAGTACCAGTGTCTATGTTATTATGCCTAATAAAGAAGAAAGGTCTTATTTACGTTTATTTTCATTAATAAAGCAGAATTTACCAAATTAGAAACCACAAACAATGGTTTTAGATTTTGAAATCG
Source organism: Thyatira batis (assembly GCA_905147785.2). NCBI lineage: Eukaryota > Metazoa > Arthropoda > Insecta > Lepidoptera > Drepanidae > Thyatira > Thyatira batis. The sequence continues at coordinate 5,369,421 of LR990507.1, forward strand.
CCGTTAAAAATGCGATAAAGGCACTGGCAAAAAAAGCACATGCCTTAAAACTGAACACCAGCGAAGTGAAAAAACATGTAACTATGTGTGCTGCATTGGCTCATGTAAGAAAGCAGGATATTGATGATGCCTGGTTACATATAATGGAAGAATCACCCAAATTTAATGATTATTTTGTACGCAATGGCTGGAAAACATTAGTTTAGAAAATATTTGGAATATCCACGGTGTTCGCCACAGGACCGTTAATTCTGCAGAAGCATGGCATAAACGCTTTAATAATAACATGAGAAAAAAGAAACCTAATTTACTCAATTTTCTTGACGTCCTAAAAAAATAAGCCGAGTATATGGACTGGAAATTAAAAGAATAAGTTTGAAAATACCACATAATTTGAGAACGTGTCGGTTAATTGCATTTGATAATAAATTAAAAGTCATCGCTGAAAATTATGATAATATGCCTCTAGCAGAAGTAATAGCAAAAATAGCTGCATTGCAAAAATTTTAATAATATGCCAATTGATTACATAATATAATGGTGATGTAAAAAAAATTCTTCTTCTTCTTCTTATTGTAATAGTAAGTTTGACTGTGATTTTTAATTAAGCAAAAGTTACATATTTTAGACTTATATGTATTATAAATACTTAGTGTTGATATTTTTTAAATATATAATGATTTTACCTTAAATTTTAACTGTGTTTAAAGATAAACATCTCTACATTTGATATTATGTACCTACCGATGTAGTTGTAAGTTTGATTGTGTAATACAAAATGCTGTGATTTGTAATGAAACCAAAGTTAGTTATTTAAGTAAGTAATTGCTATGGTAAAACATAGTCAAACCTTTTTAAATCAATGATTTATCCAATTACAGTGATCTATCTATATAATCACGCCCTATACTTTGAATTAAACTGATTCTTACACAAAATCGTTTCTATCTTTTTCTTTATTCTGAAACTGCATTACTTTTACTAAACAACACTAATGTAGAACGAATATCGGTTTGCTGTCGGTACATTCAAAACAAATTTTACGTACATGTGACGAGTTTACAATACCTATTGAAAATTATTTTGTCACTGTGGCGAGTTTACTATAATTTTTACTTGTGGGAAATTTTCACTGTGGCGAGTTAACAATAACCCAGTTTGAATATGTTTTGGAATAATACATATATAGGCTACTTTTTATCCCGGGAAAATTAAAGGACCTGGAAACGCGGGGAGCCACAAGTAACTTGAAATATTTTCAAGATGGCCGTCGCAACAAAATGGCGGATGACGTAATTTTTGTAATATTCATTAGGTACATCGTTATTAAATGGACTAGGTTAAGGCCTATGTTCAGCAGTGGACTAGGGTAGGCTGATGATGAAGATGATGATGATTATCAAACAAACGAGAGAAAACGATAATGTTACTGACAGAAGGGTAAATAAAAGGTTCTTTTAAACATGGAACATAATTTAAAAGGAACTCTGATGGAACTTTAAATTCTTATACTGTACCCGCTTCGTCGACTGCATCCGCTCATATGACTTATGTTATGTTAGCGGAAGCTTGCACTTATTCTGACAAATGTTTATTTAATATTATGAATTATATTTGCCGAACATTAAAGTACAATTTTGAAGAGGTTGGTATATTTATAATGTAAAGAATTTAGTACTTATGTAATACAATATTACTCTGTTATCATAAATGCGATTATAAGTTTGTTTGTAAGAGCTTAAGCCGATTAAAAAAATCTTGTACCAGTAGAAAGGTACATTATCAGGGAGTAACACACGCTACATTGTATCCCCGTATTACCTACCGCGAGAAAGTGAACTACGCGGGTGAATCCGTAGGGCGGAAGCTAACTTCAAACATCAAAGTTCGTACTCATAACCAGTTAGGTATTAGTATAAAATCATACACCATACAATAATAACCAATTAATTCACATAAGAAATGCAAGGCCACTTAAGAAACGAAGTCCTGACGTCATTATCATGAAACGAAGTGATAAATCTAACGTTATCCAATAACTAGTTGCCATTTAGATAATTGTGAAGCTTCAACCCAGTTAGAACACAGTTATCCCCATAACTTGAACTTATTAAATCCACTGCCGGTCATATATTTTCATCTGGAGTAATAAAATTTACATACAGAATGCAGTTGGTGCAGCGAGCGGATTTCCCCGTCACGTTTTGCTATATTTCGTTAGCAATGATGCAAATTCACTTGATTTATATTAAAAAAACACGGAAGTGTGGCACTGCCGCCGTTTTTATTGCCTCCCCACTTATGTAGAAGGTTCCGGGCTGGGTATAGTGGTGTTGAGAGGGTTTCGGAACTTTAGAAACAGGTTTTTTTACATTTCATTAGGGTCCTGTAACGAAATGGTAGAAAAGGTACATAGCGGTTCGTAGGTAAGGATTTATTAGAAAATTTTCTAACACTACTATTAAACTCAGCATTTAATTTAAGGTATTTAAAATTTTAATGGTCATATAATGTAGAAAATTAAAAAAGAACCGTCATCAATAAGAACAGTGCTGATGGTCATACTGCTAAAGGGATTTAGATGAAATGTGTCATAGAGTTAGAATATGTTCCTATAGATAATACATTTTATTCCGGAAAATTTTCAGATTTCCCGGAAAAGCGGAGGGAAACACAAGCTTTAATTGGTTACTTGATCTTAATCCGGTTGGTTATAAAACCGGCTGCAATGTCACAAAGAAAACATAGTTATAATTGTATTCAATTTTATTATTGTTGTATTTAATTATAGTTGTGGGTATATCGGATGTTCTGGGGTGAAACATTAACAAATATCCATCCACAGATCCATACACACATTCTCATAAACTTTCGCATTTATAATAATAATACGATTTATAATTAAGTACAGTTACACTTATAAGTACAGTGACTATTCATAAGTGCTTGATTGAGGCCTATTTGAATAAAAAAGAATTTGATTTTTGATTTTGAGTAATTCATCTTCTAGATTTATTACAAGGTAAATTTTGCTTAATAACGTAACAATATAGCATCAACGTCATAAAAACTGAAAATTTTTAACGTGTTTTCCTACCGTTCACGTGTCAAAAGGATAATTAATCATTACCATACTTATTTCGCTGCTTTCAGTAAAAGGTCACACCGTGAGAATCATAAATACAAAGTGAAAACCACATAAGCTCAATTCAGTAAAGTAAAATGCTAGAGTTTGACGGGGCTATGTTCTGTCTCGCTCGTTTCCTACATTATTACGTGAGAAGTCCGATTCTCCGATGTCGTGATTTCTTCCTCAATGAAATTTGTGTTAGCGAATCAGGAACAGGTGAACGGTCATTGTAAAATGTTCCGTCAAAAAACCATTGTGTTATTACAATCTATGGGAGGGAAAATTTTTGAACAAAAGGGAATACCTATTCGTCAAAGCTCAAACTGTCAAAGGGCCGTGACCCATGGGTTTCCATTATATCCATTATCCAAAAACCTGTATATTAAATTCTATCACCGAGTACCTAAAAATATTTTCAATTGGGTATTTTGACTACTGCAAACCTTTTTACATATTAGGAATTCATGGAATGTCTATTACTTTCTTCTTTATGATTATTGTAATAATAAACTTAGAAACGTTTCCTAGGGAAGGCATCTAGGTAAATAAACGATTCACTAGTGTAATAAATACAGAGACACAATATACTGTAGAATATCTCACAGGCAATTTTTATTTAGGGAAAATATCCTAGGACGAGGATCTTAGGATATGGGGCGGCAGTTAGAACCCAAATAAATGAATCGATAGAAAATAATTTTGGTGTTGCAATACAACCAATTTAAATCAAACATACACACATTACTTTTACTACGCGGGGCGGCTATACTTTAAAATCATAATTTTACATCTCCGTATTAATACTAAACTACTTTAACTTAGATAATATGCATGACTACGAGTCTTAAAGTAAAACCAGAGTTAAAGTTTTCACTTTACCACTCTTGAATATAAATTATGCTAATTTAATCATATTTATCTGTCTGCTTAATTTCGTGTGATAACGAATACCTCTACTTCGAGCTCTCATTTTAAACTTAACTACTTTGGTTTATTTAAAAAGGAAGAAATAAAGCTTCAATCTTTCACGAAAAAGAATTTTCAGGACTGATAAAATAAATACGTAGGTACTAAATTTTGTTCACATTAATTCTGGAATTATGTGTGTGGAATTTATTTACCATAATAGTTATTTACCTAAATACATTTCTAATTTCTGAAAAAAGTTCTTCAAATACAAATACAAATCAATCATATACATAAATTCAATGTTAAATCGTCTTAGTTTAGAAGGTTATTCTAAATATCATTGGAATGTTGTATAGGTTATATACAAATATTTAATTCATTAGAAAATGGAATTTTGTAAGTAAATAAAACAAGTTGCTCAATGTCTATTAAGAATATTATTATTTTAATGCTGTAAACCTCCCATTCAAATGCAAATCAGGGTCAGCACTCAACCGCTCTTTTGTCTCCCCCTAAAATGAATTACAGCCCCTATACAGCCCTTTTGCATAATATAAATAATGAACCTGGTACTTTGTACAAAACACTTCTGTAATTGCTAGACTCCTTTATAATTATAATGAGTTGACAGCCCTGTTGGTTTAGCGTTTAGCCCTGACTTTAAAACTGTTGTTTGTGGCATCGATTTCCATATATGACAACACAGGACAAGTGGGTTCTGTGTCTGATAGTAATTATCTATTTTTTTACCCTACTTATGTATTTATATGTAGTACAGCAAATTTAGAGCCATATTGTGAGCACGATCAATGCAAGTGATCAAAAAGGCGAGCTAAGTCAAAAATAATTTTATATTTTGATTGCCTTCTCTCGAATCGTCCCGTTATATATATATAGATAATGAGTTTTGAATCATATTTGACGGCTGTAAAGAATATATCCTAGGTTTGAAGATTCTAAGCGTTGACCCATATTACCCATATACTCCATAAACAAAGCATCCAATGTGTTAATCCAGAACAGCTCCACCCTTTCAGCTGTAAATGATTAAGTCACAAATGTAAACACTTTGAGAGTGATAAAGTAGGAAGTAAGATCTGGATTAGGATCGCTTATTCTAAAGTCTTTACGCGACTCATGACAGTCACGACGTATTGTTCTTCTCTTCACAAAACTTTAGGGTGGCGATTCTCTCATCTTCGATATTAGTATGAAATTCGATTTACTACAAATTATGGGTAGTACAATTACAAATTACGATAATTGTTTTGGATGAATATCGAATCGGAGATTATTGTGAGTATTTGTGAGTTAAAGGAAACGATAAATAATACAATATTTTTTTTCTGTTATTAAAATTTTACATAATTGGTTTTTTAAGCCGATGTATAGATAATCAAGATTACATAACATGGCCTGAAAATCAAAACCAATATATGTATATGTAAACTAATTTGATGAATATTTTAAGGTTTCAAAGCAATCCGTTTGTCTAACAAGTTATTACAATTTTTTTTTTTTTTGAATGGACTAGAAGGTGACAGCCTCAGATGGCTTTTACACCGTTACGCGGACTTTTTCGGTGAGCGCAGAGGGCTCTCAACCGAAGGAAGGTTATTACAAAAAATCCATTCGTATTAAGGCAGAACGTCGTGAGGAATTGAACATATACCTATTGTTCAGACGTTACAAAACTTTAGTTTAATAAAAAAAAAATACCGGTATTAATAAAGACCTAAAAAGCAATATTTTTTTTAAGATTACCAAAGTGCATTAAAACAAAGCGTATTCAAATCTAATAAGACGTGCTTTTCATTGATCTCATATTCCACAATAAACTTTTTTAATTTTGTCTTTGAAGTGAATATAATTTAATCTGTGTACCAGTATATTTGTAAGGTATATTGTATTAAAACTTAAGATTAAATCCACTCAAGGCCAAACATGTAAAACTACATAATATCACGCAAATCAGAGACTACAATCTAGACTAAAATGTAAAAGGGTAATTTTTTTTTTGTTTTTTTTTTTGTATTAAATAGGCTCCAAAACTACTGAACCGATTTAAATAACTCTTCGCCAACGGATTGCTACATTATCAGGAAATAAAATCTGCTATTTTATCCTCGTATTCCTACGGGAATGGGAACTACGCGAAAGAAACCGCGGGGAGAATGCTAGTCGTCCATAAATTGGGGGTTTTCGTTGATTTCTACATACATTTTTGGTATCTATTATTATCTATGTGCGACAATATTAAAACAGGATAAAATCATTTTGCATGTTATACTCGCATTGAAAATCTGTTGCTAGGCAACCCGTCTTAGTGTTTGTAATATCAGATGAAAGCTTCCCGTTTTAGATGCATTGTGCATGCACCAGCTTAGGACAAATCATGTTCTACTATTGTAGTACAAGTAAACCTTTGTGTCATTATACTATTGTTACTATACTCTAACAAGGATATATATAGACAGTAAGCAATACGGTAAAGATAAAGATAAAGATAAAAGATAAAGATATTTTATTTGCATAAAGTATGGTAACATAAAAGGTTTTACAAAAAAATTATATATACGAGCTTACATACCTTGCCATATTATTGGCATGCAAAAATATTAATATTATTAAAATTAAACACATTATTTCTATCTTATTTCTAAAACTCCATTAAATAATTAAAATTAAAGATTAAAGGATAATATAATATCAGTTTCATGTCGGAATAAATTAAAATTTAGAATTATTATATTAAAATTATCAACTGCATTTAAACATTTATAGAAAATCATTTATAGTATAAAAACTCTTCTCCATGAGCCATGCATATAATTTTATTTTGAATTGCCTGATCGGCAATTCCCTGATGTTCTTAGGTAAATTGTTAAATATTTTAATAGACATGAAACTGGAATTATTTCTAAACAGAGAAGTTCTACAAATTGGTATTATTATTCTAGTGGGATCTCTATTTTTGATTCTCGAACAAATTTGATCCTGATACCTATTAAATAATACATAGTGCTCTTTTACAAAAAGTCCAGCTTGAAAAATGTAAATACATGCTAAAGGCAAAATATTAAGCTGTTTAAATAGAGGTCTACATGACTCCCAAGGAGCTGCTCCACACAAAGCTCTAACGCATTTTTTTTGAACAATGAAAGCTTTATTGCTGTTAGTCGAATTTCCCCACAGAATTAGACCATACCTGAGAACTGAAACAACAAAGCCATGATAGGCAACTAGAGCAGTTTTTTGCGTTGCTATGGTCCTTATACGTTTCAATGCAAAAACAAATTTATTTAATTTGCTACAAACGTAGTCAACGTGTGCCTTCCAATTGCAGTGCTCATCCAGCATAAAACCAAGAAACTTGATTTCACGAACCCCAGTTATTTTTTGTTTATTACATATTACATTGATATCTTGTAAATGATTTTTAGAATTATAGCTACGAAAATTAATATATTTAGTTTTAGTTAGATTAATGCAAAGATTATTAGCATTCAACCATTTATGTATGGAATCTACTGCCGAATTTATAGTTTCTTCATGGTTTTCAAGTTTGCTGGTTACGACAAGAGATATATCATCCGCGAATAGAACACATTTATGATTTACCGCGGAAGGTAAGTCATTTATATATAAAATGAATAATAGGGGTCCTAATATACTTCCCTGTGGTACTCCTACATTATTGTATCTATATGTTGATCTAAATGCAGTACATTCTAGAGAATTACTAATTTTTTTTATCTCTACATACTGTTTTCGATCCGTTAAATAACTAGTTATCCACTTTAGCGCATTGCCTCTTATACCATATTTTTCACACTTGTTTAATAAAATTTTATGATTGACAAAATCGAAAGCTTTACTCATGTCAAAAAATATGACAGAAACTGGAATGCGACTATCTATACTTTCAGTTACTTTTCGTATGAGTGTAAAAGCTGCAAGGGAGGTAGATTTGTTCTTTTGAAAACCATTTTGTTCTTCGGCTAATATATTGAATGTATCAAGAAATTCTACTATTCGATGATGCATCGCTTTCTCAAATATTTTTGCAAAAATAGGTATTAGCGTGATTGGGCGATAATTGCAAAGTTCTTCTTTATTATTATTTTTAAGAAGGGGCTTCACCATGGATATCTTTAGTCGTTCTGGGAAAATACCTTCTAATAATGATAGATTCAATATATAATTCAGAATCGGAGCTATAATTAATGCAGATTGCTTAATAATATGAGTAGATATTCCATCAAAACCTACCGATTTTGTACTGTTTAGCGATAGTATTAATCTGATTACTTCACTTTCACTTAGAGGTTTCAGAAATAAGCTTGAACATGTGTTTTGTATTCTATTAGTATACGTTGAATCCGTCTGTAATGTTTTACTATTAGTAATGTCAATAAAATAATCATTAAAAGAATTTGCAATAATTGTAGAGTCAGTTAAAATTTGTCCATTTAAATTAATTGATTCAACGCTTTTATTTATGTTCAAAGTGTCAACTTTGTTTTTTATTATATTCCACGAAGCAAGGCATTTATTTTTAGATTTTGACATATAATCACAATTAATGTTCCTTCGAGATTTATCAATACATTGTCTTAAGACTGAACTGTACCTTTTAAACTGAGATTTAGCTTCTGAAGTTTTTAATTTATGATAACGGTGTCTAAGAACTCGTTTTTCTTTACATGACTTTTTGATGCCTTTAGTAATCCATTTCGGCGACTTAGGTTTAGAACAAATTTTAATTTTATTCATCGGAAAACATAAATTGTATAGTAATATGAACATGTCATGAAAGTTATCAAATGCTTTATTCACATTTGCCTCGGTTAGTACATTACTCCACGTAAGTGATGCCAAATGGCTTATAAACTTCTCAACATTATCCTTACTATAGTCTCTGGACTCCATATACCAATAATTTAAGGGGTTGTATTTAAAACTGACTGGAAAACTAAATATTTGACAAGTATTATGATCCGATAGATCAGTTAGATAAGCTTTACCACTCCCTTCATGAAAATCACTAATAATATGGTCAATACAAGATTTTTGTCTTGTTGGTTCCTGAATATGTAGCCGAAGACCATAATTCAACACAAGGTCTTTCAATCGTGATGAGATGGAATTTTCTTTTAATGTGTCTATGTTCAAGTCACCAGCAATTATGATTCTTTTCCTATGTTTCCGTGTCAGTTTATGCAATATTATTTCAAGCCTATTAAAAAAATCACTCACACTACTATTAGGAGTCCTATAAATACTGAGTATAATACAGTTTATAGACCGAACCTCAATACCACAACATTCAAATATTTTTTCCAATGATATATCTTTACACATCGGTATCACCACAAAGTCGATACCTTTTTTAAGAAAAATGCACACTCCTCCTCGTTTTTCCCGTTTTCGAGAAAAATGTGACGCCAAAACATAGTTTCTCAATTGTATATTAGATTCTGTTCCCAACTTTACAAACGTTTCCGATAAACAAATAATATCCATTTCAATTTTCTGTAATATAAAATTATCAATCCATAATTCAATGAAATCAAGCTTATTTAAAAGTCCTGCTATGTTTTGATGTGCAATGGTCATAGTACTATTTCTACTAGTTTGATCGAAAAAACTGCTCAGACTTAGTTCCTTCAATGCTTTTAATGTTTTTTTCTTTCAGACTCTGGAAGTAAAAAGGTATGGTACCTTTTTTAGCTGTAAGTTTTGGATTTATAGTAGAAATTACTGTACACCTACACGATGAATCGTGCATTTTTTTAAAGTAATATGGTATAGTACCTATTTTATATGTTGTATCAGGTTTTACAAGCTGTTTCTTCATTTTGTTTTTTATGAATGTCTTATAATAATATCGTGAGTCTATAACAAGGTTAATTTGTTTACATAATTGCGTTAGATATTGTTTATGAGTAACTAGTTTAAAATTATTTATTTCTACATATTCGCAGTTATCATTCTGAGAGCATAATATTTTAATAGAATCATTCAATTTATGTTCGTTCAGGAATTTGTTATAAGATACATTAATTATAATAATATTACATTTTGTTAAGAACTTAATGATGCCTGATAGTTCAAACATAAATTTATATGGATTTTTGTCATTTTCTCCTACACATAATATTATTTGATCATTATCATTTATTTGTAAACTATAACATGCCCTCAAAATTTCTTCAGATGATGCGAAAGGTTTAATCATGCCGGTGATATCGTATTCCTCATATTTAAATTTAGAATAAAGTCTTGTGTAAATCAATTCTGATGCTAGTCCTCTACACTGTTGACTACCAAATATGATGACACGAGGTTTTAACTTTGTTTTGCTTGTTAAAATGCTATTTGCATTATTTTTTATAGCACAGCAATCTTTCTTGTGTACATCAGAAGAAATAATCACCGAATTAGTATGTAAAGTAGCGTCACCTGGTGGAAAAAGTTCATCTGTTATTTTATTGTGGATTTGAGTAATGACAGTACTAGTAGCGCCATCTAGTGGAATATTGTCAATCATTGCTTTGTGCTGTGTTTGACGATTGTTGATATTTTCATCATCAGCTGGAAGACCAAGATCGATTGCACTCGAGTTCAAAAGAGTGTTATTATGTAACTTTTTTGATTTAGTTCCCTTTCTTGTGCTACATGTAGAGCCAGTGCAGAATTTTTTTAGTTGATTTATTTTGTTTTGTTTATTATTTAGTTCTTTCTGTAATGAAATATTTTTTAGTATCAATTCATCAATTTCTTTATTTGCACTACCCAAACGGCATTTAAGTGATTTGACTTCTTCTTGTAGTTCGTGTAGTTCGTTGAATTCCGTAGAGAGGTCCGGTAAGCTTTGAGCCCTAGTATCTGATTGCATTGATATAAATGAGTTATTAATTGATTCCATCGAAATATTCCTGTTTTGCTTTCGAATTGTGATATTACTTGGTTCAGTCGTCATCTTAAAATCTTTGTGGAGTAAAAACAAAAATAAAAAATTTTCACGAATCGAGGTGGTATTCGAACCGTAGACCTTTGCTGCCACACGGTTGAGTGTTATACCGCTGGACCAGGCAATCGTTGTTATGGATGACGAAATTTATAATTTGTTGCTTATGTTGATGTTTATTTATTCGATGCTGTTATCAGGTAGTATAAACTTAAACAGTATATTTTTTGAAATTCACCCACTTATGGCACGAAATTTGGAATATTTTTGAAGTTTTACAATGTTTTTATCACTTTTTATGAAAATTGTTCACTGTTTATTGTCCAACTCAATGTTATTAATTATGTTTTGGTATAATACTTTTGTATTCACTATAAGTTAGCATATTTATCCAGAATTTGGTCTTTGCACTCGATTGGTATTATTTTTTGCGTCTCATTAAGGTTCTTTTACACTTATTGCGAAGATAATATAAGGGCGTAGTCTTTGACAATTTATTTACAAAAAAAAAACACTGGAAATCACTTCACCAGACAATTTAAATATATTTACGAATTAAAGATACGGAGAGGTAATTGTTTTACGGATTTTTTAGTGGAGAGGTAAATGAAATACCTATCATATCGTTGATCATGCTAATTTCAGGAACTACTAATGACCGTCAACATTACCTGCCTATATTACGTCCTACTTTAGGTCCACGAACCCCTAATATCTTGACCCCCTAACAAAAGGTGGCTTGAGCCATAGTCCACCACACGGGCCTAGTGCAGATTGGCGGACTTCACATGCCTCTAATTGTGACATCTCGGGCATGCGGTTTCCTCAAGATGTTTTCGTTCACCGGAAGCCGTGGTGTAAATTCGTAGTCCAAAGTAATTTTTTTTTATAGAACACTGAAAGTCAGTCTTTGTTTAACAAGTTGACCCGCGAACCTTGCTCCGCTCCTATTCGTCGCAGCGTGATGATATATGACCTATATACTTCCTTGATAAATGGGCTACCTAAAACTTTAAGAATTTTTTAAATCGATAATTTCGAAACCAGTAGTTTCTGAGATTAGCGCGTTCAAGCAAACAAACACATTCTTCAGCTTTATATTGTAGACAAATCTTTATTTGACATCACAGACAAAACATTATGTATAATTAACAGATGAGTATAAAATAGAGGATAAACTAAATAAAATAGATATCTAACAAAAATTAACATAAGATATCTATTTACTATTAACCTAACAGAACAAATATAAAAGTAAAAACAAAGACATACCTATTATAATTTTATTGTTTTGTGATATAATTAAATTATAATAATAATAAATAAATATCCTGGGACATTTTTCCCACAAGGCCAATCTGATTCCGAACTAAGCAGAGCTTGTAATATGGTAACCAGATAGCTGATATACTACATATACTACTTTTAAATACATAATTATATAGATATTTACATCCAGACACAGGACAAACAGACATATTCATGCATACAAATGTTTGTCCTGGGTGGGATTCGAACTCACGACCCGCGGCTTGAAAGTCGGGGTCACTAACCACAAAGCCAACCAGGCTGTCAATTATATAAATTAAGTTTGAGATATCATTTCGTTATCTTATAAAGTGACTTTAATTAGTAAGGTGTTGTCAAGTTGCCAAGGTCTCAAGTAGGGTAGCATGGGGTACAGTGGAGCATTTTTTATTGTAAGTGACCTTACAGCCACATCTTAACTTGTCAGTAGATTGTTTTTCGATAAAACTTTAGTGCATTTATTTAATTATGTTAATCAATGGGTTAAAAGACTGCAACTCCATAAAAAACAACAAAAAATGCTCTTTTTAAAAAAAATGGAAAGTGATTCACTGTAACCCATGAATGAGTAACAATGGATCAGTGTGTTGGGTACTATGAATCGCATGGGGTTCATTGAATCATGAGGATATAAAATGTATCAAAACAAGAAAGAAAGAATAAAAATATATTTATTTAGCTCCTCCACTTATTGCAATACAGTTTAGTTTACGAGATCGCTTTATTACTAATCACAAACTTTTCAAATCACGGTCTTTTCATGTTTTACAATATACTAGAATCATTTTTATAGGAACATTTATTTTGTACTTCTGTTACACTCAAACGTTAATGTTAAATAGTTCTTAGCTTAAAAAAATGATCATTTTTTATCTTTCATAAGAAATCAGAAGTTTTATAAACAATAATAAGTCTCAAAATTACTACAGGTGCCTACCTAATAAACAAAATAAAATTTGGTAAATATGTATGTAACGGTTTTGTTATCATAAAACTAAATATGGGCAGAACCCAAGAGCGTTTCCTCTGCCCTTAAATTATTAAACAAAATTTATCAATTCTAAAACAAATAAAAAACAATCAAAGTAACACATTAACGTAAATCAATTTTGGTGCAGTCAATATCAAAATGATATAGACCTTGAGCTCTTTTTGTACTGCCAGTAAATCTTGGTTGAGGCAAAATCAATTTAACATCCGTTTGTCTCACTGAGGAGATATCTGGGATATTAGGCAAATGAAAGCTATTTTCTTGCTTTGCAGATTTTCTTAAAAAACTTAGTTCCAAAACATCTTTGTTACCAATTACTTTGCCAATGTAATAAATCTTCTTTGCTCTTACTTCAAATTCGACTAAAATGAAGTTACCTTCTTTTGGCAATATTTTGAGTGGTTGAAATCGTTTAGGGTCCACGACAAACACCTCATCTTGCTCTTCATCAAATGACGGTTCTTCTTCTGAATGAATGCTCATCTGGTCATCATCATTATCACTGCTACTTTTTAAAATTGTTCTTTTAGTGGCTTTTGCAGCTACCGTTTTAGTTTTACTTTCAAGAATTGTTCTTTTAACGGCCTTTGCAGCTACAGTTTTATTCATATGTTTGTTTTTTTCTAAAGATCTTTGTTCTATTTCATCTTTGTTAGGAGTGTCTGTGACGATCATGCTTTTACCTTTACGCCTTTTCGTTCAATTTTTTCTAGGTTTTGCTTTTGGTAATCCTCGAAAATGAAATGGGCTAATTAATGTTTTTTTAAGTCCGTAAAACATTTTGCTGCATTTACTCAAATAATTAACCAACTCCTGTTCTTGTTCATCATTAAATATTTTTCGAACAGAATAATTTGGTGTCATTGATTCCGTGTTAATAGGATCATGGGATGATGACAATTTCACTTTTTTATTGTATCTATAGAGAGTCGTAAATGGAATTTTGCTTGATTTTGCTACAGCTCTAAATGTCTGACCCTCGGATATCAATTGTAAGGCAGCTCGCATATCGGCCTCACTATGGAGCCCTATGGTGGTCTTACGAACCCTGTTTCGAGGCATTTTATCTAAAAAGAAAGAAATATTTGGTCAGCATAACTTCATAATTTTGTGGGTCACAGTGGATCGTGATCCACTGAAACCCAAACCATGTTGATTCGCTGTTCCCCATCCATGTATAATATACGAAATAAAAAAAATTATATTAAAGCAATAGTTTGTTACAAAGATAGACCATTCACATGAATTTTAATACATTAGACAATATCTACATGAAATCCAAATAACCCAGAACCAATTCTGTGGACCACTATACATTTTAGAAAAAGACGAAATAAAATACTTTCGGACTTACCTACTGACGGAGCGCTCGCGACGCAACTTCCTGCTTCGATGCTGCGTGGCTCACTAGTTTGGCGAACGGAGGGATGACAGAGCCGCAACGTCGCACGCGCTTACGTGTGTGCGTGCAATACATACGAAACTATAGCAATCGATCCGCTCTGACCCATGATTCAGTGAACCCCAAGGTCCCCTACCTACCCCAAGTTTTTGATCCAACTCTGTTCATGTTAACAGTTAGCGCGTGTCATGTCAAAGCTAACAAGTTTCACTATCCGAATGAAACTTTTACTAGATATAGGCGTAAAGTGACTTGGGAGTTCATTATTGTGGTTTAACAATGTAATTATTCTAAAGTAAAACACGATTGGTTATTCAGTGCAGACTAACTTTTATTTTGAGAAAAAGTAATATCGGTATAGACAATAGATTAACTTGTCATTACAGAAGTCTTTGCTCATTGCTCATACAAATCATTAGTTGACACACTATAAGCTAGTTACATTTTGATACAATCAATATCAACAAATTATTACACTACCTACCCCACTCACATTTTTGGGTATTTGATTTATTCCAGAATAAAAATAGAGTAGACTAGCTTCCGCCCCGCGGTTTCACCCGCGAAGTTCCCGGTCCCGAAGAAATCGTAGGTACTTATATTATAAATTCAAATGTTCATGAAGAGGTGGTATAAGAATGGGTGTTTGCTACTCTTTCACGAAAAAAACTATTAAGGATGTAATTTGGAACACAGATAGTTTATAACTTAGATTAACACATAGACTTCTTATTATATCACGAAAAATGAAAGATCCCCTAAGGGCGTAAGTGACAACACGGGTTGCCACTAGTACCTACGGATATATGATATAGCCTATGTTACTCCCTCTAATATAGTTTCATTTAAATAATTTTTCGAAACGTGTTTACCGAAATTACGTCTTTATATTTGATGTTAATAAAGTTCTTTATTCATGAACAACAAATTTATATTCCAAATAGCTTTTGCCCTGTGGCCATATCTTTGGTAGACATGTAGTTACAATATTATTAACTAATAATAGAGTTTTTATGCGAAGTCTTTGATATTGGTTACATTTTGGTTAAGAAAAATAATGTATTTGAGCAAACTACTACTTATACATTATTTTCCTTCCTTTATTTCTACAACTGTATTGATTCGACATCATTTGGGTCACATTTCTACTAATGGAGTACGTGACTTGCCTGTTTAAGTCTGGTTAAAATACTCATCGTAACTAATATTACGTACGCGAATGTGAGTTTGTTTGTCTTTCACGCCTAAACGAAGACACCGATAAAAAAAATATTTCACCAATAGAAAGCTGCATTATCAGGGAGTAATAAAGGCTATTTTTTTCCAAGTATTCTTATGGGTATGGGAACTACGTAGGTGAAACTGCAGGACGGAATCTAGCATAATATGTTGATATATGGATGTTCTAATTCTAGCTTAACCATCTTTCGACGAAATCAAATCACAAGAAAGAAGAAATATTTATGTCAAAAGAGATTTTATAGTGTTAACTGAATTATTTTCCCAATGGAAGTGACTATCTGACTTTACAAAGAATTTCAGACAGTTTTATTATAATAGTTTTTATTATTCTTTTCATAAAACATCTACGAGTATACTAATATTATAAAGCTAAGGAGTTTCTGTTTTTTTGAACCTGCTTATCTTAAGAAATACTGGTTTGAATGATAATAATATTTTAGTGCTAGATAGCTTATTTATCTAAGAAGACTGTTATCATCACGCTGAACTATAGGAGCGGACCATCAAAGAATAATGTTGCAAAATTAGGGGTCGCTTGTCTATTACAAGGTATAAAATGTCCACAATATAAAAAAATACTCTTTTAGGTATTTTCATAATAAATCAAAAGAGCATGTACAAGCTTATATAAATGAAGAGGTTTTTTAGCCATTACTTTTAGTACCCAATTAAAAATGGATATCTCTAAAAAGTTATATAGGTTTTAGCTAAATGGTGGAGCTTATTTTTAGTAAAATATCTGGCCATCATATTTTCAATCTGGCAACCAAATGTATTTACGTATTTATGCTCACAGTAGGATTTCCCCATCCCAAAAAAAATAAAAAAGGCAATACTTTATGCCCGATTTTTTACAGGAACGGGAACTAGGCAGATGAAACTGGACACGGTATTTAGAAATAATACGAACAATGCAAGTTAAAATAAAAGCTTTATATAAAAAAGTGTTATTGCACAAGCGGCTGGAATCTTCCATTTGCAACGAAAACTGCATTGCGAGAACTTGTTTTTTTTTGTTAGCTTACTGATTTAGTATGTGTAATATATTTTGCATATTCTCGGTGAGGCGTCGAGGCGACGTTGGTGCTTTAAACTCGCTTCGTCGGAATAACTTATTTTAAGGGTTTGGGATCATAAGATTGTCACTTACATAAACTCTATTATAAACTTTATCACTTTATTCTGCAATTTTTACTATCTCATAATGTCTCTACCGAGGAGCTCGAGCCTCCACTAATAACAAGAGGGTTTAAGGCCATAGTCTACAACGCAAGCCAAGTGCGAATTAGCGGACTTCACATGCCTTTAATTGTGACATCTCGGGCATGGAGATTTTCTCACGATGTACTCTTTCAGCGATAGCCAGTGCGTGGTGTGAATCCGTACCTACCCATTTTAGAGGTAGGTAATCTTTACACGGTAGGAATATCTATAAATATATTTATTATATCGGATATGTATGACGGCGCCTGCGAACGCGCATAGCAAGAAACATGTAAATAAAGGTACCGGAGGAGGAGAAAATTAATTTGTGAAAACGAATTAATTATTATTTCCAACTAAAGATTATTCCTGGTACAATTTGTGGTTTAATTGAATTAGAAGCATTGGGTTAAAATTAATAACTAGTTGGTAATGATTTATTTACGTTATTACTCGGGAATGATTTTGATTATATTCGTTTATTTATAAACACCTATTTTATCGTCATATCCGTATTCTTTCAAAACTATATCCGACCCATCTTTCGACATATATATGAGAAAAATATCCAAGGATATTTATTTGATTCAGCAATAGTGTCCACCAAACTAAAATTAAATAAAAATAAGCAAAACTTATTTCTAAGTGTCATATTACTACAAAGGATTTTATTTTTTTCCGGGATACAAAATGCGGTAAGCCTCATGCCCTCTTGTAATCCAGGGTATAATTATGATATCTAATTTTATGTCCACACATTCGAATTTATAATACCTACTAGCAGGTACCTTAGTAGTTTTAAAATCACTCAGAAATTCGGACTGTTCCATTGCAGTTATTAAGATTGATTCTAACCACAAGACGAAGAGACAGCGAAAACTAGCAAAACTTTAAATCGTTAACGTTTAAGATATCTCCGCCATATAAATTTCAAGTACGAATATAAAATCTTTGCAAGTTTTCACATAAAATACAGGGTTATCTATAAAACTAGCATACGCACGCCTTGTGATTTTAAACTGGAATACCTAGTCAAACTTTAGATACCATAATTTTATCTTACGCCATCAAGTTTTT
The DNA here is from genome assembly GCA_905147785.2 of Thyatira batis. Classification (NCBI taxonomy): domain Eukaryota; kingdom Metazoa; phylum Arthropoda; class Insecta; order Lepidoptera; family Drepanidae; genus Thyatira; species Thyatira batis. The sequence continues at coordinate 5,387,656 of LR990507.1, forward strand.
CATTTTTTGACGTGACAACGTCTTATAAATTGGTTTGCCGGGTGACACTTCAAGAAACTGCGTTACGCTCCGCTCACGTTATGCGCTCACAATGAGAGCGAGTGAGAGGCACGCGTCCCTTCCACTCGGGCATGGTTAGCCCGCCTAAGAGCGAGAGAGACAGACATAAAAAGTGAAAGGCACGCGTCCCTTGCGTCGTTGTCACGTAAAACTTTCGCCCGTATACCGACTTTACAGGCAACCAATTTTTTTATTAAAATCATATTTTTAAGTAATTCTTCATTAGAATATTATTGCATCAAATATATAACTACAATAAAAGTAATTAGAAATTATAAGATTTGCGTGAAAAACTGATTTGAGCTTTTGAACTTTTGTGTGAAACTTGACTAATGAGTTAAATTGAAACTTTGGCTCTTTGAAGTTTTCATTAATTAATACCTGGAATTCATAAGCGTTTAAATATGTATTGCTTTTATGTATCTGTTATTAAAGTAGAAATATATATCTATCACCTTCACTCAGGCTTAGAGTGAAAAAGAGGTAACTATAGAGTTAGTTGTAGATAGTTATCGAAAACATGGACCTAACAGCTCGTCCATGTATGTCGACATTTATGAAGAGCGACAACGTCAGACATCCTATTCTGTAACAAATATTCAAGTATTTATACAGTACAGCTTTTTCCCAACAGTTTTCCGCAGGGAACTTCAATTTTCCCCGGATGAAAAGTAACTTATGTGCTATTTCAGTACCTACAAATTTTGAGTGTGTGCCAACATTCATCTAGATCCCTTTTCACATTCTGGCGTGATTGAGTACAAACATCAGTACATTCGAACTAACACATTTATAATGTTAAGTTGCATCATTTTCCTTCTTTCATTTTCAGATATAGGTATCTACTCAAATAAAAAATATAGATAGGATAAATAAAAAAGAGCAGGTATATAAATATACTCAAAAGCCAGAATAAATGTACCTATTGCAATTTCGGTATTTAGGGCGTAGGGAATTGAAAACGATACCAGTCCGATTTATTTATCATTAAGTTTATAACTATACTTAATACGGCTACTTTTTATCCCGGGACAATTGAAGACCCCCGGGGAACGCGGGTGAAACCGCGGGGCTGCTAGTGTTACATATAATAGGAAATGAATTAGTTAATTCAATGCACTAGTATATCTTGCTTAGTAAACCGCAAAGTTTTTCATACTGTGAAAGCGACCGCATTCTAAGTTATTGACTTTCAGAAGTTGTGCACTGCTGTGCAAAAGGTCAACTTTACTTGTTCAGTCTTGAATTTTTAAGGTCTTTGTCTTATATTTTTGGCAATGTGTCAAAAAGAAATCAGTTATTCGAACTGGGATATTGGTTGTCTGTCGTATAGGAAGTAAGCCAGTGAACTTATCAAGTCCATATTTAGCCGAGTCAATTTATACATAAAACAGGCAATATTCGGCCGATTTCGATGATTTTTTTTTGTTAGCTTTGTTTTTTTATATTAAGTTTTTAAAATCAGAAACCTTTTGGAGCGGGAAAAATTATATTGTTTAAACTATATCTACTTTATTTATATGAAACCGTTTGCCCGTTTTGCAACATTTTTGATAGACGCTCCGCTGCTATTCGTCGTAGCGTGATGACACATAGCTTATAGCCTTCCTCAATAAATGGGCTATCTAACACTGAAATAATTTTTGAAATCGGACTAACCAATATTATAACTGCGAAAGTAACTCTGTCTGTTCGTTCCGCATTCACGCTAAAACTGCTGAACCGATATAAATTAAATTTGGTACACAGAAAGAACATATGCAACATTTTATCCAGTGAAAATGGAAGAAATGCCGGGTACGCGGGTGAGACCGCGGGAAGGCACTAGTAATAAATAACCGCATTTCCATGGCAATTTGTTGTAGTAGTTTATTTTATACCTGTCGATGTCCAACCACTGAAGCATGAACAAAGCAAATTAATTTAATTAACTAACTGAAAACTTATGTCAGCCAAACCACTAGATTTCAGCATAAGTTTCACTTTACTTCTATACTTAATATACTTAATATAATGTATAATATAGGTATATATCACTACATACTTTAAAACAAAGTCGCTATCCGCCGTCTGTCTGTCCCTATGTATGGTTAGATCTTTAAAACTACGCAGTGGATTTTGATGCATTTTTTTTTATTTGATAGAGTGATTCAAGAGGAAGGTTTTATGTATAATTCATTACGCTATGACGAATAGGAGCGGAGCATCAATCAAAACTGTTGCAAAAACGGGCAAGTGACGCTAACGAAGTTGCGCGGGTCACCTAGTACTAAAATATAAAATTAAGCTGAAGTGTTTGTTTGAACGCGCTAATCTCAGGAACTACTGGTCCGATTTGAATAATTATTTCAGTCCATTTATCGAGGATAGTTATACCAACCTAAAGGGGAAATGTTTTTTTATTCGCCATTCCTGTAGTGTGACATATCGTTAGATATGTGATTTTATTAAGGAGTTTTCTTATTTCAGAAGCTGGGGAGGAAATTTCAAGTATAGATTTTATTTATATGTTTTAATTTGTATGCATGTCTGTTTGTTCTGTGTCTAGATGTAATTATCTATATAAGTAGGTATGTATTTAAAAAGTAATATATCAGCTAGACAGCTGATTTACTACATATACCACTTTTTTCTTCATGGTAACCAGATGGTTACCATGACACAAGCTCACTTTGAAGCTTACTGTGGAATCCGATTGGCCGTGTGTAAAAAATGTCCCAGGATATTTATTGAATTAAGCCCAAAGCAATATGGAATCGGTCCTTTTTTTTATTAAAAACATACAAAATCTGCATAATAGTACGTTTTGTAGCGACGAAGGGCGTTTGAATGGATTTTTTCGGAAACATTGAATATGTTGGAAATAAAATAACAATCCTGGGATTACAAAATATAATATGATTTTCTGAAAATATTTGAAAAAATATTTGTATCTATCTGCCGCATAGGTAAAGCTGTATAGGTAATGTGTACTACTCGTATTTAAAAAAAAAAAACAATACTCGCCCCTATTACAGACTAGCTTTAGCCCGTCGGCTTTAGTCAAAATAGTAGTTCGCTAAGCTCTAGTCGGAATATCGGTTCAGTGCTTAATGCGTGAAACCGCAACAGACATAGAGGTACCTACACAGGTGCATTCTTCATAATATTAAGATTAAAAACAGTTGAACGTATTTTCTTAAAACTACACATATTTCGGGTAAGATTCGGCTAAATCATATTAAATCCGTATCAAAGCTATTCCACAGTCTAACACATTTTAAAGTTAAGTAAAACATCAGCGCTTCGGAAGCTTAAAAGTAACTACAATGTAGGTAGATTAAAATCGTTAAGGCCTTACTTATCAAAATGTTTTAATGGCGTACAACAAATTATCATAATCGAATAATACAAGCCGGCTGTCCTATTCTGGAGGAATTGTAAGATAGCGGTTTGAGCACAAACTACGCTAATTAGTCAAAGTGACCGAACACATAAATTATTCGGCCAATTAGTTAAATTGATGGGCGACAGCGATTACTGATATCTGGATCAGGGGTGGAATGTACGGTATGATATCCCATCCGTCAAGTAACGATAATAACTTAAACCACCAAAAACATAAATGTGAAAAAGGAAAGCCAAAGTGAACGCCGCAAAAAGAATCTGTTATAATTGAATGTCTGAATCTGTATAACTGTTAGGAGGTATGGCGCAACGGATTCGTCCGTTTGAAATTGGAGCAGCCCGACTGGGGTAGTACCTCCACCTTACAGAAGACTGCCAAATAACACTACATGTAGTGTTGTGTTCCTGCGGTGAGTAAGGTTGCCAGAGCTCCATGAGGAGACCCAGTAGTGGCAGTGGGGGGACCAGGGGTGGAGTAGCGTCGTAGGAGTATGCAGGAGTGATGCCTGTTTGGCCCTTCGACGAGAAGTGCATTGCGCTTTGTCCCTTTCACTGCCTATACAGTTTTGCTCCCTTTTTTATAAGGTCGGCAACGCGTGAGTGACTCTTCTGGTGTTGCAAGCATCCATAGGCTACCTATATATCTATAGCCGTTGTTGCGTGAAAGAGTAACAAACATAGATCCATATATTTACACAAACTTTTGCATTTATAACACAAGTACTAGTAGGATAGAAGATTGGTAGGATAAATTTATTTATTGCATAGACGAAACCGTTCAATCTCTTCATCCGTATGTTTTCTAAATGCGTGCTATATCTTAACTTGCTGCGTCATCGCCAGCTCTAGTGGTATACAAATAAACTATAACATCTATTCTATGTACAAAATGCTTACTGCATTCCCTTATCCATAATATATACCAGGAAACTGCGGGGCAGATGCTACATTAGTATATTCAAAATTACTTATCAAAATCTAATGTTTTTGATGTCATAATTACCGGCTTTATAATTTTCCAAGTAGGTATAACAAAAAATATCGGTTTGACCTCAACTTATTTTTACTTGTTCACAAAACAAAGAAATAAATTGTATTTACTGATTCAAGTAGGTACCTACATAAAATCCATTATTACGGTTGAATAGTCACTTGGATTATTATCAACAAAAAAGTTGCTTTATTTTTGAAGATTTCTTTGACAAATTTTCAGTATTAAATACAGAATTTTACTATCTTTCTATTCGAGTAGTCATCATCAGCTTATATACGTCTCCACCAAGGAGCTCGAAGCCTCTCCCATCATCGAGAGGGTGTAGGCCATAGTCCACCACACGGGCCTAGTGCAGATTGGCAGACTTCACATGTCTTTTAATTATGACATCTCAGGCATGCTGGTTTCCTCACGATGTTTTTCTTCACCGAAAGCCAGTGGCGTGAATCCGTACGTAAATTTTTATAAAGTCAGAGGGCCAGGAATTTGAACCTGCACCCTTATCGTGAGTCGGTGCATTCCAAACTGAGTCACCACGGCTTATTCTAGTAGTAATATAGGAAAACAACATTACTTTTTACAAAGCAATAAGACATAGGTTTAGAGGACTAATGAAAATTTACGACTGAAGTCTTACGTGGGTTGAATTGAAGAAAACAGGATCAATTGAGTTCTTTAAACACTACTATGTAATCATTGTTTTATTGTTATTTTGAACCGGCAATAATAAATGATTAATAATAAAATAAAAAACAACCATTGTATCTATTACAATCTGCCCCGGCTTCGCACGGGTATGCGAGTGACACAATATCTTAACAAAATATATGTATATCCTAATGAATCAGTCAGAAAATCCATTCTATAGTTTTTAAGTTTTTTGTGAACAGACAGACGTGTGTAGTACTTTGTTTTATAATAAACTAGCTGCCCGTTCCCGTGGGAATACTGGGATAAAATATAGCCTATGTTACTCGGGGATAATGTAGCTTTCCAAAGGTGAAAGAATTTTTGAAATCGGTCCAGTAGTTTCGGAGCCTTTTAATTACAAACAAACAAACAAATATTTCCTCTTTATAATATTAGTATAGATAAATCTACACTAATATTATAAAGAGGAAAGATTTGTATTTTTGTATGTAACAAATAAACTCAAAAAGTAATGGACCGATACTAAAACTTAGAGGATAAAATTAGTACTTCTACGGTTTTTTCAAGTAATTATTTGGTAAAAATGTATATTTACGTCAACTGTAGGTAAATTCATCATAAAACAGCCGGCCATTGCCTTTATTATTTTTATACATGTAATAAAGTACGGTATAAAAAGCTTTTACACAAGATAAACCGCACAAAAGCGGAGCACTGTAGCTATTTTATTCTTTTAAAACGCAAAAATACTAACGAAGGGCAATTTAATTAGTATGAAGAGTCCCTTGGCGGTAACTTTTAGGCAGAAATCTCAACAAGACAGACCCTTATATTTATTTAGGACCGCCGAGAGTTGTGTTTAATCGTATTATATTGTATTTTTTTACGGAATGTGGTGGCCTCGTTCCTTCCTTTTCTTGATCTTAGTTTCCGATGTACCTAACGGTGGACACCATTAACAGCTGTAGTACTTTTTATATTATCGGAACTACTATTGTCTGGGAGAAATCGCTTTTAGCGATAAGACCGCCCCATGTACATTTAGTTTGACTGTAATTTTATGTATTTTCGTGTACAATAAAGTGTCATTATTCTATTTGTCTATCTATCTATCAACTTTATATGTTCTAGCTGCATCTATGAACTTCCCGAAATAATACATTAATAAAAATTATATATATAAATATAGCCTACGACATTTACAAATAACGTAGCTTTCTTTGGCGAAAAAGTTATTCAGATCGCTCCAGTAATTTCGGAGTAATTTCATAATAAACAAGTAATCAAATATTTCCTCTTTATTATATTATATAGTATAGATACCTACCTATGCAGGATTTTAAATAAATAATTTTATTGTATTTTATAAGAAAGCCTTAACATAAATACATTTATACCTAAATATTAAAAGCTGACCAAATCGTTGACGTAGTAATAACAAGCTAAATAATGAAAGCGAATTTTGCTAGCTATAGTTTATTCACTTCAAAATTTTTAAGAATATTTACATTAACATTATCGCTAAACAATAAAACAAATTTAGGTATCGTTTTTCAACTAACCAACGATTTATCCAAAACAATAAGATTATTTTTCTAATACATTCTCAAACGTCAATAAATGACTGAACTAGTGAGGTATAGGCAATATTGTCGGGTCAAATAGCAATAATTTATCGAGATTGTCAATTTTGTTGATAAAAATTGAAACGACCACGAACCGCCCAGCTGGATAGACCTTTGTTTGTAATTTGGCCTATCCACGGCCGGTATGTTTCATTTTAGTACAATGCATTTTTCCACAGGCTATATGCATATTCACTGTGGAAATGGAGAGAATGTTATTGTAAACGGACATTGACCCCAAATTATGCCCAGCATGGGACTACCGCCAAACGATTCCTAAAATCAATACACGTCTTTCTAATCCATATAAAATCATTATAGGTCTTTATAATCTAATCTATAGCTACCTAAATAAAAATGTAGCTCAGTGCAAATCTTCAAAATAGCTGATCCTATATATATTGTATGCCTATGGTCATAAAATATATCGTCGTGTTAATTCAAACAAGGTTCTTAAACCACTGTTAAAATTATAGTATTTCTTCCGAAAATACAGAAAAAGCCGCGGGACGGAAGTAAGTATATGTAACCATTATTTAATGTCACAAACTACCATAAGCGTAATACAAAAGAAAAAAAATATGAGCACCTGCTTTTACATACAAATAAGCACCGTTAGTTACGGAATCTATACTAATATTATAAAGAGGAAAGATTTGTTTGTTTGTTTGTTTGTTTGTTTGTTTGTTTGTTTGTTTGTTTGTTTGTAACGAATAGGCTCCGAAACTACTGGACCGATTTCAAAAATTTTTTCACCTTTGGAAAGCTACATTATCCCCGAGTAACATAGGCTATATTTTATCCCTGTATTCCCACGGGAACGGGAACTACGCGGGTAAAACCGCGGGGAGGCAGCTAGTGGTAGATGAAAAGCAAAGAAGAAGGCAGCTTACAATGTCACAACTTATCAATATTATATTCCAATCGTGGATATTATGGAAACTTAAAATTCCACTCATGTATGATCATGCGCGTAAGACTTTTTGGCAAAACAAGAGACCTGTGCCGAGTACATAAATATTCTTAACTTCTGACTTGTAAAACTTTACAGCAGACTCGAGTGAGCGTGTACGTTTCGCATAAATCAAGAGTTTGGTCTCATATATAGCTCACTAGCTTTTGCCCTGCGGTTTCACCCACGTACCCGGGTGACAGTCAACTTTTCCGTGATAAAATATAGTCTTCCTTTCCGAAGTTCTAGTATATCTCTGCACAAAATACTTAGTATTAAAATCGCTTCTGTGGTGTAAAAACGTATATTTGATATCTACACTAATGTTATAAAGAGGACAATTTTGTTTATAATAAACTAGTGGCTGAAAAGATACGGGGTTGACACCGTGTCCCCGAGCCCTATTCCACATTTCATCCAAATCCGCTGTGTAGTTTTTGCGTGAAAGAGTAACAAACATCCATCCATCCGCACATCCATACCCACCAACTTTCGTATTTATAATATTAGTAGGATACTGTTTGCTGTTTCTATACTAATACTATTTTCGCCACGTTAATCAATGTCCTTTGTCAAGTTCTAGTCTATTTATGTACCAAATTCCATTAAAATTGCTTCAATAGTGTAACCGTGACAGCGTTACAAACATACAGAGTTACTTTCGAATTTCTAATACATATTAGTAGGGTACAGTAGCGGAGCGATGTCACGAATGTTCGGAGTTGAAATTCGCATTCTAGTTGGACGTAAACTGATTGGTTTTTGAACGTAAAGTGGGAATTGCAACACACAGCGTTGTTTCATTTGAGCTGATTGACGCCATGCATGTTTACAGAGCACGAGCGACATTCACACTAAAATTTTGATTGGTCCTTGTGTTTGAGTACAATCCCTTTGTAGTAAAAAGGTATGCTTGAAGGAGCTTTAAATTTATAAAGACTAGCTTCCGCCTCTCGGTTTCACCCGCGTAGGCCCATTTAAAATTGCATGTATAAAATATAACCTATGACATAAGTAACGTAGCTTTCTATTGGTGAAATAATTATTGGGATGAGTCTAGTAGTTTTAATTTTAAATATATAATTTCAATAGATATTTACATCCAAATACTGAACAAACAGACACATTCAATAAATAAATATTTGTGTAGTAAACCGCCCAGCAACATTTTCAAACTTCCAAGGAATAAAGTATTAGTCTTTTAGTCTTCATTGTGAGTGCTTATAATCTCCACTTAGTATGTGATCAGATTGGCCGTGCTTGGCTAAATAATAGCCCAGAATTCATTACACTGAATTAATCTCGAACATTTTTATGTGCCAAACTATAACTGAATCCTTTCTACCGTTTATACAACACTAGTTGACCCGCGCAACTTCGTTAGCGTTACTTGATCGTTTTACATTAGACGCCTCAAAAATAACAGTATGTCTCCGCTATTTAGAGGATTTTATTATACATATAAACCTTCCTCTTCAATCACTCTATCAATTAAAAATACAGCATTAAAATCCATTGCGTAGTTTTAAAGATTTATGCATACATAGGGATATAGGGACAGAGAAACCGACTCTGTTTTCTATACTAATATTATAAAGAGGAAAGATTTGTTTGTTTGTTTGTTTGTAATGAATAGGCTCCGAAACTACTAGACCGATTTCAAAAATTCTTTCACCTTTGGAAAGCTACATTATCCCCGAGTAACATAGGCTATATTTTATCCCTGTATTCCCACGGGAACGGGAACTACGCGGGTAAAACAGCGCGGAGGCAGCTAGTATACTATATAGTGATGTAGCTGGCCAAATATTTACATTCGTTATATTAACAAGAATGTCTTGAATTAGTTAAATACAAACTTAAAAGGTAGCTCATAAGTAAAAGGGTTAAACCCACCCTTTATGGGATAAATCGAGAGAATTTATTCACCGAGGGTAAAGGGCTGGTTTAACAGTATTCGAACATTCGAGTTGTGATAAATCGAGATACAAATTCCAGTTCTATATCAAACTGTTACATAAACTTGTATTACAGATCGTTTACACACGCCTTGACATCGCAGTTAAGCGCTTTAGTACGGAGATAAATTAATGGATAATTACCTACACGAAATAATTATTTTCACCATAACTTTTTTGTTAAATAAAAAGTTGAGTTGCCCAGTATTTTTTTATTATATAGTGCTACCATATTCTAATAAATTAAGAATAGAACAGTTTAAAAGTTAGATTTTTCTGCAGTTTGGCTCACTTTTGTAAAACTATCCTGTCATGTAAAGAGGGAATCTTGATCCGCGAAAATATAATAAGTACCTGCTAGAAGCTATGCTAGTACCTATGCTAGAAGGATGGATGTCAAGGTGTCAGCACGCCTTCCGTTTTGAGGAGTTCTATTTTTAAGCTATTGCATAGCTTTTATCGCGGGCTCTGAGCGCGGCGACCGAATCAAGAAATTCCGTAACGAAAAAAACCTAACACATCGTCTAACGTCGTTTCAGTTCGGCAGACTTCGGCACGGTGTTTGTGTACGTGCGACTAGACGTATGCTAGATCGAGACGAGCTGCTCCGAAATCGGACGAATACATAAGCAGCTGTTTATGAAATGAAATCAAATGAAATCAAATGAAATCAAATGAAATCAAATGAAATCAAATGAAATCAAATGAAATCAAATGAAATCAAATGAAATCAAATGAAATCAAATGAAATCAAATGAAATCAAATGAAATCAAATGAAATCAAATGAAATCAAATGAAATCAAATGAAATCAAATGAAATCAAATGAAATCAAATGAAATCAAATGAAATCAAATGAAATCAAATGAAATCAAATGAAATCAAATGAAATCAAATGAAATCAAATGAAATCAAATGAAATCAAATGAAATCAAATGAAATCAAATGAAATCAAATGAAATCAAATGAAATCAAATGAAATCAAATGAAATCAAATGAAATCAAATGAAATCAAATGAAATCAAATGAAATCAAATGAAATCAAATGAAATCATATGAAATCAAATGAAATCAAATGAAATCAAATGAAATCAAATGAAATCAAATGAAATCAAATGAAATCAAATGAAATCAAATGAAATCAAATGAAATCAAATGAAATCAAATGAAATCAAATGAAATCAAATGAAATCAAATGAAATCAAATGAAATCAAATGAAATCAAATGAAATCAAATGAAATCAAATGAAATCAAATGAAATCAAATGAAATCAAATGAAATCAAATGAAATCAAATGAAATCAAATGAAATCAAATGAAATCAAATGAAATCAAATGAAATCAAATGAAATCAAATGAAATCAAATGAAATCAAATGAAATCAAATGAAATCAAATGAAATCAAATGAAATCAAATGAAATCAAATGAAATCAAATGAAATCAAATGAAATCAAATCAAATCAAACGAAACGAAACGAAACGAAACGAAACGAAACGAAACGAAACGAAACGAAACGACATAACACTATGAAAATAACTGAAATAGACTAATCTAGAAATGAGAAAGTATATAGGTGTATATGTATTTATGTACAACAGTGAATAGCTGTACTGGTAAAATTTGTGTATGAAGTGTTTTGAATATGAATGAACAAAGTGCATTTATTATTAAAATAAATAAATAAAATTATAATTGCATTACTTGATACAAAATGCTATGCAATGCAATAGCTTTACCGCGGCAGTCCCCGAGTGCCTCACGTATTTTTTTTTTTTATATAAATAATTTGAACAAACATTTTTTCTCTACTCTTTTATTTAAATAAAGTTATTGGTATTATCACATACATAGTAGGTACCCAGCACTTTGAATTAATTAATTCGTATTGGTAAAATATAAAGGGTGTTTTCACCAATGTACCATACACTTTATGTAAACGCAGAGCAATGTGTCGAAAAGTTTTTCAATAAGACTCGACCAAAAGGTAAATAGAAAGGTTGGCATTCAAACAAGTTCAATTCTGCAAAAAGTAGGTGAAAGGGGGAAAGGGGGCGCGTAATTATTTCTGTAAATGTGAAAACTTGGTAATGCTCTAGAGTTAGCCCGTGATGATTAGCAGTCGAACGAGAAGTTTGGAAGGTAATTGCCGATTCCACCGGCTTACTTTGGTACGTAGGTACTTGCTTGATGGAAATTTGCGCTTTGTTATTTAAGGGTTAAGTAAACGGTTCGATTATTTTATGATTGGATTGAAGCCTTTATGAAAATACTTTTCATATATGGTTTTCTCGAGATCTTCGAATTAGTGTGAGAACTTTATTTATGAAACCACGTATGTAATCTATACCTACATGATTTGCCTATTTTTAAATTCATGCTGTGATGTTGACAGTTTTGGAAGAGTTTAATAATTTGATTAACTTGCTTCTTTTTCCTAATTTTATTGGTATTTCATCTTATATGAATGAAACTCGTTCAGTTTCATTTATATTGAATAAAAAAAAAATAGCTGGCTTTAAAAAGCCAGTTATTAAGATAAGTGCACTTACTCAGTTTAAAACTATCAAAGCAAAATTCAGGCTTCAATTAAGAATTACCGCTAAGATACTCAGGGAGATTGCATCTCTTAATGTTAATACACCTAAAATTAAATAAATATATACCGCATTAAATAAAAACACATATATAGTAAACTAGTGGCACCCCGCGGGTTTACCTACGTTTTTCCGGGGATCTTCAATTTTCCCGGGATAAAAAGTAGCCTATGTCCTATCTCAGGCTCTAGCTAGACCATCTGTGTAGCTACCAAATTTTATTTAAATCAGTTCAGGGACAGAGAAAATCTTTAAAATTACGCAACGGATTTTGATGCGATTTTTTTAAAAGAGTGATTCAAGAAGGTTTTTAAATACAATACATGCATAATATGTTAGAGAAACACTGTCATTTTTGTAGGTTTCTAATGTGATGTATAAGCACTGCACCCGTGCGAAACCGGGGTGGGTCGCTAGTAGGTACTAAATATATTAGGAAATATTGGTCTGATTTGATGAGTTCCTACATCTTTTGATGTTCATCCACAATTTTTCGAAGATTTTACTTGTGGTGTACACATTCCAGGAATCCTGTAGCAATTTGGTACGGAATCTTAAGATATCTAATACCAGTCGACATCAAAACTGAATCAATACAAATATGACAACATTTCTCACGTAGATGACGATCCGAACTTTTCAAAAGTTTTGAAAAGTTTGTTTGTCTGTTTGGTTGAACGCGCTAATCTCAGGAAGTACTGGTCCGATTTGAGAAGTTAAGTAGTTTTTAAAAGTAGTAACTTCTTTGAGAGTTTACATAGCCCATTAATCGTCGACGGCTATAGGGTAAATATCATCACGCTACGACGAATAGGAGCGAAGCATCAATCAAAAATGTTGCAAAAACATGCTGTATTCTATATTTGATGAAATGCCGTCTCAGTGTAAACCCATTATTTACACTAATATTATAAAGAGGAAATATTTGATAGTTTTTTTGTTTGTTTGCCTTGAATAGGCTCCAAAACTACTTGACCGGTTTGAAAAATACTTTCACTGTTGGAAAGCTACACTATCTTCAGTGAACATAGCCTATACTTTTCCCCTGTATTCTCACGGGAACGGGAACTACGCGAACTACTACAACAAATATTTAATCCCGGGAAAATGTAAGGTCCCCCGGGAACGCGGGCGAAAGTTAATATAACGTAAATACCCCACTATAATTGTGTGTCTAATATACACACGAAATACGCTATTTAATAAAGCGCACAACTCATCGGTAATGTGTCTCTCACGTGATGCCAAGCGATTTAGTTACGAAAACCCATCATGATTATATGAATGAGAACTTTGTGCTATGGTCTAAGTATAAACGGATATAAATATTTAAATAAAATAAATAAATATCCTGGGACATTTTTCACACACGGCCAATCTGATTCCAAACTAAGCAGAGCTTGTGATATGGTAATCAGATAGCTGATATACTACATATACTACTTTTAAATACATACTTATATAGATATTTACATCCAGACACAGGACAAACAGACATATTCATGCATACAAATGTTTGTCCTGGGTGGGATTCGAACCCACGACCCGCGGCTTGAGAGTCAGGGTCACTAACCACAAAGCCAACCGGGCTGTCAATTTAATTGTTTTTTTTAAGTAATTTAAGTAATCATCATCAACAGCTCATATACGTCTCCACCGAGGAGCTCGAGCCTCCCCTAACATCGAGGGGGTTTAGGCCATAGTCCACCACGCGGGCCTAGTGTGGATTGGCGGACTTCGCGTGCCTTTAATTGTGACTTAGGCATGCAGGTTTCCTCACGATGTTTTCTTTCACCGAAAGCCAGTGGTGTGAATCCGTACGTAAGTTTTTATAAACTCAGAGGTACGGGCCAGGGATTTGAACCGGCACCCTCACGATCGTGAGTCGGTGCGTTCCCAACTGAGCCACCACGTTCTCAAGTAATATATGCATTCATTTGTATGCATAAAAATGTCTGTTTGTCCTGTGTCTGGATGTAAATATCTAAATAACTATGTATTTAAAAATAGTATATGAAGTATATCGGCTATCTGGTTACCATAACACAAGCTCACTTTGAAGCTTACTTTGGAATCAGATTGGCCGTGTGTGAAAAATGTCCCAGGATATTTATTATTATTATCTATTATTATATATAAAGCTTTCTTTTGTAGAATGTTTACTGATACTGGCCAGTTAAAAAAACAATACCTATTGTTACAACAGTTTTTATTTTTTTGGCAAGTTTTGCTACTATTACCCTTTTTATCCCGACACAGTGGCTTAGCTCTGTTTCCAAGAAAGCCTGGAAGATTGTTGCGGCTTTTCATGTCTTGGTTAAAGAGTCCACTTCTTTATCGATTTTATTCATGAATCCGAAATAGTATTATAATTTTTAACAATACTTTATTCAACTTATAATGTTTTTATGAATGTTGGTTTGGGGTTATATAGCAGTTATGTCACTTTTAACTATTTTTATTTGACAATTGCATTAAATAAAAGACCTGACACAGTAAATAAAAGCTACTTAGAAAAGCTATTTACAGCATTATATTTGTTCAACTTTGCGTTTTAAGTAAAACTTTATTTTTGAACTTCAATCACTAAAGTAATAATCGCTACTCACTCATAACTCAACTGCAAACTCACACATCCACAGCACACGCTAATTTGTGTGTTGAACATACAATATTTATGTAATTTTCAATGAGTACATTAATTAGCTCTGTTTATCGCTGTACTACTAGCGAATAGAAAACAATGATAAAAATACCTCATAATAATCTAGGTACCTACTTACTTCTGACGTTTACATGACAGATGAATAAAACGAAATCCAATGAAACATAAAGATATCTTTTACGGCAAAGGCAATCTGGCTTGATTGATAAAAAATAGAACGGAAGATTTGTCACATATAAGATATAAAATGTCATAGGTCTTTTGGTCAAAGACAATGAACAGAGACATTTTAAAAGGTAGTGTAATCTATGGTCGCTGAGATTTGTCATATTATTATCTTTCACTAATCAAACTGCCTACAAAAATTGCTATTTATTTTAATTTGACATCGGAAAAGTAATTAAAATAAGAATGATTTGCAATTAGTTTTAAATACCAGCAAAAAACAAAGCCATGGTATTCCCAATGGAGTACAGAATGGGGTTCTTCAAGAAGGGAGTGAAGAGATTTTTACAGGGTCGGCAACGCGTGAGTAACGCCCCTAGTGTTGCAAGCGTCCATAGGCTACGATGACCGCTTCACATCAGGCGGACCGTATGCCTGTTTGCCACCTTTCTGGTATAAAAAAAAAAACTTCCCCCTCGAAAGGGTTCCGTAGTATATATAATATAGTATGGTTACAGTCCTAAGCGCAAAACTCGAGAACTTCTTGACAGATTTGGCTGTTAATTGCTTAAAATGTTCGTAATTGTTCAAATAAGGTTCTTACAAAAGAAACTATATGCAAATTCAACTAGGAACTAGTTACCACAAAGAAGAATAAAAAAAAATATCTTGGGTCATTTTTCACACAAGGTCAATCTGATTTCAAACTAAGCAGCGCTTGTAATATGGTATTCAGCTGATATACTACATATACCTACTACTTTTAAATACTTAGAGAAAATTACATCGAGTAGAAGTAATAATCATAGAAGCTTGATAAATACATATGCCTGTTTATTGTCTTTCGAATAATGGATGACAGGACCTAGGCATCCTCAAAAACCTTAGTGCTCAAAATTACAGGATAGGGAATTGAAACCCATGCATGCATACATTTTGTTCGCAAATAAGGCGATAATTGAAACAGTGTGATTTTTCCACATTGCTGTGAGAATAGATAACATGTGGTTACAAATTTAATAACCGCTGATCAACTATATTTCCAGGCATGATTAACTCGTATTGTTTGTTCAATATTATCATTATTTATGAGGTGGGTACAGCCATCGATATGGATTTTCGTTATTCGATACAATTATGCTATTATATTTATAACTAGTGGCTCCCCGCGGCTTCGCCCGCGTTTTCGGGGGATCTTCAATTTTCCCGGAATAAAAAGTAGCCTATATCCCTTCTCGGGGTCTGGATTATCTGTGTACCAAAATTTCATTTAAATCGGTTCAGTAGTTTTAGCGTGAAAGCGTAACAGACAGACAGACAGACAGAGTTACTTTTGCATTTATAATATTAGTATGGATAACGAATCTAATTGAAGGGTATGTGAATTAATTGACGATGACGATAAAATACCAATTAGGTACACCACTTTGTTGTTTTCAGTATGTATTATTAGATAGAATATCATATTGAGAAAATAATACGCAATAACAAGAGTATTGTTTGCCCTACGTCTGTCATTGGGAATTTAGAGATATCTATGAAATCTATATCTATACTTATATTATAAATGCGAAAGTAACACTGTCTGTCTGTCTACTTTTCATGTTAAAACTAATAAACCGATTTAAATGAAATTTGGTACACAGATAGTCTAGAGCCCGAGAAAGGACATAGGCTACTTTTGTCCCGGGAAATTAGAAGATCCCCCGGGTACGCGGGTGAAACAATATTTTGCTTCAAAAATCTGAATTTGTTTTAAAAACCGATAAGCGGCTGCTAACATGTGCACTACGTATGTATTGAGTTTTATAGATCTCAAGTTTTGCGTATTATAATCTCGTAAAGCGAACCTTTTTTGGCTTCAATAATTTTTAGGTAGGTACCTACAGCAATTTCTTGTGAAACGTATCATGGTTCTGTTACACTTTCTATTGCCTCAATAAAATAATAGACTGTTATGTTCATAATTTAATTAGAGCACACCCACAATATAAAAAATCTAGACACAAGATTAATACTATTTTTTTAACAATATTTTAATTGTTAAAAAAAGTCTGAAAACTGTAATATTAACGGTAGTTGTGGCGAAATGTCTGGCATAGATAGCATTCTAATAAATAGCATTTAATTTAATTATTAACACAATATCTACTTTTACAACCAGAGACGTAGTTCCTTAAAAAATTTTGTAACGACACATTTCCGAGCGGAGCCGAGCGGGGGCGAGCGTGGCCGAGTGGCGCGTGGCCTAAGGCGCGGCCTACTAGTCACGGGCGCATTATAGTACCTACTACTTGATGTGCGTACAAAAAATATTATTATAACTTAAAAAAAATATTATCATTCCTTCGCTAATTAATCAACACCTCTCAAGTTTTTTTCTTCGTGTCTTCGAGTCCTTCATTTCAAGATATTTTGTTATTTCTTGATAATTTTTTATCAGGGGGATTTCGCAAGGTTTCTGTCTGTGTGAAACAAAATAACAGTTTATGTGAATTGGCCGCTGTCCAAGATTTGGTTTAGCCTCTGACAACGGCAGCAACGCCTTTATACGTACAAACAATATGGGAATGTAGGTATAGCTACATATATATATTTGTTGACATTTACTAAACATTTCACTATTGTGGTTCGGTTTTAAGGGAATTTTTATTAATCTAGCCATCATCAAGCTCATATACGTCTCGACCTAACAACGACTGATTTTAGGTCATAGTCCACCGCGTTGGCTTAGTGCGGTGGACTTCACATGCTTTTAATTGCGACATATCGGACATGCAGGTTTCCTCACGATGTTTTCCTTGACCGAAAACCCGAAAGCTAACCAAGCTACCTGTCACTGTAGTTTATCTCAGTCGGTACGCTCGGTTAGCAATACCATATCAGGATTCTTGGTACTCTAAGATTCTATTGACATTGATATGAATCTCCTCCATAATATGACATTTGAATAAAACTCACCGTCGTGAAAAGGGAATTTTATTCCGTTTATTCCTTAAACAAAGTTTACAATACAGACGCATACACACACAGAGGCCACTTGTAGCCGCTTTGACAAGACAAAGGAATTCAATTTGCATACAGACAAAAGTGGTGGCTATAAATTAAAACTGTAATTGTCAAACGTCACAATAGGTACTCTGAACAACGAGTACAGTTTTTACCGTGTACCATTCAAATGCCACTTTTGTTTAAAGCTCTATCAATCTAAACGACAATGTTATCCTCTAACGTTGGCTGCCAACCAAGAGGAAAATGTAGTTTTATTATTTTGCTATCGTTTTTCGTAGATACAAAGGTTCTTTTGTTTTTATAAACCTATGTTTAAAATGTAGGTATAGGTACTAATATTATAAAGCGGAAGAGTTTGTTTGGTTAAACACGCTAATCTCAGGACCTACAGGTCCGATATGAAAATTTTTATGAAGATAGATAGTTATCATATTAATCCTGTGTTTTTTATAAATTAAACGAAAAATGTTTGTAACTTTTAAGGCTTTAATTGGAAAAATAATATTTTAAGTTTTATTTGTAAAATAATAGCTGTTTAAGTAAGTTTTTTTAAAGTTCCGCATTACAAAAGCTCAGGGCTGTCTCTCGACCGCCGAGCACATTAGTTAGGGTTGCCGCACATCGTGCAAACATACCACAACAGTTAAACAAATGCACTGGAAGATATTTAAAATACTCAAAATTTCTAAGCTCAGTGTTTTGAAGTTTATGTTAGCACTTTTTTTTTGTAAAAAACGTAGGTACGCTTGAAATTTGCACA
The DNA here is from genome assembly GCA_905147785.2 of Thyatira batis. Classification (NCBI taxonomy): domain Eukaryota; kingdom Metazoa; phylum Arthropoda; class Insecta; order Lepidoptera; family Drepanidae; genus Thyatira; species Thyatira batis. Next base: position 5,406,480 of record LR990507.1, read on the forward strand.
CTTTTAAGTTTATACTCTTTTAAGAGGAGCAAGGTTGGAATGACTTCTCAAATTAAACATTTTAAGTAATTTTGCATAGGTACCATCCTGGATAAAAATGGGTATAAAGTTACATGACGAAAAAAATGACAAGTTTTTAACCTGGATTAAATCATGGGCTACTTTTTATCCCGGTCAAAATAATGAGCCCCGGAACGGGAGTGAAATCGCGGGGAGCTACTAGAAGTACATACTGATTTTTTATCAGCCACATCTCACCGTCTGCACTCATAGGTCATCAACCTCAAGATTTGCGCGTAGCAATAAACTTAGCTATATTTATCTATAGACACTTCGCATAACTGTATTTGGGGCATAAAATACCTATTTTCATCATCATCATCATCATCAACAGCTCATAAACGTCTCCACCGAGGAGCTCGAGCCTCCCCTAACATCGAGGGGGTTTAGGCCATAGTCCACCACGCGGGCCTAGTGCGGATTGGCGGACTTCACATGCCTTCAATTGTGACATCTCAGGCATGCAGGTTTCCTCACGATGTTTTCCTTCACCGAAAGCCAGTGGTGTGAATCCGTACGTACCTAAGTTTTTATAAATTCAGAGGTACAATCCAGGGATTTGAACCGGCACCCTCATGATCGTGAGTCGGTGCGTTCCCAACTGAGCCACCACGGCTGATACCTATTTTACCTATTATATATTCGTTGAATTAGAAGTAAACATACAAAAAAAATTCTCAATGTTTGAAAGTATAGAGACATTCCAATCGTGTGGTTGCTACCCAACAGTTTGTAACCCCCTCTTATAACTTAGAAGGATTCTTATAGGAATAATGTTATTTACGCAACGGATTTTATTGAGGTTTCCATTGAAAAGTTACCTTAATGTGTTCAAAAAGGAATGCTCTGGTACATAATATCAAGTCAATTGATATTGAATCTATTTCTATATCGTAAGTGTACCAGTCGTGGCCACGGTACCAGTAATGGCCAAACATTAAAAGAAACATCTAGAATTCGGACATGAGCGAATGTTTTTACATTGGGATCACTGTGATATAGACTTTAGACATCGAACTATCTAAGTATAACGTTTTATTGAATTCAGTCAGTTACATGTACAAATATGCGCGAATACAAAGTGTAAGGTGATTTGAAATTGACAACGACGGCTTTTCTTAAGGAAATCGTTCAGGCGGTGAGCAGAAAGTTTCACTTGTAAAATCGTATTGCTTAATTAAAATCAAAATTAGTTTTGTTTTATGTGTTAACCATAAAATAAAGATAAACTTAGACTAAGACTGGGGTATCCATTAATGAATTTTCCCTGTCCAAGACTGGGTCACAAAACTACAACTTTTATTTGTTAAATTAATTGAATCCAGCTTTGCCGTATCTCACGCGCAACACATTACAAATATTAAATAAGGACTGGACTTTACAGTTTCACTATATTCAGTGCTGAAACTTTCACAATTTTGGTAATATTTCACAAAAACCTGTTTTTTTTTCTTAAACTGGCCACCATTGGGTCATTTACCATACTAATATTATAAATGTGAAAGTAACTCTGTCTGTCGATCTATCTGTCGGTCTGTCTGTCTCGCTTTCAAGCTAAATCTTCTACCGATTAAAATGAAATTTGGTACAAATATAGTCTAGAGGACATAGGCTACTTTTTATCCCGGTATAATTGGAGATCCATGGACTAGTAACCTCTAAAAACATCAATATACTAGATACGTCTTCAAGACGTATCCAATCAAATCGACAATAGCTCATTCGCTCCCAAGTGGCGTACCTCTTACGAGAGCTTTGCTATCAAATTAGGTTACGTAGCATCGCAGATAAACTTTAAACGATTCTCGATTGTGGAGCATCTATTGTTGTGTGGTAGCAAAGTAGCGATAAATCGCTGGTCACAAGATCGACTGCGATACAATTTATGTGATTTCTAATGCAATTGAAGGTATTGATCACGCTTACTAACTTGTGTGGAGCCAATTTATTTGATTCATCGGTTGGTTTTAAAGCTTAGCCTTTCAGCCCGCGAGTCGTAATTTTGATTATAAATTATTGTGTGTAAAACAACAATACATCTATTTGTTATGTGTGTGGATGTAAATATGTATTTATATGTAGTATAGTATTTACTATACGTATCTTGTCTATGGTACTATAGTGTAAGCTCTGCTTAGTTTTGAATCAGATGTATTATTAACTAGTACCCGGAAGAAATTCCATTTTCTCGGGATAAAAAGTAGCCTATGTTCTTTCTCAGGCTCTATCAGGACTCTTCTAGACTGTGTGTACCAAGCTTAATTTATATCGGTTCAGTAGTTTTAGGGTGAAAGCGAGACAGATAGATAGAGTTACTTTCCCATTTATAATATTACTATAGATTATTACATACCTTTCGTTCCGGCAGGCACTCATATCCCCGGGGGACCTAATTACAATTTTCTTTTTATTTTCCATAATAACTTAATAACCAGCATTTTATGGGCAAAAATAGCGAAATCGGTCTAGACGTTCTCGAAGATATGCGCGAAACAAAAATCTTAGCTATATTTTTCTACTAGCTGCCTCCGCGCGGTTTTACCCGCGTAGTTCCCGTTCCCGTGGGAATACAGGGATAAAATATACCCTATGTTACTCGGGGATAATGTAGCTTTCCAAAGGTGAAAGAATTTTTGAAATCGGTCCTGTAGTTTCGGAGCCTATTCATTACAAACAAACAAACAAACAAATCTTTCCTCTTTTTAATATTAGTATAGATAGACACTTCGCATAACTGTATTTAGTGCATATACTTAAGCCATGTAAGCTATTCTATATGTACAAAGATATTCGTTGAATTAGAAATAAACATACAACAAAAGATTGCTGAATATATAAAAGAATAGAGCAAATCCAATCGAGTGGTTACTCAACTGTTTATAGCCCGCCCCTCTTGTAACTTAGAAGGATTCTTCTAGGAATTTATGTTATTTTTATGTATTTTATGAAGCATCGTCTGCGTGCGTGCTTCCTTAAGAATTGTTACATAAATTTGACGTTCTCGAATGTTTTGCAAACGGTAAGCTGAAATTACTAACAATTAATCAAATATTTTTTATTCAAATAGGCCTCAATAAAGCACTTATGAATCACTATTAATGCTCGGTTCTGAAAGTTACGCCTTATTTCGAAAACGAACCGCCGTAACTTCACATATGTTTTCTTTTGGTTTATATGGCGCGGCATAAGCTAGTAAGGCTAGTATGATTTTTCGATATTTTATCATTAACAATTATCAACTATATAACATATCATATAGTTAAACCTTCCTCGTGAATCACTCTGTTAATTAGTGAAACCCGCATATAAATCACAGCAGTAGTTTTAGAGCTTATCACAAAACGACAGACTATATTTTATTATAACCATTATTTAAAAATTATTACGCTAACTCTACGATACATTTATAGATCTTACATTACATAGTTTTCTTCTTCACTTCGAAACATAGAAATTAAACCCAAAAAAGTCTAAGAAATACTTTGAAATCCGCTTAAATGTTCAGTCATATTAACTAACAGTATTTCGTAAGAAAACGGGAACATCTCTTAGCGAAATTACTTGAGGAAAAATATTGTGGCCGTATCGTTTAAAAGTAAACACATAATCTAAGGGATCTCCCATTCGCCTCGTCCGTTTTATTACTTCATTTTACGCTTGGAATGCTTTCGTAATGACCTCCCCGAACTTTCCAAGGCTTTTTCACAACAAATATTTGACATTCTTATCCGATCATGATATATACCTACTTTATTTACTTCGACCTTGCTAACAGATGATACTGTAATGCTTTAGGTATTTAATATAATAATCTATATATATAAAACAAAGTCCCCGCCGCCTCTGTCTGTCTGAACGCGATGAACACAAAAACTACTAACCAGATTTTCATGCGGTTTTTACCAAATTACGGAGTATTTCATGGGGAAGGTTTTTATGTATAATTCATCAATTTGGACCCGGTAGGTGGCGCTGGTGGGCAGAAGAGGAAGAGGAAGTCTGCCGGGTCCGCTAGGTAGGTAATATAATATGCGTTGGAATTTTTTTAATGTTTTAATGTTACTTGAATAGTATGATGTTCTAGGAATTAAAACACAAACCAATTACATATTTTGTTTCAATTAACTTGAATTCGACATACGATTAAAATGGATACTAATATTATAAATGCGAAAGTTTGTAAAATCTTTACTAAAATTTGTTATGAAGTTAGCTGACACCCAGACTAGTTTTTATGCCAGGAATATTCAAGATACCTACCCCGGAAAGGCGGGTGAAACTAAGGGACAAAAGCTAGTAGACTATAAAACCAGCCAGCAGCATCTATACGCCAGATGCTAATATTACTTGTATTAAAAATTCGATAGTTTGGATGGGTGGATGTTTGTTACTAAATTGATATTAAATTTAGCAAAGATAAATTATATTCCGGAATAGATTATTTTTTGGTTAAATTATAGGTAGATCCCTCGTCAAATTAAGAAATAAAAAATGTACAGACTATTTAAATCATACTAATAACGATACCCAGTCAATAAGATTTATGGAAGTGTAAAAATAAAATATTATAAATAGAGTTACTTGTTTTGACCGACTGTCTTATTACTAAGCCACTAGGAAGTTACCTTAAATGTTTTTACTAGTTGCGAAATACAATTAAGACTTATGACGTTACTGAGGGAGAGTGACGTCATATACCTTGTAATGCTTCACCAGTATATTTTTTGCTTATAGCGGGTAAAATAATAAATGTTATTGTTGGAAAGATAATGATTATGCAACATTCCAAACCGAGTATTAGAGTCGACGTTCCACGAAACTTTCAAACACAACAAAAAAAATTGGTTGCCTGTAAAGTCGGTATACGGGCGAAAGTTTTACGTGACAACGACTTTGAGTGGTAAAATAATTTTAATGTGAATATTCATTCGTATAGTAGGAAGAAGGATGAAATAATAGTAACAATTTAAAACATAACGTCACGTAACGTGAGCGGAGCGTAACGCAGTTTCTTGAAGTGTCACCCGGCAAACCAATTTATAAGACGTTGTCACGTCAAAATTAATAACGAAACTGGTCCAGCCGTTTAGGCGTGATGTGACCGTGACCAAGGGAAATAGGGACTAATTTTCATTTCAGTATAAAGAAAGGTATAGATTACGGATACATCGACAGCCCGGTTGGCTTTGTGGTTAGTGACCCTGACTCTCAAGCCGCGGGTCGTGGGTTCGAATCCCACCCAGGACAAACATTTGTATGCATTAATATGTCTGTTTGTCCTGTGTCTGGATGTAAATATCTATATAAGTATGTATTTAAAAGTAGTATATGTAGTATATAAGCTATCTGGTTACCATATCACAAGCTCTGCTTAGTTTGGAATCAGATTGGCCGTGTGTGAAAAATGTCCCAGGATATTTATTTATTATTATCATTATACATCATATTCTTTCCTGTTATATACACAAACTTTTCCATCTAATCAATATCATAATTTTAAGTATCAACTCGATTCTACCCCTATTGTTGTTATCAAAATGTATTATGGTCGTTAAATAGTCGTCAGTTTTACGACTTTAAGCTCGATCCATATTTTGAAAAGATAATAATGCGCCTCCAGATACGTAACTTTACGACCTGATCTGAACAGTTCTCATGTATAGTCATAAAAAATCTTTGGCTTTTACTACCTTTATCTTTTGTCAAATTTGGAGCCATCATGTTTGAAATTTGAACTGATATTAACGTTATGATATGAAGGAATTTGTTTATGTGCTGTCGCAGGCTGGTAGGTACGGAGATTATTAAGAGATGTTTACAGGGTTGACAACGCGTGAGTGACGCCCCTGGTGTTGCAAGCGTCCATAAGCTATGAACCGCTTCCCATCAGGTGGGACCATGTGCCTGTTCGCTGCCTTTTAGTTCCAATGTAGGCGCCATTTTAACGACCTGCTAATAATGTTTGTATAGAAAATAACTGTAATTTATTTTAATTATCTACTATTCTGCAATATAAAATTGTTATCAAGTAGAGTAATTTCCAATTACTATAGAAATTGAGGGTATCCTCTATACATCGAGGGTATACTAAAACCCCGTAATCTTGAGGATAAAAATCTAATAGAAGACATTTATTCTGTTAAACCGGCTCTTAGTTAAACAGATCGATATGAAGCAATCATTCTTATCATACAAACCATTTCACACTCCGACACAATTTTACTACATTAACAAACCAGACAAACGACTGTACTTTATGCCAAACTGTGCAATTAACGTCAAAGGTTATACACATAACGTAGTATTAATGTCATAAAATATAGTATTTCAGTTGTAAACGACAACAGTGATCACCGGTATAAATGATCCCCCTATTACGTTGGCGAGAGACGTGTTTGAGAAATAACCCTTTAGATGCAGCTGCAGTCGTGGGAGCGGGAAATGGTAACACTTGGGTATTACAGACCCCTCTATTTGCGAGCATGTACGGTCGCCGTCTAATAATGTATATCAGTTTCAAAATTACATTATTTTGCACACTCTGTGCAGTAATGTCCAAAATTCTATATTAAGATACTTATTACATTTTTAAAGTTCTAAGTGTCAATTCAAAATACATTTCTTAATAATTATTATCGTCATTCCATTGACATATTGACATTTATAATTGAGTTTGTCCGATTATCGAATCTATTTTGGTCTTGTCTTTGTGCTAGTTAATAAAGGTTATCTTGTGCGACAGTTCTTTACGCAAATTTAAATGTATGCTTTATATTTTATCCAAAAACACATGAACCTTGTGACACAAATGTATGCAAGCAATAAACCTTAAGGTGGTAATAATTTTCCGACTGCGACTGTACAGTTCCCATTTGCCAGTTTGGCATGATTCAATTATTTGTGGCACACGCAAAATGTTTTGGCGTACTCCTAGTTGAGTACTAAATATGTATTTAACGTGTGGTTTGTTCTCGTTATTTGTTTATGCTGTAGCTTCCGTCAAGGGGTTTCACCAGCGTGGTTCCCGTTCCCATAGGAATATGGGAATAAAATATAGTTATTTGTCTACCTGATCATGTTGAATTCCGTGGGTAAAATAATAGTTTCTAAGTCTCTTTCTGACCATAAAACAAACTAACTAGAAATCAAATCTTTCTTCGTTATATATAAGTATAAATTTAAATAATTAATGTGCATTATTAATCCTACAAATTAATAAATTTGAAAGTTCGGGAGGATGAATGCTAGTAACTCTTTCACGTCAGAACGGCAGAAAGCATCCGGATGAAATTTGTGTCCGATTTTGTTATGGAATAGGATAATACTTGTACATATATATTTAATCCCAGGAAAAATGGCGAAATCTTGTGTAGGCCTATATAAAATTAAATTATTAGGTATGTCGCAACGAAACGAAACTTAGCACACCAATAGTATGCTCTGGATGTAGTATATTATTATCGTCTTTTGCGGAAAATTTAAGAACCCTTAGAGCCGGTGGCGAAAACTATAGTATGTTCAGACTAAAAATTAAGATAAACAAAAAGATTTAATACAATAAGTAGGGTACTGCATGCAAAATTACACTCTCTATTATACGTATAACACTTTCTTGCTTGTTCAGTTACAAGCTTTATTTAAAATGCTGTCTGTTCCCTACGTACGTGTATCAGAGAAGGCTATTACGAGCCAGCTGGATGGTGTTTAGAATTGTTGCTAATGTACAAAAATACGTTTGTTCTTTGTTTCTAAGGGTGGAGAGTGTTGCTGCAGTCATGAATAGTGAAATCACTAAAGGATTCAGATTTAAGCGTTTATAAAATCGAGTTTTAAAGACTCATAAAGTAACATAAAGTTGGATTGAGTTTAGAATTTGCAGTAAAACTAAAGAAAATACTGCAAGTAGGTTAGTTTTCAAGCATTAAATTTAACCAGCCAAGGCTAGGTATTTTATGCTTCTAATAATAATTGGTAATTATTTATTTATTTATTTAATAATATATTGCACAATGTAAAATAATAACTGTAACAATTATGAATTACAAGGACCCTGGTAGGTAATTAGTAGTTATATTAAAATTAAAATAACGTTTTACACCGAAAAATTTAATAATTTTTTTTAGGTTATGTTAATAGTGTGTTAAATATTTCTATTAGTATATGTGTTACCGATTTCAGTATATGGCAAAACCATCATAAAACTAGTAGTAGGTACTATAAAAATAATATACATGTACATATTCCCGTATTCTCTTGCGTGTACTCCTCAGTACTACTCTGTCGGGTAAGAAATAATTCAGGAATTTGCGGTCCCACCGTTGACCCGTGACTAACAAATAGAATACTGTAGTAGTTGTTCCTTTCAAGTACTATTTTAGCGGTAAATTGATGTTCCGCCGTCATCCGTTCCTGATGGTTGAGGTTGGTCCTTTAAACAATAATATTAACTATTATTCCTATTTTCTTTATTTCATAAATTTCTTTATTTCATTACAAGTTTAGTAATTGTAAAACCTATATTAGGAGAGGCCCGCTCTTCCGCTATTTGTGATTAAACTTGTATATAAGGCAAATTATTCCTATAAAATAAAACAGTAATTTTGTTATGTGCCGCTGTTGTTTTAATTTGACTTTTACTTTTATATTTTGATAAAAGGTAACCATTGTCCTTTACTAAATTTTATATTTATGTAACATATTTTTAGGATACGGAATGAATTAAAGGAAGTACGAATGTTTGTTACTCATTTCAGGATGGCTGCAGGTGGGTACACAAAACTTGATATTAGAATATACTAGTGGATCCCCACGGTTTCACCCGCGTTCCCGGGAGTTCTTTCACTTTCTCGGGATAAAATGTAGCCTATGTCCATTCTCAGGCTCTAGAGTCTAGACTATCTGTGTACCAAATTTCATTTAAATCTATTCAGTAGTTTTAGCGTGTAAACGAGACAGACAGACAGAGTTACTTTCACATTTATAATATTAGTTTGGTACGTTTACGCTACTTTTATCCCGGAATAATTTAAAATCCCTGGGAAAGCGGTTGAAACTGCGGTATGCCAATAGCTTGTCTAGATTTTAAATGTGAAAATTTGAGTAGTTGTTTATTCAATAACATCAGAACTGCCGTAGATATTAACATGAAACTTAGACAGAATTTTATATCCTGGGAAAATTTCAATTCCCAACACGAAATCTACTATTAAAACCCATACATTTAATAAATAATATCCTGGGACATTTTTCACACTCGGCCAATCTGATTCCAAACTAAGCAGAGCTTGTGATATGGTAACCAGATAGCTGATATACTACATATACTACTTTTAAATACATACTTATATTGATATTTACATCCAGACACAGAACAAATAGACATATTCATGTATACAAATGTTTGTCCTGGGTGGGAATCGAACCCACGACTCACGGCTTGAGAGTCAGGGTCACTAACCACAAAGCCAACCGGGCTGTCAATTGGTCTCACCATGCATCAAATACTTTACATCGCGGTGTAGGGCTCTGAAACCGAGCATCAATATAATCGAGCATCGAGGCAACAGTCAGAATGCTAATCTAATACAAACCCAGGCTCGCAGACTATTCAGTATGCATCCGATATTGGTTCACTAAAGTTACTTAAATTACATCGATGAAGTTTGTATCGTTGAATTTAACTTTTGGTGGTATTTTGATGGAGTAACTCAAACATGAGTAACTATTTAAGTAGATAATCGTTTGCTAAAACTGTGTATGTTATATTGGTGCTGTTGAAGATTCAATGATTTCATATAGGTAATGTGTATTTATACTAATATTATAAAGAGTTTGTTTGTTTCTTTGTTTACTTGAACGCGCTCTTTTGTTTTATGTATTGGACGACGAACGAACAGACGTATCACCTGATGGTAAGCGATCACCGCCCCCCATGGACACCCGCAACACCAGAGGAGCCACAAGTGCGTTGCCGGCCTTTTAAAAAGGAGTACGCTCTTTTCTTAAAAGTTTGGAGGTCATATCGGTCCGGAAATGCCGCAGGCGACAGCTCATTCCACAGTTTAGTTGTGCGAGGCAGATAAGTCCTGGGGAAGCGCTCAAGAACTACTGGTGCGTCTTGTAAAATTATTTCAGTGTTAGATAGCACATTTATCGAGGAAGGCTATAGGTTATATCATTACGCTACGGCGAATAAAAGCGGAGCATCAATCAAAAATGTTGTTAAAACGGGCAAATAACGATAACGAAGTTGCGCGGGTCACCTAATTTCTTTTCGTATATGGCCAATCTGATTTCAATAAGCAGAGCTTGCACAATGGACATATTTTTATTTGACATCACAAAACAGAAATTGTAAACAGTGTTTTTCAATTTTATGTTTTACAATAGTAGTAGTGGTACTAAATGCATACCTACCTATAAAGATATTTACATTGAGACACAGAAATAACAGACACGAATACTATAACTAGCTGCCTCCCTGCGGTTTCACCCGCGTAGTTCCTATTCCCGTGGGAATACAGGGGTAAATATAGCCTATATTACTGCTGGTAATGTAACTTTCCAATGGTGAATGTATGTTTGAAGTCGGCAATGGCGATTTTGAATTAATTCATTACAAACAAACATATACGGTAGAACAGATACCGTCACGCACTAAACGGTTCGGCGCCTCCTATCTGTGCCGTTCTATTAAGATGTGGAACTCCCTACCAGTCCACGTGTTTCCCTCCACTTATGATCCTGGGTCCTTCAAGCGGGGCGTGAAAAAGCTGTTCTATAGGCCGTCAAGGTGAGGGCCATCATGCCACATTGCTGTGCCGGCGTGGGATGATGGCCACCATTATGGGACTCCACTGACTGATTTCCATCAGGCAGCGTGGGGTCAATTTGTGCGGCAAAAACAATTTTTTTCTCTTCATAATATTAGTGTAAATAATAATCAATATATAAATAATTTATGTCTCACATAAGCTACGTTATACATCATACAATTATGCTATTTAACTGTTTGGGTATTGACAACCTGCTTAAAAGCTTATTAAAATAAAACCTAAAGTTTTTTTTCCATTTTTTTTATTTATAATTATAATATTTATAATAAGTCTAAAGTATGTATAAGGTATATTCCGCTTTGTAATATACAAAAAGGTACTTAATAATTATAATACCAACAAACCTAACTTGTGTATATTTTGAAATATTTACCTAAATAAATCTGTTATCTCATAAATTGAATGAAAATTTAACAAGGAGTTCTTCAGTTATATTTTATTCTCCGAATTGCCGATAATTGATTTAATCTGATTATGTTATTAATCCAACCGTAAATCCAGGTTGAAAGGTAAAAGTTTACAAATATAACAGACCAGTGGACTGATCCATCTCATGGTACAGTATCATTGATCAAAATTGTTAAACGGCACAAACATTTCCACTTGACGTGAAGGAGCGTCCAAACAACTATAAATTTTGGAAACGCGCTCCGGAAATTCCATCTCAGTAGAAATGCGTCCATTGAAATCTGATTCTGTAGATATATGTACATTGTTATGCTTATAATATACTTAAAGTATTACTAGCTTCCGCCCCGCGCTTTCTCCCGGGGATCTCCAATAAGTAAGGACAGGGGCTAAGTACTTTTTATCCCGGGAAAATGGAAGATCTTCCGGGTACGCGGGTGAAACCGCGGGGAGCCATAAGTTGATAATATTATTTAGGACTAGCTACTTCAGTTTATAAATAAATAGGTTTACTCGATATTCGAAAATACATACATAAATACAATACTACTGTAAATAAGTCTATGGCCGCAACACAGCTAGAATACAACATGCACAAAAAATATTGGATGCCTCGGTGTTTTCCATCGGTCGTTTCAGCTTCCATAGGAAAATTGTACGATAACCCTTGTATATCCGGTTATATTTTCTGTTTTCTTGGAATCTATATCTAAAATGTGACTTGAAATAATAGTAAATATTCCGCGTAAGGGTGTAAAAGCCATCATGCCAGAGGCTAACATCTTTACGTAAAAATGAATCGGTGGGGGCCTATGTTCAGCATTGGACCCATCGACATATATTCTAGTACATATATATCGATGATTGGACCTCTTTTGGGTAATATTTTGGCTAAAATTTCACAACTAAGAAACCTCATACCAAACTACCCAACCTTGTACTATGGTAACCACACAGCTGATAAACTACATATGCAACTTTTAAATTCATATGTACTTATAGGTACATAGTACTAAATATTATAGGTACCTATGTCAATATTGAAATACAGACATCGCACAAACAGACAAGTCCGTGGACAAAAATGTTTAGTGTGGATTGTACCATGACTAGTGGCTTGAATGTCAGGGTTAGTAATCCTTATAACAAATGTAATAAACTTTCGATTGTCTAGTTGACTTTATTCTAAAACATATTAAAATTTATTTGTCCCTTACCTTCAATGTATAAATATATTTTCCAGGAATAATATCTTTTAACTTTTTACGACCCTGACAGGAAAACATGTAAAATAATTTATTATGAGTCTCAGACCCATTTGCAAAAGACATTTTGACATGTTGTGAAGATATTTCCGCTTTTGTTAATGCCGTGAACTTTATTTTGATCTTTATAAATGACTAGTGGCTCCCCGCGGTTTCACCCGCGTACCCGGGAGTTCTTCCATTTGCCGGGATAAAAAATAGCCATGTCCTTTCTCAGGCTCTAAACTGTGTAAAAAATTCATTTTAATCGGTTCAGTAGTTAGTTATAGCGTGAATGCGAGACAGACAGAGTTACTTTCGCATTTATAATATTAGTAAGGATGTAGAAATACATTAGTAATTAGTATATTAATATGTCTAGATTGAATCATATGTGACAGTCAATAATTAAATCCAAAAACTTCTAGGTATTTACTAAAACAAAAATTCAAAATGGGTCCCTTTACGTACGTAAAAGCTTGAGTGTGCGAATCGTGACCGGTTTTCACGAATTTGCATTTTCATCCGCAGAGCAAACGTTGTCAGCATCGCCATGTGATACGTATCGTGTAGGTATTTATCCGGAACATGATAACGCATCAGCTGCCTGCGGGATAACTGCTTAAGTTTGCCAACATATTAATAAACACTGGTAACCCGCGGTTTCACCTGCCTTACCTCTTGATTGGGATCTTCAATTCTCCTAGTATAAAAACCACTGGACAACGCATCAGAGACGACGTTTAATATGTGATGTCGATGGCTTATTTGAATAAATAACATAATTATTTTATTTCAACGAAACTATTTAAATTTAATTTTTAAATTAAATTTAATTACCTATTTAATTTTTACATATAAATATTGTCAGTGAGACCAAATACTCGAGATCTTAGTTTATTTTGAAGAAGTAATAGTCAAATCGAAACGAGCGTTAGACTCTAACTGCTGTGTTCTGTGATTTTACCATTGTGACTATTTTAATAAAAAAAAAATATTTGGATTCAAATTTTCATCAGCCCCATCCAGTTTTTCTAGTAGGTAGGTACATTTCATTATTTATTATATGGTATTGGTATATTTTTATTACCTCCATAATTTCCCGTTTATAAACGAACAGTGCATACCTTTTATTGGAATCCCAGTAATTTAAAACGTGACCTCGCATCTCTATTATATTTGATCACCCTTATAGTAGAATTTTCCTCACAATTAATCTATAAGGAAAAAAGTCTATGCCAGGATTATTCATCCCAGTCAGTAAACAATCGATGAGTTATTATCACTCGACCGCAGGCTTCTATTCACCGTCGCACCCAAATAAGAAAGAAAAAAAGGGAAAATATTATTCACCTGTGCTATTATTGCTGGGTTGAATTATGAATAATTCAGAAAACGTCCAGCCTGGTGTGCAGTGATTTATATCTCGTGTTTTGTTAACTTCCAAAAAGAGCCGTTTTCGAATCTAAAATGGAAGCGGCGGTGCAAATTGTGTTAACCTTTTTTTATGTACTGTCCTTTTGCATGTAAAAATTCAAGCCAAAATATAGCGATTGGTGCCTGTGCCACTAGCGTTTTATGGTCACTCAATATTTAAAATTTTATGGTGTTGTAACAAAAATAAATTGCTTCTTAAACAAACCATGAATTGTTACCAGTTCTTATAGAAAAAGTTTCCATGTGAAAACACTTTATGTTTTTTGATTTTCCCAGATAAAAATATGCTTAGTATTTCTAACAGGTTATTTACCCCAGAAACACTTTAGTACTATTACTTACCATTATCTCAGTTGTTAAAACGATTTAATAAATTAAGATAATTTAATTTAATAAAAATAAATTAAATAAAAATTACAATTAATATTTATTTATTTATTTATTCCCAGTTTAGTTTACATTATTTCCTATAGTCACATCACATCCGACTCAATTCACAATTAGGCAAATTTATTGTAAAACGTTACAATGGAGTATGTACTATTATTTCGAAATATTTAGATCATTCATAAATTATTGATCAAACATGAATTATTAGGTATTATCAATATGAACAATTCCATGAAATACATTTATTTAATGCATGAAATGCATCGTTTTGTGAATTTGACTTAGGAACTAAAAATAACCTCATAAAACATCCACTGAAGTTTCAGATGACAACCCCTGAGTTACCCCTGAGTTATTGTATCTTACCTCCTTGAGGTGTTTGCTGAAGAGAGGAATCTCTCAAGTAGTTTGTTAAGTTAAAGAGAAATTATGTCATGGAATTGCTACACTGTCATTATTATTGATCACATTATTTAACTAACATTTATTATAAGCACTTTATAAATTATCGTAACATATTTATTAAATAAAAACAAAAATATTCAATGCACCATCAATTAATATATTTTTCCAGTAAAGTGTTTCATTCCATCATCTTTCGTTTCGTATACATTTAAAGAATTAAAATGTTGAAATCATTACATTTTATTTGGTGAATGTTCGTAAGTCGAATATAAAAATGGTTACTATCCTACACGTTTTTCATTATTAATAAACAAAAATAATAAAAAATAAAGAAAACTTTACTTTTTGATTCATTCGACATTTTGCGATTTAGCACATAGTCGATTCGAAATCAGTCTCATGCTCGCGAAGCGGGTCTCTCAAGGAGACATTGTTGGTCCTTTAATGTTTAAACAACACATAACGAACCTTAATTTTGCAAGAAATAATGATCGATGGCAGGGTCAATGAATATAAACATAACATTTTAATGTCTAACTTTTAACATTATATCATTATATTATATATCATTATATTATAAATCCTTTTTTTGTAAATACAAACGAAATAAATTTTGGTATATTTACAACTTCAATAATTTTATACACTATACATATAATCAGTCCCTGTTACCAGTATGACGCCTGGTTAAATAAGATTAAGTTTTTAAAATTTTCGGACTGAACTGTTAGACTACTTTATTAAAATTAGCAGGTTTTAATGCATCACCTATCTATCAACAGGGCTTAGAGCAACCATTTATTAGATAATGTTTGTAGGTTATAAGTTAATAAAACATTCAGTTTTTTTCCAATAACATCAATATGTTTAGTACTTAATATTATATTTTTATTTGACATATTAATACAGATAAGAAGTCAATTGATACCTGAAATTTTGAATTATTATTATTATTAATACAGTTTCAAACAAATACAGAAAAATCTATGGTTTGAGGATACCTTATGGATCATAATCGTGATAGTTAACGGTATTTCCTATCGGTAACAATGTCTCGTAAATAAGCATAAGTAGGTACCCATTAAAATAAATATGGGTACAATTTATGAAAAATGTTTTTAAAGGGCTCATGGAATGAAATAATAAATAAAAAATGTATGCTTGGATAGCTCAATTGAATTTAAAATACCCACTGCATTGCATTTAAAACATTACATATTTTTGTAGTGTATACCAAAATATTAATGTCAGTTCCATTTTTAGCTATCTTGTCGGTGTTTCGGCGTAGCAATCCATAAAAAATTGTAAGGAGTATTCGAATAAAAACAACATTATTGTTGGAAAACAAAAATCTGCTGCGCCACCTGTAACAAGGAATTGTGTTAAATCTTCTTCTTCTTCTTCTTCCTGCCCTTATCCCTAAATTTTATAAATGTGCTAAATCATTTATCAATAAACCTCATAACTTTCACACAAGTTACTTTCAACAGCAAAATACACAAAATACGCACGTTCCAAACATATTGTATAAATATAATTTGAACAGCAATATTTTGATTTTCTGTAACTGAAAGACACCCTAGATAACGTAAGTACCTTAATTTGCATGACCGACTGTGATACTTTTTTTTTGACAGTCGATCGCCTCTATGATGGGGTTGAAAGCAGACATTCTTACTGCTTTTTCAGTTTCACGATATATTTATAGCCCTATATAAAACGGAACAAATACCTTAAACATAAAGGATTTAAATTGCTTCAATGGAACGGTTCAATTGAGAAATACATTTTCTTTTCCTTTGTACGTGGATTTTGCTACAGCTCGTGTAATCTCACACTATTTTTACTGCATTCATACAATATGTTAAGGAAAATAAATTCCGTTTTGGATTGTGTTCATTTTTCTCTAATTTGTACGTCGGAAAGGGGCCCCTTAAACCTACACCCGTGTCACAAGTCTCGGGATCTGCTCGGAGTTTCTCTCTCTGTCACACGGTGAATCCATGGAATGCTAAGAAGTTCATCTCATGTTTAGGTTAAGCCTTGTTGAAACGGTCAGCCATTTATCGAACGCTTCAACGATAAATTATATACTCATTTCTAGTCCAATGATCACAGATCTAAAGATAGTTTGATCGTACCTGTTAGTCTTCCCAAAGCCGAAGCTGGGTTAGAGTTCCGCTCCTTCATTACTAAAGTGTGGCTCTCACCGCTCCAAACGTCGAATAGAGCCGCCTCACATCTGCGAAAGAGGAACTATCGATATAACCATCGAGTTATTTTTTCATCCGATATCGAATACCTTTTTAAACCTCGGTTATTCAGAAGTATTTGATATAGCGTTTTATAAAATTCTACCAGGTTTTCAGGAAAAACTGTATTGTAGTTAAGCCGTACAAAATATTTCGATAGTTGGGTGAAACAAGATATGACCCAAACGCTATAAATAAATATCGCCTATCGTCTAAACGTTTTCGCATTTATGTAATGCCTCCCCGCGGTTTTACCCGCGTAGTTCCCGTTCCCGTGGGAATACAGGGATAAAATATAGCCTATGTTACTCGGGGATAATGTAGCTTTCCAAAGGTGAAAGAATTTTTGAAATCGGTCCAGTAGTTTCGGAGCCTATTCATTACAAACAAACAAACAAACAAACAAACAAACAAACAAACAAATCTTTCCTCTTTATAATATTAGTATAGACTAGCTGCCTCCCCGCGGTTTTACCCGCGTAGTTCCCGTTCCCGTGGGAATACAGGGATAAAATATAGCCTATGTTACTCGGGGATAATGTAGCTACCCGAGGGTGAAAGAATTTTTGAAATCGATCCAGTAGTTTCGGAGCCTATTCGTTACAAACAAACAAACAAACAAACAAATCTTTCCTCTTTATAATATTAGTATAGACTAGCTGCCTCCGCTAGGTTTCACCCGCGTAATTCCCGTCCTCGTGGGAATACAGGGATAAAATATAGCCTATACCTCCCTGATAATGAAGCTTTTTAATGTTGAAATTATTTTTGAAATCGCCACAGTCATTTTTGAGTTCATTCATTATAAACATAAACACACAAGAATACATTTTTTTCCTATTATAATACTAGTGTTGACTAGCTTCCGCCCCACGTTTTCATTTGAATTTCCGGGGATAACCTTTCCGGGATTAAAGTAAATATGTGTTTTCGCTTAGCAACAGTTTGATCGTGAGGTGGACTGAGCGGACACACTATATATTTCCCAATATCGAGTCTATCTTATTAATATCTGTTCAGTGGCTTTCATTATCACTAGTGGCACCCCCGGGGTTTTTATTGTTTCCCATGATTTTCCCAGACTAAGGCTCTAGAGTATCTGTGTACCACATTTCATTTAAATCGGTTCAGAAGATTTAGCGAGACAGACAGACAGGGTTACTTTTGCATTTATAATATTAGTAGGTATAGTCAGTGGTTTAAGCGTGACATCTTATTAGACAGAGTTTATTTTGCATTAAAATTTATAATATTACTAGTGGACCAGGCAGACTTCGTTCTGCCCACCAGCGCCACCTACCGGGTCCAAGTATATGTAAGCTATCCTATCTCTCAAGTTGGATCGAACTGCACATGGTGTGCGAATTTTATTATAATCGTTTAAGTGGTTTATGAGTCCATTGAGGACAAACATTGTGACACGAGATTTATATAATATATTAAGATTAGAGATAAGGATTTACCTTATCATGACTGTAGGCGCCGGTGGAATGGCCACTTGCAAAGCTAACGTCGCCACGCTGGATACGCAGCCATTGCTATAGTTCGATGCCTGGATCATAGTAAGCGCAGGTACCTGTTAATAAAATATTAAGTTATTGCGGTGTTTTCAGCGTTTATCAAGTACTAGTTGCTCCCCGTGGTTTTACCTGCGTACCCGTGAGATCTTCCATTTTTCCGGGGTAAAAAGTAGCCTATGTCCTTTCTCAGACTGTGTACCGACCAAATTTCATTTAGGTAAATCGGTTCAGTAGTTTTTGGGTGTAAGAGGAACAAACAAACTTTGGCATTTATAATGTAAGTAGGATATGATAAATAAATTAAATAATATATATTTAAAAGATAAGACTTTTTGTTGGTTTGTATTGTATGCTTGAATATATTTGAATAAAAAAAATCTTTTAATGTTAGACATTTATTGAGGAAGGTTATGCAATTTCACACTACGACCGCTAGTTAAGTAGGTATAGATGTAACTTACCATCTGTTCGTTGACGTACCACGTGATGTTGGCAGCCGGGTACGACGGCGGCGACGTGCAGTTCACTTTGATGTGGTCACCACCGCTGTACGTCAACTGGTCTGACATCACATTAGGGCCCAAAAGTGGGGGTTCTGAAAAAAAAATATTTATTTATTTTTACTAGGTATTTGACCAGCGCAACTTCGTTAGCGTCACTTGCCCGTTCTTGCAACAGTTTTGATTGATTCTCCGCTCCTATTCGTCATAGCGTGATGATTTATACATAAAAACCTTCCTCTTGAATCACTCTATCTATTAAAAAAAACGGCATCAAAATCCGTTGCGTAGTTTTAAAGATCTAAGCATACATAGGGACAGACATACGGCGGATAGCGACTTTGTTTTATACTATGTAGTGTTAGACCCCATGTATATTAATAACTAACGGACCCGGCAGACTTCGTTCTGCCCACCAGCGCCACCTACTGGGTCCAAATTGATGTATTATACATAAAAACTATCCCCAAGAAATACTCCGTAATTTGGTGAAAACCGCATGAAAATCTGTTCAGTAGTTTTTGTGTTCATCGCGTTCAGACAGACAGACAGAGGCGGCGAGGACTTTGTTTTATATATATATGTCGGAGACGAAGAACGTCGAGCGTTAGCGGAGCAGCGCTCGGGTGTAATCGGCGTGCGGTGCAAGATGGCGTCCGCTGGATAGTTGATCGAGAGCTATCGAGCAAGGCGGTCGAGTCGCACGCGCACCTCGGGAACACCACGTGACCTCGCCTCTGGCTATAATACCTAGCTAATTGTGATTTTGCTAAACTGTGTTGATAGTCTGTGCTGATTACGATTATAATTATCATCTTAACTTGAGCCGGTGTTTTAATTGTTCAGTGCAACCAGCCCTTACTATTATTAGAGTACTCGTGGCTAACTACCGGCACCACAAGCGCCCACAGCTATGTATACCGGTACTGATCATCCTGACGCTGTACCTGACCTTCCCCCGTCATCAGAAGTGGGATCCAGGACAGCTCAGCAGGCACGTTTGACGACCTCGCTAATGGCACGATGAAAAAAATTACTACCGAGCAAATGGCCGTATCTGCAGTAATGGCACACGTGGGTAAAAATGAAAATCGCGTGCAGCGACCAGCATTCACTATGGATATTGAAAATATAAACCAGCTTCAAAAGGTGTTTAAGGCTATGACATTTTTGAAGAAGAAGTCTGGATGGAAGAAGCGTGATGCAGAAGATGTGAAGAGATTAAAATTCATGACGTCATTTCAACGTGTCAACAAGGATCGAGAGACTGAAGATTTCAAGCGCAGCATCCAAGTCCTGTTTCAAATGCGGCGTGGGACACTATGCATCGAGGTGTCCACTGCCATCTGACAAGCCGAGACGAGAAGTTGGCGCCGGGAGCTCAAGGACAAGAGTGGAGAAGTTGGTGGATATGTGCACGGTCGGTGCGCCTTATGGTCATATCACAAACTCTGGTCAGTTCTTTACATTTTATTTTGAGTTTGGTGCTGAATGTTAATGAATGAAATGAATGAATGAAGATGTCCATGTTACCTAAATTTTAATGAGAAGCATTATTCTTATACTGTGGTAATGACTGGTATTAGACAAACGAGCATTAATAGTAAACATCAAGTTTTAGCCACAGTACTGATTAATGACATCACTCTTGATAATAAGTTTTGTGTATTGCTCGTTGTTATAGTTGGTTGTGAAATATAGTCAATGGGGTAGAGTCGATGGTAGAGTCGATGGTAGAGTCGATGGTAGAGTCGATGGTAGAGTCGATGGTAGAGTCGATGGTAGAGTCGATGGTAGAGTCGATTGTAGAGTCGATGGTAGAGTCGATGGTAGAGTCGATGGTGGAGTCATGTCACTGCTAGAGTCATATTAATGCTAGAGTCATATTAATGCTAGAGTCATGTCAATGCTAGAGTCATGTCAATTGTAGAGTCATGTCAATGCTAGTCATGTCAATGCTAGAGTCGTGTCAATAGAGTCACGTCAATGCTAGATTAATGTCAATGCTAGAGTCATATCAATGCTAGAGTCATATTAATGCTAAAGTCATATTAATGCTAGAGTCATGTCAATGCTAGAGTCATGTCAATGCTAGAGTCATGTCAATGCTAGAGTCATGTCAATGCTAGATTCATGTCAATGCTAGATTCATGTCAATGCTAGAGTCATGTCAATTGTAGAGTCATGTCAATTGTAGAGTCATGTCAATTGTAGAGTTAATGGTAGAGTCACGGAAAGAGTCACGGATAGAGTCACCGGTAGAGTCACCGGTAGAGTCTGTAGATATATCAGGGCCAAAGTGTTGGGAAATATTGTTGACTCTCTAGAAGTGAAACTTTGGAAAGCTAGATTTGACTGCAATAAAGCTAGGCTTAATAGATTCTTAGTTGGTGATTTTGTGCTTTAAAAAAGGAAAAACTCAATTAAACAAAGTTTGATACGAAGTAGAGGGGTCCTTTTAAAATTGTAGAAGTTCTCGATGGTGACAGGTACAATGAAGGCTTCTATCCGAAAATAGCACTTACAAGTACGCGCATGACCGTTTGAGTCGAATGCATGATGATCAGAGATTCCATTTGATGTTGATATGTAAAGTGATTGATTAAGAATAACTGATTGTTTTGATGTTGATTGACTCTACCACACTATATAGCTATCGCTGGGTAAGCGATAGTGGCAGAGTGCTGGTTAAGCGCTAGATAATTTGCTATCGCTGGGTAAGCGTTAGTGGCAGAGTGCTGGTTAAGCACTAGATAATTTGCTATCGCTGGGTAAGCGATAGTGGCAGAGTGCTGGTTAAGCACTAGATAATTTGCTATCGCTGGGTAAGCGTTAGTGGCAGAGTGCTGGTTAAGCACTAGATAATTTGCTATCGCTGGGTAAGCGTAGTGAGAGAGTACTGGTTAAGCAATATTTTGAAATGTGTGGTATGGTAGAGTCTGTTAATGTACAGGAAGTCTGTTAATAACAATGTACATGATTGACGTACTTGATACAAATGGAAGATTTGGTTATCATTTATTTTGATGAAAATGTGACCTTTATTACTATTGGGAGAGACAGTAGAGTTTAAGTTATTTTGGTAAAAGAATCCCAAATGATTTAGTTCTCGAGATCCTAGCGAGTTAGGCAGGAAGGCCGAGCGGATAAGCTACCCCTGTTGCCTGTTTTGTTACAGAGACGTCATACGAGGACGAATGACTGGTCAGAATGGCCGTGTCGGAGACGAAGAACGTCGAGCGTTAGCGGAGCAGCGCTCGGGTGTAATCGGCGTGCGGTGCAAGATGGCGTCCGCTGGATAGTTGGGCGAGAGCTATCGAGCAAGGCGGTCGAGTCGCACGCGCACCTCGGGAACACCACGTGACCTCGCCTCTGGCTATAATACCTAGCTAATTGTGATTTTGCTAAACTGTGTTGATAGTCTGTGCTGATTACGATTATAATTATCATCTTAACTTGAGCCGGTGTTTTAATTGTTCAGTGCAACCAGCCCTTACTATTATTAGAGTACTCGTGGCTAACTACCGGCACCACAAGCGCCCACAGCTATGTATACCGGTACTGATCATCCTGACGCTGTACCTGACCTTCCCCCGTCATATAGATTTATATAATTACTATTGGTTTATTTTATAAGGCTTATTATATGTTATTAACAACTTTTATTCTCTTTCTTAAGTTTATTCCAATTTATTCTATAGAGAGAATGATTACTTGTCAAATTGTAAACAAACTTCGCGATTTCATTTCAGACGCAGCTTTACAAATCGATCGTATAAAAAATATGGTTCTATAAATGTGCAAAAGTTTTATAAAAAAAATATATAGACTAACGTACAGATATATATATATATATATATATACGTCAGAGCTTTACATGCGGGTTGGTGAAATTGTAATATTTCAAAATTAGAACAAAAGCTTTGAAAGCTGCGTTGGACCATGTAATAGTAGATTGGAATTGAAATGTTGCCAGTTTGTTTTTGCCGAAAACGTGGCAGCTGCGTACTGAATATGCAATATTTCACGATTCCTAATAAAAGAAGCTGTGAAAGGTTACGAAATACAGCAAAACGGACAGATGAGACCGATACCCCACTGATGAATATCAGTTGTTTGCGAACAATTGTGTTGTTTTTACGTTTTATTGTTAACTTTTTGTTTGTTAATTTATTGGATATTGTGTAAACAACGGTGGAGAGTAAAAATAACTGCGTAACAAATAATTGAAACATTTTGCAGTGGAAATTTACACGACCCGCAATAACCTTAAAATGACGTAGATACTCTACGTAACATTCTATTTTTAAATCTAAGACTTTAGTTTTCTTATATATCGCTTCTTTACAAGAACAACGTGATATTTTTTAAACCACAACTTTACAGAAGAGCAATTTTAAACATTTAAGCGTTGATAAATTCTCAACTATTAATAATTTTACAGTCGGAAAACAATTATAAAATGCCGTGTTTTTGTAGAAAATAGGTAAAAAACGATATCGCGGTTTTAAATATCAATTTATAAAAAAAAAACACGTGTTTATGAGATGTCACGTTGTTCTTGTAAAGAGGCGATATATCTATAAGAAAGTCGTGTTAGTTACACTATTTATAACTCAAGAACGGCTAAACCGATTTGGCTGAAAATTTGCAAGGAAGTAGTTCAGAACCGGGAGACGGACATAGGATACTTTTTATCCCGGGAAAATTGAAAAGCCCCGGGAACGCGGGTGAAACCGCGGGGAGCCACTAGTTTATATCTAAAAAATACTCTGTTTATAAATTGCCTGCACTTTTCTAGTCGTTTTCTAGTTTGAAGTTATTTTGCTTATTAGTTTTCAAAATAGAAGAAAGTAAGTGAAAAATAAAATTAGTTTCGGCTTTTTTCAACTCGTTAACAGTACTAATAACTTATGTACTAATTGTACGACCCAGAATATAACTTATAAACTACAATAATATGTAATTTATAAATGCGTATCATATAAAATATCATTTCATACGCATATTTAAGGCAAATATAAAATGATTAACTTACTAGATATTATTGTTTAAGCATAATATTTATTGTCATACTAGCATCTGCCCCGCGTTTTCACCCGCGTACCCGGGGACCTTCAATTTTCCCGGGATAAAAAGTAAACTAAAATCACAAACTTTCACCTTTATAATATTAGTGTGATACTAATAAATTAAACCACATTCAATATTCATAATAATAATTGCAAAATATTACCTAAATGTACAAGCTTTATAAATAAAATTAGAAACTTTTAATAAACATAAAATATATTAATATTTTAGTTTAGAAGAAAAGACAAAATATTCATGGTACTTATTCATTCTAGCCAATTAACAAAGCCTAATTATTTGATTACAACAAGCGTGCAAAATTCTCCATTGTACCTATTCAACATTCAACAAGCGACAAATTAAATGTAGAGAAATGTTGAAAATTTACTTTGCACAGGTCATTAACTCCGTATTTCCTAGACAGGAGGGCAACACAAACAATTATTTATGCAGATAGCCTGCCCGGGTGCTTTCCAACATTTCTCACAGCAGGGAAAATTAAAAATACAGTTTCCACTCAGAGCACTTGGTAAAACGCAAATAAAATCAAATCTATTGGAAATCTAGTCGGGGTTCGCATCCAGGCTAAATATTTGTCTATATATAATAATGTTAATATATTAATCTATAAATGCACCTATTAGGCTATGTCGGCGCTCGTTATTAAAATGTTGTTAATCAAACGCGCGCACGTGCAATATGACATCATCGCGCCAGAACATTTACAACAATTACTGATTGTATGAACTCTTACCCAGGATTCACAGGTGGTGGTCATTTCTCCAGCACTATGATTTCAAAATTGAATACCGTCAAGGATGCCGAATGAAACATGCAGATTTCTTCAGTCGCAATCCTACGACATGCATTAACATAGCGCAAAATATTGATACATGGCTAAAAATTGAGCAAAGGCGTGATGTAGAATTAGCCAAAATCATAAAGAAGTTGGAACACAACGAAATTATTCGTGAGTATCGGGTAAATGATTTTGTTTTAGAACACTGGCTTGACGAAGATGAGCCCGGTTGCAAAAAATGGAAGAAAGTAGTTCCAAAAACATACCAATGGAGGCATTATTAATGCCTTTCATACTGCACTGAAACATTTCGGTTGGGAAAAGACCCTCAACAAGATTCGAGAAAGTTATTGGTTTCCTGAAATGTCCTCAACAGTAAGACGCTTCGTAGATAATTGTGTAATATGCAAAACAAGCAAAGGTCCTTCCGGAGCCAAACAGGTAGAAATGTATCCCATAGAAAAGAAGCCTATTCCTTTCGATACTATCCACATAGATATGACAGGTCATCTTACAAAAAGGAATAATAAGCATGAGTATGTAGTTGTTGTCATAGACGCTTACACTAAGTTTGTCACATTAACCTATGCGAACAATAAAACTGCCAACTCAATGCTGCGCGCATTGAAACATATAGTATCTCTGTTTGGAACTCCTCGGCAAATCATAAGTGACCAAGACACCGCCTTTAAAGCCGAATTTGAAGAGTTCTGTAAAAATTACAACATCCACCAACACTTCATTGCTCCAGGAGTTAGTCGAACAAATGGACAGGTAGAACGGATGATGGCTGTTGTAAAAAATGGATTGACTATCATTCGCAATTACGAAACTCAAAACTGGAAGAAGGGTTTGGAAGCACTCCAGTTAGCAATTAATTGTACTAAAAATAAAACAACTAACGTGAGTCCAATCAAAGCTCTCACCGGAAGACAATGTGCAATACCACCAGAATTAGTAATATTAATTGATGAAGAACAGCAGACAGTAAGTCGAAATGAACTTGATAAATACATACAAAAGAAGATTGAAAAACAAGGAAAGGAAGACAAAGCGAGATTTGACCACGGTAAAGTGAAGAGATTCCAAAAAGGTGACATTGTTTTATTTAAGACAAATCCCCGGTCCCAAATGGGACTTGATTTGAAATACCCGGATGCTTATATAATTTGGAAAATACTGCCGAATGATCGTTACCAGGTAAAAAAGATAACGGGACGCGGACGCCCCAAAATAGTAGCCCATGACCAACTACGACTTGCACCCAAACCAAACGAAGGCATAAATCAGGATGCCACGTCGGCGCAAGATGAACCAACTGTGACACCGGAATCAAATGAGGTCGAACTGAACACTCCCGATGATTCGGTTCAAATTCAAGAGATATAACCACGCTGTATAGTTAAGCTAATGTACGCTAAGGTAATGTACGCTATTTTTGTACCAATTACAACTTAATAATTGTTCACAATTATAGTAAGTCGAGGACAGGGGCCTCCTTACTATAATGGTATCGCAAGTTGAGGACAGGGGCCTCCTTGCTTGAGTAGTATCGTAAGTTGAGGACAGGGGCCTCCTTACTTTTTATTTGACATAATTTGAGGACAGGGGCCTCCTTAGTTTTCAAGATATTAAATAAATTGATCATAGTCTCTTTAATTAACTTCAAGTTAAGTTCTACTAGTTAAGTTTGTATATACTGTGCGCATTATTCTGTGTTTGACAGGTCGAGGGCGACCTGTATGCAGTATGGCCGTGTCGGCGCTCATTATTAAAATGTTGTTGTTCAAACGCGCGCACGTGCAATATGACATCATCGCGCCACTCTGTGAGTCAGGAGAGGTGGGGGTACGGACAGCGGGTATAAAGCGGCGCGCTCGGTGTGGCTCGGGGCAGAATTGTCGAGGCACTCGTTCTGTCCACATCTCACAATTGTGACGCGGATCACGCCTGATTTACTGCGTTAACTTTATTAAAATTACATTGTTTTTATCTTTAAAATAATTTCATAATTAATTAACAAGTTTGATTCAATAAATCATTTTCTACGTAATCTTGAAGTTTTGCTTAACCATGTTTGAAGACCAGTCTAGAGGTGATTTCAGTGGCGAGGACCATCGCCCGCCATCACCAATTCTACAACAAGTTTCGGTTCCATCCGAAAGCTATGAAACATAGTATATGTAGTATTTCAGCTATCTGGTTTGCATAGTGCAAGCTCTGCTTAGTTTGAAATGAGATAGCACCTTGGAAAGTAAGTAAATAGGTACTAAAAAATATAACTATTTTATTATAACCGATTTTTGTTGAGTATTGCGCTGCGCTGGCGCACCCAAAGATGGACTATGTAACCTATCTTCACGGCGAACACTTTTTTACTCCGTTCACATTTAGTGTTCAATGCCTTGCCTACTCACGTGACAAGTTTAGGTACCTATCAAGTCTTTTAAAGCTAGACTCAAGACATTGTTGCATCAAAATATGTATTTTTTATTCTATTAGACTTTTTACTTGCAAAACATAAATAACATTGATTATAATTTAGATGCTGACATTTTTACTTATTTTTGTATAATTTAAATTGACAATAAGACTTTCTAAATATTGTATATTTGCACGCCATTATGACAAAGCATGTAGAACTCCTCTTTTCTTTAGAACATCTTTGTATTAAAAGCCATGTTTCTGGCAAATAAATTACTATTATTATTATTGTTTAAGGTTTTTAATTCTCAGCTCTTGGCTGGTTTTAACTACATTTACGGGTTATTATTATTATTATCTTATGGAAACCTACATTATTGTACCTATTATATTTTAATTCAAAAGACATAAGAAATTCACAAGGACACCAATTTCATCATGAATGGTTCACTTACCAACGATCACCATCTCTGACACCTTGATGTCAGTGTGAAAGAGGGGGGCGTCTGCAGACACCTCACATTGGTACTCCCCCGTTAAACTCCGGCCTACATCCCTCAGTACCACGCGGTGCTCGTCTGACATTGCCACCTGTGGAATAAATAAATATAAGTTCTGGAGCATTTTCCTACACGGCCAATTTGGATTCAAACTAAGCAGAACTTGTGCTATGGTAACCAGCTGATATACTACTTGGAAATACATACTCATATATATATTTACATATATACATAGGACAAATAGACATATCATGTGTAAAAGTATTTGTCGTCGGTGGTATTCAAACTCATGAAGGTTAGGTTACTTTACATTATTCTTGTGAATGAAGCAAAAATTGGGTGAAACACGCAAATATTGTCAGTGAAACCAATTCCTTGAAATGTATATCTAAGTTTGTTTTGAAAAGAGTAATTGCTGAGTTTATTGCCTGCTCTTCTTAGCAACACCAACCTTCCGAACCGAGCGTTAGAATCTGACTATTCATAAGTAATTATTTGAATAAAAAACATTTTTAATTTTTATTTCATATCATACTTACATCGACTTTGATTTCAGCAACAGGAAAAACTTTGGTGGGTGGTGATTCCTTAGGGACATATCGGTAGAACTCCACCATGTGTCTGTACCATTTGATGGAGTAGAGCTGTGCCCCTTCTAAATCGTAGGTGCACATCAAATCAGCATCCTTCCCAAGCAAGACAGCATGAGGCACTTGGATCTGAAGAGATCTCAACGTGTAGGCAGTACCTGATGACAAAAAAAATATAAATAAATATCCTGGGACATTTTTCACACACGCCCAATCGGATTCCAAGCTAAGCGCAGCTTGTGTTATGATAACAGATAACTGATATTCTTCTAGTAGATACACTAATATTTTACTAGGTAACTGATATTCATGGTGGCTTTATATGCCATCATTAAAGTTTTTTTAAGCTAGTTGACTTCTAAATGGTTATTCTTCTATATTATTCAATTTATATATGGTTTTAACTATAATTATTTTGATCGTTGTAAATTATTATTAATTTTAATATTATATCCAACTAATATTGAAAACTTCAAGTCAACGTGTAAACATCTTTGGAACCAAGAGTACAATGAAACGACAGACTTGAGTCTACATTAAATCTCAGCACTTTTTGCGGGAACAAGACTGGCTCACAATTTTCACGTGAAATGCTTTTTTTTACCAACGGAACCATTTTAGTAATGCTCCAAATCTACCAGGCAATAATAAGTTGAAGAAAGTATTAAGTGACCAGATTTGAGTGGCAAAAAGTCGCGATAACACCGGGGACACGACGTCATTTAACCTTATAGCCTAACTTCTAACGAGGTGCCATAAACTGGGTATTTACTTTCCTCACCTTACTTATAGGTAAAATGTTATGTGTACTTGTGTGCGTGTTGTCGTAAAATCTTATGAAGCTTTTTGCGGTTTGATGTCATAGTTGTTGAAGGCTTATTGAATTGTTTATTGTATAAATTTCCTCACAAATCGCTCGTTTGTTTGAGTATTTTTATTGCTATCGAATCTGATTGGCTGGTCATGATGTCATAACACTGCAATTAATCATTATTTTCTTGGCTTTATCCTTGGTCACAAATAGATACTTCTTTTTTAGGATGAGATAAAATAATGTAGGAAGGTACCTTAATCAAAATTAGGTAAACCTAACTAGGTATATATAAACAAAGAATGCTTTTATTGAAACTATATAATATAGTTTTATTAATTCGATTAGGTACTTTTATTTATTTAGTGCTAGTGACAGTTCTGTGAAAATCGGTCTAGAGAAAAAAGACAAGAGACAGAAAGACAACAATTTAATTTTTTCTGTGTACTACCGACCTGTGTAAGTAATATACTGCATTTAGTGTAAAGCTGTTAATTTGGAATTACATACAGACACTTCAATTTAATTTGGCTGAATAGATTTTGGCAGACAAACTGAACCAGATCATGTATTGAACTATGGTATTTTAACATGTGAGTTTTATATGTACCGCTGAACTACCGAGCAAACAAAGAGATCAAAGCTTTTAAATCCCCAAATTTATGGTTTGTTTGCGCAAACGGAATACATATTTGCTAAAACTTTGCACTCGCGTACTGATGGTGTTGGGAATCGATCAGAATTGAGCATATCTAATTTATTCTCTCATCAGTACTGACGAATGTTCTGAGAACACAATCTTTTAAGTTTCCATAAACTCACAAAAATCGACGGTAGCTACTCAAACTCGAATTTTTACCTACGTTCTGAAGAACTTTACGATTCACGTGCAGAGATTATCCGTAACATGAAGACCAACCAACTTATAGGTATTCTAAATTGCAATATAAGCCGCGTGGCTCGGCGGGGAACGCACCGACTCACAGTCACTTCTTGGTGAATTAAAATCGCCAGGATACACACCACTAGTTTTCCGTGAAGGAAAACATCGTGAGGTAACCAGCATAAATATTCTGGGACATTTTTCACACACGGCCAATCTGATTCCAAAGTAAGCTTCAAAGGGAGTGATGGTAACCAGATAGCTGATATACTACATATACTACGTTTTTAAATAAATATTCATATAGATATTTACATCCATCCATGCCTGAGATGTCACAATTAAAGGCATGTGAAGACCGTCAATCGGCATTAGGCCCGCGTAGATATGGCCTAAGAGCTCTAGTAGTTAGGGGAGGCTCGTCCTCCTCGGTGGAGATGTACCTATACCTACAAGCTGATGATGAATAATGATGAAATTGACAATATAGTAGTCTTAAAATACGATTATAAAATGGTAAATAAGTGGTAATTGTATCAATATTAATAAGTAGATAGATAGAGACACAATCTTTAATACAAATCCAAAATATATTCTTTAGGTGTGCAAACTTTGAAGAGAACATAATAATAAGCAAGAAAATATTTTCAAAGGAAAAACATATCTGCCAACGGCGAATGTAACGGTCTTAACCAATATTAAACTTTCCAAATTGGATTGAATAAATACGATTCAAACTTGCTCTAACAGGTAATATTCTATTTATAGTGACATGTTATTGAGCTGTCTGTCAGTTGTACGATGACGTCTGAACCGGTAGTGGCTTCAGCTATAACCTTTATAAATTCTGTGAATTACGAGGTTTCACCGCGCAGTTTCCGTTTGCGTAGGAATACGGAGATTATATGTAGTACCTATCTATATATTACGTGATAATGTAGCTTTTCATTAGTGAAAGAATTACTCGGATCGGCCTTATAGTTTAGAACGAATAAGTTGTTCGTCCTAACAAATGAAAAAAAATGCTCTTTATAATATTTGTGAAGACTATTAAGGGCCTAAGCTAAAGCCTATAAAATTGGCTTTCAAGTTCAACATAGGCAGGTACATAGATGACCATATGGAATAACCATCACCACGATCAATTGATGTAGGTACCTACACAAAATCTTAACTGAATATATTTTAGTATCGAGGGAGAACAAATACAATTATTCCTTGATATACCGACGAAAACATCTCTGAAAACCGATATTCGAGATTTCTAATAAAACGAACTGAACAAAATGGAGGATTACGTTCAAAACATGCAAATAATGTTGAAATATGCGATTGTTTAACTCATCTACACTAATATTATAAATAGGAAAGATTTGTATTTTTGTATGTAACGAATAAACTCAAAAAGTACTGGACCGATTTTAATAATTCTTTTTTTATTAGAAAGCTACATTATCACTGAGTAGCATAGGCTATATTTTATCCCTGTATTCCCACGGAAACGGGAACTACGCGGGTAAAACCGCGCGGAGGCAGCTAGTCATTAATAATGCCGTGCTTGAACGGTAAATATAGATTTAGGTCAAATAGCTTATGTATCATTGAATTTTTAAACACACATAAAATCACGTATATTCCTAGTTCAAAGCTTGACATTAGGTTCTAGTGGCTGCCCGCATTCCCTAGGGATCTTAAATTTTCCCGGAAAAAGTAGCTTTTATGTTAATCCAGTTCATAAACTGTATTCCAAATTAGTTTAGTAGAAAGTAGTGTGAAATAATCATAAAAAATATTTTATTCATACACCTACACACTATCGCGTTTTCTACACTCATCTACACTAATATTATAAAGAGGAAAACTTTGTTTGTATGTTTGTTTGGTTGTAATGAATAGGGTCAAAAACTAAGGGACCGTTTTAAAAAATTCTTTCACCATTCGAAAGCTACATTATCCACGAGTAACATAGGCAAAATTTTATTTTAGAAAAAAAATAGGGTTCCGTAGAATATTTGGGTTTTTCGGACACAAGTTGTAAAAAATCAACCAGAAAAGTTACTTATTTTGCGTACGCTGCCTAAACTATAAAAGATAGAACCATAAAATATTCTAATTAATTGTAGATCTTATAAATATCTACAAAAAAGTCCGCGACACACTATACCTATGTATGTCGAGTGAGGCACAACATTGTTTATTTAAAAATCTTGAATCATTTTTGAACTATTTTACTCATGCTATTAATCCTATTCCTAGTTCATGTAGATAATATTTTGTCTTAGATTAATTAATTATTTTATCATAGTCTAGATATTTTTTGTCGATTTAAATGAAATTTGATACACAGATAGTCTAGAGCCAGAGAAAGGACATAGGCTTATTTTTATCCCGGGAAAATGAAAGATCTCCCGGGTAAGCGGGTGAAACCGCGGGGAGCCACTAGTTCCATAAGTAGGATAGAAATGAGAATATTTTGCGGGTAAATGACACCATGTTGAATTTTCTAGCATTTTATTAATTTGGTATTCTCTTTTATGAATAAATTTTAAATATGGGTGTCGATATTAAAGGTAATTGCGAAAATGGCATTCATTTTGGAGGCATAGGATTTTAGTAATACTATCCGTAGTGGGAAACGATACTTTTCAGTATGATTTAGACTTTTAACTTTGAGTTTTTTTGGAGATAAAGATCTAAAGACCTAAGATCGTAAACTCGTTGAAATAGTTAATTTAATATAAACAAATAGTTTAATAATAATTGTATGTTTATTTATTTTTTATTCGGTAGGTACATCAACAGCAAATGTATTAATCAATACAAGGTAGGTATATATACCTACTATGCTAAAGTTCTGATACAAGTTCTAATTACAGCTGTACACAACATTCGTCTATACTAATATTATAAAGAGGAAAGATTTGTTTGTTTGTTTGTTTGTTTGTTTGTTTGTTTGTTTGTTTGTTTGTTTGTTTGTAATGAATAGGCTCCGAAACTACTGGACCGATTTCAAAAATTCTTTCACCTTTGGAAAGCTACATTATCCCCGAGTAACATAGGCTATATTTTATCCCTGTATTCCCACGGGAACGAGAACTACGCGGGTAAAACCGCGGGGAGGCAGCTAGTAGGTAATATTAATATTATGGTAATATTTAAATTATAATAATACATTTAATTATCTAATGGAAATATCTACTACTAGCTTTTGCCCACGACTTCGTCCGCGTGGAATAATAACTTTGGGCTTACGCTAACTTACACGCGTCGTTTACGTAGAAGCATCGATATATATGAACTACGTACTAGATATCGCGATCCGAACACTCGCTTTGTTCAACTGAACTGACCTGCAGGCCGTACACCTGACTTTAGTGTGGCTTCGACATTCATTCAGTGCGGGTGCGCACGGAGCAGCGTTAATAACAACGATAATCCGAATCAAAGTGGACCCTGGACGTAAATAACTAGTCAGTAGTCAACTAAGTAAAATTACTTCCTGTTTAAGCGAATTAATAGGTGATAATTTCGTAATTCCAGAGTAGAAAAACAATTTATCTATTTAAATACCACGCCATTCTACAATCATATACTAAAACGTGCAGATGTTCCCTTAAAACTGGTTGTAGGTAAAAATATGTAACTGAACACAGACTTGATATGTTTTTTTAGAAAGTGTTTTAATTTGATTAATTGTTAATGGGTTTTTAATTAGTAGTGATAGTTTGATATTTTTGAATAATTGTTTTATGTTAATTTTTCAGTTTTCAGGTTCAAGCCCTGGCCCGTACCTCTGAGTACTCAATTTAAGCCATGTGAAGTCCGCCAATCCGCACTAGGCCCCCCTAATATTAATATAATACATTTTGAAATCGAGTTTTATTCTAATGAAGTTTAGTAGGTAAAAAAGATGTGTCACATCTGCGGTGTGAACTCTATAGGGACGACATCTTAGTGTAGTTAACTGAACGAAACGCGTAAGCGCCATGAAATTTGCGGCGCTTACGACGTTTTGGTCGCGAGAAAACTATACTCTAAGCAATCTAGCGCTGTATCTTTTAAAATAGTTTGGTTATTTGACACAACTTTATACAGCGCTGCAGCGAACTTTAGTTCTAACTCTTACCAGTTTTTAAACAAATGTTTTACATGAACGTTCTCGTCTATCGCTAGAATATATGTCGATGCGTAGAAGGATGGTCTCGCAGAGCTAACTGATACAGAATCCCGCGCCGGCCCACCACATAAAAGCGCGCCCAGTAGGTAAGTACTTGATCATTATTTTGCTGCAAAGTGATTTTAAATGTGCGATATCTCCTAGGATATTAATTGAAATCGAATGATGTACATGGCACTTTTGATTTAAATTAAATACTTTTGATGAATAACGTATTTGGATAAGGATTAATATCATCTTTATAAAAACACCTTCACACAAATTTCATTAGTATAAAAATGGTTATAGTGAGCCAACCTTAACAAATAGATATATGCTATCGCGGACTTTTTTTTAGAACTTGAGAAGAGGACCAACTCTGTGGTACACCATTTTAGTGTAACGTTAACCGTTTACGCAGCGTACGCAGCGGAAGCTCTCAAAAGGAAATAAAAACTCCCGATTTTGAAACATTATTTATTGGTGCTCCGCTCCTTTTGGTCGTAGCGTGATAATAAATAGCCTATAGCCTTCCTCGATAAATGGACTATCTAATACTGGAAGAATTTTTCAAATCGGACTTACTTTCTGAGATTAGCACGTTGAACCAAACCAACAAACAAACTCTTCCGCTTTATAATATTAGTGTAGATTTCTGATAGTAGATTAGCAATGTTTCTGTCCCGAAAAATGCGAACGAAACCACATGACGCTTGCTAGTTACACAATAAACATACAGAGTCGTGATTGAAAATGTTTTCAATCGTTACGGACATGTTTTTAAGCTATTGCATAGCTTTTATCGCGGGCTCTGAGCGCGGCGACCGAATCAAGAAATTCCGTAACGAAAAAAACCTAACACATCGTCTAACGTCGTTTAAGTTCGGCAGACTTCGGCACGGTGTTTGTTTGCTATCTTCTTAACTCTTTGACGTTTTGAAAAAATGGCGTTTGACATTTATAAAAAACAAAACTCAATTTCCGTATTCGCGCGTAATTATTTTGTTTCTATTTCGTGGCAAGGGTACCACGTCATAAAGCCTAAGTATTCAAATACGTATGCACATCAGAATGCATATTATTAAAAAAAAGTTTTACGTGACAACGACTTTGAGTGGTAAAATAATTTTAATGTGAATATTCATTCGTATAGTAGGAAGAAGGATGAAATAATAGTAACAATTTAAAACCTAACGTGACGTGAGCGGAGCGTAACGCAGTTTCTTGAAGTGTCACCCGGCAAACCAATTTATAAGACGTTGTCACGTCAAAATATATGCTCAAGTATTTTTACAATGTACAAGGCGTCCTTTCTAACCTAACCTTTGTTTAAATCCAAATGTATCATTTATTTAGTACATGTAGCGGCCATTTGCATTTCTAAGCACGCGATGTTGGCGTATTGGTACAAATGTTTGTACGTTGGGCCAACATGGCAATGAAATTAGACCTTTTCTCTAAGATTTATATGAGCTAGTACTTATATATTTTTAAGCTATTGCATAGCTTTTATCGCGGGCTCTGAGCGCGGCGACCGAATCAAGAAATTCCGTAACGAAAAAAACCTAACACCCCCCACTCCGACGGGCAAGGAGGTGTGGCTTGAAGGCCGTGCATCGTCTAACGTCGTTTCAGTTCGGCAGTCTTCGACAGTCGACACGGCGTTGTGTGCGATTAGACGTATTGTACGACTCTACGAAACTCGCACGAATCGAGACGAGCTGCTCCGAAATCGGACGAATACATAAGCTGCTTATGAGAAAGTATATAGGTGTGTATGTATTTATGTACAACAGTGAATAGCTGTACTTGTAAAATTTGTGTATGAAGTGTTTTGAATATGAATGAACAAAGTGCATTTATTATTAAAATAAATAAATAAAATTATAATTGCATAAGTTGATACAAAATGCTATGCAATGCAATAGCTTTACCGCGGCAGTCCCCGAGTGCCTCACGTAATTTTTTTTTTATTTAAAATCGTGTCAACCAGTTTTGGTTGGAGAATGGCGATGCGAAATTGGTTTTCCACTTTTAGACCGACGAGTGCGTGTTGGTTTTATTCCAATCGTTATAACTGATGCTACAATATGTATAGCTGACTGAGGATAGGTGGTTAACGAGACTGACTTTCAAACCGTGGTCGTGGGTTCGATTTCCATGACCATGACAAATTTTGTGAATGAATATGTCTGGGATATCTTTGCATTTCAATTGTATTATTTTAATTAATTTAATTGTATTTTTAGCTATCTCGTCACTCTAATATAGTACCTACAGGCTATGCTTAAATTGTAAATTATTGAAAAGAGTAATTACTGAGTTTATTGCCGGCTCTTCTCAGTAAAAAACAACTTTTAGAACCGAGCATTAGTAGTGACTATTTATAAGTTGCTTTATTGAGGCCTATTTGAATAAAAAAGATTTGATTTTGATTTTGAATCAAATTGGCCGTGTGTAAAAAAAAATTATGTAAGGAGTTTTCCTTTCAATAGTTGTTGATGAACTAACGCCAAAACAGCTGAGATCTGAATAATTCTTTTATTATCAGGGAGTACATAGACAACATTTCATCCACATATTCCTACGGAAACGGGAACTACGCAAGTGAAACCGCTTAGCAAAAACTCGTACTTAGTAAAATCCATCCATACTTAATATTATAAATGCGAAAGTAACTCTATCTATATGTCTCGCTTTCACGCTAAAACTACTGAACCGATTTAAATGAAATTTGGTACACAGGTAGTCTAGAGCTTGAGAAAGTTCATATGCTACTTTTTATCCCGGGAAAAAGTAAGATCTCCCGGGTACACGGGTAAAACCGAGGGGAACCACTAGTAGATTATAAAGTTAGTATTTATTTTTATAATTCAGAGGCCAAGGAAATTATTACTGAGCGGAAACCTCAATGTGGGACTACATATTGCATTTACTTTTACACGATACTGTGACATCATTATATTCCTTATATTCTCGTTTCGCGTTTAATCATGCTGAAGAACCCAGAAAAAGTTGAACCTTTTTTGTACAATTTATAACTCCATAATCCAGCATTAAGGACGCCATGACAATCAGAAAAAAACTAACGAATGTAGAAACTACACTAGGTATGTTATATTTAAGAGAATTATTTATTCTGTTCTTTATTATATTTTCGTTCATAAATATCAAAGCTAAATGGCTAGTCTAATAGAAAAGAGATTGATTTTCGTAAATACAGTCCAGTATCTTCTTTATTATGAACCTGGCGGTAAGTATCCATAGCCTTCAAATAGGTATTTAAGGACAATGGGGTGAGCAATGAGTTGACCACATTAAGACGTATGAAGTGATAATAAAAATTGACTGCCTAAGTATATACGTCATAATTAAATAAATAAATTATAACCAACAGGTAGGTACAATACATATTTATCCAAGTGCAAAAACAACGCTCCGAAAAGGATTCTTGAGCAATAGAGTTTTTCGTTTAATTTCAGCTATATAAGTAAAATAATCAAAATATGTACAGCTACCCCTTAATATAAGGCGCCCAAAAACAACAATAAAACTTTTATTGTGAAGCTAAAGATAACAGTAAAAAATATATACGTCCATTTTTATTTTCCACAACGATCTTAATCAGAAACCGTCAATTCAATTTCTTTTATGTCTCGCTAAATAAGGTTATGAATAATATTTCCATCTCGTAGCAAATCATCCTACACATCCTTATTAACTAACACATGGTTGGCAACCCTACGGAGCGTGTCACAAAAGAAATATTCCGCTAGGAAGTTGTGATAAACTGCCTCCACCCAGGCACTTCCGCTACCTACTGATTAGCGCAAAAAAAGTTTTTGTGAACAATATTTTTGTTGAACATCACAGTGTGGGTATTTTTAGCCTTCAAAAGATATACTTATTTGCCTAAACCGATTTACAAATAATACTACGTACCTTGAAATGCTTACAAATATGTATTATGTTGTTGCTAAAATAATGAAGCACTTAGGCTTGTTATTGCGAATCAAAAACTAAAAATATAATTTTAGATTCAAATCATATACTTAGTACACGTATTCTTCTAATTTGAGTTTGTATACAAAGTTTCATTAGTATAGGTAAAGTATTAATAGACTACCCCGGTTTATTGGTAAAATTAAGAGGATTTTTTTGACAGCCCGGTTGATTTTGTGGTTAGTGACCCTGACTCTCAAGCCGCGGGTCGTGGGTTCGAATCCCACCCAGGACAAACATTTGTATGCATGAATATGTCTGTTTGTCCTGTGTCTGGATGTAAATATCTATATAAGTATGTATTTAAAAGTATTATATGTAGTATATCAGCTATCTGGTTACCATATCACAAGCTCTGCTTAGTTTGGAATCAGATTGGCCGTGTGTGAAAAATGTCCCAGTATATTTATATTTATTTATTTATTTATTTTTGTGATTTTTTTTCTCACGAGAAAATTTTCAGTAATCGTGTTTTCACATCATAATATAGGACTCAGTATATATCCTCAACTTTACCATATATTTTTTTAAAAATTATTGGTTCAATACTTATATTGATATACAGGATCAAACGTGAGAGGTGGAGCAGTTTTGAGGTAGGGAAAAGCCTTAATTAGTAGTTTTCATAACGGTAAGTGGCGATTATTGAAGTCGTTATTTTTTAAAGACCGTAACAATTTTACTTGACATATTGTAATTTTGATATTTCGAAAATAAAGTAATATTAATTCTATTTTTGGTCTGTTTAAAGTGACTAGATTATTGTACTTAATAATGTTATCAGGGTTCATATTTTATTAAATGTTAAGGATATCTTTTTAAGAATATATTCTGCATTAGCATATCGTATCATTAAAATTGTCTCTCTGAAATATTTGAGTTTTCCTGGCAACGCGCGTAAAACTGAGATGTTTCCTTCAAGTGTTATTGTAGGTAGTAAGTATTTAAGCCTTACATAAGTATTTTGCGTTTATTTATAAGCAAAATTAAGCTTCATTGTGATGCTCACATTAATTGAATTGAGTCGAGCAATTGTGAGCACAAAAACCCTAACACATTTTTCACCTCTATTTGCTCGTATATTTGTGTTTGATGTTTCCGTTCCGTTTTTTGTAAGCACAAAATGTTCAGTTAGATCAATTGTGCTTTGTGCCATGTTTTTTGAAAAAAACATATGCGGGCTCCGTACGCATTTAGTTGCTTTCATCTTTTGCTATAAATTTGTTAAGACAGCGACAATGGATTTTCTTTGAATCATTTATTTAATGCTACTCAATCCTTTTATGTATTAAATCATATATCAAGTATGTACCGTACATTATATAATGAAATATTGAGAATATTCTTCGGTCTTCTATCAACCACTTTGATATTTAAGCTGGTTGTGCGGTCGTACTACGCAAGACTAAAATTTGTGTTAATTAAATAAACATGACACTTAAAGATTTTTTGTATGCGTCTGGATCCAAATCCTTTATATGTATTGAATTAATAGTAATTTATGTAGTAGGTAATAATAAATAAAATATGTCGGCTTTATGGTTATTATAGTACAAGCTCAGCTTAGTTCAGAATCTGATTGGCCATGCCATGTGTGTAGTATGGTATTGATAAATAATATTTCAAGCAAATAAATATATACGTAGGTATACATTGAATAATAAATATTATTTACGATTTTATTGTATGCAAACATAATATTAGATTCAGAGAATAAGGATAAAGTCTATCCATTAACAGTTTAATATATCCACAGAAATAAAAATGAAGAGTATAAAAATAAGCCCCATTTTATTGTCCATTAGGATTATAAGTAGGTATAAAATTATATACAGTATTATAAATATTATGA
Source organism: Thyatira batis (assembly GCA_905147785.2). Lineage (NCBI taxonomy): Eukaryota > Metazoa > Arthropoda > Insecta > Lepidoptera > Drepanidae > Thyatira > Thyatira batis. The sequence goes on from LR990507.1 coordinate 5,446,621, forward strand.
GAAATAAGTCAAACAAAATATGGCTATGAACAATAAACCTAAAATTACGTCTTATTTGTTGTTGTTAAATCGTGGGTATATCAGTTGATACTAAAACGTACATACAAATAAAAAAAAAAAATTACGTGAGGCACTCGGGGACTGCCGCGGTAAAGCTATTGCATTGCATAGCATTTTGTATCAACTTATGCAATTATAATTTTATTTATTTATTTTAATAATAAATGCACTTTGTTCATTCATATTCAAAACACTTCATACACAAATTTTAAAAGTACAGCTATTCACTGTTGTACATAAATACATATACACCTATATACTTTCTCATAAGCAGCTTATGTATTCGTCCGATTTCGGAGCAGCTCGTCTCGAGTCGTGCGAGTTTCGTAGAGTCGTACAATACGTCTAACCGCACACAACGCCGTGTCGAGTCGAAGACTGCCGAACTGAAACGACGTTTTATACGATGCACGGCCTTCAAGCCACACCTCCTTGCCCGTCGGAGTGGGGGGTGTTAGGTTTTTTTCGTTACGGAATTTCTTGATTCGGTCGCCGCGCTCAGAGCCCGCGATAAAAGCTATGCAATAGCTTAAAAATATATAAGTACTAGCTCATATAAATCTTAGAGAAAAGGTCTAATTTCATTGCCATGTTGGCCCAACGTACAAACATTTGTACCAATACGCCAACATCGCGTGCTTGGATTTAAACAAAGGTTAGGTTAGAAAGGACGCCTTGTACATTGTAAAAATACTTGAGCATATATTTTGACGTGACAACGTCTTATAAATTGGTTTGCCGGGTGACACTTCAAGAAACTGCGTTACGCTCCGCTCACGTCACGTTAGGTTTTAAATTGTTACTATTATTTCATCCTTCTTCCTACTATACGAATGAATATTCACATTAAAATTATTTTACCACTCAAAGTCGTTGTCACGTAAAACTTTTTTTTAATAATATGCATTCTGATGTGCATACGTATTTGAATACTTAGGCTTTATGACGTGGTACCCTTGCCACGAAATAGAAACAAAATAATTACGCGCGAATACGGAAATTGAGTTTTGTTTTTTATAAATGTCAAACGCCATTTTTTCAAAACGTCAAAGAGTTAAGAAGATAGCAAACAAACACCGTGCCGAAGTCTGCCGAACTTAAACGACGTTAGACGATGTGTTAGGTTTTTTTCGTTACGGAATTTCTTGATTCGGTCGCCGCGCTCAGAGCCCGCGATAAAAGCTATGCAATAGCTTAAAATTACGTGAGGCACTCGGGGACTGCCGCGGTAAAGCTATTGCATTGCATAGCATTTTGTATTAACTTATGCAATTATAATTTTATTTATTTATTTTAATAATAAATGCACTTTGTTCATTCATATTCAAAACACTTCATACACAAATTTTACAAGTACAGCTATTCACTGTTGTACATAAATATATATACACCTATATACTTTCTCATAAGCAGCTTATGTATTCGTCCGATTTCGGAGCAGCTCGTCTCGATTCGTGCGAGTTTCGTAGAGTCGTACAATACGTCTAATCGCACACAACGCCGTGTCGGTCGTAGACTGCCGAACTGAAACGACGTTAGACGATGCACGGCCTTCAAGCCACACCTCCTTGCCCGTCGGAGTGGGGGGTGTTAGGTTTTTTTCGTTACGGAATTTCTTGATTCGGTCGCCGCGCTCAGAGCCCGCGATAAAAGCTATGCAATAGCTTAAAAATATATAAGTACTAGCTCATATAAATCTTAGAGAAAAGGTCTAATTTCATTGCCATGTTGGCCCAACGTACAAACATTTGTACCAATACGCCAACATCGCGTGCTTAGAAATGCAAATGGCCGCTACATGTACTAAATAAATGATACATTTGGATTTAAACAAAGGTTAGGTTAGAAAGGACGCCTTGTACATTGTAAAAATACTTGAGCATATATTTTTTTTAATAATATGCATTCTGATATGCATACGTATTTGAATACTTAGGCTTTATGACGTGGTACCCTTGCCACGAAATAGAAACAAAATAATTACGCGCGAATACGGAAATTGAGTTTTGTTTTTTTTAAATGTCAAACGCCATTTTTTCAAAACGTCAAAGAGTTAAGAAGATAGCAAACAAACACCGTGCCGAAGTCTGCCGAACTTAAACGACGTTAGACGATGTGTTAGGTTTTTTTCGTTACGGAATTTCTTGATTCGGTCGCCGCGCTCAGAGCCCGCGATAAAAGCTATGCAATAGCTTAAAAACATTAAACCTATTTACTGCTACCTCTATGGTGCCGAATATATCATACAACTTTATTTTTTTTTGCATTTAGTCATTTCCTCGCTGAGGTGGAATGAAAAGTTACGTGTTGCACTCGAGTGCAAAGATTTTTCACCTCGTGCTCTTTTGATTCCCTCGCTAACGCTCAGGATTCTAATTTTGAATCACTCGCTGCGCTCGTGATTCAATTTTAGAATCCTTCGCTTGCTCGGTCATCAAAATTGAACACGCGGTTAAAAAGCAACTTTGCACTCTTGTATAACAAATAACTATTACCACTCAAAGTCGTTGTCACGTAAAACTTTTTTTTAATAATATGCATTCTGATGTGCATACGTATTTGAATACTTAGGCTTTATGACGTGGTACCCTTGCCACGAAATAGAAACAAAATAATTACGCGCGAATACGGAAATTGAGTTTTGTTTTTTATAAATGTCAAACGCCATTTTTTCAAAACGTCAAAGAGTTAAGAAGATAGCAAACAAACACCGTGCCGAAGTCTGCCGAACTTAAACGACGTTAGACGATGTGTTAGGTTTTTTTCGTTACGGAATTTCTTGATTCGGTCGCCGCGCTCAGAGCCCGCGATAAAAGCTATGCAATAGCTTAATAAATTTATATTTAGACAAGAATTGAGTAGTTACGCGAGTTCTTGGGATATTTTATCAAATGGTTGAAATGACAATAAAAATACGTCCAAAGGAAATTCAGACGTTTGTCGTATAATTTGTAAGTCAAGCAATTCTAACACATTTTCAAAACATAGATCTACTTATACGTCAAAGGGATCCAACCAAATTCTAGGATCTTCAAGTAGCTCTTGGTGTTCGTTCAAGCATATATTTTCAACAATTTCAGTGCCCATATTAGTCTGTTTGGTAAGATGCACAGAATAGAGTATAAGGTTTGGGTGGAAGACAAATTTATCTATTCAACCCCCGGGAGCAAAGCTGAGGGTAAACGATAAAAAATATTTTAAACTCCATTTTCTAAATTCAAGAATATGGCCCTGAATTCAACCATATAGATTCGTCTTATCTTGTATAAAGAAAGACTTAAGTATTTTTCTTTATACAAGGTCAAATTTTGATATTTTTTTTTGTTCATACAAAACATTTTGTTCATACAACAAATCTGTTTTTGGCGTAAGTCAAATTTATTTCATTTTGCAGTGTTTTATGTATAAAATAAATAAATAAATACCTTGAAATTTTTCGAAATATGTTAATCTATCTATCAACATTATCGCTCCGTAAATAGATAGCAAGAATTTTGTTAATTCTTAAGCTTAGTTGAGCAAAGTGTTACAGCGGGTAAGCTGGCTATGCCTCGCTTAGATTGTTCGCAGGAACTCCTGGAAGGGAGAAGGGGGCCCCTAATTTATCTGTCTTCCACTCCGATTACTTAAACGTAGTGAAATGATTCGCCCCATTAACTTCTTGTCTTACATTTGAACGCTACGGCGTCGGCGCGGCGTAATATTATGAGATTTTGGTTATTGGAAATTATGGAAAATTTTATTAATATTTCAGTGTTCTCTTAGAATTAATACCGTTGATCTTATTTACTGCACCTTATTATGATTATGTATTGAAACTTTTTATATAAAATCGTTTTTTTTTATCAAAAAATAATTGGCGCTATGTTGTCTATACTATAAGATACTTTTTGACTGTCACATAAAATATATTTATATTTGTTGAATTTCCGGGACCCTTTCAACAACCCCAACTTGCACTTGACTGGTTTTTATTGTAAAGTCATGACTCATGATAAATTACATTTGTGTTCACAGCTTTAAAATATGCGAATCTGAAATTTTCGATCCATTGTGCTTCGCTGAGCTGACACAACTTAAATAGTTAATCACAAAAGTTTTCGATAATGTCGTCATACATGAAATGTTGAACATTGTTTTACCTACTGTATATTGAAACAAGTTCTCAAGTCTCGGAAACACTGAGGTACCTACAGTTTGTCTGTTGAGGTCACAATTTCTGATGAACATTAGACAAAATTAATTCCAGCAAAATCATTTTTATGTAAAATATGTCTCGAACTTTAAAAAAGTTATCAGATCACATATAGAGCCAAGCTTCTAACACATCATAAATTGATACAACATTAGTTGCTGCCGAGCGGTGTCACCCGCGTAGTTCCCGTTCCCGTTCCCGTAAGAATACGGAGATAAAATATAGCTGTTACTCCCTGATAATGTGAGAGCATTGTAGTGTCAGAGCTTTCCAGTGGTAAAATAGTCTTTGAAATCGGCACAGTGGTTTTTGAGTTTAGTCATGACAAAAATACCATCGTCATCAGTTCATATACGTCTCCACCGAGGAGCTCAAGCCTCCACTAACATCGAGGGGCTTTTAGGCCATAGTCCACCACGCGGGCCCAGTGCGGATTGGCGGACTTCACATACCCTTAATTGTGACATCTCAGGCATGCAGGTTATGTCTCACAATGTTTTCACCTAAAACAAACCTTCACCGAAAACAAAAACAAACATACACACACACAAAAATAAAAAATTACGTGAGGCACTCGGGGACTGCCGCGGTAAAGCTATTGCATTGCATAGCATTTTGTATCAACTTATGCAATTATAATTTTATTTATTTATTTTAATAATAAATGCACTTTGTTCATTCATATTCAAAACACTTCATACACAAATTTTACAAGTACCTACAGCTATTCACTGTTGTACATAAATACATTTACACCTATATACTTTCTCATAAGCAGCTTATGTATTCGTCCGATTTCGGAGCAGCTCGTCTCGATTCGTGCGAGTTTCGTAGAGTCGTACAATACGTCTAATCGCACACAACGCCGTCGAAGACTGCCGAACTGAAACGACGTTAGACGATGCACGGCCTTCAAGCCACACCTCCTTGCCCGTCGGAGTGGGGGGTGTTAGGTTTTTTTCGTTACGGAATTTCTTGATTCGGTCGCCGCGCTCAGAGCCCGCGATAAAAGCTATGCAATAGCTTAAAAAACCTTTTACAACATTAATGTAGTTGTTCGTATATAGTGTCCTCGCGCTTGGCTTAGCTCGCTTGGCGGAGCACTACCGTGTACCCAAATTTTCCAAAAATAAAATATATTAAATGTCTCGATTGCGAGGAATTGGGCGTGAAATATTTTATTACACCTTCAAGGCTCAGAGCTACTCCGGCTTGCTTACAATTCCTTTAATATCATAAACCGACTGAGTCAACCATAGTACCTTCTATGTTGGTTCTTTTTTACCGACTACAAAAATGGAGGAGGTTTTCGATGTAGGTATATTTTTTTAATCTATACATTCATAGAACTTTTTTTGTCTTTATAATTTTGCTTGACAAATAATAATGGTGATACAAGGCTATCAGTAAAAGTTTATACAGAATTTACTTGTTCTCGTATTCCGAAATCTTATAGCACCGATAATGTTTGAGATATATTATGTTTATTCATTTTCAAATGATACAGGATAACCGGTGATAATAATAATTTTATTTAAAAGCTCTGCGAAAAATGTCGTAGGTAGGGTAGAAAGTTCGCATCGCCGCCTCGGTTCGGCGAAGATTTTTATTATTCAAAAGCTTTGCTCATGACGGCTTGATGAATGTTGTAAAGAAGTTCAAATTTTATATCTCACTTTAACAAATGGAAGCTATAAAAATTTACGATTCAACTGTGCAATGCCGGACTTTATAATTCTGTTTGTTTCTTTTACACGGTCAGTTTTTAATGGCAAATTACAATTTTGTATTTTCCTTTGGTATAATTAACTTTTATGTACTTATAATTGCTTTTATATTTAAAATACTTACTTTAAAATTGTAAGTAGGTACTTCTTTCTTTGATGTGGCAAATAGGTCATGGAATGGAAATGTGACTTTATACATAATAATTAATGATAAATGTATCTATTCTAGTATTAAAAAAAAATTACGTGAGGCACTCGGGGACTGCCGCGGTAAAGCTATTGCATTGCATAGCATTTTGTATCAACTTATGCAATTATAATTTTATTTATTTATTTTAATAATAAATGCACTTTGTTCATTCATATTCAAAACACTTCATACACAAATTTTACAAGTACCTACAGCTATTCACTGTTGTACATAAATACATATACACCTATATACTTTCTCATTTCTAGATTAGTCTATTTCAGTTATTTTCATAGTGTTATGTCCTATGGTATCTTGCTTTGGGGCAGAGCAGCTGATATAGATACAGTTTTTATTTTGCAAAAAAGAGCAGTCCGTGCTATTTATAATTTAAGCTCGCGAGCTTCCCTCAGAGATAAATTTAAGGAAATTAACATTCTCACTGAAATGAAATTTCATTTCATTTCATAAACAGCTGCTTATGTATTCGTCCGATTTCGGAGCAGCTCGTCTCGATCTAGCATACGTCTAGTCGCACGTACACAAACACCGTGCCGAAGTCTGCCGAACTGAAACGACGTTAGACGATGTGTTAGGTTTTTTTCGTTACGGAATTTCTTGATTCGGTCGCCGCGCTCAGAGCCCGCGATAAAAGCTATGCAATAGCTTAAAAAAACATTAAACCTATTTACTGCTACCTCTATGGTGCCGAATATATCATACAACTTTTTTTTTTTTTGCATTTAGTCATTTCCTCGCTGAGGTGGAATGAAAAGTTACGTGTTGCACTCGAGTGCAAAGATTTTTCACCTCGTGCTCTTTTGATTCCCTCGCTAACGCTCAGGATTCTAATTTTGAATCACTCGCTGCGCTCGTGATTCAATTTTAGAATCCTTCGCTTGCTCGGTCATCAAAATTGAACACGCGGTTAAAAAGCAACTTTGCACTCTTGTATAACAAATAACTATTACCACTCAAAGTAGTTGTCACGTAAAACTTTTTTTTAATAATATGCATTCTGATGTGCATACGTATTTGAATACTTAGGCTTTATGACGTGGTACCCTTGCCACGAAATAGAAACAAAATAATTACGCGCGAATACGGAAATTGAGTTTTGTTTTTTATAAATGTCAAACGCCATTTTTTCAAAACGTCAAAGAGTTGAGAAGATAGCAAACAAACACCGTGCCGAAGTCTGCCGAACTTAAACGACGTTAGACGATGTGTTAGGTTTTTTTCGTTACGGAATTTCTTGATTCGGTCGCCGCGCTCAGAGCCCGCGATAAAAGCTATGCAATAGCTTAATACGTTGAAATTATAGATCACTTATGCATAATATTTTACTAAATAGTAGACTCATATATATAGCAAACCGCAAAATAATCCATCTTAGAGAAATGGGAAATTATATTATTTTATTTCATTAAATCCTTTAAGGATATAGAAATGTACTTTATTCATATAGGCTTTGACAATATAATAGATATTGGAAAATCAAATTATCAGAAAGAAGCTCTAAAAAGAAGCTCTTAAATCAGGAATATTTAAGTATGTATCTATTAGGATCAAAATATATTTCGGTCTCATAATAGTCATTGAAAAGATCGAAAGAAAACAAAATAATATATATTACACAATATATTTTATTGAAGGAGAATTAAGCGAAAATATTCCTATAGAATTATCTCTCAATTAGAAAATGTTTCATCAATAATATACTGTTGTATAACATATGCTAACTCTCTCTCGGCAAAGGACTAGACAGCACTTAGATGTGTAAAGTCCCCTGGCATTGGAATTAACAAATACATTCCCTGGAACAGAGTGCCAAACATTAAAGGTTTTGTCCTAAAATCCTTTGAGCGATAATTACGACTGCTAAAGCCTACTGTAGTTATAAAGACTTTGATGCTTTTGTCATTCAATGGAGACGTTTTAAGTTCATTTATAAAACACAAAAGCCGTGGTGGCTCAGTTGGGAACGCACCGACTCACGATCGTGAAGGTGCCGGTTCAAATCCCTGGCCCGTACTACTGAGTTTACAAAAAACTTACGTACGGATTCACACCACTGGCTTTCGGTGAAGGAAAACATCGTGAGGAAACCTGCATGCCCGAGATGTCACAATTAAAGGCATGCGAAGTCCGCCAATCCGCACTAGGCCCGCGTGGTGGACTATGGCCCCTCTACCCTCTACCCTCCACTAAACCCCCTCGATGTTAGGGGAGGCTCGAGCTCCTCGGTGGAGACGTATATGAGCTGTTGATGATGATGATGATGATAAAACACAATTATTATGTTTTTAGATGGAATTTTGGTGTCTGTCTGTCGATAGATATTCAACTGACACATGTGTGTGTTCCGGAAGGTGTACTCGAGAGACTGATCCATTTTATACTATGGGAGGTAATATTTAAATATGGAATAAAAAATTTTCGTACGTCGCCAATCCGATTAAAAACTATCAAAGCTTGTAGTAACCGGATAGCTGACGTTCTACAATATAAACGCTTCTTTAAATTACATTTTATATACTTATACTAGTTCACCCGCGCAACTTTGTTAGCGTCACTTGCCCGATTTTGCAACAGTTTCGATTGATACTCCGCTCCTATTCGTCATAGCGCAATGATTTATACTAAAAAACCTTCCTCTTGAATCACTCTATCGATTAAAAAATAAATATATATTCATAAAATTGTTTGTCCTAGGTGGAATTCGAACCCACCACCGGCGGCTTCAAAGTCAGGGTCACTAACTACAAAGCCAGTCCACCTTGCTGTAAGACTTATGCTTCTATCTCGCCATTTTTCACTAATCGATACCAATGTTTATTTTTATGGTAGTCCATTTTTAGTATACCTACATCTTATTTAAATTACTGAATAATAAAAACTAGATTTCTTAAAGAAATTGACAATAATCACGACAAACATTTTGGATAAGAGCCAGCCTTAATATTCCAAACGGTCTTAACAACCCCTCCCCTGAGTACGCAACGTAGCAGTCTTGACATTATTAATGCTATCCTATGGTAACTAACGCATGGAAACACAGACTAGTACAAAAAAAAGAAAATGATCTTTTTCCGATTCCTATTGCCAATTGATAGTTCGATATTAAATGGAATTCCGATGTATATCGTCATTACAGAATAAATTAACAATATTAATATTATAAAGAGGAAACATTCCACAGGAGCCGGAGCATTATTGAAAATTATTGCAAAATCTGGGAAGATGTGACGCAAACGAAGTTCCACGGATCAACCTAGTATTTCATACTTTGACAGGGCATTATAAAAAATCTATAACCGGATAATACCGGTAACAAACGACTCTCACAAAAACTAGGCTAGGTGCTCGTGAAACTTACTTGATTAAAACAGTGATAAAATTACTATGAAGAGATGAAGAACTTAATCATTTGTATGAAGATAATAATATAATGTATTATTACAGCAAAAACTCCATTCTGAATTGAATAATGGTACGGTGTAAGCTTCGTATTTCTTGCAACTGAGAAGGAAATATAATTCAACTTTGTTTCAAGCATTAATCACAACGTCTCAGTCTTTCATGAATAAAGAAATTTTTTAAAAGAACTTTCATAGCGTCTTAGTGAAAATGCAACGATTGCAAATTGCAAATAAGTAAAGTTTTGTCGTCGTTATTTCGAGCTTTTGTAGATTTTATTATTTGTTATATCTCTTAAAAGCTTTTATAAAACGGTATACTATTAAGTTTTCTTATACCATTATTGCCATATAAAACTCGTTTTTATAAATCCTAAAAAATATTGTAAATGCGAATGTGTGTTTGTCTGTTTGGACAGGACAGGACAGGACAACACCAATGGAAAGCTACATAATCAAAAAGTAACAAGTCACATTATATCCACGTATTCTTACATAGGCATTAGTGTAGTATGAACATCATATAAAATTTGTGTAGCATTTCAAATACATATTTAAAATGCACCACGTCTAATCACGTAGCGTAAGTGATTTTAATATCTACTAATACTACAATAGGATAAAAACAGAAACATAGTAAATGCGAAAAATTTGTGACTATGGACGTATGGATGGATGTTTGATACTCTTTCACGCAAAAAGCTACTGAACCGCGGGAAGCCATTGTAAAATAAATAAATATTCTACATCGATATATATGTACTACGTACTAGATAGGGCGTTCCGAACACTCGCTTTTATCAACTCAACTGAACTGCAGTCCCCACACCCGACTTTAGTGTGGCTTCGACATTCATTCAGTGCGGGTGCGCACGGAGCAGCGTTAATAACAACGATAATCCGAATCAAAGTAGACCCTGGACGAAAATAACTAGTCAGTAGTCAACTAAGTAAAATTACTACCTGTTTAAGTGAATTAATAGGTGATAATTCCGTAATTCCAGAGTAGAAAAACAATTTATCTATTTAAATACCACGCCATTCTACAATCATATACTAAAACGTGCAGATGTTCCCTTAAAACTGGTTGTAGGTAAAAATATGTAACTGAACACAGACTTGATATGTTTTTTTAGAAAGGTTTTAATTTGATTAATTGTTAATGAGTTTTTAATTAGTAGTGATAGTTTGATATTTTGAATAATTGTTTTATGTTAATTCAAGCCCTGGCCCGTACCTCTGAGTACTCATTTAAGCCATGTGAAGTCCGCCAATCCGCACTAGGCCCCCCTAATATTAATATAATACATTTTGAAATCGAGTTTTATTCTAATGAAGTTTAGAAGGTAAAAAAGATGTGTCACATCTGCGGTGTGAACTCTATAGGGACGACATCTTAGTGTAGTTAACTGAACGAAACGCGTAAGCGCCATGAAATTTGCGGCGCTTACGACGTTTTGGTCGCGAGAAAACTATACTCTAAGCAATCTAGCGCTGTATCTTTTAAAATAGTTTGGTTAGTTGACACAGCTTTATACAGCGCTGCAGCGAACTTTAGTTCTAACTCTTACCAGTTTTTAAACAAATGTTTTACATGAACGTTCTTGTCTATCGCTATACGTCGATGATATTCTAGCACATTATACAAAAGGTATACAAAACAACCGCAATAACTAGAAAAGTAAAAAAAAAACATTTTGTAAAACGTTAATAATACGGAACAGTCTAGATTGAACTATTCTATTCTTTTGAAATAAAAACAGTGTGTGCAGAAAAGCTGAAATACTCGTATGTACGATGAAAATTGCTTACTGCACATCTATGTATGGGTAAGCTGTGTGCAGTGGTCAGACAGTATGCTGAGAATACGCAAGCAATTTTGAATCTCGGCTTAAACGGTACTGTCTAACGCTAGGATTTCGGCAATTTTGGATATGTGTAAAAACTAGTACAAGCCTGGCTTTGTGGTTAGTGACCGTGACTTTTAAGCCGCCTGTCGTGGATTCGAATGAGGACAAATATTTCTGTGCATATAAATGTCTATTTGTACTGTTGCTATATACGAGCTCTACTCAGTTTGTAATCAGATTGGCAGTATGTGAGAAATATCACAGGATATACATTATTTTGTTTCTTAGTTCTATCCAACAAATTCAAGTCTAACAGATTCATTGAAGGAAAATCCGTAGATACGAAAGCACTTAATACTACTTCCAATACAAAATAAGATTACTAAAAAGGAAGTGAGTTAACCAAACAAACGGCCAACTTGGTAGACTTGGCAAAATATCGGGAAAGCAATAAATCCAGTAAATACCGGGACTTAAACGTTGAGGCAAGAACAAAGGTGTATTTATAGTATCTTTTAAGGAAACACTAGCTTCCGCCCAGCGGTTTCACCCGTGTAGCTCCCGTTTCCGTAGGAATACAGGAATAAAATATAGCTTTTGTCAATTCCTGATAATGTAGTTTTGTATTGATGAAAGAATTGTTCAGATTGGTCCTGTAGTTTCGAAGCTTATTTGTTACGAACAAAAAATCAAATCCTTCCTCTTTATGTTAGTACTAGCTTCCTCGGCGCGGTTCCACCCGCGTAGTTCCCGTTCCCGTAAGAATATAGGGATAAAATGTACCTACGTTACTCCCTGATAATGTAGCTTTCCAATGGTGAAATAATTTTTTAAATCGGTCCAGTAGTTTCGGAGCCTATTCATTACAAACAAACAAACAAATCTTTCCTCTTTATAATATTAGTATAGATTGGCACCTATGTTTGCATATACTACGGTAATATTGATTGCGTAAACGCAACGTATTGCGTTGTAGGTTAAGTACACACTACTCTCTTATATGAATATTGTGGTTTCTCCTGCGATCCTAGGAATTTCAAATTTGCCTCGGAAACAAATAGTCTATATCACTAAGATAAAATGGAATAAGTTACTTTAATATTACCTGGAACATCTAGGTATACTAATATTATAAAGCTGTATAGTTTGTTTACGACAAAAAATCTGAGGGTCAACATGCTTGATGCTGAGGGTCCTGGTTCAAACCGGTTAAAACAATTACGTACGGATTCACACCATTGGTTATCGGTGAACGAAAACATTGTAAGGAAACATGCATGCCCGAGATGTCCCCAATTCTCATTAGCCTGGCTTGGCCTAAGCCTTGTTGTCATTTCAACGCGATCCCTACCATGAAGGTGTTACACATACATGTATGTTAAACATACATCCATAAATACATTCTCACAAGCTTTCGCATTTATAATATTAGTAGGATACCTATTCATAAAACCTTTTATAAATGCCTACATAAATATACTTAAGACCACTATAAGATAATAAGATTCTTTGGATCGCAAATGTATGTATGCAAATCGTACTCTTGAGACAAAATGGCAGTGCTTTTAGATGATTCATTCTAGCAAATTTCTGAAATAAACGACATTACGTGTGACTCATTTCAGTAAGTGTTTATTCTATATTGGAAATGATTGAGCCATTTCAATATTGAACAAATCAAATCACACTAATATTATAAAAGCAAATTAAAAAAACTAAAGCTAAGTAGTTCAGTTTAAGCCCAAATCAAATCAAACAATTTTTTATTCAAATAGGCTTTGACAAGCACTATATAGAGTCTATATTATATTAGATTCTGAAAATTACTTATTCCTTATTTGGAAGACTGGTTTGAACTCAAAAGAAACTCCGCAATATAGTATCTCAGGATCTTAAAGGTCAGCTTGACAAAACAAACAGGTTGTATACATGTTCTTAGTAGAATAAAATAGTGCAGTGAGAATATACACATAGTAGAAGTAGGTTCTAACCTACCTGTATTTTCAACCCGTTATTGTTGTGGTAACCATACGATAACCACGGGGTAATATTCGGATAATAACTATTCTATACTACTATATAAAGTACTAAGTGATTTATCTACACTACGCTACGATTTATGTAAATAAAACAAAAATACTTGAGAGGTGTCAAGGGACACCCGGATGGATCGAAGTTCCTTTCGATTAATAAGTGAAGGAAATATTAATATATATTTTTTTTGTTGTAATAATATTTTTTGTACGCACATCAAGTAGTAGGTACCTACTATAGTGCGCGCGGAACTAGTAGGCCGCGACTTGGCAACGCGCCGCTCGGCAAAGCTCGGCCACGCTCGGCCCCGCTCGGAAATGTGTCGTGACAAGTTTTCGTAAGAATTTTTTCCGTCTAGCCCCCTTTCACAACGCGCGATAAGGAACTACGATCCAAAAGAAAAACTCAATTTCTTTGTAACAAATAAAAATAATACCTATTTATAAAAAAAAAAAACAAAGTAACCGTGCAATAACATCAAAGGGGAACAAAGGTTTTTTAGTAAACACACAGCTAGCTTTATATAAATGAGTTTGATAAACAAGATGTAAGTGGAAACTAGGGAGTTTATGAAGCTTTTACCTGTAATATAATTTTCCTTATAAAGTTACTGTTGAAATATCGAAGATATGGGTGAAGCAATGAATTTAATCATTGAAGAAAGAAAATTATTATGGAGTGCTTTTATCAAAGTAAAACTATCAGTATTCATTTTAAAATGAATTAGTAAAACTATGTAGGTATATTATATAAACGACTAGTGGGAGCAGCGGTTTCACTCGCGTTCCCGGAAGATCTTCTATTTTCCGGGGATACAAAGTAACTTATGTGTTAATCCACGTTATAAACTATATGTTTTTAAATATCATCCAAAGACACAGTCATTATGTTTCATTAATTAAAGAGCTATTTGGTCAATATAACAAAACCAAGCAGTTGTAACATTCCTTTGAATAATAAAAAACACGCGGGCAGAAGCTAGTATGTTAATAAACTATTTGTGTTCCAAATTCTATTAGTAGTTTTTGTGTAAAGGGGTAACAAACATCCATACTAGCAAACTTTCGTATTTATCCTATCCTACTAATCCTACTAATATTATAAATGCGAAAGTTTGTAAGTATGGATGTATGTATGTATGGATGTTTGTTACTCTTTCACGCTCCAACGGCTGAAGGGATCTGCTTGAAATTTGGCACAGAGCTAGAATATGTTCTGGAATAACACATAGGCTACTTTTTATCCCGGGAACGCGGGTGAAACCGCGGGGAGCCACTAGTAATAGTATAATTTCAAGTAAAATCCATTAGTATTTAGATCAAACGACATTTTTCAACTTCATTAAACATAACCTCATTAATATCTTCCGCTTCGCTTGTTCACCTGTGCAGTGTTCTCACCATATCATCCGCATATAAATTAACTCATAAATCACAATTCAGGTCAATGATGCTTGAGAATTTGTTGATCTGTTCATACTTAACCCTAATGTATCTAATCATATACTAATATTATAAAGAGGAAGCTTCGTTTTTTGTTTTGTTTGTTTGTTATTAATTAGCTAAGAAACTACTGGACCGATATGATTTCACCAATAGAAAGCTACGTTATTTGTGAGCGTCGACTACATTTAATTCCTGTATTACTACGGTGGGTAAAACCGCGCGGACGTAGCTAGTATATTGTACCTACCTAATCTTACCTTTCAAAAGGCACTTTGTTATCTAGAACTAGACACTCGCCCCGGCTTCGCACGGTTCTGGTAACTGGTATCTTTATATCTTTCTTTTCATTCAAATACAGAACAAACAGAAACAAACAGACATGTTCGTGCACAAAAAAGTTAACCAGACTAAGATTCAAACCCACAACCAGTAGTTTGAAAGTTAGAGTCGCAAATTATAAAGCCAACTAGCTAGTCCGAAATATGTAGTGTTAAAAAAACATTTCAGCTTTTAAATTTTACCTGAGGTCCCGGGGAAGTAATTAAACACTTTTTTTTTATCCGGAACGTTATCTGTGTACCGAATTTTCGACACTCATTCGTGAATTTGAAGAACACATTTATTAACCGACTTCAAAATGGAGGAGGTATTTTCTCTGTCATAGTTCATTTTGATTAATAACTAGTGGCTCAGAAATGGCAGCTGCTGTAGCCGACAGAGTAGGTTATATACATCATTATCAGCTCATACACGTTTCCACAGAGGAGCTCGAGCCGCCCCTTGAGGGGGTCTAGGCCATAGTCCACCACGCGGGCCTAGTGCGGATTGGCGGACTTCACATGCCTTTTGATTGTCAAATCTCGGGCATGCAGGTTTCCTCACGATGTTTTTCCTTCACCGAAAGCCAGTAGTGTGACTCCGTGCATAAGTTTTTATAAAACTCAGAGGTACGGGCCGGGGTTTGAACCTCCACCCTCATGATCGTGAGTCGGTGCGTTACCCACTGAGCCACCACGGCTTATATACATTTCGTTGTAAATACGTTGCACGCGTTGGGTTGAGGTTTCGCAGAATTACTGATAAGTGTCCCAACAACGTTTTACGGTTACCTCGAATACAACAAACTGAGGCAACGTGACCTCCTAGTTAAATAAATACCTCCGTGAGTTTAGTTCGTATTTGTAGAGTATGCTCCCTTTGAACGACTGCACCCGCTCGTGAGTTCACATTCCGATAGCTCAAAACTGTATTACCTACACTAAATATCTTATTCAGAGAACTGGTTTGCTAGCTATATACTAATCTACTAGCTGGTTTTAGCCGGCAAACGTTGTACTGCCACGAAATACGAGATTTTATACATTTAAGACTAGCTTCCGCCCCGCGGTTTCACCCGCGTATTTCCGTTTAGGAATAAAGGGATAAAAATTGCCTACAGCCTTTCTCGAAAAATGGACTATCTAACAATGAAATTTTTTTTTTTATCGGAGCAGTAGTTTCTGAGATTAGCGCGATCAACCGAAAAAACATACTTTTTAGCTTTATATTTTAGTATAGATAAATAAGATATATTGTCTAACCTATTTGTGGTTGAAAACGTACACAAAATTGAATGCCTTATTAAAAGTTTAATAATAATCCTGGGTCATTTTTCACACACGGCCAATCTCATTCCAAAATAAGCAGAGCTTGTGCTATAGATATCTGATAAACCACATACATATACTACTTGATATTTTGGGTTCGAATACCAAAATAAACAGCAAGTAAAATATATATAAAAATATTGCAGTTATTTTAAAAGAAACAAAATATTGTAAGTAGTTTTAGTTTTAACATGAACATAACTTTGTACATGTGATGTTTATTTTCAAATCTCCGCAGACAAAATATTACACCGAAGACTGATGCTCAGTGAAAAGTTGTTCGTGCTTTGAAGTATGTCAGAAATTCGACATAGCTTCAAAGGAACCGTTTCATTTCTATATAAAACATAATAAATAAATATCCTGGGACATTTTTAACACACGGCCAATCTGATTCCAAACTAAGCATAGCTTGTGATATGGTAACCAGATAGCTGATATACTACATATATTACTTTTAAATACATACTTATATAGATATTTACATCCAGACACAGGACAAACAGACATATTCATGCATACAAATGTTTGTCCTGGGTGGGATTCTAACCCACAACCCGCGGCTTGAAAGTCAGGGTCACTGACCACAAAGCCAACCGGGCTGTCAACATTATATTATATTTTATTATAACGAATTGAGGTTGTAGAATAGAGTAGTAAAAAAACATAGTTAACAAAATAAATAATAGGTATTTTTACAAGTTCGTTATAATAAGAGTTATTTGGTTGAGGTTATTTCAAGTCTCGCTATTCCTTAATTCCAAGAATTTAGGTTAATCAACCAAATAATAAAGACATTTCAAGTTCAAGTTTTCAACTTTAAACTTCCCACGCGGATACAAAAACTTCAACAATTTAGGCAGCATAATATAAGTACCTACTTGAGCATCCAAGCCCGCACATATTACGTGCTTATACAAATAACAGGTAAGAACTTTATAGCATGGAATCCAGTGGGTTTACCATCAAAGCGCCGCAAAAGCCTCCCTGCGAAGATATTATCCTTTAAAACGTCCGACCCCAGTCAACATTTTACTCTTAAACCATTTCGACAGAAGACCACCGATGGTCGTACCTATAACTGTCTATAACATACTGAGTTGTTGGACCGTTATGTAGCAATATGTGTAAAATTATTTTGTTTTTTTATCCTTTGTCACAAATAAATGTTTGTTTTCTTTGTTACTATTATACTACTACATTTATACTTCTATACTAATATTATAAATGCGAAAGTAACTCTGTCTGTCTATCTCACTTTCACGCTAAAACTACAGAACCGATTAAAATGAAATTTGGTACGCAGATCGCCTAGAGTCTGAGAAAGGACTTAGGCTACTTTAATTCCGGGAAAATGGAAGACCTCTCTGGTACGCGTGTGAAACCGCGGGGAGCCACTAGTGTATAATAAATAATTGAACCGCGCAACTTCGTTAGCGTCATTTGCCCATTTTTAACCCCCGACGCAAAAAGAGGGGTGTTATAAGTTTGACGTGTTTGTCTGTGGGTCTGTGGGTCTGTGTGTCTGTGTGTGTGTCTGTCTGTGGCACCATAACTCCCGAACGAGTGGACCGATTTTGATTTAGTTTTTTTTGTTTGAAAGGTCATTTAATCGAGCGTGTTCTTAGCTATGTTTTATTAAAATCGGTTAAGCCGTTTATAAGATATGGGGGATGAAAGTGGGAATGAAAAACCGATTGTTTGCAAATATGCCCGAGTGGGGTATCAAATGAAAGGAAATGATTCGTACATTACAATAGCTAAGTTTTATTAAAATCGGTTCAGCCGTTTTTAATAAAACTTAGTCGGGGGTTTTTTTAAATTTTTAATTTAAGTTTTTGGAACATTTTTCATTCATGCTCCTCTCCTATTCATCGTAGTGTTATGATATATAGCCTTCCTCGATAAATGGGCTACCTAACACTCAAAAAATTTTTCAAATCGGACCAATAGTTCCTGAGATTAGTGCGTTCAAACAAACAAACAAACTCATCAGCTTTATATATAGTATAGATGCGAATACTTGCGAGAATGTATACATGGAATAAAGTATGGAGGTGTATTCAGGCGAGCGGATAGACAACCTACTTAACCTACTCAATTGGTACGTTTATGTAATCATCATCCACTAATGTATTGCAATCTCGAAGGAAGTAAAAGAATAAATACTGTACTGTAAGTATGTACCTTCTTGTTACTATACAGAAATAATCGTCTATAAAATAGTATTCACTTTACAGGAACATCTTAACTATACTATACAAGGAAGAATGTGCCTACATAAAAATCAATATGATGGTTCTCAGAAAAGATTATATGCACTATAAAAACTAGTGAACATTGTTAACATAAGTTACCCTTGCAATAAATCACCATCATTAAAATCTACAGAGCGAATATACATTTCACTTGAAACTATAAAAATAGGTACACAGTTTTAGACATTCAATACTTTTTCTAGGAGCTGAAACGAGAATTTTCAATCAAGCTACTATCCTTGTGCCGTTACCGATCTAACAAAGGAATAATAAAAATCATTGTTATAGTCTTGAAAAAAGAGAAACTCTGAAATCTTTCTTTAAAGGGGATGCAATTTTAAATCGCCGTTGGGTCTGAATGTCTGAGAAAATAATGTTAATGGTAAATTTATAGGAAAAGAGTTCCTATGCTTTAGAGATTTTGCCAAAATTGCATTCCTATGTTAGTTGTACTAAAGGCAATTTTAATACATGACACATACTGTCTGAAAGGTCAAATCCATTTAATTTTAAAATATAAAAAACTAGGTATAATAATTATCTTTAAACTCTTACATAGGTTCAAATAGTTTATTCTCTAGTATTAAATGTGTCAAATCCAATTCTAATTTAGGGTTGGTCGATGTTATTTATAAGGTTTTATTTTGTTTTAAATATTTTATCTTAATATATTATGTTAGGCAATGTTTTTATTGTTTACTCCAGATTTGTCACAGACTTGCAACATTCGAGCGCCCATAGTCGTGTTATAGATATTATAGAATAGGATTTTGATTTTATGCCTATGTATTTTATATTCATGATTAATAAAGACGCTACGCTTCCAACTTTTGAATATGGAAGGGAAAAGACTGAAATGAAATGAAAAAGATATCTGATAGTCGGATGAACTATTAAATAAGCTAGAGCGTTTGCTATACTTGTGTATTTATTCGATTTATTTTCGGTCTTAGGAAATAGGACTATGCTTCTCACTTTCACAAGAAACTGCAGTGGCTCTTCACTTCTGCAGAAAGACTCGTTTAGAAGATATCCACCCTGTTTACATAACCTCACTTTTTCTGATTTACTCATCTTTTTGACTATTCACTAGTTGACAGCCCGGTTGGCTTTGTGGTTAGTGACCCTGACTCCCAAGCCGCGGCTCGTGGGTTCGATTCCCACCCGGGACAAACATTTGTATGCATGAATATGTCTGTTTGTCCTGTGTCTGGATGTAAATATCTATATAAGTATGTATTTAAAAGTAGTATATGTAGTATATCAGCTATCTGGTTACCATATCACAAGCTCTGCTTAGTTTGGAATCAGAGTGGCCGTGTGTGAAAAATGTCCCAGGATATTTACTATCCTGATCATATTGTAAGACCCAACTTAGAATTCGGTCTCGTAAATCGTCAAGAGCAAGACGACATTATGAGATATAATACCAAAATTAAAATATTTTCGGGAGTATCGGGAGACGTTAATACAGGTCAATTGTTGGTGCGGTACTATTTTAGCTCAAGCGTGAATTGTAAGTTATAAGGGACAATTCATTGATTACTTTCGGAATTGAATGACTCAAGAGCCGGTTATTAACTCAGCAATAACTCTCTTCAAAATAATCTTCATGTACATAACTAGTTAGTATTTGTATATTTGGTTAGGTACATAAGTACTGATATTTTTTACAGATTTGTAGAACGAATGAGACAAACGACTAATAATAAAAAAACTAAGTATTCCATTATCTCCATTGTCTCAAAGCGAAAGACAAATAAATTTACTAAATGTATTAAAATCTATTTTCACCTTTAAAGGTTCGAAAGTAATATCTTCAAAGGAGAGTATTTTTTGTGTTTTTAGTTCAAAATCGTTCGCGGTCCGTGCTACGAAATTAATGAGGTGATTTGTCTCCAAGAGTAAGGAGGAGTCATACCTACATAGCTTTCAAATTGAAAGGAATTCAATATATAGATAAAATGTGGAGGGCTTCAGTTAATGGGGTTCTGTAATGGGGTTCTTGTATTATTTGTCGCGAGTTTTCTTAATAAATATTCACCAGGATAAAGTAACTATTTCTTTTGACATAATGATTAATGTTTGTTTCAAATAAATTAGGGTACTAAACTAGTGGCTCCCCTCAGTATCACCCGCGTTCCCGAGAGATCTTAAACTTTAACGGGTTATAAAGTAGCTTATGTGTTAGGTAATCCAAGTTATAAACTATCCGTGTTAGATTTCCTCGATAGATTTCACTCAAATCCGTTCAGTTGTTGTTTGTGAAAGAGTAACAAACAAACTTTCGCAATTACAATATTAGTGGGATTCACAATTTAATTAATATTAATACTTATAGTACACAAATGACTTTTGTTTTTCTTTTATTTATTTGGAGGTTTAGACACAAATGACTTTGAGTTCAAAAAGGAGATAACAAATTTCAAATAAAATATACCAATGAACATTCTGAATAACCAAATTTATATTTTACTTAACTTTTCTATCGCCGCATTTTTATCGCTGCGAATAATGGCTGCCGCATCAAAACCAGTTTCTAGAGGCAATCCAATGACAATAAAAAAGTGTAATAAAACGTGTATTATTTATTGTCACTCGACAACCTACCGACTGAACTCAGGCTAACATAAGGAACTTGGCTTACTAAAGTCGATAAAACGTAGTACTCGCTTTGGGCACTTTGTACTACAACCATTTAATACAAAACTTTCATGTGACGTTTCGTGTGAATAAACGAATCGGGGAAGCTAACAAACGTTAGAACAAATATCAAGAAAATACGAGGGAAATGTTTGAACCCGCTACGCATAGTCGGTCAAGGTCAATTTTGTACAGGTTTTTATTATTTCAGAGGTATTTTTCGTAGCTGAAAAAATAATTCAGATCGGTTCAGTAGTTTCAAACAAACACCCACTTTCTTTCCTCTTTATATTAATGTAGATGTAATAATTCAGACAACCGTTTGAAGATATTTCTTTTCTTGCGTAATGGATGGTTTTAAAGTTTAATTTACCATTGTACAAAATTCTCTTGTTTAAATCGTAGCTTAGCTTGATTTAGCTAACCATGCTGCGGTCAGACAGCTTCCTAAGGTACGGTGTATGCCACCAATGTGTCACTGAAATCTATTGCCATTGATTTATGAAAAGAAGGAAAATTTATAGGCGAGCTTGGTCAGCAAAGGGCTTTTATCTTCCTATAATCAGTTATCTTGTGATTTGTGTATATGAATATAGTCGAATAAGGTTTTTGTGTGACAGACCGGTTGGTTTTGTTTAATGACCCTGACTGTCACCCTGGCGGTCGTAGGCTCTAATTACACAAAATTTGTATGCATGAATAGGTAGGTCTGTTAGTTTTATGTCTGGATGTAAATTTCTATATAAATAGGTATTTAAAAAATGAATATGTAGTACTTATATCAGACTATGTCATACTTTAATCATAGTACAGATTACACATGTAATTAAAACGCATATATTATTCGTAATTAGAATGTATTCATTTGCTGTTACATCCAGCCCTCGTTCCCATAATGGCTGATTGAGATACCAACAATATTAAGTAAATATAAAACGTAAATAATATGTAGACTAGCTCCTGCCCGCGATTTCATTCGAAGGCCCCGGATTCAATTTCGGACAAAAAAGAGCCTATATGGCTGGTTGGCATTGTGGCAGGTCGTGAGTTCAAATACAAATGTTTGTCCTGGATGAAATTCGATCCCGCGACCGGCGAAAAGTCAGGGTCACTAACCACAAAGCCAACCGGCTGTCATTAGCCGTTGTTAAATGAGAGTAACAAACATCCTTAAAAACTTTCACGTTTATATTATTCGTAGGATTTATCCTTCAAAGAATAAATAACAAAGAAGTAGTAAGTAATATTAGGTAATCGAGAAAATTACTAAGCTCAAAACTACATCATAACTGTTACTTTATTATTTACCTAAAAGATCTTTGTACCTATACAGAAAATAATGTTTTCCAAAGTTCACATGTAAGTATTATGATCGAAATTCAACAGACGAAATCCAGTTAATTATGTGAATGGAGAAAATACAAGTTTTCAGGTACTTAATTACTTCGGATTATTTTCACAATTTGGGATGTTTTTGATGTGTCGACATTCAAAAGGTTTTTGATATTGACGATAACTCCATGTGCCAAAAAGGGACAAACATAGTGAGACAAAAAGAGATAGCCTTGTAAATGGGCCTTAAAGCAAAAAAAAAATATCGCTAATGTAGTCACAGAGAGACTAAGAAACAAAGATTTGCGAATGTTAGCAGTTTTAGGCCTAGACTAGAAAGCAACATTATCGGGTAGAGACGGGAACTACAAGGGTGAAACCGCGGAAGCTAGTACTAACTAATATTTTAAATGCGAAGGTAACTCTGTCTGTCTATCTCGCTTTCACGTTAAAACTAGTGAACCAATTCAAATGAAATTTGGAACACAGTCTAGTCTAGAGCCTGAAAAAAGGACAAAGGCTACTTTTTATCCCGGGAAAATATACCTATATCCCGGGTAAGCGAGTGAAACCGCGGGGAGCCACTAGTATAATAAATTAAAAACAACTTACCAATCAATTGCAGTGCGAAACACGTAACAATAATATTTTGCAGTTTCATCTTGATCACTTCTATGTATAATCTTTCACGACCTAATTAAAAAGCTACCTACGCTTCTTTATATTCACATTGTTTAATAATATTTTTGTTTTTCTACAATTTTATAAATCCATTTTATGACAAACTTGACCACTGTTCAATATATTAGGGCGCACATAATTCACTGTTTTAAGTTATATGTCGTTGTACCCCGTTCAAAACATATTAATAATGTCTACAATTGATAGTTAAAAGTTTTAATTGTCTTTGAGTTCCCGTAAATCTATTACGGAATGGATAATCCTGAGCTGGCGAAGTCCAAACAGCTATCCGTTGTGGTATATTAAGCCGCGCTAGAAGTTTTCTGAAACAAATTACAATAAATTAGTTCAGTTGTTTGAATACGTTTCCCGTTTGTTAGTTATCATGGCTTTAATAGTTTAAGAGGATTATTGACTATTGATATTCTGATGTAACAGGTACCTACTATTATTTTGTTAATGACATCATGTTTCTACTCATATCTATACTAATATTATAAAGAGGAAAGATTTGTTTGTTTGTTTGTTTGTTTGTTTGTAATGAATAGGCTCCGAAACTTTCACCTTTGGAAAGCTACATTATCCCCGAGTAACATAGGCTATATTTTATCCCTGTATTCCCACGGGAACGGGAACTACGCGGGTAAAACCGCGGGGAGGCAGCTAGTTATTAAGTATAAAGAGGAAATTTACTTTTGTTTATTTGTAACGAATAGGATCTAAACTACTGGAGAGATCTGAATAATTCTTTCACCAATATAGAGATAGACAGATAACCAGAATTGTAGGTACACCAAATAACAAAAATAGCAGTAAAACTTATACAGAGAATTGCATTATCAGAGATTACTCCCTGATAATGTAGCGTATTTATTCCCGTATTCCTAATCAACTCTGTAGTTTAAACTTAAAGCGGAACAGAGAGCGACTGTCGCATTTATTTCTATAACATCAGTAAAGATTTGGAAGGCAGACATATATTTTATCTACATCACAGACTATTATTGGTTTACTGAAATCATACAATACAAGCGCTGTGTGTGACAGTAGTCAAGGACCATTCTATTACCGGCATTAGTATCGATTGCAACCAAATCTTATAACTGTACAAGACAGTCCAATATATTATATAGATGTAATCCTAATTATAACTAATAATCCTACAACTATTACCTAGGAATAGTTACTTTGATTTAGCACTGACTTCAACCCATGACTTATTACGTAAGCTTAAAAGGAAAAAAATAACCCGATTTTGAAACATAGGTCGTAGCGTGATGATATATAGCCGAGGGGAGCCACTTGTATAACTTTAACCGGGATTAACATAGGCTACTTTTTATCCCGGAAAATCGTAGAAACCCTTGAGCGCAGGTGAAAACGCGGGGAGCCACTAGTACCTACCATATTTTATTTCTGTATTCCCACGGAAACGGGAACTACGCGGGTGAAACCGCGGGCCGGAAGCAATACGTATAAATATAAATGTTAAGGCCAGTGGTGAGCAATAAAGAGTGGACTGTATTTTTATAGGTTTTTAATTTAATATATTAATCCATACTATAAACTATACTATCCATACTAATATTATAAATGCGAAAGTAATTCTGTCTGTTACGTTTTCACGCTAAAACTACTGAACCGATTTATTGAAATTTGGTACACAGATAATCCAGGTCCTGAGAAAGGACATAGGCTACTTTTTATCCCGGGAAAATTGAAGACCCGGGAACGCGGGCGAAGCCGCGGGGAGCCACTATTTTATATAAGAATATCGTACAACTAGCTGCCTCCGTGCGGTTTTACCCGCGTAGTTCCCGTTCCCGTGGGAATACAGGGATAGAATATAGCCTATGTTACTCCGTGATAATGTAGCTTTCTAATGAAAAAAGAATTATTAAAATCGGTCCAGTACTTTTTGAGTTTATTCGTTACATACAAAAATACAAATCTTTCCTCTTTATAATTATTAGTTTAGATGAGCGCGTGCGATCGCGGCAGATATTGCAGATGAACTGAATTCAATTCTAAGGGGCGTACAGTGTTTTTAGTAACGAGTATCAAATGATAATGGATGAAATTAGAGGTAATGATCACGGCGCGGCTGAAATTCACTCAGTAAATGGAATGGGAGGTTAGGCAGACCGGCGTGATATGTATGTGTTTAATGGGAAGTACCTATCTATTAAGACGTTTGGCTTTGTGGTTAGTGCCCTTGACTTTCAAGCTGCCGATCGTGGGTTCAAACCCAGGACAAACATTTGCATGCATGAATATGTCTGTTTGTTCTGTGTCTAGATATAAATATCTATAGAAGTGTGTATTTAAAACGTTGTATATATATGTAGTAGGTACATCAGCTATCTAGTTACCATATCACAAGCTCTGCTTTGGTTAAAATCAGATTAACCGTATGTGAAAAATTTACTATTTATTTATTTATTATTTATGAACGTATAAATCGTAGTCAAAATCAGAAATTTAATCCACCAGATCTAAATTATACCTATTTATATGCAGAAGCAGAACAAACAGATATGTCAATTCATAGAAATGTTTGTTCTAGGTGGGATTCGAACCCACGAACGGCGGCGGCTTGAAACATAAAGTACCTAAATAGATTGAAGCTAAGGCGTGAATTCACGACTTCATTTTGTATACTGACTCATGTAAAATAAAAAGTGATCTAAAAGTCACTTATTGAATAGCGTATCTTAGTGGCAATATAATCCAAAAACAGCGATTATTTGAAAAACCTAAGAAAGTATTTTAGCCAAACCAATTTTCGTAGAATTTTATGAATTCGCTAGCGAAGCTGCGGGCAGACATCTATTTTATTATAATGCAAAAGCGTTGAGCACGCCGGTCTGCCCTGTTAGAAAGTAATTGCAGTATGATTTCATAACGCGTACCTACGTATGTGGAGGGAAATAGAATTTGCATTTCACGGCGATTTGCTACGAGTATGTACAACGTTTTAGCAAACTCTGCAAAGAGTTATGCTGTACGCTGAATTTCATTCTAATAAAACGCATTTTTCGTAGCATGCTATAACAATGTACCGGCATATCGCATGCAGCAACAACCCCCTATCTGTCATAGAGTAACCGGTTGACTTTGTGGTTAGTGACCCTGATTTTAAAGCCGCTTGTCGTGGGTTCGAAACCCACCCGAGACAAACATTTGTATGCATGAATATGTCTGTTTGTTCTGTGTCTGGACGTAATCATCTATATGAGTATGTATTCAAAAGTAGTATGTGTGCGTTGTGTATCAGCTATATGGTTACCATAGCACAAGCTCTGCTTAGTTTCGAATCAGATTGGTGAGTGAAAAATGTCCCAATATATTTATCTAGTAGTTTTAGTAGTAAAAAGATGGTTTTAATAATGAGGTATTTTGTCTATAATATAATTGTCCACGACGGACCAAGCAATGAATTCTGTGAGCAAATAGTTTGATTATAGTTTGTACTATAAAGTAGGTATTTCTTCAAATTACTTGATATTTAATATTACCTACGTTCCTACTTTAGAAGAAAGTACACCTCAGACAACACCCTAATATATTCCAATGACAAACTTTTATATTCACACACCAGAAAAATAAACAAAATATTGACGTGACCCAAAAACAACCATTCATTAAATGAAATTCAAACTCATTTCCTTAATGTATGAATAGGAAATGGGAGAAGCTTTCAAATGGCGTAAAAGGTACGGATTTACCACAGACTTGCTGCAGCCAGCTGAAGTTGCTGTTTAAATATAATAACCTTAAGCTTGTTAGCAAACCGACACTCAAAGATACCAAAGAGTTCTAATTATGAATTTAAAATTGGTAAAACAAGGTAATAACTCTTAAGTAAAGTTTAGGTCTGTTCTTCTATGCAAAAGTTTATAAAACATCTTTTACGCTAAAACGGTTGAAAAAGTTGAAACTGAGCTTAGCACACCAATAAATTATGTTTGAAGCGAATGAAGGTACAGTAAAATTAAGCCTAAATTCGTCTCTATTATAGTATACCAGCTATCTGATTACCTTATTACAAGCTCTGCTTAGTTTGGAATCAGATTGGCCGTGGGTGAAAAATGTCTCAGGATATTTATTTATTATCCATCCATCCATCTATAATACTCAGAAACCTTTGCATTTATAATGTTAGTAGGATATTAAAAATAAATATCCTAAGATATTTTTCACACATGGTCAATATCATAGATTCCAATCTAAGCAGGGCTTGTGATATGGTAACCAGATAGCTGATATACTACACACACTACTTTTAAATTCATACTTCAGCTAACCGGCTTTTCGATATTAAATAGACCTCTTTACATTAATTAATCGTATACGGGCTTAAGGCTCTCAATTCAATTTCTCTGTCGGGAGGTACATTGTCTATGCTAGAAGAAAAGACTATCTTCTTAAACATAAAGTTTATGCTCCACATTTATTGAAGTCGGATATATTTTTGTCGGATCAATATATTCTATCTCAACAAACGGATCCATTGACACAATTGACGTTTAGGGGCGACACTTAGCTGATATATTTTTCGACGCATTGCGGCGTCGCGATCTATCAAGACAGTAAATAAACAAACCATGGAAATATATATTTGAGTCGCTTTTAAAATTGCTTAAGAGAAATATTTTTCAGTCGCTCATGACAGACTTTTAGACGCGGAGTTTCAGCTATTCCATCAAGAACGGAATATTAAAGTAATTTTTCATCTATACTATACCTACCAAATAATAGTATTATGTAAAGAGGAAAGATTGGAGTTTGTGTTTGTTATCAAGAGGCTCCAAAACTACAGGACCGATCTGAATAATTCTTGTTTAATTTTGAACCAGTATTCCTATGGGAACGAGAACTACGCGGGTGATACTGTGGGGCGGAAGCTAGTTATCGATATAAAAGTATGTTATAACTAAAGTAATATTATTATTGTTGTTATTTAAAATGTTTTTTTTTTAAATTATATAAATAATAATCTTAAATGTGATTCTATACCAAACGGAGCTGTTAACAGTTTTATTTTATTGTTTTAGGATTACTTAGAGACCAACATTAGCAATATGGCTACACACAAATAAACCTACGCCATTTGTTACACGATAATTACATAAAGCTGATATACAAGTTGTAAATATATACATACTAATATAGTTGTAAATATATACATACTAATATAGATATTTACACCGAGACAGAACAAACGGGCATGCATACCTACTAATATTTGAGCACCGGCTTGAAAGGCAGTTTACATAACTACCAAGCTATACTGTGCCCATCAGTACGTATAGCTCACATTCAAATGGGCAGACACTGTTTACCCAAATTCACAAATACATATGCCTTTACACTCACCATATAATCAAGTGCAATCAATTGGTATTTCAGTATTGAATCACTCGATTAATATCAACGCTTACATAGAAACTACTGTATTCGAAGTCACGTTTCTGTAATTTTGGTCGCGAACGTCCTTTATGAACGATGCACTTCTATGGATACTTCTGTATAATCTGACTAGATAAAGTAAGTACCCCAATTTGTATGAATACAAACCGTGTCACTTTTTCTTTGACGTCCGAAGGCAATAAAAGTCTTACTTAACTTAATGACGACATAGATGTAGATATTTTTGTACCTACGTATACATTCGCGATAAGCATGAAACCACAGACCTATTTAATCTAACTCTAGTTAATAGTCATTACAGTCATATAAGGTACGTGACCTTATATGACTATGTAGGGTATATAAATTTATATGTTTTCTAGAATAGGTATATAATTAACTTGAAGTAGTTTTAACGATAAATGAATAAATGTCATGAAAAAAATCCTAACTAATAATATAAATGCTAAAGTAGCTCTGTCTATCTGTCGCGCTTTCACGCTAAAATTACAGAACTGATTTAAATATTACATTTGGGAGACAAATACCTAGTCATGAGCCTGAGGAAGAACATAGGCTACTTTTTATCCCGGGAAAATGGAAGATCGGGTACGCGTGTAATACCGCGGGGAGATCCTAGTCTTTTTATATGTTTCTCTTTACTCGTACTCATTTATTAGCTACGCTTTAAAATAATGGTGATGAAAAATGGTTCACAACACACATACATTAGTTTTAATATTCACATTTTTCAGTTTGTACTGCCAAGGTAAATAGGACCCAAAAAATTAGCACCTAATCATAAAGAATTAAAAAACCTTTTATATATTATAAGTACGTCATAAAAGCTTAAGTAAACGAGGTCGGAGGCAAATGTCGGAATGGACATAAGCACCTGTACAAAACAGAAATCAAGTGTAACCACAAACAGTTACAGAGGTAACAAATCGTCGAGAAACGCTCGCAAATCGCCTCTTTTGTTACCTAATTCCAAGCTTATGTCCGTAACGCAGCTGCGACCAATTTATTGCTTAACCTTTCCTTCACGGATGGAATTGAAGACAATAAATTATACTTCAATCCCAAATAATGGATCTAACTTACGATCTTTGTGAATATCCGCTTCGTGCTTTATCAGTCAAGGGGCAAAGCAATATAATTTATTTGAAGAAAAATTTTAAAATAGGTACCCTAATCTGCTAGGAAAAGGCAAATTAACGACCACCTACCTGCATCTATTAGCTTATATAATTAAAAATACTATCAATTACGGCAGCTTTGATCAGAGAAAACTGCATATAACTTAGGGACAGACTGACACACATATACAGAACAGAAACACCCTGCGTCGGTGACAACAAATATTTGACAAATTGAGAACATCCTTTTTTTGAAAGTCGGCTAATACCAGATAAGCTGCTCTGGTCCTAAGCAAAAATAATATATCTGTTGTTGGTAAGCGGCCCGTTTAATTCAACTAACCCACATAAGTTTTATTAGGCATTTGAGTTTTAATAAATCATACATTATGTAGGCGGACTATTTAAACTGGAAAACCACTGATATTAATAAATGTATTTCTACACTAATATGTGAAGAGGAAACATTTGATTTTTGTTTGTTCGCAATTCGCAATAAATAGGCACCAAAACTACCAAACTGATCCGAATAAATCTTTCACCAACAGAAAGCTACATTATCAGAGAGAGACATAGGCGATATTTTATCCCCGCATTCCCATAGAAACGGGAACTACGCGGGTAAAACCTCTGGCCTGAATAATTTCTACTTTCATAAAAATCCTGGCGTTTTATTTTTTATTTTATGTAAAACTTAAACAGGCAGGTACTTAATGGTAAATGGCGACGTCGAATGCCGCCGATGAAGGCAAAATAAGCGAACACCGTAGTTACATTAATAGAATGTCACTTCTGCTTCCCTAGTAGGTAGGTAGGCACTATTACTTATTATAATATGCTTCTGCTAAGTAATCACTCAAATATTATAAAGGCGAAATACGGAATAACAAACTTAATTCCTCACTAACGACTAGTAAGTTACGTCAAACGTTTTTTACCAATATAAAAAAAAACGACGGGAATACTGTTCGACCTTTTCCTAAGCAAATGGTAGTTCGGAACAAATCGTGATTTCGGCACAAATGATTGAACCATCCCTTACAATTTGTAGGGAAATGGCTATAGTGGGTTGACGGCGGAACATTTCCTATCGCTTACGAGACTTTTGTGTGTGTTTACTTGTTTATTTTATTTATCTATTGTTGTTTGGATGTTTTAATAATATCTGAGTTCAAATACCAAGCTTATACGACCTGTTATATATCTTGCATTGTTTGTATGTGATACGAAACTTTTATAAACCGTCACATTTCCAAATACAAGTAACATAGATACTTCATCATGAAAATTAAAGGCATATTGTGATATTGAATAATTGGTAATAATATTTTTCCCCTAAATAGAAGCTGACAACCTGCCGTCTAATACCACTATATCATCATCATCAGCTCATATACGTCTCCACCGAGGAGCGTCCCCGTTAGTAGCGTAGCGTAGCGTTAGTTCCAAAAAGTGCCACCGCACGATCGTGCGCTAGAATCGCTGTCAAAAATGTACGAAATGACATTTATTCGTTTTCATTTTGAACTCGATAGCGTCGGGAGTAAGCCCTCAGGTTTCCACACGATATTTACCTTTACCGAAACCCAGTGGTGTGAATGCGTTCGTAAGTTTTATAAACGACTGTATAAATAAATGTATAAACGACATGAAATTATTACAAATTGTTTAACGTATTCCTGAAATACTTAGACTCTTGTGTACTCGATTTGTATTAAAATGAAAGTGTACGGACAAGCCAGTAAAGAGTACTAGTAGAAATAAGGAGTAAATAGGACAGTTGAAAATATGATGTTCATTACCTTTTCTTTGACAGCACACATTTCATTTGGTTCATTATTAAGTTTTGTTTTAACATACTACAGATCCTTTGTCTTTTACCATTCTATTAATGTAGGTATGTTACTCTGCTGGTTACAAATGTTATCTTTTTCTGTTTCTACTTTTCGCTTTTAGGAATTCGTTGAATACAAAAAGAAAGCTCAAAGAGTTTTTGACACTAAAATTGTCGAGATTAAAAAGGTTCATTTTGACTTATTAAGTATATTCATGTCATAAAAATTTTAAAACTAGACATTATTTTTGTAAAACGGGGTTTTAGATCACGACAGCTTTAGGTGGAGCTTTTAACTAATGATTCCTGGATCCAACAAATATTTTAAACGTGTAACTTTGCGAGGAGCCGAAACGGTCATAGGTATCTGGGTTTATTTTTAAGATATGTTTTGGAACACAGGCAATTTTTAATTCCGAGAAAAACCGCGAAGCGAAAGAGTAATTCTACAAAACGGAACTGCAAATTTGGCTAGGTTTCGGTATATTTATTTATCCTTGGTTCTGAAACCATTTAATAATAAAAACGATACTAAAAACTAATTGTGAAATTTCTAAAAAATATGTGTAAACTCCGACCAATATTGTAGGAGCAAATTCACGTGTCGTGTCACACTTTACGTATACGTATAAAAGTACAAAGCGTTAAAAAAACAGAAAATTGACAAGCGTATTATGTTTCAGAGCACGTTCCGAACGGCTCATATGGGCGCAGCCTTAAATACACAAGTTGGATTGAGTATGTGTTTCTAATGTAAACTGACCATCATTCGTTCCATCGAGGTTCTTTGCCCTCGAAATAAAGGTGTATAAAAAATGTGGTCGCTTGAATAGGCTGCTTCAGGCCGCGCTAGCACATTTTCAAATAACTATCTACTCTTCCCGCCCCGGCTTCGCATGGGTGCAAACCGTATAGGTACGCGCCGACATCACATCAGAAACCCCTAAAATAATCAGTGTTGTTCTACTACATTACGCATGTATTATACATATAAACCTTTCTCTTGAATCATTCTACCTTTGAAAAAAAACCGCATCAAAATCCGTTGCGTAGTTTTAAAGAAACATAGGGATATAGGGACGGAGAAAGCGACTTTGTTTTATATTATGTAGTGATACTACTTAATATATAAAGCTGAAGAGTTTGTTTGAACGCGCCAATCATAGGAGCTACTGGTCCGATAAAAAAAAACTATCAGTTTTAGATAAACTATTTAACGAGGAAGGCGTTACGCTACATATCATGTTGCTACGACGAATAGGAGCGGAGCATCAATCAAAAATGTTGCAAAAACGGGCATGTGACGCTAGCGAAGTTGCGCGGGTCAACTAGTAGTGAATAAAACATGAATCTACACTAATATTAAGAAGAGGAAATATTTGTGATTTTGTATGTAACGAAAACTCAAAAGTACTGGACCGATTTTAATAATTCTTTTTTAAAGCTACATTATCACTGAGAAACATAGGCTATATTTTATCCCGGTATTCCCATGGGAACGGGAACTACGCGGGTAGAACCGCGCGGAGGCAGCTAGTATTTTTATAGGTATAAGTAAATACCTACTTTTATTAAAAGCATAAAATCCTGATCAGTTTTCATAATGTAAAAATCAAAAGTCTGAGCCGTTATTCTTTAAATATGATGCTTTCAAAAACGTAATAAAGATTCACTCTTAATTATAGCGTAGCACAAAAGATTTCAAATGTTATAAGAATACATTTTGGTAATGTATAATCTTAAGTAATAGTTTATCAAAGTACCTATATAATGAAATACTTGGAAATCAGAATACGGTTGGGTTTTGAAATTATATGCTTTGTATAAGTATTACTGGTCTTTGTTGCTAGCTAATTGGGCAGCGAAACAAGATATTTATGAATGTTATTTGTTCTTATGATATTTAATTTGTAATATTATATGGCTAGGTATATCATTCTTTTGGGAGGCACTATCCCTCGAGTGGGCGTGTATCAGAGAAATAAAGCAATATTATTATTTTATAATTGTCTGGTAGACTTAAAAAAAGTGATTTGGTTATTATTTATATTTGAAAGTGTACTTACTCTAAGTAAATTGTGTAAATGAGCTAAATATCGCTTCGCGTGGTTGGAGCCTGGCGACCTATAGTACAGGCTCTGCCTAGTACAGACACCAATCTCACATAATGTATAAGAACTGTCCTAACAAAACTTGCTCATTATATTACCTATGTAAAATTGTGTAATGACATATCCCTGTTAAATATTTCTACACCAGCACTGGTTGAATATGCAGATCTAATTATAAGCCCATCTTACTGTACCATATTCTTTGAAATAAATAAATTATTATTATTATAAATAAATAAAAAATCTAATCAACTAAAGCTCCCAAATCTTCTAGGAAATATGCAAGGCAAGTCAATTTAATAAGACCTCTCGAGTGATTAAGTACTAAACGAGTGAACTGTGTATGTCGTTTAACTAAAATAGGGACAACATAATAGGTCACTTTTGACAGATGTCAGTTTTATATTCATAGTGAGGTGACCTGCTTAAAAACATCGATTAAATGAATGAATCGAATGAATCGATACAGACTTGAAACATATGTGAATTTTAAAAATGATCATGCGAATCCCTGTCCCATTATTATTTTTTCTTTCATAAATTAAAGGAGCAACGTAATTTAACAAAAAAATTGCTTTTATTTACTTGAACTATCGAAACTTCATCACTGCTGTCAGCACTCATAGATATTATTAATTCATTTTCAATAATATTGTCTATTCTCACATCTCGTTCAAAATCTTGTAAAATTATTTTCTTTGTCTTCTCCACGACTTTTCCCACCCAACATCAATGACCTTTCTATTTAGTTATTTTTTTGTATTTTTATAGTTAGTTAAATGAATAATAAATATGTATAATTAGGTTTTATTATAATCACAACGTGGTTATAAATTTATGGTGATTTTTCTTCACAAGTAATCATTGCATTCGATTCAACTTACAATCCTATCAGCTTTCGATTTTTAGAGTAACATCCCTAGTGTTTAAAAAGAAAAAGGATTGACTGACGCAACATTGTAACGACGTTCAGTTCTTTAGATCAGAAATTGTTTATTATGTTTAGAATGGTTTATTAGTGAAAGCAAATCGTAAAATTACTCGTATCGGTCATTATTACAATAAATATGTAAACGTAATTGAAAAAAGTTAAGCAATTGTGCAGTTCTTATTTTATGCCCGCCGTTACAAGGTTACGTTGTTGAATTTTGATGAAATGTCAAAAGTGACCTATTATCTTGTCCGTAGTTATAGTTCCATTTACTACACTCTGTTTTAGTTTATGCAAAACCATGTCCATTTTTTCTATTACCAGATGTAAATATCTATAAATCTGTTTTAAGAGGTATGTAGTATAACAGCTATCTGGGTACAATCTAAGCGGAGCTTGTGCTATGGTTAGCACAAACTGCTTAGTTTGGAATCAGAATGGCCGTGTGTGTAAAAATGCTCCATTATGTATTTATTATAATTATCTCGAAGCTTTGAATACTAATATAAGGCTGATTTCGATACCTACAGTTAATTAGTTTTTCATAAATTTTTGTTGTTTTTAATCAATTTTTTCTCTACCAAAAACAGCTGTTAAAAAATGTTTACTCCAAATATAAATTAATGCTTTCTGTATAGGCAGGTTGTAAAAGAAAACATAAAATATCAACGTACTTTAATGATAATTGACCTTTTTTCGGTTGGCAACTCGCTGAGTCGGGATAAAAGTAATTACAAACGTTAGTTTCGT
This sequence comes from Thyatira batis, assembly GCA_905147785.2. Taxonomy (NCBI): domain Eukaryota; kingdom Metazoa; phylum Arthropoda; class Insecta; order Lepidoptera; family Drepanidae; genus Thyatira; species Thyatira batis. The sequence continues at coordinate 5,482,278 of LR990507.1, forward strand.
TCGTGGCACGTTCATTCATTAATATGCTAATAACGGCCCGGGCGCGCTATCGAACTCTCGATTCGAAAAATAAACTCCATTCAGTGAGGTAACAATTTTGTACATTTTTATATGGACATATATAAATAATATACCTACTTATATATAGGGGTGTATACCAAACGTGAAGATGTAATGTAAACTATTATTTACCTTATTCCAGAAGTAGATAAATCAACAAACATGTTTACATTCAATATAACTACTAAGGGAAAATTATACTCGATTATACGTATCGAAATATATGCTAACGCTATTACTATCGACGTTTTCCATCATTTTAATAGTTGTTAAACTAAATCTTTACATACGTACAAATTTTTGAAGGTATGTTTGTTTCTTTTAGGTACATGACAGTTAGTAAAATTCTACACCGTACTATGTTACCCGTGGTGCCAAAAAAAGCTAGTGTTAAATGGGCGTCTGCCATTCTCTTTTCAACCTGTAAATCACTCTGTTTACGAACTAGAGACCTGTCACATATAGACGGCATAAAAATCGACAAAAAGCATAAAAAGCAGCTCAGTGCAAGTTAGACTCGCGCATGAAAGGTCCGCACTATCGTAATTTTTTTTTTTATCCCACAAAGGTGGCAAACAGGCATACAGTCCGCTTAATGGGAAGCGGTTACCGCAGCCTATGGACGCTTGCAACACTAGGGGCGTTAGTCACGCGTTGCCGACCCTGTAAAATTCTCTTCACTCCCTTCTTGAAGAACCCCAAACTCTACTCCATTGGGAATACAATGGCGGGGAGCTCATTCCACAACCCTGTACATGATTGAATGCAGAAAAAATCACGGTTCTAGCAGAACCGTATTTAATTTTTTATCATTTCATTTTTTATGTACAACAAAATACTCATTCTTAATTCAATTGTCTACAAATTGATTATTTTAATGTATCTCATGATATTTATTCTATCTTTTAGTGTGACGGTCGGTCTGCCGTCTTATAGGACGATGACAGACAGACGAATGATGGAAGCTTAGTAATAGGGTCCCATTGATTAACCTTTGGACGAATTTGGAACCTATAAACATGACATCAAATCCTCTATATGGAGTTAAAATATCTGCCTAGAAAACGAAACGAAATTAGCCATAACAAAAACAGTTCTTACTACCATCGCCCAATAGGATTAAGATTGCATCCGAATAATCGTCCTGTTTCTAAGAAAAAAAGAACAAAAAACCTTAGTACCTACTAATACAGAGACAGGACCACGCACCCAATTATCGATAAGCCCTTATAATATTTTTATCGATTCTCAACCACTTTCAATGTAATAAAATGTTATCTGAAATTATAATCTGTGGAGCAAGCGTTTCGTTCTCTCTATGGATCTGATATAAATGTAATTTGAGATAAAAAAAATATCATAAAATCTTTCAAATATGAGTACCTATATCCCTGTCGCGGGATGATTAGTATGGGTGTAAAGTAGAGATAGAATAGACAGACATGTCTATTAGGGTAATCCTAATAGACATAGGGTAGTAATTAGCATAGCATTGTCTATTTTTGTAGGTCTCTGTAAATGTGTATTAAAATCTAAGTAAACCTGTATTTTACAAGCTTTTTATTGACTTATTATTTGTATTATTATTCGAGTCCAATCTTTCAGTCGTCTTATTTCTCGAGTAATTTTTGTTTGTTAATGAGTTTAATTAGGTTAGGGTATGAAAAAAAAGAAGAGAATCAATAATCAGGTATTACAGTAAACAAAAGCTTGGTTTAAAAGCTTTTTTATATAATAACTTATTTTTAATGTGGTTTCTAAATTGATTGGTTAATATTTTATGTTCTTTGTTTAATTTGGGGTCTGCGTTTAAAGAAAATTCCTGGAATATTTATTTTAAATTAATGAAGCGCCTCGGGCTTCGCAATTAATTGAAAGATCTGTGTAATTATATCTTCTTTAAATACTTGCGTATATTTTATTCATTAAATACATTAAAATTCGTATAATTTCGAATGCCTACATACTCGCTAAAGTATACAATTCACTCAATGAGACATATAAAATATTCAATTTTAGCGATTTAATTGATGTCGTTGATTTTATTTATTTTATTGCTATTAGTTTTAATCCAAAATTAAAACTTTATTACTAAAACTTTACAAGAAGGGCAATAGATATCATTTAAGAAAAACCGGCCAAGAGCGTGTTAGGACACGCGCAGTGTAGGGTTCCGTAGCTAGATTGACAAAATTGAATACTTAAAGTATACATATACGATTTACTTAAGCATTTTTTTTTCAATATTGAGGTGGCAACGAAATGGTTCAAAGTCGTATTCTGTTCATTTTAGGATCTTATTTACTTGGCCGACTATAACTCGTTAACCTGTAAATCCAACTTAGCCGTGCCGTGATAGTATTCCTTTTAAATTCATCAGCTAATACAGCTTAAAAGCTTAATATTTCGTAAACCCTGAATCGGAAAGCGTTATTAGAAAACCTTTACTATTTATAATAAGCTATCTAACGATATGCCACACTATAGGAATGGAGAAAAAATATATTTTTCACGATTTTGTATTTCAACATTGTCGACGCTGTTAAAATCTACTACCATACCAAATTACAGCTCTGTTCTGTAGTATCAGGCATCTCTGAGATTTCCCGCGGACGGACGGACGGCCGGACATGACGAAACTATAGATAGGTAAGGGTTCGTAGTTTACTACGGAACCCTGAAAATCCTACAAATATTGTAAATGCGAAAGTTTGAGAGTATGGATGGATGGATGTTTATTGCTCTTTCACGCCAAAAAAGCTAAAGGGATAAGCAGGAAATTTGGGACAGAGTTAGAATATGTTCTGGGATAACACATAGGTTACTTTTATTCCGGAAAAACTTAAGTTCCTCCAGGAACGTGGGTGAAACCACGGGGAGCCACTGTTACAATTATAATTTCAAACGAAAAATTATATGTGAATAAAAAATAATGAACGTAATATTTTGTATCAACGTTAGAGTTCAATCTATAGGTATATAAAGTAGGCACTGAGGCATTCAGGTGAATATGCAAATATATTTTCCACGGTTCATTAGATGCTCGCGTAGAAAAAATCAGATAGTCACATCAAATTGAATCAATTTTCTGTGTGTGATTTTTTATTAAAATACTTGTTCCACTCCGTGGTTTCATCCGCATAATATTTTTTTTTATTTAAGGTTTTGGCAGCTCTTAATTTAATATTAAAATTAAACGCATATTGTGTTTTTCAGAAACATATTCGATCGGTATGTTATGTATGTTTTCTACATCTTAACTTAAGCAAACTTTCACTTATATGATTACTTTTACTTAGATTACCGCGTTTTCACCCGTGATAAAAAGTAGCCTATGTATTAATTCAGATTGTAAACATTAGGTGTTTCTAATTTCATCCAAATTTCTTTATTTTTGCGTGAAAGAGGAACAAACATCCACACATACAAACTTTAGCGTAGGATTTGATTTTGTTAAACTATAATACATTCTAGGAGAATAGTATATTGTATATATATACCTACCCTTTGGTGTTCCATTGTCGGTAAAATTTTGTAAAAAATAATTGTATCCTTTGACCTGATTTTATTTTTTCAGAACAAAAAAATAACCGTGGCTTTAAAGAACAAAACTGCTACGAAATGTTCATTCAAATAACAAAAGATTGATGAGTAAGTCATAAAACAAAGGTATTCTCGGCATCAGCAAAATATTCAAGGGAAAAAACTTAAAATCGAGAGGGTAATCATTCACCAACGACAACACTGTAGAAAATATTGCTTACGATCCGTAGCCTTCTTTTATATTGGACGTATGGGAAACAAACATTAATATTTTATTTTATAGTGGCAATAATTTTCAAGGAAAAATAATATACAAAGAACATACAACTGTAACGGAAAATATTATTTTTACGTCAAAAGTGAGTAACCAAAATGCTTTCAAAAGATGTTTTTAAAAGCCTTTACAAATCGAATGTTATTCAAGTTGATCCAAAGGCTTTGGATTCTTGATACACATCCGGTTGGCCTTGTTGTTGGTGACCCTGACTTTCAAGCTGCCGGTCGTGGGTTCGAATCCCACACAGGACAAACATTTGTATGCATGTCTGTTTGTTCTGTGTCTGGATATAATTATCTATATTAGTATGTATTTAAAGGTAGTACATGTATGGATCTAGCAATCTGGTTGCCATATCACAAGCTCTGCTTAGTTTGGAAACAGATTGGCCGTATGTGAAGAATGTTACAATGAGATGATATGGATTAATTTAACATTTATTTTTGACCATCAACTTCACATTGTCATGTCTTGGTTTCGATTACCATTCCGTACTTGCGTCTATTTTTAAACGACTTCAAAAAAGAGGAGGTTCTCAATTCGACTGGTATGTGATGACTCTAAAAATAACAATAATTGTAACTACAATATATTTATCGTAATAATTTGATTGACTTTAAAGTAGTCTAATATTTTTCATTTTATTTTTTTATTAACGAAAACTTTTAAAATCATTTTAATTTGCAATTATTTTTTTCGTTTTAGTGCGTATTAGTTTGTTTAGGAATAGTTTCTTTTTTTGAAGTCGGTTTTTTTACGTGTCTAGATCAGATGTACCAGTATCATCCATAGTTAACCCGTTTTAGTTTTAAATGTACAATGTAATCTAAGTAACATAAATAAATCCGTCAGAAGACTACGTCCCCAGAATTCTAGAGGCATTGCCCGGTTGAATGGGTATGCTAATTTGTTGACCAAAATTACTACAGTATACCTACTATACTAGTCACAAGACGCTTTGACCAGGCGCTTTGATAGCTTTTATACAACTTGTATCTATAATGTGTGTATACTGTATGTCCTAACTCATGTTATAAATGGTAATGAAAGTTTGTTTTAGTCTTTTGTTACATTTTCACGCTTAATTTACTACACCGTTTTGTTTCATTTCACCAATGGAATGCTGTATTTTCAGAAAGTAACATCCATCCTCCATACTAATATTATAAATGCGAAATTGACTCTGTATGTCTGTCTATTACGCTTTCACGCTAAAACTACTGAACCGATTTAAATGAAAATTGGTACACAGATAATTCAGAGCCTGAGAAAGGACACAGGCTACTTTTTATCCCGGGAAAATTGAAGATCCCCCGGTAAACGCGGGCGATGCCGCGGGGAGCCACTAGTAAGTTATATTTTATCCCTGTAGGTACTCTTACGGGAACGGGAACTACGCAGTTAAATTTTATAAAGCATTCTTATATACATATCAATTCTCGCTACGACACCAAAAAAAAAAAAATATAGACACCCTACTCCAACAAACACTCGACAAGTAGTCACCCTTATTTATTGCCTACTCTCTATATAAAGGGTGGAATGCCATAGGACCTACTTTTACTGTTTTTCCACTGTCTAAAATACGTTTTAGAAACATGACAATATTTTTGGACAGAAAATAAAGGTGTTTCGATGCCATTGTGAAAAAATTGGTTGTCTGTAAAGTCGGTTTACTGACGATAGTTGAACGTGACAACGTCTTGCATCGCTCACTCAAGTAGGAGAGAGACGGATGTCGAACCCTGCCGAACGCAAAGGCCGATTGTGCTTCTTTGTCGCTCGTTCCGCGCTCTCGCTTGCACTTCAAGCCGCCACATGGAACGCCTCAGAGCGAGGTAACGCCGCATGAGTCATGTTTTCTCGTGCGTGCAGCCTCTATCGAATTAAAAGACGTTGTCACATCAAAAAAATTCAATACGGTTAAGTAGCTACTTTAAAAAAACAAAACTCACATTCGCCTTTATAATATTAGTCAGTGTGTTTTAAACTCTATTATCTTATACAATGTAAATTCACGAGCGTATAATTTGACCGACGTCCGATGACCGCAAGGTGGGTGTGTAATCAAATACTGCAAGCTAAATTATACCCTCTCGGTATTTGATTGAGTTGAATTTTGAATATACACATCAAACAGATGACTATGCAATATAGTGAGACATAGGATGCAAAGTAGCCTATGTCCTTTCTCTAGACTGTGTATCAAATTTCATTAAAATCGCTAAAACTACTGAACCGACTGAAACTAGGTGAAGAAATGTACTAAAAATATTTTTTTATAAAAAAAATGGTACTCACATGTAGGTAAATTATATTTGCATTTTATGTAGGTCATTGACAGCCAGAGGCTTTTCGTTCCTAACGGATAGTAGTCAGGCCTATAATCACAGGAGGCTAACCAGCATTCAGCCAGCTCTGTGATAAGGCACCTCAACTCAATTACCTAAAATATCAAAGTTACCCAATAAAACCAAGAACAAAATAGTCATACGAATATGACATTTTCGATGCATCCATATATTATTAGCAACTCGTGGTTTCACCCACGTACCCGGGTCTTCCATTTTCCCGAGATAAAAAGTAGCCTATATACTTTCTCAGGCTCTAGACTACCTGTGTAACAAAATTTTACTAAAATAATTTCAGTACTTTTAGAGTGAAAGAGAGACAGACAGATAGAGTAACTTTCGCATTTATAATATAAGTAAAGATTAATATTTAGACGAGGTAAATATATCTATATTGACCGGAATTTTTGCATACAACATAGGTTTATAACAAAACCCTGTTCACCTCTCTTTCTTTTCTATATTTTGAAAAGAGACAAAGAAAATATGGTATTGCCCAGTCAGTTCCAATATTAAAACTAATATTTTTTACAAGTTAATACTGGGCAAAACCTTTTTAGAGGATTTAACTCAAAATATTCCCTCTTATTTAAGTTTATAAAATGTTAAAGAGTAACACACACGTAAATACATTAAGGCATTCGGATTAGAGTAGGGCCTATTAAAATGTAGTTTAGATTAGAGAGGTTTACGTATTAGATATTTAGATTACTGAAAAAGCTGGAAAATAAACCGTAATTTTTCGGCGGCGCCCATCGTCATTTTAGATTGCTACTGAATATTTCCAATCGTATTGCCCTAAGAACCAAAGACATACCAAATATCTATACTAATATCATAAAGCTGAAGAATTTGTTTGTTTGTTTGGTTGAACGCGTTAATCTCAGGAACTATTGGTCCGATTTGAAAAACTCCTACCCTGTTACATAGTCCATTTATCGAGAAGTTTATAGGTTATTATCATCACGCTACGACCAACAGAAGCGGAGCACCAATGAATAATGTTTAAAATCGGGAGTTCCATTTGAGAGCTGCCGCTGCGTGCATAAACGCTTAAAGTTACGCAGAAATAATGTATGACAGAATTGTTCCCCTTCAAAGGTTCTAAATTGTTGTTCTAAAATAAGGCATTATTTGTGAAAGTGTTTCGATAAAGATGATCCTTAGGTATCCAAATAAATACGTTATACATCACAAGTATTTAATTTAAAATCAAATTGCCATTTATATCATTCGATTTCAATGAATATCTTAGGTAATATCGCAATTTTAAAATAACATCGCCGCAAAATAATGATCAAGTAGGTACCTACAGCGCGCGGGCTTAAGGGGGCAAGGGCGCGAGGGCGCGAGGGCTTTCTGCGTGAGCTCTACGAGATACCAACCTTCTACGTAAACGTCGCGGATTAATGTTACTTAGCCCAAAGTAACTATTCCACGCGTACGAAGTCAATAAGGGGTAAAATTTCAAATACAAAATTTGACCCAAAAAGAAATAGTCAATCTAAATAAAACCTTTGAAATGACGTGACATATAGTTTTTTCTTAAATAAATCCCCCGGAAACGCGAATAAAACCACGTGTCAGTAGCTAGTGCACCATAAGACGTGTCCGGGGAGAATGGAGAAAAATTTAGCAGTCGCAAATTGTGAATTGTTCCTTTCCTAGGTACAGAACAAGCTAGGTACCTACTAGTCTAGCCGTCAACATAATATTCTTAATCTACATCTTAGTGGCCACTTGCATCCTTTTTCGTGAGTAAGAGCCAAAAAAATCTAAGCAAAATATACAATTCATGGCATTATATTAAAATCTAAGAACATGAAAGTGCTGACCCGTTATTACTTGCATTAACTCAGGCTGCATAATTCTAGCGTCGCTGCCTTATCCTATAAAAACTATGTTCCTTTTTATGCTTTAAGAAATCCTACTTCCTCCTAAGCTGATTAAAAAAATATGTGCTAAATTGGTCTTTAAGCGCAAAACTTGACTGCATCGATTTGGATGTTGGTCGATGGTTAGATGTCTGAAAAAGTTAGTCCAAAAGTAAGTGCATACCAAAATAGCAATGTAGAATAAATGTAGATCTCCGGGAAAACGGGTGACACCATGGCCCAAACTAGTATTATTATGCATATGTAACTTTGTGACGACGAATGAATGCTACTGATCCAAATCTTACTTCATCAAATCTTACTCAACTACAAATCTTTTGTTAACTAACTTCATCAAATCTTACTACCTACTATAAATGCTAAAGTTCAGAACGACGAGAGAGAGACGAGATCTGTATACAAAATTGTACAGTTATAATATGTTACATCAACTACTTTTATCCCGGGAACATTAAAGATTTCCGGGTAAACGTGTGGGTAAGACCGTAAAGACAGTGTAGAAGTAAAAGCGGTAAAACATGTAATCCAATTTCATATATTTAATATACCTTTTTAGGGTTCCGTAGCTAAATGGGAAAAAACGGAACCCATATAGATTCGTCATGTCTGTATGTGTGTCTCTCTGTCTGTCTGTCTGTCCGTCCGTATGTCACGCCACTTTTTTCCGAATCTTTAAGAGCTATACTGTTGAAACTTGGTAAGTAGATGTATTCTGTGAACTGCATTAAGATTTCCAAACAAAAAGCTCCCCATACATAAATTTTTTTCATCCAACCCATACGTATCTATGGATAGGTCTTCAAAAATGATATCGAGGTTACTCATATAATTTTTTTCTAAACTGAATAGTTTGCGCGTGAGACACTTCCAAAGTGGTAAAATGTGTTTCCTCCCCCCCCCCCCCCCCCCCCCCCCTGTAACTTCTAAAACAAGAGAATGATAAATTAAAAAAAATTACGTGAGGCACTCGGGGACTGCCGCGGTAAAGCTATTGCATTGCATAGCATTTTGTATCAACTTATGCAATTATAATTTTATTTATTAATTTTAATAATAAATGCACTTTGTTCATTCATATTCAAAACACTTCATACACAAATTTTACAAGTACAGCTATTCACTGTTGTACATAAATACATATACACCTATATACTTTCTCATAAGCAGCTTATGTATTCGTCCGATTTCGGAGCAGCTCGTCTCGATTCGTGCGAGTTTCATAGAGTCGTACAATACGTCTAATCGCACACAACGCCGTGTCGAAGACTGCCGAACTGAAACGACGTTAGACGATGCACGGCCTTCAAGCCACACCTCCTTGCCCGTCGGAGTGGGGGGTGTTAGGTTTTTTTCGTTACGGAATTTCTTGATTCGGTCGCCGCGCTCAGAGCCCGCGATAAAAGCTATGCAATAGCTTAAAAATATATAAGTACTAGCTCATATAAATCTTAGAGAAAAGGTCTAATTTCATTGCCATGTTGGCCCAACGTACAAACATTTGTACCAATACGCCAACATCGCGTGCTTAGAAATGCAAATGGCCGCTACATGTACTAAATAAATGATACATTTGGATTTAAACAAAGGTTAGGTTAGAAAGGACGCCTTGTACATTGTAAAAATACTTGAGCATATATTTTGACGTGACAACGTCTTATAAATTGGTTTGCCGGGTGACACTTCAAGAAACTGCGTTACGCTCCGCTCACGTCACGTTAGGTTTTAAATTGTTACTATTATTTCATCCTTCTTCCTACTATACGAATGAATATTCACATTAAAATTATTTTACCACTCAAAGTCGTTGTCACGTAAAACTTTTTTTTAATAATATGCATTCTGATGTGCATACGTATTTGAATACTTAGGCTTTATGACGTGGTACCCTTGCCACGAAATAGAAACAAAATAATTACGCGCGAATACGGAAATTGAGTTTTGTTTTTTATAAATGTCAAACGCCATTTTTTCAAAACGTCAAAGAGTTAAGAAGATAGCAAACAAACACCGTGCCGAAGTCTGCCGAACTTAAACGACGTTAGACGATGTGTTAGGTTTTTTTCGTTACGGAATTTCTTGATTCGGTCGCCGCGCTCAGAGCCCGCGATAAAAGCTATGCAATAGCTTAAAAAATTACGTGAGGCACTCGGGGACTGCCGCGGTAAAGCTATTGCATTGCATAGCATTTTGTATCAACTTATGCAATTATAATTTTATTTATTTATTTTAATAATAAATGCACTTTGTTCATTCATATTCAAAACACTTCATACACAAATTTTACAAGTACAGCTATTCACTGTTGTACATAAATACATATACACCTATATACTTTCTCATAAGCAGCTTATGTATTCGTCCGATTTCGGAGCAGCTCGTCTCGATTCGTGCGAGTTTCGTAGAGTCGTATAATACGTCTAATCGCACACAACGCCGTCGAAGACTGCCGAACTGAAACGACGTTAGACGATGCACGGCCTTCAAGCCACACCTCTTTGCCCGTCGGAGTGGGGGGTGTTAGGTTTTTTTCGTTACGGAATTTCTTGATTCGGTCGCCGCGCTCAGAGCCCGCGATAAAAGCTATGCAATAGCTTAAAAATATATAAGTACTAGCTCATATAAATCTTAGAGAAAAGGTCTAATTTCATTGCCATGTTGGCCCAACGTACAAACATTTGTACCAATACGCCAACATCGCGTGCTTAGAAATGCAAATGGCCGCTACATGTACTAAATAAATGATACATTTGGATTTAAACAAAGGTTAGGTTAGAAAGGACGCCTTGTACATTGTAAAAATACTTGAGCATATATTTTTTTTAATAATATGCATTCTGATGTGCATACGTATTTGAATACTTAGGCTTTATGACGTGGTACCCTTGCCACGAAATAGAAACAAAATAATTACGCGCGAATACGGAAATTGAGTTTTGTTTTTTTTAAATGTCAAACGCCATTTTTTCAAAACGTCAAAGAGTTAAGAAGATAGCAAACAAACACCGTGCCGAAGTCTGCCGAACTGAAACGATGTTAGACGATGTGTTAGGTTTTTTTCGTTACGGAATTTCTTGATTCGGTCGCCGCGCTCAGAGCCCGCGATAAAAGCTATGCAATAGCTTAAAAAAAAATATGATGTACATTACCATGTAAACTTCCAACGAAAATTGGTTTGAACGAGATCTAGTATGTAGCTTTTTTTTTAAAACGTCATAAATCGTAAACCGCAACACTATTATTAAAACATCGATCAAAGTTTCAACGAACTACAATAACTTTTATATTATGTTACTTGCTGCTACGGAACTCTTGATGAGTGAGTCCGACTCGCGCTTGGCCGCTTTTTATAATCATTACAGTAAAACTTAAAAGTAAATTATCAATAGGTACAGCGTTTTTTCGAATGATGGACAGCATTTTGACATTAAATATGTACTGTAGGTACTTGACATTTCAGTAAAATGACAGTCACAGTATTATTTACAAAAAGAGAAAAAAGTAAATTATTTATACAAAATGCTGGAGCTCATTCATATTACTGATAAATTTATGAGAATCTTGTACATCCGAATCAATGTTGTATTTAATTGGTTTACGTTTAAAACAGATTGAATTAACGAAAAATAAAACCAACCTGCCTTGTCCTATTATGGACACAGGTATTAATTAGCAATGAAATCCATACTAATATTATAAATGCGAAAGTAACTCTGTCTGTCTGTTACGCTTTCACGCTAAAACTACAAAACCGATTTAAATGAAATTTGGTACATAGATAATCCAGAGCCTGAGAAAGGACATAGGCTACTTTTTATCCCGGGAAAATTGCCCCCGGGAACGTGGGCGAAGCCGCGGGGAGCCACTAGTAAAACTATAATTGTATTATCATTGCACATAATGGTCTTAATTTAACATTGAGTAATATTGCTTTACGTAAGTACCTACACTAGATACCTAGGATATTTTTTTGTAATTACAGTTATTTAAGAACTTATTTATAATGTAAGAGTAAAAGTCCTATACATACAACCTTAATATACGCAATAAAAGAGGCATTTTAGTTCACACTTAACTAACCGCTGTCTTCTATTCGAACTAACATAAAATTTAAGTACCCTTAACTAGTTATAGAATCTTTTATTATTATTTTTTAAGCTTTGGTTATTATTAAATGGCAGGTATATAAAACATCTACCATTTTATTTACTCCGCTAATACCTAAGTATATTTATCAAGAAAACGAATTAATAATAAAAATACTTACCAAAAAAAAATCACTTTTACAAACACCACTTAGCAAATCCAAAAAAACACCACATTTTCCATAATCAATCCAGTTCAATCCACACGCGGTGTAATCTGCGAAAACAATATCTATGCAAATTTATTCTGAATTAGAACACACCGCGACGTTTGTAAAATCCAATTAATAAGGGAATCACGTTTATTCGTCAATAACGAAGCCTCTTCGTCGGGCGAGAGGAACAACCAGGCGTGCTCACTCCGTGCCGCGCGAACCCTAACTGAAATTAAAGCCTATAGGATGGAGCATTCTGCGAGCGCTTTTCAGCTGAAACGTGCATTCTTTGTTCATTTCAAGCTTAGGCGAGAAATGTGTTGTTTTTTTAACAATCAAGGTGCAAAATTTAAGTGCATCTTTTTACTTTCGAGATCTTCATTGCGAATTGGTGACCTACTTGTTTTATAATGAGTTTTTGGGGTAATTAATATTTGACGTAGAATATGTACCTATTGTTTTGATTGATTTATCTATATACTTATTAAAATTAGCCTTTCTTTCCTCGGTCACGCCATAACTAGATAACTGTTTTGAAATACTTTGTAGAAGGTTCTTACGGAATGAAAAATTATGAAGATTGTGTAGAAAATTGGAAAATCTCAGAAAACTTCACGACTGTTTTAACATCGGGCGTTTGATAGTTTGCGGATGTGAATTTGCAATTAAAGTTAATTTTTTTTATAATCTGTAAAGCATGTAAGTACTTACCATATCTATACTAATATAATAAAGAGGAAAGATTTGTTTGTTTGTTTGTTTGTTTGTAATGAATAGGCTCCGAAACTACTGGACCGATTTCAAAAATTCTTTTACCTTTGGAAAGCTACATTATCCCCGAGTAACATAGGCTATATTTTATCCCTGTATTCCCACGGGAACGGGAACTACGCTTTTACCCGGATTCTCGGGGATCTTTCATTTTAGTATAATTATCATTTAGTTTTAGATATTTTTAGTTATGAAAATAGTTTACTATATAATAGTTAGGCTCGTATTATTAAAATTTAATAAATCTTACGAAGTCATAAACAGGGTTACTTTCGCACGTATACATTTACGAGCGTCTACTAGTTTAGTTTTTGTTGGAATGCGAGAATAAAAATTATGGCCTATGACACTCCTTTAGAATGTAACATTTGTGAAGTAATTCAGATTGGTCCAATAATTTCGAACCTTATCTATACTTCTATACTAATATTATAAAGAGGAAAGATTTGTTTGTTTGTTTGTAATGAATAGGCTCCGAAACTACTGGACCGATTTCAAAAATTCTTTCACCTTTGGAAAGCTACATTATCCCCGAGTAACATAGGCTATATTTTATCCCTGTATTCCCACGGGAACGGGAACTACGCGGGTAAAACCGCGCGGAGGCAGCTAGTTTGTTATTAAGGAATATGGGAATATATGTACTTATATTCCTCGATAATTACGGGATGCACAGTAAAACACGTCTATACGAAACCACATTTAATCCGGAACAAAGACAAAAGATTTTCACCTACCGACATACACATTTAGAAAAATTATAAATCAACCTTACATACATTACAGTTATAAACACAACAATATATAAAGTACAAATCTTCATTCTATAAGAACCTATATTTGTAACTAGGTATTGTAAATATGTATTTCACATTTAAAACTTGTACACCACCGTGTCAACAGCCCCTTGGTGTTATTGCAATGAGATTAAATAAAACAAAAAATCTCAATCAATGGTAAGGTAATTCATTAAATGTACAAAAATTATCATAAAACCGGAGTAACTCAACATTGCGATACTGAAAATCGGCGCCATCTATTGGCAATTGTGTGCAACAACATTGAACAAAACTTAACAACAATAGGCAATCGCAAGAACTGGTATTGTATTCAATTTATTAAACGACTATACTTACATTTTACAGTTGTAGTTTGGCAATCTTCGTTGTTGGAAACGAACGTATAATGATTGCAGGCACAGTTGCAGGCAGTAAGCGTTTTACACGGAGCTTAACGAACCGCATTACTTTAATCGGGGTCGGTATTCAACGTGCTTGTTCAGGTGTAATGTTCTACAATAACTAAGTATTGTACTTCATTAATCCATCGACATTCTACTTTTATTATAAATTTGATGGATAGATTAATAAATAGATGAATAAATCGTAGCCGAATCCAAACTAATATTATAAATGCGAGAGTAACTTTGTCTGTCTCGCATTCACGCAAAAAAAACTGAACCGATTTATCTGAAATTTGGTACACATCTAGTCTAGAGCCTGAGAAAGGACAAGGGCTACTATTTATCTCGGGAAAATTGAAGATTCCCTGGGAACGCGTATGAAGCCACTAGTTATATAAATGTATTTAACGCATTTTCTTTCTCGTAATTTGTTTATCGTAACTAATATTATAATAAATATGAATTTGTTTTAAGTTTCTTTGCTTCGCTCTACTCCTAAACCACTATACTGAATTAAGGACTTTAGTTACCAATGCAAAGCTACATTATCAAGGAGTAACATAGGCTATATTATATCGTCGTAATCTTACGGGAACGGTAACTACACCGCGAGGCGGAAGCTAGTAATAATGTGTGACAATATAAATCCTCTAATACTATCTTACAAAAGCAGTAATCTATAATCGATAAGTGTCCACTAACAATGGCGGTTCAAAATTAAAGCCACCATCAACGCATATTGATATTATGAATAGATAATTCTCATCATGAACAACCTTGTAAAATTCAAGCCAAGTCCCTCTGGTGGATTTCTTGGGTCTGAATATAAAACTGTATACATAATACGTACCCTTTTTTTAAAGGATTAGCAGATGTTGGCCTCTGACGGCTTTAACACCCTTGCGCGGACAAACTAAAAGAATTTTTTATTAGGTACCAAGCCATATTACACATGTACATTGTAGAAGTTAATGTTCTATTAGGTACTATTCAATAACATAAAATAAAATGTTGGGTTCATCATCATCAGCTCATAATACGTCTCCACCGAGGAGCTCGAGCCACCCCTAACATTGAGGGGGTGTAGGCCATAGTCCACCACGCGGGCCTAGTGCGGATTGGCGGACTTCACATGCCTCCAATTGTGACATCTCGGGCATGGAGGTTTTCTCACGATGTTTTCCTTCACCGAAAGCCAGTGGTGTGAATCCGTACCTAAGTTTTTATAAACTCAGAGGTACAGGCCAGGGATTTGAACCTGCACCCTCATGATCGTGAGTCGGTGCGTTCCCAACTGAGCCACCACGGCTTGTGGGTGTTGGGTTAGACAGTCATAATATGTTTAATACCTATTCGCACTCGGTATTGTCTAAGGATATGTTTCGCAAGAGTGTCGTGTGTCGTAAGAATGTTTGCCTCTATATGCAAACATTTTCTATTGTCTATATTTTTGTATCATGTAGGCAGGTATCTCAAAAACTTTATTAGTTAGGTAGGTAGGTACTGTTAATATGTACCATACGTATTTTCAACACATTTAAAGGCCTAAATTTTTAGAACTAAATAAAATAATAATAAATTTAATTATTACTTACACACTGACGACTTTGCTGTACGCACTGCCGTGTACTTACCATCCCGCTTTTTGTCGAATAACTTCATTAACTGACTTTAAACTTTCGGGGCATTGACATTGATTGATAGAGGGTGGAAAGTAGACTGATACCGTGTTACGAAGTTTGTTCGGTGAATCCCGTTGTTTTATGAAATATGGATGGGCCCATTGACAGGGTGAGTAATTTATAGTAATGTCAGCGCCAGAGTGCAGGGGAGGTGCTTGGTTAACGTATCTATTGACTAAATAGATACACAAATTGATAGCATTGACGTGTCATTGATTAATCTTACTGTGCTGTTTAAATGTAGAACATTTGTTTTACTAAGTCCATATTTGATCGTTAGGAGACGTTACGGTAGTAGGTATAATAAAGTTAATATATTTACATGTTAGGTACTACTCTACAGCAACCCGAGCAATATCCTTTTGCGCATAATTATATTGACGGATTTCAATGTGATTGTTCGGGCCAAACCTTCACGGTGGGGAATGTCTATGTGTAAGTCATAGACACCCGCCCTGACGGTCCTCTTTAAGAAGAAATTACATGTCACGTCACTTCAAATCATACTTCTTGTTTTTACCGCATAAATATTTAATCCGCATATTCACGCAAATAATAACTGTACATCTCGGTTCCCGCGCGGGAGAAGCCCCCCTGAAGAGGATCCCAGGGTAAGTCTGTGCGTTTATAGATAGGCATTATTTTCCGTGTGGGGTTGACCGGAACCAGCAGCATCCGCATAGTGGAGGGTCACTCTCAGGACACGAAGCCCTAGGTGGCCGCTACAGTGATTTTTAGCAATAGTTAGAGTGATTCACGAGGATGTCACTTTATAGTTTTGTGTTATTTAAATATGACTCACTATTGGTTCCCCGTAGTTTCACTCGTTTTCCCAGGGATTATTCATTTTTCCCAGAACAAAAGTAACCTATGTGTTACTTTAGATCCCTTCAAACGTTCTGGCATGATAGAGTAACAAACATACATCAATACATTCTCACAACCTTTCGAATTTTAAATTACATATGCATATCATGGGAAGCCAGGTTGGAACGCTAGCAAATAGGCTAGCTATGTACAATATTATTATCATCATTATAATAGTCAGAAGGCTCGATTTATTACAATTATCTTTTTTGTCGTTAAAAAATAAAATTGTTAGTTTAACACAATAAAAGTGAATAAACAAGTAGGTATATCCGCTACGGGATTATTATTCATAAATTGAAAAGATTTTATCGCGCTCTGTCGAGATTATCATCGAATAATAACGAGGTTGAAAAACACGAAAAAAAATTGGAAACATGGATAAGCGGGGAAAATATTCAGCCGCAACTCACAGCACAGGCGTCACATGAACATGTCGGGGGAATTTATGCAGTCTTTTTTGTGATAACGCCGAAAACAAAATGTTCGTGTGGCACTCATTATTTTGATACTTTTAAACGCTTTGCTATGCAGCAAGAGAGTTAACTTTGGGACCTTAAATAACCTGATATATTACTAGCCTCCACCACCAAGTCCTCAAGTCTGTGCTAAAATCTAATAATTAATGGTACACTAGCGATGGGTTTATTACGTGGTGCCGAAAAACATGCGACTTCGTCTGCGTCATCTTCCCCGTTGTTGCAATGATGCGCCGCTCCTATTGGTCGTAGCGTGATGTAATATAACTTATAGGTTATAGCTTGGCTATAGCCTTCCCCGATAAATGGACTACCTAATATTAAGAGATTATTTTACTTTAAACCCGCAGTTTTAGAAACAATTCAATACAAACATATAAATCCTACAGTGTCACCCACGTACCCCAGAGATCTTCTATTATCCCGGGATAAAAAGTAGCTTATGTCCTTTCTCAGGTTTCAGACTATCTGTGTACGAAATTTCATTTAAATCGGTTCCGTAGTTTTAGGGTGAAAGCGAGACAGACAAACAGACAGACTGAGTTACTTTCGAATTTATAATAATATAGCTGCCTCCGCGCGGTTTTACCCGCGTAGTTCCCGTTCCCGTAAGAATACAGCGATAAAATATAGCCTATGTTACTCAGTGATAATGTAGCTTTCTAATGAAAAAAGAATTATTAAAATCGGTCCAGTACTTTTTGAGTTTATTCGTTACATACAAAAATACAAATCTTTCCTCTTTATAATATTAGTGTAGAAGTGTAGATTAGAATAGATTAGTATTAGTATAGACAGACAGTCTTAGATCTTACAATTTTACTTATAACAAAATTCCTAGTTTTTAAACGTCAAGTGTGCCCCATCTGCGCCTTGGATCCGAATTGCCTTAAGCTTGCCATTGTCTTTGAAAATACTGAACGGATTATTTTAAAGCTTCCTTAATGGCTGCCGTTTGTAGAACTTCTATTTTAGTTCTGTTCTAACACATCTGCATGTGCTATGTACATACATAGTTAGATAACAAAAAATATATCAGTCTTCTTTCAAATACAACTATTACAAAAGTTATTTATTACAATACTAGTGGCTCCCCGCGGCTTCACCCGTGTTCCCGGGGGATCTTCAATTTTCCCGGGATAAAAAGTCTATGTCCTTTCTCAGGCTCTGGATTATCTGTGTACCAAATATCATTTAAATCGGTTCAGTGGTTTTAGCGTGAAAGCGTAACAGACAGACAGACAGAGTTACTTTCGCATTTATAATATTAGTATGGATTAAGTACCTACCTGAATTTTACATTGATTTTTGTAAAAGGTTAACTTTTGCAAAGTTTGATGATTTATTTCTCTCTAATGCCAACAATTCTTGGTACCTACACATAGTCATGTTATTCTCATTTGTCTTAGGGTATTTATCAGTACAAATACTTAAGATGGAATCTATACTAATATTATAAAGGAGTAGAGTTTGTTTGTTTGGTTGAACGCGCTAATCTCAGAAACTACTGGTCCGATTTGAAAAATTATTTCGCCATTGGATAGTCCATTTATCGAGGAAGGCTATAGGTTATATATCATCACGCTATGGCCAATAGGAGCGGAACACCAATGAAGAACGTTTCAAAATCGGGAGATTTCTTTTCCAGTTGAGAGCTTCCGCTGCGTACGCTGCGTAAACGGTTAAATTTACGCTAAAATGATGAATGACAGAATTGTTCTCCTTCAAAAGTTCTAAAAAAAAGTCCGCGATAGCATAAGTCTATCTGTTAAGGTTGGCTCACTGTGACCATTTTTATACTAACCAAATTTGTTCGAAAATTAAGCATTATTTGTGAAGGTGTTTTTATGAAGATAATATTAATCCTTATCCAAATAAATACGTTATTCATCACAAGTAGTTCATTTGAAACAAAATTGCCCTGTATATCATTCGATTTCAATGAATATCTTAGGATATATCGCAAATTTAAAATAACATTGCACCAAAATAATGTTCAAGTACCGTACTGCGCGCGCCTTTATGTGCCGGGCCGGCGCGTGCAGTCATCAGCTAGCTCTGCGAGACCATCCTTCTACGTAAACGAAGGGTGTTGAAAGTTAGCGTTAGCCCAAAGTAACTATTCCACGCAGACGGAGTCGCGGGCAGAAGCTAGTTGTAAATATGAACCTATAAATTTATTCAAGCGTTAGTTTAAAGCAAAAATTTCCAAGCAATGCACAAGAAAGCGCTGAAGCTGCTAATGAGCACATCTGCGCTTCCGTACCTTCTGCATTCAGAATGGAATAACATATTATAATGGAGGAGAACCCGTCTTTATTATCATTTATTTACTGTAGTAAATACCTTATATTAAAATTCAATAACAAATTTATAACCGTCATAATTATTTTGACAGACCGATTGGCTTTGTGGTTAGTGACCCTGACTCCCAAGCCGCGGCTCGTGGGTTCGAATCCCACCCAGGACAAACATTTGTATGCATGAATATGTCTGTTTGTCCTGTGTCTGGATGTAAATATCTATATAAGTATGTATTTAAAAGTAGTATATGTAGTATATCAGCTATCTGGTTACCATATCACAAGCTCTGCTTAGTTTGGAATCAGATTGGCCGTGTGTGAAAAATGCCCCAGGATATTTATTTTATTTAAAAAAAAATTCATATCTAGATTTGTACGTATGATTGAGTGTGTAAAAATCCTACTAATAGGTATTAAATGCGAAAGTTTGTGTGTATGGATATATTATAATGTGTGTTTCTCTTTCAGGCAAAACTACTGTTCGGATTTGAATGAAGTTTGTGGGTTTATGGTATGTCGGATTTGATAGAAGTATCTGGGAACTACGTGGGTGAATCCGCGGGGCGGAATCTGGTAAAATATAAAACTAGTGGCTACCCGTTGTTTCACCCGTTGCATACCCGGGAGATCTTCCGTTTTCCCGGAATAAAAAGTAGCCCATGTCCTTTCTCAGACTCTAGACTATCTGTGTACCAAATTTAAATCATTTCAGTAGTTTTAGCGTGAAAACGAGACAGACAGAGAGAGTTACTTTCGCATTTATAATATTAGCATACACGTAGATAGTCCAATATGAGAAGCTAGGCATTAAACTAATAAATCAAGCGTTAGGATAGCCAGATCAACTTGGTGTACCGAACTCTGTTTCTGTGCATGCATCGACGAGTAAAAGCTTAAAGTTTACTCTTTCCATTCCATATGTGATAGGGTTATCAACTATTACTTTGAGAAAAAATTTTTTGGAACGTTGTTCCTTATCGCGCGTTGTGAAAGGGGGCTAGACGGAAAAAATTCTTACGAAAAGTTGTCACGACACATTTCCGAGCGGGGCCGAGCGTGGCCGAGCTTTGCCGAGCGGCGCGTTCCCAAGGCGCGGCCTACTAGTTTCGCGCGCACTATAGTACCTACTATACTAGGGACAAGATAATAGGTCACTTTTGACATTTCATCAAAATTCAACAACGTAACCTTGTAACGGCGGGCATAAAATAAGAACTGCACAATTGCTTAACTTTTTTCAATTACGTTTACATATTTATTGTAATAATGACCGATACGAGTAATTTTACGATTTGCTTTCACTAATAAACCATTCTAAACATAATAAACAATTTCTGATCTAAAGAACTGAACGTCGTTACAATGTTGCGTCAGTCAACCCTTTTTCTTTTTAAACACTAGGGATGTTACTCTAAAAATCGAAAGCTGATAGGATTGTAAGTTGAATCGAATGCAATGATTACTTGTGAAGAAAAATCACCATAAATTTATAACCACGTTGTGATTATAATAAAACCTAATTATACATATTTATTATTCTTTTAACTATTCCGATAGTTCAAGTGAATAAAAGCAATTTTTTTGTTAAATTACGTAGGTACTTGTCTTATTTTGCTCCTTTAATTTATGAAAGAAAAAATAATAATGGGACAGGGATTCGCATGATCATTTTTAAAATTCACATATGTTTCAAGTCTGTATCGATTCATTCGATTCATTCATTTAATCGATGTTTTTAAGCAGGTCACCTCACTATGAATATAAAACTGACATCTGTCAAAAGTGACCTATTATCTTGTCCCTATTTTACTTGATGTGCGTACAAAAAATATTTTAACTTAAAAAAATACATATTACAATTTCTTTACTAATTAATCGAAAGGATCTTCGTTCCATCCGGGTCTCCCTTGACACCTCTCAAGTTTTTTATGTATCTTTGCATGAAAAGAAAATGATTTATTTGACCATTTCATTGTCCACTTGTTCGACAATGGGACGATTCCAACGAATTTAATTTCGCCTCTTTATTTTTTACAGCATAATTTTATAAGTATATTTTTAAAATATCGCTTATGATAGATACTACAAAAGATAAATATGTAGCTTGAACATGTAAAATATTTTTAAAGTGAATCAAGTTTCTACTGAACAGCGGTTCAATATTTTACTTAGCTTTAGTTCGATGTGTTGGTTTATAAATCTTTAGGTTGTGATCCAATTCTAAATTGACAGTGACAACCCTAAGCAACATTGTTCACTATTTTCCACCGAATTTCACATTCTTTACCCGACGCCGCGACGGCAATTTGAAAAGTGGATCGCACACTAACATTGTTTTGAGCTGGGTTCACCGTCAGACACCCATCCCCTACAATTGTAAAACTATTACTATACTAGTGGCTCCCTGCGGCTTTTTCCGTGTATCTGGGGGACCCTACATTTTCTCGGGATAAAAAGCCTATGTGTTATTTCAGAATATATTCTAACTCTGTACCAAATTTGAAGTGCATCCCTTCAGCCGTTTTGGCGTGAAAGAGTAACATATGCCGTTGTACTGCAATACAAAAACGTGTTTCTATGCTGAAATATATATTCTTAATAGCTAACATGATTAATTAGATCGATAAGAAGCGTTTACCATAAAAAATTTAAAATAGCCAAATTGTTAGTTTGGCCCTTATACATAGGACCCATCGATATGTCCCTTTTATTCTTTTGATGTGACAATGTCTTATAATTCGATAGAGTTACCTCGCTCTGAGGCGTTCCATGTGGCGGCTTAAAGTGCAAGCGAGAGCGCGGAACGAGCGACAAAGAAGCACAATCGGCCTTTGCGTTCGGCAGCGTTCGACATCCGTCTCTCTCCTACTTGAGTGAGCGATGCAAGACGTTGTCACGTTCAACTATCGTCAATAAACCGACTTTACAGACAACCAATTTTTCAGAATAAATAGGACCACAATAACTCTTTTATTTACTTGTACCTTAATGACGTATCAAAATAATGATTCCTGTTCATGTAAAACACATGATTAGGCTCTATATAAATGAAAATATTCATCGTTAAATCGAGAAAATGTTACAACGTAATTTCGGTTATTATTTGGGAAAACAGAAAGAGGAAAATGTTGAAACAAGACATTATATTTTATCCCTTTGGAAAACATATTTACGTAACTTAAACAGCGTGGTAGAAACGACAGGTAAAATGTATTAATATAAATTATGTTAATAGAATAAATAAAGACAAAATACAAATGAAATTACTTTTAATCTATACTAATATTATAAAGGAGTAGGAGTTTGTTTGTTTGATTGTTTGTTTGCTTGAACGCGCTAATCTCAGAAAGTACTGGTCCGATTTGAAAAATTATTTCAGTATTAGATAGTCCATTTATCGAGAAAAGCTATAGGCTATATATTATCACGCTACGACCAATAGGAGCGGAGCACCAATGAAGAATGTTACAAAATCGGGAGTTTCTATTTCCTTTTGAGAGCTTACGCTGCGTACGCTGCGTAAACGGTTAAAGTTTCAGTAAAATAATGTATTACAGAATTGTTTTCCTTTAAAAGTTCTAAAAAAAAGTCCGCGATAGTATATGTCTATCTGATAAGGTTGGCTCACTATAACCATTTTTATACTAACCAAATTTAAGTATTTAATTTAAAACAAAATTGCCATTTACATCATTCGATTTCAATGAATATCTTAGGAGATATCGCAAATTTAAAATTACATCGCCGCAAAATAATGATCAAGTAGGTATTGTGCGCGCCTTTAAGCGCTGGGCCGGCGTGCACGGGCAGTCATCAGTTGGCTCTGCGAGGACTGCGAGTCCATCCTTCTACGTAAATGAAGTCGCGTGTTGAAAGTTAGCGTTAGCACAAAGTAACTATTCCACGCGGACGGAGTCGCGGGCAGAAGCTAGTCTATATAATATATGTAAAAATTAATCCCTCTTTCCCTTGGTCACAACAACACGCGCGAATGGCTGGACCGATTTAGCTAATTATTTTTTTGTTGTGTTTTTTATTATCTGAAGAAGGTTCCTATGAAAGAAAAAATTGTAATGTTACTTAATGGCGTTTGACATTAGTGTCAGTCGCTTTAATCCAATAGGCTTCATAGTTAGGACAACGTCGGGTCATCTAGTAAATAAAAATATCTAAATCCAATGTTGCTTCAAACTATCAGTTTTGAGGTATACTATACTAGCAGCGGACCCGGCAGACTTCATTCTGCCCACCTGCACCACCTACCGGGTCCAAATTGGTGTATTATACATAACAACCTTCCCCATGAAATATTCCGTAATTTGGTGAAAACCGCTTGAAAATCTGTTCAGTAGTTTTTGTGTTCATCGCGTTCAGAAAGACAGACAGAGGCGGCGGGGACTTTGTTTTATATTTATAGACAAGCTGTTATTCAAAGTGACGTATACAAACAACCATTATCCCAAGGTTATGCAAAAACTTTCTATTTAACTTGCCAGTTACAAAACTGCACCCATCTTAATATTAACGTTAAAACAGATATACGCAATTGAATTTTATGTCCTTCAATTAAATGTTACAAAAAACATGTATTATATGATTGAGTTAATGCAAATTGAACTTTATCGCAAAGTACTTTAATATCATTGCCAATTTATAAATAGTTGTAGAATTTTATCAAGTTCAAAGTTACTAAGACAGTGAAGGGACAAAAAAATGACAGTATCTTTAAAAGTAATCAAGCAATAAATTTTTAACCTTAATGCTATGTATTTAGGAGTCATTACAGATGCAAAATGGATAATGTATTGTTTCTGCATGCAATTATTTTTGCTAGTCAATGTAAATTGAATGATATTGTCGGGTAGATAGGACAGTATTTCAAATGACAAAACCAAGCAGGAAATTTATCATGTGCGCACTTATTCATAAAGCCGTAACAGCGATGTTGTTAGCACGTGTTTTTACTTGTATTGTCATTTTTGTATGTATAGGGAATGTTTGTGCGAAAAAATTTGACACTAGATGTAAATTAGTACGTGAACTAATAAAATGTGGAATGCCCAGTGACATTTTTCTTGGACAATGTGAGTAATTTACCTAGACAAAAATAAGTTAATATAGATACCGTCTCTAAGATTAATAATTTTTCAAACTATTTTCCTTAATGTTTTTATTTATTTTCCAAGTCCTTTACACGACTATTTACTAATTTCATTTATATTTATTTCAGAAATGGAATAAATACTTACGTTTTAATCATCTTCCAATCTTTATGAGACTTTTTTAGTTTGTGGTATTTTATATAAAATTAATCTTTGAGTATTTTTAAGCATGGCTATTATATTTTATTTATATTTTTTTTCCGTCTTGCTTTAGACATTGTGCACAAACATTTATAGATTTACGATATTATTATTTAAAACCATTAATATTAAATTACTGCATATTTTATATCATGGATATGATAACATATTTATCTTAAATTGACCTCAGTTTTCTCATTAGCGCTATCAGATTTCATCTAAAATCAATTAATTGTCATACGTATTTACTTGTTACCTACATCTGACCGATCGGTTGGCTTTGTGGTTAGTTACCCTGACTTTCAAGCCCCAGGCCGTGGGTTCGATCCCACCCGGACATTTGTATGCATGAGTATATTTGTTTGTTTCGTGTTAAGACAAAGGTAAATCTGTATAAAATTTTATATTTAATTAAAATATGTTGTATGTATTAAAGTAGGTATCAGCTAAAATACAAACTCTGCTTCATTTGAAATTTGCTATATGAATTGGCCATTTGAATACTTATAATATTATTAATACGAAAGTAACTCTGTCTGCCTCGCTATCACGCTAAAACTACTCAACTGATTTAAATGAAATTTGGTAGGTACACAGATAGTCACGAGCCTGAAAAAGCATATAGGACACTTTTTATCCCGGGAAAATGGAAGATCTCCCGGGTACGCGGGTGAAACCGCGGGAGGCCACTAGTGTGAAATAAATGCGTTACATTTATTATTCACTAGTGGCTCCCCGCGGCTTCACCCGCGTTCCCGGAGGATCTTCCATTTTCCCGGGATAAAAAGTGTCCAAATTATATTTAAATCGGTTCAGTAGTTTTAGCGTGAAAGCGTAACAGACAGACAGACAGAGTTACTTTCGCATTTATAATATTAGTATGGATTATTATTAAATATGAATAACAAATGAAAATAGGGTTCAGCAGAACTTTTAACTGTTTTTTCAAGTTGATGCGGATTTTATAAATTGAAACTGAAATATCTATAGAGAATGATGAATGAGCTCAGTCACAGTTTCAATAGTTTTTTTTATTATTTATTTTGTATGTAAAATGAACGTAAAATTTTATTTTTCCCCGAAAATCACCAATAGTCCCTTTGACTCGGAAAATCTGCTGTAAAAAAATCATTGTAAAATGTGCCGACAAAGCTTTTGGAAATGATACTCCACAGTATTGTGTTGCAGGAAAACCGCTTTCAAATTCCATACATCGCATTCAATAGTTGTGTATTCATTTTTAGGGTTCCGTACCTCAAAAGGAAAAAACGGAACCCTTATAGGATCACTTTGTTGTCCGTCTGTCCGTCCGTCTGTCAAGACCCTTTTTCTCAGGAACGCGTGGAGGTATGAAGCTGAAATTTATATCAATTACTCAGGTCTACTGTCCCTTGAAGCTGTGAAAAAATCAAACTTCTAAGCCAACGCAATCAAAAGATACAGCCGTTTATGCCGCAAATTTTCGACACTTGCAAGGGAATCAAAACCTACAGGGTGCTTCCCGTGAACTCAGAATCTTGAAATTTGGTACGAAGCAACGTCTCATAGCATAGATAAAGGAAAAATTACGAAAACCATAAATTTTTAGTTACATCACATAATATATTTTTTTTAATAATTTTAAACTTACTACCCATTTCCTCATAAACGCGTAGAGGTATTAAATTGAAATTCATTCCAAATACTCAGGTCTTTGTACGGAACCCTCGGTGCGTGAGTCCGACTCGCACTTGGCCGTTTTTTAACTAGCTTCCGGCCCGCGGCTCCACCCGCATTACCGAGATGAAAGGAAGCTTATGTCCGTTCTCAATCCTAAAACTTATAGACTTAGATTAATTTACAACCCGTTTGGCTTTGTGGTTAGTGACCCTGACATTCAAGCCGCGGGTCGTGGGTTTGAATCCCACCCAAGACAAACATTTGTATGCATGAATATGTCTGTTTGTCCTGTGTCTGGATGTAAATATCTATATAAGTATGTATTTAAAAGTAGTATATTATGTAGTATATCAGCTATCTGGTTACCATAACACAAGCTCACTTTGATGCTTAATTTGGAATCAGATTGGCCGTGTGTGAAAAATGTCCTAGGATATTTTTTTATTTATTTTTATATCAGTAAGTACTATCTACTTACTAATATTATAATTGAGAAGGTAAGTCTGTCTGTTTGCTTTCACGCCAAAAACACTAAGACGATTTTGTTAAATTACAGAGACAGACGTAAGCTTGGAAAAGGGCATGGGTTACTTTTTTTCTAAAAGGGATAGTTGAAAGTCCCCCGAGAACGCGGGTGATACCACGGGTGGAAGCTAGATATTAATATATAGGTACCTTACCCAAAAAGCATGAATACATGTGAAATCGAATATTTTTTTATTTTTCCTTGAAGTTGATAAAATAAATTATCGCGCACACAATTATCGTGCATGATTTTCATTAAATTTACATACAATGAGGTTGGTAAAGGCACTCCTTTACTCACTGGTTATTCCATATTAAATAGTGGAAATAAACAGTGGTTCAACATAATTTAATAATAATAGCTAATTACAAAGTTGAATATGCCTGGTGATTTTATAGCATGAGATGGTAACAATACTGGATTGATTTCCTATGTACCTACTTTAAATATTAAGATATCCTCGATCACTTTTACACATCGCGAATCGTCCACTTAGCTAGTGTAATTACACTAGCGGACCCGAACTTCGTTCTGCCCACCAGCGCCATCTACCGGGTCCAAATTGATGTATTTACATAAAAACCTTCCCCATGAAATACTCCGTAATTTGGTGAAAACCGCATGAAAATCTGTTCAGTAGTTTTTGTGTTCATCGCGTTCAGACAGACAGACAGAGGCGGCGGGGACTTTGTTTTATATATATATAATATAAATATAATATATATATATATATATAATAAAAAAAACTATTATTATAACTTAAAAAAAAATTAATTTGATTACAATTCCTTCACTAATTAATCGAAATGAACTTCGTGCCATCTGGGTGTCCCTTGACACCTCTCAAGTTTATTTTTATATAATGGCAACATTGATATGTCAGGAGCATGACTTAAAGGAAAAACGGAAAACCGTACTCACATTTACAATTAAATAAAATCCGGCTTATAGCAGTCCGTGCTCAATAGATAAAATAAGAACTTAGAGACATTTCACTGCCAGCCAGACATCAAAAATTCAAGTCAATCGGTCTCTATTTTAATGGAAAAACCTACCAACCTACTTACTCATAACTCAATTATTATAAAACAAGCTTCGGCTCCGCGGTTTCCCCCGCGTAGTTCCCGTAGAAATACAGGGATAAAATATAGCCTATGACACTTGCAAATAACGCAGCTTTCTATTGTTGAAAGCAATATCCAGATCGGTCCAGTAGTTTTGGAGCCAATTCATAACATACAAAAATTCTTTAAAATATTACATTAGTATATAAATAGTAATATATATAAGGTTCACTACAAGTCTAAACAAGTATAAAACAAAGTCACTTTCCGCTGACTGTCCCTATGTCTTCTTAAATCTTTAAAACTATGCAACGGATTTTGATGCGGTTTTTTTGAATGATAGTGATTCGAGAGGAAGGTTTCTACATGCAATACATGCATAATATAATATGTTAGAGAAACTCTGACAATTTTGGAGGTTTCTAATGTGATGTATAAGCATTGCACCCGCGCGATGTGAGCCGAGGCGCCAGTAAGTATATGTTAGAATATAGGTAGATATAGTAATATAGGTTGAAGAAGCAAAATGTTTATCTGAAATTAAAATTTAAGCTAATCGAAAACATTAAAAAAGTACGCGAGTTATGAATGAACGATGTTAACCATAAACGAAGTCGGTTAAAAAGAAATGTAATGTAATCTCCAACCTCGATATTAAAATCACGTAAAGCTACTACATATTAAACCTACCCATTTGCATACAAAATGAAATGTTGCACGGAATGCATATTTATATTTTAATCCATGTTAAAAGTATTCTTACACTTTACCAACATTGTGTCAAAAAACTACTATAATGCCGTTATTTATCGTAAGTGCTATTTGGTCGAATAACAATAGAGAACTTTATTTTTAATGCATTAAGAAATAATCTATAAATAGATCTTCAAAAATCATATTCAGGTTACTCAGAAATTATTTTTCTAAACGGAATAGTTTGCGCGAGAGAACTTCTAAAATAAGAGAATGATAAATCTAAAAATAATATTTCATGTACATTAATCATGTAAACTTTCACCGAATATTGGTTTGACCGAGATTTAGTAAGTAGTTTTTTTTTAATCACTACATAGTTTAAAACAAAGTCGCTATCCGCCGTATGTCTGTCCCTATGTACCTATGCTTAGATCATTAAAACTACGCAACGAATTTTGATGCGGCTTTTTTTAATAGATAGAAGATATTCTTAAGGAAGGTTTTTATGTATAAATCATTACGCTATGACGAATAGGAGCGGAGCATCAATCAAAACTATTGCAAAAACGGGCAAGTCACGCTAACGAAGTTGCGCGGGTCAACTAGTACGTCATAAATCGTAAACCGCCAGTGTGGGGGAGTATTAAAACATCGTACAAAATTAAAATGAACTACAAGAACTTTCATATTGTGTTACTTGCTGCTACGGAACCCTTCATGAGCGAGTCCGACTCGCACATTCCTTTAGTTTTTCATTGAGTATAATTTTATATTAAGTTTTTATTTTTGTTTCAGGGGTATGTTTGATAGAAAAAGTGAGTAAACGTGACACAAGTGCACTGACGATAACGGCTAGTCAGAAGAAATCTTACGGATTATTTCAAGTGAGAATACATTTTTATTCAATTAGTCATCTGCAAGCACATATAATCATAGTTCAAAGCCTGGTTTTATAATTGTATAACACTACTTAGATACTTTAACGACTGCGCAAGTTTGTTTATCTTATAATACCAACTTTGAGGTGATAGCAATAAATTTACTCAGATTTTTTTTTTGTAAAAGAGAATATAACCACAAAAACACAAGCATATCACTATTGGGAAGCTACACTATTTCCGGTGAACATAGACTATATTTTATCCCCGTTGTACACATATACTTAAGGTGCACTTTCGCTTGCAGGATTTTGAATAAAAAGAAACTGTCTTTGCTCATTGATTACTTTATTGCAACTGAACTGACGACACCTCGTACGTTATTCTCACATATAGATACCTATAGCTACGCACACTTACAAATCGCCCGGCAAGTATCTAGTTAGCTAGCAATTGACAACCTACCTACATTATATTTAATAAAAAATTACTAAACATACCGCCCTCTAAAAACAACAGTTTTTAAATACAACTAAAATAGATAGGTATAAACAACATATAACTTCATGCCATGTATTATGGCAAATAAAACAATTTTAACTCGATTGCTCGATATAACAGTGGACTGTATGACTAACTATTCAACAATTAACTAGATCAAAAAACTATACAATAATATCTTGACATCAAAGTTACATTTACTTGTTAAAGATTCATTCGTATACTAGATTAACTAAATTATACATAAATATGGCTTAATAGATGAAACGTACATGATGTTCAATTTAATTTTAATATTACTGCCTATTTTAACAGTAAACGTGTGGCTTAAGCTTAAGCTTATAATACACAATTCTTATTATTTTTGTTTAATTTATGCATTATCACGGTACACATATTGTTGTCTTAATTATTGTACCGTAACAGACTTAATCCTACATATCTATACTAATATAACAAAACTATAAATTTTTCTATGAAATTAACTGATCCCCATCATTAATTTACATCTTACTCATCGGATTCATTTGGCAATAATATTAGTTTAGATAACGGTCTTTTTAATATATTACCTCCCTTACATTGAACGCTGACTACACGTACAAGTTGATCGTCGCCGGGATGTAACGCAATGATTTTTCCTAACAACCATTTCGCCGGCGGAAGGTCATCTTCTTTTATAATAACAATATCTCCAACGCACGGGGACGTGACGCTGACTTGCCATTTGTAACGTTGCTGTAATGTGTTGAGATATTCGGATTTCCATCTTCGCCAGAAATCTTGCATTCTGTTTTGTAGAAATTGCCATCTAGACAACGTACATACATTTTTATTTTCATAATTAAAATCAGGAATACTGATAAGTGGTTCACCGATTAAGAAATGTCCCGGGGTCAGCGGGTCAAGGGTTTCCTTGGTATTATCAGAGTGACAAATGGGTCTGGAATTCAAACAAGCTTCTATTTGTGCTAATAGTGTAGCCATTTCTTCATAGGTTAACTTTATAGACCCGTTTACTCTCGCCAAATGTTTCTTAGCTGACCTCACACCAGCTTCCCATAAACCGCCAAAATTGGGTGACTTTGGTGGAATAAAGTGCCAAGTTGTACCGTCATTAGCTAGAAGCTCTGCTATTTCTGATGCCAGGTTAGCCTTGCCCTTTTCAAACATGCACCTTAACTCCTTATCAGCTCCTATAAAGTTCGTGCCATTGTCACTCCACAAGTGACAACAGTGACCTCTTCTTGCAACAAATCTCCTAAACGCCGCAATGAACGCCTGAGATGTCAAATCAGTAACAGCTTCCAAGTGTATAGCTCGTGTAGACATACACACGAAGACGCATATATAGCCCTTAGTTGATGTATGACCACGCCCTTTGGACGTTCGCAACTGAACAGGTCCTGCGTAATCTACGCCACTGTTCAAGAAAGCACGTGCGGGACTCACTCTAGCAGATGGTAACTGACCCATTAACTGTTGCTTAATTTTTGCTTTGTCAATTATGCATACCTTACAGCTGCGAATAAATTCTCGAACAGATGATTTTAGACGTATTACCCAATACTTACTGCGTATGTATGACAGCATCTGAAGTAAGCCTCCATGTAAAGTTCTTGTATGTGCTTCGTTTATTATAAGCCTAGTAACATGTTGTTTACTAGGTATAATAATCGGATGTTTAGCATCTTCTGCTATGTCTGCTTTACTCAGTCGTCCTCCAACTCTTAGCAATCCTTTCGCGTCTAAGAAAGGCGTAAGACTTATGAGAGAACTTCTATTTTTAACCTTTCCATTATTTTTCAGATCTTCTATTTCACATCCGTATATTAAATTCTGATAGTACATTATACATCGCTCTTCTACTTGGTTCATTTCATTAACTGTTACATATTTTTCTTTAATTTCTTTACGTTTCTTAAATCTTATGCATTGTGCTAGTACTCTTTTTAATCTAGACATTGAGGAAAATCGTTCCCATATCGGTTTTCTTCTACAACTATATTAAAAGTCTTCTTCATCTCTAATTCAGTTGGTGTAATATAACCCTTATTACAGCTTATTTGTTTATTTTTCAACCACTTAGGTCCAACCCACCATAATTCAGTATTTGCTAAATTGCTTGGTGGTACGCCTCTGGATGCGAGATCAGCGGGATTGTCAGCTGATTTAACATGATTCCATCTGTCATTGTTTATTAACTGAATAATATCAGACACTCGATTGCCAACAAACACTTGCCATCTACTTGGCTGAGACTGCAACCAGGACAACACCACCATGGAATCAGTCCAGGCAAACACTTGATCCTGGTTTATATTCCAAAGGTCCGATATCTCGTGCAGCAGCTTCGCTAACACTACCGCAGCGCAAAGTTCTAACCTTGGTATTGTCAGTTGTTTAAGCGGAGCCACCTTTGTTTTAGATGCCACCATAGTGACATGGACAACATCATCTTCATCTAAAACCTTGACATATACCACTGCTGCATAAGCTACAGACGAAGCATCAGCAAACCCATGTAACTGAACCTTTTTGCATTTTGACGTCACCTTTATCCAACGTGGTATTTCAATAGTTTGTAATTCTTGAAGTGTTTCTCGGTACCTCAGCCATTCCTCTATGAATTCTGTTGGCAACTCATCATCCCAGCCGATATTGAGTAGCCATAAGCGCTGTATCATGATCTTGGCTGTGATTACTACTGGAGAAAGCCATCCGAAAGGGTCAAAGAGACTTGCTACATCAGATAATATTAACCTTTTTGTCACCGGGTTCCTGATTTTTGGTAAGTTAACTGTTATATTGAAAGTATCATTTTTTCTATCCCAGGTAAGTCCAAGTATCTTTATTACTTTATCTAATTTTATTTCTATCCTTTCTCTAGCTTCTGTAATCTCCTTGTGTTCATGTAACAGCTTTAAAAGTTCGTCAGAGTTACTGGACCACTTTTGCATTTGAAAGCCACCTGCATTAAGTAGATTATTAACTTCATCACAAATTTGTTTTATTACAGGTAATTCTTCATGTCCAGTCATCAAATCATCCATGAAATATGAACTCTTCACTACAGCTGCTCCACGAGGGTAACTTTTTACTTCATCATCAGCCAGTTGGTTCAAAGTTCGTACCGCAAGGAATGGTGCTGCTGCTGTTCCAAACGTCACAGTCTGTAGTGCGTAACTCTTTATCTTGTCAGTTGCATCATCTCGCCAAACTATACGATGTAAATCAGTGTGATTGTCTGTCATTCTCACTTGGCGATACATTTTTACTATATCGCCAATCACACAGATTTTGTGAGATCTCCAGCGTGTGATGAGTACACGTAGATCTGGTTGTAACGTTGGACCTACCATCATGGTGTCGTTTAACGAGCTACCATTAGATCCCTTTGCAGACGCGTCGAAAACTACTCCAACCTTTGTAGTGTCTTTGTCTTCTCTTATGACAGCATGATGGGCGAGGTAAACTGCAGTCCCTACATCTTCTTTGTCAACCTTCTTCATATGACCCATTTTCATATACTCATGTATTACTTTTGTATATTCTTCCCTTAAACCAATTTGTTTATCAAACTTTCTTTCTAATTGCTTTAACCTAGTAATACACTGATGTTTAGTTTCACCGCACGCCCTTGCAGTATCTTCAATACTTTGTTTTAAAGGTAAGTGTACTACATATCTACCTGTGTCGTCTCTTGTTGTTGTTTTTATGTAGTGTTCTTCGCATTTCTGTTCTTCCTTTGTCCATACCTTCATTGTTGTGTAGTTTTCTGTTTCCATCTCCCAGAATTCTCTTAAAAAGTTGTTGTCTTCATCTACTAACCTGGTAACATGTAAACTGATTATATTTTGTGTATAATTGGAATTTATGTGAATATCTCCTGATAAAATCCAACCTAAGTGTGTATACTGTGCGATTACATTGCCCGGTCCTTTTACTAAACCTGAATCTATGATTTTGCTAAAAACGTCAACACCGAGAAGTATATCTATTCGACCCGGTAAATTAAAGTTGGGATCAGCTAGCTTCATATGCTTAAGTTGAGGCCAATCATATCCTCCTAATTCCCTTGCGGGTAACCTACGAGTCAATGACTTTAATACATAAGCATTAATATCAATATAGAAATCCTTTTCTTGTTTCGACATAATATGTAATCCTACTGAATAATTAATACAAACTTTGTTACCTTCACCAACCCCAGAGACTACGCCGCTGATTTGAGTCCTCTTTAGACCCAGTAACTCGACTACCCTTGAAGTCACGAACGAAGCCTCTGAGCCCTGGTCAATGAGCGCTCGGAAGACGTGTGATTGTCCAGTCCTCGAAGTCACGTCTACCAATGCTGTTGCCAACAAGATGTGTTGACCAGGTTGTTCACCACTTACATGCGCTGCTACCTTGCTTACTTCCTCCTTATTTGTAACAGTTTCTTCTGTTGCTGACTTTTCTTCTCCCGCTTGTTTGTTTAAATCTCGATGTAATAAAGAGTGATGTCGCCTTCTACATATCTTACATGTATTTGATTGTCTACATTTGTATACCGAGTGATTTGGAATGAGACAATTGAAGCATAAATTATTTTTCTGAACGAAACTGTATCTATCTTCAAGTGGTTGTTTGGCAAACTCTTTGCAGTTTGGTATAAAATGATTTCCTTTACAGAAACAACACACTTTATCTTCGCTGTTGGCGGTTGCGTGAAATGACTTTGGTTTTACTGCTTTGTTTATTTTGTTTTCAGGTTCCACCATTTCCAGCGTCCGAAACCGTGTTTCCAGGAAGGATTTCAGTCTTTCAAAACTAGGTAAGTCATCAGAATTATCGTCGCTTATCATAATTTCCCATTGTTTATGTGTTTCAGGATCCAGCTTCGCCACAACGACATAATTCACAATAGCATCCCACTCCGCTGTCGGTAAGCCAAGATTTTTTAATGAATTCATACATTCAACAGATGTATCCAGCAATTGTTTCAAAGAGACAGCTGACTCATGAGGTATTATTCTTTGACCAAAAAACTTTTTAAAAATACAACTTGAAATGTACCTTTTGTTATTATAACGTTTTTTCAATATTGACCACGCATCGGCATAATTTTCACCCGTGATAGCAAACTGGCGCAAGAGAACTTCTGCATCTCCTTTTAAACTACTCTTGAGGTAATGTAGCTTCTGAACATTTTCTAACGACTCATTCTTGTGTATCAACGCCATAAACAAGTCGTGAAATGATTGCCATTCTGTATAATTCCCTCCAAACGTAGGTATTGTAATTCGTGGTAATTTTATGTCACTACTGGATGCACTAGATCTAGGCTCATCTTGTCTCATAAATTTTTCTGCCGGCTTAATATCAGACATCAATTTGTTTAATGTAGTCTTCATTTCTCCCTTGTAAGTATAATACAACTCTTCAAAATTATCAAACATGTCTTCCGCGAAGTACGGTAAAATTTGTCTATTTTCTTTAGAGATAGAAGTTATTATTTTCTCGTGAACACTTTTAAATTCCTTCCAATACAATTCCAAACTATCTAGCCTCGTTTGTACATAACCTATAGTGACACGATCTCGCGGTGATTTCTTATAATTTGTATAGGCTTTTTGCACTTTCTCAATTGTATCAGCTTGAATACACATTATATTTTCAATATTCTCCATCTTTTATACTTGTGAGTATCCAATATATTGTATAAAAGGTCGTATTAGTGTATAAAAGTTCACCAAACAACGAGCTATTTTTAGAATTAATCACACGTAGGTAGATTCGTGTAACGTTCTTCCAAATGCACAAATAATGTCCGTTATTAGATAGTTATAACCACAATGTTCACAAATGTCCAATATTTAGCGTACTTCACTGCCATATACTTTTGATAATGTTCACTTGAAATAACTAATTAGTCTTAACACCAATATTACATCCTTTTGCGAACATAAATAATTTCATAGGTCGCGGTAATAAAATCCGTGGTCGATGGACCATGTACACATATACTTAAGGTGCACTTTCGCTTGCAGGATTTTGAATAAAAAGAAACTGTCTTTGCTCATTGATTACTTTATTGCAACTGAACTGACGACACCTCGTACGTTATTCTCACATATAGATACCTATAGCTACGCACACTTACAAATCGCCCGGCAAGTATCTAGTTAGCTAGCAATTGACAACCTACCTACATTATATTTAATAAAAAATTACTAAACACCCGTACTTTTACGGGAACAGAAATAACGCGGGTAGAACTGCACGGAGGCAGCTAAATATTATATGTATTTCCAAAAATTTCAAACACTTTGGTATTCCAAATGAGCGGACCACCCCACTTACCCTTAATGACTGCTTATATTTTTGTCTGCCTACTTGATGTAGAAAGAGGTATATGGATATTTTCAGATACCAGGTCAATGGTGTAGAGAGGGGAAACGTGGTGGAGAGTGCAATATTATGTGTGAATGTAAGTATATTGAAGATGTAAATTTGATACATATAAACTCATATTATAAACTGTGTTTTCTGCGCCTACAATCATGGGATTTTCAAGGCTATATAGTGAATAGCTTCGTGCAAGCGTGCTCTATCACACATTTTACCACCTTGGAAGTGTCTCTCGCGCAAACTATTGAGTTAAAAAAATATATAAATTAGTAACCTCAACATGTTTATCCCCAAAAACCCATAGGTACGTGTGGGGTATCTATATAACCCACACGTATGCTTTTGATGAAATAAAAAATATTTAGTTTCAGTTCTATGTATCCCCCAAAAAATTTAGTGTTTTTTTCTATTTTTGTTTGGAAATCTTAATGCGTTTTACAGAATACATCTACTAACTAAGTTTCAACAGTATAGCTTAAGTCTGGAAGCTTGCTA
Source organism: Thyatira batis (assembly GCA_905147785.2). NCBI lineage: Eukaryota > Metazoa > Arthropoda > Insecta > Lepidoptera > Drepanidae > Thyatira > Thyatira batis. Next base: position 5,519,501 of record LR990507.1, read on the forward strand.
ATGTGCAACCTGTGCATAAGAAGGGCAGCCGTGCCACCACCAACCATCGACCGATTGCGATCACCTCTATACTCTGTAAGACTATGGAGCGTGTACTGAATCGGAGGTTCCTGGCACACCTTGAAGGTAACGAGCTCCTCAGTGACCGACAGTTTGGTTTCCGCCAGAAACGTTCCACTGGGGACCATATGTATGCCACACACATATGGAGTGAAGCCATTGAGAGGTTCGATGAAGCGATAGCCGTCCTTCGACATCTCTAAGGCATTCGATAGGGTCTGGCACGCAAGCCTCTTAAGCAAGCATCATTCATATGGCATTCCTTATGGTCTGTGCGCCTGGGTTTCAGATTTCCTGAGTAAACAGTCTATACGAGTTGTTAGCGACAGGTGTTCGTCGGACTAATTGGCAATCAATGCCGGCGTTCCTCAGGGCTTAGTTCTCTCTGCAACCTTATTTTTGCTGCATATTACCTTTGGGTATGTGGCTGAGGTATGATCGGCTTGATCTCCTCGGCATGACCTTTTTTTTACTTTTGAGAGCTTTCGCTTCGTACGTTACGTAAACGGTTAAAGTTTCGCTAACATAATGTACCTATGACAGAATTGGTCTCCTTCAAAAGTTAAAAAAAGACTTTCTTAAAAGTTTTCTTAAATCTTTCAAGGCTCACTATAAACATTTTCATGCTAACCAATTGTTTTCTAAAATAAAGAATTATAGGTGACGGATTTTATTAAGATGATATTAAACCTTATTCAAATAAATACGTTATTTATTACAAGTATTAAATTTATAACAAAATTGCCATGTACATTATTCGATTTCAATTAATATGTTTGGAGATATGGCAGTTAAAATAACATCGTAACAAGCGCGTGTACTAGCCCGACGGGTAGTCATGAGGGGGAAGGGCTAACCTTCTACGTAAACGAAGTCACGGGTTAAAGCGTTTGCCCAAAGTAACTATTACACGCGGACAAAGTCACGGGCAGAAGCCAGTAGGGTATATAACTACGTAGTTAATAGCGGTGGAAGCTCCTCGGTGGAGACGTATATGAGCTGATAATGATGATGATGAATATTCAAAATTTAACTTACGTGTTACGCCTGAACCGCTAATAAATGCTAAATTTTTTTCTCAGACGAAGTAGGCACCAGTTAGTGTTAAATAACTTTTTATTAACCTCTTTTAATATTTATCTCCAAGTGAATATTATTTATTTACCTACACGATAACAAATCACAAACTAAACAGACTTCTAGACACCAATTACAAAGTTCATCACAATTGGACCGGTTGGTGAAGGTTAAGTAACCTTGTTGCCATGACAATGGTCCTTCTAATCATATGTAGGATAAACATCATTGATATGCGAATATGTCTCCCTAGTTTGTTAATAGTATAAAACATGTTTATTTAAATAGATACTCTTACAAAACACAAATTACAACAAAAATATGCCTAAACAAAATATAATTAATAGATCAGTAAACATAAATAACTATTCAGAAAAACAAAATTAAAAATAAATAGACGAATGCGAAAAATATGTACAAATGATATTAACCAAAAACTAAAAAAATATGTAAACTTAACTTATTTGTTAGTTTTGCTGATAAGTATAGAGATGTCATTAATGTTTTTAAATATATAAGGTACGTACTTAGTTATATAATTAGTTGGTGGCACCGTGCGGCTTTACCTGCGTCCCCAAAGAATTTTCAATTGTCCTGGATTCCAGAATATATTCTAACTGTGCTAAATTTTGTCGCGATCACTTCAGCCGTTCTGGTGTGAAAGGGTAACAAATATACATCCATACATTATTACAAACTTTTGCGTTTAAATTTTTAATGCCACTTCGGTACTCCAAGTTATTGGTCAACAATAATTAAGGTTTGCAAATTACAAAGTAAACAATAGTAACCATTCCAAGATTGTTGCATTTGAAAAGCAATCTGCAAACGTCACAATTCGTCTCCGAGATTTTACGAGGATATAAAATCTTCACCATCAATTGCTACGGTTACAAACACAGACCCATAATCTAACTAGATAACGTAAGTACCTAATAAAAGGCCAAGAGCTCCATGAGGAGACGCTGTAGCGGCAGTGGGGGGACCAGGGATGAAGTATCGTCGTAGGGGTATGCAGGAGTGATACCTGTTTAGCCCTTCGACGAAAAGTACATTGCGCTTTGTCCCTTTCACTGCCTACACAGTTGCTCTCTTTTTTATAGGGTCGGCAACGCGTGAGTGACGCCTCTGGTGTCGCAAGCGTCCATAGGCTACGGTAACCGCTTCCCATCAGGTGGGACCGTATGCCTGTTTGCCACCCTTGTGGTATAAAAAAAAAAAAAAAGTGGGACTCGCCCACGAAGGGTTCCGTACATCATTATCTATTTGTATTTATTAGTATTATCTATACTATTATCATAAATGCGAAAGTAACTCTGTCTGTCTGGGAGCCCTCTTAAAATATTTATTTTATTTTATTTTTAGTAGGCATTTGTTGTTATAGCGGCAATAGAAATAGGTACATCTGTGAAAATTTCAAGGTCTAGCTATCACAGAACCCTAAAAATTGTATGAAGACCAACCGTGTTACTCTTTCTTTGACTGACCGTCGATCGCAGACTAAATGACGGCGTAGAACACGGAATTGTCGTTGCTTTGGACACGTGAGGTACACACACTAGTCTAGTTTGTTATAGGTCTGTGGTTACAACGTAGGGTTAAGTCTTTGATACAGTGCAACGCTATTTCACTTACGTACAAAGAGCTCTGTATTTGTCAGACAGCAGTAAGAGAGCTATCTCAGACCTCGCAATATTTAATCAAGGTTTCTAAAGTAGTGCAAGGTTTTGGAAGTTATTCAGAATATGTTGGTAATTTAGTATCGCAATGACAGTTGTATACGGACATAGCGAAACTGATCACAAAAGATGAAAATATTGTTTTTAAAATAAATATGTTACATCCAATTGGCCCGTTAGCTTTGTAGTTGGCTACACTGACTTTCATGCTCAATAACCACATAAGTGGTAGCACTTATGGGCATGAAATACATAGGTATTTGAAAATAGAATTATTTGTAGTATATCAATCAGATTTTGGTCACTCAAGAACATGCTCTGTTTACTTTTAGGGATATTTAATTATTTAAGTGCATAACCCCCTCGTTGTTCGAAGAGCCTCATGCGCCTACAGTGGATGTTTCCACTGAGGTGATGATGATTTTGATGATATTAATCAGTATTTTGTTCATCGACAGCATTGCTGGATGACGATATAAGGGATGACATAGTATGCGCCGTCCAGATCCTACATAAAAAAGGCTTCCAATACTGGACACAGTGGAACATCAGATGCAAGAACGATATGCTTATCACACATGAGATTTACAAGTAAGTATTTTTGCAATTAGCTCAAATTCGGGAAGAGTGGAGAAAAGAAGGGGAGGTATTTGCCCTGCCATGGGACAGCACAGGCTTATAATAATGATTATAACCTTTGCAATAAGAATATAACAAGCAAAGTAGGTACTAATCCATTGGTCGTAAGGCCTTTAGATTAGCCAAAACTTAATATAGGGGCCAGTGATAAATATGTTTTAGACTCTATAGAAGGCGAATAACCTTGTAAGAGAATATATTAGCATTTCTAGAATAGGATGAAATGTCCATTGTACCCGTTGTTGGAGAAGAGCGTAGGCAATGAATGAGATTGGCACAGAACCATGTTAAAAAGAAGGAGACCTTTAACATTACATAGATAGACCAAAGTTATGGGATAAAACAGAGTGAAAGATAATCTTAACTAATATAATAAATCTGTAGAGAGGTCAATTCTGTACATGAAATACATTTTCAAAATAACTATCAGGGGGTGATTAGTGATCGATACAGATGCCAAAAATGCAATCAGTAAATTTTTTGTCTGTCTGTCTGTCTGTCGGTCTGTATGTTCCTTATAGAAACAAAAAATACAGGACGGATTTTAACGAAACTTGGTACAATTATTCTTCATGGGCAGGATATAGGATACTTTTCATCACGCTACAATCAATAGGAGCAGAGTAGTGAAGGGAAATTTTGGGAAAACGGGAGAAGTTACTCTATTTTTTAAGCTTCCGTCGCGTGTGCAGCCTTAATGGTTAAAGTTACATAGAAATTATGTATGACGGAAATATTCTACATAAAATTTTCAAAAAAATATCCCGCAACAGCATATGTCTATCTTTTATAGTTGACTCAGAATAACACGTGTAACTCCTGATAGCTTAGCAGTTCGGAGCATTCTGATTATATTTGTTTACTCTTACGTTTATAATACTCTCACTCATCCCTAATTTAAAAAAGTTAACATTATTACCTATTCAATAAAAAAGAATCATAGAAATCGGTATAGAAACACCAAAATTATAGAAGAAATAAGCCATCGCGTCGTCACACGTGAATACTAAATCATGCTATAAGTAAGGATTATTTTTAAACGACTTAAAAAAAAGGAGGAGGTTCGAGGAACGAAGTCGCGGGTTAAAGTTAGAGTTAGCCCAAAGAAACTATTACACGCGAACGAAGTCGCTGGCAGAAGCTAGTCTTAACTAATATTATAATATGCGAAAGTAAATCTGTCTGTCTGTCTCTCTTTGACGCTAAAACTGCAGAACCGATTTAAATAAAATTTGGTACACAGGTATTCTAGATCCTGAAAAAGGACATAGGCTACTTTTTATCCCGGAAAAGTTGAAGATCCCCCGGGAATGCGGATGTAGTGGAAGCCACTAGTTTCAAAATATTTATTTAACCAAGGGTACTTTTGTACAACGAAACGAAAGACAATAAAGATTTACTCAATTACCATAAAAGGTTAACAAAACAACTCTTTTGAGACAATATTGTAATGCTCTGTGCGAAATGCGGATTTTCTCGATTTTAGGCTAAAGTATAAAGTAGGCATTTGGGATTGGAATACAGATGACAAAGCAACAGTTCTACCATCTATACGAGTCTTAAAATAATTTTAAATGCAGCTTTGTTTTTCGACAAAAAAACTGCCTTATGAAGCTTAAAAAACGATTTATGAAATAAAAAATATTGTATTCGATAATTACCTCGTCTTCAAACTATCATGAGCTGTGGTCAGAAAACTCAGACTCTGAAGGTCTGACTCTTTCATATTTGATTCGATTTGTCTTTAAGTAATTAAATTTTTTTAATTACAATTTTATAATTGTGTGTTTATGTTGTATTTCCAGATGTCCAGATCTATATTTTCCAAGAAACAGTCCCGAGCGTTACACATCTATGGACAAATTAAGACATAAAAGGAATATCATAAAATTCTCCAAAATGGACTTTTATGAACTTTTCAAGCCTCATAATATGAACTCGTAAGTTACCTATATATTTATGTAAATCTACTTGTTAACTAGTTATAATTGAAAAAAATCAAACAGTCATAATAATTACGAAAGCATTAAAAAATCTTTATATTGTATAAGGATAAGTAGGTACCTGCCAGTAGCTGTGTTGATTTTAATGTTAATCATTTAAATGTAAAAATGATAAATGAAAATATGAATATAACGATATAATTTATTCTAATGAGTCCAATACAATGCACAGAATTAACTGAGTTTTTAAACGAAATTATTTTCTTATTATCTTGAAGGGATCACTAGTTTTATGAACTAGATGTGGTTCGAATTTAAAGTACTTTTGTCAATAATTGATAATTAAAAAAAAGTTCATAACGTTATACCTACTTGATGGAAAATTCTTTTAAACGAATATGTACCTACAACTACATAGTACTTTTTTTCTTTATTTATCATTTTAAAAGAATTTTCCTCCTTCTCGTAGGTATATCGTATTGAAATTATGTTACCCATAAGTATCACTCCTACTAATATTATAAAGTTTCTATGTATGGATGTTCGATCCTTTTTCACGCATAAAACTACTGAACGGATTTGAATAATTTTGATACACAGATAGTTTATAACCGGGATTAACGCTTGCTCTAATTTTTATCGGGAATTATCCTCGGGAACGCGGGTGAAACCGAGGAGAGCCATTATATAGATTTATTCCTAAAAAATGTCGTGTTTTAAAATTGAATGACGTATTCAATGTGAAAGCTAATTTTAATTTATATTCCGACATGACATTTTGATTGATATATCTTACAATAATACAAATTATATCAATAAATTGCACGACAAAATATACATAATAATATATTTCTTTTTATCATTACAGGTGCTCGGATGACGAGATCAGTTTGCCAAATGAAAATACAATACTAGAAGACCTCTCAATTGAAATGGATTTTCCTAAAACGGTGCGATCAAACGTTTTCGGTATATACGAAGCTTATAGCCGTCTAAATGCTGTTTTTGTTACTTCAACAGTGCTATTGATATGTGTTTTTATAAATTAATACAATGCCAAAATTTTTACTAAGACTCTTTTTCTATTATCAAGTTTATTGCCACCATTTCCTTGCAAAAGCAACCTTCCATACGGAGTGTTAGGGTCGCATTTCATAGTTACCTATTTGATACCTATATAAATGTTCATAGAAAATTTTGTTCCTATACAAAGCACTGTACTATTTATTTTAATGATTCGCAAATTGTATGTAAAAAATAGCAGAAGGTTTAGCTGATACAATTTTGACTCTTTTGTTAATTTTTCCCTTGACCTTTTGCATAAATATAGCTAAGTTAGGTAACGACCAACACATAATTGTCATTTCTTATATGTAGATCGTAACAGCTAAGCATAAATCATAGACTTAAATAAAACGACGGCGCCTTCTTGAGTATCATTAAGAATAACTGCAAAAGAATAACTTCTAAACCTAAAATATGTTTTGTAAAATTTCGGCAACATATACCTAGTCTAGTTTATACTTACCTATTTCTTTTTTTGGACAGGCGGCTCCTGTAAATAACATAAATCAGGATTGGCGGGGACAAATTAACTCCGAGCGAAACTGAAATCCCCAGGAAATGTTTTGAATTTCATTCGATTTTCCTACGAGGGACCTCTATAGCATATTCCTACTTTGTGCCAAAAAGAGATAAACATATTGCGACAAAAAGGGACATCCTCTTGTCATATCGGGTCATTTGGATCTCGAAAGATCCAAAAATAAGGTACAAGTTTTTTTGTGCAGTCTCTGGTTCGTGGTGCGGTTACTAGGTGGTGGTGACATGATGATGATTGCTTTTACAAATACCTATACAAATAAAATAATTTATTCGTAAAACACAATTATTTTTTATTCAATCGTTCTTTCTGAAAAATATTATATACCATAATTTTCAATTATGGTTGGGGAAACCACGGCTATGAAAATACTAAGAGAAATTTAAAATCAACAATTAAGAACTGCTTCTTTTAATCTAAGAATAGTAAAAATAAAGCCGAGTGGACCTACCGTCCTAAGGGTCCGTACAAATAAATTTGGTGTAATTTTTATACACATCTTCATCATAGACAAAATTCCAGTTCAATAAAACATACGCCAGCTCCATAAATCGTTTGTGAATTCTTTGAGCGTACAGCTCGCTTTTAGTGAATCATATCTTGGGCGAGCTCGAAATAGCAATAGCTTTGTGTAGAAATACCTATTCTATTCGAAATTTCGAAAAAGGAATTCCTATTTAATATTCTATGCTAAAACTGGTAAAAAGAAACTGACATCTATCACAGCCACGAATTTTATCGATCTCAAAATCATAAATCAGTTTTGCTGTATAACTTTGATAATTTACCACCACTATTGGACTTCCAGATGGGTAAGCTAACATGTTTCTTGTGGTCAAAGTTGTTGCTTACGGCTCCGAATTCAGCCTTTAACTGAAGAGAACTGGGAAGAAACTCGAAACTATAAATAGATACCTTTTCCTTATTTGTTTCCATTTTGGCTACGGAACCCTAATAGAGGAAATGGGAAATATTAATTTAATCGGCGCTGTTTATACTATTAAAACGTAATTAAGTCATTTACATTGTATCCACTCGGCAATGCGAAATAATAATCAAAATAATATTAACATAGGTATTTATCAGTGTACGAAAATGGGAACGATTTAAAAATAATTATTGATTTACCAATTACCATCACATACTCATTGGGTTTTCAACACACCTTTCATCGTTAGTTAAATCGCAAACTATAGAGCGCTCAGGCATAGATATGCGCTCGAGACGACACTCGTATACTACACTACAATAATCTTCGTAATCCCTCCCTTAAATATAAACCAGAGACTCGACTTCTCGATTTCATTCTTTTATTTTCAATTCAATTTAAAGTCGAAATTGACCTCTGATTGAGAATAATCCGCATAAATTCAGGAAGGTGTTTTAAAAAACAAACCTTAGTACATATATTTTTTTTAAATGTTTCAAAAACCCAGAATCTACATATAATGTAGGTACTTTGCGTACCAAAAATATTATCTTATTCAAATTAAATTAAGGTCTTCTTCCAAAATGTTCTTTTTCTTCTATTACTTTAGTTAGTGAAATGAACGAAACGGTTTCATTATTTTTAAGATAAATTCGAAGGTACGACGTTTATCCGTGGAGGTTATAATTTTTGAAGGAGCAGCTGTATAATATCTCTGTTAATTAAAACTTTTGAATCACTTCAGTATCGCTGGTTTTGTATTTAAAATTATATCTAGGTTTTGCTACGTCGTTTTGCGCGTGATTTAGAAGTCAGTCGGAAACTACACGTGTATTTGTATTAAATAAATACAGATAAAACAGACACTGAACTCATATTTGTAACATATTCAAGACTTATATTTTCTATTCCATAAATACGAAGCACTAGCAATGCAAAACGGTAATACATGGCAAAGTACGAACCTTCGATCCTATTACTTACTACACGCTGAATTCGCGCACACTATTATATATCTCTATCTCCCTCGTTAGTACCGGAATCAGATGAGAGGTCTGCAATCCACATGGATACGTTTTACGTAGTAAATACCAGCTGGCTCTAAGTAAGCATAAGATTTATTCGCTCTACGTACTGACTCTCTCCAAGCTGAAATTTAAAGGTATCTGAAAGAATTTTATGAGATATTTCATAATGTTTGGATTATTACATATACATTATTACCTATTTTTAGTAACAAACGCTGTTTTTAATTACTTACTTAATCAGCCCGTAACTGCCCACTGCTGAGCATAGCTCCTTCTTTTTCCGCCACTTTTCTCGATCCTGTAACAATCTCATCCACTCAGTGGAAGTTTTTAATATACATCAAAAATGTATTACCAGGAATCGCTAAACGGAATCCTAACTGTCCTTTCAAGGACAGAAGCACAGACATTTTATTAAGAGGGGATTTTATTCCCCATTTTTGCTATATTTCTTAATGATGCTCCGCTCCAAATGGTCGTAGCGCGATTTTATGTCGTCTACAGCTTTCTTAATTTATGGTCTATCCTACACTAAAATATAACTAGCAGTTTTCGAAATTAGCGTTCAAATAAACTTCAGCTTAATAACAATAGTATATACTAGCCAAAGCTGTAGATAAATAACGAGAATATTCCCACTGTTGCCATTGGCCATCTGTATCACAATATTCATGTATTTGTCCATCTCCAAACACAATCAACACGAAGATGCAATAATCCTTATCTGGAAGGCACCCTAACCGTATAATTCGATTTAAAACGATCAGGGAATAGACACTGATCATTTTGAAAGGCCTACTTACAACCTTAGGAAGGGTTTGATAATATTTGGTGGCGTAACAAAGTGTAACGATATTGTGCCGACGAGCTCCGGTTTGATTCAATTGAATTTGGGACTATTTGAGTTTAATGATAATGTTTGTTCTGTAATTTAATTTGTATGTGATGTAAGGAGCTGTTTGTTTTCAAGGGAACCGTTATAACACCGATTTATCTTCAATTTTCTGTGTACCTACTTATATTATACTTGTGGCTCCCCGCGGTTTCAAACGCGTTCCCGCGATCTATAATTTTCCCGTGATATGAAGTAGGGTGTTATCCAGGATATAAACTATCTGTGTTCCAAATTTGATCCAAAACCGTTCAGTAGTTTTTACGTGAAAGAGTAACAAACATAAATACATTCATCATCAAAAATTTTCGCATTAAAATTTATGATATTAGTAGTATTTTGGTTAGTAGATTTAGCTCTCTATAAGCTTTTCTGGAACATTTTCCATCTGTGGTACAAATTTCATGGAAAACCCTTCTCCCGTTTTGGCGTGATTGAGTCACAATCACCGCCGCCAGCCGATTGGATTTTTGGTTAGTGACCCTAGCGTTGCGTTCGAATCCCACCCAGGACAAACATTTATATCCATGAGTATGTCTCATTTTCTGTGTCTGGATGTAGTTATCTAAATAAGTAAGTATGTATTTAAAGTAAATGTATCAGCCATCTGGTTACCACTTCAAAATCTTAGCTTAGTTTGTGTGAAAAAATGTCTCTTGATATTTATTTATTTCATCAAATATTCATCTAAGCTTTTGCATCCATAATGTTTTTTTTATTAATGATAGGCTTGCATTCAATCTCTGACCCGTCCATACCTACAGATGATCTTAATTTTACAAAAGACATTCCCCGTAAACTATTATAAATGCGATTTCAATAAATACCTGTCCTATTTCCAATCATAAAGGGAATGGAATATGTAAATTGCAGTTAGAATGATTGAAAATGCCACCACATCGGACGATTAGTTGGTCCCCAGAGCTCTCGACCCTGCGTAATCGTTGTTTAACGACTATGGTTCAATCGAATTAATTCCAATCATACCGATTGTTATTACGATCAGAAGTTATACGTTATATTTCATTATAGTTTTCAACCTATGTTTACAAGTTTGAGGGTTAAGGTCATTTTATGTTCTAAGCTGATTATTGTAATTTTAAGCAATCCTTTCATTCCTTTGTGGTAAGACGAAGGAAAGAATGGATTGCTTACATAGGATAGGACAGACAAGCCGAGAGATAGGTACCGTTTTTTCACAGAAGTGTTTTTGTAACTGAGGGAGGCCCACGACGGCCCAAACCATCGTTATTTTATAAAAGCTGAACGATTCTCTGAGAACTATGAGGAGTAAGTCTTTAACATAGGTAAGAACGACCGCGACTATGAAGTTTCGATTGTGGTCACTTTGGTAGATATACAGGTAGTAAAGGTGCATACAATAGTACCTTAATTTCGTGACAGTATAAAGCTCATTTTTTTGTATTTTCTTCGGGATAAGTTTAGAAATCTCGTCATCCATTGCCGAACATTTATGACAATTCCTTCCCCCTTTCAGTACCTATATAGATATAAAAAATTGATCTTTATACTATAAGCAAGGTTTCGATGCCGGAAAGTATTCAATTCCATGCGTAACGGGAAAAATCACGCTAAGTTTATTCATGGAATAAAACTATTTAATGGTGAAATAGATTTTGCAATCGGCACAGCAGTTTTAGAGTTTTATTATTACACACAAAAATACAAATTTTTGCTCTGTATAATATTAGTGGAGACGAAGATTTAGATGGAAATCCCGTCTATCCTGCAGATAAGTTTAGAATCCCTGAGTTGCTTAGTTATAACAGTATCAAAGGCTACTTACCATGCGAAAACAGCTTATATATAGAGAGAGTTGTTCCAAAAGCCTTCGATGAACTTAGATCGTTCTTCAACAATAACAGACGCAGACTAATTTAATGCGCGTATTTATTCCAACAATATTATTTAGAAGGTAATAAGGGCTGCGATAACCTCGGTAACTTAATGCCAATGTAAATTATGTGCCCCAATCAATAAACGAGATTGATTCCTTGGATTTACGCTTGTTTGCGTAAGTATATTTTTGTTGACTTAGTAATATTGTCGATGTTAGTAGATATCACATAGATTTGTCAAACTTTAAAATAAACTACCTGGCCCTAGCAATTTCGACAGTGTCAAATCTTCCGCTTCTTTGCAATATTAATCATTGATACACCACTCCTATAGATTGTACCGTGATGTTATATAATACCTATTCCATAGCTTTCCTCGATAATTGGCTTTTTTTTTGTAGTTTTTCGGTAGTTGTATAAGATTTTTATGTAAATATGCTCTTCTACCAAGTGTACGTACGCGTATGAAATCATCAAGTGGAAATAATTAGGGTATGCCACAAAAACAATTTGTGACCCGTGACGGAACTCTGCAAACTCTGCTATTCAGTCTGTGGCAGTTTGTTGTATCCTCCCCTTTATTGTGCAAGTTCCCTGTTGGTGACATGAATTATATTTTTAATACGTATTCTAACAGATTATCTGACCTTTTGGTAGTCTCATTGTTTCGTGATCGCATAAAGTAGGATCTCATTTTTGTTTGTCTGCCCGGATAAATAATAAACTTAAATTGTATTTGCTTTGAGTTATTTTTAAAGGGATAACCCTTTTGTGAGATCTGTATCTGTCTATTGTTATGCCTATGCTTAGGTTTACGATTTATTATTGGTATCCCTAGAAATATGTTAGAAACATATTCAAACAACAACACATAATAATATGATTTATAAGTAATTTTGAGTACCTACTTTAACATATTCATCTATATATAACGCAATGAACACAAAAACTACTGAACAGATTTTCATGCGGTTTTCACCAAATTATGGAGAATTTCATGGGAAAGGTTTTATGTATAATACATCAATTGGTCCCGGTAGGTGGCGCTGGTGGGCAGAACAAAGTCTGCCGGGTCCGCTAATTTTATAAATAAGGATATTGATACAAAATGGTTAATCGAAAATATTTATCGCTTTACCAAAATTCGTAAAAATCTGATAAACTTTCGAAATTATAAAATTGGTAGGATAGAATAGAATAGAATATTTTGCATTTGAACTAAACTTGTCCTTCAAGGACTAAGTTTTAATCTATCAATGAGCTTAAAGTCTAGGTGAATAGTGCTTTGCAGTAACAGTTTATCACTAGCATACACTACATATTAGTGGCTTTATATATAAAGCTGAAGAGTTTGTTTGTTTACTTGAACGCGCTAATCTCAGTATTTGAAAAATTATTTCAGTGTTAGATAGCCCATTTACCGAGGAAGGCTATAGGCTATATTGTATCACGCTACGACAAATAGGAGCGGAGCATTAATGAATAATGTTACAAAAACGGCAAGTGACGCTAACGAAGTTGCGCGGGTCACATCTTTGAGGGTAACGCGCAACCGCGTAATATCACACAAGGTGCTGCTCTAGTTCTGTAAGCTTGAATCTGCTTGATACGCTACCGAGTGTCTAGATATAGTTATTTGCACTCAAACACAAAACAAACGGACATCTTCTACCCCACAATTTTTGTATTCTAGGCGAGTATCGAAACAAAGCCAAGTACGTCAACGTGACGACTTTAATACAGCTTACATTGTCAAAATTACACTTTCTCACAGTTCAACGACCCCTAGAATAAGACAAAGCATCTGCTTATACTTAATTACGATTCATAGGGCTATAAACCGAATCGTTTGCAATCAAAACGCTTACCCTCTTGATTGTACAACGGAACCCCATTAACTTAATTGGAATTGACGTTATTCTTTATTCCACTTTTACGATTTTAGTCGGGTTTTTCCTATACGATGCTGTTAACTGTTTCCAGAATTCGTGACTTTCATAATTTGCCGGATAATAAATATGTATGTCACATATATTGCGTATTGCTGATCTCAAGGAAATATCTACCTATTAATCTGAGATATTGGAAAAGATATCGAAGGTTCGGGTAAGTCTGATTGATCATCAAAAAAATCAAATAGAGAATCCATTTTCTAAATAATGAGTACTACCTATATACAGGGCAGTAATTGCTTCACTACATAGTATATAACAATGTCGCTATCCGCCGTCTGTCTGTCCCTATGTATGCTTAGATCTTTAAAACTACGCAACGGATTTTGATGCGGTTTTTTTAATAGATATAATAATTGTTAAGGAAGGTTTTTATGTATAAATCATTACGCTATGACGAATAGGGGTGGAGCATCAATCAAAACTGTTGCAAAAACGGGCAAGTGACGCTAACGAAGTTGCGCGGGTCAACTAGTATAACTATAATTTCGCCGTATAACGTGTTGAAGCTTCGAAGCAAGCGGTAACGTTTGGCTATTTATAAGACCTTGTAAACGCCTATTTAAATGCGGATGTAGCCAAAAGTAATACGCATACAAGGCTTAAATGGGACTGGGAGCCAGCCAGTACTACCACGTTTCCTTATAATATTTTCCTTCGCCATAATCTGAAGCGCTTCCTCACAAGTGGTGTTTCCAATAGGATTAAGGCACATAAAATGAATTGAAAAGACATACATTTAGTTTAAATGTTACCGCAACCCTATTATGTTTAGTCGTTTTATTGTTCAACTGATTTACTGAAAAGTATTAAAATTATTAAAAAAAATCAATTTCTAAATTAATATTTAAGTTAAAAGCTCAAATCAAATCTCAAGTTGAAGCTTTGCTTCTAAAATGAAAAAGCGTAATGCTTAGTAAACTTACACTAAACTAAAACTAACTTAAACTAAGTTCTAGTTTAGCAAGTTTTAGTACGCTACTACATTTGAAATGATAAACAGGAACGCTCATATAAATTACATTACCAGTATGACAACCTAAATAAGAGAGAGAACGGCGAGTGAACTATTACAGTGAATGAAGGGGTGACCCGCTTTATTTCACCTTTAGAAATAAAATCCCTCCTCGTTCCACGAAGGTGCTATTAAACACCATTTTATATCCTATACTAGGTAAGCTTGTGTTTAGGATTCCGTACAAAATACCTCAATGGATACCCTATTACTTCTCACGTCATAGTTAAATAGCAATCCTTTGAATTATTTAGGTATCTATTAAAATATTTTCTTTTGCAAAGTAGAAGGTAGGTACTTAATATTTTTTTTTTATAACTGGCAACTCATCGAAACCTTTCAATAGATTAATATGTAATCCTAGTAATAAAATGCCAAAATTGTGTGAATGTACCTATGTTTGTTACTCTTTCGAACCAGAACGGCTGAAAGGATCACGTTGAAATCTGGAATAACACATAAGCTACTTTTTATCCCGGGAATATGTAAAATCCCCGGAAATACGAGTGAAACCGCTGGGAGCCAATAATTCTGAGATGTATCATTACGTTAGCCAAATACCAATTTAATACACCAACTAGTAGGTGCACACGGTCAATTTGATTCCAAACCAAGGAAACCGTGCCTAACCATAATTAGACGGCGGTCTATAACTGGCCTACATAATGTACATCATTTACCTCAAATCAATATCTATACTATCTATACTAATATTATAAAGAGGAAAGATTTGTTTGTTTGTTTGTAATGAATAGGCTCCGAAACTACTGGACCGATTTCAAAAATTCTTTCACCTTTGGAAAGCTACATTATCCCCGAGTAACATAGGCTATATTTTATCCCTGTATTCCCACGGGAACGGGAACTACGCGGGTAAAACCGCGGGGAGGCAGCTAGTACCTTATAAAGAGTGACCCTACTAATATTATAATTACGAAAGTTTGTGAGAATGGATGTATGGATGGGTGGATGTTTGTTCTACTCTTTCACGCAAAAACTGCAGAACAGATTTTTTGAAATATTTGGAACACAGATACTTAGTTTATAACCTGGATTATCACATAGGCTACTTTAAGATCCCCCAGAAACGCGGGTGAAACCGCGGGGAGCCACTATACGAGATGACACCTAATAAATTTACATAGTTCTATTACTTTTTAGGGTTCCTTTGACTAACTACGAACCCTTATAGTTTCGCCATGTCCGTCCGTCCGTCCGTCCGTCCGTCCGCGGGTAATCTTAGAGACGGTTGATACTACAGAACTGTTATTTGGTATGGTAGTAAATATTAACAGCGCCGACTAAGTTGAAACATAAAATCTTCAAAATAATTTTTTTAGGGTACCTCCATCACACGTAAAACGGGAACAATTTTTTTTTTTGCTTCATTCCTATATTGTGATATATCGTTGGATAGGTTATAAAAAAATAGCAAAGGTTTGCTAAGAACGCTTTCCGATTCAGGGTTCCGTTTACGAAATATTAAGCTTTAAGGCTGTAATTTTAGTTAGAGTCATGAGTAGTAAATAGTAATGTATACTTAACGTATTGAATTTCGTCTATCTAGCTACGGAACACTACACTGCGCGTGTCCTAACACGCTCTTGCCCGGCTTTTAATTCTAATACAAAACTAAGTAACAATAAAATTATAGAAGAAAACTTAATCGTAACAACTTGATTTGATTTTGGAATTAAGTACATCCGTTCACTTATAAAGAGCAACCCTACATTAATCCTATAACTGTATAACCCATAGAATTTACATGTTGAAAGTCACTGGGCTGAAAAAAATGGGTATAGGCAAAAATAAAAGTTATATGTAACGCTAACAAGTTGTTCGAGTAGCCTTAGTTGCTTAGGGCTCATATCTCGCCTCGACTAAAGCCGACTTGAGCCGAGCTCGAGCCGAGAATAAAAAGGCGGGAGCACCACTTGTCAGCATATTGCGCACTTTACGTCCAACAAAAATGGAAACCCCACTCATAGCTGCGCGGATCCAGTTCAAATGTAATTTGTGGTAAACGAGGTGCGATGATTAAAGAGATCTTTGTTCAAGTATTTTTCTTAACAAAATTTATACTATTTAGGTATATAAAAATGAATCTGCGAAATTTATGTACGCGCAGAACTTCAAAACGGTTGGACCGATTTCGATATTTCTGTTTTGTTTTCGTTATAGTAAGGGTTGTATCCAAAAAAGTTATCAATCAATTTTAGAAAATATTGCGGAACAATGTTCGCCGGATCAACTATTATGTAATATATATACCAAATAAGGGTTTTGTCTGATTTATTCAAGGGTTTTTAGGCTTCCGTAGTAAACTACGAACACTTATAGTTTCGCCATGTCCGTCCGTCCGTCCGTCTGCGGGTAATCTCAGAGACGGTTGGTACTACAGAGCTGTAATTTGGTATGGTAGTAGATATCAACAGCGTCGACAAAGTTGAAACATAAAATCGTAAAAAAATATTTTTTCCCATACACGTACGACGGGAAGAAAATCATATTTTTTCTCCTTTCCTATAGCGTGGCCCATTGTTGGATAGATTATTAAAAGTAATGGTTTGGTAAGAACGCTCTCCGATTCAGGGTTCCGTTTACGAAATATTAAGCTTTTAAGCTGTAATTTTAGTTACCTCCCCCTCTAAAAAGTAAACAATTGTTTGTAGATATGTAGGAATATTCATGCTAGTAGTATATATAATGAATTTAAAAGGAAAAATATCACGGCTAAGTTGGCTTTACAGGTTAACGAGTTATAGTCGGCCAAGTAAAAAAGATCCTAAAATCAACAGAATACGACTTTTAACCATTTCGTTGCCACCTCAGTATTGAAAAAAATGTTTAAGTAAATTGTATATGGATGTATACTTAGAGTATTGAATTTTGTCAATCTAACTACGGAACCATACACTGCGCGTATCCTAACAAGCTCTTGGCCGGTTTTTTTTTTGTTTAAAATAAACTAGGTAAAAGAAACTTATTCATAAACAGAAAATAAAAATTGGTTTGGTACAATTTTTGCTCTTGTTAAAAAAATTATGATAACATAATTAATTACGCTTTCCTGCTAACTATCGTTATTGAATAGGTACGGTCTTAAATTTTCTAATTACCGATCTTTCATGTTCTTAAGTTTTCTGCTACAATTTCTTGGAAAAATTATTTAAACTGAGTCGTATGACAGGCAGCGCTTGGACGCAATTAGCTTAGCTATTAAATTCTTTATAAATACATAAAAAAATAATCAAACAGTTTCACACTAAAATTCTTATTGTATAACTCTATGTTGTATCTCTTACGCCCGATGTCAATAATCAAAGCTGATCCATTTTTTGCTATCTAAGATTGATATATCAATCCATTTTCTGGGTGAAGCTTCAAAATCAATCTATCTTCGATCTACGATCGATCGAATCTGTTCGAAAATGATAGTTTTTGCTTGGTTGGTTTTAACTACGGATTGGAGATAGATTATTAACATCGGGCGTTAGTAAACACCACTATTTATCCAATCCAAACCAAATTGGAACTATATATTGTCAATCGAAAATAATAATTATTTAGATATTTTAGATTTATTTCTTCTCGAAGCTACGTAAGCCTAAATATCGTTTTCATTTAATGAACAATCTTAGTTACTAAACAGTCTAACAATAGGGCCCAATATAGGCTAGTCTGTAACTAGGCAACCAGTAAAGCAAAAGTTTGTCAAAGTAGAAGCCTTGAGAACTGTTTCATTTCATTGGTGATTGTGGATTAACAATAACAAAGCTTGTACCTTAAATTATTATATTATAGGTATATTTATTTTGTCACAGTCTGTAGGTACTAAAATTGAGAAAAATATTTTTTTTTATCCAAACAAGCAAAATATAAACATCGCCGCCTCAAAAGTATTATACACAAGCGCGGGGCCCGTAGTTCCCGTTTCTGTAGGAACACAGGGATAAAATGTAGCTTATGTCACTCCATGAAAATGTAACTTTCCATAGATGAAATCATTATTTAGATCGGTTGAATAGTCTATTCGTTACACACAAAAAATCAAGTCATTCCTCTTTATGATATTCGTATAAATAAAATACTAGTTAACCAGGGCAACTTCGACTGAGGGACATCTACCCCATTGTTGCAACCTTTTTCCTCGATGCTTCGCTCCTATTGGACGTCGCGTACTGCTATATAACCTACTAGTGGCTCCCTGCGGGTTCACCCGCGTACCCGGGAGATCTTCCATTTTCCCGGGATAAAAAGTAGCCTTTGTCCTTTCTCAGGCTATGGACTATCTGAGTACCAAATTTCATTTAAATTGGTTCTGTAGTTTTAGCGTGAAAGCGAGACAGATAGGCAGAGTTACTTTCGCATTTACAACATTAGTTAGGATATTAAAACAGTAGTTCCTGTAACATCTAGTAGATAGTTCACATCACATTTAATTTAATCGTAGAAAAATAAAACATCCCTCAGTTATAGATGTAAGTCGTGAAAAGCCACAAATAATACACGCTAGTATGTACCCGCTTCTCTTTATTGCATATTGTACACGGGGCTTATTTTGTGCCACGTTCACTACTTCTCAGGGATTTTGTGCTGGATGCTTCATTTCATAACGGGGGTTCTTACCGGTTTCTCTGCACTTGGTAAGTACTTCGTGTAGTGTAAATTTATTTCATTGCATTTTATTATGTCCACTGTAGAGACTACAGTAACTATAGTTAAGTAAATAATGAATACTCCAGGCTTCCTCGATACAGGCTTGCCTAGTGAGGAATCCTATTGAATAGACCTACCTACCTATACAAATTAGATTATGCAATGGTCTGCAAAACCTTGGTAAATGTTGTATGTTGTGTTTATGTAAATACTCGCAGGTATTTTGCAGTAATTAATATTTACATATAAATTTTTGTTCATGAATGTTTAATTATTTATAGTATGTACGTTTCATTTTGTTAATTAATTAGGTATATTTTGTGTAATAATTTGTTTTGTAAGCTAACTAATCATATTTAAAATTAAGTCTTCACATTTTGTTGCTCGATATTTAAACTTTACCTTATTAAAGTAGTCTAGTAATCGCCGTTATATCACTACATTAGTATAAAACAAAGTCGCTATCCGCCGTCTATCTGTCCCTATGTATGCTTAGATCTTTAAAACTACGCAACAGATTTTGATGCGGTATTTTTAATAGATAGAGTGATTCTTAAGGAAGGTTTTTATGTATAAAGCATTACGCTATGACGAATAGGAGCGGAGCATCAATC
Organism: Thyatira batis; assembly: GCA_905147785.2. Taxonomy (NCBI): domain Eukaryota; kingdom Metazoa; phylum Arthropoda; class Insecta; order Lepidoptera; family Drepanidae; genus Thyatira; species Thyatira batis. The sequence goes on from LR990507.1 coordinate 5,539,449, forward strand.
AAAACTGTTACAAAAACGGGCAAGTGACGCTAACGAAGTTGCGCGGGTTAACTAGTACCTACCTAATATATTTATACCTAGATATCCGTATTAAGTTCTTTGTAACAAAAAGCCATGATAACATTTTTGGTATATGTGTTTGTTGGTATGAACTAAATAAATAGCTATGGGTATATCAAACAAACAGGAAAGTAAACAACATTTTGTTTAATGTTCCATAAATAATTCTAGCCCTTATAAAAACACCAACAAAGGTGCGAAAAATACAAAAGAACAAAGTTCCTTTTATATCATTAGTCAATAAATAAAAACAGATCTCCTTTCGGCTATAAAGTAAGTCCGTACTGACGGTTACAGCTCTATGAATAAAGTGTGGGATATAAATTGTCGCCCGAGAAATATTTCCTTATGAAAAGGAGAACAAAAGAAAATTATGAAGCGTCCAATACATTTCGCGATCCCTTGGATTTTATAGAGGTGGCAAATGATAAACGTTTTTTTGGGCTCCGTAGATAATAATGGGTCCCATATTAGGTCATGACTGACTATCCATTTCAAAAGTAGTAAAAAAAATTGATTTGACGTCTTCACGGGCTCAATATGTAAGTAGGTACCTACTTATGCCTATTAACTAATCTTCATGTTAATTATTATTTAATTAGACTTTACGCTGATATTCGATGTTAATAACTAAACATGCTTTGAAAAGTTTAACAATTAACATTAAGATAAAACACAAATAATCTATCTATATATATAAAACAAAATCCCCGCCGCCTCTGTCTGAACGCGATGAACACAAAAACTACTGAACAGATTTTCATGCGGATTTCACCAAATTACGAAGTATTTCATGGGGAAGGTTTTTATGTATAATACATCAATTTGGACCCGGTAGGTGGCGCTGGTGGGCAGAACGAAGTCTGCCGAGTCCGCTAGTTTAGAATAAATTAACTTTATACTAGCCGATCCGTGCAACTTCGTCAGCGTCACTTATTCCAATAATTTTCATTTATGTCCCTCTCCTATTTTTCGTACCGTGATGATATATAGCCTATAGGTTTCCTCGATATTGTGCTATCTAACACTTAAACTTATTCATAATTCAAATACAAAGAATAAATCCAATCTTGCCTTCTCCATCTATATATATAAAAGAAAGTCGTGTTAGTTACACTATTTATAACTCAAAGATGAGTAAATCATTTTGTCTGAAAATTGATGGGGTAGCATAGAACATGGAAACGGACATGGGATACTTTTTATCCCGGGAAAATTTAAGGTCCCTCAGGAACGCGGGTGAAACCGCGGGGAGCCACTAGTTTAGTATAAAAATCAATTAAAGCTCTCCGGCGGTTTCTCAACAAATTTCCTTCTTAAAGAATAGAAACGTGTGCATTCATATAATTAAGCTTTTATCAGCCTATTTGGTTGATCTCTGCCAATATGATGTAACATTCCCTATAACTGAATGAAAGTAATTTCAGCCTTTCCTTTCATTTCGGATTATTTTCTCAGTTGATACTTCCATTTGTGTTAATGGAAAGAGCTCGTAAATATTATTTTCCGGCTTGTATAAATCATGATTGAATAATATGTGTGTATTTATTGCCAATAAAATACTGGCGAAGAGATTCTTTTCGCAAAAAAATATCTTGTAAACGTTTGTGCAAATGTCGATTTATTCTGGTTTCGTTTTCTGTTACGCTTTCACTCGTAAAGTACTGATACGCACGGAACAGAAATAGACTAGAACTTGAAAGACATTGGCGACTTATTATACCAAAAGTTCTAAGGTCCCCGGGATCACGGGCCGCACTAGGGGCGGAAATTAGTTAATATTAATAAAATATATTTTATGTGGTATTCTAAATATATTCGAAATGCTCTGAAAGAGTAACAAACATCCACGGAAACTGATGTTATATAGCCTTAAGCCTCATTTCAGTTCAAAACATTAGTTCCTGAGATTAGCTCAAACAAATAAACAATGTCTTCAGTTTTGAAATAAACCTATGTATTTATTCATTCAAATAGGTTTTCACACACTGATGAAACTTCAACTCTAATGCTCGGTATGGAAGATTGCTTTTACTTTATGATATAAGTACCTACCTATAGATTTTAGAATAGGTATGTTAGAATATTCTTAGATGTGTGATCTCATGGCCACAATATGCTACCCACTTATTGAATCTTGAGTGCGTACCAAAGCGATGCCCCCGGCATCTTGAACATTTTAAACGGCACATCGAAGATACCCTCCTTCTGGCACTGTCGGGTAAAAACACGTTCCTTCATTTATATAATAATAATAAATATCCTGGGACATTTTTCACACACGGCCAATCTGATTCCAAGCTAAGCAGAGCTTGTGATATGGTAACCAGATAGCTGATATACTACATATACTACTTTTAAATACATACTTATATATATATTTACATCCAGGCATATATTTTTGTTTTAAAGTCATACATTCCCCTGTGCATATTTACACGCACACTAAAACAAGCGAGCACTCACTCCACGCACAGCACACACACATCACACGCACACATACACGCCACACTCATGCACGCACACACACACACTCACACATAAACACACTCACACACAAACACACACACACACGCACACACACACACACACACACACACACACACACACACACAAACACACACACATACACACTCATACACACTCACACACACTCTCACACACACTCTCTCACACAGTTTACTTTATTATATCTAAAATCAGTGCCATTACTTTGTTATTTTTACTTACTTTATTTTTTTTTATACCTTATATTAAGAACACATTATGTCTTTGATTAAGATGAAAGAGACTAGTCTCCACGACACAGGGAATCCTAGTGTGGAGGCTAGTGAACAACTTTTGTAAACAATCTATTTTTTGAACAATAAAGTATATTATTATTATTATATTATTATATATATTTACATCCAGGCACAGGACAAACAGACATATTCATGCATACAAATGTTTGTCCTGGGTGGGATTCGAACCCACGACCCGCGGCTTGAGAGTCAGGGTCACTAACAACAAAGCCAACCGGGCTGTCAAAAAAATATGAAGGACTTTTACATGAAATCTAATGATATCTAATGTTTTCGTTCAATTACTATACTAGATACATCTAATATATTGAAATTTCGTGTTGTGTGTTTATGGCCACCTCCTCCGGAGAGGACTTTTGTATATAAAGGCCCTAAAGTATCTTTCTGGCTCTTACTAACACTCTCCATTTTTTTTATTGCAAGTTATAGATTTTGTATAAACAATATCCAACGAATTTAATCGTTACTTGGATGCTGATAAGCAATTATGTGTTAACCCTCATAAACTTGATTTTGAGAAAATGACGTATAAAGAATATAGGTAATGTCTATGTGATTTACGACTTTTTGTATGATATAACTCCATTTTTTATGTACTTTTATGTTTTAGATGATTTGAAACACTTCTGTAGAATTAAAATAATTAATAGTAACTATTAACAAGGACTATTATGACTAAGGAAAATGAAAGTATTTATTTTATTTAATCATTTATTCGAATGCAGCTATGGCAGTTTTGGCCCCATACAGTGTTGTGAGTTTCTATAATTTATTTCTACTCTAACATTAATAGGTATAGGTATATAGTGATGCGGCCATTGACAAAATAGTTATTTTTATTTATTCTTCCAAAACCGACATCACTAGAGTGAAGAATGACATCCCTGTCCTTATGAACTGAAAATAGAAAAAAAATACTGATAAGGTAACTATTCTGTTTACTCATTAGTAAGTTAAGTAACATTTTTTTTAAATCTATGGTTTCTTGGATATTAATAAATTCGTCTTTGTAATGAAACATTTATTCATTCAAAAAGCCCTTCAAAGGCTTATGAAATTTCGACTCTAATGCTTTTAAAACTTGCAAACTTGAAAATACTATTTTTAAATTTAACCAGGTAGATTAATTAGGGTAATATTAAAAAAGTATGATTAAATATCTATTATAATACCCAAGTAAATGTTGGTAACGATAGTGTGATGGAACCGAAAATCTTGATGGGCATCCCCTGGTCGAGCGCCATTTTGAAAATCCTCACACTGGTTTTATGACTCTTGTCGAATATATACCATTTCTCAGTGACCGTCTCTCCCAGAGTTTTACACTAGAAAAAATATCTATTAGCTACAGATAATATAATCCACAGACCGGTTGGCTTTCGCCCGATGTTAATAATCAATCCTGATCCATTTTTTGCTATCTAAGATTGATATATCAATCCATTTTCTGGGTGAAGCTTTAAAATCAATCTATCTTCGATCTACGATCGATCGAATCTGTTCGGAAATGATAGTTTTTGCTTGTCAATAAGCTATCCGTCCATTTTGACAACTCGTTGGTTTTAATTACGGATTGGAGATAGATTATTAACATCGGGCGTTTATGGTTAGTGACACTGACTTTTAACACGGTTGTGGGTATGAATCCCACCCAGGACGAACATTGATATGCATAAAAATGTATTTGTTCTGTGCCTGGATGTAAATATCTATATAAGCATGTATTTAAAAGTAGTATAAGGATCTACTATATCAGCCATCTGGTTACCATAGCACAAACTCTGCTTAGTTAAGAATCAAATTGGCTGTGTAAGAAAAATCTCCCAGACTATTTTTTATTAATTAATATTATAATATAAACTCTGTTAAAATTATGACATTGACAATGATGAATGAATCAAAATTCGACTAAGGAGACGAACATGCAAATAGAGAAGCGTAAGGGCTTCTCTACAGGGTCCAGTATACACGAAAGGGATAGACAATAGTAGCTTGAGTGGTTTCAGTATAGTCTGAATTCAGAATAGCATTGCTGATTAGTCGGCACCCCGTTCTATTGAACAAACCGAATGCCCTCTAATCGCCGAGCCAAAAATGCTGACGCGCAAGGCTACAGCTATCGACATGGAGAACAAGCTGAAAGTTGCACTGCAGGAACTGAAGAAGTCTCAGGACCTCTGCAACCGGCTTTTGAGGGAGCGGGACGAGAGCGAGGAAGAAATCAACAATATTCTTGAAAAAAACGCGAAACAAAAATTAGAATTAAAATCATTTCATTCTAAGTATGCGGACGTTGTGGATAGGTGTAATCGACTCCAGGCAGATGTTGATTCGTTTAGTGAGTGTAGCGATACTCATGTAAGGGCTCTGAGTCGCATCACTGAGCTCGAGCTCAACCTAAATGAGGCACATAGGTCTATTAGACAACTAGAGGCTGCCAATTTTGCCCGAGAAAGTGACACTACTCGGAGCCTGTATGAGGAGCTACTCGGCACTCGTGTAGATAAGGTATCTGAGGAATTCCCGTCCACTATCGATTTGACGTCTGACAATGAAGGTAGTCCTAATGTTAGTTCGTCTTATAATAGGTCTAATATTCACATTAATAGCCAAAGATCTTTTAAAAAGTACATTAAATTCAATAAGATCATCAAAAAGACACAAAAACTTTTGAAAAAACAAAAAATTGTGAGAAACCTAAATTCGTTATTAAGAAATGAACGTTTTAGCTTAAAGTGCCAATTAAAAACAAGCCAGGTTAAAATAAAGCAAAACAAGGATACTTACGATATTAATACTATACGCCTACTTGAAAAAATTGATTATCTTAAAGAAAACTTAGAAAATATTAACGCGAAATATGTTAACGCTCAACAACAAATCAGCGAGCACATCCTAGCGACAGACGAGCTAATTAGGTTAGGAGAATATAATAAGGAGCGTCTCGACTCCATCGCAAATAACCACTGCAGCTGCTTAACTACAAGCCCTACTTTAGGTGCACAGGCGGTATTAGATAGTAATAAGGATAGCACCGTTAATATAAACTCAGAATCACACAGTAGGCAAACAATTGTTATAAGTGATAATATTGGAAAAGACTTGGGCCCTATTCTCAATAATTTAATCAATGAACGGTCGTTGAATAAATGTTACCCAGGAGCGTCTTATGAGCAGTTAGTTAATAAAATATATTCACATGACCTACATCAAAATACCACTGTTATCATTTTATGCGGAGATAGTTTAAATATTAATAAAAAGGATATAATAAACAGTTTTGATAAGTTGCTTGACCTACGGAATCAGTTTAAATGTAAAATTGTCATGTGTGCTTTTCCTTATTCTTGTTCATTATCTCAAGAACAGAACACGCACATACATAACCTTAATATGACTATGTATAATTTATATAATCGTCATAGTGACGGCATGTTTTATTTCGATATGAACAATGTTATTTCTAATTTTAAGTTGACAAGAGATACTCTCTATCTGCCACTTAAGTTTAAGCGACAAATTGCTACATTGTTAGCCGGTAATATACACATATATAACCAAACCAATATCTTGGTTGGACACACTATTGCGCCTGATGTTATTGATGTTAACCAGGCATCCGGGGAGGATTTTCAAGTACGACAAAGACTAAGCCCAACCATTTAAATATTGTACATCAAAATATACAGGGCTTAGCTGGTAAAGAACTAGAGATAGAATTGTTCCTTGAATACCATAAGGTTAATATTTTTTGTGTTACTGAACACTGGTTAAAGAACCATGAGCTAGTGCTCAATATTCCTAATTTTAAGTTGATGAGTTCGTTCGTTAGAAGATCGGCGATACACGGTGGTAGCCTAATTTTTATATCTAATCATGTCAAATGTAAGAATCGCCAAGATATTGTAGATTTATCAATCGAACGTACTGTGGAATTGTCATGTGTAGAACTTGATAGATTTGTTATAGTTTGTGTGTACCGTCCTCCTCTTAGTGATTTTAGTAGGTTTGAACTAGTTATAGAAGACGCTCTTAAGAAAGCTCAAACTAAAAATAAATCCTTAATAGTATGTGGGGATTTTAACGTAAACCTGTTGATAGACTCGCCTACATCAGTAAGGTTGATCACTTTGTTTAAATCATTTAATCTATCCCATTTATTTGAAGAGCCAACTAGAATTACGGCAACCACTGCCACATGCCTAGATAATGTGTTTTGCAACTGTGATGTATTTGAAAAATGTATTATTAGTGAGCTAACTTCAGATCATTGTGGTCAAAAGGTAGTTTTATTAAATGAAGGAAATAACATTCCGCACAAAATAACATGTAGGCCTATTACTTTAAATAGAATGACGCGATTTCAATTCAATGTAAATAAAAATATTGCTTCGATTGACATGTCACATGCGGAACCAGATAGACTTTATGAAGAACTTTTTAATTTTATTAGGAAAGAATTTGATAATAGTTTTAAACCTAGGACCTTAAATAAAAATAAGCAGATCAAGTTTAACGATTGGGCGACGGCTGGAATTTATAAAAGTAGAACTAGGTTGTATGAGCTGTATGGTATGAAGAAGTTTAATCAAAATGTTAGTTTCATTGAGTATGTTAAAAATTATTCTAAAATATTTAAAAAAGTTTGCGCTCTTGCTAAATCAATTTATTTGAGAAACAAAATCAACCAAGCTACCAACAAAGTAAAAGCTACTTGGAATATTATTAACTCTCAAACAGGTAAATCTAAGCATAAAATGCGTATTGAGTTAAATACTAACAATAAACTTATTAGAGATGATGGTCAAATAGCAGAAGCTTTTAATAACTTCTTTAGGGACATACCTGTAGCTACAACTAGCTCCTTAAATTCTTCACCTGTAAATGCTGACGCAATTTTGAGAAATCATGTATCCGAGTGCCATGAGCTATTTAAGTTTAAGCATATTACGTCCAATGAAATAGTGAAAACGTTCAAAAATTTAAAAATTAAACGCACTGGTGATTTGTGGGACATATCTGTTGCTGTATTGCGGGGTATTGTGGAACCTATTGCTCCTCATTTAGCTTTTATTTTCAACAGATGTGTCGATTTAGGTACTTTTCCGGATTTGATGAAACATAGTAAAGTAATACCTTTATTTAAAACTGGAGATTCTAGTGATCCTTCAAATTACAGGCCTGTTTCCATTTTGCCAGTCTTAAGTAAAATATTTGAAAAGATAATATTAGTACAACTACTTTCTCATTTTAATTTCAATAAAATTTTACACGGGGAACAATATGGCTTCACCAAGGGTCGTTCTACGATTGACGCTGGGGTAGCTCTCTTAAAGAGTATTTTTGATGCTTGGGAAAAATCACAAAATGTTATAGGAGTATTTTGTGATCTTTCTAAAGCCTTTGATTGTGTTGATCATGAGACACTATTGCGTAAGTTAAAATATTACGGGGTAAAAGGCATTGCACTTGATCTGATGAAATCGTATCTTAGCCAAAGAATCCAAAGAGTTGATGTAAATGGGGCTAAGTCATCTGGTTCTTCTATGCGTATGGGTGTACCACAGGGCTCAATTCTAGGTCCATTCTTATTTTTAATTTATATTAACGACCTCCCTTTTTATGTAAAAAATACCTGTGGAATTGTACTGTTTGCTGATGACACCTCACTGATTTTTAGTGTTGATAGACTTAAATCCAACTATGACGATGTAAATTGTGCATTGGCCCGGGTATTAAAATGGTTTACTGTAAATAACCTAGTTTTAAATGCGAAAAAAACAAAATGCGTTAAATTTGCGTTACCTAATGTAAAAAAAGTAGGTTGTAATCTTATGCTAAATAATGAAGTTTTGAATCTTGTTGAATCAACAGTATTTTTAGGGATTACTCTTGACTCGAAACTTCAATGGGGCACCCAAATTTCTACACTTGCGGGAAAGCTCAGTTCGGCAGCTTACGCAGTTAGGAAAATTAGACAGCTTACAGATGTAGATACGGCTAGACTAGTATATTTTAGTTACTTTCATAGTGTTATGTCCTATGGTATTCTACTGTGGGGCAAAGGTGCGGATATAGAAACTATTTTTATTTTACAAAAGAGAGCGGTACGAGCTATTTACAATTTAGGCTCTCGTACGTCCCTCAGAGATAAGTTTCATGAAATCGGCATACTCACAGTTGCATCACAGTATATATATGCAAACATATTATTTGTTCATCATAACATTAGTAGTTTCATTAAAAACAGTGATTTGCACTCCCTCAATACAAGAAATAAGCACAAACTTGTGACCTCTGCTTATAGACTCCAAAAGGTGCAAGGTTCATTTTTAGGACTGTGTGCACGCTTCTATAACAAAATCCCTATATCAATTGTAAATTTGCCTTCGCAAAAATTTAAGGACCATATCAAAGCCGTATTAATAAAAAGGGCTTACTATAATATAAATGAATATTTAAATGATAATAATGCTTGGTTGTAGATTTATTTAACTTGTATACATTTATGCTTATACTCATACTGTAAATTACCTAATATAAGTATGTTAATAGTCTCGCTGATAACATTGGGTGTGTGTGTTTCGTTTATTAATTGATAATTGTGTTTTGTAGCAGGCTTGGGTTAGTCATGCTCACTTAAAAGTCTTTGCTTGCGGCGGCGTCGTGTGACGGGTCGCTCACTTCCCTAAAATATGGCGAAGAGGGCGATGGCTGCCACATGCGTCATGCTTGTGAACAGGTGCTGCTTGTGGGGACTGGTCTGCTCAGGTTTGTTTTTGTTTTTATGAATATTCACTTTATTTTATGTTTTTTTTTCTTTTATGTCATTCCCTACCACGCAGATATTGTCAGTGAGACTACTTCATTGAAATGTATTTTAATCTAAGTTTATTTTAAAAAGAGTAATTGCTGAGTTTATTGCCGGCTCTTCTCAGCAAAACCAACCTTCCGAACCGAGCGTTAGAGTCTGACTATTCATAAGTGCTTTGCATATTGGCCTATTTGAATAAAAATATTTTTGATTTTGATTTTGATTTTGAATAGTAAGCTTCTCTCAACAATATACCCCTAGATTCATAGGACTTTGACACACACGTTATATCGTAATTTACATCTCACCAACTACCGGGTTGTGTATGTGACTATATAAACAGCAAAATACATACTAAGTTATAGAGCAACTACATGTTCGTAGATTTACAGTTTAAAAAAAACGAAGGACATTTTTTACACATGGCCAATCTGATTCCAAACTAAACAGACCTAGTACTACGATAGTTGATACTCTATATTCAAATTCATACTTATCTATATGGATACTAGTGCCCTGGCGGATCTTCAATTTACCCGACAATTAACAATAACTATACAATTAATATTAGTATAAATAGGTATATCGTGATGCGTTATTCTCTGTTTAAAATCTGACGTAATTGACTATTCTGTTTTAAGATAATCGTGTCCATTTGAAGATCAGCCCTTTAATGTATATACTTCTGAAGCGTATCACCGCAATGGGAACTGAGTATGCAGTGACAGAACGACTAGCCACAAACTCAGAATATTAAATTCTGACTTTGCGTTCCATTTAATTTCGTGCCTACTGCCTAACTTAAATTCACCACTGCGAAGATTCTACAGTATTACAAAATACGTTTCCTATTTCGAGTATGCTTACAATGCCACGACGGCTCACCTCATTTTCAACTTGCTGACCTAGTAAGCAGAACATAAGTACCACTAGAATGAAGCAAAATTCGTGGATGCAGTATTTCATTGTATCCGGCGACGTTTTGTCCTGAAATAAGTGGAAACTTTATTATAATGTCTTAAGTTATTGATATAATTAACTTACACAACACAACAAAACTAATGTTTTACAAAAAAATTGGTTGTCTGTAAAGTCGGTTTACTGACGATAGTTGAACGTGACAACGTCTTGCATCGCTCACTCAAGTACTCAAGGATGTCGAACGCTGCCGAACGCAAAGGCCGATTGTGCTTCTTTGTCGCTCGTTCCGCGCTCTCGCTTGCACTTCAAGCCTTACATGGAACGCCTCAGAGCGAGGTAACGCCGCATGAGTCATCGTGCGTGCAGCCGGCTCTTTCGAATTATAAGACGTTGTCACGTCAAAAATATAGTACTATGTTAGGTAGTACGTTTCATAACTGACTGTGAAAGCCTATTTGAAAAACTAAATATATTTCATTTCATTGACAACCTCATTTTGTTTATCATAAAGGTTTTGGTAGGTACGTAATAGGCATTACGAAAAAAATTTTAATTATTTCATATCTTTCTAAATATGGTGTACATTTCTAGCGATGTAATAGATAGCTGTAGATATAAAATCTACTTTTATATTTTCTCAGAATTTTCATCTCTAGAAATATTTTAATTTTTTTTAAGCGCAAATCTCATAAGCTGACTTATATCTACAGACAGTCATTGCGAAGCTTCTAGCTGTATTAGGACCATATTTTTACTTTCGTATACTTAGATTTCATACATATAGGTACTTATTTTTATTTACTACTAGCTCACGCCGCGGGGCTTCACCCGCGCAGTTCCCGTTTTGAGACGGAATACGGGGATAAAATATAGTCTATGGTACTCTCTGATAATGTAGCTTTCTCTTAGTGATAATTATTCAGGTCGGTCCAGTAGTTTCGAAGCCTATTTATTATTTCTTCTTTATATTTTTTTTTATAAATAAGAGGGGAGGGGCTGGATGAGGGTGGAGGACCAGGAGCAGTCGACTAGTTAGGTTGACAACGACTAATTTTAGTTTGGAAGCACATTGGTTTCATTTAAAAACTCGTATACATTGTGTATAATCATACAATTTGGAAATGACAATCCATACTAATGTAATAAATGCGAAAGTAACTCTGTATGTATGTTACGCTTACATATGAAATAAAAATGATCGTTCACGGAGTCTTAGAAAACCACGCGGTGAAAGATTGTTCCAAAATATATTTATTACAAAACCAACTTACCGAAATTACAATTTTCACAGAACACACACACACAAGCATAATGGCAACCAGAAGCAATGTCAAATAAAATGGTTGACATATAATATTCAATTTGTTGCTGAATCTGCAAATGAAAGATAATATTTGGGTTACATTATTGGCAATATTACATACATATAAAATACTAGCTTCTGCTCTGCGTTCCCGGGGGATCTACAATTTTCCCGGAATAAAAGTACCCTATGTGTTATCTAGGGTATCAGCTAGCTCCATACCATACGCATGGATATGTTCTGGATATTATAAATGCTAAAATTTGTGATAATGTAGGTAAGTATGTACCTATGCTTGTTACTCTTTTATGCCAGAACGGATAAAGGGATCGCGATGAAATTTGGCACAGGGTTAAAATATGTTCTGGAATAGCACATACGTCCCTTAGCTTAAAACACCGCTCAAGTCGAAAATTGACAGTTTCTACATTTTAATGCCGGTGGATAGAGCTGCTCATTGCGCGTCGAACCATGGGTCACATGATATAGACCTCAGTCAATAAGAGGCTTTAATTCAAAAAGTATTAACAGGGTGCAAGTCAGCTGGCCTTTTAAAATGAACAGTTATTTTCGTCTCCTGAAAAGTTGGTAAAAATGACTTATGCGGTGTTGTAAGCTAAGGGACGATATGCATCTTATCTCGGGACAATTGAAGCAGAATTGAAACAGCAGGGAGCCACGAGTGGTCGTAAATAAATGTTCCGTAACTTATCACGCCAGGTGACAGTTACCTTATTGGGGACTAACATACATAGGGAATATTCCTACGCGGGTGAATCTGCGGAGCGAAAGCTAGTATAATAGGGGCAATAATATAATAGGTATACGTAGTTCTTCCTCCACACGTTTCCGGGGAATTTAAACTTTCCCGGCATGGCTAGGCAGTCGATGTTATTACCCATGCTCTGCTCCAAATTTCATAAGATTCGTTCTAATGGTGTAGGCATTAAAGCGTAACGGACAGAGTTACTTTCGCATCCTAACTATTAATATTATAAATGCGAAAGTTACTCTGTTTGTCCGTCTGTCTGTCTCGCTTTCACGCTAAAACTACGGAACCGATTTAAATTAAATTTGGTACACAGATAGTCTTGAGCCTGAGAAAGGACATGGGCTACTTTTTATTCCGGGAAAATTGAAGATCTCCCGCTCCCGAAAAAACCGCGGGGAGTCACTAGTTTATAATATAAGTAGGTACGTATAGAGCAAGATTATTTATTACCTTTTAATCTTAGCATAATGTTCGACGCACTGTGATAGAACCAACGTACAGTACATTGCCCACTGTTGATCCCTGCTATGTGTCAACTCTAATATCAAATCATCAAGATACAACAAAATAAACGTCAGGATCCTCAGCTGACGTATTATTTGACCAACCAGAAGTATTATTGTCGATTGTAAACCTGGATACGCTTAAAAAGAGGTATTTATGATTAGAATCATAGCCGGAGTGCCCGGAGTATAATTACTTGCCACGAGAATTCTTTTCATCAAACAATCTAGTAAACGAATGAATACGTAATGAATAAATTAAGAAAACTTTCAAATTCAGAACAAAACATATACCTAAGTAGACAGTTCTAAAATTACCTAAATACTGATAACATCTGAAAATATAGTGTTTAAAATACTTGTACATGAATTAGTTATTATGATAATGACATTGATTTTTATTGGAACGTAGTTCCTTATCGCGCGTTGTGAAAGGGGGTTAGATGGAAAAAATTCTTCCGAAAAGTTGACTTCACTTTTCCGAGCGGGGCCGAGCGTGGCCGAGCTTTGCCGAGCGGCGCGATACCAAGGCGCGGCCTACTAGTTCCGCGCGCACTATAGTACCTACTACTTGATGTATGTACAAAAAATATTATTACAACAAAAAAAAAATATATTAACATTTCCTTCACTTATTAATCGAAAGGAACTTCGTTCCATCCGGGTGTCCCTTGACACCTCTAATTTTATTCTGATTTCGTAACGGCCTTTGCAAATACTCATGTGACAGTGTAAGCTACTGACAGTGTTGCCAGACATCTAATGCGTTTCCCTTATTTAGGGAATAATCATTCTGTGGTCTACAACCTACGTGCTCATTTGTGTACGTGTTTCATTTTCCTTAATTCACTCAAATAACTACATGTATAGGTCTGAATTCACATCACTGGCTTTCGGTGAAGGAAAACATCTTGAGGAAACCTACATGCCCGAGATGTCACAATTAAAGGCATGTGAAGTCCGCCAATCCGCACTAGGCCCGCGTGGTGGACTATGGCCTACATCCCCTCGATGTTAGGGGAGGCTCGAGCTCCTCGGTGGTGACGCATATGAGCTGATGACGACGACATAGGTCTGAATATTATTTAAATTTAGATATTAACCGCTAAAATGCTTACCGATACAGCATAAATATCCAGCATACGCGTGAAATGTAAATGAGGCAATATATACAATGTAATTTTCCATGCTCCAGGGAAACCACATGTCAAATGCTGTGAGAGATAAAATGTTATTCTGTAGAAATTAATATAATCTGTCTATTACAAGACTACCCTCAACATCTATATATATAAAAAAAAAAAAAAAAAAATATACCGGCCGAATTGAGAACCTCCTCCTTCGTTTTCGGAAGTCGGTTAAAAAGAAAGTCGTGTTAGTTACACTATTTATAACTCAAGAACGGCTGAACCGACATAGCTGAAAATTGGTGGGGAGGTAGCTCAGAACCACGAGAGGAACATAGGATACTTTTTATCCCGGGAAAATTAAAGATCCCGGGGACGCGGGTGAAACCGCGGGGAGCCACTAGTTTATTATAAAAGTTTAAAACATTATTTTCTCATGTAAATAAATTTAATTCTTATAAGATACTAGCGACCCGCCCCATCTTCGCACAGTTATACATCACATTAGAAACCTCCAAACTTGTCAGTGTTTCTCTAAAATATTATGCATGTAGGTATTGTATATAAAAACCTTCCTCTTGAATCACTCTATGTATTTAAAAAAACCACATTAAAAGACTTAAGGGAAAAAAATCTCTCCAAAGAAACGCCAGCTTAACCCACACTTACTCGTTTTAAAATGATGTAATTTTTTATATAAATATATATTTAAAAGTAGTATATGTAGTATATCAGCTATGCTATCTGGTTACCATATCACAAGCTCTGCTTAGTTTGGAATCAGATTGGCCGTGTGTATAAAAAAATAATGATGTCAAAAACTTACCTAATAGTCTCAAAGAATCATCTTCTCTCACGATCATCTGATAAATGGGGTTGCAGAGATACAATGTAGCACACACCCACACACTAGCCACATATGCTTTCAGTAGAATCGTCGTGTACCTATGCAACATCGTCTGAGATTCAATGATCAAATTCTTCAGCTCAATCAGTTTCACTCCATGTTCTACGTTCAGGACGTATTCTATGAACGGCATCTCTTGAACTATGTCTCTGAATGCCATCTCCTATGGAATAATAACAATTTATATAAAGCTAAAGACTTTGTTTACTTTAACGGTTAATCTCAGGAACTGGTCCGATATGAAAAATGATTTCAGTGTTAGAGGCTATTAATCGAGGTAGGGGTATCGTATAGGTTATTACACATAACGCTATAGACAATAACAGCGGAGCATCAATGAAAAATGTTGCAAAAACGGAGAAGTGACGCTAACGAACTTGCGCCTGTCAACTAGTGTTATAATAATTTGAAGTATAATGAAAAAACTAGTGAGATGAACCAAATGTTGATTGGTGAATTTATCCCAAATAATATAAACACAATCGATCATGAAATATTTCCAATTAGTTGCAATGATTTGAACTAATTCAATTTAATTTTCAAATATGAAATAGGTATGTTGGTTAAAATATTACCACATGTTATGTTCTGATGGTGGGAAAACACGATATTTTCAACAATATTTAAGTACAATTTAATTGATACATTGTACCTACTGTAGTAGGTACTAGTAATACTGTAGGTGCATGATTAGCTAGTCAAGCTCCATCATAGAATTTGAATATTGTGTTTGTGTTTTTTTTATTTCGTGAACTCAATTCAAGATTTGTCGTCGAGGTTAGTCTACGCGCGAATCGTCCCGATATACTTATAGGACTAATTTCAAATCAAATTTAATTTTAAAAACCAATATAACATTGACTATTTAAATTAAATACCTCAAGAAACACCCGGAAATTATTTCGGAAAATCAAACATATTCCAAGAGAGATGGTCATAATTACGCCTGTTGTCCAAATGCAGGCACCTTGAATACACAATAGGAGGTCCGAATAGTTGAATACAACAAAACATGTCGTAAATATGAAGCATAAAACGCCGATTATGAAGTTAAAAATTTGAAGGAACAACCATTTTTTGGAGTACCAATTTTCTTTGGCAAAAATTGGTATGCCCGCGAAAGAGAAGACCCAGTGAAAAGGGTAGAATGTTCCGTCCATAATGCTTCGTAGTCAAAAGACGTTTCGGACGCTATTCGGCGTATTCTTTTAATTTTGGATTCTATTTGATACAGTCGAATGTAAAAGTATTCAAGAAATTTTCCATTACCAGTTAGAACCAGACTTACTTTTATTTCTCCCGATTTCTCCCACGTAGTTTTCGATTCCTGTATGAATACGGGGACAAAAATATAGCCTTTGTTACTTCTCAGTAATTATCCTTTCCATTGATATCTTTTTTATATCTGTTAAGTAGTTTAGGTGTGAAAGCGTAACTATCCAAAAAACAAAGTCACATTTGCATTCATAATATTAGTTAGGTTTAAGATAATTTGACTCTGATATTTATCACATTAATAATATAATATGTTAGAGTACCTAAACCTACAAAATTATCGTTTGGACTACAATTGGATTTTGAAATTAAAACATTTTCATAACGTAATCACTTTAGCACCACCTTCATTTATTACTAGCTGCCTGCGCGCGGTTTTACCCGCGTAGTTCCTGTTCCCGTGGGAATACAGGGATGAAATATAGCCTATGTTACTCGTGGATAGTGTAGCTTTCGAATGGTTAAAGAATTTAAAAAAACGGTCCAGTAGTTTTTGAGCCTATTCATTTCAACCAAACAAACAAAGTTTTCCTCTTTATAATATTATTATTATTAATTTATAGTGTAGGAAAAATCATTAAATTAAAAAGTTGATAACTAACCACATTATTAATAAAATTTGTGGTTATAATAAAATTATTGATACACTCCAAATTTATTGACCATCAATGAGATTATGCAATAAAAAAAACAGTGCATTAACTTTATGCATTTCGTGTTAAATAAATTGTATTTTTATTTGAGGGATTTATACTTTCCAACAAAAAGGTGGGAAACTTGTCTCCGCGCCAGTATCTGTCATAGCAATCATCTTTCAGGGGTGTACTTAAAAAAAATGACAAAATGATACACGGTGAGAATGATACACGTGCTCTTTATGCCATAAATACTTGAGTGACACCCGTTTGATATTTTGATTTGTAATACTAAGAAGATATTCTCTTTGTGATACATTTTTCTTTGACAGGCAAAGTGCAGGGTGTTAGTAGGTATTATTTATTATTTCCAGTTCCCTCGTTGCAATTTCTACTTGACGAACTAATATAATTCAAAAAGTTCCGCCGAGGCGTCATTTGAGTCACTTTTTTATAACAAGATGTTTATAATGAAACTATTTCCATTACCTTATTTCCTTATTTATATTTAGTTGGGCATATAATGCGTTCTTATATAGGTATAACCCTTAGAATTATTCCGGCGTGTATTGTAGTATGTGTGCTATTTCAAAACGAATTTCTAACGCTATGTGAAATTTCGTGTAGATCCTTTCAGCCATTTTTGCGTGAAAGAGTAAGTTATTTATTTATTTATTTATATTTATTATTAATATTATTTCTTAAAACATCCATTCATATATCCATACCATAAAATATTCATCCATTTTCACAAACATTCACATTAAAAATGGAATAATTTTATACTAGATTTTTTTTTGACAATATGGAAACCAGTGTTAGTGGCCAGTACCATGTTTCCATTCTAAAGAGGTATGATTGTTTGAATATTTTTTTAACCAGATCACTACATAGTATAAAACAAAGTCGCTATCCGCCGTCTGTCTGTCCCTATGTATGCTTAGATTTTTAAAGCTACGCAACGGATTTTGATGCGGTTTTTCAATAGATAGAGTGATTCTTAAGGAAGGTTTTTATGTATAAATCATTACGCTATGACGAATAGGAGCGGAGCATCAATCAAAACTGTTGCAAAAACGGACAAGTGACGCTAACGAAGTTGCGCGGGTCAACTAGTCTATACTAATATTATAAAGAGGAAAGATTTGTTTGTTTGTTTGTTTGTAATGAATAGGCTCCGAAACTACTGGACCGATTTCAAAAATTCTTTCACTTTTGGAAAGCTACATTATCCCCGAGTAACATAGGCTATATTTTATCCCTGTATTCCCACGGGAACGGGAACTACGCGGGTAAAACCGCGGGGAGGCAGCTATTACAAATAAAGCAAAGGTATACTAATAGCTCTGATATAATCACGAAAATTTTATAATAAACAACATATTTTAATAAACGTATATTCTCATTTCAAAAAAAATTATCGCCCAAAGGCATATCAGTAACATAATACACTATAGTGACCAGATACCTGTTATAAAACATTAAAAACAATTATTTTTTTAATAAACTCACCCTCTTATATAAAATTAATTATAGCCCTAAGGCATATCAGATACATAAATATGGCTAAAATAATAGAGAATCTTCGCTAAATTACGTAACTTTCATCTTTTTTTCTTTCATATTCGACAAAGAAAATTTTATTAAATTATGATTGGAATAATCTCACAAATTGCCTACATTTACAGCATTATTATGATAGAATATTCTATTATGGGGTATTAAAATCACCCAACCTTCATTTTAGTTTTCTTTTATTAAACCCTAGCTTTGCCTTTATGATATATCGAATTTCCTATTGATTATGTTCTTTAAACATTTTTATCATTATTTCAGTTTATCAACTTATTTGTCACTAGCTACTGCCCCCTATTTGAACTGCATGTACGGAAAATCATAACCTTTCCCAGGATTTTTTTTATACCACAAAGGTGGCAAACAGGCTTACGGTCCGCCTGATGGGAAGCGGTTACCGTAGCCTATGGACGCTAGCAACACTAGGGGCGTTACTCACGCGTTGCCGACCCTGTAAAAATCTCTTCACTCCCTTCTTGAAGAACCCAATACTGTACCTACCATTGTACCATTGGGAATAACATGGCGGGGAACTCATTCCACAACCTGAGTGTTTGTGGTAGGAAACTCCTCTGAAAGCGCGGGGTTCGAGACCAATTCAGTTCCAGAGTGTGAGGATGAGCTCCCCGTCGATTAATTAATTAATTGGCTACACCTACATATAATTTTGACATAAAATATACCATCCAAAGATACGCTAATAATATTATTATGAACGAGTGACGTATTAATCACATTATAGAGCTAATAAACCAACGTACGAACAGCACGAAGTGTTGTCCGTATCTACGAAGTACCTACCTACGGGTAAAACAATAAATCATATCGAGACGAAACAACAAGAAATGTGAGCTGAAAAAATAACAAATGTATATGAATATAGAGATTTATGGTGTTCATCTGACGAATGGGTTCATTTTGTAAAGTAATCGACTTATTTAGTACTGGGATCCCGCAGTATCTCCCGCGTTCCCAGGGAATCTATTTTCTTTGGCATAAAGTAGTATGTGTAATTATAGAACGTATTCTAACCCTGTCCCAAATTTCATCGCGATCCCTTCAGCCGTTCTAGCGTGAAAGGTAAACAAATACACATACATTCTCACAAATGTTCGCATTTATATTAGTAGGAAGTAGGATTATTTCTTAAGTTTTCAGACGTTTTGAGATAATCATCATCATCATCATCATCAACAGCTCATATATGTCTCCACCGAGGAGCTTGAGCCTCCCCTAACATCGAGGGGGTTTAGGCCATAGTCCACCACGCGGGCCTAGTGTGGATTGGCGGACTTCACATGCCTTTAATTGTGACATCTCAGGCATGCAGGTTTCCTCACGATGTTTTCCTTCACCGAAAGTCAGTGGTGTGAATCCGTACGAAAGTTTTTATAAACTCAGAGGTACGGGCCAGGGATTTGAACCGGCACCCTCATGATCGTGAGTCGGTGCGTTCCCAACTGAGCCACCACGGCTTTTAAAAAGTAGCTTAAGTGTACCTAATTGTAAAACATATTTTAACTCTGTCCCAAATGTCATCGCGATCCCTTCAGCCGTTCTAGCGTAAAAGGTTAACAAATAAAATACGAAAAAAAAATACATAATAAAGCTCCTCCCTTCAATTTTAAATTCGAAAGTTTGTGAGGATGGATGTTTTTACTCTTTCAAGCAACAGTAGCTTATGTTCTGGATTATAAAGAATACATAGACATTTTTATAGAGAAACTAGCTGCCGCCCCGCGGTTTCTACCGCGTAGTTCCCGTTCCCGTTCCCGTGATCACTTAGGAGTATGAAAAATAGATGTTGCCCGATTCTCAGACCTACCCAATATGCACACAAAATTTCATGAGAATCGGTAAAGCCGTATCGGAGGAGTTTAATCACAAACACCGCGACACGAGAAATTTATTCATTAGATTTAAAATTCTTGGAATCCTGGACAAATTTTGAACGGAAACCTGTATATAATATTTTTATTTACATAGGTAGGTACTTATTTTTGAACTTTCTTTTGCCTACACAAAGCTGTTTCAGAAATCGATCTTAGCAAGTATAGAATACTACATAAGCTACAATATACCTAAACCTAATTCTCATCTAATATGGATTTCTTTATTTGTACACTTTCTTACGAAACCCTAAAAATAATAATATGCTTTATTTTGGCTGTTTCAACGGTTTTCGAATCAGTCTTATTCTCACTTGACATATTTGGGTGTAAGCCAAAATTATGAGTATGAGCAACTAATTAGGGATTGTGGAAGCTGATCTACTACTATATAAATCATGGGCTGGCTTTCGATTTATTTTGTACTAGCTGCCTCCGCGCGGTTTTACCCACGTTGTTCCCGTTCCCGTGGGAATACAAGGATTAAATATAGCCATGTTACTCAGTGATAATGTAGCTTTCTAATGAAAAACGAATTATTAAAATCGGGCCAGTACTTTTTGAGTTCATTCGTTGCATACAAAAATACAAATCTTTCCACTTTATAATATTAGTATACTAGCTGCCCCGGCAGACTTCGTACTGCCTCTATATCTATATACTTATAATAAATCTGTAGAGAGGTCAATGCTGTACATGAAATACATTTTCAAATAACTATCAGGGGGTGATTAGTGATCGATACTGATGCCAATATGCATTCAGTAAAATTTTTGTCTGTCTGTCTGTCGTTCTGTATGTTCCTTATAGAAACAAAAACTACTGGACGGATTTTAACGAAACTTGGTACAATTATTCCTCATACTCCTGGGCAGGTTATAGGATACTTTTCATCACGCTACAATTAATAGGAGCAGAGTAGTGAAGGGAAATTTTGGGAAAAAGGGAGAAGTTACTCCATTTTTTAAGCTTCCGCCGCGTGTGCAGCCTTAATGGTTAAGGTTACATAGAAATTATTAAGACGGAAATATTCTACATAAAATTTTCTAAAAAATATCCCGCAACAGCATATGTCTGTCTTTTATAGTTGACCCAGAATAACACGTGTAACTCCTGATAGCTTAGCAGTTCGGAGCATTCTGGTTATATTTGTTTACTCTTACGTTTATAACACTCTTACTAATCCCTAATTTAAAAAAGTTAACATTATTACCTATTCAATAAAAAAGAATCATAGGAATCGGTATAGAAACACCAAAATTATAGAAGAAATAAGCCATCGCGTCGTCACACGTGAATACTAAATCATGTTATAAGTAAGGATTATTTTTAAACGACTTAAAAAAAAGGAGGAGGTTCGAGGAACGAAGTCGTGGGTTAAAGTTAGAGTTAGCCCAAAGAAACTATTCCACGCGAACGAAGTCGCTGGCAGAAGCTAGTCTATACTAATATTATAAAGCGGTAGAGTTTGTTTGTTTGTTTGCTTGAACGCGCTTATCTCAGAAACTACTGGTCTGATTTGCTAAATTATTCCAGTATTAGAAAGTCCATTTATTGAAGGCTATAGGCTATATATTATCACGCTACGACCAATAGGAGCGGAGTATCAATGAAGAATGTTTAAAAATCCGGAGATTTTTTTTCCTTTTGAGAGCTTCCGCTGCGTACGTACGTACGTAAACGGTTTGATGTGCACGAACACCGAAAGGCTACTCTACAGGTGCAAAAGCTGACAGATTTCGTCCCCACCACGAGGTGTGAGGCAAGGGGATACTCTCTCGCCAAAGCTCTTCACTAATATGCTAGAAGACGTAATTAAATATCTAGACTGGGAAGAGAGAGGAATAAATAAAAATGGCACACGCATGTCGCACCTGCGTTTTGCTGACGACCTTCTTCTACTATCTGAGAACGTGGCTGATCTTACAGAACTACACGAAGCATCCCTGAAAGTGGGTCTACACATGAACATGTTCAAAACCAAGCTCATGGCAATTGGAACAGCTACCAGTAATGTGGGTAACTCCCCAATAGAACATGTAGACCACTACATCTATCTTGGACGTCGTTTGACCGGGAGTCTCAGGTGAAGGAGATTGCTAGACGGCTCCAGTTAGGTTGGGCTGCATTTGGGAAACTTGATGACATGTTCCGCTCTAATATTCCTCAGTATCTGAAGTAATGCTAAATGCCTTGGGCATTTAATCAGTGCATTCTGCCTATCGTCACCTATGGTGCTGAAACATGGTCGCTTACAAAAGGCAACATGTATAAAATAATGGTTGCTCAAAGAGCCATGGAGCGAACCATGCTGGGCATCTCCCTCGTGGACCGAATACCCAACAGTCGAAATACGACGTAAAACGCAAGTCGTGGATGTGGGTAAAGGGATCACGGGATTAAAGTGGGGTTGGGCGGGACATCTGGCAAGGCGGGATGACGGAAGATGGGCTAAAGCTATTACAGAGAGGTGGCCAAGAGAGAGACACAGGA
Organism: Thyatira batis; assembly: GCA_905147785.2. Classification (NCBI taxonomy): domain Eukaryota; kingdom Metazoa; phylum Arthropoda; class Insecta; order Lepidoptera; family Drepanidae; genus Thyatira; species Thyatira batis. The sequence goes on from LR990507.1 coordinate 5,562,527, forward strand.
AACCGGGTAGACCACCGCCGGCTCGGTGGGTAGACGACATTGTCCGAGCTAGGGTAGGCAGTGGATGAGATGTAAAAAGAAAGAGGCCTATGGTCAGCAGTGGGTTATTACGGGCTGATTAGATAGATACATAGAAAGAAAGTTAAATAAAAGGATGCACTCATAGATATGGTAACACAATATCGTATAACATTTTTCCGTGTTTTGAAGTGCGACAGGATGGATTGACATAGGTATTACAGTTGCCACATTTGGTTGTCAAATCTAATGTCAAATATTGTGATTGCGTTCAGAAGTTTTAATTGTGACAAAACTTAAAATGGATCAATTTAAAAACCGACCAAATTAAAAATCAGGTATTATTAGGTAATATTTTCGGAAATTAAAAATTAAATAATTAATAAATAATTTACACAAATAAAACAGTACCTGAACATTCGAGACATTTTACAAAAAAATAATTTCTGAACGCACATAAATAGTTGTTACAGTATTTGACAGTATTGGACAACAAATGTTTGACATGTAATGAACAAATCAGCATTTATTGAAATGATTAAGTATTTATTACACACATCCAGTTTTCATTCTTTTTAGGATGTATTCTGCTATTCGGGGCGGAGACAAATCCAACGAATCAATAACCATGAAAATTGGTTCAGCAGATCTCGAGTTATAAGTGTTGAAACAAACCCGACTTTCTTTTATATATATAGATATAGTATAGACTAGCTGCCTCCGCGCGCTTCTTCCCTCGTAGTTCCGAATTCCCGTGGGAATTAAGGGATAAAATATAGCATATGACACTCCACAATAGCGTAGCTTTCTATTGGTGATATAATTTTGAAAATCGGTGCAGTATTCTAGAGATTACCCTTTACAACGTCACAAACTCACAAACGATACCTCTTTATAATATTAGTATAGACTAGCGGACCCGGCAGACTTCGTTCTGCCCACCAGCGCCACCTACCGGGCCCAAATTGATGTATTATACATAAAAACCTTCCCCATGCAATAATCTGTAATTTGGTGAAAACCACATAAAAATCTGTTTACTGGTTTTTGTGTTCATCGCGTTCAGACAGACAGAGGCGGCGGGGACTTTGTTTTATATATATAGATTAAACTTTTTCTGCATTTCATTCAGTAGAGCGGCTGAGTTTGCGGATGTCGAGGGGAAAAATTGTGTCTACGCGCAGACCGCACAATAATGGCACGCTTGGCAATACCTTGAATACAGATAAAGTTAATATATTTCTCCTTTCCATGTTATTGGGTAAATATATAGAGTTGTAATACGAACAAGTTTTATCCTTATTCCGATACCTTCTTTAAAGAGTTTCTAAATTATTAAGCTACATAACGCATTGATATATCGGGTGTTTTAGTTTTTTTTTTTTTTATAGTGCACAAATTGACCCCACGCTGCCTGATGGAAAGCAGTCAGTGGAGCCCCATAATGGTGGCCATCTTGACCACCATTAAGGGATATATAAAGTCAGGCCAAAGTGACCGTGACTTTCAAACTTCCCGTCGTGGGTTTGAATACCATCCTAGAAAAACATTTGTGAGTATGAACATATCTGTTTGTTCTGAATCTGGATGTAAATATCTATATAAGCACTTAAATTTAAAAAGTATAATAGTAGGTATATCAGCTATCTGGTTAGCATAGTACAAGCCCGGTTTAGTTTTGATACAGATTGGCCGTGTGTAAAAAATGACCCAGGATTTTTATTAATGTCATGAATGAATATATATTTTTTTTCATATGTTTAGTTTTGGATTTGTTTGACAATCACTATTTGAAATGGCAACTCTAGATAGATACAGTTTTTCATAGACAGTTAATATGGTGCTTACGAGACTTCTTGATAATATTACAAATGTATTGAGTAAACCGCTGCTGTATTATCGATATCTGGCTTCCAATCAGGAATACCTACGCTTTCATAGATAAACAACATTTTATTTTTATTGTTTCCATTATCCTGATAAAAGGTTTATTGGATAAATCCTACAAGAAAGGAATGGAGAAAATCAGTGGTTAGGCAAATCTGATATTACTAAAAGATAAAGCCGACATCTTATAAGCTAATGAGTATGAATTACTAATCGACTTATGATAAACTAGCTTCCACCGCGAGATTTCACTCGCGTAGTTTCCGTTCCCGTAGGTATATAGGAATAAAATATAGCTTATGTCACTCCCTCATAATGTATATTTTAAATGGTGAAAGAATGATTCAGATCGGTCCAGTAGTTTCGAAGCTAAGTATTAAATACTAGCTTCTGCCAGCGACTTCGTTCGCGTGGAATAGTTTCTTTGGGCTAACTCTAACTTTAACCCGCGACTTCGTTCCTCGAACCTCCTCCTTTTTTTTTAAGTCGTTTATAAATAATCCTTAAAGCATGATTTAGTATTCACGTGTGACGACGCGATGGCTTATTTCATCTATAATTTTGGTGTTTCTATACCGATTTCTATGGTTTTTTAAGCTATTGCATAGCTTTTATCGCGGGCTCTGAGCGCGGCGACCGAATCAAGAAATTCCGTAACGAAAAAAACCTAACACATCGTCTAACGTCGTTTAAGTTCGGCAGACTTCGGCACGGTGTTTGTTTGCTATCTTCTTAACTCTTTGACGTTTTGAAAAAATGGCGTTTGACATTTATAAAAAACAAAACTCAATTTCCGTATTCGCGCGTAATTATTTTGTTTCTATTTCGTGGCAAGGGTACCACGTCATAAAGCCTAAGTATTCAAATACGTATGCACATCAGAATGCATATTATTAAAAAAAAGTTTTACGTGACAACGACTTTGAGTGGTAATAGTTATTTGTTATACAAGAGTGCAAAGTTGCTTTTTAACCGCGTGTTCAATTTTGATGACCGAGCAAGCGAAGGATTCTAAAATTGAATCACGAGCGCAGCGAGTGATTCAAAATTAGAATCCTGAGCGTTAGCGAGGGAATCAAAAGAGCACGAGGTGAAAAATCTTTGCACTCGAGTGCAACACGTAACTTTTCATTCCACCTCAGCGAGGAAATGACTAAATGCAAAAAAAGAAAAAGTTGTATGATATATTCGGCACCATAGAGGTAGCAGTAAATAGGTTTAATGTTTTTTTTTAATTCACAAACTTAGTGCACACGATGTTCCAAATTCAATTTACTTTATCCTCTAGAGAATAAAAACGGCTTTTCCACTCAGATATTGAAGATTAAAAATACTCTTTCCGAGATGGTGGGATGAAAAATAATTTTAATGTGAATATTCATTCGTATAGTAGAAAGAAGGATGAAATAATAGTAACAATTTAAAACCTAACGTGACGTGAGCGGAGCGTAACGCAGTTTCTTAAAGTGTCACCCGGCAAACCAATTTATAAGACGTTGTCACGTCAAAATATATGCTCAAGTATTTTTACAATGTACAAGGCGTCCTTTCTAACCTAACCTTTGTTTAAATCCAAATGTATCATTTATTTAGTACATGTAGCGGCCATTTGCATTTCTAAGCACGCGATGTTGGCATATTGGTACAAATGTTTGTACGTTGGGCCAACATGGCAATGAAATTAGACCTTTTCTCTAAGATTTATATGAGCTAGTACTTATATATTTTTAAGCTATTGCATAGCTTTTATCGCGGGCTCTGAGCGCGGCGACCGAATCAAGAAATTCCGTAACGAAAAAAACCTAACACCCCCCACTCCGACGGGCAAGGAGGTGTGGCTTGAAGGCCGTGCATCGTCTAACGTCGTTTCAGTTCGGCAGTCTTCGACAGTCGACACGGCGTTGTGTGCGATTAGACGTATTGTACGACTCTACGAAACTCGCACGAATCGAGACGAGCTGCTCCGAAATCGGACGAATACATAAGCTGCTTATGAGAAAGTATATAGATGTATATGTATTTATGTACAACAGTGAATAGCTGTACTTGTAAAATTTGTGTATGAAGTGTTTTGAATATGAATGAACAAAGTGCATTTATTATTAAAATAAATAAATAAAATTATAATTGCATAAGTTGATACAAAATGCTATGCAATGCAATAGCTTTACCGCGGCAGTCCCCGAGTGCCTCACGTAATTTTTTGTTATTAAATAGATAATAATGTTAACTTTTTTAAATTAGGGATGAGTGAGAGTATTATAAACGTAAGAGTAAACAAATATAATCAGAATGCGCCGAACTGCTAAGCTATCAGGAGTTACACGTGTTATTGTGAGTCAACCATAAAAGATAGACATATGCTGTTGCGGGATATTTTTTAGACAATTTTATGTAGAATATTTCCGTCATACATGATTTCTATGTAACTGTAACCATTAAGGCTGTACACGCGACGGAAGCTTAAAAAATGGAGTAACTTCTCCCGTTTTCCCAAAATTTCCCTTCACTACTCTGCTCCTATTGATTGTAGCGTGATGAAAAGTATCCTATAACCTGCCCAGAAGTATGAAGAATAATTGTACCAAGTTTCGTTAAAATCCGTCCAGTAGTTTTTGTTTCTATAAGGAACATACAGACAGACAGACAGACAGACAGACAGACAGACAAAAATTTTACTGATTGCATTTTTGGCATCAGTATCGATCACTAATCACCCCCTGATAGTTATTTTGAAAATATATTTCATGTACAGAATTGACCTCTCTACAGATTTATTATAAGTATAGATAAAAAATAATAAACAAAAAATATAATTTTTTCTCTTTAGTATTGGTATTGAAAGGTGTAGAAAATTTGCGTTATTTCCGACCGAGTGGTTCAGGTTTTTATTCTATACAATATCTTGTAAAAAATATCTACGTATTTTATAGTTGGTACGTACTATTTATCTGTTCTTGGAAGTTTAAGATAGACCTTTCTAATCCCTCATTAACTTAATCCCCCAATTATTTTCATTTAAGACTAACAATCGCCTTCGATTTTGCTCTCATGTTTTTATTAGAACCTCATTTGAACTATTACATATACCTAAGTATCTTAAACGTCAAACTTATAACCACCAATTTTGTGATGCGGATTCAAAATATATCGCGTTCAAAAAAACAAGCGAGTACCCACTCACAATACCTTCCTTTAATAAAAGCAAAAACTCAACCCTTCACCACTCAATGTACAAAGGCCCGACAACAAACAACAACAAATTCTGATTTGCCTTGAATAATCATTTTATTGTTACGAGACTATACACAAAAGGAGCAAGTATATAAAGTCGCTGTGCACAGTAAACACGTCTCTATTCTGCCAAATATATATCTCAATATGAACAAAGACATGAGCAAACACTATAAATCACTTGTCTGCTCCTTGAGGGACTATTCTCGAAGCTTTACCACGTAATCATTAATACATTTTGTTTTCTGGATTAAAGGCTGTTTGATTTCTGCTTGGACTTACAAGCTGACAGTTTAGTTTCATAATAAATTACTAATATTATAAATGCTATAGGTAACACTTTCCGGGCTATGCCGGACTTGACCGGCTAAAGCCCCACGGTGGTCGCCATCAGCGCTATAGAGGGGTCAGGGTTCTCCGTACGGAACACGTACCATGGTACCATTTACTTCTTTAATTCACAAGTCAATCCTTAGTTTCACCAATTCGATATTATAACAAAAAAACAATAACACATACTTATAATTAAAAATCCTTGCAAAAATCAACATCGGGATAAAAGCAAGTTACGTTGAAAGCAAAATGTCATTAATGACCTCATCTTCAACTATCTTGTAGCCCTTAATTTAATCAATCTTGTATCTTAGCGAGATATAGTTTCGGTCATAAGTAACTTGTTTTCGTTAGAAGTATAATAGACCCCTTAGTTCCCCTACTTCCTTCAACCACATTATTAATATTCATCACGCGTGAAAATGATTTAGCCCTTTACACCCGAGACATGTTGTTTCTTAAAATAGAGTTAAAATGTAGTTAAGTGGTTTCCTTAGTGTCCAGAACATATGAGAAAAATACTGAAAAAAATCCTGTCCTCGCTGGTTTCCAGCAATCAGACCCTCACGATCGTGAGTTTCAGGAAATAATTGAAAGTCGCACGATCGTGAGTGTGTATCATCATTGAGCTTCATTATCCTGAATAATGGAAATAAAACACAGCTGCCAGGTGGAATACCTTTTATCAAGTGTAAAATTACGTACGGACCGAGACCGAGATTTGATTCACCGAAATTTGACTTGGCACCTTTATAAATATCAAAATCTAACATCAATCCTTCAGATGTTCTAAGAACAATGTTTTTTAGACCTTCAGGTTTATGTTTTACAACTAGGCGTAACTTACAGCGTCCTGTGAAAGGTATCATTTGTTCGTCAATAGAATAGAAGCCCTGAACTCTTTCCAGCTTGTTACATGTTTATTTTACGTTGTCAATCATGGGTTGCACTTTCGTAGCAGGTTATCCATTTCGTCTGCAGCTGGAGAGTTGGAATTGACAACATGGAGGGCATTACAAAGTGTAAGGAACCTGTCTCTAGTCATCAGAACATAAATACGGCCTAATTTTGTGCCAGGCTTCCAATACATTGGTACTCGAGGATAAATAATTCATCCCATGATGATGTGTTTTGCAAATACTTTACATTACCAATTTCAGGGCCTGTACATTTGATTTCATGGCCTGTAGTGCGTAGGTAATATAAATTTATACAGTGAGAGATCTTTTCAAAAAAAATTGTGTCAAAATTGTCGTTAAATAATCTATTGGACGTCTTACTGGCTTTGTGGGCAATGCAGGATGGTCATGGGCCTTTCGTGTGGAAGCAGTTTGCTTTCGGTTCCTCGTATCTCTAGGTACCAATATAGGTCTTCTTCCACAAATAGACATAGTTTCACGATTACTGGCAGGGGATCTCGATCTATCATTTGGGGCAGAAGGGGAACGCCTTTTACCTGAACTTATTGATTCTCGCATAGTATTGGCCCTTGGTGTTGACGGAAGAGGTGACTCAATCGGCAGTAACTGAGGCTGTATCAATGAAAAAGTTGAGGTAAATGTCGTACACGGTCTTTTATTTATCATTTTGTCGACTTGTTGCTCTTCATTTACATTTTTCCAGCTGTTTGCCGAAATAGGACATCCGAATCAAATTCTACGTCATCGTCGCCCAAATCTTCGTTCTCGGAGATATTGCCATTTTCTAAAAAGACACAAATGATGTTCCGTGATTTGACGTCCTTATAGAAATAAAAAAACATTAATTCATGGCCACAAAACACCAAAACAACAAAAAAGAGGCACAAAAGTACGCAATATAAATTTCAGATACTACAACCGCTATGCTATGTTCGTGCGACTTTAAATTTCAAAAGAAATTCTCGACAAACTTTAAACGTTATGTACAAAAAACACATACGAACTTATCCAACATCTAATAAATAAGCAATATACAGGAAAAAACATTTAAAAATCTCGTTTATTGACGTAAATAAGATGTACTTACTTGAGCGGACGCTGTCGTCAAAAAACGCAGCCCTCTCCACCGCGACTTTTCGTTGCCTGACAAGTCCTAACTTGTTTCTATGACAATAAAGTATGTTTTGGCGCACTCACAAATAGACTCACCATTGATCGACTTCGGTTGCGTTTGCAAAAAATGATTCCTATACGGTGTAGAATTTTTCAAAGTTTGAACGCACGATTGTACAATCCCGGGTGTAAAGGGGTATGACGTCCAAAACCATATTCCTCTTAAACGTCGTGGTAAGAATGTATTTATGTTTTTTACTTCATAGATATTGTCAGTGGAACAAAATGGTTCTTTTTAGCGATTTTTTTCTGCTTTATTCCACTTCTTTGTAATTTTTAACGAATTCAAAAAAGGGGTTCTTTTCTCGTCTCTGTAATGAAGGGAGATGTGATAACTGTGATAAGGTCGGCGTTTGCTAGACATCCTGCTATTTAAAACTAGCTTCCACCACACGGATTCACCCGCATTCCAGGTGGACCTTCAACTTTCCCAGAATAAAAGGTAGCCTAAGCTCTAGTTTATCTCTTTACCAAATTTCAAAGAAATTGGTCCAGTGGTTTATCCGTGAAATTGTAACAGACAGACAGACAAAGCTACTTACGCATTTATTTTATTAGTAGGAAGTAGGGATAGTTGGAATTGTTTTATCTTTTAACATTTTATTAAAATAATTTTACTAAAGTTCAAAAAGAAAATAACCTTGCCGCGTTTCTTGACGAGCTACTGTATGAGGTATTGAACTGTATTTTTAAATACATACCAGACAAAATGTAGCACTGGATAGTAATTTTACTAAAAAGCTTTACCAACAGACTAGGAAGTTATCCCTAGGACGGTAAAATCTTTGTTCTTTAAATCCAAAGGCAAAGTAACAAAACGTACAAATAACAATTTAATCGGACGTCGCTCGCGTCGTTCCATAGACCAATATCGTATTAATTCAACTGACGCTATTTGCTGACTTGATCAAATATGTTCGCACAGTATTGGCGGACTGGGGACCGTCGGCAGAACAATTGCATTTGAGGGGTTACTTAATACGATACCCGCAGAATAAATCGTTCAAATCATCGTACATTGGTAGGTCTACCATTTTTAGGGTTTCGTATCCAAAGGGTAAAAACGGACCTATTACTGAGACTTCGCTGTCCGTCCGTCCGTCTGTCATCAGGCTGTATCTCAAGAACGGTGATAGCTAGACAGTTGAAATTTTCACAGATGCTTCTTTCTGATTTTGCTTATTTCCATTTCCGCTATAACAACAAATACTAAAAATAAAATAAATATTGAAGGCAAGATACGGCGATAAATACATGGTACCCAACGTGCGCGAGTCCGACTCGCACTTGGTCTTATATATATACTAGTTTCACCCGCGGTTTCACCCGCGTTCCCGGGGATCTTCAATTTTCCCGGGATAAAAAGTATCCTATGTCCGTCCCCTGGATTTAAGCTACCTCCACACCAATTTTCAGCCAAATCGTTTCAGCCGTTCTAGAGTTATAAATAGTGTAACTAACACGACTTACTTTTATACATATAGATTTAAATTAATAAAAACAACCTCTGAATTTGGTATCCTTTACTCATCCATATATTCTGAAATTACAAACTCATAAATTCCAAGCTGAGATTAAAGGTTCCTGTGATTTGTTCAAAGAAATAAGTTATGCACAACTTTTTGCGACTCCTGTCTTTTGAATAAATTTTCAATAAACCTGCATAATACAACATTGAAAAGTTTTGATTGGTCCGAATATTTAGAGGAGTAATTAACAGTAATGTTAGGCAACTAACTATTTTTATTGCTTATTTTTTATCCATATTATACGATACAAAACATCTCCGTAAGACCGGAAGTAAACATTATTAAAATGACCTTACAAAATCCTCTAAAATCTACCAGAGATACTACTTTCCTCTACAAAAGACATAGAAGGAACATCTTAGTAATTTAGATTCTCTATTCTCAAGTCGATTCTATTGCAACCTTAGAACAAAAGCCATGGCAAATTCGAATTGAAAAGGACTTTGAGGGTTCAAGAATAAAGTCAGTAATAGCTTGGCAGTTTCGCGACCGTACAGAATATTTGGTGCCTCATGGATACCAAATGTATAGAGTAGGTTTTTTACAGCTAATCTTATTGTTTTTAAGTATCAGTGAATATAACGTATTCACTACCAAAAATACCCCAATCATATTTATTATTTCTCAGCTATACTTCTACCTTTTTAATATTGTTAAAAATAAAGTAATAACTTTTAAAATGCATAATTAATATTTTAGTAATGATAGCTGAACCGTGTAATTACGTCTGCGCCCCAAAGTAATATTTTTCAATGACGCTCCTATAGTCATCCGTAATAAATGGACTATCTAACACTCAAATATTTTGGAACGGAGTTCCTTATCGGGCGTTGCGAAAGGGCTAGACGGAAAAAATTAAGACCAAAAAAGTTGTAACGACACTTTTTGCGTCGCGTTGCCTAGCAACCGAGCGGGGCCGAGTGTGTCCGAGCGTGGCCGAGCGGCGCGTGGCCTAAGGCGCGGCCTACTAGTTCCGCGGGCACTAAAGTACCTACTACTTGATGTGCGTACGTGCGTGATGCTATCAAGTATGTTGTATGGGAGCCCCCCTTAAATATTTATTTTATTTTATTGTGTTTACGAAGTCCCGCGCATCTATGACGCGTACGAGAGAATAGACAGACAGAATACATATATATTTATGAACATCGTTCCATCCGGGTCTACTTTGACACCTCTCAAGTTTTTTATTAAGACCCAATTTTTGGAGCCTAATCAATAGAAACAAACAAACAAAAAATCTAATCTGTCCACTTTATAATAATAGTATGCTTAACGCCGCTACTCCACACATTTCCATTTTCCATTGCCTGTAGTTTTATCACGCGTTTGGCAGTCGCCACCGCACTTACATTTCGTGCGGTGCAATGCAACAGAGCTTCTGAAATATGAAAATTGAATCATGTTACCTATGTTTTTGGATTCCTTGCAGAGACGTACATCCTTTTAACCGTAAAAGTAGTCCAATTTATTTTTAGCGAGATCTTTAAAATAATTCTTGAAACTGAATAAAATGTAATTTATTTGCAAACTTTTAAAGTAAAACCGAAAGTAAGAAAGTATGTCGTATGAAGTAATATACAACACATCGTACTAATATTATAAATGCGCTGAGCCCAAGTGATCTACAACAAACACATTATAAGAGGTTAGACCGACAATACGTTCGGCCGCTAAAAACACGTTGTAACGTTACCTATCACCGGTGAGCGCATTTAACTGATAAAAATAAATATTAAAATTAGGTTATTGTATGTAATGCATTGTAAATAGTGCAGGGACACATTACTTACCAATAGCAATTTCATCGATAGTTTTGTCGATTGCGTCTATCGAGCACCAACGTGTCGGAATGCTTACCTTTTACAAAAAGTATTCAACTGACATCAAAAAAGGAGGATATCAATTTACTGAATGTTTTTTTATTTATTAGAATAAAAAATATTTATATATATAACGTTACTTGTAAGAAATAAATTATTTTGATAATGTTACAGATTTCCGAAAGCTCCTTCCATGAAATACACACGGGTTAAAGCGACTGCAGAGTGGGTTCCAACGACCTATTCGGCAATTTGCTCCTACATTTTGAACCATCTCTATATATTAAAAGTAAAAATACATAGGTATTAGTATGGTACTATAGAGTACCATTTTTAATGACATAAAATTGTTTGATTTATCTCACTGTCACGGTTAAAGTTACGCTAAAATGCTGTATGACAAAATTGGTCCCCTTGAAAAGATCTAACCGTAGGACCGTAGGTATGCCTGTTTGCCACCCTTGTGGTATATATAAAAAAAAATCTAAAAATAAGTCCGCGATAGCATATATCTATATGTTATGGTTGGCTCACTATAACCATCTTTATACTAATCAAATTTGTTCGAAAATTAAGCTTTATTTGTGAAGGTGTTTTTATAAAGATGATATTAATCCTTATCCAAATAAATACGTAACAAAATAAATAACATCGCAGCAAAATAATATTCAAGTACTGTACTGCGCGCACCTTATGTGCCAGGCCGGCGCGTGCAGTCATCAGTTAGCTCAGCGAAACCCTCCTTCAACGTAAACGAAGTCGCGGGTTGAAAGTTAGCGTTTGCCCAAAGTAACTATTCCACGCGGACGAAGTCGCGGGCAAAAGCTAGTTAGTATAGATAAAGGTTTTTTCTTGGTATTTGAATGCGGTTGTCCGGCGTGATACACAGTGCATGGTGGTGCCGCAAACGAGTAGCGGATATGGGGTGAGAACATTTTCTCGCCACAGTCGATGTAAACGCCTTTCACAGGTCTATTTTAAAACAGAACATATGACAAACCGTTCGCTACAACGGCAAAATAATTTCAAATTAGAGTTTGCCGACCCTTTCCAGTCATCATTGTCAAACAATTTATTGTCTTAGCCCACAAATACCATTTGTAATTGAGTTTAAGTGAAGGTATCCGGGGTAAATGTCTTTTAATTTACGAGTGTGGCGTTTAAATTCGATTCGATTCGGTTTGTGTTACGCAATTTGGAGACCAGATGTATGTTAGAGGAACGTACCCACACATAAAGCAGAACGTCAAGCAAAATGTAATTGTCTATTCTAATAGTACTACTATGAACCCTGTATTCCTGCGGGAATTGCAACATCGCGCGTAAAGCCGCGGAGTGAAAGCTAGTTACGAATTACGAGTAACATTATATCAATGTGCCAAAAAGAGACAAGCAAAGTGCGAGAAGAACAGACATATTTATGTCAAAACAGCCCTCTTAGTTCTCCACAATTCTTACAACGTACCGACATCTATTTTATTCGATTTTACACTCGCGTTGCTAAGTCCCTAAAATATTACAAGAATATCTCTAATGACGTCTGTCTGTCTGACGCCATGTTATACTGGGAATGAAGAATAATTATTAATTCAATTAATAAAGTTTTTAATTGAAATTCTTGCAATTACAATAGGTATAAATCTATGAATTTATAGTCATAATCCCTCTAATACACAATACTTATATGAGCAACAGAAGAATAAGCAATTAATGATTTAATATCGATTTGACAAAAACATGGGCTATGTATCCGAAACATTTATTTCAGTGGGCTAAAGTTTTTCAGAGAAAAACCTATCCTTAACAGCGTAAAACATCGATTTTTGCACCGTTACATACTTCAGCTTTTATATAAGTATAAAGGAACTAGATTATTCGGTATCATGTTGGCCAAGCGTACTGGTTGTATGTAACAAATTAATATTGGCTAATTGGTGATGTAGGCAATTAGCATTCGCACAGAAAACGGCGGCGCGTGTTTTTCTTATTGCTCCTTCTTATGGTTCTATTTCTTCATGGTTATGCAAAAAGATAACGTTAACAATAGCAAAGTTGTGATTAGGAGCGAATATAATTTGAATCAAGCTGATATTTACTCACTTAGGTGTATAGTTGAGGAAAACTGGCTTGATGTTTAACAAACAAAAATTAGAAAGAGTTACCTCCACAAAATATTTAGGAATTATTATAGATAACCTCTCCTGGAACCCACAACTCGAAGTGGAAGCAATTCGGGCTAGAATATTGATGCAAATTCTGGAGTAGGTAGGGGAGAGGCAGGATATGTACACTTTCTACTCTATGCCGTAAAGAACAGAAATTATTTCAATCTTAATTTATAGTAAAGCACAGTTTCGATACAAATTAGTATGGCAAAAATACGGTAATTTATCTTAAAAAATGGAAAATCTACACATTCGTAGATGGTGGGAAACTTTCGTAGGTACTGTGAAAGATAATATAATGCCATTTATTCAAAAATCATTTATTGAAATCAAAGTATATACAGAATCAGCTTTCATATAATTATTGTATTTAATGTACTTATAAACATAAAAAGAACACTTAATATATTTCCAATTTTTAAGAATAAATCAGTACCTATATGTTGACTAATAACTAAAAATTACTGAAAGCGGATTTAGATGGCGGCAATATACATACAACATAATATGTAAACGGTCCCTTCATCTTCGGTTGTGGGATAGACAAATTACCAAGTCTGAGGTTTCGTAGGCTGTTGATCTATGCATATTTACTGAACGAATGCTCCCTGTGTATCTTACCTTATCACCCCTCCTCTTCAAGACAAAGTATCAAACTTCAGGTTCGAAACAATATATGGAGAAGTACCTAATGATAATTTTATATACAAACCCTTAATATTCACAAAAAAACATATTACAGACATAGGTTTCAGAATGTTTTGACGTGACAACGTCTTATAATTCGATAGAGCCGGCTGCACGCACGAGAAATCATGACTCATGCGGCGTTACCTCGCTCTGAGGCGTCTCATGTGGCGGCTTGAAGTGCAAGCGAGAGCGCGGAACGAGCGACAAAGAAGCACAATCGGCCTTTGCGTTCGGCAGCGTTCGACATCCGTCTCTCTCCTTACTTTCTACTTGAGTGAGCGATGCAAGACGTTGTCACGTTCAACTATCGTCAGTAATCCGACTTTACAGACCACCAATTTTATTTATTCCATTGAAACGTGTTCATCGGCTTATTTCCATATCAAAGTGAAAAACATATATTTTGATAGAAAAAGAAAAATTTTCACTTAATAGGTTTATGAACAACGTATTTACATTAAAACCCGCAATAATATTTTCAATCAGTTATAAAATAAATAACCATTTCTAGCCTTTGTTCCTCGGTAATGGAAGCGAAGCAATGATTTACGAATACTACAAGTACATCCGTAAGATCCTGAATATGGATAAAAATAAATTGATATTTTTCAATCAATATTGATATGTTTATGTATTGAATGTAATTTTAGAAAACTATAAAAAAAATGTATAAATTTAATGAAGCCATGCAAGTTCTGTTAAATTAATAAAATAATTATATAAATAATAACAAAACATGCTAGTTGCATATATGATGAAATTAAAAGGAAAACTATCACGGCTATGTTGGCTTTACAGGTTAACGAGTAATAGTCGGACAAGTAAAAACAATTGTATAATCAACAGAATACGACTTCGTTGCCGCGTCAAAATTGAAAAAATGTTAAGGTAAATCTTATAGGTAGATATGTATACTAAAAGTATTTCGTTTTTTCATCTAGCTCTTGAACCCTTCACTGCGCGTGTCCTAGCACGCTCTCTATTCGTGTGAAAGATGTATCTGGATATTAATTATTTCTTATTAGTAATCCCATATTGTTTTTGAATATGTGCTGTATTTATGAATACGTAACGATATTATTCTGTCAAAATCTTAAATACTAGCAAGAAACGTAAATCTTCTAGTATGTCTTTTCCCCCGGGCGGTCCTCTTGTCTCTAGCTGGCGACAGGGATGCTCTGTTGGGTGGATGCTGCCAGTCTGGACATCTGGAAACATAGGCATAAATAAATAAATTATATCCTCGGACATTCTTCACACACGGCGACCTGATTCCAAGCTAAGCAGATCTTGTGATAAAGCACCTAATCAGACAGCTGATGTAGGTACTACTTTTAAATAATTTCTTAAATAGATAATTACATACATCCAGATCTCTCGGGGATTTTTAATTTTTCCAGGTCAGTTCTCTATGTGTTAACACAGGTTAAACTATCCGCGATCCAAATTTCAGTTTAGTAGTTTCATAGCTTTTGCGTGAAAGAGTAACAAAGATGCATACTATATACTCACAAAATTTCGCATTTATTATATTACTAGCTGCCGCCCCGCGGTTTCACCCGCGTAGTTTCCGTTCCCGTGATCACTTAGGGGTATCAAAAATAGATAATAGCCGATTCTCAGACCTACTGAATATGCACATAAAATTTCATAGTCAAGCCGTTTCGGAGGAGTATGGTAACTAACATTGTGACACTAGAATTTTATATTTAAGATTATTAGGATTTACATCCAGACACAGGGCAAACAGGCATGTACACAAATGTTTGTTCACGGGTATAAAACAGCCTATATTACTTCTTGATAATGTTATTGTACATTGGTGAAAGAATATATAAAATCCGTGAAGTGGTTTCGGCGTGAAAGCGTAACAAACAAACATGATACTAATATTCGGATTTAAAATATTAGTTAGAATTTTGGAAGTACATTTAGGGGAGGGCAAACGGGGTGAAAGCCCGGGGCCTCCACAAACTGGGGGCCCCCACAATGAAGACTTCGAACTTTTTTTCCCCAAATTCCGACTAATAAAGACTAGTCAGACATCAGACAGACTAGTTAGACATCTTTTTCTTTGATATTTTTTTTTGCTGTTTCACTTTTACTCACAGTACTTTGTACATATATGTTTATATTATTCCGAAATATTGACAGAAATCATTCATCTATATGTGTTTACTCTCATCAAGCAATCAGTAATATATCAAATCTCACATGACCCTGATAGATAAGCAATTGCAATTTACTACCCATATTGAGGGATTTAATTAAAATTTAATTTCTGATATTTCTTGTTTACGATAATATTTTTTGTTGAATACTAAAACAATCTACTTGGATTCACCATAAATGATTTATTGAAAAACTCGACAGAAAAGAATTGTTCATTTCATTTAGACAATAATTTGAGACGAGGGGGGCCTCCGCTCCTTTGTTGCCCCGAGGCCTCCAGACCTCTAAATTCGGCCCTGCTCGGAAACCTCCTATGTTTTTCGTGGATTTCATATCCAGCGTTATTCTTGAACATAAATCTCTTTACCTTTAATATTTATTTTTGTTAGAATATACTCGGCAATTGAATACTATTCGAATTGCGTTTGAGTTTTAATTGCTTGACGTAACCGGTGGAGTGTTACATTTCAGAGATATATTTTGGCAAACAAAACATATTTCCCAGTGGTATTTGATTGCTTCTCGCAACTAGAACAATATTTTAATAGAAGTACTTAAAGTATCAGGTAAAATCCATTCTCCTACATGCTAACATTTTTATATATAACAAACTGGTAGGTAGGTATTATAAGTATATTATAATCCACGATATTTATTTATTTATTTATTTATTTATTTATTTATTTATTTATTTATTTATTTATTTATTTATTTATTTATTTATTTATTTATTTATTTATTTATTTATTTATTTATTTATTTATTTATTTATTTATTTATTTATTTATTTATTTATTTATTTATTTATTTATTTATTTATTTATTTATTTATTTATTTATTTATTTATTTATTTATTTATTTATTTATTTATTTATTTATTTATTTATTTATTTATTTATTTATTTATTTATTTATTTATTTATTTATTTATTTATTTATTTATTTATTTATTTATTTATTTATTTATTTATTTATTTATTTATTTATTTATTTATTTATTTAAAGGCTTACCAACTAAATACATACACAACATTTTCTTATAACTACATATTAGTTTCTTTCCTCGCATGGATTTAAATTATAGGAAAGCACGGCATTTATAGCTAAAGTACGAACTTATACATAAAAAAGTTTACAAAAATCTATGCTTACATATTGGCAAGAAAAAAAAAGAAATGTTACATTTTCTGAAATAGAGCATTTCTAAATGACCCTAAACTAGCTCCAAAAATATCCAAATCACATTTAGGAAGAAAATCATTGTATCTTCTGAGAATATAGGAAAGAGGTGAATTGTACCCGTAATTGTTTCTACAGGTATTGATAACGAATGGCCTATAATTATGGAGTCTTGCGGATGATCTTGGGATATTGATATTTAACTGAGAGACTAAACCAGGACAGTTAATCCCTCCATTTACGACCTTGTACAAGAATGTTAAACCTAAAAAGTCCCTACGCCAGAGTAAAGATTTCATTTTGAGATGATTGAGCTTGTCATCGTAGTGTTGTAAGGTGCGTCCTGTATTGGTCACCACTGATAGTCTTTTTATAAACTTTTTTTGTATGCCTTCAATGCGTTGTATATTATTTTGGTAAGTGGGATACCAAACGATTGAGCAGTATTCTACATGACTGCGCACTAATGCAACGTAAAGGGATTTTAGTGCAGATATGGATCTGAACTGCTTAGTATTACGGTTTATGAATGCCAACATTCTGTAACACTTATTGACAGTGTCATCCACATGCATATTTAGGCGCATTTCAGAATCTATCAATATGCCCAAGTCTCTGACTATAGTAACGGTGCCTAACTTCTGCCCATTCATGCTGTAAGCCGCCTGAAACTGATGTTTTCTACGGGAGAACTTAATGTGATGGATACACTTATTCCGACCGATATACTTTGTATATCGGTATGCCAAGTCTAAATCCCTTCACCTGTTCACATATCCATTCATCCTTACAATCATTCGCATTAATCGTATTAGTAGGATGTTAAGTTAAATCTAAAAGTCATTCTACCACCTACTAATCATTATCATCTTCCTCGCCTTTTCCTATTTAGAGTCAGCTTTATATGTTAAATCCACATTTTCTCAAATCATCTTAGATACACAATCATTCCATACTTTCTTTGGCCTTCGCCTTTTACGACAGTCTTCCGTTCTTAGGTCCAGTACCATTTTTGTAAAAGAGCCGGCAATAAACTCAGCAATTACCTTTTTCAAAACGAATTATTTTCCCTAACCCATTAATATAATCATTTAAACTGTAATACGCCTTCTATACCAAAGCTAACTTAACTCGTTCCTTAAATTATTTCTTAGGCAATTCTAAAATATTAGGTGGGATTTTGTTAAAAAAGTGTGCACCAAGTCCTAAGAATGATCAAGCTAGTTAATCTATTCCCGAGTTACGCTATGTTTCTCTCTCGGGAACCGTGGGTGAAACCGCGTGATGGAAGCTAATTATTAATGTGTACCTAAGTGTAAAATTTATATATAAATAACGAGTTTCCTTATCACCATTGCTACTTAATGTATTTTGCTTTATCGAAAATAGTTTGTGTACTCAGTATATTTAAATTACGTAAACAGGCAGCTAAATATCAGTAATTTAAATCGGTGCATCATACTTACATTGAAAGCTGTTACATACCCAAAACTAAATTCATTATTTATTTGACTGATTCAATATCAAATAGTTATTCGGTAACAGTTAATTGAATTATTTAATTTTCAGCTTATTATAATATTATTCCATTGGGTACTCTTCCATAATTTCCATAATGAATTTTGTATATAACTTACTAATTGTTTTCCTTTTCATTTGTTTTTCAATTAATTAAAGACTCATTTATATTATTTTATCAATAAATAACAATATTATTTACCTTTACAAAATGGTACGCAATAAGCTGAAATTGTTTACTCACACCGGATTAAGGTTACCTACCTGATCGTAAAATAGGTACCTATTTAAGTAGAATTGAACTCTAAAACCCAAGATGACACATTCGCTGAAGGAAAACATCGTGAGGAAACCAGCATGCACCAATTATCACATTCTAAGTCATTAGGTCCGCGCGGTGACTTCAGCCTAAGGGTGCGTTTCCACCAGAGATGTGCGAGGATGCGTTGCGAGGAATGTGTTCTTTAAGAACCAATAGAATCGCTTCATTGACCTAGCCTCGCTTAGTATAGCTCAATGAAGCGATTCTATTGGTTCTTAAAAACACATTCCTCGCAACGCATCCTCGCACATCTCTGGTGGAAACGCACCCTTAACCTACTTGTTGTTAGGGGAGGCTCGTGGCCCTGCAGTGGAGACGTATATGAACTCTATCTCTATTCTAAAGTTCAAGTTTTGGAACCAATTCGTTTGAAACAAAAATCTAATATTTCCTCTTTATAGTATATAAGGATAATATGAAGCTCCTAGGTCCTAGCGACCCGCCCCAGCTTCGCAAGGGTGCAATGCTTATACATCACATTAGAAACCTCCAAAATTGACAGTATTTCTCTAACATATTATGCATGTACTGTATATTATATAAAAACCATCCTCTTGAATCATCTCCTTCCTCCTCTATCTATAAAAACCGCATCAAAATCCGTTGCGTAGTTTTAAAGATAAAAGCATACATGGGGATATAGGGACAGAGATAGCGACTTTGTTTTATACTATGTAGTGAAGTGTAGATTGACTGGTTGCCTTTAAACATAGCGATCCTGACTATTAAGCCACAGGGTTCTATTCTCACCCAGGTCAAATATTTGTACGCATATTTGTTCTGTATTTAGATTTAACTGGTAGTTTACAGTATTCCGATGTTTGGTAACCTTAGTACAAGTTCTGCTTAGTTTAAATGATGGATACCTACTGGCTTGATAGATGTATGTGAATTTATCCAGAGATAATAATAATGATAAATCAATATTAGTTCGGATTATCGTCAACCACCGGAATTTCAATAACCTTTTAGTATAGTAATTACCTACCGAAGTCTGTGTGTGTACTTACTTTTCAATGTCAGGCAGCAACTGTCCTTTGCACCTCGCTTCCCACTTCGCCCAATACTTGAAGCCTTCCTGCTCAAACACCTTTAGCGCACATGCACCATCGTCTTTTATATCTTCATCTAGTAATGCTGAAAGTAATATTAATAAGGGCTATTGTAAAATGATTCTTATCTTGTCCGGGTAAGACTTAAATTAACTCAAAACTTTAGGGGTCATAATATGAAAAGTTACTTCAGTAGCAACAGAGGTATATAGGCTTTACTGATGTTTAGTTTAGTGACATCAAACATTTTTTTTTAATATCGAATGTAATATCGGATATTAATTGAGTATTAAAAGATACTTACAAAACCAAAAAAATATATATACCGATTGTATCATAAAATACACTAAATTACTAGTTATGTATGTATGTACTTACTTAAATCTTGAAACTATAATATTTTTCATTACTTCATTTAAATTAATCATTGAGGAATTAATCAGATAGGTATAAAAGCAAAATAAATTGTAAAACAAAACAAAATCTTACCTTCACATGAAATATCGCACTTGCCCCCCTTTTTACCTTCCTTACACCACTCGCTGCCGATCTGAAATAATAAAAAAAAAATTAGCCTATTTTAATTCATAATTGATCACATCTTAAACTAAGGAGTCACAAGAACCGATCAAAGAATTTCCCCATGCAAGTAAGTACCTTCACATTGAAACTATCAAACTTGGTAACTATGTTCTTGAGATTTTCCTAAACATAAGTTCCTAAGTATGTACAGGTAAACCGAAATAATTTTTCTATATTATTTGGAACTGATCAGTTTTCTTACACCTGCCCCATTCTAACCGTACCTATGCTTGTTTTCCACCTTAAACATATAAAAAAATCCTATCTATTTGATATTGTATGTGTCATCATCATCATCATAATCAGCTCATATACGTGTCCACCGAGGAGCTCGAGCCTCCCCTAACAATGGGGGGTGTAGGCCATAGTCCACCACGCGGGCCTAGTGCGGATTGGCGGACTTCACATGACATCTCGGGCATGTAGGTTTCCTCACGATGTTTTCCTTCACCGAAACCCAGTGGTGTGAATCCGTACGTAAGTTTTTAGAAAACTCAGAGGTGCGGGCCAGGGTTTGAACCTGCACCCTCATGGTCGTGAGTCGGTGCGTTACCCACTGAGCCACCACAGCTTTAATTGTATGTGTAATTTACCCTAAATTTAAGTAACACTATTAAAAAATTATGCACATAAGCACCTACGTATTTGAAATTGAATTGAAATATATTTGTAAAGGTCGCGCGTTCCGGAGATAAAATAGCTTCGGTACCAATAGAAGAGAAGTAATTCGCAGTTCGCAAATCTCAGTTATATATTAACTTTCAGGCACAGAAGTATGCTTAATTCGTATAAGCTAGCCATTCCACATATCTCAACAAAGTTAAATGACACATAAGTAGGTACTTACTTGAAATAAACCATAAAACTTTCTTCTTGGTGTTTTTTGGTTGTACGCTGATGTATTTCTATCACTTTCTTGTTCTATAAGACATACCCCTGAAACAATTATTCATCTATATTTAATGTCACTCAGTAAATATTACTGTGCTACTGATAATAAGTTTGAAAATTGTACCAAAAAGGGCATATCTCATTTATACATACGTAGATGACTCGGCAAATGTTCTTCTGCCATATAAAAAAAATTTAAATATCGATAAATAAATGAGGAGAGAGGAATTGCAGGATGAAAAATACATTACGACCTATTCTCAGAATCTCAAAATCATAATAAATATCTGTCAAGCCTTTTCGAAGGTTCAAAAACAATGTGATATGAGATTTTTAATTAAATGACTTTTGACTACCCAGAAAATCGAGAACAAGTTTGTAGTGAATTCAAAGTAAAATATTAACTTAATCCTGCGAGCTATCTTTGTACAAAAACACAGGTCACATACTAAACTACATAATGATCAAACGTTTCTGTCTAAAAAATGTAGTTAACAAATAAAACTGCAAAAATAATTAGATTATATCAGTTTTTTGTTAACAAGCAAGAATTAGAAGAATCCGCTAGTACCTACCTAGTACCTAGTTTAAAGAGAATAATCTTTTTTGTTACTTTTAATGCACAAAATTAACCTTAATTCTAATCCCATTCCAAATTTTATAGGAATTAATATTTTATAGGAATTAATATAGTAGTATCTATAGGTATGTAAAAAACCTAATTTTGTTTAACTCTGATGGTCCAAAGTCCAATATGGGCGTGTCACGTTAAACGCAATTTTTTAGGTGGAACAGCATGTAACGAAATAACTTCCGCTACAAATCAACAACTCATCATACTATAGTAAATGACAGTCCGGTTGGCTTTGTTTGTACAAACATTTGTATGCATGAATATGTCTGTTTGTCCTGTGTCTGGATGTAAATATCTATATAATTATGTATTTAAAAGTAGTATATGTAGTATATCGGCTATCTGGTTACCATATCACAAGCTCTGCTTAGTTTGGAATCAGATTGGCCGTGTGTGAAAAATGTCCCAGGATATTATTATTATTATTAAATGGGATGTATATCGAGTTAAATTAAATCTTGTCACCCTGACTTTTACGCTGCCAGTCGTGGGTTCGAAGTCCGCCTAAGATAAACATTCGTGTCCACAAACATGCCTGGTTATATTGTCTAGATGTAAATATGTATCAGTATGTACTATATCATCTATTTCGTCAGTCATATCTTCGATAAATGGGCTACCACCTAGATCAGATTGCCTACAGCACAAACTAAAATTAAAAAAAACCTTTTTCAAACACGAATGCTTCACTTAATAGTTTAAAATAGTGGTAGGATTTTTTACCAGACTTTTTACCCAAAGAAAGGGTTATTTTTCGAGCGTATCTTGTAAACATTTTGATGAATTTAGATAGATTTATGCCTGTTTGCCACCTTTGTGGTATAAAAAAAAAACAGTCCATGAATCGTTATTTCGTCTTACTTACTCAAGTATTATTAGGTAGGATTTTTCAAATATGTTTTTAATTTATAGTAGACATCCTTAGTTATTAATTGAAGATTATTGATTGCTCTTTTAGTAATCTGTACCTATTGTCCGTAAGTATATAGGTATGTTGCTACCGTTGCATCATAATCTAAATGAATTATATAATCATAATTATCAAAATAAAATATTAACATAGAGAAATCAAACAATGTCAAACTAAAATAAACACGTGATAATATTGTATGAAGCTGTTTACATAAATTATCATTTAGATGTTTGTTGATGATAACAGGACAGATTTGTAAATATTTATTTGTGTATCCTTAAGCCTGCATTGTTAGATACAATGAATTATATACTTTAGGCACGATTATGTAAGGTTTAGTTTTGCGTATTGAAATACAACCCATAGCAACCACATTCAAAAATCAACTTATACAGAAGCAATTTGTGTATAATAGACCTTTAGATTGACGACCAATTCTTCTTGACCAAAAGCAGTATTTAATTTTAGAGTTCCGTACCCAAAGGGTGCCAACGGGACTTATCAACCAGACAGTGGCGTAGTGTGGGGGGCGGAGGGGCGGACCGCCCCGGGCGGCACTATGGGAAGGGCGGCAAAATTGAAAAAAAAGGGCGGCAATTTAAAGTAGTAAATTATAGTAAAAAACATCATAATTTTGTGAGTCCCTCTAAAAAAACAACATGATTATTTTTGTGGCGACAAAAGGGCGGCAAATTATTGCTCCACCCCGGGCGCCAATGACCCACACTACGCCAGTGACCCACACTAACCAGACCTAAATATGTCCGTCTGTCTGTCACCGGGCTGTATCTCATGGTCCGTAACAGGTAGACAAGTGATTTTTTACAGAATTTGTAGGTATTTCTGTCGTTATAATAAGAAAAGGTATTTCTGAAGATAATTTTTAAGAGGGATAAATAGTGCAGAATGATATTGTTAGGCGATACGAAGTGCGCCAGGTCCACTAGTTAAAACTAAATGCGGACCCCTTCATGAGCGAATCTGTCTCCCACTTAATCGGGTTTTTTTGCAACTCAATGACCATGCAAGTATGATTTGCACTCGCCCACTGAGATTTAAACGTTTAATATGTATCAATGACACGCGGTTACACCCACTTATAAAAGTTAATCCAGGTAATAAACTATCTGTGTGTTGAAGAAACCCAATGAAATTTTGTCCTTCCCCCTATGAGTGAGTATGAAAAATAGGTATTTATATACTCCAAGTATTTAATCCAAACTTTAATTAAATTAGTTGAAATTAAATAAACTTATTTAAATGGCCTTGGTACGTGCAATACCCTATCATATGACATTCCAAACATAGTTGATAACTATCTGAAGTTTCAATTTGAGAGGATTTGTAAGTAAGTAGTTTGTATTTGTGTTGTCAGTTGTATATACTTATTGAAAGTGTAAGCAATTTGATAATTAAGCAATTAGTAGTAACTAGTAGGTAGGTACATACTTTTATCAAAATATAAATCTAGTTGCTTTGATAGTGGTCACGAGAAGACTATATATCCATTCCGTTACATATATAATACCCATATCAATAATGTATTTATTTCCCAAAAGATTCAAAAACACAATTATGTACCTACTTGTCATTTCCCATTTTAAACGGTTTAATTACATGTTAACCGCAAATAAACATTAACACCAAGGTCATTACCAACAATAATGATACAATATTACTATCACCGTATGAGGAAAACCCATCATTGATTTATCTGACTAAAATATAGACTGTCAAACACAATAGGCTTGTACAACAATACAATTTGTTCACATGCGTAAAACCCAGAATTAATAATACTTACAATTACTAAGGAATGTCCTTGAAAAACTATTCTTTAACAACTCTCGGGTTAACTGACATCGTGTGTATACTTTCGCGTGTATTAAACATGTTAATGATAGGATTAAAAATAATTGTACGAGACGTCCGCACGCCATGGTAGCACTGTTGATACTAAAATTTTAATGATTGACAAATCGCGTTGGTTCGTTTCGAATTGTGTATGCGCAGACGCACCTTTTGACATTCGTTATCGTTAAGGAAATGTATCGAGTTGAAATCGGATTATATATGTATGGTCTATATGTGCAATTTATTTGATCAAATAATTTGGTATATTTTATGCCAATGTCGTATGGTATATTATAATAATTCCTAAAACAATTTTTATGTTGTTGTTTTTATGTGTCTTATATATTTTTCTACAACTATGACGTACAAAACCTTATTTTTCAGATATTATTATTTTTAATAACTACTTATTCTATAGTCAAAAGGTTTAGCCAATATAAAATGTAAATGTGTGTTTATAAAAATAAATGTAATACAACAAAAATTAGATATCTTATCTAATTGGGGTTCCGTAGCGCTAATGGCAATAACACGGAACTCTTATTTAAGTCATGTCTGTGAGTCTGTCTTACTGAGCCGTACCTATTTAATACACTCCACTAAAATTACCATCTAAGATGTAATTGTAATGTTGTGAAGATGTAAGTTAACTTACCAAAAACTTACTTTTTTTACTGCCACTTCATTCATATCAAACTTACTGTGACTGACCAGTTGGCTTTGTGGGTAGTGACCCTGACTTTCAAGCCGCGCTGGTCGTTGGTTCGAATCCCACCCAAGACCAAAATTTGTATGCATGCATGAATATGTCTGTTTGTCCTGTGTCTGTATGCAATTATCTATATAAGTAGGTATTTAAAAGTAGTATATGAAGTATATCAGCTATCTGGTTACCATATTACAAGCTCTGCTTAGTTTGGAATCAGATTGGCCGTGTGTGAAAACTGACCCAGAAAAAAACAAAAAAAAAACTTCACTGAGATGGTGAAATCCAATGTTAGATATATCGTCAAAAGTGAGATTATGCTTAAACAACATTTATAAGTTTTTGACATATCCGCTTTCATTTTACAGTTAGGTAGGGTAGGGCGGGGCTTAAAGGTCCAATTTGACTATTTCGAATAATTCTGTGAAAACTGACTCTACTATATTAAAATAAATAACACCAATCAAACAAACAGTTATCTGAGTATGTTTGACTCAATTTTCAGTTGAATTATTATAACAGAAATATGTGTTTCTACAACTTTTTTAGACCTTGTCGTCTGTCCCTTTTTGCCCCATAGTAGGGGTAAAAAGGTCCAGTATTAAAATTTTATTTAAAATCGATTTTATGGAACTAAAACAATATTTGGTTCAATCAAATTCATTCATTCATTAATCACTAATCGGTCTCTATTGAAGGATACAATTAAACAAGACAGCACTATTCATTATGAATGTTGACATAGCCTGAATTTAAAATCTTATAACTAATCTTACATAATCTTTTAAAAACTTTTAACAAACAATTTTTTATAAAACAAAATATGCTTCTTTAACCGTAACACAAAAATTAAACTCTTCTTTAATTGTTGACTTCTACAAATTAACATAATCAACATATCTTGGTATCTCTATATTATCTTAATCAGACTCATCGTTTTCTGAACAACAGAAAACGATGTTTTTCGTTTTTGTTTTCGTTTTACTCAACAGATTTAGTACACAATCCGATTTTCTTTTATAGTTGCGCATACTGAAACAAAAAAGTCTTTATTAACCCACATATTAATGAGGACCTTTTTGCCCCAACCACTTGTAAATATTTTTAGAAGTTATAACGAAATAACCGTTAAAGCGAGCTTAAAACTAATAATAAATTGTGAAAAACAAATAAATCACTTATATTAATAAATTATGTTTAGGTGTGATAAACGAAAAACCACTGCTCGAAACTAAAAAGTAAAATAATGAAAAAATTTACTTACGTTAAAATTTTTTCATGAAGTCGTATATCTCCGGCTAGCGACTCTGCTCGACTACCGGCGATGGCCCGTTACGCCTCCCGCGCTCTCTTAATTCCGCGTACATAGTTAGAACGCACGATATACCGCTAGTTTTTTAGATACTTATGGTGGACCTTTTTACCCGCGGACCTTTTAGCCCCGCTCTACCCTACAGCTACTAGGCGACATTGTGAAATAAGTGATGTTTATATTTGCGTTCGAAACTATCTAGTGCTAAGGTGCGGGCGTTCACACGAGAAGACTAAGTATATATTCATTCCGTTACATACATAATTCCTATATCAATAATGAATTTATTTCACTAAAGATTCAAAAACACAAGTAGGTCATACTTAAATTACCATTTTAAACGGTTTAATTACATGGTGAAATCATCATCCATCCCATTTAAATATTGATCAAAATGCTTGGAGATAGACTTCAATTTAAGCGGATAAAATGTGACTCCAAATAAAATGGCTGTGTCATACGAGCAGATTAATGAAAATTATATTATACTAGTGGCTCCCCGCAGCTTCACCCGCGATCCCGGGGATATTCAATTTTCCCGGGATAAAAAGTAGCCTATGTGTTAATCCAAGGTGTCTGCTAACTCCATACTCAATTTTATTAAAATCGCTTATCCGTTTCGACGTGAAGAAATAACAAACATACACACTCACAAACTGTTTTTTTTGCTCATAAAAAATGTATATAACAGTTAAACAATTAGTTAAAAAAACATATAGATAATATTAAGTCATTAGTCGTAATTGGTAGGGGCTTTAAATAACAGTCAGTTACAAAAATGTTAATCTTTTATTGAATCTAAAAGGGTCATTGGGTGCCGACAAATAAATTATTATTTACATAAATTTAAACTAATTAAAGCAGAACCAAAGTTCTCCAAAACATTTACAGTATGGCGAATTACGGACGCGTGTTAAAATAATTAAAACGCAAATTATAAAGCTTATATTACTCACTAACATTTGATATAGAATCTCTAAACGTAAAATATATTAACAAAACTAGCTTGCAATGACTTTTATATTAATAACAAGAAATCACCAAAACAACTACAGAGCCTCGTGTTAATATTTTAGTAATAATAAAAACTAATAACCCTTCTCAAAAATAAATATCTTCACAGAAGATATTGTAGGGATGCGACATTTAATTTTAATGTGTAAATTAATTTTAGTTAGAAACTCCATTATTAGCTTAAATCAGTCAATTTGAGACTATTTATTAAAATATATTAAAATAATTAAAATAACAATATCAACTAGGTAATGATTACTAAGAAATCATTAAAGTAAACTAAATAATTACAATAACTATAATTTTATATTTACTTGTAACCTTATCACAAACGGGAGGTGTTTGTATATTGATACTTATTCTTAGAAAACGATTTACATATGGGTATTTCTCTGTTTAACAGTAAAATTACCCACTTGTTGTTATCAAAATGTATTCCCATAGTATTTGTGTATGAAAATTGTATACGAAAACATACATGGCACATGAATAACATCACAATATGATAAGAAAAATATTAAAACCAGGACTTTTGTAAAATAAATCGCTAACCAAAGTATGGACAATAAGTATATTTCAAGCAATTCGGTAGTTACCAGTTCCCAGTTTGAATAGAAACGTAAGTAGAAACAAAGAAATTTCATATAACAAATATTTCATACCATTTAATGGATGTAAACTTATGTAACCCTCAGGTATAAACCATCAGCATCCAAAAAATCTACAATTTTGTTCTTAGAACGACTAGCAACTTGATCAAATGTCATAATCATACTTTAGATGTCGCAGTTAACATTACATAATTGGCCCTTGCATTTTCTTCTTGCACTATCTCCGGCCTGAAGCACCTGTGAGTTTCAAATTCAGTCGGTTTCCTTAGCATTCTTTTAACAAACCACACTAAAGCTACAATAACAACCATCAATCCTAGGGCTATTCCTATCAAGGCATTATTCAAGCCTTTAAAACCGGCCTTCATTTCTAAAGACCCAAAAGGCTCTAGTTGCTGTGGTACGACACAGATTGGACGAGTTTTATCGAGCTTATACTTTGATATAGCGGCGCAGACTTCGTATGGTCCTCGGATAAAACCTTCCATTGATATCTCCAAATTCGTTTTGCACGGAGAATCTTTTTGAGCTACTAATGAGCCTCTAGTTAAAACAGCCAGAACTACGTAGCAGTTGTGGTATCTTGTTTCAGTAGTAGAGAGTCTTTGGGAGCGAGGTAGAGTGTATGGAGACCTCTGAGAAGGTAGACCCGTCATTGATATGAGAACTGTTAGGACACCATCACTTGTCACGTTGGAGCGAACTTCTGTTACTCTGCAACATAAAGAACAAAAATACTTAATATTGTTAAGTGTATATAAAATACAATAATATGATTTTACAGAAGAAAACATATTTAGAAGATTGTTGGATCTCCATCTCTGTCGTCTCCTTCAAAAGAAAACTCAATTGACTCAATTCTTTCACTAATGGAAAAATACATTTTAGCCCCGTATTCCTATGGGAACTGAAACGGGTGAAACCGTAGGGTGGAAGCTTATACAAAAATAAATAAGCATAGTAATACTGAAATTTATAATAAAGATTACAATTATTGTGTACGCAATTTACGCATGAGACTAAGTACTTAGTAATGTTCTACGGATTTTTTTACGTTAACGATACTGAATAAAGAAATATTGTTACCTCAACAAATTCACTAATGGTGCTTCAGTTATAACAACGGGTACTGCGGTCGCGAAAGTAGCTCGCTGTCTCACCACTTGTGGCCCTCCACAGTCCAAAACGAGCGCCAAAGGTGTGTCTGTATTATCCATTTCTTCTAAAGCTATGCAGAATCTGATGAATAAACGTAAAAATAAATGAATGAATGAATGAATGATAAAACATTTATTAAATTCAACTTGCATTTTTATGGACGACCTGGTATGCAGCTTTTGATCTAAATTAAAATTGATGTAGTGAATTTTCAATATCAGTTATTTTATCTCTTCAATATTCGCGTTTTGCATTCCTCTATAGTGGATGTATTGCCATTTTGGGTCTAGTTTATTTAACTCACAAGCCGTGCTTCCTGGATTTTGATTATCGACACTACAATTTTTTTTTTCCTTTGAGGAATATTTTGTTCAGTATCCCATTTTTCAACTTTGGATAGTTATTTTATTGCATACTGAAATTGATCGAAGGTGGTAATTATTTATGCTTACGTATACTTATCAACAGGATCAATTTTCAATCCTCTAAGCACAATATTAGCTGGTGCTGCTCTGTGGCAGGCTACGTGCTTGGAAGGTCCGCCGGATCTTGAGACTGTGACCCCTGTGCATCTATACCGGCGAGTTGAGGGCGGGTCTGTGGTCCAAGAAAGATGTACTTCTTCATCATCGTACCAAGCGTCTAGGAGACGAACCTGCAAATATTTATTGTAAAAATGGAGAATGTACAAGGAACCCTGGGGGGCTTGGGAACGTTTTCAATATATATATTTAAAAATAGAAAACTATATTGTAACAATTATATAAAAAAGGTATTATTTCAATGACGTCACAATAGATACCTACATTTAGCAAAAATATTTTCTGTACTGTACTGAATTCCTTCGTTTGGTTCATAAATTTAATATGCATTAGTTTAATTAAAAGAGATCATAAATAGATAAGTCCAGTACAAAATATCTTACCTTAGCCTTGGATATAGGTAAATCATCTTGAGATGGAATTTCCAGTTCTTCATCATATAGATCATCATTCAAACCTTCCTTTTCCTCGTACACTTCACTAGTATCGATATTAGTTTCAACATCGATGTACTTCTCCTGAGTAACTATAACTTTGTTATAATCGATTATTTCCTTGCTAATTTTTGTATCGATATGTTCGAAGTCATCGCATAGTTTGTTTTTCGATAATCTAGAGATTATAGCGCCTTCTAAGTGAGGTGGAGTGGCACAAACAGCGGCAGATTTATCGCCTTGCGGTAGGTTTTTTGCTTCACGTAACCACCGAGCAAAGCCGGCCATTAAGCAATCGCAATTCAGTGGATTATCTGTAAAAGGAATCAAATTTATAAATGTGACTTTGCTAAAAATTTTGAACGAATTTAGAAACATCGTTAGTTTTACCCAGAACTAACGGATTTCATTTACATTTCAAATGAAAATAAATATGTTTTAATTAACGTTTCAATAAACTGACAATTCAATATACCAGTCATTCATGAATGTCAATATGCAATATAATACCTATTTTGACGAATTCCAGGTATCCCAACTATAACATCATAAATATAAAAGTGATTTAGTTTGTCATTTGTTTATTCATCCCTGACGTCATATTGGATCATTAGTCCAACATGATTCCTACTAAAATTATAAATGCGAAAGTAAGTATGTCAGTAACACTTTCACGCCAAAATGACAAGACAAAAACAAAGAACAAAGGGTATATATTTTTTAAGTTTAAGGTCCTAGAGAAATGGGGGAGAAACTGGAAGAAGTCACTAGTACTGTTTAAGTACAGAGATACGGAGAACTACTCCAGGCTGCCTTTGTCCCGAAAATTAACTATTCCGCGAAAGCGAACCTGCGGATAGACAGTCATGTATATATGTCATCAATATAGATTAATTTCGAGTTCCCAGAATTAAATCTGTACCTAGTAACTAACAAAATGGCTCTATTGTTAAATCAGTTCCCATTCGTAGGTACGTTTTAGAAATACGATTGGGTATTGTCACTGAAATGAACTTCGCTCTTTTGAATATATATTCCACCAATAATATTTTGCACTAATATATTAGGTGCCAAATAATACGATATTTCACCCACAAAAAAAATTCATAAAGAATGCTCACAAAGGGTGGAATAGTTAAAAGTCATGCAACAATATAACATGGCGTGGGGTGCTGACGGCCCGACAAAGAACTGACGACGTCGCCTCAGGAAATGTTGGGTATCAACGAATATCTTTATTGGACACACGGTTCTGAAGTTCATGCAACACACATCTGAAGGACAGGAAAGTGCTCTCTGTTATATATAAGAACCATGTACACACTGAATACATAAATACTTAATACTAAGACCTTAGTTTTGTTAGTAACCAAATAGTCGCTAATAGGTATATTTATCTTGAACTCAATTCTTTAGTGATATATTTAGCTCAATTTGAAAATTTTATTTTATTACTGAATTCATTTCCAGCATTTCTGATAGCAAATTAATCAGAGTTTGTACTATTCTAACCAGATTGTTTAATACTCCATTTAGAAGTATATATATTACTTTAAGATAGATACAAAGACACAATAAAAAGACAGGTTTTTGTTTGCTTGAAAATCCAACCTGCAGCTTGAAAGTAAGGGTAGCTATCCGTTAAGCTAATTGGTCGTTCAATATAACGGTTATTTTCATAAACGGAAAGTCTTCCTATAACAAAACATTCACCATTCCCAAAATCATTATATTCAAACAAAATGCGAGTCATCGCTCCGCCATTACCTTCAATGGTGAATCGTCCAAGGTCCTTGTGTTGTGCCAGGGCTTCATCGTCGATCATAGATATGTCGTTATCATGGAGCAGCAACTCGGTAAGAGCACCTAGCGATTTCAAAGGTTCAGCAGATAGTGAACGGAGAAAATTATGAGATAGATCCAGATGAACCAAGTTTGTTAACTGCGCTAGAGAAGCACCTGGAATTTTTATGATTTATTTTAAATAATTCACACTTTATTGAGAGAAATACAATTCTATTGTAGTTTTTAGGTATTTTAGGCATGTAAACTGAAAGTACTAAGCCAATGTTGATATAGAATGTTGTACTATTATTCTCACTTCCTTACAATCCTATAAAACGTACAACATAAAATTCTTTATATAATAAATATTGTATTGTATTAAATTATTCTTCGCAGGGTATTGAACTATTTGATAGACTTAATATCTGTTTATATAGTCCCTTGTTATTTCCCAACGTACCAAACACTTTAAGCAGCTTACATACAATCAAATTATTTTTTTGTTGTATAAAAAGAAACAAATAGGTATCTAATACTAAGAATATCTCCATTTGCTTTATTTCCGACCCCGGAGTTGTTCCGATTTTCGGCGGAAATTAAAACGTCACGAAATCCTTCGACAAAAGGCTTTCCCATTTTATTGGACATTATCCTTAATACACAACCCTAATCACGTCTCACTTATTTTAACTCACAATGTTAATTTGAAAACGTTTTTCTGCTCGGATGACGATATTATTTAAAAAGTATAAGTAGCAATACAGATTATGCGTTAGCAATATATTAGCTATTTACTTGGTATGCGTTTTAATAAATAGACTCAACTTTATTTGGATATTCAATCTTTTGACCCACCAGATTCTTTAACAAACCCAGTTAACTATTGGCTTTTGCAAAAGTATGGAGTGCTTAAAATGAACAAGTGTCTGCAAATTGAAGCGATTGGATTGTAACTTCAGTAGAAAGTACTCAACTTTTATCTAAAAGTGTATAAGTATATCTAATAATAGATAGTTAGATAGATAGATAATACTTTATTGTTACACCACATATAAAACATAAAATTAACAATTAACATAGAAGACAAGAGTGTTACAATGGGCGGCCTTATCACTTAAAGTGATCTCTTCCAGGCAACCTTAGGATGGAGAGGATTTATAAAAAATCTCTATCATCTAATATATCTCTGTCAACAATAAGTTAAAAACCTTACCTGATACTGCAACAATTTCATTATGAGACAAATCCAAGTGCGTTAAGTTAGCAAGATGTTTGAACGCATAATCTTCCAACACGTCAATCTGATTGTTGTGCAAGTTTATATGAGTTAAGTTTGTAAGACCTGCAAATATATATGAACTCAGATTTAAGAATTAACGGCAAACTTACATATAATATTACTTGTATTATATTCTATAATATTATTTAATGTTTATATATAAAATGAGCAAAAACAAAATAAAAAGACCGTTCAATGTCTAGACATTTACTGTTTTCAACCAATAAACTATCCGATGTCAATTATCCCAACTATATTGTATATAATAGTCTAGTATATATTTTAAGGAGTATTATTTTACTTATTCATATCGTATACAGAGACGGAATACACACTTACCAGACAAAGCCGCTCTACGTATACTTGCAAAAGTATTGTCTGAAAGCTGCAGAATTGTTAAGCAGCTCAACGAGGGGACAGTTGTTGGCCCTAGGGGGCCTTCCAGTGCGTTGCTCGATAAATCCAGATCTTTAAGCATGTGCGCTTCCTGGTAAGAATAAAAATATACGTATTATTTATACGTAATTTTTTAAATGAACTTTTTGAAATATTCATCATGCATTGATTTCTTGATGCCTCGTTGGGGGCGAAAATAATGATTATGAATACAAATATATATTTACAGGTAGGTATACTATTACAGATAAAAACTTACATCGCAAACATAAACCAAAATAAAGATTTTAAAGCAACATAAAGATAAATGGGTGAGTTACTCATTACTTTTTCGTAAAAATGGTACAGAGGCTAAGATTTGTTCCGATAATAAAGTTTAAAATCCGTCTGGGAGGGAAGATTTTTCACTTTAACAGACTACGTTACTGGTCAGGTGCTCTTTTTATCCGACTGCCAAGGATGAGATATTAAATTTATTTAACAAAACGTTTATATTAAAATATCCTATGGAATAATTAGGTGGTTGCTTTTGTCAGTACTTAGTGTATAATTTCCACACAACGAAGTCACCTGATTTTTTAAAAATTGATTGCCACATTTATTCAGAATATACTTATTTCAACTATTATGAATATTTTATGACCAAAAATAGCCATAGCGGTCCAACCATTCTGGACTTTTGAGACTAGCAAAACCTTCTATCCATTTATTTTAATTTGCAAAAGATCTTTTTTCAAATAGCGCGTACCTTTAATGAAGCCAATGCTGGTACTTTGAGCAGGTTCCCTCTTAACCTGAGCACAGAGAGTTTCATAAGAGGCTTGAAAGCGTCAGGTGCTAGGTCAGTCAGCTGATTATCACTTATGTCCAAGAAGGTTAAGTTTCCGATGCCCTGAAAGATTTAATATAATAAAAGTCAATTAACGACGTAAACATTTTGCTAATAAAAAGTTTATCTTCTATTAGCTGCTCCTTATAAACAAATCACAGGATTTATCGTAACCAAAATTGGCTATATGGAAAGTTTTTAGGTATGGAATTTACTAAATAAGGACTTAATGGTTATACTGTCTGTATATTGACAGCCCGGTTGACTTTGTGGTTAGTGACCCTGACTCTCAAACCGCGGGTCGTAGGTTCGAATCCCACCCAGGACAAACATTTGTATGCATGAATATATATCTGTTTGTCCTGTGTCTGGATGTGAATATCTATATAAGTATGTATTTAAAAGTAGTATATATGTAGCATATCAGCTATCTGGTTACCATATCGCAAGCTCTGCTTAGTTTGGAATCAGATTGGCCGTGTGTGAAAAATGTCCCAGGATATTTATATTTTGTCCCAGGATATTTTATATTGATTTCAACATCTAAAATAGAACTCGCTATTTAAAAAATTACCACAAATATAGCTATTTATAGAAATTACTCATTTTGAAAATAAACACTGAATTGTCGTTCATAACTAAATGACATAGTTATAGAACTTTGCTTCCCCAGATTTAAGTGGTATCAAAAAATGTACAAAACTAACATATCTTCCCCACCGAATTTCGAGCGCTTGGAACTCGAATATTCTGATCTATATTTTCTGATACACATGTCACGGTTACTGATGGAAATAAATATATTTTTTATACATGTAGGTACTAGCTGATCCGAGCAACTTCGTCTGCATCACATATGAGTTTTTTCTCGTTTTTGCAACATTTTTCATGGACGCTCCGCTCGTATTAGTCCTAGCGTGATTTTAATTTCAATTAGACCCAGAAGTTTCTTATATTAAAGCGCGTTCGAAAAACAAACAATCCCTTCAGCTTTATAATATAAGTGTAGATTAATTTTGAATTACCTTAAATGAATTAGAATCCAGTACATGTATTTTATTGTTGGATAAATCCAGCCGATCCAAACTTGTGATCCGCGCTATTGCTTCCGTCGGCACACTAGGTAACTGATTATTTGGCAATCCTGAAAGAATTTACGTTTTCAAGTATGCTGTCATTGCCTCAATTCATATTCTTTTCATAAATTACTAGTGGTTACTCTCGCGTTCCCGCGGACCATCAATTTTCCAGGGATAATATTAGCCTTTGTGTTATTCCAGAACATATTCTAACTGCCAAATTTCAAGCCGATCCCTTCAGCTGTATTGGTGTGAAAGAGTAACAAACATCCATCCATTCATACTCGCAAAATTTTGCATGTATAATATTAGTGGGATATTTTTGAAGTGAAACTTCTTTATCGGGGTTTGAAAAAAATTTAGTGTAACATTTTTTCGTTACGCGTTACATTTTTCCGTTACGCGTCACATTTTTCCGTTACACGCCACCTTTTTTGAAAAATAACGTCATAAAGAAGTTTCACTTCTTACGAGTGTACACGCACACAGTTTTTTAATTTCAGTGTATTTAAAAACATAAATTATTTATTTAAGTAGCTAACTGGTTTAGGTATTAGATGCTGGAATATATTAATGTAAACTGTAAAATAACATCAAAAAAACATTACATAACAAAAACGTTTAAGCATATATAATATACCCCATTAAGGGAGTGAAGTGCCACAGACCACACGCTTAACTTCTAATGCCACATTATGACGCCGGTCCTACTCTGGGGAAATCAACTAATTCTACTTTATTATAATACAAGCGGACCCGGCAGATTTTGTTCTGCCCACCAGCGCCACCTACCGGGTCCAAATTGATGTATTATACATAAAAACCTTGCCCATGAAATACTCCGTAATTTGGTGAAATCCGCATGAAAATCTGTTCAGTAGTTTTTGTGTTCATCGCGTTTAGATAGACAGACAGAGGCGGCGGGGACTTTGTTTTATATATATACAGAAGAAAATCCATCCAACCATTCACATTAATGTTTTACGTGATGTTTACGTGCTTACATAGTTTTAGAACAAGCACGGCCCCATAGGTACCATAGGTAAGTACCTATAATAAGTATTATATAGTCGACTAAAAAACTATTCGAAATCATCAAAATCGAGTTTATTTTTTTTTCATTCTCAATGCCCAAAACCCGTTGGAAATTTATTTGGTACCTACTAGAAAATGTTCCAGTATAAATATGAAGTACCCAAATCGACTTACCTAAAGCCAATAAAGTATTTGACACAGTATTGAAAGCACCCGACTGCACTCTCCTGATATCTCCTGACGATATGACCAGACCGTGAAGACCGATGCCAGCCAACTCCGAGACAGAAGCCGATGATAGAGCTGATACTCCTCGCAAGGCACAGTCTAAGAGTGAAACAGCAGTATTCTTGTTTCTCGCTTTCTGATCGCGGAGATGACGGCCGATTATCTGGAGAACATACACAAATTCAACAAAATTGTTTCTATGAAAATTTAACATTAGATACAGCTACGTCTGTAACTGTTACTTTTTAAATTCGAATTACATATTCGTAATGGTAGTACCTACAATTTATATAATCACTACATCGCTTGATTAGATAATTCTACATTTATTTAACTGTCTAATAATACAGACAAAATTGTAACTTTTATTAGGTTTTTATGGTGTAAATATGATTTACTAGTGGCTCCCCGCGGTTTCACCCGCGTTCCCGGGATAAAAAGTAGCCTATGTGTTATTCCAGAACATATTCTAGCTCTGTGCCAAATTTCAAGCAGATCCCTTCAGCCGTTGGAGCGTGAAAGAGTAACAAACATCCATACATACAAACTTTCGCATTTATGATATTAGTAGGATGTATGTTAAAGGAAGGAAAACTGTATATAATTTGTTGACTACTCAGTCAGGTGAAACTGAACAGATTTTCATGCGGTTTTCCCTAAATTACGGAGTATTTCATGGGGAAGGTTTTTATGTATAATACATCAATTTGGACTCGTTAGGTGGCACTGGTGGGCAAAACGAAGTCTGCCGGGTCCGCTAGTAGTTGATAAGTTTCTGCTCGCAGTTTGCAATATTAATTTCAATCATCAATCAATGATTATCAGCTCATACACGTCTCCACCGAGGAGCTCGAGCCTCCCCTAACAACGGCGGTATAGGCCATAGTCCACCACGCGGGCCTGGTGCGGATTGGCGGACTTCACATCCCTTTAATTGTGACATCTCGGGCACGAAGGTTTCCTCACGATGTTTTCCTTCACCGATGCCAGTGGTGTGAATTCGTACGTAAGTTATTATAAGCTCAGAGGTACGGGCCAGGGATTTGAAACTGCACCCTCATGATCGTGAGTCGGTGTGTTCCCAACTGAGCCACCACGGCTTATATAAAATCAGTTTATTTACATATACTTTACAATTCACTAAAATATTAATAATAATTTGAATATCAAGGGCGTTTTACGAAATGGAATCTCATTTCATAGTTTGTTTGTATTGGACATCCCTGAATTGTAATCTAATTCAAATTTGCTCTTTTTGTTGAGCTTTCCAATTTGAATACGTTTTAAATCGAATATGATTAAGGTATTGGGTAATTTGCTATCATTCCTTTTCATTAATAAATTTGCTTTGTAAATTGGGACATTTGATTGGTACGTGGATTTTATTTTCCATGTTAGCAGACTTACGTATTGACGTCGACATACATTTTTGATTAGATATCAAAAAGTTAGGTAGCTATATATTTTGTTTTTTTCCTTTGAACTTTTTACTCTTGAGAAATGTACTATATCTTGTAAAGTAAATTAGTACACCTATTTTGGTTTTATTTAAAACACTGACTAAATTTGGTGGAAGGTAATGTATCGTAAAGACTAGAATTCGTCGTATAGTACATATAATCCCGGGAAAAGATAAAATCGGGGAACGTTACGACAAATAATATCATGCCTTACATTCCCTTCAAATTCAATTACAACAGATAAAAATACATATACCTATAATAAATAAAAAAATTACGTGAGGCACTCGGGGACTGCCGCGGTAAAGCTATTGCATTGCATAGCATTTTGTATCAACTTATGCAATTATAATTTTATTTATTTATTTTAATAATAAATGCACTTTGTTCATTCATATTCAAAACACTTCATACACAAATTTTACAAGTACAGCTATTCACTGTTGTACATAAATACATATACACATATATACTTTCTCATAAGCAGCTTATGTATTCGTCCGATTTCGGAGCAGCTCGTCTCGATTCGTGCGAGTTTCGTAGAGTCGTACAATACGTCTAATCGCACACAACGCCGTCGAAGACTGCCGAACGAAAATATATAAGTACTAGCTCATATAAATCTTAGAGAAAAGGTCTAATTTCATTGCCATGTTGGCCCAACGTACAAACATTTGTACCAATACGCCAACATCGCGTGCTTAGAAATGCAAATGGCCGCTACATGTACTAAATAAATGATACATTTGGATTTAAACAAAGGTTAGGTTAGAAAGGACGCCTTGTACATTGTAAAAATACTTGAGCATATATTTTTTTTAATAATATGCATTCTGATGTGCATACGTATTTGAATACTTAGGCTTTATGACGTGGTACCCTTGCCACGAAATAGAAACAAAATAATTACGCGCGAATACGGAAATTGAGTTTTGTTTTTTTTTAAATGTCAAACGCCATTTTTTCAAAACGTCAAAGAGTTAAGAAGATAGCAAACAAACACCGTGCCGAAGTCTGCCGAACTGAAACGATGTTAGACGATGTGTTAGGTTTTTTTCGTTACGGAATTTCTTGATTCGGTCGCCGCGCTCAGAGCCCGCGATAAAAGCTATGCAATAGCTTAAAAATTGGTTGCCTGTAAAGTCGGTATACGGGCGAAAGTTTTACGTGACAACGACTTTGAGTGGTAAAATAATTTTAATGTGAATATTCATTCGTATAGTAGGAAGAAGGATGAAATAATAGTAACAATTTAAAACATAACGTCACGTTACGTGAGCGGAGCGTAACGCAGTTTCTTGAAGTGTCACCCGGCAAACCAATTTATAAGACGTTGTCACGTCAAAAATAAATGTGAAATTGAACGGTAATTTTAAAATATTCAGATAATAACTGAGGAGTAGGTAATTGACTCAAAGCTCGCCTTTAATATTTTTTACTCTTTTTAATTTAGTCTGTGTTCAAACATAACCTTAAAATGGTCAGTTTATTTGTGTAAATTTCTCGGATGTGGAGTTGTTAAACTGAGTAAACATGTTCATAGGTTCTGATGTTTCATACGCTAGTTCCAACAAACCTTAGCTTGTTGCGAATAAGGGGAATTCTTGGAAAGGTTTATATCTACACCTTTACTACTAACTAGCATCGTATTTGTACTCGACTATCTGTAGATGACAAATTTAATTGAAAACCTTCAGGATCGTGAACATGTAAACGGTTGCGGATTATTTTATTAAAGTTGCTAAGCCTTTCCAACTTTATTTGTATTCTAGTAAGGAAAATGTATTCCTATTATTTCTTTGATTATGTCATCTCAGTCAGCTTGTGCGTGACGTCATTAACAGCAGCGACAGTGCTGCCTTCTGAAGGGTGAAGTGCATTAATATTAATCCAATCTAGATTTAATTTGTATAGGACATGCTTATGGTAAAATAAACATAATGATGAATGTAATTAATTAATAAACCAAAACCATAAGCGTGACAGAGTAATAAGTAAACAAACAAATCCCTCACGCTCCAGAGATCTTATTTTTTTTTTTTAGACCACAGGGGTAGCAAACAGATCTCAAATGATTAGCCAGGATTAAGGGCTATTGCTTGTTATCAAAACATATCTACTATTTTATTGTAGCATTTATGCATATAGGTCATTGATTTACGAACATATTTTACATGCAGCTTTATATTGAAAAAAATCACTGTGTTCGTTTGTACACGCACCAAATGACCCATTGGACCGGCTGGCCCGAATTGGGCTTGTCTATTTTGGTTACCTGCATTCGGAATATAGTTTTTAGGTATAGTAAAATGGCAAAGTTGCCGGGGAAAACGTAAATTCGAGAAAAGCTCAATATGCTTTTTCTATAGAACTCGACAGTCTGTCGTAGTATGTGGTTGTGTTTTACGAAAATTACTGTATTTTTTTTTTAATAACTCCCCAAAGCAAAGTCGTTTATTTTCATCGAGCATGTAACCATGGTTACATGCTCGATGTTTATTTTTAAAACTTACTAGAATTCTCGATCGAATCACATGTCAAACTAAATCAAAATCGTAGGTATATCGTCATTGTACTAATCGCTTTAATAGTCCGATTTAGTTATTCAAGTACTTATACCTATAGTTGTTCAATGTGACGTTAAATATCAGCTAGACAGGCGATCACTACACAGACCCTTATCAACTTCTTGACATCAGATCCAGCATACTCTCCTCACTACAATCGTAAGGCGGGCGCTTCGGAACCACGTGAGTGGACCTCTCACGTGAATGCGTAATAAATGAAAGAGATAGCGCATGACGAAACATCGTCAAGCTATTGTTATAGATTCTCAACATAGGTGCCAATCGATAGGTTTCTGTATATCAAACGCCAGCGATTTTATAACTATAGGTATTTCTGTACCATATCTTCATATTATGTTACACATACCTACGCTACCTACACTAATATACACGAAAAATAAGATTTTGTGTCCGTTTCAACCGCGCGGCCACCTCGTAGAATTTGATGAAACTTTGCCAGGAATTAGTACTAATTTGTTACTTTACACACTTCTTTTCCTGAATTTGTTACAAAAAAAACTTAGGCGCTATGACGAATAATAGTTGGCCGCTAGAACCGCCACTCGCCGTAGTCATCGCCCGTGATTACACAGTAACTATACAATGCAGATAGACAAATGATGTATCAATAGAAAGGTCTTAATTTGTTCAATTTGTTACAAAAATAAAAAACGGGAAAACATAAATAAACAAAATTACGTGAGGCACTCGGGGACTGCCGCGGTAAAGCTATTGCATTGCATAGCATTTTGTATCAACTTATGCAATTATAATTTTATTTATTTATTTTAATAATAAATGCACTTTGTTCATTCATATTCAAAACACTTCATACACAAATTTTACAAGTACAGCTATTCACTGTTGTACATAAATACATATACACCTATATACTTTCTCATAAGCAGCTTATGTATTCGTCCGATTTCGGAGCAGCTCGTCTCGATTCGTGCGAGTTTCGTAGAGTCGTACAATACGTCTAATCGCACACAACGCCGTGTCGACTGTCGAAGACTGCCGAACTGAAACGACGTTAGACGATGCACGGCCTTCAAGCCACACCTCCTTGCCCGTCGGAGTGGGGGGT
Organism: Thyatira batis; assembly: GCA_905147785.2. NCBI lineage: Eukaryota > Metazoa > Arthropoda > Insecta > Lepidoptera > Drepanidae > Thyatira > Thyatira batis. The sequence continues at coordinate 5,604,939 of LR990507.1, forward strand.
GTTAGGTTTTTTTCGTTACGGAATTTCTTGATTCGGTCGCCGCGCTCAGAGCCCGCGATAAAAGCTCTGCAATAGCTTAAAAATATATAAGTACTAGCTCATATAAATCTTAGAGAAAAGGTCTAATTTCATTGCCATGTTGGCCCAACGTACAAACATTTGTACCAATACGCCAACATCGCGTGCTTAGAAATGCAAATGGCCGCTACATGTACTAAATAAATGATACATTTGGATTTAAACAAAGGTTAGGTTAGAAAGGACGCGTTGTACATTGTAAAAATACGTGAGCATATATTTTGACGTGACAACGTCTTATAAATTGGTTTGCCGGGTGACACTTCAAGAAACTGCGTTACGCTCCGCTCACGTCACGTTAGGTTTTAAATTGTTACTATTATTTCATCCTTCTTCCTACTATACGAATGAATATTCACATTAAAATTATTTTACCACTCAAAGTCGTTGTCACGTAAAACTTTTTTTTAATAATATGCATTCTGATGTGCATACGTATTTGAATACTTAGGCTTTATGACGTGGTACCCTTGCCACGAAATAGAAACAAAATAATTACGCGCGAATACGGAAATTGAGTTTTGTTTTTTATAAATGTCAAACGCCATTTTTTCAAAACGTCAAAGAGTTAAGAAGATAGCAAACAAACACCGTGCCGAAGTCTGCCGAACTTAAACGACGTTAGACGATGTGTTAGGTTTTTTTCGTTACGGAATTTCTTGATTCGGTCGCCGCGCTCAGAGCCCGCGATAAAAGCTATGCAATAGCTTAAAAAGTTATGCAATATTTAGTTTTCAGGTTATCAGCAGGTAGTTAAGTCACCATAAACATCAAATTAATTGAGGCTAATATTTATGAACAATTAGTACCTAATTTGTTACAGCGAATAAGCAGATAAAAATACTAGAAAGTAGGTTCAATAATTTGTTAGAGTCGATTTAAGTTGGCCGCTAGGTCGGCAATATGCCTACAACACAATGGCGTTTATCTCGTTGTCAAAAGTAGGTGTAAGCTTAGTTCGAGTACTAATCGACGGGTAATGCAATCTAGTTTGGGTGAATATGGCGAATGTAACTGCAGCATTCATATTTTAGGAGATATTTACAAAAATCAGTAGTATGAAACCGTATGAGAGTAGGGTGACCATTATCACATTAGTCCAAAGGCATGTTTCTAATGTTGTACTCTGTTTGGACGAATATGCGGTTCGTTTTGCGGCCATATTGATGTCTATTGTTCGTAATTCTTTGAAGTATTATTACACTAACTTCTGCCCGCGACTTCATCCACGTAGAATAGTTACTGTGGGCTAACGCTAACTTTAACCTGTGACTTTGTTTACGTAGAAGGAAGGTCTCGCAGACAGAGCTAACAAATGACTGCCCGCCGCCGCGCCGCTCCGGCCCAATCCGGCAGCAACAACCCAGTCCGTTCCCTAAATAATCATGTCAAGTGAGTCCCCACTTCCCCCAGTGGCGCCCTGAGCCGAGGCACCGTGTCGCAGGGGACACCCTCAGCGCTGTCGCTTAAATTTTCCTTCGGTTGAGAGCACTCTGCGCTCACCGAAAAAGGCGGAGGCGAAGGCCCTGGCTTGTATGTACCACTGGTACAAGGAGCAGCAGGAGCAGGGCCGAGTCAAATTCGACGCCGTCCAGCGGAAGAGGCGAGAGCTTCGTGCAGCCATCCTCGCGGAGTGGGACGAGTTACTCGCTCACCCGACCGCGGGACGGCTCACGATAGCGGCCATACGTCCCGCAATGGACACGTGGCTAAAACAACCCAGATGTTGATGGGCTACGGCTGTTTCAGCAAATATCTTTGCTGGATCGGCCGTGAAGAGGACAAGACGATTTTTACATAAAATTTGAAAAAACTAAACTTACCGCTGTCGATTTGGATCCCTCTGAGTCTGCAATACACTTTTTAGTGATGAGTTCTACATAAACAAATCCAACATATAAGTGGGCACAACTCATAGATATGCACTTCTGGATTTACTGTTAAGTGTCTTAGTAACTTAGTAGTATCAAAATCACGGGAATTAAATATGAACGAGCACACACTATATTATTCAGCACAATATCTATCATTCACAACAAAATCAATGACAATATTCACAAAAAAATAATACTTCAAAGAATTACGAACAATAGACATCAATATGGCCGCAAAAGGAACCGCATATTCGTCCAAACAGAGTACAACATTAGAAACATGCCTTTGGACTAATGTGATAATGGTCACCCTACTCTCATACGGTTTGATACTACTGTTTTTTGTAAATATCTCCTAAAATATGAATGAAATGAAATGAAATGAAATGAAATGAAATGAAATGAAATGAAATGAAATGAAATGAAATGAAATGAAATGAAATGAAATGAAATGAAATGAAATGAAATGAAATGAAATGAAATGAAATGAAATGAAATGAAATGAAATGAAATGAAATGAAATGAAATGAAATGAAATGAAATGAAATGAAATGAAATGAAATGAAATGAAATGAAATGAAATGAAATGAAATGAAATGAAATGAAATGAAATGAAATGAAATGAAATGAAATGAAATGAAATGAAATGAAATGAAATGAAATGAAATGAAATGAAATGAAATGAAATGAAATGAAATGAAATGAAATGAAATGAAATGAAATGAAATGAAATGAAATGAAATGAAATGAAATGAAATGAAATGAAATGAAATGAAATGAAATGAAATGAAATGAAATGAAATGAAATGAAATGAAATGAAATGAAATGAAATGAAATGAAATGAAATGAAATGAAATGAAATGAAATGAAATGAAATGAAATGAAATGAAATGAAATGAAATGAAATGAAATGAAATGAAATGAAATGAAATGAAATGAAATGAAATGAAATGAAATGAAATGAAATGAAATGAAATGAAATGAAATGAAATGAAATGAAATGAAATGAAATGAAATGAAATGAAATGAAATGAAATGAAATGAAATGAAATGAAATGAAATGAAATGAAATGAAATGAAATGAAATGAAATGAAATGAAATGAAATGAAATGAAATGAAATGAAATGAAATGAAATGAAATGAAATGAAATGAAATGAAATGAAATGAAATGAAATGAAATGAAATGAAATGAAATGAAATGAAATGAAATGAAATGAAATGAAATGAAATGAAATGAAATGAAATGAAATGAAATGAAATGAAATGAAATGAAATGAAATGAAATGAAATGAAATGAAATGAAATGAAATGAAATGAAATGAAATGAAATGAAATGAAATGAAATGAAATGAAATGAAATGAAATGAAATGAAATGAAATGAAATGAAATGAAATGAAATGAAATGAAATGAAATGAAATGAAATGAAATGAAATGAAATGAAATGAAATGAAATGAAATGAAATGAAATGAAATGAAATGAAATGAAATGAAATGAAATGAAATGAAATGAAATGAAATGAAATGAAATGAAATGAAATGAAATGAAATGAAATGAAATGAAATGAAATGAAATGAAATGAAATGAAATGAAATGAAATGAAATGAAATGAAATGAAATGAAATGAAATGAAATGAAATGAAATGAAATGAAATGAAATGAAATGAAATGAAATGAAATGAAATGAAATGAAATGAAATGAAATGAAATGAAATGAAATGAAATGAAATGAAATGAAATGAAATGAAATGAAATGAAATGAAATGAAATGAAATGAAATGAAATGAAATGAAATGAAATGAAATGAAATGAAATGAAATGAAATGAAATGAAATGAAATGAAATGAAATGAAATGAAATGAAATGAAATGAAATGAAATGAAATGAAATGAAATGAAATGAAATGAAATGAAATGAAATGAAATGAAATGAAATGAAATGAAATGAAATGAAATGAAATGAAATGAAATGAAATGAAATGAAATGAAATGAAATGAAATGAAATGAAATGAAATGAAATGAAATGAAATGAATGAAATGAAATGAAATGAAATGAAATGAAATGAAATGAAATGAAATGAAATGAAATGAAATGAAATGAAATGAAATGAAATGAAATGAAATGAAATGAAATGAAATGAAATGAAATGAAATGAAATGAAATGAAATGAAATGAAATGAAATGAAATGAAATGAAATGAAATGAAATGAAATGAAATGAAATGAAATGAAATGAAATGAAATGAAATGAAATGAAATGAAATGAAATGAAATGAAATGAAATGAAATGAAATGAAATGAAATGAAATGAAATGAAATGAAATGAAATGAAATGAAATGAAATGAAATGAAATGAAATGAAATGAAATGAAATGAAATGAAATGAAATGAAATGAAATGAAATGAAATGAAATGAAATGAAATGAAATGAAATGAAATGAAATGAAATGAAATGAAATGAAATGAAATGAAATGAAATGAAATGAAATGAAATGAAATGAAATGAAATGAAATGAAATGAAATGAAATGAAATGAAATGAAATGAAATGAAATGAAATGAAATGAAATGAAATGAAATGAAATGAAATGAAATGAAATGAAATGAAATGAAATGAAATGAAATGAAATGAAATGAAATGAAATGAAATGAAATGAAATGAAATGAAATGAAATGAAATGAAATGAAATGAAATGAAATGAAATGAAATGAAATGAAATGAAATGAAATGAAATGAAATGAAATGAAATGAAATGAAATGAAATGAAATGAAATGAAATGAAATGAAATGAAATGAAATGAAATGAAATGAAATGAAATGAAATGAAATGAAATGAAATGAAATGAAATGAAATGAAATGAAATGAAATGAAATGAAATGAAATGAAATGAAATGAAATGAAATGAAATGAAATGAAATGAAATGAAATGAAATGAAATGAAATGAAATGAAATGAAATGAAATGAAATGAAATGAAATGAAATGAAATGAAATGAAATGAAATGAAATGAAATGAAATGAAATGAAATGAAATGAAATGAAATGAAATGAAATGAAATGAAATGAAATGAAATGAAATGAAATGAAATGAAATGAAATGAAATGAATGAAATGAAATGAAATGAAATGAAATGAAATGAAATGAAATGAAATGAAATGAAATGAAATGAAATGAAATGAAATGAAATGAAATGAAATGAAATGAAATGAAATGAAATGAAATGAAATGAAATGAAATGAAATGAAATGAAATGAAATGAAATGAAATGAAATGAAATGAAATGAAATGAAATGAAATGAAATGAAATGAAATGAAATGAAATGAAATGAAATGAAATGAAATGAAATGAAATGAAATGAAATGAAATGAAATGAAATGAAATGAAATGAAATGAAATGAAATGAAATGAAATGAAATGAAATGAAATGAAATGAAATGAAATGAAATGAAATGAAATGAAATGAAATGAAATGAAATGAAATGAAATGAAATGAAATGAAATGAAATGAAATGAAATGAAATGAAATGAAATGAAATGAAATGAAATGAAATGAAATGAAATGAAATGAAATGAAATGAAATGAAATGAAATGAAATGAAATGAAATGAAATGAAATGAAATGAAATGAAATGAAATGAAATGAAATGAAATGAAATGAAATGAAATGAAATGAAATGAAATGAAATGAAATGAAATGAAATGAAATGAAATGAAATGAAATGAAATGAAATGAAATGAAATGAAATGAAATGAAATGAAATGAAATGAAATGAAATGAAATGAAATGAAATGAAATGAAATGAAATGAAATGAAATGAAATGAAATGAAATGAAATGAAATGAAATGAAATGAAATGAAATGAAATGAAATGAAATGAAATGAAATGAAATGAAATGAAATGAAATGAAATGAAATGAAATGAAATGAAATGAAATGAAATGAAATGAAATGAAATGAAATGAAATGAAATGAAATGAAATGAAATGAAATGAAATGAAATGAAATGAAATGAAATGAAATGAAATGAAATGAAATGAAATGAAATGAAATGAAATGAAATGAAATGAAATGAAATGAAATGAAATGAAATGAAATGAAATGAAATGAAATGAAATGAAATGAAATGAAATGAAATGAAATGAAATGAAATGAAATGAAATGAAATGAAATGAAATGAAATGAAATGAAATGAAATGAAATGAAATGAAATGAAATGAAATGAAATGAAATGAAATGAAATGAAATGAAATGAAATGATGTGAAATGAAATGAAATGAAATGAAATGAAATGAAATGAAATGAAATGAAATGAAATGAAATGAAATAAATTTATTCATTCAAATAGGCCTTCACAGGCACTTATGAAACGTCGACTCTAATGCTGCAGTTACATTCGCCATATTCATCCAAACTAGATTGCATTACCCGTCGATTAGTACTCGAACTAAGCTTACACCTACTTTTGACAACGAGATAAACGCCATTGTGTTGTAGGCATATTGCCGACCTAGCGGCCAACTTAAATCGACTCTAACAAATTATTGAACCTACTTTCTAGTATTTTTATCTGCTTATTCGCTGTAACAAATTAGGTACTAATTGTTCATAAATATTAGCCTCTATTAATTTGATATTTATGGTGACTTAACTACCTTTTTTTTTTTTTTTTTTTTTTTATCGCTGGGAAAAATGCGTTACGCATACCCTCCCCGTCGGGGGACAGGAAGGGTTATGTGGGACTCCCCGGTTGCTAGTCAACCGGTATACCCACTAAACGACCCAGCGGCACTCCTTCCTCGCCTTTGTGGGGGGGAACTGGGAATCTGGCACAGCCCTTGCGTCCAGTCCCCCCCCCGGCAACCGCCCGCCCTCTCGGCGAGCCCTTCTCGTCCCCCTCCCGTGCTAGGAGGGGGATCTGGGAATGACCGCGAGTGCTCGGCCATTCCCTCCCGCTACGGTGACTTAACTACCTGCTGATAACCTGAAAACTAAATATTGCATAACTTTTTGTTTATTTATGTTTTCCCGTTTTTTATTTTTGTAACAAATTGAACAAATTAAGACCTTTCTATTGATACATCATTTGTCTATCTGCATTGTATAGTTACTGTGTAATCACGGGCGATGACTACGGCGAGTGGCGGTTCTAGCGGCCAACTATTATTCGTCATAGCGCCTAAGTTTTTTTTGTAACAAATTCAGGAAAAGAAGTGTGTAAAGTAACAAATTAGTACTAATTCCTGGCAAAGTTTCATCAAATTCTACGAGGTGGCCGCGCGGTTGAAACGGACACAAGATTTTTTGTTTGTATAGGCTCCGAAACTACTGGATCAATAAGAATAATTAATCCTTTGACCAACGGAAAGCTACATTCATTATCAGGGAGTAAGAAACTAGCTATATTTAATGGTATGTACGTGGAAGTATATAAGCCTTAGTAGACTACAATGTACTAGTCACATTTTTACTAAACACTAGCTGCCTCCCGCGTAGTTCCCGTTTCGGTAAGAATACAAGGATAAAATTATAGCCCATGTTACATCTTGATAATGTAGCTTTCTATTGGTGAAAGAATTATTTAAATCGGTCCAGACACAGGCACAAACACAAAAAAATATATATTTTACCTCTTTATAATATTAGTATAGAATTATTAGTCCCGTTTAAATTAACCTCAAAAACCGAACTACTCCGATCACAATTCGATCTCTAAATCCCTCCATGTTGAATGCAGTGGAATTTCCATTCGCACTTTGAGAAATTATCGCCCGACCGAGCATGGCATGCACCTACCGACTCTCATTGGTCTGTATTCAGTTTCTCATGGCGTTATCTCTTCAACTTCAGTTAAATAGTCAACTACATCGTTACGACAAACTGTGGTTATTATATAACCAGGACTCGACGTTGTTCTTAACTATGAACCTTATTGCATTAAACAGAATTAGCGAAATCGGTTCAACCGTTCACGCCTGATTCCGTGACAAAAGGAAATAGGGATTCATTTTGATTTAAATAGATAGATACAAAATTTGTATAAATTGGCTTAATAAGGCCAGTTATAAAAGTATATTATTATCTCTTAAATAAACAAAAAGTTTAATCCTAATAACACACAATTCTATGTGCTACTCTGGAACTCTGTGTCAAATTTCATTCAGATCCCTTCACCCGTTTTAGTGTGACTGAGCAACAAACATCCATCTAAACCTTCACATTCATAATTAGTCATCATCATCATCATATCAGCCATAGGACGTCCACTGCTGAACATAGGCCTCCCCCATTGACTTCCATGCAGACCGGTTGTAGGTTGCCTGCATCCAGCGGGTTCCAGCGACCCTTGTCAGGTCGTCAGTCCACCTTGTGGGTGGACGCCCTACACTGCGCTTGCCGGTGCGTGGTCTCCACTCGAGAACCCGTCTGCCACAACGGCCATCGGTTCTACGAGCTATGTGCCCCGCCCACTGCCACTTCAGCTTGCTAATCCGCTGGGCTATGTCGGCGACATTCGTTCGTCTACGGATCTCCTCATTCCTGATTCGATCTCGTAGAGAAACACCGAGCATAGCCATCTCCATAGCTCGCTATTCATAATTAGTAGGATAAATGAATTGATAAATCCTATTTGAAAGACCTATGATCCCGGGAAAGCTGATGCTTGATACGCCACGCCGCTGCCGGCCGTAGCTGACTCTCAAACATAATTGAGTCTGTTTGCGTTGCAACTAATTACGCTCCATTACATTATGCTGTTTAAACACGAGCAGGGTTCCGTAGTCAAGATTGTATCGGATGTAGTCTCAGTTGTAGTCATAAATGTATTCTAATTATTATACGATGTAAAAAATCTCCTACTTATATTAGAAATGGGAATGTTTGAACGTATAGATTGGAATAATTGAATGGATCGATGTTTGTTCTATCGGTGTGCGAAGTTTCTTTGTGAAAGATCACCCAAGAACTTAGCACACCAATTATGTTCTGTATTAAGTATAGGTAGGTATTATGTTTTAATCTGGATAGACAAGTGAAAGCGCGGGGTGGAAGCTGGTCACTTATAAACGCGAAAGTTTGTGAGGATACTCGTACATTCAACGAGTATCCTTGTTACTCTTTTACACAATAACGAGTGTATCAGACAAAGTTCCCGCAGCGATGGAATATGGAGGAGCGAGTTGTTTAGACTCCTTCATTGAAAAGAGATTTTCCGCCATCTTGAGTAAACGCGTCTTGGGACAACAGTCCAACTGTTCATGCTGAAACCAAGCTTGTATATTATGTTAAATCGTGAGATGTTCGTTCTCGCGCAATTTAGGTTTTCATATACTCATTCATGAAAACAGTTTCTACCTGTGGGTAGCGAGTAGACTTCATAAATGTACGTAAATGGGTCAAAACGGGATTTTTATAGCTTCCCACGGGATTAAATGGTCTGGATGTAAATATATAAATTCGTCTTTGTAGTGTATCAGCTATCTGGCCAGGTGGGTCATGAGCTCAGGATATTTATTTATTCTATAACCTGTAGTGCAGTATGATCTCCAGCGCATCGCAGCGTGTATGGGAGGTCGCAGGAGCACTCGGCGGCGGGTCGCGCGCTCAGGCCCGGACACCGCCACTGCGCGTCGGCGCGGGAGCATGCGCACAACACTGCCACTGCTACCATTAGCCACATCCTGCTAACAAATAAAACATTAAACATATTAGATAAGGATCTATGTTTTGACTTGCAAATCTTTGGGACTTTGTATAGGAGTTACCATTGTAGGTATACCTTTTTATTCGATTCCCTGTCAGTTACTTGTTTTGTGTTAACTAAATTGATACAGAAAAGGATACATAATTGAGATCAGTAGGATGTTGATAGTTCTTAGAAACAGAATATACCCTAAATCATTATATACCTATTTATTGAAATGTGAGACTATGATATAACTATCGTCTAACAGGAAAATTGAATAATAAAGTAACTCCCAGCCACTGTTTTCGCCGAGTGAGGTTTTATAAACCTCTTCCACGACAAATAAATAACATACTTTCGAAACTATATCCACAATTTTACAGCGGCAATACGATAAAGTTTTGGATGTAACAGCTTGGAATGGGATAAGTACCATCTCAAAAGGCAATTCCGCTCATAATCTGTGGTACTTGTGGAAGAATCGCTGGTGCAGTGCGTGTGGCTGCGACATAATGGGGCATTTCCACTGAGTGACGGCCGGACGGCGGGCACAAGGCGGTACAAGTAACGAGACATATGTGTATGGTACCTAATAAAATGGAAAAAACAATAGAATGTTTTTATTTGCTTAAAATTTGCAAAATGATCTTTAAACGACTTGTTTGGGTTAAATTCTACGAAATAATTTTTATGCTACTTAGTTACTTCAAATCTCCGTCATTTCTCACCTCTATTGGCAATATTTTTGTATATGGTACTGATTGTCTATAATTTTTTTGTGCTCTATCAATCCATCTTCTGGTTTTATGGCAAAGTAGGTACACATTCCTTAAGTAAAACAGTGATGTTTTAATTCAACATCGAAATTTTCCTAACAGTTTTTTTTTATATATTTTTTTTTATTCCGCAAGGGTGGCAAACAGGCATACGGTCCCACCTGATGGGAAGCGGTTACCGTAGCCTATGGACACTTGCAACACCAGAGGCGTCACTCACGCGTTGCCGACCCTATAAAAAAGGGAGCAACTGTATAGGCAGTGAAAGGGACAAAGCGCAATGCACATCGAAGGGCCAAACAGGCATCACTCCTGCACACCCCTACGACGCTACTCCTAGTTCCTTTACGTAATCTAACAGACTGAGTAGATTTTAGCTATAAACAAGAGACACTCGATCAGAAATCATAAAATGAAAAGTAGGTAGTAACTACTTTGAAACAAGGTATCATCAGCATCATCATCATCAGCATCATGATGCCACAGTAAGATATATAAAAATACGCTCGTCGATTTATTTGAAGAACTAATCAATACGTGACAGAATCTTGTGTCATTACGCGATACGCACCAGGGTGGTAATGCAAACATACCGTCCGAGCATATACCAAGAAGTGAACTATCAACTTGTTTATTGAACTTTAAAACCAATATAATTATCTACCTACCTATCATAGAACATTTTCCCACACACGGCCTATCTGATTCGATACTAAGCAGAATTTGTACTATGGTAACCAAACCTTTTAAAGACATACTTATGTAGACATTTATATCCTATGGCATAAATGGGAGCTGGGCAAAATCTGCGTAACAAAACGCGGTCCACTATCAGCTTAGACTGAACATCATACGTTGGGAACAAGAGCGAATTACAGTAGCATTGATATCAGTGGGTGACGGACGATCGTTGACCTACCGTGTGAGGACACCCGTAATTTATAAATTTATCTATGTACTCGTGTACTATCGTCTTATACATTGTGCTCTAGATAGCGCTAGTATTTGGTCATATTGATGATCAAATGTCTGATTTATTTAACGTAGCTGTTCTTTCTAAAGCGGTGTTTTTTTTACAGCAGCGTTCAACGTGAAAGACCATATTATCACAAATTTTAAATTTTGCACGGAACCTACTAAAGTTGTGTCCGATTCGCTCTATCTCGTTGCATTTCGACCAATGAGTAGGATTAATCTGTTTTGGGGGGTAGTCACATCGAATTCCAAATAAACCCGGAAAGGCTTAACGTCACCTGACTGATAGAGAAATCTCATTTAGTCACCAATTACTGACATAGCTATGTCGTTAAGGTAAAATAATTAAAACGAGATCGGGGTAATAGCATACCTATCACAATTTTGATGATAATCCCTGAAGAAGCAAAAACTAAACGTGTTCACAAAAGATATCCTTCAGGAACTAATAAAATATTTGTAATGGAGTGCCTCATAAAGACAGACCGACACCCTTGCTGACCACATCATCCTGATCTTCCAGACACGAGTTTGTTGGTAGTAATACACTACGATTATGGGTCAAGATCCACTGGTTAACTGTGTCCCTTAATATATCACGGATGTAAGTGTTTTTGACAAGGGCCGAGTAAAATACACAGCGTTGGGTGCTAAGCCTCTAAAGGTCCAAATTTCATTTGCATTGTGATATTATAGACCTTTTTAAATATGGCCGGGGTTTGACACGTTTTTGCTGCTGTAGAGGGTTTTATGTTAATAAAGGAAAGGCATAGTCGTCTGCAGATTTTTGTCTGATTTGTGAGTAAAATATATAAAAATGTTTCGAAAAAATTATTACCGTTATTACGTCGAATAGTTAAAATTCGAATGTGACTTTCCATTTAATAGGTATTTTATGAAAGATACGCACAAATACACGCGTAGAACATGTTCAAATCCTAAATATATTCAACTTTAAAAAGGGTATCTATAAAAAAGCTATGAAGGTATCTTTATACGAACAAAAATATCTTTTACTTGTGTTTCATATCGCTCCTTCATAAATGCGGATACAGGTATACCCTACCTACCCTTTTTACCTTTGCTAATCATATCATATCTATTTCACTATCAGATTATGTTATCGCTAAGCTTAGTAATATGCTACATAGAATATAAGAGTTATTGATTGGCTTATATTATACTTTGTACCTTGAATATTAAAGATCTTTACGAAATGAAGTTAAAACCGAAGGGCAAAAATTCAAATTAAGAGACTTTCATCAGAGAGTTCATTAGCATAGCAAGCAATAAGATCTTCAATATTTTTGAAAAAGTTTAAATATTTTTAATATCCTAAGGGTTATTTATTAGGTAATGAAGAAAGGTCAAATTTTCTAATTTTACAGACTACCGACTGTTTTTAATATAAGGTTTAACAATGACGTGAAAAAATGCCGCGTAAAGAACCGCGTACAAAGCAAATTGAAAAAAGAACACCAAGAAGGTGCCGAGTCTGAGTTTTTAACAAATTAAAAAAAAGTTGTATGATATATTCGGCACCATAGAGGTAGCAGTAAATAGGTTTAATGTTTTTTTTAAATTCACAAACTTAGTGCACACGATGTTCCAAATTCAAATTACTTTATCCTCTAGAGAATAAAAACGGCTTTTCCACTCAGATATTGAAGATTAAAAATACTCTTTCCGAGATGGTGGGATGAAAAAAATATAATTACTTTGTTATAAAAATTAACCATTAAGTCGTGTAAGGGAAATAACAAAGGTAAAACAAAGTATTAGCTTTTGTCTCATTTATATAAAACGAAATGAAATGTTATAATATCTGTTTAATTAATGTTTATCTCGGGTCTTTGTATGATTATTTTACAAACCATATTTGAACGGCGTTCTACTTTTATTTTAATTAATACCTTTGTGTTGAGTATCGTGAAGGCAGTAAATTATGTTAAAAATATCCTGGTTTATTTAATAATAGGTAAGATATTTTAATAATAAGAGTATACCAATGACCATAGACATTCATAAAGACGTCATAAAATGACTCTTTAATTCCAGTCTGCGTTAGGATGTGACTATTTAGGTATATACCTAAGTACCTATTTATTGTATAAAACTGATTAGGTATATGTGTTATATCACCCGCGGTTTTACCCCGCGTTTGCTTTAAATAGGATATTTATTCTTCCCGGCATTAAAAACAGATTGTATGCGATTTTAGAGCTATCTCGCGCTAAATTTAATTCTAATCCCTTCTGCAATTCTAGCGTGACTGGAATAAAAATATCCATACATCTAGCAAACTATCGCATTTATAATATTAGTTGGATTTTCAGTGCAAAATAATGCATGTATTCAAAATCCCTTAAACGCGGGGAAAGCCGCAAACTCAAGCTAGTTTTAAATAATGTCGGACCTTAAATCAACCAATGGAGTAAGTGGATAATTGGTTGGAGCCGTCTGCAGGGCAGTGTAAGAGTAGACGTTGCATACAACGCATGTGCACACAACCGAAGAGACATCACAAGATACCTACACCCCATCATAAAGGTATATATAAATAAACCCTACTAATATTATAAATTCAAAAGATTGTAAGTATGGGTGGACGATTACTTCTCATTCACGCCAAAACGGCTAAAGGGAAATTGAAATTTGGCACAAAGTTAGAATATGTTCTGCAATAACAAATAGGCTACTTTTTTATCCCGGGAAAATTGAAGGTCCTGGGAATGCGGGTGAAACCGCGGGGGCCCGCATGGTCGATTATGGCCTAACCCCTCTCGTTTTTAGGGGAGGCTTTCGAGGTTGTTTTTTTGGGACAAACTTGACTATGTAAAATCCATAGTAATATTGTGGTCGAATGTAACTGAATAAACTTAGAATGAACCAGCTCTCAATTCAAGCAGCCAGAATATATGTAGGTATAATTTATGTGCTTGGTGTGATAGTAACACATACCAAATGTACTGCAACGAAACGTATGTTTTTTTGAGGTTACCAAGTTGGTCTTTAGTAGAAATAAAAGTTCCTGCTATTGACGTGTACCTGTTTTCTAGAGACTGCGCATTGCGTGGTGTTAACTAAACATAATTCTAAAGCTATACCTTTAGAAGTACTTCTGAAAATAAATCGCGCAATGCAGCATGGATTGAATTTCAGAAAATCTGTTTCGTTAGGCAGATTTTTTTCTTAATACTGTACTATAATATAGATATTTTTCATAATTCAGTATATATTTTCAGAAGATCAAATTTTATTATGTCTTTTAAAAAAATATATATTTCCTTCACAAAAAACGTTCGACACAATTATTAGGTATTTCCATCTACAATCCTCTGAGTAGTAAACCCGATAGATAGTACAAAATCCGATAAATCAGTGTTATTAATTTTTAAACAGAGGTAAAATCCTTTAATCTCATAGCATTTCGCAAGAAGTCGTCAGAATTAATTTATGAAACTATATTACTCGTCTCTAACTACGAATTATGAGTTTAAAACAAGGTCCATTGTTGCGTTAAAGTAAATCGCCGTTGTTCCTGCAGTACTGACTAAAACTCAAGCTCACTAAAATTTACCAAACAAACGTTGACGGCCGGCGGCGGCGTTTCACAGGGTAACTTGTTACCGTCCATCATTATGCAAAATCCATTATAATTAAATATCACAGTATATAACAATACAATTAAAAACTTTCGCCCCCGTTGGAAGCGCCTCCATCACAGTGTCGACTTCTTCATGGAACTCACATATCGATGGATGCCACCATGTGTATAAGATAAATCTGATTAACAAATAAAAATTCAGCTCAATTGATTAAAGATACCTGCTTCAAACTTGACTTTACGCTACGCTACTCAACAACGCGGGCATATCTACACGTTTTACCTAAAGTGTTGTAAGATTTCATCCGAAAAAACTACATATATACATTGTAAGTTAAATAAAAGCTTTTAATAAATAGCTTAACCAATATTATAAATGCGAAAGTAAAACTACACAACCGATTTAAATGAAATTTGGTACATAGATAGTTTAAAGCCTGCCTGAGAAAGGACATAGGCTACTTTTTATCCCAGGAAAATGGAAGATCTCCCGGGTGCGCAGGAGAAACCGCGGGGAGCCACTGGTACGAATATAAATTTCCTATGCTACAGGATAGAGATACTTTGCATGGACGAAATATATAAGCGGGTTAACAGAATGAAATAAATACCACACCTATAAAAGCTAAATCAATAAATACATCAGTAGGCATAAGAATAGATGATAGATAGAAGATGGGATGTTATAGATCGACCACTTTAACACTCCTAATTCTATTCTAAGCCATTCATATAAATGTCTGTCTCGTTTCAAAGATTATGTGCTATTATCAATGAAACAGATGCGTTCCTTAGGCACATTACAAACATACTACGCTACACAATCTTGTCAATAGACAATACCCATCATTGCGAACCCTTCTTGTCCCAAAATCGTTTCATTATAAATAGACCTTTCTGTACCCTTTATATAAGGAACTAGCTGCCTCCCCGCGGTTTTACCCGCGTAGTTCCCGTTCCCGTGGGAATACAGGGATAAAATATAGCCTATGTTACTCGGGGATAATGTAGCTTTCCAAAGGTGAAATATTTTTTGAAATCGGTCCAGTAGTTTCGGAGCCTATTCATTACAAACAAACAAACAAACAAACAAACAAACAAATCTTTCCTCTTTATAATATTAGTATAGACTAGCTGCCTCCCCGCGGTTTTACCCGCGTAGTTCCCGTTCCCGTGGGAATACAAGGATAAAATATAGCCTATGTTACTCGGGGATAATGTAGCTTTCCAAAGTTGAAAGAATTTTTGAAATCGGTCCAGTAGTTTCGGAGCCTATTCATTACAAACAAACAAACAAACAAACAAACAAATCTTTCCTCTTTATAATATTAGTATAGATAATACCCTTTATTATTCCCATGTCCTGTCGTACCCTATCAGATCTTACTATTCGTCGTATGTGTGAGCGAATACGAGATGCACAAAGCCAACCGAGAGTATGGAATCTATCTCATAAAGCTGAACCTTTTGATTTAATTGAAAGTTTATGCAGTTAAAAGCCGCATTTTCCAGTACCCCTTGTTGCTCTGAGTGGAAAATTTGTTTAGTTTCTGTTAGTTAAATAGCTGTTGATTTATGGTTTAGATTTTAACAAAACAATTGCCGCGTCCAAACTGCTTATGTCAATCAATCCGTAATGCAACTGAGAATCCAACGTAGATGATGATGATGATGAAGTTTGACTATTGACGTTTAGCCAAAGATCTTCGTTTAGCTAATATTACTTACATTTACCATATCAGTTTTAAGCAGTAATACATTTGGCTGAAGAGAACAAAAGAGGTTTCATACTTTAGTGATAAAATGGTGATTTTTCTACGTAAGTGTACAAGTCGTGGCCACGGTACCAGTAATGGCCAAAAATTAAAAGAAACATCTAGAATTCGGACATGAGCGATTGTTTTTACATTGGGATCACTGTGACATAGACTTAAGACATCGAACTATCTAAGTTTAACGTTTTATTGAATTCAGTCAGTTACATGTACAAATATGCGCGAATACAAAGTGTAAGGTGATACGAAAATGACAACGACGGCTTTTCTTAAGGAAATCGTTAAGGCGGTGAGCAGAAAGTTTCACTTGTAAAATAGTATTGCTTAATTAAAATCAAAATTAGTTTTGTTTCATGTTTTAACCATAAAATAAAGATAAACTTAGACTAAGACTGGGGTATCCATCAATGAATTTTCCCTGTCCAAGACTTGGTCACAAAACTACAACTTTTATTTGTTAAATTAATTGTATCCAGCTTTGCCGTATCTCACGCGTAACACATTACAAATATTAAATAAGGACTGGACTTTACAGTTTCACTATATTCAGTGCTGAAACTTTCACAATTTTGGTAATATTTCACAAAAACCAGTTTTTTTTTTCTTAAACTGGCCACCATTGGGTCATTTACCATATATCTATTTATTTTCAAGGAATGAAATGAATAATGATAACGACAAAGATTAACATGAATTACTGAGATAAATAAGATGAGCTGAGAATATCGTTTCAAATGAAATAAACAGCAATGACATTTTTAAACCCACATCGAGGGTGGGATAGCTTTCCCTAGGGAGATCTTCTCTCGGACTAGATGATCGTAACCTCGCTCTTATATCAAACTTTAATTTAATGTTCTCGGAGTAAAGGAGGTAACTATACTATAAAATTCCAATTTATTTTTAAAATAGCTGTAATCACACCACTGACATTTGGAAAACATTGTAAGGGAACCTGCCTGCTCAATATATCACATTCGAAGACATGTCGAGTACGCAAATTCGCGCTAGGCCTGCGTGGTGGACTATGGTCTATCATTCCTTCCATCTTACCACATGGTAATCCATTCGTATGATGGAAAGGCCCCTACAGTGGACGTGTATTAGTAATAGTAATATCTTGAGACATTTCTCACATTAGGCCAATCTAATTCGAAAATAAGCAGAGCTTGTAAAATGTTAACCAGATAACTGATATACCTACCTGCTACTTTTCATACTCAACTATAATATAATCAGACATACCACAAACATTACATGAACACAATCCTGGGTGGTATTCAAACCCACAACTCTCGTCTTGAAACCAAACAAACAATCCTCACCGACTATTCAACCTAATATGAGTCCATTTTCATTTCCACATTAATGCAATTCCTGTAAATCTTAGAACAATAAATGTTATTTTACATGCAAATTGTTGAATAGGAGAAGTAGAACTGACAATGATAAAGTGTAGTAAGACTCGAACAACAACTGTATAATGTTACAAACGACTTCAAAATTGTAATTTGGAGTTGTCGAAAGGAACTTCTGTAGTTATTACGAGCTGCCTCCTGCAGTTGCTCGTTGTATTTACGACGTATGATTTATTTAACCGGATTTTTAACTTTGATATTTCACTATTTACAAACCTTGTTCACAAAATAAATGTTCATATAATGTCACTATTTTCACACACACTAATGTAATACATATGTTAAGGCCGAGAGGCACTAAATGTATCACAAACTATCTGACAAACGACATCAAGTTACGCGTAAAACTAAATTATC
Source organism: Thyatira batis (assembly GCA_905147785.2). Classification (NCBI taxonomy): domain Eukaryota; kingdom Metazoa; phylum Arthropoda; class Insecta; order Lepidoptera; family Drepanidae; genus Thyatira; species Thyatira batis. The sequence goes on from LR990507.1 coordinate 5,623,489, forward strand.
ATCAAACTTATTTCCAAGATAAAAAGCTAATCTAGCTGACCCGCGCAACATCGTCTGCGTATAACTACCCCGTTTTTGGAACTTCAATTCAAATACTTTTGTGCATATCTTGTCCAGACAATAACTAACAGAATAATAAATAATTATCCAATTTGATGCAGTCTTTCGGAAGTTATACCGAAATGTATTTACCCTATATTCCGGCGAACATTTTAATGAATCTATATTGATTAGGAACAAAAACACTGAGCTTATCTGGCGTTCTGACACACGAGTCAGCTGATTACGACATAGGTACTTACAGCGGGCAATAACTTTGTACCTATATATCTAGTGGTTACCCTAGTAGTAGTGGCTAGTAGGAACCAAACAGCAAATTGACATTTAAAGAAAAAGAAAGACAAATATAATGCTGTATTTTTAATTATAAAAGTGTTCTTGTTGCCATACCCTACCAGAGTCCTTGTAATTAATAATTGTTACAGTTATTGTTTACATTGTGCAATATATCTATACTTCTATATCTATACTAATATTATAAAGAGGAAAGATTTGTTTGTTTGTTTGTTTGTTTGTAACGAATAGGCTCCGAAACTACTGGACCGATTTCAAAAATTCTTTCACCTTTGGAAAGCTACATTATCCCCGAGTAACATAGGCTATATTTTATCCCTGTATTCCCACGGGAACGGGAACTACGCGGGTAAAACCGCGGGGAGGCAGCTAGTTATTAAATAAATTAAATAACCAAGCTAACCAGCCAGTCTTCAAGATACTTTTTATTCCGGGATTATTTTAAATCCACCGGGTACTTGAGTGAAACAACAATTCTGAAACTAAGTTATCTATATATATAAAAGAACGTAGTGTTAGTTACACTATTTATAACTCAAGAACGGCTGAACCGATTTGGCTGAAAATTGGGGGAGCTTAGAACCAGGAGACAGACATAGGATACATTTTTTCCAGAGAAAACTGAAGTTCCCCGGGAACGCGGGTGAAACCGCGGGGCGCTACTAGTGATATAATATACTTTAACTCAACCAAATAAAAATAAAATATTCTGAAACAATCTAGCGAATAAATATGTAGGTATTGTGATTCCCATCGTTCCCTAGGGTTTCCTTGGTTTTGGCAAAGCGGAACATATAACATAATCTAATATTTGTGATATTAGAATTAATAAACATAGAGCAATCTACTATGTGTGTGTATAAGACATTGATGTCAGTTTATAAAATACTAGCTGCCTCCGCGCGGTTTTATCCGCGTAGTTTCCGTTCCCGTGGGAATACCGGTATAAAATATAGCCTATGTTACTCAGTTATAATGTAGCTTTCTAATGAAAAAATTATTATTAAAATCGGTCCAGTACTTTTTGAGTTTATTCGTTACATACAAATATACAAATCTTTCCACTTTATAATATTAGTGCAGATTAAGTAATAGTGGCTCCTCGCGGTTTCACCTTCAATTCCTTCATCTTCAATTTTCTATGTTAATGCAGGCTATAAACTATTTGTGTTCTAAGTTTTTGCGCAAGAAATATATAAATGCGAAAGTAACTATGTGTATGTGAAGATCCGGGAACGCGGGTGAAGCCGCGAGGAGTCACTAGTCTAAAATAAATTAATAGATATTAATTCATAGATATCGTATAAAAATATTTTCGAGATACCTATTTGTTTTGTTTACTGGGAACCTACTAACTGTATAAGTATTTACTATTTACCTACTTTACCATTCATTTGATACAGGACAAATAAAAATGTATTATTAATGTACTCATTGTCATGCAATTGAGTGTATGCAAAAAGCAAGAAATTTTACAAGGATAAATCGATTGAGGATAACGTTTTAAAATTCAATTGCAAGATTTGACCCGAACATACATAATACATACACACGTTGCAAGTCAAATTAAAGCTTTCAAAAACAAGGGACATTGGAAAATTTAAGCATTCAGACTTTAAAATTTTGATTTTCCAGCTTTTTATTTAAAACGTATATAAATACTAAGTGTAGTTTAGAAATAATTACGTACCTAATTACTTTTATTGTCGGTACTTCTTAGAAGAAACGATGCTAGAGACAGTCTAGGTACTATTATAAAAGTGCTTGACCTATTTATATGAAACAAGTGGTGCCCGTGACTTCGTCTACAAAAAAATATTATTTTAAATTAACGAATTAGGCGTGAAAACTAAACAGACACAGTTTCCTTAGCATCTATACTTAATATAGAGAATTTGTTGAATCTTAGGAAATTTGCTTTAAATTGAAAAAAAGTTTTTGTGTTGGATAGCCCTTTTATCACATCACGCTATAACCAATAGGACTCGGGCATCAATGAGATCAAAATGTTGCAAGAACGAGGAAGATGTGACACAAGCCGCCGGTCGTGGGCTCGAATCCCACCCAGGACATACATGCATGAAGGAACGCATGAATATGTCTGTTTGTTCTGTGTCTGGGTGTAATTATCTATATAAGTATGTTTTTAAAAGTATTATATGTAGTATAAGTAGTATATCAGCTATCTGGTCACCATATCATAAGCTCTGCTTATTGAAATCAGATTGGCCATGTGTGAATAATGTCCAAAGATTATTATTATTTACTAGCTTCTGCCCCGCGGTTTCACCTGCGTTCCCGGTGTATCTACTTAAATGTTTCCATAAGAACCTCAATTAGACTATTGCGAACATTTTAAGACCAAAAAAAGCCATTTCCGTCGACCCGTTCTCGAGTTATGCGCTTACCAACACATTTTGCGATTCATTTTTATATTATAGATTTATTAGTTTGGAACTTTTCATTGCAGTATGCCGAGACCAGCTCACTTAGTGCTTCTCTTCGTGACCTTGAGCCTCGTTCCGAGCTCATACGGACATGCTAGGACTTTCACAAGGTGCCAGCTGTCCAGAGAACTCTTGAGGTACAATTTTCCGAGGAGTTTGATTTCAAACTGTAAGTACTTGTTATTATTATTGTGTCATATAGTTAACTAGCGGACCCGGCAGACTTCGTTCCGCCCACCAGCGCCACCTACCGGGTCCAAATTGATGTATTATACATAAAAAACCTGATTGATGTATTATAAAAAAATATATATCACCTTTTCACTCGCAACGTCCAGCCAGGATGAGAGCTAGCGACAAACTCTTCATAGACTTGCAAAACCTGACTTTAAAAGGAAATTTCTGCCAGCCCATGCGCGGCAGTTTTGTTTGTGTTTATACAAACCGCATCACATGTGCCGATATCGAATTATCTGGATATTCGAGCATGTTCCATTTAAAAAACGGAATAGTTTCCGGTCTCAACCAAAGTCATACATTGACTTGCAGTACAATGCTGCAATGTTGGCAGCTATTTAACTGTCTTCGATTTAATCACCATACCCCTACTAATAGCGGCATTTAAATCCTCATATAAGCAACGGATTACATTACGAGATCAGATAAAGCCAGTAGTCCTCTCAAAGCTATCGCAGCATTTTCTATCAGCAATGTTCCAAAAAGATCCTGAAGGCTCCAGAAGATTCCACGTAGCATACACACGTGTTCTCCCTCCGGACTTATTTATTGATCACCTCAACTATAAACCAACATATCCTTTGACCCATTATAACTTTATATTAAGTCTACTTACGTACACAGCTAGTTCAAATCCTAAATAACATCTAACTCAAATTTAATGCACCTAGAGCTTGACTGGTTCCTCAGGGCTTACCTAGCGCATATTATTAGGTTATTTTGTACATAGAGGTTGCATTAAGCGCTGGCGGAACTAATAGGCATACACTTTACCCTGTACACTTCCCCGTCTGATAGCTTGTGACATTTTCCTGAGATATTATTGAACTTGTTAGGGGTGTGCTCGCTGGCGTTCCACCGTACAGTTGGAAATGATCTAACAAATTGTACTGATTTAATAAACGTCGAACTTTGGCTTAACTGAATGTTTGTGACATGTGTAGAATATGTTTAACATAGATGTAGGTTAATATCTTTAAGAGTATGTATTTGGGTTCTGCATAATTATGTACTTTATAGAACTTAGACATAGGAGCCCATAGTGGACCAACAGTTGCTTATACATAGCTGTTAGAATAACATTTTAATATTTGCGGAGGAGATGGGGCGCAACGGACTCGTTCGTTCCGACGTTGGAGCAACCCGACTGGGGTAGTAGCTCCACCTTACAGAAGACCGCAGCCAAATAACACTATTTGTAGTGTTGTGTTCCTGCGGTGAATAAGGTAGCCAGAGATCCATGAGGAGACGCTGTAGCGGCAGTGGGGGGACCGGTGATGGAGTAGCGTCGTAAGGGTATGCAGGAGTGATACCTGTCTCTTTTCAAACGGATAGAATACATTCTAGTATAACATACGGTATTTTATGAAGAAAAAATCAGAAATTAGAAGATTTAAATTATCATCCGGCAACGCAGGTAAAACCGCGGGTCAGAAGTTAGGTATCCCAGCATAAAACAGGCTATTTAGTTTCTATGAATTAATTAAAAAAAAAGTCTTAATTAATCGTAAACATACCTATAGAAATAATCATTAAACACGACTCTAAAATCATTTTGTAGGTACGTGTTTGCTTTGGTAAATACAACATCTTTATTAGCAAAAACCTTCACGCTCTTCCTATCAATACAAAATGAACACAAAATGTCCGCTTTTGATTAAAATAACCACAGTAATTTGAATTAATGCGGATTAAGGGAACAAAAGATCTACTTCCGACCTTGTACAGTGACAATTAAGGCATCTCCGACAATTTCAAACTTAAATGAAAGGGGATCACAAAATGTTTTGTCATTTGAACGATGCGCCCTTTTTATGCAAATAAGAGATCTTTGCCTCGGTGAAGTTTCGAGCGAACGCCTGCCAAGGTTCGAGCGAGCAATTCATTCGGTTTGCGCGGCCGACTTTAATGTTATTATTTGAATTAAGTTTTTGAAAGACGAATTTAATTTACTCAAGAAACAACCGGCTCCTTTTATCTTGGAACATTTTTTGGAAACACAAAAGGTTGCTCGAAATTCGCGCGGATTAGACGTGCCCAAATTCATCCCCATTTTATGCTCCGGTAAATCTATGTAGATCTTTTTGGATTTAGAAATTAATTCAATTTGTTAAACTGTAGAATTGAATATTCTTTGTTGATTACCGAGCTTACCTACATTGACATTTTGAACTTCTGAATTTTCACTCCCCATTTTTAGTAGTAAGTGCCTAATTAGGTTTTTGTTTCAGGGGTTTGCCTTATAGAGCATGTGAGTGGTAGAACAACAGAGAAGGTGACAAGCTACAACAACTCATTTACGAGTTTCGGACTATTTCAGGTACGTAATGTTTATAATCTATCTATATTAATATTACAAATCTGAAGGGTTTGTTTGTTTGCTTAAACGCGCTAATCGATACAACGAATAGGAGTGGAGCATCAATCAAAAATGTTGCAAAAATGGGCAAGTGACACTAACGAAGTTGCGCGGGTCAACTAGTACGTTATAAAAAACTATTATAAAATATCATAATGGCATATACGTTGAATTACGAAGGAATTCGTTTCCGTAGTAGTATTTAAGCAATCTTGAGCTTTAGGTAAATAACAGTTCTTGAGGAAACACAAAGGTACGTACGTGACGTAAAGGTTGGTTCCTGTTATTGGAAAGAGCCGCAAAGGTTCTATTTTCGTATGCTACTGAAATATAGATCCGTAGACAGTCATATGATTTCTTATTATGGTAACTTAATAAACATAATATAAAACCAACTTCATAGCAAAAAACTTTATATTCTTTGGAAGGACTTCTAATACTTTCAATAAAAAGCATGGATTTATTTGGGTATTTTTGGTTTATACGCCCAAAAAAACTGTCTCCTTAACATAAAGAATATTCCACGATAGGTCAAAAATACTTTTTTACATTATGTAACGCACCATATGAAAGGTGAATCAAAACCAATATTTCCACAATCTAATCGTACTAAAATTGTTTTAAAAATCACAAAAATCCACTGACCCAATATTTAATTTAGGAACGGCAAACAAGCTCGACAAAAAAATTCAATTACAAAGCAATTCAATACTAAAAACTATTGCAACGGCTAATTGGTACGTTCATAAATCTACATCACAATTAGTGATTCTAGCAATATATGCATGATTACCCTCAGTAATCATTTCAGTTGGGCTGCAGTTGGACATTATGCCTCCATAATGAATGGTAGCTAAACTTCACGCAATTCATATCACGATACGTTCAACTGAAATATGTCGTATGTGTCTACTCATTCACGTAGTCCCGCATAATCCTCTATTTAAAGCCATCAGTTATGTATATCGCTGAATTTACTGTAACTATAAACTTACTAGTTGCTCTCAGCGGTTTCATCCGCGTTCCCGGGCTTAGCCTATGCCCTCTTCCATACTCTAGTCAGTCTTTGTATCAAATTCAATCACTATCACCAGTAGGTACATATTTTAACTCTGTAGCGATTTCATCCAGATCTCTTCAGGCATGATTGAGAATCAAACACCATTCATCCATACAATCCATACAAACATTCACATTTATTATTAAAGTAAGGTTAGTTAGATCAATAAAATCCATTAAGCATGGCAAAGAGTCCAACATACTCGTACTTATACAGAGTCTTCTCCCCTTTTTCGAAGTCAGTTAATAATGGTGCCTCTTAAACAAACATCCTTAGGTAAACATGATAGGATTCGATACATGCAAAGTAAATTCTACGTTAAAACAAGATGGAATATTTATAGAGAACTAACTAGTGGCTCCCCGCGGTTTCTCCCGCGTACCTGGTGGATCATCCATTTTCCCGGTATAAAAAGTAGCCTATGTCTTTCCTCAGGCTATAGCCTGTAGACCATCTATTCTGTGAACAAATTTCGTTTATCGGTTCAGTAGTTTTATCATGAAAGCGAGACAAACAGACAGACAGAGTTACTTTCGCATTTAATATGTAATATCCAGTATACTAGTGGACCCGGCAGACTTCGTTCTGCCCACCAGCGTCACCTACCGGGTCCAAATTGATGTAGGTATTATACGTAAAAACCTTCCCTATGAAAAACTCCGTAATTTGGTGAAAACCACATGAAAATCTGTTCAGTAGTTTTTGTGTTCATTGCGTTCAGACAGACAGACAGAGGCGGCGGGGATTTTGTTTTATATATGTATACCTATAGATTCGTAGGTCTTCGTTCATAGAGCGACATAGACTCGAGATTAGCAATCTCAGGGGAAAGTATTAGCTCTCAAGACGTTATTTACCGACCGCCGCCGACTGATTTCAATCGGAGCTTCGATTTGCAGAGTGGAACGTTTTATTTAGTGATGTGGTTATGTTATATCGATATAATAATTATTATTTATTGTGGTTAACCATATTGTGTATATCTTAATATTCATTATGGTGGATTATACATAAATGAACTTTATTTTTAAACTACTACTGATATTTATGTTATGAGTAAAGAAAAATCTTCCTATATGGTACGCAGTCTACGTAATTTCTAAGAACGTAAGCAAGGTAATAATCAAAAGTATCTAAATGGTTTTAATAATCTTTTACTTAAAGAAAGCTATGTTATTATTATCAGCAAAATTTTTATTCTATGAGAATCAACGGATGGACGCTAGCTAGTTTATTTATAAATTTACGCAAAACTGATAAAAAAAATTGAGAAAATTATATGTTGTATACAAGAATTCTTCAAGTATCCCTTCTTGAAGAATTCTTGTATACAACATTAGAGAAGAGATTTTTACAAGGTCGGCAACGCGTGAGTAACGCCCCTAGTGTTGCAAGCGTCCATAGGCTGCGGTAACCGCTTCCCATCAGGCGGACTGTATGCCTGTTTGCCACCTTTGTGGTATAAAAACAAAAAAAAAAGAATATAAAAACACCTATACCTACTATGGTAGCGCAAATCCCTTTATACTATTCTATACAGTGTCAATAGTCGAACAAATTGTATTACAGCCGGACGAATAGGTACAGAGATTTGGCACGATTTTCTCCGATGCTACGAGTATAAACAACAATCGACAAATCAAATCTCGAAGTTACATCCCTTTAACCTGCAGTAGGTACCCATTGGTAGACGAATAGATCTGAATTGATCCCGCTACGACCTACCCGAGTCGATACTAGCCGCGCTCTCGGTTGGTGACAATGCAAATCTCACCTTGCCAACCGACGACGTATTCCTATTTACAACTGATGTCTCGAAGATAATATGACTTATATTGCTTATATATATATATACTAATATATAAAGTTGAAGAGGTTGTTTGTTTGCTTGAGCGCGCTAATCTCAGGAACTAGTCGTCCAATTTAAAAAACTATTTAGATTAGCGCGTTCAAGTACCTACCTACAGACAAAAAAACCAAGTCTTCATCTCCAGTTTTAAGATTTCAGATTAAAATAAAGAAGAAGACTTGAAGAATGTGGTGGGATAGGAGGTTCTTCATATTAAAGTTCTAGTGGATATTCGCCGCTTAACCCTCGTTCCCAGGATAAGAGTAAACATATTCTAACTCTGTGCCAAATTTCATTGCGATCCCTTCTGGCGTGAAAGGGTAACAAACATACATTCACACAAGTATTTGCATTTTTAATATATATATATATATAAATCTTCTGTGCTTGTGTTTGTAATTAGGCTCCACTTAAACGGCTTCCGATTTGGATGAAATTCTGTGTGCTTATTTGAATGGTTTTCTGGATGGTTTGAAAACACAACTGAATTTAGTACGTGGCGCTGGTGGGCACAACGAAATCTGCCTGGTCCGCTGAATAAAATAAATAAATAAATAAATATCCTGGGACATTTTTCACACACGGCCAATCTGATTCCAAACTAAGCAGAGCTTGTGATATGGTAACCAGATAGCTGATATACTACTTTTAAATACATACTTATATAGATATTTACATCCAGACACAGGACAAACAGACATATTCATGCATACAAATGTTTGTCCTGGGTGGGATTCGAACCCATGACCCGCGGCTTGAGAGTCAGGGTTACTAACCACAAAGCCAACCGGGCTGTCAAAATTTATTAAATGATTTCGTATATATGCAAACTTTATTACCTACTAGCTTTTTAGCATTCAATTTATTTAATTACAACGCGCCCGTATTCCCAGTCACGTGATAATAGGTACTGTAATAAAATAAAAGGACCAATTTAAACTAATTTTATTTATAATAACTAGTTGTCTCAAAATTTTCATGAAATACGGACAGACGGACGGACGGATGGACAGCGGAGGCTGATAATATAGTCCCGTTGGTAACCCTTCGCGTACGGAACCCTAAAATGTAAGACATTGTTTTTTCATTCGAGCTTTGTTAATATATATTACTGTAATTCGAACATAATATTCCAAGTTAAATAAAAGCTAGTAAAAAAGTATAATAACGGCGAATATTATCCTGACGATATTGGCCTTTTTTTTTACCTTCCGCCCTGGGGGTGAGCGGAAGGTTATGTGAGACTCCTACTCACTAAAACCCCACCGTGTCCCTCTGTCGCTATCAGCTGAGTACAAGGGTACGGCCGAGGCATGCGTCCTCATACCCAGCTGCGACCTGGCCTGGTGTGCGGCCTCCTCGTCTGGTGAGCGTGAACCGGAGCTATGTTCACGCTGTTCCTCCTTTGAGTAGTGTGTGGGAACACTGACGATATTGGCCTGGATTAACTGTACTATGAGGTATTGTCGTGAAAATATACATATATGTATTCGGTATTCATTCAAATACATTCATGAGTAAGACACGGAGAGTTGACAGTTATTTGACAGCTGATATCCGTTTCGATACTCTCGGTGACTGTAACTCGATATCGATGAAACGTATACGAATAATCTGCTCCGATTCTGTCGTACATCACATAGATTTAAGTCATTTAATATATGCACATCTCTAAGTATTATAAATTCAAAGATAAAAAACATACCTACCTAAGGACGGATGTTTTCAAACCCTTAAGACCTTCCAGTGTTTGTGGGAAATATCTTCAAGTATTTTTTTTAAACAAATTAGATATACTTAGAAGAGATGAAGATGATTTATATAATGTGACTAGCTGCCTCCGCGCGGTTTTACCCGCATAGTTCCCGTTCCCGTGGGAATACAGGGATAAAATATAGCCTATGTTACTCGGGGATAATGTAGCTTTCCAAAGGTGAAAGCATTTTTGAAATCGGTCCAGTAGTTTCGGAGCCTATTCATTACAAACAAACAAACAAACAAATCTTTCCTCTTTATAATATTAGTATAGATGTAGGCATTATGTTGCCATAAAATTGTAAATATCGGACTATTTCTCGCAAAATTTTAAACTTTCGAAAGATTGTAAACTGTAGTTAGATTACGACATATTGGGTTCGGGTTTATTTTTTAGAGAATTCAGACAGACTTATTTATCTAAGGCTAGATCAGGTAACGTTCAGTAAAATTATTTGACGATAATTAAAAAAAAAATTACACTTTTTTGTTTGTATCGAAAAGCCTCCAACCTTTATTTCACCAATAGCTTCTTTATCGTGGAGTAACATAGGCAAAATTTTATTTCTTTATTCCCACGGGAATTATGCAGGGGAAACCGCGGGGACGCAGCTAGTATCTTATAAGTCCTTATAACATCAGTTGCCAGTGAAAGATACCGTCATACGGTCCTGCCGTTTCGGAGATAGGCCGGAACAAACAGACACTTCAATTTTATTTACTTGCATAGATTACCTAGTTTGACTAATCTGCTCGGATATGAGCTATACCTATTAGGCATGTTATTTCGAACTAGCTGCCTCCCCGCGGTTTTACCCGCGTAGTTCCCGTTCCCGTGGGAATACAGGGATAAAATATAGCCTATTTTACTCGGGGATAATGTAGCTTTCCAAAGGTGAAAGAATTTTTGAAATCGGTCCAGTAGTTTCGGAGCCTATTCATTACAAACAAACAAACAAACAAACAAATCTTTCCTCTTTATAATATTAGTATAGATAAACACAACATTAAATAGTGATCATTATTTGAGTAGCGCATATCTAGCAATGGGCACAACTAAGCGGTATTAAATAATGTGGGCTCAATTTCAGACAAATATATAAATTTAATTACTAGTTGCTACACGCTCATTCGTTTTAATCAAGTCATTGTTTGTGAGTATGGGTGTATGTTTGTTACTCTTTTACGCAAAAACGACTGAAAGAAATCTGAAACAATTTTGGAACACAGAAATATATAACCCGGAACTCATAAGCTACATTGTATCGCGGGAAAATTAAAGAACCCCGGAACGCGTGTGGAACCTCGTGGAGCTACTAGTATGTAATATATGTATACAAATAAAGGGTATTCTATACAAGCTTCGCCTCTCCTTTCAATTTAATAGGCCGATGCAGTGAGCTTTTAGCTAATCCCTTAAAATGACTGGTCGGCTTTTTGGTTAATAACCCTGACTTTCAAGCGGTTTAAATCCCACATAGGCAAATATTTGTGTGCATAAATGTGTATGTACCTATTTAAAAGTAGTATAACAGCTATTTGGTTACCATAGAACAAGCTCTGTTTCGTTTAGAATCAAATTGGACATGTGAAATATGTCTCGCAATATTGATTTTAAAATAGAACATAAATCATGTTTTCATTTCCATTTGTACAGTGCATAGGATATAACAGAATACACGCGGTAAAGTCACACAATATGATAAGCTGACATAATAATTAGTTACAATTAATTATTCTGGTCGCGTAACGCAGCGTCCGAAAAAAGGGCGATGCGTAATTTTTATATTTATAAAATTCGCTTTAAACCTAAGGTTGTCGAGTCACATTGGATTTATATCGCTCATTTTACGATCTACCCATAACAAGTACTTCGATTCTAGAGGTAGTTTAAGACCTTAATGTTTATATTGCAAACTATTAATAATGTAAGGTAATTTTGTTTCATTAAAATCGACACATATCGATTTACCTATGTGCTCTAATTCCAACGATCATAATAATATTTCTGAAATTATTTTGTGTATATATAATTATATCGTGTCAGATTATTTCATGCATAATAAATTGCTGTGACAACCCTAATAAAGGTCGATGCAAATAGGCTACTCGCCCGCCCTGCCAGCCAGCACCGAATTTTATATTTTGTCAACAAACAAGTTTTTAATTAATTATCTTATTTATTTTATTCAAAATATCGACGCCGATACTCGTAGACAGAATTTTTGGTTATTTCATTCATAATTTTACACTTCAATTTTGCTTAAAATTTTTACTTGAGAAAATATCATAAAATTAATATAAAAATATGCTAATCGTGCTTAAGATTTAAAAAAAAATCCAGCCGTACAGAAATATATCGCTATATATTTCTGTACGGCTGGATTTTTTATGATTATATGTTATATGTTATATGATATGTCTAGTCTGTAAGAAGATAGGTATCCCAACATATACTCCTACATAGACTAATAATACGGAAGTAACTGTCTGTTACGATTTCACGCCTAAACCACTGGACCGATAATTATAATATATGGCTTTATTTTTTCCCGGGAAAGTAGAAGATCCTCCGGTAACGCGGGTGAAACCGCGGGGAGCCACTAGTATTATATATAAGTATTTGTATTATTTTGGAAACAATCAACTAGATAGATAGGTAGACATTTTTCACACACGGCCAATCTGACTCCAAACTAAGCAGAGCTGGTGATATACCAAATATACTAACTACTACTTTTAAATACATACTTATATAGATATTTAAATCTAGACACAAAACAAACCGACATATTAATCCATAAAATTTTTTGTCAACCCACGACCGGCGGCTTGACAATCAGTCACTAACCACAAAGCCAACCGGTCTGTCAATCCTAACATAAACTATTTTCAACTGTCCACAGATAAACAACAAAGACTGGTGCAAGAAAGGGCGGAAAGGAGGTCACTGCAACATGAAGTGTGAAGGTACTGAAGCATTGCACACACACACACAAACACTCACACACCTCACTTTCACCACACATCACACACACATTGACTATACTTTATAAGCTTTTTTTCGATTGTTTAAAGTCTTTTTAAATTGCATTACTCAACTGTTCACGGTAGAGCGTGTCTCCCAGGGCAACCTAATGTGGGAGCACTGCCAAAATAAATTTATGTAATGTTTTTTCGGAATAAATACATTTTCATTTTTCATTTAATTGCAATTCAAACACACATCAATCGAACGTGGACGGTTCAGTTTCAACGAAGCGAACCAATGTCATTGTAGTACAAATCTATGGAGACATGATCATGTTCTTTTGATCATTACTTGAAGCCAGTACTAGATTAACCAAGCCAAAGTTTAATTTAGTTTAGTTATAAGTAACGTAAAACGGGGCTTTCACTCGTAAACAACTGAACCGATTTTGTTGAAAGATACAGAGAGCTTTGAACGTGAACGTGGGCAAAACCGCGGGCAAAAGCCAGTATTAAAATAGTAATTAATTTTATTAAATTGCACTCCAATATTAATTCTATAAGCCACGTGATGACGAAATAGATAATTATATTTGAGCATGTGTTTAAAGTTTCGGTAGTACATTAGCTTTCTGGTTACCGTAGTACTAGCTATGCTTTACTTACCCAGGATATTTATTTAATCACTTATTTACCTTATACGCGCAGAATTACGTATACGAGGGAGTACGCGGAGTATTAGGTAAACTAGTAGGCACAAAATAGGACATCAAAATTACCACCATGCAATCTGATAAACGAATATAGGTACCTTACAATTTTCCTGTGATGAGTGCAAAAGTCACGGCTTTATAGATGTGGGACCGCCTTCATTCTGGTAATCTAATACTCGAGTGCAGCTCTAACTAATTGCTTGCGTCTCACAAAGTGCAAGCTTTCATCCGTAATCAAGTCGTATGTCAAAGGAACTTGTTGGTAACCAAAACGGATATTTTATGCAACAAGCTTGTTTGGTTACGACATGAAACAGTTCTTCACATTCATAAATGTTTGTGTAAAGTTTGGCTTTATAAGTATGCAGCTTTTAAATAAATAAATAAATCCTGGGACATTTTTCACGCATGGCCAATCTGATTACAAACTAAGCAGAGCTTGTGATATGGCAACCAGATAGCTGATATACTACATATACAACTTTTAAATAGGAACATACTTATTTAGGTATTTACATCCAGACACTAGACACATACTCCTTCCTACCTACTTAATTATTACATTGCCTGTTATATTTGACAGCCCGGTTGGCTTTGTGGTTAGTGACCCTGATTTTCAAGTCGCGGCTCGTGGGTTCGAATCCCACCCAGGATTTGAATGCATGAATGTGTCTGTTTGTTCTGTGTCTGGATGTAAATATCTATAGAAGTATGTTCCTATTTAAAAGTACTATATGTGGTATATCAGCTATCTGATTACAGCACAGCACAAGCTCTGCTTAGTTTGGAATCAGATAGGCTGTGTATGCAAAATGTCTCAAGATAATTATGGCATCAAGGCATCATCCAACTAATATGCATGGAAAACCTCTTGTATCGAGGCCTATGTTCAGCAGGACATTTTATGACTTATATGATGTTTATGATCTATTTATTTTTATATAATGACATCCGAATATTTACTTTTCAGATCTCCTGAACGAGGATCTTGCAGACGACGTGCGGTGTGCCAAGCGTATCTACAGCACCGTTGGGTTCATGGCTTGGCCGTCCACATACTCATACTGCAAAGAGAAGAGCCTTCCTGACCTCTCAAGATGTTAAAGTTCCCATATCATAACACCAAAATTGTGTTCATTAGTATGTAAGTTAGACGTAGTCGATTAGTTTAGATTATTGCAAACATGGTATAAATTTAAATAACATGAATTTCACCATATGCTGCCAGTTTTCCTGTATCATTTTGGTGAATAAAACTTTTTTATTTGGTTGGCAGATAAATTTAGATGTTAACAATTTCCACACCAGTGGCAAAGTTCGTATAATTATTTAGTAGTCTACTATAATTATATTTCTCTAATAAATTTGATAGAAAAATAATTCATTATTTTATTTTAAAACACATTGTCATTTCCCTTTCATGTTATATGCTACTTATTTTTGATATAACTTAAAAATGACTATGATTATATTTATTGTTGTATTTTTAACTATGACTTAAAAATACAACAATGAATTTGAGGTGTGGTGTTGTGGTATAATCTTCGATGAAGTTTCTACTAGAAATTACTTTCCCGTTATCTATTAGTCATAAAACAAACCATCAATATCGAGGTACTTTAGCCCACAGATGTATGTATATTTACACAAATGAACAGATATTTTTTTGATTATCTTAATATACCTACAAATTAATATAGGTGCGAAATTTGTGATGATTGGGGCTAGACTGCTCGTTACAAATTTCAAAGCTCCCGGATATTACTTAGGTTACTACATGCGGATATTTTTCCATTTTATTTTCATGTTGCACTAGGGGTGCGCCATTTTTTTAAACTAGTTTTTTTGGTCTTAGCTACATTTGCTTTATTTTAATTATAGATGTGGGTAACCGGTAAAAATGTTGTAGACAATCCTCTTTAAAGGGTCACACACAAGAGCTTTTGTAGAAAATCATATGTTATTCGCAAGTAAATGAGGATTTAGTAACTCAAACGTCAATTATTTAGAAACCAAGATCAAGTGGAGGTATTTCCAAAATATGGAAAAAGTTGCAAAACCGAGGAAGTGACGCTAACGTAGTTGCGCCGGTCATTTCTAGAATACAGGGATAAAAATATAGACTATGGTACTTCCCGGTAATGTAGCTGTCCAATGGTGATAATCTTTAAAATACGTGAGGCACTCGGGGACTGCCGCGGTAAAGCTATTGCATTGCATAGCATTTTGTATCAACTTATGCAATTATAATTTTATTTATTTATTTTAATAATAAATGCACTTTGTTCATTCATATTCAAAACACTTCATACACAAATTTTACAAGTACAGGTATTCACTGTTGTACATAAATACATATACACCTATATACTTTCTCATTTCTAGATTAGTCTATTTCAGTTATTTTCATAGTGTTATGTCCTATGGTATCTTGCTTTGGGGCAGAGCAGCTGATATAGATACAGTTTTTATTTTGCAAAAAAGAGCAGTCCGTGCTATTTATAATTTAAGCTCGCGAGCTTCCCTCAAGAGATAAATTTAAGGAAATTAACATTCTCACAGTTGCATCACAGTACATTTATGCAAACGTTAGTAGCACTCCATTAATACTCTCCACTCCACTCCACTCCACTCCACTCCACTCCACTCCACTCCACTCCACTCCACTCCACTCCACTCCACTCCACTCCACTCCACTCCACTCCACTCCACTCCACTCCACTCCACTCCACTCCACTCCACTCCACTCCACTCCACTCCACTCCACTCCACTCCACTCCACTCCACTCCACTCCACTCCACTCCACTCCACTCCACTCCACTCCACTCCACTCCACTCCACTCCACTCCACTCCACTCCACTCCACTCCACTCCACTCCACTCCACTCCACTCCACTCCACTCCACTCCACTCCACTCCACTCCACTCCACTCCACTCCACTCCACTCCACTCCACTCCACTCCACTCCACTCCACTCCACTCCACTCCACTCCACTCCACTCCACTCCACTCCACTCCACTCCACTCCACTCCACTCCACTCCACTCCACTCCACTCCACTCCACTCCACTCCACTCCACTCCACTCCACTCCACTCCACTCCACTCCACTCCACTCCACTCCACTCCACTCCACTCCACTCCACTCCACTCCACTCCACTCCACTCCACTCCACTCCACTCCACTCCACTCCACTCCACTCCACTCCACTCCACTCCACTCCACTCCACTCCACTTCACTCCACTCCACTCCACTCCACTCCACTCCACTCCACTTCATTTCATTTCATAAACAGCTGCTTATGTATTCGTCCGATTTCGGAGCAGCTCGTCTCGATCTAGCATACGTCTAGTCGCACGTACACAAACACCGTGCCGAAGTCTGCCGAACTGAAACGACGTTAGACGATGTGTTAGGTTTTTTTCGTTACGGAATTTCTTGATTCGGTCGCCGCGCTCAGAGCCCGCGATAAAAGCTATGCAATAGCTTAAAAAC
Source organism: Thyatira batis (assembly GCA_905147785.2). Lineage (NCBI taxonomy): Eukaryota > Metazoa > Arthropoda > Insecta > Lepidoptera > Drepanidae > Thyatira > Thyatira batis. The sequence goes on from LR990507.1 coordinate 5,640,731, forward strand.
TGCACAGTAGCTTTTGAGATTATTCATTACAAACTTACACACAAAAAATACATTTTTTTCCATTCTATAGGTATCCTAATATTTAGTGTAGATGTAGACAACGACGCACCGTCATTAGAAAGAAGTAAATGAGTGAAAGGCAAATAGCTAGGCTATGAATACTTTTGGAATATCAAGGCCCTTTCATATTATTATGACACTCCATTTGCCAAAATACTCCCACACTCAGATTTTAAGCCCGTTTCCAATAACTAAAATTGTTCAGTTCAAAATCACGTTGTTCGTCTTAAACCCCTTTACATAATACTAGCGGACCCGGCAAACTTCGTTCTGCCCACCAGCGCCACCTACCGGGTCCAAATTGATGTATTATACATAAAAACCTTCCCCATGAAATACTCCGTAATTTGGTGAAACCACATGAAATCTGTTCAGTAGTTTTTGTGTTCATCGCGTTCAGACAGACAGACAGAGGCGGCGGGCACTTTGTTTCATATACATATATAGAAGATCTATACCAGATTTGAAATTGAGAACATATTTTATAGGCTAGCCCCGTGCCCCAGCTTCTCGCAGGTAACACTCATTAAGTATACCCTAGATTATACAAAAAAAATTACGTGAGGCACTCGGGGACTGCCGCGGTAAAGCTATTGCATTGCATAGCATTTTGTATCAACTTATGCAATTATAATTTTATTTATTTATTTTAATAATAAATGCACTTTGTTCATTCATATTCAAAACACTTCATACACAAATTTTACAAGTACAGCTATTCACTGTTGTACATAAATACATATACACCTATATACTTTCTCATAAGCAGCTTATGTATTCGTCCGATTTCGGAGCAGCTCGTCTCGATTCGTGCGAGATTCGTAGAGTCGTACAATACGTCTAATCGCACACAACGCCGTGTCGACTGTCGAAGACTGCCGAACTGAAACGACGTTAGACGATGCACGGCCTTCAAGCCACACCTCCTTGCCCGTCGGAGTGGGGGGTGTTAGGTTTTTTTCGTTACGGAATTTCTTGATTCGGTCGCCGCGCTCAGAGCCCGCGATAAAAGCTATGCAATAGCTTAAAAATATATAAGTACTAGCTCATATTAATCTTAGAGAAAAGGTCTAATTTCATTGCCATGTTGGCCCAACGTACAAACATTTGTACCAATACGCCAACATCGCGTGCTTAGAAATGCAAATGGCCGCTACATGTACTAAATAAATGATACATTTGGATTTAAACAAAGGTTAGGTTAGAAAGGACGCCTTGTACATTGTAAAAATACTTGAGCATATATTTTGACGTGACAACGTCTTATAAATTGGTTTGCCGGGTGACACTTCAAGAAACTGCGTTACGCTCCGCTCACGTCACGTTAGGTTTTAAATTGTTACTATTATTTCATCCTTCTTCCTACTATACGAATGAATATTCACATTAAAATTATTTTACCACTCAAAGTCGTTGTCACGTAAAACTTTTTTTTAATAATATGCATTCTGATGTGCATACGTATTTGAATACTTAGGCTTTATGACGTGGTACCCTTGCCACGAAATAGAAACAAAATAATTACGCGCGAATACGGAAATTGAGTTTTGTTTTTTATAAATGTCAAACGCCATTTTTTCAAAACGTCAAAGAGTTAAAAAGATAGCAAACAAACACCGTGCCGAAGTCTGCCGAACTTAAACGACGTTAGACGATGTGTTAGGTTTTTTTCGTTACGGAATTTCTTGATTCGGTCGCCGCGCTCAGAGCCCGCGATAAAAGCTATGCAATAGCTTAAAAATGTAAATGGTTTATTTATACACATACAGAAACACATTAGAATTAGAACAAGGTGTGTTCTGTCCTAACCTCACCAAACCTTCCGGACCTTTAGAAGTACCTAACCAATTCATAAATGGCTGCTAAGGCCTATTTCAATAAATAAATACATTTTATTGGTATTCATTCGCAATGGAGTACATATTGGGGTTCTTCAAAAAGGGAGTGAAGAGATATGTACAGGGACGGCAACGCGTGAGTGACGCCCATATTGACGTCCATAGACTACGGTAACTGCTTGTCATCAGGTGGGACTGTATGCTTGTTTGTCACCTTTGTGGTATGTAAAATAAATACTAAAATATATAATTTTATTCACCTCTGCGTTATGTTAATTAGATTAACAGAAGACTAGGTTGTTTTTCTTTAAAACAATTTTCCATAAAGCAAAAAATACCAAGCCGTAGCAGCCCTAACCCCAGCTACACATGATGGAAACCACGAATATGAAAGCTGTAATGTGTAGATGCAATCAAACCATACCTACTATTTTAGCTTCAAACTTTCTGGGATAATCCTACGACGTAAAATGTTTCAGGAGTATACAGAGTTTATTAACCCCCAACGTAAACTGGGATGCTATGAAAACATTTACGTGAATGTGTAACTCTTATCACCTAAGCTTACGAGTCACCGAATCTTATATACTTAGGAAATGTAAAATAAATATTCTGGGACATTTTTCAGACATGCCCAATTCGATTCCAATCAAAGCAGAGTTTGTGCTATGATAACCAAATAGCTGATATTGCTACATATACCATGTGCATATACAGTAGAATCCGGTTATAACGACGGCCGGGGATATTAGGAAGGCGTACTAAACTTAAGGCGGAGTCACTGACAATGGAATTTACTATGAAAATTTTCTGAATCGATCAACATATTAATGACTAGCTGCCTCCGCGCGGTTTTACCCGCGTAGTTCCCGTTCCCGTGGGAGCACAGGGATAAAATATAGCCTATGTTACGCGGGGATAATGTAGCTTTCCAAAGGTGAAAGAATTTTTTAAATCGGTCCAGTAGTTTCGGAGCCTATTCATTACAAACAAACAAACAAACAAATCTTTCCTCTTTATAATATTACTAGCTGCCTCCCCGCGGTTTTACCCGCGTAGTTCCCGTTCCCGTGAGGATACAGGGATAAAATATAGCCTATGTTACTCGGGGATAATGTAGCTTTCCAAAGGTGAAAGAATTTTTGAAATCGGTCCAGTAGTTTCGGAGCCTATTCATTACAAACAAACAAACAAACAAATCTTTCCTCTTTATAATATTAGTATAGATTAGTATAGAAAAGACTTAACAAATTCTACAAAACATGATATTTAAACTGATCCGTAGGTACATTTAAACGCTTTCGAGTAAAATGTGCTTTAGTATAAGTAACTTTAGTAGAGGATCAAAAAGGAATTTTACAATGGAATAAAAATTTCGATAAACCACTACATGTTGTATGACATATTTGTCTGTATCTGCTAGCAATCCAATCTATCCTGTGTGGCTAATCCGGTTTGTAACTTCCATATTCCACGTATCGATGTGGCCGTCAATGAACTCATCACAATAAAAGCTCGTTGTTAGCGCTAAAACTAGTGTAAGCTGATGACACGACATGCATAGAAAATAATTCTTTAGATCCTGATAACTTATAGAAAAAATAAATTCTTTTTTGCCCGTATTCCTTAGGAAATGGGAACTTCGCGGGCGCAACCGTGAGGCGAAAGCTAGTAGAAATATAAATATGAAAGAGAGTTTGCGTGTCTATTAATGATAATTTGTTAACATATTTTTTCCACAGGGATATCAAGAAAAATATTATTTAACCTCAAAATTTTGTCATCTATTCCGCAGAAATTCACGGGCAGAAGTTAGTAGGTACCTACAAACTTAATAAATCAACAAAAAAAACAAACAATTCCCATGAACAGATTATGTATAACCTATATCTATAATATCTTCTATCTTCTATTTATATAAAACAAAGTCCCCGCCGCCTCTGTCTGTCTGAACGCGATGAACACAAAAACTACTGAACAGATTTTCACGCGGTTTTCCCCAAATTACGGAGTATTTCATGGGGAAGGTTTTTATGTATAATAGGTACATCAATTTGGAACCGGTAGGTGGGGCTGGTGGGCAGAACGAAGTCTGCCGGGTCCGCTAGTTATTAACATTATTTGTATTTTATTATTGCTTTTGAATAAATCTATACTAATATTATAAAGGAGTAGAGTTTGTTTGTTTGTTTGGTTGGTTGAACGCGCTAATCTCAGAAAGTACTGGTCCGATTTGAAAAATTATTTCGCCATTAGATAGTCCATTTATCGAGGAAGGCTATAGGCTATATATCATCACGCTACGATCAAAAGGAGCGGAGCACCAATGAAGAATGTTTCAAAATCGGGAGATTTCTTTTCCTGTTGAGAGCTTCCGCTGCGTACGCTGCGTAAACGGTTAAAGTTACGCTAAAATGATGTATGACAGAATTGTTCCCCTTCAAAAGTTCTAAAAAAAGTCTGCGATAGCATATGTCTAACTGTTAAGGTTGGCTCACTATAACCACTTTTATACTAACCAAATTTGTTCGAAAATTAAGCATTATTTGTGAAGGTGTTTTTATAAAGATGATATTAATCCTTATCCAAATAAATACGTTATTCATCGCAAGTATTTAATTAAAAACAAAATTGCCATTTACATCATTGAATTTCAATGAATATCTTAGGAGATATCGCAAATTTAAAATAACATCGCACCAAAATAATGTTCAAGTACCTACTGCGCGCGCCTTTATGTGCCGGGCCGGCGCGTGCAGTCATCAGTTGCCTCTGCGAGGCCATCCTTCTACGTAAACGAAGGGGGTTGAACGTTAGCGTCAGCCCAAAGTAACTATTCCACGCGGACGGAGTCGCGGGCAGAAGCTAGTCATATAATAAACCCGCCATTTCTTAGGTAAAATACCAGGAAAATAAGAAAGCTTACCAGAAACCGCACTTTATAAAATAACCTACATGAAACAAGTTCACAGAAAACTACAAACCCCACTTTATGCTCAAAACAACGGTTTGATCGGTTCCGAAACCCGAAAATTAACATTCAGCCATAATCAATATTTCACACAAACAAACAGTTCACGTATATATTTAGGTATATTAGGCTGTATTGTCTGCCAGTTTAAATTGACCTTTACATTGAGGCTTGTTGCGAACGGCTCGGGCGGCGAAAAGGGGTCGCGTGGAAATTGTGTGATGAGGGTACAATAAAAACGGGACAATGCGACTGTAATGTCATCCAGGCAGGATTCCCACGTCTCTTGTTAGGTCGTTGACGTCCCCTGATCGATTCGATCGAAAGGGTTTTTTAGTATCGATTCCTGCGATGCCGAGTCCCGGAATGCTTTGCGCTAACGAGCTAAGTTTTGTTTGCGAATGTTATGGAATACCTACGGAAGGACGTTGGCGATTATTTCGTATACTTATATTGTACTTGCTGCTGCCCTCGTTTTTACCCGAGTTCCCGGTGGATATACAATTTTCCCGGGTTAAGCCTGAGCATAATGTAACAAAAATTTACGCTAATATTATAAAGAGGAAAAAATTGAATTTTTGTATGTTACGAATTAATTTAACAACTACTGGACCGACTACAAAAAAACTTTTGCTGTTAGATAGCTATATTATCATGAATATCAGGGAGTAACATAACATAAGTTATACATGTTTTATCCCGATGTTCTTACGGAAACAGGAACTACGCGGGTGAAACTGCGCGGAGTCGTATAAAAAAACATTATTCTTATTTCATTGACAAAAACTGTTATAAAATACACACGCAACAAAGAGGTTTTTTGTGCTAACAATACTGTATAATAAATCCGAAGTAGGTATCTAAAATTGGAAAGTAAACGTACCTAACTGACGCCTACGCAGTGCGTGGGGGCACCCAGAACGAAGCCACGAAGACGTGAGCTTAGAGATACTATGGCTTGTCACAGTTTTTTAAATTATTGTTTTAGTCTATCTGTATGTCCGCTTATCATGAGATCTACTGAACGGGTTTCTACAAAATTTTAGGTCACTTTTATCTGCGACTGTGACAAGAAAACTAAGGTTATTTTTTATCAAAAAACGGTGAAAAGATGGTAAATATTTCGTCACACAGAATGGAATTCATGGAAAATTAATGATCGAATATTAAATAATGGATTTATTTTATAACCTCGACGCATGTGAAGCTGCGGGTAAAATGTTTGTTATTCGTAATTGAGCTCTATAAAATATACACACAAATATTTAAATATTCTAAAGAATCGTGTTTTTTCATGGAAAATATTCTCACGATTATGAAGTAACTGCGAGATATATTTTTTATGCTTTCTACTTGGAATCTGATTGTGAATATATGGCCTTAATGCTGTAAATATGAATAGACTTAAGTGAATGTTTCAAGTGGCAACCAGTTACAATTATTGGAATGGATGTTATTGAAATACTTTATGTAAAAAGCTTTTGTCGCGGCGTTTGTGGTGGCATTTCCCCGAAACACCTCGACCGAATATTTATTTAATATACATACTAGTGGCTCCCCGCGGTTTCACCCGCTTACCCGGGAGACCTCCCATTTTCCCGGGATAATATGTAGCCTATATCCTTTCTTAGGCTCTAGACTATATGTTACCATATCACAAGCTCTGCTTAGTTTGGAATCAGATTGGCCGTGTGTGGAAAATGTCCCAGGATATGTGTACCAAATCAAAGTGTGATCTAGTGTGAAAGCAAGACCGACAGACAGAGCTACTTTCGCATTTATAATTTCAAGTAGGAATATAAGAATGTAAATATATATTTGGTAAAAACAAAATCACACTCCTACTTAGCTAGTATTTTTCTATGAACAATATCGAAATAACTGAACATCGAGCAGTTAACCAATAGAGTAGAACTGTTAACAGTTTTGTTAGTAAACAAAATACGCCAAAGCGCTGCGCCGGCCCCTGCGTTCTGATTGGCCGACTCAAGGTCATGTCGTACACACAGGTCTCTTATTGGTCGGGTACTGTTTTAGTTCGAGCGTGGTTTGTTAGTTATAACAGTTATACGTGACAAATCATTGATGCGTAGCTAAACAAATGGCTCACTATTGCTACTCTATTGGTTACATGCTCGATGTAACTGAAACATCGTGCATCGTTCATTGACATGAAGTGTTGTGTCACTTTGACATATCATTCACAACGTTTCGCCGGATCACCTTAAGACAATATACGCACCCATATGAATTTAAAGTAACTTATTACAACGTATTTATTTAGATTATTTTATAACGATTAAATTAAGAAAATATGACAAACAAATTAACATGATATTTTCAAACGGCAACACCATTCTTAATCCACATAATATACTAAAATTAAGTTAACCAAATCATACGATAAACTGGAATCCATAATGTTATGGTAATACAATAGTTTCATTGATATTCTCGAACGTAGGTACGTTGGTACCTAGGGCCGTCGGTCGCCCATTCACGAGCGAGCGGTCCCCGGCGGCCGTGGGCGCGCGCCCGAGGCAACATTGTGTTAGCGTCAGTAGGCGTTTTTATAAATCATCCGTGCCAGTGACATGCAAATTGCCAACATTTTATTATTGACGTGAAACGTCTTTAAAATCGCGCCGAAACATACGGGTACCAGGTTTAAAAAGTTGACCGTAACGAAAGGTCTATATCATCGTACCTTAATAATTAAAAAACTATTAGTCTTAGAAACAAAAATGTGGTGTGAATATTTCACTTATACTTAGTCTGGCCATAAATACTGTTACACCTAAAAATAACAAAATATTACATTTGAATTTTGAATCTGTCATTTTTATATGATTGTTCGATGTGTTTTCTCACTTTAGCGCCAATACATTGTACAATATTTTGCGATATTAAAATGTGTGGGGTGATAAAGAGAACCGAATCGCTGTGATTGCGTTACACAAAGTAGGTATGGAGCCAAATGCAATTTTGAAAACTCTCCATACGCTTGGTATTAGTAAAATATTTGTGTACCGGGCTATTAATAGGTACAATGAGACCTCCTCTGTTTGTTATCGCAAAAAATCTGGCCGTCCACGTAGTGTTCGTAGGAAAAAGGTGGTGAAAGCAGTAATGGAAAGAATTCGAAGAAATCGTCTCCGAAAGCAAAAGATGTCATCTCGGGTGATGAAGATAGTACCTAGAACCATGTTGCGTATTTTAAAATATGACTTAGGACTTGCGGACATAAGAGATGTACTGGTAATTTCTTAACTGATAATTTAAAAAAGAATAGGGTGGTAAAATCGAAACGACTACTGCAGCGGTACGCAGATGGAGGTCACAGAAAAAAAAAGTTTACGGATGAGTTTTTTAAGCTATTGCATAGCTTTTATCGCGGGCTCTGAGCGCGGCGACCGAATCAAGAAATTCCGTAACGAAAAAAACCTAACACATCGTCTAACGTCATTTCAGTTCGGCAGACTTCGGCACGGTGTTTGTGTACGTGCGACTAGACGTATGCTAGATCGAGACGAGCTGCTCCGAAATCGGACGAATACATAAGCAGCTGTTTATGAAATGAAATGAAATCAAATCAAATCAAACGAAACGAAACGAAATGAAATGAAATAAATTTATTCATTCAAATAGGCCTTCACAGGCACTTATGAAACGTCGACTCTAATGCTCGGTTCGGAAGGTTGCTTTTGCTGAGAAGAGCCGGCAATAAACTCAGCAATTACTCTTTTCAAAACAAGTTTTAACAATTTCTTTAACAATAATAATATTAGTCTTGATAGAACGAGCGCTATACCCATGCCTCGCCATCGTTAATATAATCGTTTATACTATAATAAGCCTTCTGTACCAAAGCTGACTTAACTCGTTCCTTAAATTTATTCATAGGCAAATCTAAAATATTTGTGGGGATTTTGTTATAAAACCGTGCACCAAGTCCTAAAAATGATCCTTGCACTTTCTGTAATCTATATGCAGATGTTACAAGTTTATGCTTATTTCTAGTATTAATGGAGTGCAAATCACAATTTTTCGTGAAAAGACTAATGTTTTGACGGACGAATATTACGTTTGCATAAATGTACTGTGATGCAACTGTGAGAATGTTAATTTCCTTAAATTTATCTCTGAGGGAAGCTCGCGAGCTTAAATTATAAATAGCACAGACTGCTCTTTTCTGCAAAATAAAAACTGTATCTATATCAGCTGCTCTGCCCCAAAGCAAGATACCATAGGACATAACACTATGAAAATAACTGAAATAGACTAATCTAGAAATGAGAAAGTATATAGGTGTATATGTATTTATGTACAACAGTGAATAGCTGTACTGGTAAAATTTGTGTATGAAGTGTTTTGAATATGAATGAACAAAGTGCATTTATTATTCAAATAAATAAATAAAATTATAATTGCATAAGTTGATACAAAATGCTATGCAATGCAATAGCTTTACCGCGGCAGTCCCCGAGTGCCTCACGTATTTTTTTTTATAATTGAGCAACATTTTAACAAACAAAACGACCTTATTTATGCGTAAGGCTCTAAGGAAGCTTCCAAATCAGTCGACAGAGTGCAACGTGGGCACTATCTGTCTTCAGTGATGGTTTGGTGGGCTATTAGCTATGAAGGAGTGACTGAGCCATACTTTTGTGAAAAAGGAATCAAAACATCGGCACAACTGTATCAAGATAGGATTATTGAGAAGGTAGTGAACCCCCTTAACAACACCATGTTCAATAACTAAGAATGGTCCTTCCAGCAAGACTAGGCGCTGGGTCATAAAGCTCGGTCTACGCAGTCTTGGTTGGAAACGAACGTTTCGGACTTCATCAGAGCTGAAGACTGACCGTCGTCTAGTCCCGATCTTATTCCGCTGGATTATGATTTATGGTCTGTTTTAGAGAGTACGGTTTGATCTAAACGCCATGATAATTTGGAGTCCCTAAAACAATCCATACGATTGGCAGTGAAGAATATTTCCATGAAAAGAGTGCGTGCTTCTGTTGATAACTGGTCTCAATGTTTAAAGGACTGTATTGGAGCCAATGGAGACCACTTCGAATAAGCTTATTATATTTTAAATTGTTTTACACTTATGTATTAAACTAACATACTGTAAAAGTAATAAATGTTATTTGCAGAAGAAAAAATATTTTTTTCTTTGTTACAATATTTATGGCAAGACTAGGTATAGTCAGCTCGCTGTTATGACATTGAGTTCGTGTCGGGGTTCATTTCAATCTTTCACTTTAAAAGCGATTCGCTAACATAGACGTTTCACGTTAAAACCAACGGCCATGTGCCCCTAGTACTGGAGGTGGCGTTGCAAATGAATGAACGATAGTATGCCGGCTGATATTGTGATCGATGGTTGATCTTATATGACCAATAAGAAAACCGACAGTCAGCTGCTCAAGTAGCGGTGGATGTGGGTGTGAGTAGTTCCGAAAGTGGTAAAAAAAAAAAAAAAAAAAAAACATAGTACGCCGGCTGAAACTTTCATCATATATAATTTACGTTATACTGAGCTTAAAAAAAATTGTCAGCTGCATGGTGGAGGGGGGATTCTGCGTCAGTCACTCGTACAAACTTGTAAAAAAAACACGTTCAATAAAGTCATAGTACGCCAGATGAAATTTAACACAGTGATTGTTAATATTATCAAAAGTACAAAAACATTAATCAGCTGCGTGAGTAGCGGTGGAAAGACCGTCAGCTGATGAAGTGAAAATTTAAAATATTGAGTTTTGCTACTACGCTGTCTCCTCACAAACACACATTTCAAGGGAGTTTGTAGAGCCGCTTCAGCCCATAACACGATTTTCGGGCTACCTAAGCCTATCCCCCTAAAATTTAAACGAACATATATGCGTCTTGAATTCAAAATCAAAAATAATGCCCGGAAAAGCAATTAAAGGGGGTGAGTATCTTACTTTCGATAGGTAATATTTTAAGCTACTTACAAATAATATAATTGTTTGAACCAAACTACCAATGTTAAACCATCACTCAAAATGGTTATATAAGAATAATAAGTAAATAATAAAATGTTTTATTTGCAAGAACATGATATGACATGATATGATCCGCACATATACACGCACGTGCAAACTTTTGTGAAAAAGAATAAGAGATACATGGAGTATAATTGTGTAATATTTATTACCAGAAGTTAAAAGATGGTGAATGCTTCCTTTGTGTATTTTCGTTGGAATTACATTATTATTATTTATTTATTTTAGCTTTCCTAGTAATCCGTTTACGTGTGACGAATGGATTTTGATTATCGCCAGAGAAAGAAAAGTGGAGTCTTATACGCGAGCTAAGAATTCTGTTATAAAAAAAATGAATTTCTGGAGAAGATGGGCATAATCACTAAATTACAACACTAGGATTTATTAATTGTATTTGTATTCTGAAGATTGTAAACATGAATATAACAATGTGGAGCTAAGTAATATTTTTATTTGTGCCATTTAATTGTGACACCTTGGCCACCCACCGAAGTACCTACATTTGAAAAACAAAAAGCGTACAACAAGTGTAAAACTCTGATTAAGTAAATAAATATTATTAGTGTTTTGTTCTCTCATACAATATTATACGCGAAAACAAAACACTAATAAAATAATCAATATTAGATATACTAACAAACATAGATGCCCAAGACATAATATCATGATAAATACCTAATTTCAACGATCTCATACCTGCTTTCATTTTATAAATTATTTTAACGTGCAACGCGACTCTATACCTCCTGTAGTAAACTTCTAAGAAGTAAATAGAATCAAAACAAAACAAAGTAAGGTAAGTGCCCCAATGATGGCCAGTTTAAGAAAAAAAACTGGTTTTTGTGAAATATTACTTTAGTAGCTCTTTTTTTATACAATTAAACAAATTTTTTTTTAATTAATTTCTTATAAATTTTTTTAATTATTTTTTATTAATATATTTTTTAAATTTAATTTTTTCTTTGATTTTAATTTTTTATTTAATTTAATAAATATTAATTATAGCTAATAATAATTTTTATATTTATCCAGTTTTTTTTACTATTTGTTTTAATTTTTTATTTCATTAATTTTTGTTCATTTTTTTTTATTAGTTCTTTATATTAACTTTCGACATTTGTCCACGAATGGAATTATTCAATTTCAGCGTGCCAGTTATGGACACGTCTTTAGATACTAAAAAACATAACTGAAACTTTCTACTCACCGCAGTAACGATTTCCTTAAGAAAAGCCGTCGTTGTCAATTTCAAATGACTTTACACTTTGTATTCGCGCAAATTTGTACATGTAACAGACTGAATTGACTAAAACGTTAAACTTAGATAGTTCGATGTTTAAAGTCTATGTCACAGTGATTCCAATGTAAAAACGCTCATGTCCGCATTCTAGATATTTCTTTTATTTTTTATTCATTACTGGTACCTTGTCCAAGACTGGTGCACTTACGATAGTTGAAAAAGCAATGATGGGAAAATAGTGCTTTATTTGTTGCACGTTATGGTTGATTTTACACTTAATGTTATTTTTATTATTGTTGTTATTTAAAATTTGTCTTTTATTGCTTCAATAACGGGAATAGTTAATTGGTTTATGATGAATGGTCGTAAGTTTAAGATAATATTTTGACCATTTGTAGCTTTATTAAAAAGAACAATGGTTGTAATTTGGTGGAACTTAAAACTGTTTTTTAAATTTTGTCTTAGTTCGTTAGTAAACATATGTAGCCCTAAAAATATACGGCAGATAACATTTATATTTTTTTATATTTCCTTTGTATTTTAATTTATGTTATTTCCATGAATGCAAATTATTATTACATTTATATTATTTAAGCTCGCTATTATGGATTTCTTTTACGTTAAAACAAAACAAGAAAAAAATACTTTGGAACAATATTTATTGTTTTATACATACTAAAAACTTTTCGAAATTATCATAATTATCACTATGTCGATTGAAATTTGATAAAACTATGTTAAATAAGTTACGGGTGCAAGAACCATCGATCAGCTGGGTGGGAACAGGGAAGTTCTATCAGCTAGACCCTGAATAAAACTGTGCATTACTCGAATAATCTGTATCTTTAGTGCGTCAGCTGACGGTCTTTCCACCGCTACCCACGCAGCTGATTGTTGTTTTCGTATTTTTCATAGTATGAACAATCATTTTGTTAAATTACATCCGGCGTACTATAACTTTATTTTACGTGTTTCGTTTACAAGTTTAGGCGAGCGGCTGACGCATAATCCCCCCTCCACCACGCAGCTGACTATTTTTTTTAAGCTCAGTATGATCAAAATTATTTATAAAAAAAGTTTCAGCCGGCGTACTATGACTTAATTTTTTTTTTTTTTTTACCACTTCCGGAACCAACCATATGCGCACCCACCGCGGGTGCGCCAGCTGACTCTTGGATTATATATCAGTCAATCGAAGTCTATCGTATAAGATAGCAACCGATCGGCGTAAAATCACTACCTAAAATGCAACGCCACCTCCCGGGCTACCCGGCACAGCTAGGGTTGCCAACCATACTTTCTTTTACACATATTTAATAGTTCAATCATTTATCTAATCACACTAAGCCCTCATTCGCACGAGAGTTTTTTTTACCGGACGGTAAAAAAACGTTCAAATACGACAAATTCAGTCCTATGAATATGTTCACTCGACAGCGTTTTTAAAACGCGACGCTTGTTTATGGAGCGGTGAAAATGCAAATTTTCAACTTTAGGCGTTGGAAATAGATGGATATTATGGTACTTGGGAATGCATTTATTGTGTACTAGCTTCTGCCAGCGACTTCGTTCGCGTGGGAAAGTTTGTTTGGGCTAACTCTAACTTAAACCCGCGACTTCGTTCCTCGAACCTCCTCCTTTTTTTTAAGTCGTTTAAAAATAATCCTTATAGCATGATTTAGTATTCACGTGTGACGACGCGATGGCTTATTTCATCTATAATTTTGGTGTTTCTATACCGATTTCTATGATTCTTTTTTATTGAATAGGTAATAATGTTAACTTTTTTAAATTAGGGATGAGTGAGAGTATTATAAACGTAAGAGTAAACAAATATAATCAGAATGCTCCGAACTGCTAAGCTATCAGGAGTTACACGTGTTATTCTGAGTCAACTATAAAAGATAGACATATGCTGTTCCGGGATATTTTTTAGAAAATTTTATGTAGAATATTTCCGTCATACATAATTTCTATGTAACTTTAACCATTAAGGCTGCACACGCGACGGAAGCTTAAAAAATGGAGTAACTTCTCCCGTTTTCCCAAAATTTCCCTTCACTACTCTGCTCCTATTTATTTTAGCGTGATGAAAAGTATCCTATAACCTGCCTAGGAGTATGAAGAATAATTGTACCAAGTTTCGTTAAAATCCGTCCAGTATTTTTTGTTTCTATAAGGAACATACAGACAGACAGACAGACAAAAATTTTACTGATTGCATTTTTGGCATCAGTATCGATCACTAATCACCGTTGATGAATCCGTTGTTGATCACGAATGACCGCTTGATAGTGATTTTGAAAATGTATTTCATGTACAGAATTGACCTCTCTACAGATTTATTATAAGTATAGATAGATGAACGCTTTTTCCGTCCGGTAAAAAAGCTCTCGTGCGAATGAGGGCTAATATTATAAAGGCAAATGTTTATGAGTGTGTACTTAAGTTTTCTTACGTCTAAACGGCTTTATAGATTTTAATAAAATTTGGGAGTTATGTAATACACATCTCTATTTTAGGTAAACCTAAATATATTAACGAAGTCAACGTTTCTTTTTATCTTTAAAAGGGAAATTTATATTAATTTTATAAAGTTTATTTAAGCTTTTTTGAGTTTGTTTGAACGCGCTAATCTCAGAAAGGTTTGAACAGTTATTTTGATGGTGTCGCCCTTGTATCGAGGAAGGCAATAGGTCATTTAACATGAAGCTACAATCAATAGAAGTGGAACATTCAAGAGAAATGTTGCTAAAACGATCAGCAACTAACATTATATAAACATTGCCAGATAATAGGTACCTATAGCTGACGGTATGTCTATACTAATATTATAAAGAGGAAAGATTTGTTTGTAATGAATAGGCTCCGAAACTACTGGACCGATTTCAAAAATTCTTTCACTTTTGGAAAGCTACATTATCCCCGAGTAACATAGGGTATATTTTATCCCTGTATTCCCACGGGAACGGGAACTACGCGGGTAAAACCGCGCGGAGGCAGCTAGTTCCTAATAAATCTGTCTTCGTAACATATGTTTTCTGAATCTACAACTTATTCAAGTTTAAGTACTTATGGAAGTAGGTAGTCTAAACATTTGCCCTACCCATTCCATTCAACTCCCACATATAACAATTATATATTCATCACTATTTCTTGAGAACACTTTGTTTCGTCAGCTGTGACGTCATCATCAATATACCACATGGTCGGCACCCACTTGATAACCGAAGTGAAGATACAGGTACCTAAGTAAACAACGACAAGTTACTTTAAAAAGAAAGACATATTTTTTTTGTTTAAATTTTTTTTGCCAAGTATAAAACTATAAATGCAGCAGACGGTCCCGCCTGACGGAATGTACTGTGATTAAGAGTATGACAACGCTGTCAACAATAAGTATATTTGTTTTATGGTGAGTTTTTTTGCTATAGAGGAGGGCAACACTGTGTCCCTTTTCCCTCGCTCTGTTCCGGGAAAAGAGGATAATACCTCTATGGTTCCGGGTAATGGCCGGCTCTCTGTACTGCAGTGCATTTCATTAAATGTATATTACTTAATAGAATAGTGTTATTCCAAATCTACATCGTAGTTTAATTTATACAAAAGTCCTAATAGATTGGGTTACCTACTGTCGCAACATTCATCGTGTTTTGAGAGTATTGAGACTAGACATCGTGTCTCGGCTTCACCCGCGTTCCCGGGGTTTTAAATATTTCCCGCGACAGTAATATTATAATATAGTCTACGTCACTCGGGAATAGTGTAGCTCACTATCAATCAACGAAAAAATATTTGATTTCTCCACTTATTGCACTTCATTTTGTGATAAATAAAGCGGCTTAAGTCAGAAAATGACAAGCTCACAAAAACATAATTTATTATTTTTAACTGTAGTAAGTAGGTATTTAGTAACTGAATTCCATCTATAGGTTTAAATCCTATATAAGTAGTTTTTCCTAATTCAGTAATAAAAGTATCAAAAGCGGCCTAAAAATTATGCAATGAAAGTTACAGTTTATTTGACCTATGGGGCTGTAATACCTACGTCAATACACCGCGGATCGATCAGTCAACATGCCGAACATTTTCTAACTTCACTTAAATTTGATCGATAGATGCAATGCAGCCGTACTTCAATAGAGAAAATTATAGAAATTGTATTAAAAGTTATTGAGGCATAGTATTTCGAGTGAAAATCGCATAGCTAGCTCATAACTAGAAACCGGTTATGAATCGCTTTTTATAACCGAAATCGCTTTTTTACCGAAATATAAATCGAATTCGAATTAGTAGAGCACTAAAAACTAAATTAAGAACGTGAAAAAAGATTTTTTTTGAATCCCAATCGTTTTGACCGGTTGGCCTTATAGCAATTGTGGCGGTCTTTGAACCGGTGTACTGGGCTGGGTTCGAATCCCACCCAGGACAAACATATTTGTATGCATCAATGTGTCTGTTTGTTCTGTCAAGATGTAAATATCAATATATTGTTATGTATTTTAAAGTATACAGCTATCTGTTTACCATATCACAAGCTTTGCTTATGATCAGTTTGGAATCAGATTGGCCGTGTGTGAATAATCCCCAAGATATTTTTTTCTTCTTAACTTTATTTTTCATTCATATTTATTATGATATACTAGTGGCTCCCCGCAGTTTCATCCGCGTACCTGGTAGTCCTTCCATTTTCCCGAGATAAAAAGTAGCCTTTGTCCTTTCTCAGGCTCTAGACTATCTGTGTACAAAATTTAATTTAAATCGGTTCAGAAGTTTTAGGCGAGACAGAGAGACATACAGAGTTACTTTCGCATTTATTATATTAGTTAGGATGTATTACGGTGACACTAAAGTAGTAAACTATGTAAATAGGAACAATTTGATTAGACGCACTTAATTAGCGATTTATTTAAATGAGCATCGGTACACGAACGTCAACGAAGGGCCTGATCGTGGTGGCCCTGAGCACAACCTGAATACTTCAACATTTACTGGGCTAATTTACACATAATAATAATATAATATAATAATAATATAATAATATTTATTTATTCTCTCCCAAAAATACATATTTAAATTTAAAGAAATAAAATAAACTAGTCTACGGTACAGATAAAATATGTAGCAGGAGACAGGAGTCCAAACTGAGTAGACCCCGTACTATGGATCTCCTGGTCCCCGCCTCTCAAGATTTACAGTATTTTGATCTAGGTTTATATTCTAAAATACAAAAAATTAAGAAAGGCGATGTAAAAACAAAGCAAACAGTGTGTGGTGTTTGAGTGTGTATAGTGGTGTAAGTGTGAGTGTGTAGTGGTGTAAGTGTGTGTGTGTGTGTGTGTGTGTGTGTGTGTGTGTGTGTGTGTGTGAGTGTGTGTGTGTGTGTGTGCGAGTGTGTGTGTGTGTGTGTGTGCGTTTTTGTGTGTGGATGTGTGTGTACGTGTGTCTGTAAGAATGTCAGTGGGTGCATGTACCTATATTAAATCTATTTTGAAAACATTAATTTTATTGAAGTTTACAGAGTCACCAGCAGGTTTTCAGTGTTTCGATAATTCAAAGTAAGAAGCCACTGGATTAGAACTTTTTTACATTCAGATCTATTCAAAGAATATATTTTTAATACTTTATTGCATTCGTTATATAATTTAGCACTAAGAAAGTAGAAAAATTTTTGTGCAAAACTTGTTCTGACAGCTGGTAATCGGCAGACCATATGACTTCTCCTTGTATTTGATCTTTCATGGTCCTTGTCATATGGTATAATAAAATGTAGTCGAAGTAAAGTAGCAAGAATAAATAGTTGTCTAACCGATAGTACTTGAACATCCCGATACAGTAATTCCGTTGAGTATAGTCGCGGCTTGCAAAAACTGATCTTTAAAATTTGCCGTTGAGCTATTTCTACTGGCATCATGCATGTCTTAGCAGCCCCACCCCAAGAAGAGATGCAGTAGGATAATACTGACTGACATAGCACAAGGTATACAGTTTTTATAAGTTCTATATCGGCAACATTTTTAAGTTGTTTAAAAACATAAGACAATTTTCTCACTTTTTGTGACAGACTATTTATGTGGTCACGAAAATTAAGATTAATATCAATAATTACACCCAAGTATTTAATACTGTTTGTCTTGGCTATTTGATTACACGTGCAGTTCGAGGAGAAACAAGAATGTGCAGTAATTTTAAAATCGTTAAATGTATCAGCGGGACTATCTCGTAAAGTAAATGGAATATATTTTGTCTTATTAGCATTTAGTGTTAATGTATTTGCAGCGAGCCAATGACACACCCTATTAAAACCTCTCTGTGCATAATTATAGACTTCCTGCCAATTATCACCGTAAAATGTCAAAGTAGTATCATCCGCATATGATATAATTTTGCAGTTATCAAGCTTCATGTTACAGAGGTCATTTATATAACAGAGGAACAGAGAAGGGCCTAATACACTGCCTTGTGGTACCCCAAAGGTAATCGGACTTTCACAGCTGATGATGTCATTGATTTTAACTCTTTGCGTACGATTTGACATGTAGTCCCTAAAGAGGCACAGTTGAGTTCCACGGATACCATATAGTTCAAGCTTTTTATAAAGCTTAGAAAAAGAGACTGTATCAAAAGCCTTTGCTAGGTCTAAAAATATTGAAATACATTTCTTTTTACTATCTAACATGTCTACTAGAAAGTTGACGTAAGAATGAACAGCATCCTCAGTCGATCTGTTTTTCCTAAACCCAAACTGATTCTCAGATAAAATTTGTTTTGACTCTAAATAATTGACTAATCTACTGTTAATAATTTTTTCGAGAATTTTTGAAAGTATATTTAAAATTGATATTGGCCGATAATTGTTGATACAGTCTCTTTTACCAGATTTGTGAATCGGTATCACGATAGACTTTTTTAATGCATCAGGAAAAATCCCTTCATTTAAGCAACGGTTAAATAAATATACTAAGGTAGGGACAATATATTTGCTTATGTGTTTAATAACTTGGCTGGAGATACCATCATTACCTGGGGAACAATTTGATTTTAGACTGGTAATTATTTGTAGTACTTCCACGTCATCAGTACCAGAAAGGACAAACGAATCAGTAGGAGGGTAGCTAGCAGAGTCTTGAGTAAATAATGGAATATTTGTGTCTATTTGTTTTGCAAGGTTTTGGCCTACATTAGCAAAAAATTCGTTCACAGCATCAACAGAAGACAACTTAGTAGTTTTGATCCGAAGCAATTCTTGGGGTGGTCTATTTAATTTATTCGTATTTGTAATTGATTTAATAGTATTCCACAGTTTTTTGCTATCTTTTTTCGAATTCAACAACTCCAACCTTTCATAAGAATGTCTCGATCTTTTTATAATATTTTTCAAGTAATTCCTGTAACGCTTATACGTAATTTGTAATGTTTGATTTAATGGTTCTTTTTTTAATTTCATATGCATCCTATCCCTGTTTCTCATACACCTCAGCAAACCAACAGTGATCCAAGGTTTGTACGTTATTTTGTGTCTAGGAAGTTTGTAACTTATTGAGTTATTTAAAATCAAATTTTGAATAAAGCCCTGGAAAGTATTCATAGCCTCGTTAATATTATCAATCTGCAGTATATTACTAAAATCCAAATTTTTACACTCCTCAAGTAATTTTTCAAAGTTAATTTTTGTTTTAGTCCTATTTCTATTATATATATTGTTACTTTTATTTTCAACACAACACAGTACTGAATTATGATCCGTTATTGCCGAATCTAAGACAAATGTATGCGTAGTATAATTAGTTTTTATTATGACATGATCTAAGCAGCTGGATTCTCTAGTTGGGATGTAGTATGCTGGAATTAAACCATTAAATAAAAGTGTGTCCAGGTAGCTAGTTGAAGAAGTATTTGTTTCCGCAATGTTTACGTTTATGTCACCGACTAACACTACAGTTTTGTAGGAAATCAGACTACACAATAAGGTATTTAAAGAAGTAAGGAAATTGTCTAAGTTAACGAAACACGGCGGTCGGTAAATAGCAATTACAACTAGTTCAAAACTAAGTTTTATGATTAAGCAGTTAGCTTCTTCTAATTGATATTCCTCAATACAAAAATTTAGCTCATTATTTACTAATACTACTACTCCATCATTTTGATTAAAATTGTGAATGGTATTATAGGTTGTGTAACCTTTTAGAACTGGCGCAGTATTTACATATGAGAGCCAGCATTCGGTTAGCACAATCACATCACATTTAATATTTATAATTTTCAAAAGAGCACATAGACTATCAAAATTTTTATTTATACTTCTAATATTTTGTTGTAGTATTTTAATATAGTTGCGAGTGTTATGTAAGTGTGATTGACATTGGAACGGTTCACAGGTTATTGGGTCAGATATATTTATATTTTCAATACTATTTATTATATTATTTATGTCTGGGAATGTTAATTGCTTTTTCAAATAAAGCTACGCTAATGGAGCACAAGAAACTTATGGTAAAAAGGAGTAAGTAACAATATAAATCAATATTAATCAAATGTAAAAAGGATGGCTTTTCAATAGTTCTATAAATATATTTTTTTCTATATAGATTGTAGTTATCATTTTGTTTGGGACGATTTATAACTGTGTAAAAGTAAGTGTATAATGTCGGTGTGTATGAACAGACAATTTGATAATTAAGGAGGAGTATTGTAGTAAAGTGTAATGTGTATAGTAGGATTGCAATACCGTAAAAACATATAACATTTTTGATTTTAAAGTTCAAATTATCATATAATAACAAAGAGTATACTACTATAATGAAAAAACTTATTCGAAATAAATAAAGTTCATGATGTTCAACCTGTGGAGCTGATTTTATTTTTCTTGTATATTTTTTAAATCTTCTTCGTTTTTTAATCGTATGAGTAGGTCACCTTCATTTTTTCGTAAGTATACACATCCAGCAGTTGCCCAGCAAAAGCGGTATCCATTTTTAGCAGCATAGTCTCTGGCAAGGAAGTGTATTTTTTTCATTTTATTTGTAAGGTATTCCGCCAAAAATATCTTTGTGGGGTCCTGCAATGTTTATATGTGACAGATTCAAATTACCGTTTTTATTTTGTTTATTGAAAGCCTTATAAGACAAAATCATTTTATCTTTCTGAAAAGTGGAGACAAATTCCACAATAATGGGCTTTTGTGACTCATTTTTAGAATACCCCCTGTAAATGTTTCTAATATCTGACAGATTGTTAGGAGCACTAACTATGTCTCCAATATTCTTCACAATGGCACATAGATCTTCCTTGTTTTCACCCTTTTGGACGGGGATATTTCTAACTTCAATGCAAGATATGCGTGCATTTCTTTCGAGAAGTTCAATTTTTTGTTCCAGTGAAATTATGTGGGATTGATCACATTTTCTGTCCTGTTGCAATTTTTCGAATAAATTTTTCATCTCATCATACTTTGCCGAAAAAAATTCAATTGATGAGGATATAGCAACATTTTGTTCCCTGATTACATTTACAGATTCAAGTAACTTTTCATATTTTTTGTCACTTTCAGCGGTCCACTTGTTAAACATTTGTTCCATTTTTGACATAAACAAATCAAAATCATCTCCCTGCTTCTGTCTGGGAACTCTAACAGTGATGTTAGTATTCGATCTTTCCACTGGGTTTGAAGTTGAACTTGAGTAATTACTCATATCAGATGATTTTAACGTCGGTGTATTTTTTTTAGACATTTATGATTGCCTTTGTATATCACACAAAAACAACAACACCAGCAATAAGCAAAAAGTTGTCGTTTTAGGAGTTGAAAGCTATAATTGTAGCAAGCGACGGCAAAAGTAGGCCTATTTGTTCGTAGGCAAAAACGATGGGTAAGAGCAGAGCAGCTAATTAAGTGCGAGAGATAACAATAGTTTGCAAACTTACTCCGCATAGAAGAGGGTCACACCCACAAAATAGTTGCTCCTGCGCCGGTAGGCGTGGCTTAGCTCAGCTAATAGTAGGTTAATGATCGTTTGCAAAAATGTAAGCGTCCTGACTCACATACAGTTATCTTGCTTGCACAATGACTTATCCTGCTCGCACTGTGAGTGTACCTTCTTTAGATTTCTGAGATCCTAGTACACACCAAAGTAATTTCACAGACTATGTTTATTTAAGCAATATTTAAATGATTTTAAAATACAGCAATTTAAAAACACGTCCGAACCATTCGGAATCCGAGAGGGGAGCTAATTAGCTAATTAATTAATTAATTACATACTAATTAGATGCTGATATGCAATAATGTGCTAACCCTCATAAACTTGGTTTTAAGAAAATGACGTCTTAGGATAATATTGTATTTGTGATTTACGATTTACTTTATATAAATCCATTTTTATGTACTTTTATGTTTTAGATGACTTCAAACTCTTTTGTAGAATGCTAAATACGTGAAGCATTATAAAAATATATCAAAACCTTTGAATTTAGCTTTTTGTGAGTTTACACATTATTGCTTATCAGCATCCAATTGTGGATGTTAGGTGAGCGTGGGCGACTGACGACGTGAACGCTGACGGATACCAAATGCTTTCCATCATAGATCTTTCTTACCAATCCTACTAATATTATAAACGTGAATGTCCGTACGTATAGGTATGGATGTTTGTTCCGCTTTAACGTGAAAACTACTGAACCTTTTTTTTTCTTTTTGATTACCCAGGGGAATCCTCATAGGATACCCGGCAGCTCCGGGGGCAGCCGCTGGGTTATGTGGTGACTCACCGGCACAGAAGGTGCCGGTGCCTACCCACTAAACCCCTGGGTGTTCCAATGACGCCTGGGCGCCGTGTAGCGGGGCTGCGGGACACGCGTAAGCAAAACTACTGAACCTGGATTAACACAGAGGCTAGTTTTTGGCCTGGAATAAATACCCTGGGAACGTGGGTGAAACCGCAGGGAGTCACTAAGCACTACTATAACTAATGTTATAATGATGAAGGATTTGTATTTATGTATGTAACGAATAAAATTCTTCCACCAATAAATTTCACATTAAAATTCTAATTTACGTAAGTACGGGGATTAAATATAGTCTACGTCACTCAATGTAGCTTTCCGTTTGTGAAAATATTATTCAGATTGGTCGAGTAGTTTCGAACCCTTTTCATAACAAACAAACAAAAATCTAATCTTTCCTCAGCATAATATTAGTATGGGATAAATTATTACCAGATACGCATCTTGCGAATTTTTTGCATGAAAACAGGATACCCGTCCAGTAGGGATTGGTTCATTCTGTATGCCTGAGCATATTTGCTTCCATATCGGGAGGAATTGGAATCCTGCACGCTCCGTAGCACTTCGAGCTCATATATGCGATCAAATAGCGGCAAGTAAAAATACTGTTTGTTATAGGTACCTACTTACTAAACGTTTTGTGTTGGTAAGATGTACCTACCTATACTACATCTACACTTATAATGAGGAAAAAATTGTATTGTATTTTTGGTCGTGTGTGTAAGTTTGTATTGAATAAAGTCAAAAACTACATTGGTGATTTCAAAAATTCTAACGAATTCTTTAAAAATAAGAGTAAGGATGTTTGTTACTCTTTCACGCCCAAACGGCTAAAGGGATCTGCTTGAAATTTGGCACAGAGATGTTCTGGAATAATACATAGGCAACTTTTTATCTCGGGAAAATTGAAGATCCTCTGGAAACGCGAGTGAAACCGCGGGGTGTCACATGTAAACAATTAAAAATGATTATGATAGTTCATTTCGTTTCATCTATTGTGATCCAAACGCAACCACACTTACGTGAATGCAATATTTCAGCATAATCAGTTGAGGATAACTACTTAAAAAATCTATTCCTAGATTTGGCCCGAGTATACAAACTAGGCAAGTGACATAACAACTGACTTTGAAACATATCTAAAACCAAATAAAATTCAAAATCAAATAAGCCCTCTGTAGTAAGTCCAGTTGCAGTAACACAAGAAACTGTTTATAAGTAAGTATGGATAAACGGCATAATGCCTGTGTTTACTCAAAGCCTAATACTCATAAAGTCTTGAGTACAAAACTGGGTAATTATCACCACGCCTACATCGGCACAAACTCATTATAATTTCAGTGCATGACCTTTGACAAAGGAATACAATGATATACCTAGTCAGCTGTATACTACATATCCTAAAAATATGTAAATGCGAATGTTTGTGAGAATATATGGATGTATATTTGTTACTCTTTCACGCCAGAACGGTTGAAGGGTTCACGATGAAATTTGGCACAGAGTTAGAGTATTTTCTGGAGTGTTCTTTTATTCCGGGAAAATTGAAGTGATCTGATAAAACTAGTAGATATGTTATTAATTCTAATAATTTACGATAGAAATTGAGCTGGCGTTTATTAAAATAATGGATAACGGTGTTAACCCCCGCAAACTTGTAGTACCTACTTGTAGTGCGAACAAAGCGCTACCGTTCGCCAACACATTCACGTGTTCGTGTATGCCCATGCAACCTTTGTTTTTAACCGACCCTATTGTAATGCACTAGGCCACTACAACTAGGGTTGTCTAACGATATTGTTAATAAATACTGGGTATAATGAATGAATAACTAATTCTGTGAGATGGGAAAGGCGCGCGCAGCACTTGTTCATTATTTTGCTGCGATGTTATTTTAAATTTGCGATATCTCCTAAGATATACATTGAAATCAAATGAAGAAAACGGCAATTTTGTTTTACATTAAATACTTGTGATGAATAACGTATTTATTTGGATAAGGATTAATATCGTCTTTATAAAACCCCTTCACAATAATGCTTTATTTTAGAGCAAATTTGGTTGGTATAGTGAGCTGGTTATAGTGAGCCAACCTTAATTGTATACATATGCTGCCGCGGACTTTTTTTTAGAGCTTTTGAAGGGAAACAATTCTGTGATACATCACTTTAGGCCTCATTCGCACGAGAGTTTTTTTAACGGATGTTAAAAAAGCGTACAAATACAACAAATGCATTCCCATTGCAGTATATGTCCACACATCAGCGTTTTTAAAACGCGACCCTTTTTTATCGAGCGGTGTTGCATTTTCAAGTTTGGGCGTTGGAAATAGAGCATATTATGGTACTTGGAAATGCATTTGTTGTTTTTGAACGCTTTTTTATCGTCCGTTAAAGAAACTCTCGTGAGAATGAGGGCTTAGCGAAACTTTAACCGTTTACGCAGCGTACTCAGCGAAATTCTCAAATGGAAAAAAAACTCCCGATTTTGAAACATCCTTCATTGGTGCTCCGCTCCTATTGGTTGCAGCATGATGATATATAGCCTATAGCCTTGCTCAATAAGTGGACTATCAAATGCTGAAAGATTTTTACAAATCGGACCTGTGGTTCCTGAGATTAGCGCGTTCAACCAAACAAACAAACAAACTCTTCCGCTTTATAATATTAGTATAGATACGTACGTAACCAAGTAAAATAGCATCGTTACAAAAACAATATTTAGCAGAGAAGGCAATTGCTTAATATTCATATTAGCATGATAAAACTATTGTCTAACTATCGAGCGCTCCCTAGATAAGCGTCCGGTCCGTGCGCTAACTACTTTAGGCCACATAATCGCATAGTGTAATCGTGATCAAAAACAATCCTGAACTAATATAAACAAAACAAATAAATAAAAATTCAAACTGACTTCAGAGCTGTACCTTTATGTACAACCTAAAACTAAATTTATTTTAGCTATAATTTGAGTTATATAGGTATTAAATAAACAAAAAGTATTAATTGATTGGATTGATTTTTAAATAAATATATATTTTTTTGTAACTTTGGGACCACCTCTGAAATATTATGTATGTATGTATCCTACAAAAAAAATTACGTGAGGCACTCGGGGACTGCCGCGGTAAAGCTATTGCATTGCATAGCATTTTGTATCAACTTATGCAATTATAATTTTATTTATTTATTTTAATAATAAATGCACTTTGTTCATTCATATTCAAAACACTTCATACACAAATTTTACAAGTACAGCTATTCACTGTTGTACATAAATACATATACACCTATATACTTTCTCATAAACAGCTGCTTATGTATTCGTCCGATTTCGGAGCAGCTCGTCTCGATTCGTGCGAGTTTCGTAGAGTCGTACAATACGTCTAATCGCACACAACGCCGTGTCGAAGACTGCCGAACTGAAACGACGTTAGACGATGCACGGCCTTCAAGCCACACCTCCTTGCCCGTCGGAGTGGGGGGTGTTAGGTTTTTTCGTTACGGAATTTCTTGATTCGGTCGCCGCGCTCAGAGCCCGCGATAAAAGCTATGCAATAGCTTAAAAACATAAATTGGAGAAATCGGGAACGTCTCCATTTTTGACGGTCGTTTAAAAAGTTATTTTTTCTCTCTTACCAACCCTGTAATTTCTCAAAAGGCCGCACACTGCTTTTGTATATTCGTGCCACCTGGGAACAATGTTGATTGGATTTGACGCCGTACGAGCGAGATAACCGTTAATTATTTGTTTAATAGAACCTCTGACGGGGATATGAGGTATAATACTATGCATTTTGTTCAATTAAATGTACCTTAAGTCTCGCGGTTTAATGCGTGATTGATTTCAAACCCCCGACTCATAGGGTATTGTATACCGCATAGTTCTCGGTCCCGTGGAAATGTAGCTTTACGTTTTAAATGAATTATTCGGATTGGTCCAGTAGTTTCGAAGCCTTTTCAATACAAACAAAACATCTTATCATTCTTCTTGTGTAATATATTAGTACACACATTACACACTTAATATGTAGGTATGTCTTCCGAGGTATCGTACGTCCGAAACGGGTAGGAATAGGGTGTAATTTAGGTATCGAAACACTTCTTGATGGAGAGGTTTCACAAAATAATGTGCACCTATTTGACGTTGTTTTCAATTCGAGTTTTCTTAGTAGGTAGGTAATTAGCTAATTCAATAGTTTGGAGCTTTGAAGGCTCACGGAAATTACTTAGAAACTTATGTTTAATACAATTTAAAATTATTTTAGTTCTTTATTAATGACTAGCTTTTGCCCGCGACTTCGTCCGCGTGGAATAGTTACTTTGGGCAAACGCTAACTTTCAACCCGCGACTTCGTTTACGTAGAAAGAGGGTTTCGCAGAGCTAACTGATGACTGCACGCCGGCCCGGCACGTAAGGTGCGCGCAGTACTTGATAATTGTTTTGCTGCGATGTTATTTTGAATCTGCGATATCTCCTAAGATATTCATTGAAATCGAATGCTGTAAATGGCAATTTTGTTTTAAATTAAATACTTGTGATGAATAACGTATTTATTTGGATAAGGATTAATATCATCTTTATAAAAACGCCTTCACAAATAATGCATCATTTTCGAACAAATTTTAATAGTATAAAAATGGTTATAGTGAGCCAACCTTAACAGATAGATATATGCTATCGCGGACTTTTTTTTAGAACTTTTAAAGGGAAACAATTCTGTCATACATCATTTTAGCGTAACTTTAACCGTTTACGCAGCGGAAGCTCTCAACAGGAAAATAAATCTCCCGATTTTGAAACATTCTTCATTGGTGCTCCGCTCCTATTGGTCGTAGCGTAATGATATATAGCCTATAGCCTTCCTCGATAAATGGACTATCTAATGGCGAAAGAATTTTTCAAATCGGACCAGTACTTTCTGAGATTAGCGCGTTCAAGCAAACAAACAAACAAACAAACAAACTCTACTCCTTTATAATATTAGTATAGATATTTGATTATATTCTGTTAACTATAGTTGCTTCTACATCTAAAGAGCATGTTTTAGCACAAATTTGGATATAAATTTGTACTAAAACATACTCAATAAATAGAGACAAATATAGTGCGAAAAACAGGGACTCTTGTCGTAACGGGCGTCTCGAAAACTTGAGTCTTGCGCTGCATTTATGCGCCTACTCTGTATTACCACAAGAATTATTTTAACGTGCAAATGTTAATTCACAAAATAATGACGTTGGCGCTTAAAAGCTTTTGCGGATAATCGTGTCATTAATTATTTAGTATACTTAGTTATAGTGTAATGAAAGTCTATTATGTCGTGTGAGGGGTGAAATATTGCTATAATAGCGCATTAACATGCTTAGTTTCGGTACGAGGTTGTAAAGTTAACGTATAATGTATAAGAATTACTATTATGAAGTATGTACCTACCATCCTACCTATTAGTATTGTCGGCTTATTTTGCAAAAATGCATAATAATTCTAGCTAATATTATAAATGCTAATTTATGTTTGTTTCTTACGCTTTTACGGCTAAACTATGGAACCAATTAAAAAAATCTTACACTCATAGAAAGCTATATTATCCGAGAGCAAATTGGCAACATTTTATCTCCGTATTCCTACGGGAACTACGCGGCTGAAACCGCAGGTCGAAAATTGTATTTTCTAATAGAACTAGTGACCTGCTCCGTCTTCGCTCAGGTGCAACAAAACTATTAAATTTTATTGAATTTTACATATAAACCTTCCTGTATCTTTTAAAGAAAAGCTCATTAAAATCCTTTTGCTTAGTTAAAAATTTCTAAACATAAAGACGGCGGGAAGTTATTTGTTTTATACTATGTAAAGAAGATATAGCTACATTGGTTTAGCCACTGCTTTTGATTTTATAGTCTCAAAACGATGAAAGTCCGCTTACAACATTCAGTATAATTTTTCAAACGATTACTACCGATATAATGCGACGGTCTCGATTTAATTTCCCATCAAATTGAACCTTATGCCATTACAATTAGGGGGAATCGATTCGTATTTAACGAGTGTAGTTAAGTTTGTGTTTGCTATGCGCACAATTTCGAAATGTCACGACATTCGGTCTATTATTTTCACCCACGCGTCCATTCAAATGGGCGACATGTGTGCAACTAAACCAGTTTTATTAATGCCGACCAGATACCTACTATAATTTCATAAATGTGGACTATTTTAAACACAATAATGGGATATTAAATCAAATATTCAAAGCACTTTTGGAAATCTATATAACTATTTGACTTCATTAGCGTCACTTCCCCCTTTTTGCAATAGATATTGATGCTCCGTTCCTATTAGTCGTAGCATGTTATATAGCCTTCCTCGATGAATAAGCTAATACATCAATTTTGAATCAAATCTATGCTTTATGAGAATAACGCGTTCAATCAAACCGAGTTTATTTAATTGAAAGCTTGATAATATATATAACTACACTAGCTGCCTCCGCGCGGCTTTACCCGCGTAGTTCCCGTTCCCGTGGGAATACAGGGATAAAATATAGCCTATGTTACTCAGTGATAATGGAGCTTTCTAATGAAAAAATAATTATTAAAATCGGTCCAGCACTTTTTTAGTTTATTCGTTACATACAAAAATACAAATCTTTCCTCTTTATAATATTAGTGTAGATAGATAAGTATAGATATCAATTTGACAGAACATAGACAAAATCGATTTGGAGTAAAATTGCGTTAAGAAGTCAGAGTTTTGAACTGATGGTAACCTGAGTAGTTTGACCTTTAGGTATTAGTGCCCACACAGGACTCAAATAGGTAAATAGCTTTTGAATATTTTAGTTGGAACTTGGTTAAGGTCGTAAAGTTGTCGAGATCTTATAGGTCAGTTTTAATAAATATGTGGTAAAATCGTATTAGGTACATTGACTTAAAACTTAGGTATCCAGGAATCCCAATTCTTATTCCATAAGTGCCTAGCTACTTACGTAGGTAGGTACCTACTCCATCAGTGGCAGCTAATTTTAAGTACCTTATATATTTAAGACTTAATTGGGATTTAAATTAAATGTAAACAAGATCAATTTACATAAAAAATATCAATAAATTTATTTTGTATACATATGAGAGAAACATCAAGATAATACACAAACATAAATAACTATTAACAGACTCACATTTAACTACATATAATAATAATAAATCACAAAAACACAAGCCTTTGTTTTCATACAAGATAAAAACAATCCCCATAATTAGTTTCTGATTCAATAACATATTAGTACCGGATTAATTAACGTTATGTTTTCTGAGTAGTAACGAGTTTCTCAGTGATATCAATTAGTTTAATTACTCACCTTTCCGCTCTAATGATCACGCATTGTCAACAAACGGACGCACCACCAACGGCAACGCAGCCATAGTCACAACACTAAGCATGACGTCACTTCCTAATACACTCCATTCAAAAATTCAATGGACCATCCGTTTATTTATGTTATCGGAAACACCACTCGGAACCGTGGCAGTTTGAATGTTATTTTTTTAACACTGTCACAGATTGAAACACGAGGTTTTAGCCGTAATATTTTTTGGTGAATTTACTTTTTTTGTGTATGCGCGTGTGTGTGAGCGGTGCGCGCGCGCGTTAGTGCACGCGTCGAAGCCTCCGAGTAATCGCCCCCGCAATTTTGGCGCGTGGGCGCCGAGCCGACCGGCCGTGCAGCCGTCTCCGAACCAAAATTTGCGTAATGTATTTCGATGATTCAAATCAATAAACGAGCGGATTTACTAAATACGAGTTCGATTCGATACGACCGACGACAGCAGGGGACCGCCTGAAAATGGCAAGCTTTCTTTATAAGCGTATGTTAGAATTTTAAATGAGTATCGAATAATGCATTCGACATAAAAAGCTATCGGCATCGGCTAACAATATTATGTGAGTCGATGCGTTGGGAAGCGAGTTGTCGAGGAATACCATGTATGGAGAAACGGGTTTGTCCACAGTCCCACACGTTTCGACTTTTTGCCGTTCACTGCAGGAAAGAGCTAGGGGACATCATCGACCAGATAGCGTGGACACTCCACGTCCCTTAGATGTGCGGAAGCCGTGCGACTCGATAGAGTAACAAAAGGAGTAGCCGAGGTAATGTTGGAGTGGTCGGTCCGTGCCGAGGAAGGCACATTGTACCCACAGGTCGTGTGCTTGCCATCCACGTCGCGTCCTGGCTTCATACATACGTAATGAAATCGTCGCTGCACACTGAAGTCCTAATTAGACGCCTCCAATGGCACACAGAGAACTTGCTAAAGTGATGGCCTTGCATCAGGAATGTCTTGTAAGTTTTGTAATCACAATACTTGAATCTATCAAGTCGCAGTCGCACAAACTTAAGACGGATTCTTCGTTTTTCAACGTCAGGGTCTAAAAGTATACAAATTAAATAAACTTAGGTCATAAGATCATTTAACTATTAAGTATCAGAAAGCTATGTACAATGAACAACCAACCAGCGATCGTTAAAGAGAATTCTATAAAAAAAGGATGCAGTTTGAATCATCGTCATCATATCAGCCGTAGGACGTCCACTGCTGAACATAGGCCTCCCCCATCGACTTCCATGCAGACCGGTTGGACGTTGCCTGCATCCAGCAATTTGAATAAGCAGAATATTTATTACGAGATATTATGTAGATAAATATGAAAGCCCTGTGAAATGTTAGATTTCTTAATTCTAACCCACGTAGAAGTTGAATCTTTTTGTTGTAACAGAATTATTATTACTATAGTCTAGTATTAATTAGGCCTCAGTACTTGTCTCAGAATAATAAGTATTGTTCTACATATTTTAGGTAAAATTCTGGTGTTATTACAAATAATATACCTAAGTTTCAAGTTGGCAAAATCTAGATATTATGTTAGCGCATCTCATGATTATTATGATGAAGTTAGTTAAGGAGGCAGCTTAAAAGTTGGAATATA
Source organism: Thyatira batis (assembly GCA_905147785.2). Lineage (NCBI taxonomy): Eukaryota > Metazoa > Arthropoda > Insecta > Lepidoptera > Drepanidae > Thyatira > Thyatira batis. The sequence goes on from LR990507.1 coordinate 5,672,636, forward strand.
ATTTATTACTTGTAGTTTTCTAGTAGGTACCTAAGTGATGCCGATAAGCGCTAGTTGGACTCTTACACCGAGAACTAGATTTATATTGAATTGAAAATGATTATTATGTTGAACTTTATTATGTATGAGTCAAGGTGCATTCTTACTTAATTTTAACAATTTTTATCGGCTTGTGTTTTATAATAATTATGTAGTGATCTACTCCTTGTGAAGCAGTTTCCTTCTAGACTTTGTCTGTGATAACAATATGTAGGCACATCATTACTTACTATACCGTCATTTTTTTTGCACCCATAAAAAGAAAATTAATAAATTAAGGCTCTTTATTAACATACACTATTTAAGCTGTAGCGCCTGATGAAAATATCGTATAAAAATATATTAATGTTATTGCTAACGATATAACGCAGGCGCAACGTATCGCAACATGCGTAGAGATACTATAGGAACTTAATAGTCCCCGAGACTATAAAAGGTCTATCAGCATCGCGCATGGAGAGATCCATGGTAACTACGTGTTCTGTACGGAGAACCCCAACCCCTCTATAGCGCTGATGACGACCACCGTGGGGTTTTAGCCGGTCTAGTCCGTCATAACCCTGGCGCCCTCTCACGAGGCGGCAGGGTAACCTTGATGATTTCCCCAAGAAAAAAGGTACTTAATATCTAATAAAAAATATCTAATGCAATAACCTACCTTTAAAATTATGAATAGGTACACCCAGGTAGTTTGTTATCAAATAAATAATACGATAGAACAGACTTAGTTATAAACTAGCCAGCCAGCGGTATCACCGTTCCCGTAGGAATACGGGATAAAATATAGTCTATGTCACTCCCTAACAATATAACTTTCCGTTGGTTAAAGAATTATTCAGATCTATCCAGGAGTTTCGGAACCTATGCATTACAAACAAAACAAAAGTCATATCTGTCCATTTTAGTGTAGGCCTCCTTAAATATTAGTGTAGATAGGTATATCTAATTTATCTACACTAATAGATACCTACATAGCATAAGGAGGAAAGGTTTGATTGTTATTTTTCGTTTGTTTGTTTGCATTGAATAGGCTCCGAAACAACATGACCGATTTGATAAATTATTTCACTGTTGGGAAGCTACACTACCTCCGATGAACATAGGCTATATTTTATCCCCTGAACTACGCAGCAACCAACTCGCTCTTGATCGCTTTTTTATCTTTTGTATCTAATTACCTAGTTTTCAGTTGTTATAAGAATGTTTATTTGCCCTTACCTATGTATGTTTCCTCTCGCCGTCAGTAAATGACTCGTTTTACCTTATTCACTCGATTTTTAATCCTACTAATATTATAAAGGCGAAAGTTTGTAAGTATGGATGTATGGATGTTTGTTACTCTTTCACGTAAAAACTACTGAATGGATTTGAATGAAATTTGGAATAAAGATAGCTTATAACCTGGATTAACATATAGGCTACTTTTTATCCCGGGAAAATGGAAGACCTCCCGGGTACGCGGGTGAAACCACTAGGGGGAGCCACTAGTCTATATATATAAAAATCAATTGCTGTTCGTTAGTCTCACAAAAACTCGAGAATGGATGGACTGATTTGGCTATTTTTGGTCTTGAATTATTTGTGTAAGTACAGGGAAGGTTTAAAGCATTCAGTTTTTTTATTAATTGATGCTGAGGCAGTACGAAGTTTGCCGGGTCAACTAGTAAATAATAAATATCCTGGGACATTTTTCACACACGGCCAATCTGATTCCAAATTAAGCATCAAAGTGAGCTTGTGTTATGGTAACCAGATAGCTGATATACTACATATGATACTTTTAAATACATACTTATATAGATATTTACATCCAGACACAGGACAAACAGACATATTCATGCATACAAATGTTTGTCCTGGGTGGGATTCGAACCCACGACCCGCGGCTTGAAAGTCAGGGTCACTAACCACAAAGCCAACCGGGCTGTCAAATTTGGATATCTATCCTACTAATATTATAAATGCGAAAGTTTGTATGTATGGATGTTTGTTACTCTTTCACGCTCCAACGGCTGAAGGGATCTGCTTGAAATTTGGCACAGAGCTAGAATATGTTCTGGAATAACACATAGGCTACTTTTTATCCCGGGAAAATTGAAGATCCCCGGGAACGCGGGCGAAGCCGCGGGGAGCCACTAGTACTATATATATAAAAGAAAGTCGTGTTAGCTACACTACTTATAACTCAAGAACAGCTGAACCGATTTGGCTGATAATTATAATTGGTGGGAAGGTAGCTTAGAACCAGGAGACGGACATAGAATACTTATTATCTCGAGAAAATTGAAGATCCCCGGAAACGCGGGTGAAACCGCGGGGAGCCACTAGTATTTTATACTAGTGGCTCCCCGCGGTTTCACCCGCGTTCCCGGGATAAAAAGTAGCCTATATGTTAATCCAGGTTATAAGCTATCTTTATTCCAAATTTCATTCAAATCCATTCAGTAGTTTTTACGTGAAAGAGTAACAAACATCCATACAAACTTTCGCCTTTATAATATACTAGTGGCTCCCCGCGGTTTCACCCGCGTTCCCGGGATAAAAAGTAGCCTATGTGTTATTCCAGAACATATTCTAGCTCTGTGCCAAATTTCAAGCAGATCCCTTCAGCCGTTGGAGCGTGAAAGAGTAACAAACATCCATACATACATACATCCATACTTACAAACTTTCGCATTTATAATATTAGTAGGATTTGTTTGTATAATTATTTTCAATATTGAAAATGTTTTAAATATATAGTTGTTTAAAAACACCAATTGCCGAAGCAAATCGAGTAAAAGTTTATTTCCAAACCGAGCATTAGTCTGGCTTTGAAAGCTTGTGAAGGCCTATTGAAATAAAATATTTATATTTTCATAGATAAAATTTATTTATATTTTCATTCATCAAAATATGTGTTAATGAGATAAGTAAGAAATCCGTTTCAAATCACCAAATCGGTTTTGGGGTTTTTTAGTCACAGATAGAGGTCGATTTTTTACTTTATAATAAAAGTAAATTATTAGAGACGGCTCTTGAACTTCCATGCTTTATTTTATCGAAACTTTTCGTTGTTTAAAATACCTAAAGAAGGTTCAACGATCTTATCATTCGATGTGATATTTCATTCATATTAACATTTTCGTGTATACAAATGACGTCGGTTTATCAAACTAAATAAGTAGAAAGAATGAATCGTCGTCACGCCGATATATAAGCCCTGACACAAAGCATTATTCCCTTCCGATATTATAAATGCGAAAGCAAGTCTGTCAGTTACGCTTTCACACCTTATATTAATAATTTATTTATTTAAGAAATAAATAAATAAATTAAGGTGTATATATATAAATATAAAACTTACCTACATATATTTTTACATTTGACTTAGTGCCTAAAAACCCGGTGAGGTTTGAGCAGGCACTGCACATTCGACACCGTTATTAATTTGGTACTAAAACTAAAACTTAAAAGTAACTATACACATTGATAAATACATAGGGTAACCTAAAGTACTGAAACGATTTTTATAAAATTTGGTACTTGGAAAAGGTCATAAGCTACCTTTTATCCGGGGACAGTTGAAGATCCCCAGGAACGCGGGTGAAACCGCGGGGCAGTAGTTAGTGTTAGTATACTATAATTAGGCGAAAATTTCATCACGCACCTAACTGTATCTCATTTGTCAAGCTCACGAATAATTTGAAATACCTACATTTCAATACATGCTGGTATTTAATAGAACGATTTATCAGCAAATGCATGTAACATGACATGATGTCCGTGTACAATCATTCACAAAGTACAAAACTTGGACGCCTGATAAGTCACATTAGATTCTACTTCAATTTGAATATCTAGAACATATTCCTGGATTCGTATTTGTACCTATAGATATATGAATAATATTTGTACCTAACAAAAAAGTCTGAATGTAAAGATCTCTAAGACATAAGTGTCTATTAAAATTTTGTATTACAATATAAGTACTATCTACATATCAGCTGGCTGCTCTTCAAGTTCGATAAGTTCTGCTTAGTTTGTAATCAAATTGGCCGTGTGTGAAAAATGACCCAGGATATTTATTTATTCTACTTAGTGGTTCCCCTTCGGACGGTATTTTCTGAACGAGTAACAATAACTGCCAACCATCACACATCTTCACATAAATTCGCGGTTTTAACTATACTAGCTTCCGCCCCGGGATTTGGTCCTCATAATTACCTACCGTTCCCATAGAATTTCGGGGATAAAATATAAAACTAGTGGCTCCTGCAGTTTCTCCCGCGTACCCAGGGGATCTTCAATTTTCCCGGGATAAAAAGTAGCTTATGTGTTATTCGAGAACATATTGTAACTCTATGCCAAATTTTATCACGATCCCTTCAGCCGTTCTGGTGTGAAAGAGTAACAAACATGCAAACGTACACCCTTACTAACAAACTTTCTTTTATAATATTAGTAGGAAGTACCTATATATGTAAGAAGAATAGGATTACGAGGACATGTTTAAATAAATAGATACCATGTTTGGAAAAGAAATGAAAAATATAAACATTGTTATTGTTGTAAGCGTACTGTAAGTACTCGTAGTCACAATGCGACAGTGGCTTGTAACCCGAGCCCGCGGCCACTTCCGCCGGCATCCCGCGTCGCCGACGCCCCAGGACCCTACCATGCCCCACCGCCGGCCCAACTCACAATATTCAACTCGACATCATAATTACTACGACCTAATCGTTCCCAGTTCCGTTAAGAACCGATAACATTGTTTACTTTGACCCCACAATACGACCCTACGATATCACGTCTCAGAATTTGTGTTATTCGATGATCGGCGTGCGAATCGGCAACTACTCAAAATGTATTGCTGATTTATGGTGTTCAAAATGTATCGGTGTGTGGTTTTGTTGTGTTTAAGTGTTGTTTGTGTCGTTAATGGATCGCCAAGTAAGTATTTGCCTTCCCGAATATACTTAACGTTATAATTAAGACGTTTATCAGTTATCTATATAAGCGATAGATACAGCACGTTGCAAGCTGTGAAGTAACAAATCTCAATCTGTTTGATTAAAAATTACTTACCCTGGAACATTAAAGAGATTCCCACGGGTATAATGTAAATGGGGAAAACGGAAGTGACCAGCAAAGTCGCAAAGTTATAAAATGATGGCGAAATTATCTTCAGTGGATAATCAGTAGCAAAGTAATCAAATAGGGGTCATGAATGTCAACAATTTGTATGAGCAATCGTAAATGATGATCGACAATGAGCCAGATTGTTCTACACAGATTTTATTAGAGGAATTTGTTTAAATAACGGTACTTATTCTACTAGTATAGTATAGTAGAATATTGGCATACTAGATTAATTTGCATTGTTTAATGACATCTTAACGCTCATGCAATCTGTAACATTATAAATGCCATTCCTACTAATATTTTGACTGCAATAGTAACTCTGTTACGCTTCCACACCTAAACCTCTTAACCGATTTTGATGAAATTTGGTACTGAGATTGACTAGACGATGGGAAAGGACATGGGCTACCTTTTGTCTCGGGATAGTTGTAGGTCCCCCCGAAACGTGTGTGAAACGGGGGCGGAAGCTAGTTGATTTTATATCCTACCTACATGTTTTCTGCCTTATTATTTGATGATATTTTTTTAAGTTTCCTGCGAGTGAACATACTAGGCACTTCATATTTGGATATTAGAATATCTGAGATGTGATATTAGATACTGCGTTTTTAACCTTTTTTAAGCGGATGGCGATAAACCTAATACATAAACTTATTTCGACATAATATTGACAATATTGTATGAATCAACCCGTCGAATAAGATTATTATTATCCCTAGAAACCGTAAGTCCCCTAGGGAAGCCGGGTAAAGTGGAAGAGTAGCTTACCTACAGCTGTTAATGAGATTAAAACATTTTTTATTCAAATACGCATTTACAAGCACCAAGGTTGCTTTTGCTGAAAAGAAGCTCAAAAATAACTATTTTAAAAAATTTGTTATCACTATATTTTCATCTAATGGGTAGGTACATACCATAGAGATGTTACAAAGTAATACTAGTTACACCCAGCGGTTTCACGCGCGTTCCCGGGGGACCTTAAATTTTCCCAAGATAAATAGTAGCCTACTTATATGCTAATCCAATTTAGAAACTATCTGTGTTCCAAATTTCATCCACATTACCTTTTGCGTGAAAGACTAACAAACATCCATCCATACTCACAAAGTTTCGCATTTATAATAATGGTAGGATATTTTGACATGATAGAAGACTGACTACGCTACGCCAGATTACGCTAATATAGGTTAAGGTTGCCTACGCTAAGTTAAGGGTTATTCATACTAGTAGTGCACTTCATGTATGTATAACATCGATAGATAACAATATTAGTCCTGTCCTCATATTTCATTAGATACATTAGCATTAAGTAATATTCAAAGACCGTAATCACGACGTAATTGCGTGTTACTCTTAAATCATTTATTGAAAATTTGTGTCTCCCCGCGGTTTCACCTGCGTACCCGGGAGATCTTCCATTTTCCCGGGATAAAAATAAGCTTATGTCCTTTCACAGGCTCTAGACTGTGTACCAAATTTTATTTAAATCGGTTCAGTAGTTTTAGCGTGAAAGCGAGACAGACAGAGTTACTTTCGCATTTATGATATTAGGAAAGATGTGTCAGTGTACCTCATCTATGTGTGGCCGTCAGTTACGGCACATATGGGTACCTACTTAGGTACTTAGTATTTATGGTAATTTTTAGGTAAAAGAGACAAACTCTTTAATCTCGAAACCATTAATGATAAAACATTTTGTTTAAGATTTGGTAAACCTTATTGTATTCTGTTTAGTCCGTTCAGTATTACTGTATTTGTTACAAGTTCGGAATTATTTTTAAGCAGAAATTATTCAGAACGTAAATCGCTATGCTCACATTTTAATTCATAAAATTTAAAAAAACATTATAACAGATACTTAAACAGTTAGCAGAAACAATAACAAGTATAAAACGATATATTCTTACTACCCAAACAAAGCTATCACAAAATACAAAAGGATTAAAGTAATATTCTAATTAGTTTTAATCCGGGACTAAGTAGATAGTTAGGTACCTAGTAATCCGATCTACTTAATGAGCCGATTATACCATAATTTACTGTATATAGACAAAAAATAATAGTCAAGAACCAGTACCTATCATTGTAATTTGATCCGAATTACTTACTCTTCATAATAATATTGAAAACGCATTTTGCGGTTTTGTTAATACGTAACTAGATATCTTGTTACATACTTATTGTACCTACTTACTTGTACCTACGATATTTTATAGATACTTCTTGCATGACATTTTGAGGATATTGTTTATAAAAATAATCTAACTATATGTATAAAACAAATTCCCCGCCTACTCTGTCTGTCTGAACGCGATGAACTAAAAAACTACTGAACAGATTTTGATGCGATTTTTACCAAATTACGGAATATTTCATGGGGAAGGTTTTTATACTTTTTATGTACTATATCAATTTAGACCCGGTAGGTGGCGCTGGTCGGCAGAACGAAGTCTGCCGGGTCCGCTAGTAGATAGATAAATGGAAGGCGGGTGAAAAAAATATATATATGTAGGTAGGTACGCAGTTTGAATTTGTATATAAACGCTCAGAGTATTGTAAAAGTATGTAAAAAAGGTTCATTAAAGTTATATTTAACTAAATGTTAATCGGGCAGACTTCTTTCATCATACCCACCCCCAAAAAATTTAAATTAATATTTGTACTAAAAATATGTACCTATGTGTCGATTAAAAGTTGTTCATAATTAAAATTGACAATTAATTCAAATCGAATTGGTAACGTCCTCACAGGACGTCAATATAATTCAAACTTTCTCAATGTGTCAAAAAGAAAATAAACGAATGGACAGAGTATATATAACTGCGGCGGACATGCTTTCGCAAAGTAAAGATTGGCAGCACTGCACGCACAGTCTGTCAATTTGACAGTGTCATGTCAATTCAATATAAAAAAAAACTTATGTAATGTTTGTAAACAAATCGTTTTCCTTTCTGAAAAGTTCCTCATTGTTTTAAATAGGTGCTGTGTTTGAGTGATATATACCTTTAATTTTCAGATTCACTTAAGGACCCTTACATTTGTGGACCACCATCATGTGCCAGTAAGTAGTTAAGCAAGAATTTATAGTTTAATTAATACGCTATCTATCTGTATATATACCTGTATATATTTAACGGTATATTTGTAATTTAAATTTTGCACCCCCTTCTAAACGTCACGTCGGATCGGATTAAGGTAAGTTTAAGCGTCCACAGCCCCGATTCGCACGCATCACATTAAACGGATTAATTAGACTGCGTCCACGGTACCTATCGACAGCGATCGGATTGCCGACGTGAGTATCAGCAATCGAATTGCTGATGCCACCTACCTATGTGCAATTTCAAACTGCACTGCACACTCGACAAGAGCATACAACAATAAAATATAAAAATCTTTTTTCTCTTTTTAGTTTGGGTATCTACAAAAACATGTTTTGTCAACTATTATTTATGAAAATAAAGTTTGACTAAGTTTAAGGGGTTATATTAGGTATTTATTAAATCTACTTACTTTACTTTTCAGAACCTGAAAAATTTAAGTACTTAAAAGAAATAGTCTACCACTATGAATACAAAGTTAATGTTGAAACATACTTTGCTGGATCCAGTAATAATCGCTCCACATTGGATGTGAAAGCTGAGGTATGTTACTTATTCATCAGTTTAAATTATTTCTAATTTATCTACCAACATAAACCTTGGCTGAAAAAAAGTTTATATTAATCCTTATAAATTCAAAAGTTAGTGAGTATGGATGGATGGATGTTTGATACTCTTTCATGCTAATACTACTTAACGGATTTGGATGACATTTGGAACACAGATAGTTTATAACCTGGATTAGCACATAGGCTCCTTTTTATCCAGGGAAAATTGAAGATCCCCTGGGAATACCGCAAGGAGCAACTAGTTTGTTATAAAATCTGTAAATATGTAATAATATTACTGTGTTTAATGTTACAGACAACAATACAGTTCATAACTCCATGTGAAGGCATACTCCGGCTAAGTGATGTCACCCTTATTGACCAGGATGAGAACTACCCCGTGGAGAGAGCTGAGAAGTTTATTCATGCTGTCTCATTACATGATCTCAGGTTAGCAAGGGAATCTAATTTAAGTCCATTTCCAGGCTGATATTTTAATTTAGAATCATTGTGGTTACTTAGTTATTAGTAGTAACCAAGTACAAAAAAGGATGTAACATTGGCTTTAGAGGCCACAGAATTTGAGCAGTTAAACTGTTAGTGCCTGTGAAGGCCTATTTAAATGAATAAATACATATATTTAATTAGTTAATTTCATTGATTACTTAATTTATTTTTGACATACATACCTACAAAATGATAAAAATCACTATAATACATCTATTATAATGTATACATCTGATGCAAGTTTAGTTTATTTCTTTTAATAATGGTTTAATTTCACAGATTTGCATTCCATGATGGAGCAATATCAGAGATTTGCCCTGAAGAAGGAGAGGAAGATTGGGTCCTCAACTTTAAGAGAGCCATTCTGGCACTCTTTCAGAACACCATGAAGAGATTTGACATTAACTTCAAGGGAGTTGAGGTATGTATAATCTAATCATATTTTCTCTTATATAGTTGGTGCTGTAAGATACCCTGACTGACATGCCATGGGCTGCAAGTTCAATTCCTACAAGGACTAGAGTATAGGGTACAGTATGGGGTTCTTCAAGAAGGGAGTGAAGAGATTTTTACAGGGTCGGCAACGCGTGAGTAACGCCCCTAGTTGCAAGCATACATAGGCTGCGGTAATCGCTTCCCATCAGGCGGACTGTATGCCTGTTTGCCAACTTTGTGGTATTAAACAAGAAATTGACAACACAAACATAACTGAAAACACCTATATAAGAATGAATCAATGGGTGTTGCTAAGTTTGGGATCAAATTGCCCATGTGTTAAAAATGCTCCAGTGATTAATTGATATTAAATCTTTCAGACTTTTACCCGTGTATGTCACTGTAAGAGTATAGTGATGAAATATAGCTTATATCACTATTTGGTAATGTAGTTTTTGATTGGCAAAATAATTATGCCAGATTGATCCAGTAGTTTCGAAGCATATTTGTTACAAACATACAACAAAATCAAATCTTAATAATTTTATAAAGATTAGTATTACTAATTTTGTAACAGTGAATATAAAATTTATTAATACAAAATATCTATGAGTATATACATAAACACATTTACGACATTTCCCAAAGCTTTGAGATCTAGAATTCCTCACTAAGCAAACCTTTATCAAGGAAGCCTGGAGTATTCATTGTTCAACTAATGTAGCCTCTACAATAAACAAATTTATTTGATATGTGGGTAAATTACTCCAGATAACTATTCTATCGTACTATACATATAAAGTAAATAATTAAAATATTATACAAATAGCATTGTAGGATTTAGTACCTACTTAATAAGTCCTTCAAACCATTAATTTACAGCAAGACATCCATGGAACATGCAATGTGGACTATGTAGTCAGAGAGCAGGAGAACACCAGCCTTATATTAGTCAAGAAGAGAGATTTAGCTCTCTGCACGAATAGATATAAGTACATGTCGATACTACAGACTGTGCGATATGATTTTCAAAGCGTAAGTACATATTGTAATTTTATTTCCCGTTTTGAAATTCAATAAACTTACTAACAGTTTTGTTGCGCTAAAAACATATATAGTATTTTCTGATCAATATTAACTAATCAAGCTTAAATAACATCGATCCGGTTGTACTTAGAATTTATAACAAAATAAACATTGTTTTTATTTTTAAGTATCCTATGTGCTACTCCAGAACATATTGTAAGTATTGTAACTCGGTGCCAAATATCATCCAGATTCCTTCAGCCGTTGTTATTTGAAAGAGTAACAAACATCCACACATACCTACATTCTCACAGACCTTAGCATTTATAATATAAGCAACATTTATGTACTGGAAATGGAATGAGTTCATCAAAGGTCTACTTTATTTTGTTTTATATTGTAGAAATTCCAAACATGGCCAGTACTGAAATCTGAAAGCAAATGTCGCATCTCGGTGGACCATAACGTTTACAAACAAGTGAATTGTCGAGAGAGACATCTGTTCGAGCCGTTCTCTGGGAAGAACTCGGGAGCTATGACCACTGTTATACAAGATTTAGTGTTGATAAGAGAGGTCAACAAGACTGATAGTCAAATAATGGAGCTGGAGCCTAAAGGTCAGTGGATTATGTACTTTGTTTGTTTGATGTTATGGTCGGTTTTTAATTGTTTTTCCAGCGTTTTTAATTTGTATATCAGTGACGTTTGCAAAGTAAACTGTTGTAGATTGATAGATAAGCATGAGGAATTAAAATATTTATATAGTCGATTATTTTATAGGATTTAAATAATTAATGTCAACTCTAATGAAGGTTTTATTTCTGTTAGTTAGTAGGTTAGGTAGTGTTTTAGTAGGTTAGGTAGTGTTTTAGTAGGTTAGATTACTACTTATTAAAATATGTAATGATCACTACACAACTATCTAATCTTGCTGTACAATTTTATAAACATCTGTAAGCAAATTTCAATCGTAAGTCTTAATAATAAGGTTTGTTTTCATTTCAGCATGGTCGGTAATTCAAAAGCGGTCAAATCTTCTCCATCACCATGCCCCGTTCATAGGTGACAACACCAGTGGCCTCAAGTCGGCTAGGGATGTTCTGAAATTATTATGCTTGTAAGTTGAAAAATAACATGCTTTGAGAAATAATTTTCCTTCAAAATCCCTTTGTGCATGACGAAAGTCGAAGTCTAAGAGGCTGTCTCTGTTCTTCTCACTATGTTTGTCTCTTTTTGGCACACACAATATATCAATGTGTCTTGTCAAATCGAAACTTTTATATCTGTTTAAATTAAGTTTTGTTCATTAAGAAATTAATAAAAAAAAATCTTATCCTTCTACGTAAACGAAGTCGTGGGTTGAAAGTTAGCGTTAGCCCAAAGTAACTATTCCACGCGGATGAAGTCGCGGGGAGAAACTAGTGTTATATATGCTGATATAGTAGTAGTAGAGTTGCCGAAGACGCTGATCTTGCATAGAAAATTTAGTATCACAATTTTTTTGTTACTCAAGTTTAACAATAACAATGAAAGTCTTTAGAGAAGAAAATTAATTTTGTTTTTGAATGCTTCTATTTCAGAGTAAAACCAACGACAGATGACAATGCCCAAACCACAGTGGATGAAAATATGGATAGTAGTTCAACAGTTGGGTTGTGGGGCCGGCTGGTGCGGGCGGCCAGGCCACTGCACTACCCTGCACTGTCGCAACTATTGGCCAGAGCTCATACTATATGTGACTCTGCTAGGTATGTATCAAATACAATCAATCAATTTAAATAATAACTTTGTTATAGAATAGAATAGAAAGTGATTACAATATAGGCGACCTAAATCTTTATATTGATAAAAAAAACTTAGTAAATCAATAAACTTAAATTAAGAAGAGAAAATGATGTCAAGTGGGAATAAAATTCATGAAATTTTATTAAATTGGAAATACGACGTAGAATCTCATTGCTTTTTGCAAATTTGAAAATTACTTTAGATTTACGAAATTAGATTTGAAATTTCTTTTCTTAGTTTTTTCTTTCTTAGTTAAACTATATATAATGGACGACCTTGATACCAGAATGGCAGAAATTTTTACTTATAAAGTAGTATATCAGCTATTTAGTTACCAAAGTTCGAGCTGTTCTTAGTTTCGAATCAGATTGGCCATTAGTGATAACAAGTAAATTTTTTTTTCAGCAAGCACATATTAGACGCTCTCCCATATATAGCAAGCCCCGGCTCAGTAGAGCTCATCAAGGATATGATACTGAAGGACGCCGTCGATAAGGAGACCAGGCACGAATGGCTCATGTCTATGGCGATGATACCCAGGTATGCTGTCTCTTCTTCTTTTTATTTCTGTATGTAAACTGTTTTAGCGTTTGATTTCTTATATATTTTTAAAGCTTGTTTCCATATGTTATAAATAAAAATATATCTCCTGATTATTATGTGATTTGATTACAGACCAAAACTAGCAATGCTAGACAGTATGCTAGAGTTGCTGAAGAAGCAAAAGAACAAAAAAGTTGTCAGTTTTACCGTCTCATCAATGGTCCACTCGTACTGTAAACATAGTGGGAAAGCACGTAAGTATATTTATTAAGTATACATATATGTATTTTATAGTCCTTTGTATTGTTTTAAAAACAAAGCAAACATTTAATTAAATATTTAAGTAAGGTAAAAAGAAATATTTAACACATATTAGAAACCTAAATTAGTTGTCATTATCAAATTGTTTTGGTTTCTTCACTTAGATGCCTTCTATTCTTCGTGGTTAAAAGCATGGGCACAAACTATGACATATCTATGTTATTATGTATGCAACATATTGCGTACAATCTATTTCCAACCTTACCGTTCAAATGTAAAGTTCAAAATTGAGCACACCTTAAAAATTATTCTACTTTTAGTTAGAGAATGCTGTGAAGAAGAAACACCAAAACAAATTCTAGAAGAATTCCAAAATATCGTCAACGAAATTGTCAACAAACGGTTTATCAACCTTCCCAGAGAGGACAAAGATCAAGTAAGAGTTGAATATTATTGCATTACGATTATTTCATGGACAAATTGATATTTAAAGGTATTTTTATTTAAAAAAAACCTGTAATTTTTCGGTAAAATATATATAAAACAGTGGCTCTCGCTGATCAAAATATGTGTTATTTTAAAACATATATTCTATCTTTCATCCAAATTACTTTTGCCGTTCTGTATTTCCTCTTAATATTAAAGTGTAGACAATATTAAATTTCAGAGTAGTGTCAATGCTTTATATCCATTTTTTTAGGCTTTTATTATAAAATCTTATTTTCTTTGCTATTTTCAGATAATGATAGCGATCAAAGCGTTAGGTAACATCGGTGGATTCAAACAAGAGTTCACAGATGTGCTAATGAACATTATAGGAGATTCGTTTGTGCCTGTTCCTATAAGATTGGCTGCCATCGATGCTTTTAGACGGACACCTTGTACTGAGACACGGTAATAAATTAAAAAATAAACACAATTTTTTTCCAGGCGATGAATAAGTATTTTTTTTTCTAATCGATTTTTACAAGCACTAAAGAATAGTCACTCTAATGCTCGGTTCAGAATGTTGCAATTGAAGAAACTGTCAGCTATTTCACAAATAAAACCTCGAGGTATCGGCAGCTTTCCCAGGGAACCTTTATCTTTCCCAGGACAAAAGGTAGCCTATGCCCTTTCCCAATTCTATTCTATCTCTATACCAAATTTGGTCACAATCACCTTAATGGTTTCAGACTGAAAGAGTGACAGACAGACATACTTTCGCATTTATTAGTAGGGATTATTGTCCTAATATTAACCTGTGGTATCATTCTGTCTCAATTCCAGTGAATACTTTCTGGAAACTTTCCGTCAAGATTATGTGAACATAGAAGTGAGGTTGGCGTCATACCTGCAAGTGATGAAGTGCCCCGACCTCAGTACTATCAGGACGATATTTCATGCACTTGAAAATGAGCCGGTTAATCAAGGTACATACAATTCATTTGAGAATAATCTGTTGTTTATATCCTGTATTTAAAGTAGCTTAGCAATTTTCTTTTATTTAAGTTGAAAAGATCATGACATGGTTCAACTTACAAAGGCATGTTTTATACCAATGACCTACAAGCTTATCTTCCTTTTCCCTCTCTCTCCTTCATTCTTATTAAAAGAAACGAGATGCACATATATTCAGGCACGGCACCACTTCAATTAATATTCAACCTTAATACTATCGTAACAGCGAAGACATTCGTTTGGAGCCACCTCAAGAATTTGGGTGAATCGTCGCTGCCCTCCCGCGTCGAGATACAAGGTCTCCTCTCGGGCAACGCCATGCCTCAACTAGAAGATAGTCCAGACTTCAGGATGTTTTCAAGGAACTATGAACAGAGTGTATTCTTCGACCAGTATAATGCCGGTCAGTACTTTGTTTATTTCTATTAAAGTACTATATGTGTATTTGCAACCCACCCTTCGCATGGTTAGCAGAGGTTAGTTGTTAAAAAAATTCTATAGCATCATAATCATCATAAAACAATATTGAACTGTATCCGTCTACTCGAATCAGTCTATCTAGTTATGAAAACCTCATTAAAATCCGTTCCGTAGTTTATAAGTCCAGTGTAAATAAAGATATTTCAATGGCCTTAAAGGCTTTTAATGATGATATAAGTAGATCTTTTATACAATAATTTTTTTTGATATCTTTGACTTTCAACGAATGCATATATGTCATATTTTTGTATTCCATAGCATCATCATAAAATGTTATGAAAAACCAACTTATTTGCAGTTTAAGATAAGGTCTCAGACTCTTAGAGCCATAATAAATAAGTAAATAAAGAGACAGATAAATCAGTGTTATGTATTTATTAAAATCAAACCCACATACACATTTATGTGCGTACATTTTTATTGTTATTAAAATGTGCATTTGACTAGTGTACATATATTTTCTTTTCATTTCAATCCTGGAGCAGAAAAAATACTTGTCTTACTAAGTTCAATTTATATTCCAGGTGGTAACTATGAAGCGAACGTAATATTTTCCCCAGACTCGTATATACCGAGGTCTGTGTCTCTCAACTTGACCGTGGATATGTTTGGCGAGTCTATCAATCTTTTTGAAGTAAGTATTCGCGTCTTGAAATGTTTTGAGCTGCTTTAGAAAAGAAAAGTCTAGAGGTACTCTAATGAAAGTAAAAGATGTAAAATAATAGAATCTTTATGATTTCAGCTCAAAGCCCGAGGTGAAGGTTTCGAAAGATACTTCGAAAGCTACTTTGGCAACAACGGTCCATTCAACAAGGACAAAATCAGCGAAACAATAAATAACCTACGATTCTTACGTTCGATAAACGAAGCAAGTGAGGGGCGAAGGAAAATCGACGACTTGGGATACAAAAATGAAGCCCTGAAGCACCGTTTTCCTATGGCAGATTTGGGGATAAAAGTGTTTGGAAATGAGATATCGTATTGGAGTGCCGAAGGCAATGATGAAATCATGAAATCGTTGGAGAGATTAAACCCTCAGCTGAGAATATTAGAAATATTATCTGGGAAGGTATTTATACCTATATTTTAAAATGTATCCACAAAATGCATAGAACATAATTTTTACATAGTTGCAATAAGATGATTGTCTTGCATTCCAATGTTTCATCAATTGGTATGTCTTATAAAGACGTTGCTTAAAAAAATCTAGAAATTTGCTTGTAAATAACACAGAAAAAACTTGATTTTTTTACTTAATAAAAAAACTAAATCGATATTACATTTTCCTACTTTTAACGAAGATGATGAAATAAAAGAAAAAGTAAAGACTTTTTTACTGACACAATAATATTTTCCTTTATTCATCAGGAAATTTCCTACCACAAGGCATCACTATTTCTCGACACGACTTTCTCAGTACCGACTGGTTGTGGTCTGCCGCTCAACCTCAATCTAATGGGCACCAGCTACGTCAATACAAAGATGTCCGGTACAGTTGACGACAATTTCCGCGAATCTGGTAATCTGAATTTTGGAGGCAAGATTCGACCAAGGTAAGAATGATTTTCGACGACTAGAGAATTTTTGAAATTTCATAAACATCAACCGACCAGTTGGCTTTTTTAGAGACCCTGACTTACAAGCCGCCGGTTGTGGGTTCGAATCCCATCCAGAACAAACATAAGTGTGTTTAAAAATAGTATTTCAGTTACCTGGTTACTATAGCATAAGCTCTCCTTAGTCTTAATATTTATACCATGAACTTACCCTTGGATAATTTAATTTATTTACCTAGCAAAATCTTTCAACATCAACAAAAAAATTTCGTAGTAAAATTACATCTCTTATTAGCTTTTAATTAGAAGATGACTTTACACCCCAAAATTTAACTCTTAGTCGTTTCATAATCATCTCTAACGTTTGACGCGTCGAACGGTTTTCTCAAATATCTTCACATAGCGGCTCATATCATTATTGGAAACTGCACCTTATGTGTATGTTATTGAAATATATTTTTGATTAAAACTTATGGGTCATTGAACCATCGATAACAGTGTGGCAGTAAACATAGCGGCGACAATGAGCGTGGTAGCCGACGGGCTGAGCTCCAGCGGCATCCGGATCAACTGGCGCCTCTACACTGCCACCGCCGTCGAGGCCACCCTCACCGTCGACGGAATTGGCTCCGTCAAATTGGACTTGTCCTTACCTATCGATAAACAAGAGATATTTGCCGCCAAGTAAGTATTTGTACTTACGTTTATTTCTTCCCATCTGTAAGGTAATTGAAGATTGTGCGGCTTCGTGAGGGTTTGAATGGAAACTGGAAACTGAACTTTATATGTATAGACATAAATATTATAAAGATGAAAGATTTGATTTTTATTGGTTTCTTTCGAGGCTCAAAAACACAGGTTCAAATTATTATTATTAGCCTGTGTTGTCCCACTGCAGGGCAAAGGCCTCCCCTTCTTTTCTTCACTCTTCCCGGTTTTGAGCTTTGCGTAGTGGTCCAGCTCGTCTCGCCTCCTCTTAGGTCCTTTAGGTTAAGCAAATAGTACGAAATTACAACAAGTTAAACTCATAATCCTCCCCGTCCCCCTTGGTCCAAAACTTGTATAATTAATGTGATTAAACACTTACAAAAATATAAAGGGGAAAAAAATCTTAATTTAAGGTCCGAACTAATAATACTGCACGGTGACAACGAGTGTCAGCAACAGGGTCTTAACAAGAACAGGATTGAACAGAACACCTGCAGTTGGACCATGTTCGACAAGGCCATCGGCATAAAAGTCTGTGCTGCTTACCAGGTAACTATGTTATAACCATTTTGCGACAAAATTTACATCTGATTGTTAATACTAGACCTTAAATAAATAACAAACTATTAGATCCATCAATCAAAACTCATGCCAGAAGAGCATCTTTTTAACAAAAAATTATATAAAGACCTGATTAGATAAATATAAGTCCTATTCCAACTTCTTCTTCGTCATTATCTCCTCCATTCATCTCCTCAAAATAATCTTTTAATTTGATTTCTTTCAGTTCCCAAACATGACCAACCTCCACAACGCTCCATACTTCATAATGAGTGGTCCAGCTAAGTACATAGTATCATTAGAGAAGGCCGACACTTCAGCGAAGAATTACACCTTCCAATACAACTGGGTCAAGAATGAAACGAGCAATGTCATCGCCTTCTCCTTCGATACGCCTAATAGCAAGGTATGTTTGTTTTCTGAACCTTATGTGATTGTAATAAGGTTAAGGATTGTATACCAACATTATGTAATCACCTATTAATCGAAAATAACCAAAACTTTTGAAACTGACATCTTGTGTCATCAAATTCCGACATTCCGACATATCCGACTAAAGGTGAAAAAGATTCATAACGAAAATTAATAACGTCACAATTAGTAGGGGGTATTTATATGGATGTCTATAGGCGTCGGAGAACACTAAGCATCAGATAAACAGTCTGCCTGCATGTCAATAATAACATGTTCAATAATAAATTTTTACAGGAAAAACGTATGTTCAACGCCATCCTCAGCTTATCAAACACATCGAGTACCGCCCTCGTTTCTTTCCAATCAGCTAAGAGCACGCTCAAAGCGAAGGCCATGTATAAGAACTTACCCACGGACAAATCTTTAGAGGCAAGCTTGGTTGTCGACGATCGGAAACAGTTTGACACTGTGATGTCAATAAAGAGATACAATTTTAAAAATGGATACGCGTGGGTGCCTTACGCTTATTGGGTCGTCGATAATGATAGGGTTGCTGAGCTAAGAGGTATGTTTAAAACTAATTTATGATTCTAGCTGACCTGCACAATTTTGTCTGCATCACATCTTCCCCGTTTTGGCAACAATTGATTGATTGATGCTCCGCTCCTATTGGTCGACTCGTGATGTTTAATTCGAACCAATTTCTTCGTATTAAAAGGAAAGTGTAAAGGAGGAAATACCATCTATCCATCATCATAAACATTCCCATTTGACATACTCATGTTTTCACCGCCTGTCCAGTGAATCTTTAATTTACCCGGTATAAAAAGATACCTATGTGTTATTCAAAAGTAAATTCTAACAGTGAAGAATTTCAACCAGATTCCTTCAGCCGTTTTAGCGCAAAAGACTAACAAATATCCGTACAATCTTTCGCATTTATAAATATTAGTAAGGTATACACTGGTACTATAAATACATAACTCCACAGGGTCAATAAAAGTGAAAACAAAGGGAGGTGTAACACAGAGCGACATAGATGCTGAATTCCAAACAAAACAGCTGGCTAGCCATCTCAATGGCTACTACACCTTAAATGGACCGACGAACGGAGTAAAACTACAATTAGACTATCAATTTTATAAGAATCCAAAGCAAACAATCAAACTGGAAGGAGTGTTTAGTGAGAGATCACTTGGATTCAGATACGACTTGTATTGGGAACTAGGGATGACATTTACAGCATATCCTGCATATAATTTCTATAGTGTCTTGAGGAATATTGTAAGTATGATTTGTGATTGTTTCTCAGTACCTACTTGTAGTATAGAACAGTATCTATTTTTGATCCCCTCGCCCAAACTAATGATCTGATTTCACTATCAATCTGAACTGAAATCTATATTTTGGCTCAGGTCTTTCTTTAAATATGTATACTCGAGGCTCCCCGCGCTACCAGGGGATTTTCAATTGTCCCTGGAAAAAAAAATATTTGCGTTCCAAATTTCGTCAAAATTTTTCGGATGGAACCGAAACTTGTAAAATTGGTGATGGCGGGCGATGGTCCTCGCCACTGAAATCACCTCTAGACTGGTCTTCAGACATGATCAAGCAAAACTTCAAGATTACGTAGAAAATGATTTATTGAATCAAACTTGTTAATTAATTATGAAATTATTTTAAAGATAAAAACAATGTAATTTAAATAAAGTAAACGCAGTAAATCAGGCGTGATCCGCGTCACAATTGTGAGATGTGGACGGAACGAGTGCCTTGACAATTCTGCCGCGAGCCGCTTTTTTTTTTTTTTTTTTTTTAATGGACTAGAAGGTGACAGCCTCAGATGGCTTTTACACCGTTACGCGGACTTTTTCGGTGAGCGCAGATGGCTCTCAACCGAAGGAGAATTTAAGCGACAGCGCTGAGGGTGTCCCCTGCGACACGGTGCCTCGGCTCAGGGCGTCACTGGGGGAAGTGGGGACTCACTTGACATGATTATTTAGGGAACGGACTGGGTCGTTGCTGCGGCACGGGCCGCACTAACAAGACGAGACTGGGTGGGACGTCGCGACGGTCCTCGCCGGCGAGGACGGAATCGGATTTGTGTATTAGTGTGGGGTTGTGTGTCGCGAGCTGAGTTACCGGCTGCAAGCTGGTCTTGAATTTTGGTGGTTTCGTCGTCAGACTCGGCAAGGACGATCCTTGGTCTGCGTACGCTAGATATTCGGGAAAGCGTGTAGCTTGCAGCTTGCACGATTAACGGATTATGACTGTTAACGGCGGAATCGAAATAGCGACGAGAGGCCCGTTTCATGAATTGCCTGATGGTCGGCAATTTTAAGTCGACGTGCAAGTCGACGTTGCGAACGTACCACGGGGCACCCGTGATTTTACGCATGAACCGGTTCTGTAAAACTTGAAGTGGCTTTAAACGCGTAGGAGAAGCCTGAGCGAAGACCGTACTAGCGTACGTCATAATTGGACGAATACACGCGGTATAGAGTCTAACTTTACATTTTAAGGAAAGTTTAGATTTTGAATTGAGGAGATAATGGAGCCGACCCATCACAAAGGCGGCACGCGCGCGTACCGCCTTTGTGTGTGGCCGGAAGTCCAATCTATCGTCAAGAGTTACGCCCAGGTACTTGGCTGACCTACCCCAGGGGATCGATTCGCCGAAGAGCGTTACTGGTGTCGAGGGGAGGTCTCTAGAGCGACTACCACGACCGGTGGGTCTGCGAAAGAGAATTGCCTGACTTTTAGAGGGGTTAATTTCTATTCTCCATTTGCGGAACCAAGCGCCTAGTGCGTTGGCTGCACGTTGGAGTTTACGAGTGATATTCTGAGGGCTAGTGCCTGAGCAAAATATGGCGGTGTCATCCGCAAAAAGGGCTAAGTTAGTGAATTTATCTAACCTGGGCATATCGCTGGTGAATAGCGTGAATAATAGGGGGGAAAGTACCGAACCCTGAGGGACTCCGGCACGTATAGGGTGAGGGGAAGACAGAACGCCCTCGACTCGGTAGCGAAATTGGCGGTTCGACAGAAAGTCTCGTAAGATGGTCACGAGTCTAGGTGGGACACCCATGGTGTAAAGCTTATAAATTAAGCCTTCGTGCCACACCTTGTCGAATGCCTTCGCCACGTCGAAGAGGAGCATACCTGTTTTCTGACCGCGCATGAATTTACTTGAGACGTGTTCGACAATACGATGGACTTGTTGAACACACGAATGTTTGGTTCGAAAACCAAACTGTTCGTCAGGAATGAGCTTATTTGCGTCTACAAAGGCTTTGAGTCTAATATAGAGAAGCCTCTCATAAATCTTGCCCATGACGTTGAGCAGACTTATGGGGCGATAACTGGAGGGCTCGGATCTAGGTTTGCCGGGTTTGTGAATGCCAATCACGGTGGCTTCCTTCCACTGTTGTGGAAATAAATTGCAAGAGAGGGCAGCGTTAAAAATAGATGTTAAAAGCACTATAAGAGTGGCTGGGAATAACTTGATCACCTTATTGGTGATTTTATCTGGCCCCGGGGCTTTCCTCGGGTGCAAGTTCTTGACGATAGATTCGACCTCCTCAGGGGTCACGGGGGGTATGGGCTCCGTTACCTCATCGGCGTCGACTACTGTGGCTACTGATGGCTCAGCGGAAGGCTGAGTTAGCGGGAGTGAAGCTCTCCGTTCTATTTCTGAATTAACCAGCTCCCCGTGACGCGGGTCGACCGGGAGAGAACTAGGAGTACATTGAAGCGCCAGGCTGTCGGCGAGGCATTCGGATTTTTCGTCACTTTCAAACGCGAGAGGTTGATTTGGACGCGAGAGGGGAGGTACCGGAACTATCGTATTCTTAGTAAATTTACGCGATAACTGCCAGAAGGCTTGATGAGATGGTTCGAGGTCGTCGAGGGTACGGTCCCAACTCGTCTGACGCCACTCGTCCACGCGGTCCTTGATGACCCGTTGGAGAGCGCGCAGATGAGCCCGGACATGTAACATCGGACGACGATCGTCCACGTGCTTGACTGCGTTCTTCCGCCTAATCAGTTCACGTATGTCATCGGGCATTTGCCATTTACGATCGCTCGTGTCCGGCACTGTCCGTGAGCAATCGTTAACTAACGATTGCACGTGATCTGTTAGGCAGTCGATTGCGCCTGTTACGTCGTCCGCGGTGACGATATTATCGGGGATTTTATCTAAGTGAACGGACGAGGTTGACTTGAGGCTTTCGCCTAGCCTAGCCCAGTCCGTCGAAATTTTGGTGGGAGAGGGTCGACCTGGATCGGGGGCACCTACTCGCGGCATGAATTCTAAGATCACAGGTCGGTGGTCCGAATTTAATTCATGATGTACTGTTATGCCGTGCAAACGTAAGTTCACATTTTGTAACAGTACAACATCTAATATGTCTGGTCTATGGTCTAAGTTCCCGGGAAAATGAGTCGGTTCGAGGGGCGCTATTAAATCTATGTTTAACGGCACTAAAAGAGTTTCAAGGAGTCTACCTCTGGAATTCGATGCGACGCAATTCCAGATGGTATTCTTTGCGTTAAGGTCGCCCGCCACTATGACAGAGCTACCGAGACTAAAAATTAACTCTAAGTCGCTCCGGAGCAACGAACGGGTAGAAGTCGGAGATAGATACGCGGACACTAATGTGATCGAATCATGACCGGTCATGCCGAGCCGACATACCGACGCCTCAATGTACTGGAGGTTGGGAGGAGGATCGAGCGGCGTACAGTGCAAGGACCTTCTGTAGTAGATCAGGGTCCCGCCTAGGGCGGAATCTAGCCTATCGTTACGTACCACGCAGTAGTTCGCAATTCTAGGTTCCCTGTGCGAGGGTTTCAAAAAGGTCTCTTGAACAAGTAACACGTCTATCTGATGGTCCCGGAGGAAGATTGCTATCTCCTCGCGTTGACCTGCAATGCCGTTGGCATTGAAGTGGCCTACTATTAGGGATCTGGGTTTGACTCTACACGTTACGGATGTATTATCCATTATACGTTGATTTTAAATGACGCAAGAGACTGTGCGATTTTCCGGAATCGCATGGCTACTAAGGCGAGGGCCATACCGTTGCCCTCATTTTTGCGGATCTGATCCGCAAAGTTTTCAATTTCGTCAAAATCGATCGAGTTGACGAATCGTTCTACCAATGCGTAGTCCGTATCTTCGCACTGTGTGTTATTTACGACGGGCGCGGGGGTTTCGCGGGGTTTGACCGGCGTTTCGCGGGGTTTGATAGGTGTGGGCGCGATAAGAGGCCGCGGAATTAAAGGTTTCTCCCAAGCGGAAGGCTTGGGAGCGGGGGCGGACGTCGCGATAGGTGCCGCCGACGGCACCTTTGGCACTGAGGGTGCGCTTGCCGCTTTCGCTACTGTGGCCGGGAAGTTGCGGTCGTAATTGACCTTCGTCCACGGGGGCCGCGAGCCGCACCGAGCGCGCCGCTTTATACCCGCTGTCCGTACCCCCACCTCTCCTGACTCACAGAGTGGCGCGATCATGTCATATTGCACGTGCGCGCGTTTGAATAACAACATTTTAATAATGAGCGCCGACAAATCCGTTCAGTAGTTTTTGCGTGAAGGAGTAACAAACATCCATCCATACTCACAAATTTTCGCATTTATAATATTAGTACTTCCTTCACGATGCAACCTATCTATTTTGAAACTGAGTTCACGACTCTATGTATTACAAAATAAGATTCCTATTTCAGAAAACCCAAAGTCGAGTTGACATCAGTTTCAACGTGAGTTCATCTCGAGAACTGAAGGAGGACCCGGCGTTCACGTTTGGATATATTCGTGTGGATAAATTGAATGGTATAAAGTACGATACCCAACTCTCACTCATGAGGCCTAAACTTATCAAAATGAAGTTCCAATTTGAGGGTGTAAGTATAATATATTCCATTTTATGTATAGGATATATATATATATTTCCATTAACTTTATTAATATTTGCTTACCTTTTAAATGAGATTCTTCTGAATAACCGAACAAAAAAATTACCATTTCTGTTTAAGTTCATCAAAACATTCATTCTTATAGAATTTAGTTTATTCCATTTAGTTTATAAAAATATTTTCTATGTGCCAACAGATCGGTCCAAAATACACTGCCCTAGCGTTGTTAAACTTCAATCCCAAATCCCGAGAGATTATACTATCTGGCTACTTGTTCAACCCGCCCGGGACCCAACTGTACCTAGATGCGGAACTAAACATGACATTGCCAACTTTACACCCGTGCACTATCAAGACCAAGGTGCATGAGAAGCAATATAATGAGTTTCAGGTAAGTGGTACAAGATGGAGAGTAAGAAGGATGGTAAGCTTAAAGATCATTTTTCTGGATGTACAATAATGTTTTAGGTGATAGATAGAATACAAAAATTATGACACTAGCTTCCACCCTGCGGTTTTACCCGCGTAGTACCCGTTCCCGTAGGATAGAGGTGATAAAATGTAGCCTATGTTCATCACAGATAGCAGCATTCTAAGGATGAAAGAATTATTCAAATCGGTCCAGTAATTTCAGACCCTATTCAATACGTACAAAAACAAAAAAATCTAATATTTCCTCTTTATAAATCAGTATAGATGTCAGTTGTAGCTTAAAAATCAAAATAAAAAAAAATTTTATTCAAATAGGCCTTCACAGACACTTATGAATAGTCAGACTCTAACGCTCGGTTCGGAATCTTATTATTGAAGGCACCGACTAGTGATTATGACGGTGGCGGATCCTCGTAAGAATTTACATTACTGACTTTCGGTGAAGGAAAACATCGTAAGGAATGGCTGTGTATTTATATTTTCTTGTGCATATACTTTATAGGTGAACTCAAAAGGCATATGGTTTACCGGAGTTGATTTCAACATTGACGCGTTATACCAAGACCAGTCCAAAATCAATATGGCGTCCCATCGGCTCAAGGCAATGATCAATAGCAGCCATTTCAAGAACATCGCAGTAGATGGCAGGTTTACTCAGGATAACAGGCAGATTACGTTTATTGGAAGTGTAAGTACTTTTTAGCAACTTCGTCTCCGTCACATTTTCCCCATTTTTGCAAAATTTTTCATAAATGCTATATGATAGTCCTACTGGTTATAAGGACTTTAGCCTTCCTTGATAAATAAGTCTTGTTTCGGAGCATTTTCAAAACATACAAAGAAAATGTCAAATTATTCCGCTAAACAATATTCGTGTTACGAAAAATTTAATGCCATTTATTCAGTTTAGGCCGCTTAAGGGCACTTATGAAAGTCGAAGCTGCTGAAGCTCATGGTTCGGAAGTCGGCTTTCAATTAAGAAGATTTCAACTATGTAGATTATTATAACTATGTATTTACATGAATACTAAAATATTTTGAAATGTAAAGGGTGAATACAACGACGACAAGTACGGAACTCTCATCCGGTATGTTCTTCTAACGGAGCATAACTTCACGACGTACGCCGAAGTGGACATCAGTGGCAAAACTTACAGTTTCAATCTGAACGCTGATCTGAACAATAATACTAACGTCAACTTGGATATACATTTTGATCAGTAAGTACCATTTTTTAACTGACTTCAGAAAAGGAGGAGGTTTGATGTGTCAATGAATTAATATTTTTTTGTATGTAAAGCTTTTTTCAGATAAATTTCCAAACATTATAATAATTCGAGGGGCTCCTGCAATGTCTTCCTGGAATCTTAAATTTAAGTAAATACCCTCTATAAATATGTAAATGTAATTCTGTAAAAAATTTCATCCAAATCCCTCCAGCCGTTCTGACGTGAAAGAGTAAAAACGTCCTCACCAACTTTCGCATTTATAATGTTAGTAGTATAAGACAAAAGTGAACACCACTTGTTATTGTCAGATCTTCAATATATAATGGTACTTTTCAACCACTGTTAACGAATAAGGCCCCTACAAAAATCACATCCAAATTATCAACCTTACCACCTTGTCAATAAGTCTTATTGTTCTCTAATATAGGCTTCGCGACCTTCACATATCGTACCAACGTTGGATAACAGCCCGACAAAAGCGCTTGAGTGCAGCATTCAACTGGGACGCGAACCGCGATCCATCGCAGAAAGTCAGTATCGATGTACAACTGGACAACAAGGGCGCCTTACACCACGCCGGCTTCGTCACTCTGTACTACCCGGGCAGGCTGGTCAATGGAGAATTTGAAGTCTTATTGAAAGGTAATATGGTTTACTTCAGCTTGATTCAATGTTACGAGTAGCTTACCATTTAAGTAGGTCTTAATCAGTTTGTCAGAATTGATGAATAATTGAACTTAAGTGTGGGAAACTTCCTACTTTATTTATACTCTGTTTATCCAGCGCAGTTTTTGTTTCGCCCCATGTCACCCTTTTAGATTGCTGAACCTATATAATGGAAATATTACTAAAATTGTATCTATCGTTAACTAATTTTGAAATGAAATGAAATAAATTTATTCATTCAAATAGGCCTTCACAGGCACTTATGAAACGTCGACTCTAATGCTCGGTTCGGAAGGTTGCTTTTGCTGAGAAGAGCCGGCAATAAACTCAGCAATTACTCTTTTCAAAACAAGTTTTAACAATTTCTTTAACAATAATAATATTAGTCCTGATAGAACGAGCGCTATACCCATGCCTCGCCATCGTTAATATAATCGTTTATACTATAATAAGCCTTCTGTACCAAAGCTGACTTAACTCGTTCCTTAAATTTATTCATAGGCAAATCTAAAATATTTGTGGGGATTTTGTTATAAAACCGTGCACCAAGTCCTAAAAATGATCCTTGCACTTTCTATAGTCTATAAGCAGATGTTACAAGTTTATGCTTATTTCTAGTATTAATGGAGTGCAAATCACAATTTTTAGCAAAAAGACTAATGTTTTGACGGACAAATATTATGTTTGCATAAATGTACTGTGATGCAACTGTGAGAATGTTTATTTCCTTAAATTTATCTCTGAGGGAAGCTCGCGAGCTTAAATTATAAATAGCACGGACTGCTCTTTTTTGCAAAATAAAAATTGTATCTATATCAGCTGCTCTGCCCCAAAGCAAGATACCATAGGACATAACACTATGAAAATAACTGAAATAGACTAATCTAGCTGTTTCTACATCCGTAAGTAGTCTGATTTTTCTAACCGCGTAAGCTGCTGAGCTGAGCTTCCCCGCAAGACATGATATTTGGGTGAAGTTTTGAATCTAACGTAATACCCAAAAACACTGTAGACTCAACAAGACTGAGGGCTTCATTATTTAACATTAAATTAGAGGCCATCTTTTTTACAGTGGGTTTTGACAAGATCTAAAAGATTAAGGAACTATAGGTGGAAGATACCTTATTATAAAACAGATAAGAAAGTAACATTTTTGTTAAACAGATTGGTTTTGCGAATGGCACGTCCGTATGGGTTGGTCGGCGGCGGCGAACATTCTCTGGCGAGTGAAGATGTACTCCGAAGCTAAGAATGAGACTGTATACGCGCTGCTGTCCAGTTTGAGCACACCTTTCGCTGGCTGGAAGGACACTAGCTTCAATGTTATGTAAGTTTATTCATTATCATTAGGTATTAATGATTTTTTGTGACTTTTAAATTATATTATATCGCTCAAAAAACTAAACTGCTTTCGTTTATGTAGGTATCTGTTGTGAAACTTTTCTATTCATAATAGCATTTTAATATATAAATGGAACTTTAACCAATTTTAGGGCCGCGTGGTGGACTATGGCCTAAACCCCCTCGTTTTTAAGGGTGCATCGTGCTCCTCGGAGACGTATATGAGCTGGTGATGCTGAGTGATAGTGTGAAACTGTGAACCAATATGCTACATGATTGAAAATTTATTTGTTTTATTTATCACCACCAGGTGGCGCTACCACGACAATCTTCAATCAGTAAATGGTAGTATGAACTGGCAGGAAGACTATTTAGCGTTCGGCTTACTTGCCGACTATCTATTCAAAACTAACGAATTCTTTGGAGAAATAAATGCAGTTGTCAACTCTACGATACCTACTTTACCTAAAGCTGCGGCAATAGCCAAACATAGGGTTATTTGGAAGAAGAGTGCCGATACTCTTTTGAGCTTCCAGGTAAAAAAAATCTTCAAAAGCATCCATATTTTGATTGTACAACGATTATATTATAGCCTCATACTGTACCTACTGGGCAAAATCGATTAATATGTAGATAACTTACTTTTTCATCGAGTTGAAATTTGTAGAGATAGTTCAAATTTGACAATAAAGAATCTAGTAAAATTGTAGTTGGTGTTCATAAAAATGTATTTTGTAACAAAAGTATGATTATCCTAAATCAGATTGCTTCGATATGTTCTTTTGATAACGGTAAGTAAGTGACTTTGATTATATTTCACAGTATAATGAAGATGGTTTACTGATGATCAACTCATCTTGGTCCTTGGATAGAGGCCAAAATGATAACAAGATAACTGGCAAAGTGACACTACTGTCCCCGTTTCAAGTAAGTCAATTTTGTTCTAATATCTAAGTAAGTCTAAGTACATATTTTAATGTATGTGTGTTAGCTGTCTGGTTACCATAGGACAATAATATTGCATATATAGATATTTTATTAACTATTTTATTAAAAGCTATATAGGAAGATTTTTGTTTCGTATTATACTTAAAAAATCAATGCATTTTTAATAATAGGAAGTACATAAAAATTACTGTAAGAATATCTTCCAACATATGTTTTTTTGATAAATCAATTATGAATTTTTAATTAAATCATATTATTATTTTTAAATTTGGAATGTTGTGAAAAATTACAAAAGTGGAGGAGTCAAAAGAGGTACTTATTGATCTAAACTTTTCATGCCAACAGGGATACACTAAAGGATTTCTGCGAACAGAGTTCGTGCTGGGCCACAAAAAGGACATCAAAGGCGTCACATATTTGGACTTAGAAGAGAAAGTCTTCAAGATATATGTCAACGGTATATATGAATAGATGTGAAATAATTACTGATATGCATAAGTTATATTTTTTAACACTTTAAAGTTATGTCTATGGCATAGTAACTCCCAAATGGATCAACTATTTCGGATTGAGTTCTTGAGACCTTTTGAGCTCATATGCTCTTTTCAGTCTTATAATTCGAGTTTTTTTGTTCAATCTCAATGTTTAATTATCATTAGGTGAAACTAGGGCAACAATTTAATGTTGATATATTTATTATGCATGGCTAAACTTTGGGTATCTTTTAAAAATCATGATTTTAGATGTCTTTTTAACGTCGAGGTTTATTTGCAGGTCACATGCGTCGTATAACGAATTGTATGCTTGTGATGAACGTAACTAGTCCCATAGTTCAATTCTCTCAGATGACGGCGCGATTCGGTTTCGTGGAGGCGGACAAACATCTCGTTGCTATGGTGGTAGCACCTAATTCAACAACCGGTAAGATCTATTCTAATATTAAAGTTCTAAATCTCAGGAACTACTAAATAAATAAATAACTACTGGTTCGAAAATATACTTTTAGTAGCCCATTTATC
This sequence comes from Thyatira batis, assembly GCA_905147785.2. NCBI lineage: Eukaryota > Metazoa > Arthropoda > Insecta > Lepidoptera > Drepanidae > Thyatira > Thyatira batis. The sequence continues at coordinate 5,702,717 of LR990507.1, forward strand.
GAGAAATGAAATCAATGAAAAATGCTGCAATAACGGGGAATATTTGACGCAGACGAAGTTGCGTTTTAGTAATACTTGTCAATTAAGATCCTCTCCTATTGTGGACTCGATAAACGGGCTAACCCTAAAATATTCTTTTACTCGTACCAACAGTTTCGAAAGCTATTCAATACAATTAAACAAACATAATTTAAATTATAAAAAAATATTGCACTGTGGGTAATTATGGAATGCAGAGGGTATTTATGTCGTTATTTCCAGGAATTGAAGTACTTATGAAACTTCAAACTATGCAAGACTTCCACATATTTGGACACGTTGCATTACCCATACAGTACCTGAACCGAGCCATGGTCACCGCCAAGAGAGGACCGCAAGAAGTAAGTTCATTGGGTTTCAAACTTTTGAGAACTATAAAGCTTATTCTTATAGCCACACGGTTCATTTTGCCCTGAAGATATGCAGTTGAATCTTATACATTTGTAATTTCAATGGCCAACTTAAAAAAAATGTGGGATTACCAAGTAGGATATTTTTGGTATATGTCTAGATTGGAACCAAAGCTTCTGATAATAGGATCCATGAGGAATAGAGAACTCGTCAAATATAATAGGTATGCCGCCAGATAAATGGGTATGCCACCCATAGTGATTTCTTTTATTTTCATCAATATGTCGAGCATTTTCGTTTCGAAAATATAACCTGATATTTTTTGTGCTTTTTATTAACAGGATTTTTTATAATGTTAAATTTTTGATTTATCTAAGTCAAGCAGTTATAGTGCAAATGATTTTAAAGTACTTCCCTAAAACTCTGCAGTGACTCTTCTTCTTCAAGATTAGGAAATCTGTTTTTGTTTTAGGTTGACTTCAGAGTAGGTTGGGGTAAGATGGACTTCGGTTTCACAGGGATCTGGCAATGGCAGTCGATAATAAACTTCGTGTATGTGTACAAACTATACACACCTTTGGAGGGTTTCGAAGAAAATGGGCTCGTTTTGAAGAATATATTTGGAAACGGATTGGATACGGAATTGTCAATGAGATTGTCCAAACATAAGGTAGATATTTTAATAATAATCTTCTCTGATATTTATCATCTGAAAACTTTGGATTTCCAAAAGAGCTAAGGTTAGAAAAGTAAATATTTATTTTAATATACCCGTCTGCACATAATGATTATTCCAAAAAACTCCAATTGTTTTCAAGACAGTCCCTTACTAGCCTCTGTTTTATATTACAGTTTGGTATAGCAGTCCAATTTCAAGATAAAGGTAAAGGACTCTTAGACGTCCTTAAGGACAGGTTCCAGCATCAGCGCGAGAGAAACTCAAATATGTTTGTTGAGAACTTCGACACAACTGCCCGTCTTGTCTTAGACACGCTGTATTACCCCACCATTGAGTTCGATGCTCATCTGATGAAGGTATAATTACAAACCCTATTTCTTTAGTGGTTAAGTCAAAAATTGAATGAGCTACATATTTAAAATTAACCTCCCACAGTTCTTTGTTGTATATTATTTTTACAAGGATTAAGAAGTATTTATTTTATTTGAAAATACAGAACATAGTATAGAATCAGTGTTTCTAGTCTTCTACTCTTTAGAGAGTAACACACATCCACAAAAAATCACATTATAAGTTGGAGGTACCTTCATACTTAAGTAGATAATGTTTTTTTTTTTCAGTTTGTTGGAGCAGAAGATGAAGATATATTGGAAGTCAACGCAACACTTTATTTGCCTGATAAACAACCAATTGTGCTCACAGATGTGTTCATTTTGGAGGTAATATTTCATTAACTTTACCTTTCTTACAACAGACTTGTTGGCATAAGAGAAGTCCTAACTTACACAATGTGCCTACGATTCCTATCCAGAAATAATACCAATATGTGAGCATACATTATGTTACACTAGTCTATACCAATATTATAAAGAGGAAAGATTTGTTTGTTTGTTTGTTTGTTTGTTTGTAATGAATAGGCTCCGAAACTACTGGACCGATTTCAAAAATTCTTTCACCTTTGGAAAGCTACATTATCCCCGAGTAACATAGGCTATATTTTATCCCTGTATTCCCACGGGAACGGGAACTACGCGGGTAAAACCGCGCGGAGGCAGCTAGTCATTTATAAAATCTAAGGGAGTATTTTTACCGGACTGCCATGGAAGGGTAATGACTTTCGCGCGAATCTAGAATGTTTTTTTAACAAACCTATCAATCAGTGTATCAAAGTAAATGCATTTCAGTTGGAATTACATAAAATTAACAATTTTTAATGTAAATAAGAATAAGAAATGTTTTTTTCAGGTGGGTTTTAGATGTTTAATTAGTTTTCATTATGACACTTCTCAGGACAAAAATATTGAATTATTACTATATATTTTTCAGGAGTATACTGTTATGAGAAACACGCTTAACTTAGTGACACCGTTCCAAGCGATTAAACAGTTGAAGTCAGTGTACACGGTCGATATAACCCTCGGCGAGATGTTCAATGTGACATGCTTAGCGTTATTGTACAATGGAACTTATTGGCACGAGGTAAGGTCTACTTTTCAATGATTAAGACATTTTTTGGAATTGGAATAGAGTTAGATGTATTTTACTGAGCTGGAGGCTGACAAATACCTGTTAACCTACGAGTAGTAAACATTTTAGGGATAATTTAAATAAAAAAAACTGAAAATTTAAAAAATAGAAAAAACCATTAAAAATGCAATTATGCTACAGACAATTTTTTGTTCCAAAAATTTTTTTGCAAAGCTATTTGTACATATATTTTTCAAGGTTTATTACTTACCAACTGCTGCTCCACGGATTCAATAACATAGGTCCCATTACCGTAAAAACGGGGATAAAATATAGCTCATGTCAAAGCTTTTTTATTGTTGTCCGAAGTTATTTTAATGCTTGAAATAATGAAAAATTTAAAATTAAAAATTTAAGAAGCGTTAAATCCTAAAGAATACAGAAAAAAATATATTTTTTGGTCTTGGAGAACTTGGAGAACATTTTTCCAACTGAACTATATGTATCGCATAACTTATTTTTTCAACTTAAATATGCTTTTTTAAAAATCCACTACGATTAATACTAACAAAATATTACAGATATCATACAAGTTATACTATGAATACGAGTGTGGTGAAGATAACGCGTATCAATCGTATATTGCATCGGTTGGCATAGCAACGCCGCTCACCGTCCTCCCTGCTCTAGAGTCGAGAGTCACGGCTCGCCTTGAAGACGCACTGTGGAAGATGTCCGCCGATATAGCCATGCCTTCCTTCACTGTTACCGCACTGGCGAGACTCGAGGTACTATATTACACCCCTTCTAGCTCCGTAGGAATACCGAGATAAAATATAGCCTATGTTGTAACGTTGATAGCCCGGTTGGCTTTGTGGTTAGTGACCCTGACTTTTAAGCCGCGGGTCGTGGGTTCGAATCCCACCCAGGACAAACATTTGTATGCATGAATATGTCTGTTTGTTCTGTGTCTGGATGTAAATATCTATATAAGTATGTAATAAAAAGTAATATATGTAGTATATCATCCATGGTTACCATAACACAAGCTCACCTTGAAGCTTACTTTGGAATCAGATTGTCCAGTGTCAGTCCGTCCGTCAGTCAGTCCAGTGAAAAATGTCCCAGGATATTTATTTATTGTACATAGGCTATTTTTTGTATCGGTGTTTATAGTACATATTTTCTTTTTCTAATGAGAGAGTAACAAGCATCTATACATCCAGAAAAAAATCACATTATAATGTCGTCGTACCTACATACTACAAACTACTTAAGTAGATTAAATGCCGTGATTAAATTGTTCATATTAGATTAAATGCCGTGAGGCTTTTAAATGACTTCGAATTCACACATTTCATATAGATATTACATACATACATTTATATAGCCTATGTAGTAACCTATGTAGTTTGTTATTAGTTCTGTATTTACTTTTATAAGTTTTTAATTAAGTTATAATATGTAATTTTCATTTTACTAAGTTTAAACGTCGGATGATCAATATTCTACTGGTATTAATTTTTAAACATGTATTCCATTACACAACAGCTCGACGATCCGTTCGTCCAAACATCAGGCAGCCTGAATCTCTCATCGGCCTACTTGGAAGACTATTTCATCAAAATGGAGTTCAAGAAAGACTTCTCAGATACAGATTGCACTGTCGCGGGTGGTTTACAGATACAACAGGGCGACCAGAATAATTATGTACGTATATCGAATTTATATAAAAATAATTTAGTTTTTAGCGCCATCTATCCGTCACTATATTAAAACAATTCTGTGCGGTTTTTCACTCTTGGGTATCTGGTCATAAAGCTTGTACTATAATAAATAGGTAATTGTATGGTGGTACAAATTGACTTTTTATCATGATGATGATATAAGTTTTTATAGTGCCATCTACCTTCACTATTTTGATTTAAAACTGCAAGCTATTTTGTCTTTTTGGATGATCATTTTCATTGGGTATCTCACTATATACGTAGGTACCTATTTATTGTAGGAGAGTCATGGAAGGAGAAGATAAAACACAGTTATACGGAGAAAACACACGATATATTATTGTTATATCACGGTATAAACATGAGTGACACAATGTAAAAACAAACAAAACGTATTCTAAACAACGTTATCTTTTGAATTTAAAGCTACTGTTATACTCAAAAATAAGTTTCTATATTCGTCATTCATAGTACAAGCTCTGTGAGCAGATATCCAAGAGTGAAGAACATCACTGAATATAAATCAACATTTACATATCATGCCTTGTTCTATCTGTCTAATAAGTACAATAACACTACAAATATCTCCAATAGGCATTCGCAGACGTGGTATGGCGTCCGCCACCATCCCGTTATATAAACTTCCAAACCCGCGGCGCCCTTGCACCAGTATTACCGCCTTCGGAACTCAAATTAGTATACATTGAAGATAGTACATCTAAGACAGTAACTGTGGACATTAACAGTAATAGCAGTGAATATTCGCTGAAGGCAGACCAAAGACCCACGTCGGTCAGTGTCGCTTTTAGCAGTCCGCATAAAGGATTCAGGTATGATACACTTTAAACACAATAATAGGTAAACTGGACTATAATATGAGATACAATACATTGTTTTTAACCTTGTCGTTATCTCAATTTCTTGTTGAATGTAATTGTCCAGTCGCAAGGATGCTGGATGAAATTTCTTGGAGAAAATAGCAATTCATCAACTTGTGTCTATTCCTTGTATTTACCAATTTTGTTTCCGTATGTAACTAAATAAAATAAAACGGTAATTAAAAACTGTATTACCAGTGCATAGTCAGGTCTATCTAGTTTTTATACAAAAACGCTTATATATATGTCTAACCATGCAGGGCGATGAAAGTGATCGGTGAATTCGACGATGACGATATAAGAGGATCGATTGTGACCGATAACTCTGAATACGCCATCTCTGGAAAAATTGTCAATAGGCAACCATTAGAGGTATGTACATTTATGAACCGTGTTAAAAATAAAGATTTTTCAGTCAAAATTTTAATAGTAGAAGCACATTTATGAATGACTAGCTGCCTCCGCGCGGTTTTACCCGCGTAGTTCCCGTTCCCGTGGGAATACAGGGATAAAATATAGCCTATGTTACTCGGGGATAATGTAGCTTTCCAAAGGTGAAAGAATTTTTGAAATCGGTCCAGTAGTTTCGGAGCCTATTCATTACAAACAAACAAACAAATCTTTCCTCTTTATAATATTAGTATAGACGAAGCTTATTTTTTTCTTCCAAAATTACGTACGAACCTACTAGAAGACTATTTGAATGTTTATGACAAAATTATCATATTATATTCTTCAGATGGCCCTAACCCTAGTACCAAAGGCTCAAGGGGATCAAATAACAGTGCGAATAAAGATTGAGACGTCAGATACTTCGTATGCACTGTCGGCCCACGTCGCCGGTCCGGTCGTCGCCACTGTACGCGCCGAAGCATTGATGGAGGCTAACTTCTCACAGATTAATTTCCAGGTTAGTATGTTGTAGATAGCTTCTTTATATATGTAGTAAGAACATATTGATTTAAATTAATGTATAAATTTCGCAACTAAATATATTTGGGCAAAATTTTGTTGACTAAGATTATATAAGCATTATGATAAATTAATTGAGTAGCAATACAATTATAGCCTTTAACACCTTTATGTATCTCAGTTCTGGGAAAAATTTGTGGATCATTTTTATTATTTCACTTTTAACAAATAAACGTTCATAACTTGGGATTCTGGGTATTAAACCACACAGGGAATAGAAACATCATTGAACTTATGTATTATTAAGCTTTATTTGTGATTGTCATCAATAGGTGACAACCCCTCAATCCAAGAACAGAGAGATATTCTTCAAGTCCCGCGTTGCTCACTATCCAGACCTGCGGAAGGTAGTGAGTGTGACGGCTTCCACGCCTCTGGAACGACTCAGCCATGTGTCGGGAGATGCTGACTTTATGTAAGTTGCTAGCTACATTATTGTAACATTGTTTTTACAAAGAGTTAACAACTTCACTATTCACAAAAGAAAACCAGTTCAGAAATAAATAAATGCCAGGGATGAAAATAGAAACAAATTTTTCATACCCATAGAATTTTACACACAGACACAACATATTAAGATATTTAATCTAAACAAACTTTATTACAGTTTCGGCCCAAAAACCGGTTATTTACTTTGTAAATACGAATTACCCGAGATGAAAGGAAATGGTGATCTTAAATGGAGTTTCCTGCTTGGAGATCTATTCATAAAGGTATATTAAAAGCCAAGTTAAAAATTTTTTTTTGGTCTATTATCTGCATTCAAAAATATGTCTTATTCCGCAGGCGATAGGTCATCAATTGGTAAAGGAACTCGAGAAAAGCGTAGACTTAGATATTTATTTCGGTAACAATACCTCGCCAGAAATGATGATCTTGTCGAACGCAGGATTCAGAATGGACCTGGATCATATTTGGCAGTAAGTACAATTATTTACCCAATGAAATTTCTTATTATTATTTAACTCCATCCTGTGCTTTCCTGTAATTTAAATGCATGCGAGAAAAGAAACTGTAATATGTCGTTATAAGAAAATGTGAAGTATGTATTTAGTTGGTAAATAATTGTAAATTTACTTATTTTAGCAGTTACTAAGGATTGTTTGCCTAACTCCCCTTTATTTTGACCAAAATATATTAAACTTTCACCCAAAAATATTATTGCATCTGCAACTTTGTGAGTCATAAATTCTAGAACAGGTGTTTCAGACATTTTTAAAAAGTGTTGTCTTTTGACCATAGAATCGGCGCAAATGCATCATTTGGATACATAATGGATAGACGCATATCCCTCCTAATAAACGTAATCCTACCTAAACCAAACGTTGATGTGCATACCTTGTATATAGATGGCAATATGGGAACAACAACTGATTTAACAAAGACTCTTACAGCTGAATATAAAACTGATGTCACCAAAATTGTTACCGGAGTTAAAGGAGATGTAAGTATTTTTTTCCCTAATAAAATGTCAAAGTGACTCGACACTTCGTTTAAATGACTTCTCTTCAATGAACAACGAATCATTATGAATTTTGTTTGAGAACCTAAACGTGTTATGATTAGTGGAAGGGAAGTATAGAGCCTAAAAAGCTAACTGTCTCTTAAGAGCCGGAACACATCTGCAGCTATGTATCGTTATTTTGTAGGGTGGGTAGCCAGCTATGTGACAGTAAGGACATATTTTTTGATATGGTTTCCACATGATATTTCTCATATAACTTTTCCCAGGTCCTAATCGTACCAGATAGTTTTAACTCAAACTCCACAATCACCTGGACTTCGAACTCTATGTATAAGACAATAGACAACATAATCGATTACAAATGGGACGTGAATGGGTCGAACTTCATTGATTACACGTTGTTTTCGCCGTTGTATGTAAACGATTCTACTTTGAATCTCAAGGGATCCTATCAGATTGATATGGTGCACCATTATCAGATAGTAAAGTAAGTAGTAACAATTATCCATTAAATTTAACTATGCCAACCTAAAACGAACTAAAATAAATATGCAAAAATATTGTTTTACTTCATTTTCCCAAAAAGTGCCGAACCAGCTTCGTTACAATATTTCTCTGCCTGGCCTCTGAAGAATAACAACTTACTAAATCAAATAGTCATCCAAATCAATTCATAATCGGTGACATGACCGCGTAACAAACACAATCGGATTGAGAACCTTCTCCTTATCATTATGAATTCCGTTAAAAGTGAGCCTTAAACGCCTTAACATAATCACCCATTCCTTTGTGAAACAATAAGGATCTTTATTACTTCTCTATTAAGTCTCAAAATGTTCCACAGGGGTTCAATGCACCGTCCAGGTGAAAGTCAAATAGGTGAGATAGACCTGCGCTACGGGGGCGCCGTGCACACAGACGGACATTTCAACTTCACCACTCCGTTCCAGAGATTGCCCTGGCTTAAATCTATATTTAACGTAAGTCTTAATTATTTTCTGGATTGATTTAATAAGTTTATTGCCGGCAGTCCTGAGCAAAATCAACCTTCCAAGCATTAGGGTCGATGTTTCTTAAAACGTTTTGAAATGAATAAATATTTTATTTAATTTGGTAAATATTTTATTTCATTTCATTTCTAAATTTATTTTCTTAGCTGAATGTAAAGTATTCAAATTATTCATTACAGACAAACAAAAAATCAAATATTTCCCAATCATAATATTAGTGTAAATGATTAAAATACTTCATTGCCAACAGATAAACAATTTGAAAGAACAATCGGACAATAAGATACAGTTATTCTGGCCGAACAAATCTGCCGCTGTCAATATGACGCAGACGTATAAGAAACAAGACCACGGCTTCACACAAGCTGGCCAAATATCACTTTCAGTGCCATTGAACACTGAACATTTAGTTGACACAAACTATTATTACATAGAAGGCGATAAAACAAGCACTGGAAATGCAACAATAGATTTTGATAATGAAAGATTCTTGAAAGGGTCCTTCAATCAGATACTAAGTAAGAGTAACAGGAATTTGGACCTTGCTACTACGGACATAGAGGTGGAAAATGCTCATACGCCGGTCGGAGTGAAGTATATACATGAGTATGACGGTACAGGAAATATTGTAAGCATTTTACTGAATATTTGACCACAATTATTTTTTGGTTAAACTTGTCATGTTTGTACAAAATATCCTGACATACCTAAAAACATATATTTTTTTAGCATTTTGGTTGGGTCAGTAAGGGGTTGAAGGAGTAAAAGGTTCTAGAGTTGAAATTTCCTGAAGTATAGTGTCCATATAGTCTTATTTAAGTGACTGTTTTATTTTTAGTGATTAACATAGAACTTTTTGATCATTGTTGGAGACAGGATAGATTAAGCATTATTTTTTTAAATCATTAACAGGCGTATTTTCGCTCAGTGTAATTTGGTTCTATATCCTCAAATGCTGATAGAAATTTAGAAGTAAAAACAGTGACATAACTACACCACATACCATATTTACTTAAACTTACGCCTGCCCTTAATGACCCATGTGGCATGTGGATATGTGGCATTCCAATGCCACATATCGAAGGTTTGGAGATTTTTAAACAAATCTCTCTGAATCTTTTTGACACTTGAGAAATTGATAGGTTACGTGCACTTTCGGTTCAACCAAAACCGTTGTATTATACAATACAACTTGTATATGTAAAATTTTCCAACAGGATGTAAAACAAGCAACTGTGTTCCATCTCCATAACGCGACGAGATTCAACGTGACAGGTAAACTAGACATACACACGTACGACATAGGCAAAAACCTTAAACTAATGGCGATACACGGCAACAAAACTTGGACATTTGACAACGAGTACGAAGCAGTCGATAAGGAGTTAAAACAGGGCAGCAAGATCAAATGGGCAGAAGACACGTGGATTAATTATGATATACACGTCAGAAATAAAACTACGGTAAGTGATACAGGGATGACATAATAGAATTAATGTATTAAGTTATGTTAGAAGCCGTGGTGGCTCAGTTTGGAACGTACCGACTCACAATCATGGGGGTGCAGTTTCAAATCCCTGGCCTCTGAGTTTATAAAAAAAAACTAACGCACAAATTCACACCACTGACTTTTGGTGAAGGAAAACATCGTCAGGAAACCGGATGCATGCCCGAGATGTCACAATTAAAGGCATGTGAAGTCCACCAATCCGCACTAGGCCCGCGTGCTGGACTATGGCCTAAACCCCCTCGATGTTAGGGGAGGTTCGAGCTCTTCGGTGGAGACGTTTATGAGCTGATGATGATGATTAAGATTTGTTGAAATCTCAGTTAGTTTGAATTTGAAAGGTCAGATTCCCACTAATGTGTATTTACAGCCAGAAACGGAGTCACAAGAGATCGTAATGAATGTCCTATACCCGTTAAGGACATTCAATTTGGTTGCGTTATACAACTTGCAAGACACTCTGTTGGACGGTCAAGCACAGCTGAACTGGAATGTCAAAGATGAGAATAAGACGGCGGAACTGAGAGGCCGGTGGGAGAATCCACCGATGACAGAAGGAAACTTGCATAATGTAGACTTGTCCCTTTCACATCCTTCATTCAGAAAGGTAAGTTGTTGAAGTAACATAATGTACTTAATTTTAGAACTTAAAATAAGGAAAATTAGGTGTAAAAAGGACCAAATATTTATGTGAATAAGATTTTATTTAAATAAGATATCTAGGTGACCTGCGCAACTTCGTGAGCGTCACGTTCGTTTGCAACATTTTCGATGATGCTTTGCTCATATTAATATCATCATCATCTTCCTCGCCTTGTCCTATATAGGGTCGGCTTTGTGCGTCATGTCCCTCCATTTCATTCGATCTCCAGTCTAATCCACATTCACTCCACATTCTCTCATATCATCTTATATTAGTATCATTCCGGGATAAATGTGTTATCCAACACTCCAAAAAGGCTTTCGAAGATCAGCTCATTCCAACAAACAACCTCTCCATCTTTATAATTCTTAGCATAAATATTATTTAATTTATTTTCTTCCAGGATGTAACACTAAAAGGCCAGTACATAAGCACACCAGCAGTGATGTCAAATGTGTCTCTAGAACTGCAATATTCGGACTACGAAAACGAATACCTAAAGCTCAAATCGATTCTAACTGACAACTCGAATGGACCAATCAGAGATTACAAATTCGCTTTGACATGCACACATCCGTCAACTAATTTGGATCTAGACATGAAATCCGATATAAATATACACAGTAAATGGTATTATTTCAACAATTACTATATGTTCCAGAAGAGTCTGTTTTACAAGAAATTAGTGCAGAATAAGTTTTTGATCGATACGGCTAACAGTTTTATTAACTGGGAGGTGAGTTATGCTTTTGAATTACTTTTTAGTACCTGTCTTGGAATCCTATCTCTCCAAAGTATACACCGATTTTGCCCTTTTTTCCAACGATGACTTGATCCAGGGTTTCTTAAATCTGAACAGTTATTTTTTAAGATTAACTTCTTTGTTGGGGTGGTATAATTTATGAATAAAAAATAATATTTTTTTTATGTAGCGAATAAACGACACGTCATTCTACAAGATGAATGGAACTTGGAGCTTTATGTACCCGGAATATAAGCTAATATCGCTTATCCACCGACCGAACGGCAACGACACCGGCGTGGCGACACTATCTATGGTGGATAAGTCCCTTGTGGCGCATTTCAATAGTACTGATGGTAAGTAGGGAGACTATTGGCTATTAGTGCATTAAAGCTACTCAGAAAATGGGAGAGATTGATTTTTTCCAAGTATTTTTGATAATGTAAACGAGCAATGTTTTGACAGCAGAAGTCAGATTATTTTGTGAAATTAATATCTCTTAAATACCCAAAAGTATGTACTACTATTGGCTTCACTCGCGTTCCCAAGGGATCCAAAATTTTCCCTAGATAAAATTGAAACGTCACACAGAAAATATTTTGTTTTTTTTATCCTTTCAGACGTATCATATCACATAATCGGCCAAATTGTGGACACCCGTTCTGCTAAATTTGACGCTTGGCGTGACTTCGATGACGTCACTACCGTCGACTTAGCTTCATATATCCGCCTCAACCACTCCCGTTTACTAACTAGCTCTTTGGTGTGGCGCCCAGAGATATTTGGCGAGATTAAGTCTCAGGCAGTTACAACTGTAAAGCTTTTGTACAGCCAGATAAATGATACGCTAATCATCATAAAGGAAACGCCGATGGAAGCTCATTTAGCACTCAAAAACATATGGTCGGACGCCAAGCCGAGAATCAGAGAGTTCCTTGACGATTTAAACGATTTACACGTCATAAAAGACGATTTAGATGAGTTCCAAAAGTTTTTGAATCATTCTTATAGCGATAACGACTTTTATGTAAAAGATATTGTTGAATTCACCTATTACGTGTTGGATGAGATGGCAATAAGGAACCATTTGGAAAGTCTGCCAGGAATCGTGAATGACATGTGGGGTATGATGGGTAATACCAGCCAATCGATCAAACAGAGCTTGACTTACGTAGTGGACACGATCAAGACGGCATATGCGAACTTATTGGAATCTGTCAACAAAGTGCTCGAAGCAGATTTCATGGAGTTGGTATCTGAAAGATTAGAAGCCATGATACTCCAGTACGATAACTTCATAAGAGATTTGCACATGAAACTGTTGGAATATTGGGAGGACACTTGGGTTAATGCGACTAATAGGATGTCTAAATATTGGCAAGAGCTACTGAAATCAATAGAACCGTTATTTTTCAAAGTTGTACATTATACAGAGTCTTTTGTGTTCACATTTTGGAAGGGTGTTATGGACTTCTTCTATAATAGAACGCAGGAGTTGACAGATTCGCCATATTTCAATTATGTTTCCGCGTTTGGACACGAGATGGATAAGTGAGTATATTATGTACTAGCTTCAGCCCCGCGGTTTCATCATTATTCTCAAAAATAATAATTTTAAATGGTGCAAAATCAAGAACCTTGAATGATAAAATCTTTTTCTTCACAGAATATACAAAGACTTAATAAACAACGATCTTATAACAAACATAAAGAAATATAGCAAGAAACTTTGGGATGTTGTGTGGAGTAAGGTTGAGAAGTACATTCCATTCAAGGACGAGTTAACACAACTGTATGCAGAGTTTAAGAACGCTTCACTTAACTTCTTGAAGACTAAGCAAGTCGTTTACGTTAGGGAAAGGGTTGGTACCAATAATTTGTTACTTTTATTTGCTTAAAATAATTGTATCCATATTTAAGGTATTTATAATATGGGCCTAGTTGCCTGAAATAAAGGATTATTGTTATTATTATTATTAAACCAATTCAGAATATTTCTCAGAATATTTCAGATTAGTATATTTTTAGATAGATTTCTAATTTAATTTTATATAGATAGTAATCCAGATTTAAAAAATGATTGAAATGTTATAGTCTCTTGCCATATATTATCCAAATTGTTTGCCAACATTAGACTTCAAATGGAAATAAAAAAGTCTTTAGTTTTTCCACGTTTTTATATTTCTGCTATAAGCTTATCATATATTCATTCCAGTATCAAGAAGCTTACGAGCGTCTCAAATGGTGGTACGACTATTTCTTAATTGGTGAAGCTCTGAACACAGTTGGTGAGATCATTTACGCCAAAATCACAGATATGGCTAAAACGGCTCTACAGTATGAAGAACTGTAAGTATTTCGCTTATATACACACATCAACAAAATCTAGGGATACCTTTAATCCTAAAATATGTACGGGCTTATAGTTTAAAATCTTTTAAGTTTCCATAAAAAGTTTATATACAGATTAAATGCTCTTTTATTCTATTTTCAAAATTTGAAAATGAAAATAAAAAAAAAAACAAAAAAAAAAAAATACGGCGGAAAAATTGTTAGTAATTCGTTACGTTAAGGAAAGTTAAAATTGTTTTATTAATATTAATTAATGAAAAGGGATTAGATTGTTTTTCTTTTTTAATTTAACGAGCCGTAAGAGCTTTATTAGTCACTAGCTGCCTCCCCGCGGTTTTACCCGCGTAGTTCCCGTTCCCGTGGGAATACAGGGATAAAATATAGCCTATGTTACTCGGGGATAATGTAGCTTTCCGATGGTGAAAGAATTTTTGAAATCAGTCCAGTAGTTTCGGAGCCTATTCATTACAAACAAACAAACAAACAAATCTTTCCTCTTTATAATATTAGTATAGATGTCACGTCGTCATTTGAGTCGAGATGAAATGTTACGAGCCGTGGGCATGTTAGAAAATGGTGCTAGTCAACGCGTCGTTGCTGAGGCCCTACATACCAGCCAAAACGTGATATCAAGGTTGTGGTGACGTTATCGCAGTACTGGGGATGTGGCTGAACGGCACACGGGTAGATGTCGTGTTACTACGCAGAGACAGGATCGATTTCTCCAAATGACCGCCAGAAGACAACCCAATATCACAGCAATGCAACTAGTACAAAGGCTCCAGGAGGACCACCACCGCTGCTGGTAAGTGACCAAACCGTGCGAAGGAGGTTGCATAAAGTTGGTCTTCATGCTCGAAGACCATTACGTGTTCCAGCATTGCGACGTGGCAATCACGGTCGGCGGCTTTCGTGGGCTCGGGAGCATTTACCATGGAGTGACGAACAATAGTCTTTGGTGCTGTTCACCGATGAGTCCCGGTTCGGGTTTCACCCGGATTCACGAAGAACACGCGTTTGGAGAACTCCTGGGAGAGTTAGCCGTCTACGGCACCCTCAGGGGCTCCGCCCATACCAAGGCGGGACAATCATGGTGTGGGCAGGAATTCGTCCTGGCGCACGAACCCAACTCGTTTGGATCCAAGGCAGCATGACTGCACAAAAATATCACGAGGAGGTAGTAGAGCCTGTTATTGTCCCACACAGAATCCAAATAGGCCGGGAATTTCTAGTCATGCACGATAATGCTCCTTCCCATACGGCGCGGCTGGTGTCGGCCGCTCTCCGTGATCACGATATTTAAGTTTTGGATTGGCCTGCACAGTTGCCCGACTTAAATTCTATGGAGCATGCCTAGGACATGTTACAACGAAAAGCTTTGAGGGATTTCCCGCCAAATTTGACGACAGAACAACAACTTTCCGAACACTTGCAAAGAACATGGGAGCTCATACCGTAGCAAGACATTGACAATTTAATTTTAAGTATTAACAGTCGATTTCGATATGTAATTAATGTAAGAGGTGGCAACACTGATTATTAATGATTAGATTTTAAAAGATTTTTTCAATTTTAATTTAAATTAATAGTTTTATAAGAAGAAATGTTTGTATTTATCATAATAATTTTCTATGGCGATTAAAAAAAATAACATTTTTATTTAAAACGAAAAAATCACGAAATGTTTTTTATTTTTTATTAAAGACCTTAAAATAACCTATCATTCTTCCATTTACTATATCAGAAAATTCTTCATAGATTTTTAGATATTTGATGAAATATAAAATGTCCCTAGATTCTGTTGATGTGTGTATGTATGTCAGTTAAATAGTTTTCTTGTACGTTCTTGTAGTTAGTTAAATAATTAAAGATCAATAAATTGATTTTTTTAAAGCCTGAATAGCTTAGAATATTATAATAGTCTGCGAAACTACTGCTTAGAATCAAAAATAAATCCTTCAGTGATCGTTAGCCCATTTATCGAAGTAGACTATAGGCTATATAACATCACGCTTCGACCAATAGGAGCGGACCACCATTACAAACACTGGGAGCATGTGGCACAGACGAAGTTGTGTGGTTCAACTACTTCATTATACGTTTCTTTTCAGCCATCGCACTCCTAAAACCAACTTCATATTCGATCCGCGAAAGGGGGAAATGCTTCTAGAACAGAAGTTGCCGATGTCGTGGCACGCCTTCAACCGCACCCCGGACTTCAGTGAGATACACGAGTACAGGGTCGTGAGGAACCTCATCGACGAATGGTTGACCACTAATAAAAGCATATGGTCTTTCTACTATGATATCAGACCGTATATGGACTTGAACAACTTGTACCCGCCGTTCGGTGGTAAGTTTTGACTTGCAAAAAAAAATTCTGATCAATCGTTCTTGCTTTTTAATAATCTATATACAAAAAAATCCCTGTTGCAATAATAACATGACCACAGCATGTTATAAACTGAGTTTTTATGGAAAAACTTTAAAAGATTAGTTAGAAAATCCGGGAACGTGTGTTAAACTGCGGGGCGATATCTAGTTATAATATTTTTTCAATGTTCATAACTAAAATAACAGATTTGTTTTAATTACTTGGTGGGAAAATACGAGTAGTTTAACTTGAAAAACATTAACACCTACATAACATATTTCTCAGTTAATTGTAGTTTTTACTGACTTCATAAAAAGCCTGGTTTTGATTCTTTCATAATCTCTTGATTAAAAACTGGTTTTATTCGTATTAAATTCGATCAATCTTTTCTCTACTTCGTTAAAATTTGCCTTAATTGATGACCTTAATCTTTCAGGTATGGCGATGATGACGGGCCAAGGGACTCTAGTGACATTTGACAAGCAAGTATTTACGGTCTCCGAGGTAGGCACGTTCCTCTTGACTAAAGACTACAGGCAGAACAACTTCACTGTGCTCATGGAGAGCAACGACCAGGGAAGGTTCAACCTGCTGCTCTTGACCAGGAAGACTTTGATACGTTTCGACTTGTATAAAGAGGTGAAATTTGCTTGGCATTTTATTTAATCGGTGCACGGTGGTAAATTAACAAAAAGATTTCATCTCTTTGATTAACAAACAGTATTTGACAAATAACTAATTATTACTTTGAGGTAGGTTAAACTATTAAATATTTTCAATATGTGTACTGTTTGGTGTATGTAAACTTAATAAATAAGAATTCTGCTTGTCAAAAACAGTTTTTAGTTTTAAACTTACTGAGTTATAATTGAAATAATCGCAAATTAATTAATTAATTATAGCTTTTTATTCATCTTTCCATGTATTTTTCTTAAAGACTTGCCCAAATAGGGTCATAGAAGTGTAAATTTTGAATTTTGTTTTCCAGCAAGTTTCCGTCGGTTCCTCGGTGCTGAGTCTTCCAACGATGATAGAAGGCATCGTGATCGACAGACAGACGGATATATTGAATGTGCACGGCCACTGCGGTTTGAACATACAGTGCAATATGATGTTCCGCACTTGTAAACTGCTTGTTTCAGGTAAATCAAAGTGCTAATAATTGACAATAATAATACCAGGACATTATTCACTTACAGTCAAAAAGTTTGCATGGCTAATTAAATATAACTAACTCTGTATATAGAGACAAAATTTTGGACGGGATAGTAATGACAGCCTACCTAATGGATTGATATTATGTGAATATGGTCTTATGTGACTGCACTATTTTTGCAATACCTATAGACTCAAGATTCTGTCTGCTAAAAACGACTGTTTTTGATTTAAAAAAAATTGGAAGCTGGACTTCCAATTTGGATCAAAAATATACATGGGCCCAAAGGGGAATGGGATATAAAAACGTACAATTTGCTAGAAAATTCATATATCTGACACTTTTGAACCTAAACAGCTGATGGGATCTAGATGAAATTTGGCATAGAGTGAGCCTATATTCTGGAATTGCATATAGACTACTATTTATCCCGAGAATATACAAATTCCCTGGAAACAGGGGGGCGAATACAATAACAGTATAACTGCCAAGTTTATACCTGCTAGACTATAAAATATCTACAAATTTCTGATGATATTTTAAACTTTTTTAAATCATCTAGGCTGGTACTACGCAAGTCTCGGTGGTCTTCTCGGGACGTACAATAACGAACAGTACGACGACTTCCAACTCCCGAACAGCACGTTCACAACCTCCATAGCGACACTAGGCCACAGTTGGAACATAGAGTCGACCCTCATACCAATTCCATTAGAAAACCAAGAGTTAAAGAACGACACCCAATGCGACAAGTTCTTCCAAAATAAAGTGTCGCCTTTACATCCCTGTTTTGCTGTTGTAAGTACATATTTAAGCCATAGATTTTTACATATCTTTCGATATTGCCATATTTATGGGAGCACATGAAAGATTTTACTTAAAATAAAAATTCCATTAATTAATGTCATAACCTTGTTAAGACGCAAGTGTCAGTTTTTGATCTCAATCTAAGATCCATTAAAGACGTGTTCCAATTGATATACGAGTAAGAAATACATTTCAGAATGACATTCAAAGTTAACCTTAATGCATTAAGATAAGGTTCATCTGATAGCTACATAGTTTATTATTTTTTTGTCCTATCCAACCAAATATAGGCCTTATAGCAAAATGATTCGACCTAGTTTAACATGCATACATTAATATATTTGCAGATTGATGTGATACCATTCTATAAGGAATGTTTGAACGGCGTGGAGGCGTGCGCCCTGGCCAGCGCGTACCTGGAGCTGTGTTCCCAACAACACGTGCCTATACATATACCTGACCATTGTGTGCAGTGAGTTATTATATACTAGTGGCTCCCCGCGGCTTCTCCCGCGTTCCCGGGGATCTTCAATTTTCCCGGGATAAAAAGTAGCCTATGTCCTTTCTCAGGCTCTGGATTATCTGTCTACCAAATTTCATTTAAATCGGTTCAGTAGTATTAGTATGGATTTCTTATAAAGGTCCGAAATTCGTCAGAGTAATGAAATAAGTGAAGCCTAAGACGTCAAAAAGAATTTTTCAATAGTAAAAAGTTATCTTTCATACTGATAGTAGTTTTAAGGAAATAAATACTAATACATATATATGAAAGGTTGTATAAATATTTGTTACTCTCTCAACCCATAACAGCCGAAGGAATATGGATTAAATTTGGCAAAGAGTTAAAATATGTTCTGAAATAGCACATTCCCGTAGGAAAACATATGAAACTGCGAGTAGGAAGCTAATTACTTTAATATTTTATATATTTTTTGACAGATGCACAACACCTCAAGGCGACATCATAGAAGAGGGTTCATTCTACGAACTGAAATACGTACCCGACACCACAGATGTAGTGTTCTTGATAGAGGCACAATACTGTAACAAGAACCTGCGCAAGAACAGAAACATGGGCTTGTTTGTAGAGGCATTCGACACCATGCTGCAGGCTAACGGACTTAGTGATAATAGGTATAATAAACCGACCAAAAGCAAGTCGGATTCGCGAAGTGTTCTGTACTGGGAGCCCCCTTAATTATTTATTTTATTTAAATCAATTTTAATTAATTTTAAGAGCACATAAGACTAAATATTCTATGAATAAAGCGTCTATCTGTCACCGTTATTTGTATCGAGCAAGAAACGGTAAAAAAATCTAGTTTGTTGTATGGGAAACCCCCTTAAATATTTATTTTATTTTGTTTTTAGTATTTGTTTTTATAGCGGAAAATATCACCATTCTTGAGATATAGCCTGGTGACAGACGGACGAACGATTAGCGAATTATCAGTAATAGGGTCCCGTTTTTACCCTAAAAATCACCTTCTTACCTCAAACACTGAACTGAGGGCTTACTCCCGAAAACGATTCGACTTTGATTTTGTTATCACCTTGAACTCCTATTGGTTAATCCAGAACCAAAAAAATTCAATTTGAACTCCTATTGGTCAGTCCCGAACCAATACGAATAAAAAATCAAGATGGCCATGGCTAAGATTGACATGTATTCGATCGGTAACGGTGTTTGACGTTTCAGAATTTTATAATAAGTTGTGTGCTATTAGTTTCTACAGAAATAAATAAATATTCAATTCTTTATTTATTTCTAAAACGAAATCTTGTACATTAGATGTATTTTTTTAGATTAGGTAGATTTCGTATAAATTTATCCTAGATGTGATAACTCGATCCTGAAAAAGTACCTTTTTACTGATCGTGTATTTTCACGTTTAAAGTCGTTCCCGCCAATCGATTCACAAATGTCATATAGTGCCGGAGTACGGATTTTTCGATTCGGTTATGATTGTAACGAAATTCTTGATCAAAGTTAGTTGCAAAAAGTGTCACCGCACGATCGTGCGCTAGAATCGCTATCAAAAATGTATGAAATGACATTTATTCGATTTGAACTCGTTTCTCGAAAGCGTCGGGAGTAAGCCCTCTGCTTTTGGTTATTCGACTTTTGGACAGGATTGCAAACAAAAATGATTTGACTGTTAGAAATAAACATTAGAATATCGACTCTACATTTGAAGTGTTAAAGTAAACATTCCCATGCAGGTATGCCATCGTCGGGTTCGGAGGCCGCGGCATCTACCGGCAGCCGCGCGCCATGTACGTCAACAACAAAGTGTTCACCAACAGCATTGAGATATTGCAGCACTTCGACAACTTCAACATTGGTATGTAACGTATCAGCTTTTAAAATAATAACACTGGTGTGCAATGAAATCCTCTTTTTAAAAAAAAATTGTATTATGATTCAAAACATCCCCATTGGCCGTTTTTTAGCATGACGTCTAGATTTTTTGATATGAGTTTTATTTTTATTTAAAAAAATTAGGTTTTTTCATCTTTCATTGCTATATTCTCAGCAAGCAACTTTCTGAACAGAAAGATAGTCTGACGCTCATAAGTACTTCATCATCATCATATACGTCTATACCGAGGAGCACGAACCTCCCCTAACAAAGAGGGGGTTCACTATACGGGCCTAGTACGGATTTTCGGACTTCTAATGAAATTGTGACATCTCGGACATGCAGCTTTCCTCTCGATGTTTTCCTTCACCGAAAGCCACATAAATGCTAGTAAAGATATATTTTTAAAACTAATTTAAATTAGATGTAGAAAGAAACTTTTTAATTTGGCACACCAGATGGCCTTGTGGTTAGTGAGCCTGACGCCAGTCATGGGTTCGACCCAGGACAAACATTTATTTATATGCATAAAAGTCTGTTTGTTCCATGTCTGGATGTAAATATCTATATGTATTTAAAACGTATATCAGCTATCTGGTTACCATAACACAAGCTCACTTTGCAGCTTACTTTGGAATCTGATTGGCCGTGTGTGAAAAATAATAATATCCTGGGACATTTTTCACACACGGCCAATCTGATTCCAAATAAAGGCTAAATTATATAGACACGGGACAAACAGACATATTCATGCATACAAATGTTTGTCCTGGGTGGGATTCGAACCCACAACCCGCAGCTTGAAAGTCAGGGTCACAAAGCCAACCGGGCTGTCAATGTCCCAGGATATTTATTTATTTTAACGTATATGTGTATATATATTAACAGAAAAGGCAGATTTAGTCCGAAGCAACCGCACAGCGAGGGCGGACATGTTCGGCGCGCTGAGCTTCACCACTCAGCTGCCGTTCCGCGCCGCCGTGCCTCGCACCGTCGTCATGATCCCTTGCACCAAGTGTGACGCCAGCTTTATGAGGGTAACTGTCTTTATTGGAACGTTCCTTATCGCGCGTTGCGAAAGGAAGCTAGACGGAAAAAATTAAGACCAAAAAATTGGTTGTCTGTAAAGTCGGTTTACTGACGATAGTTGCACGTCAACGTCTTGCATCGCTCACTCAAGTAGGAGAGAGACGGATGTCGAACGCTGCCGAACGCAAAGGCCGATTGTGCTTCTTTGTCGCTCGTTCCGCGCTCTCGCTTGCACTTCAAGCCGCCACATGGAACGCCTCAGAGCGCGGTAACGCCGCATCAGTCATGTTTTTTCGTGCGTGCAGCCGGCTCTATCGAATTATAAGACGTTGTCACGTCAAAAAGTTGTAACGACACTTTTCGCGTCGCGTTGCCTAGCAACCGAGCGAGACCGAGTGGCCGAGCGGCGCCTAGCCTAATCAATGACGTGTACGAAAGAATAGACAGACATATGAATTTCGTTCCATCCGGGTGTCCCTTGACACCTCTCAAGTATTATTCAGTAGTAGCTCCCGCGGGAGAATTTCCGTTTTCCCAAGATAAAAACTAGCATATCCGTTAATCCAGGGCGTCAGCCCCGTCAGCTAACTTGCCATGCCTAATTTTCGCTCCAGCCGCTTAGACGTGAAGAAGTAACAAACAAACTTTCGCCTTTATAATATTAGTGTGTTAATATTTTAGCTAAGAAAGATATATTTATTGACTAGTGGCTCCCCGCGGTTTCAGCCGTGTTGCTGGGAGATCTTCCATTTACCCGGCATAAAAAGTACCTTATGTCCTTTCTTAGGCTCTAGACTAACTGTGTACCAAATTTCATTTAAATCGGTTCTTTAGTTTTAAAAATAATATTTTTCTCAATAGAAACCCAGTAATAATACCTAATGATCTATTTCTTTCAGTTGGACTACTCGACAATCTACCACAACCTTATGGAGAATTCGGTGACTCTTCACATCCTCATGGACGATGATTTCATACTGACGACTCCGTCCAAGAAACGTTTGTCTAAACAATTGTTTGGTAAGTTTGAAATAAGTAAATGTTATGGCAGGCGTCTAGGATATTTGGTTTTAGCTTTTGAGGGACTTAAATTAGTTTTCAAGCACATGAAATAGTAAAGTTATCTTTTTAGCTCCTCAAGTTAGCATCTAAACTTGTTGAGTTATCTCCTAAGTTACTTGAGTTAGCTTCTGAACTTCAACATCTACAACTCTATAATTTATGCTGTCACCGAAATGTTATAATATATTTACCGTTCTTATTTATACAAATACTAAAATACTTTATATCTATACTAATATTATAAAGAGGAAAGATTTGTTTGTTTGTAATGAATAGGCTCCGAAACTACTGGACCGATTTCAAAAATTCTTTCACCTTTGGAAAGCTACATTATCCCCGAGTAACATAGGCTATATTTTATCCCTGTATTCCCACGGGAATGGGAACTACGCGGGTAAAACCGCGGGGAGGCAGCTAGTTTACTAATAATTCACATTAATGCACTATTGATTATTCTCAGGTGTGGACAATACATTAGCGTACACAAACAAAGATTATGAACGACTACTGGGCGACGCCGCACTGAGGAAGCAAGTCAAGCTGCCTAAGAGCAAGCTCGGCCTATGCACCTCACTTGCCATGGAGACCAACGGTATGTCATATATGATTAATAAATTAATAAAGTTATAAGACATAAAAAAGGTTGAGTTTAGTGTCATCATCCTCTTATTTCAGAAGTAACAGGGGGAGGGACACATTTTACGACTTTGGAAGTCTCTCTCACGCAAACTATTCACTTTACAAAAAAATTATATTAGTAACCTCAATATAATATTGAAGACCTATCTATAGATACACCACATGCATGGGTTCGATGAAAATTATTTTTTTACTCTCGGTTCTATGTATGGGGACCCCCCAATTTTATTGTTTTATTTCAATTTTTGTTAGGAAATATTGATGCGGTTCATAGAATGCATCTACTTACCAAGTTTCAACAGTATAGCTTTTATACTGTCGGAAAAAATGGCTGTGACATACGGATGGACAGACAGGGTTCCGTTATTTGCCATTTGACTACGGAACCCTAAAAACCAAAAACATGGTTTTTTTAATTTTTCACATAAATTTTGAGGTTATGTGGAAAAAGTGTAAATACAAAAGTTTTAGATATTTTTATTGCCTACAACTTTGCCATTTAAAGTTTTTCCAATAAGACTTTTGGTTTTGCCGGAAATCGAGACTTACACTTGTCGGTTTTTTTACCCTTCAAACTCCACCCCCCCGTTCCCGACCTTTTCCTTTATTTTTTGTTATATTCTCGTCCTTTTCTAACGGGTTTCACTTTTTTTTATTTTTAAACCCTGGTCTATAGTATTAAATTTGACTTAGTACCTGTGAAGTGTTTGTCCTTCTCTTGACATCGTAAGGGATTTATTCGACACGGTTTCTGTACCAACATTTAAGGGCGTGGCGCCACCTAGAAACAAGAAATAAATGTCCTGGGACTATTTATGTGGCATTTTATGATTTGAAAAGTTTATAAGTTAAGTGCTCTACAGAAAAATTTACTCAATTTGAGTTACGACAGTATTCTTCCAAGGACGGCCGTAGCTAGGGTGGGGAGGTTTGGGAGGGGGAGCATTGTGGGGCAATGCCCTACCTTAAAAAAACAAAAACTACGAGCAAATTGTGACTCCCTCTAAAAGAAACAACATCATTATTTACTTTCGCCCTACCAGTAACCAAATCTGCCCCACCTCAAATCGACTCTAGCTACAGTCCCGTTCCAAAGCAGCGATTAAATAATTCCAATAATGATGTTCCCAGGTACAATATTCATAGCGTCGAAGCTGCAAGGCGACCGGCCCACGGCGCGGCGGTTCTCGACCGTGGTGGGCGCGCGCGCCGCGCTGTCGGCCCGCGCCGACACCTGTCCCGCTCCGCGCTGCGAGTGCCGAGAGGGACGGCTGCACTGTCGCCCGTGCGCCGACACGCAGCGACTGGTATGTAATATACTCCGACACCTGTCCCGCTCCGCGCTGCGAGTGCCGAGAGGGACGGCTGCACTGTCGCCCGTGCGCCGACACGCAGCGACTGGTATGTAATATACTCCGACACCTGTCCCGCTCCGCGCTGCGAGTGCCGAGAGGGACGGCTGCACTGTCGCCCGTGCGCCGACACGCAGCGACTGGTATGTAATATACTCCGACACCTGTCCCGCTCCGCGCTGCGAGTGCCGAGAGGGACGGCTGCACTGTCGCCCGTGCGCCGACACGCAGCGACTGGTATGTAATATACTCCGACACCTGTCCCGCTCCGCGCTGCGAGTGCCGAGAGGGACGGCTGCACTGTCGCCCGTGCGCCGACACGCAGCGACTGGTATGTAATATACTCCGACACCTGTCCCGCTCCGCGCTGCGAGTGCCGAGAGGGACGGCTGCACTGCCGCCCGTGCGCCGACACGCAGCGACTGGTATGTAATATACTCCGACACCTGTCCCGCTCCGCGCTGCGAGTGCCGAGAGGGACGGCTGCACTGTCGCCCGTGCGCCGACACGCAGCGACTGGTATGTAATATACTCCGACACCTGTCCCGCTCCGCGCTGCGAGTGCCGAGAGGGACGGCTGCACTGCCGCCCGTGCGCCGACACGCAGCGACTGGTATGTAATATACTCCGACACCTGTCCCGCTCCGCGCTGCGAGTGCCGAGAGGGACGGCTGCACTGTCGCCCGTGCGCCGACACGCAGCGACTGGTATGTAATACACTCCGACACCTGTCCCGCTCCGCGCTGCGAGTGCCGAGAGGGACGGCTGCACTGCCGCCCGTGCGCCGACACGCAGCGACTGGTATGTAATATACCCGGGAGATCTTCCATTTTCCCGGGATAAAAAGTAGCCTACGTCCTTTCTCAGGCTCTAGACTATCTGTGTACCAAATTTTATTTTCAGACAGACAGACACATTTATAATATTAATTAAGATAACCCTCCCCGATAAATGGGCTATCTTACACTGCGTTTTTCAAATCAGACCAGTAGTTCCTGAGAGTAGCACGGTTAACCTAACAAACAAACTCTTCATCTTTATATATTAGTAGGTATAGATAGATTGACCTTTGTTAAAGAAAAACCAATGTTATTGCCTAATGATAATAATGAAATCAACATAATTTTTTTTGGATATTGATGTAACTGAAGATCTTTGTATCAACAGATTGCCATGTTTTACATTTTTTTACTTTTGTCAAAGTCTCTAAATTTAATTATTGTTTTACAGATGGAACTATCTTTCTTCAATTCCGGGGACATAGATGACCTGATAGACATGGCGATGGAACCACCCACTCTCCCGTCATTCAGTTGATAAATAGCACCTAATATAACGTATAAAGTAGTGAATGCAAGTACAAAATGATACCATGTAAATATTTATAGGCACATGACTGTGACAATATTATTTCTGTTACTTAATAAATAGATTTACTTAAAGAAATGCTTGTTTCTCTTCTATCTTATATTTTCTGTAACTCATATCTCATCATAAGCTGATGGTATCAAAACACTCTACAAATATAATGGTTAAGTTAGTGTTTACCACAAAAACATTAAGTATAAATCATTCAGTCTTTTACTATAACAAAATATATATGTACATTACAAATCATAACATCTAAATCATTAAAATATTAAACATATGTAATATAGTTCTATTTCAAGTATGACTTGCACAGTTCAAAATAATAATTCATGTATAACAACAATTAATAGTGTATGTATACAATTATTTTCGGAACTTTCCTTTAGATGGATTTATTTATGTACTTAACATTATTTGGCTCATAAAATGTCATCTACTGTACTGTGTATGCGACAACTAACAATGATATGTAATAGCTACAAAACAGAGCTACAGTGCTCCACTTAAGTGAAGTTTGGTCAACAAAGTTATTTGCCCAAGTGCCTAACCACTCTGATAGATATAAATCTTTACTTATGTAACTTATAAGCTAATACTACACCAACCACGACCAGAGCAACAGCAGAAGCTTTGTACAGCATACTTTTAAGTACTCTATTCTGTCCACCAACAGAATGAACAATGAGATTGTTCATCAGGAACACTTGATTGCTCTCTTCGATGAATGCGTCTCTTTCTTCATTTGTCATCTTATCAGCAATGTCATTCATAGCTTGGCGAATGTCTTTCTTCAATTGGCCGATGTCCACTTCACTAAAGTCGGTCAATTTGTCAATGTATGATTCTCCAGAAGCATTTTCTGAAATATAATATGAAATATATTTATTCTTACAAATAGGCCTTCACAGGCACAACATGTAACGTCACTTCTAATGCTCGATTGAGATGTCTCAAGAGCTAAATAGTAAGTGAGATTTTTTTTTTTACTTTAGAGTTAAACAGTTTAGTTATATCTTACTTTCTCCAAACATCTTTCTCTTTTTAGCAAGAATCTGGCCTCCACTAAGCAATCCCAAATATAAATGGTAAACATATGCCAGCAAAAACATTGGATTTTCCTTCTCCAAGTCCTGAAGGTGCTGCAGGTAGTTGTCAAGGGCTGCTGACTTTGGTAGTGTCTGCCAATCTTCACCTAAGTAATGCTTAAGGTCCTCTTCAAAAGCCTTCTTTCTGGGAACAAAATATATAATCCTTATTAATATAGCAAACAGTTTAATGTTGATTCTATGTTGTATGTATGTGTATACACATAAAATAATCACAACATAAATTTAAAATGAAGATTCAGCAATAATTTGATGACACCAAAATATGCCAAGACATCGAGTTAAACTGCTTGTTTCAAATAGTTGAACAAATGGAAATACCTCTGAAGAACTTTATGGCCAAACAGCTTATTGAATTCTGGCATATTGAGCCTTTCCTTAGCATCTTCCAGATAAGCAAATATGTGGTAGAATACAAATATACCACCTCCCCACACTGCTTCATCTCTTAATGCTAGAAATGTTAATAAAAATTAGTATACATTTTATTGTTCTTTGTTCCGATATAAGCCATAGGTTTTCCGCAGGTTTTCCTCCTGGATTGTAAGGGGGTTAAAATGATACCTTCATTTAGTAATATATTCCTGTAGTAAAAAAAAACATCTTACCAATGGCAAATTTTGCATTGACCAAGGCATCACTGACGGAGTGTATTTTCCTTGTAGCTTTTCTCATACGTGTTGTGAACAACTCAACGCTCCCCGACATATTACCGCAGTTTATGACAGCAATCTGATTTTAATAAAATGGTGCACCCAGTATATAATAGTAGTCTTTGTGGTGCACTATACACATAACATAACCATCACATACGTCAATGACAAAACAAAAAGTGAGAATTGTGAATCAGCTGTTTTGTTTGAACTTTTGAGTTTTTGACTGATTGACGGATTATTGATTGAGTCTATGGGTGCTTTGAGTCAGTCAGTTCCACAGTTCAGTCAAGATCAGTGTGCATCACAGATCACTATATACTAGTTTAAGGGATTACATTCGTGCATTTATTTTATGGCTCTTTTTTTAACATGCGTATATAGAATAAGGTTTTATTTGTACCCAGCTTAGAAAGGACATAGGCTACTTTTTACCCCGCGAAAATGGAAGATCTCCTGGGTACGCAGGTGAAACCGCGGGGAGCCACTAGTATTGACTAAAAGCAAGGGTCATAAAATAATATATTAAATATAAACAGAAGAGTAAAATAAATTTTCTACAAACAACCATGTGCACCGCGCAAAAAAATACTAATTTACAACCCGAGCTAAATGGCGAAATGAAATTTACTTAGTTGCTCATTAACACGTCACACCCGACACCGGTCACACTCACTCATGGACCTAATCGTAGACAGAGAAACTAATAGACTAAGGTACCCTGTAACCACGACTGAAACAGAGATAGTGTAAGCGTGTGTTGCCACAGTGCCCGACTTTCCCATTTTGGAAGGGAGTTCCTTATCCCGCGTTGCGAAAGGGAAACATTAAATTAGAATTTAATCTCAAACATGTGTCCTACTTCAGTTAAATAAATAAATAAAAATAAAAAAAAATAAAAAGCCTTTTATTTCTTGCTTACAATAGTGGATCGAAAACAATATTTAAAATTTAATTTATAAAATATAATACTACTTTAAATAATATTTCATCTTAATATCTTAATTTCATAAATAACTTAATTCTAATTATGTAATTCTAACATAAAAAAAATAATAATAATAATAAAATAAATCGAATTCATAACATAACACAATCATAATTTTTTTGTTTAATTCAGTTATTAATTTGGATAATTGATTTTAAATATTTAGATAATAGATCTATTTAAAGGTTTTTACTAGCAAGAACCCTCTCCATGAACTACTTCAGTTACCACAAGCTAATTATTACTAAAATTAAGCCTACTGATTAAGTTAATAGTACATTATATTTGTTAATTATAAAAAAATATTTTAAATTTAAATTTAAAATATAAATTTAAAATTTAAATTACAATTCTTGCTAATTATCTTCAGTTGTAACTATCACTTTATTAAATACGATTTATTTAATGTTACATCAACTATTAATAAATGTACTTCATTCCAAAATAAATATAAATTGAATGTAAAAAAAAAAATATTTATAATACCTAGTTGTCTTCAAAGAAATTAAAATATCCATCAGTGTATTGGTAAAAAACAGTGATTTAATATATGTATGATAAAATATGTATCTATTTTCAAAATATCTGTATTTTTTAATTTTTATTGAACTAAATAATATTTAATTATTTTTATTATAACTGATCGGTTGATCGTTGATCGGTTATCGACCGGTGAAGGCGGAAGATAAAATAAAAATCGCGATGGTAAAATAGGGGTTGATTGTAAAGGGTTGAAAATTCAGGGTTATATGTATTTACTGTTGCTGTATCATAAAAAAATTATTTTTTTTTCTAAAATTGATGTTGTCCGATTCTCAGACCTACCCAATAACACAACATTTCATGAGAATCGGTCAAGCCGTTTCGGAGGAGTTTAACCACAAACACCGCGACGCAAGAATTTTATATATTAGATAAAAATACCGGGGCTATTGCTAGAAAACACTGTGATAATTGGATTCCATGTTAATTTGCTTTCTTTTAATACACATTCTCAAGAGAATATTTTACAATAAAAATGGGAGATTTTTTACCGGACGCTGGCAACACTTCCACAATAATGTTTTTATAGGTTATTTTGATTGAAACTCGATATTACGCTTTAATTTTCATAATTTAACGCAATATTTTGCTAATTTATACTATCAAATAAGTTATCAACCCTGAAAACACATATTTGTGGTCAATAAACCACAAAAACTGTCGTACTTACGCGTGAAAAGAGACACCGGCAATTTCCTGCTCACTATCGCTTCCACATGAAATTACACGACAACGCACCATTGTATAACCTTTGGCGTTATAATAGTATAAATTTCTCAGTCTTTTCACTATATTAGAATCGTTTTAACACACTAAAACATAAAAAATTCGCAGATCCAACACAATGTATACACGAACTGTCAGGTTTGTTTCGCAATTAAAGTTGCGAAACACTTGAAAAACTGGCTTCCCACGATGAGACAGAAAATGTACTAGTTGCATCTTTGTCTTACGCATTCGTATTAAAATGTTCGCTCCCTTTCTTGTGTGAGTGAGAAAGAATCGTCACTTAGTCTATTAGTTTCTCTGTCTACGGACCTAATATACTAACAGGACTGATAACTCTGAAATTTGTATTTTTCGAAAATGAACCATATGTCAAATCGATAAAGTATATTTTCTATGCTGATTTACACAGAGGCAAATCCGAGCCGAGAGAGATAGTCACAACGGAGGCCGTGTGTCTCGTTCTTCCATCTTGCCACTCTAAATAAATTATGTTGATCAAAAAGTTTTGCTAAACAAAACTATGTTGAAACATTTGTATTTTAATGTATTTTTATACAATTTGAAGTCACAAAGTCAAGAATTGTAATTGCATGTATTTCGCTTGAAGTATTCGTATAAAAAAATATATAATAACATTTTTATTTAGCCTATTTTTAAGCTATTGCATAGCTTTTATCGCGGGCTCTGAGCGCGGCGACCGAATCAAGAAATTCCGTAACGAAAAAAACCTAACACATCGTCTAACGTCGTTTAAGTTCGGCAGACTTCGGCACGGTGTTTGTTTGCTATCTTCTTAACTCTTTGACGTTTTGAAAAAATGGCGTTTGACATTTATAAAAAACAAAACTCAATTTCCGTATTCGCGCGTAATTATTTTGTTTCTATTTCGTGGCAAGGGTACCACGTCATAAAGCCTAAGTATTCAAATACGTATGCACATCAGAATGCATATTATTAAAAAAAAGTTTTACGTGACAACGACTTTGAGTGGTAAAAAAAATTACGTGAGGCACTCGGGGACTGCCGCGGTAAAGCTATTGCATTGCATAGCATTTTGTATCAACTTATGCAATTATAATTTTATTTATTTATTTTAATAATAAATGCACTTTGTTCATTCATATTCAAAACACTTCATACACAAATTTTACAAGTACAGCTATTCACTGTTGTACATAAATACATATATACCTATATACTTTCTCATAAGCAGCTTACGTATTCGTCCGATTTCGGAGCAGCTCGTCTCGATTCGTGCGAGTTTCGTAGAGTCGTACAATACGTCTAATCGCACACAACGCCGTGTCGACTGTCGAAGACTGCCGAACTGAAACGACGTTAGACGATGCACGGCCTTCAAGCCACACCTCCTTGCCCGTCGGAGTGGGGGGTGTTAGGTTTTTTTCGTTACGGAATTTCTTGATTCGGTCGCCGCGCTCAGAGCCCGCGATAAAAGCTATGCAATAGCTTAAAAATATATAAGTACTAGCTCATATAAATCTTAGAGAAAAGGTCTAATTTCATTGCCATGTTGGCCCAACGTACAAACATTTGTACCAATACGCCAACATCGCGTGCTTAGAAATGCAAATGGCCGCTACATGTACTAAATAAATGATACATTTGGATTTAAACAAAGGTTAGGTTAGAAAGGACGCCTTGTACATTGTAAAAATACTTGAGCATATATTTTGACGTGACAACGTCTTATAAATTGGTTTGCCGGGTGACACTTCAAGAAACTGCGTTACGCTCCGCTCACGTCACGTTAGGTTTTAAATTGTTACTATTGTTTCATCCTTCTTCCTACTATACGAATGAATATTCACATTAAAATTATTTTACCACTCAAAGTCGTTGTCACGTAAAACTTTTTTTTAATAATATGCATTCTGATGTGCATACGTATTTGAATACTTAGGCTTTATGACGTGGTACCCTTGCCACGAAATAGAAACAAAATAATTACGCGCGAATACGGAAATTGAGTTTTGTTTTTTATAAATGTCAAACGCCATTTTTTCAAAACGTCAAAGAGTTAGAAGATAGCAAACAAACACCGTGCCGAAGTCTGCCGAACTTAAACGACGTTAGACGATGTGTTAGGTTTTTTTCGTTACGGAATTTCTTGATTCGGTCGCCGCGCTCAGAGCCCGCGATAAAAGCTATGCAATAGCTTAATAATTTTAATGTGAATATTCATTCGTATAGTAGGAAGAAGGATGAAATAATAGTAACAATTTAAAACATAACGTGACGTGAGCGGAGCGTAACGCAGTTTCTTGAAGTGTCACCCGGCAAACCAATTTATAAGACGTTGTCACGTCAAAATATATGCTCAAGTATTTTTACAATGTACAAGGCGTCCTTTCTAACCTAACCTTTGTTTAAATCCAAATGTATCATTTATTTAGTA
The DNA here is from genome assembly GCA_905147785.2 of Thyatira batis. Taxonomy (NCBI): domain Eukaryota; kingdom Metazoa; phylum Arthropoda; class Insecta; order Lepidoptera; family Drepanidae; genus Thyatira; species Thyatira batis. The sequence goes on from LR990507.1 coordinate 5,735,137, forward strand.
CATGTAGCGGCCATTTGCATTTCTAAGCACGCGATGTTGGCGTATTGGTACAAATGTTTGTACGTTGGGCCAACATGGCAATGAAATTAGACCTTTTCTCTAAGATTTATATGAGCTAGTACTTATATATTTTTAAGCTATTGCATAGCTTTTATCGCGGGCTCTGAGCGCGGCGACCGAATCGAGAAATTCCGTAACGAAAAAAACCTAACACCCCCACTCCGACGGGCAAGGAGGTGTGGCTTGAAGGCCGTGCATCGTCTAACGTCGTTTCAGTTCGTCTTCGACTCGACACGGCGTTGTGTGCGATTAGACGTATTGTACGACTCTACGAAACTCGCACGACTCGAGACGAGCTGCTCCGAAATCGGACGAATACATAAGCTGCTTATGAGAAAGTATATAGGTGTATATGTATTTATGTACAACAGTGAAAATATCCTTTAAACTACAGAGTCCATTTATTATTTACAACATAAAACTAGAGAAATATATAAACATTATTTAAGTAATTAAAAAATTACTAAATACAGTGAATAGCTGTACTTGTAAAATTTGTGTATGAAGTGTTTTGAATATGAATGAACAAAGTGCATTTATTATTAAAATAAATAAATAAAATTATAATTGCATAAGTTGATACAAAATGCTATGCAATGCAATAGCTTTACCGCGGCAGTCCCCGAGTGCCTCACGTAATTTTTTGTTTCTAATGGTAACTCTTCAAAGCGTCATGTGATGACGTCAGTTTAACTAAATATTATCAATGAAACAAGGAGTATTATTAACGTGACCATACGTCTCGCTTAGGGCGGGACAGTTCCGCTTTCAGACTGTCCCGGTGTCCTCAGCAAGGCCAATGTTGTCCCGCTTTTGAAAACAGACCAAACGATAATTTAAAATATACTTTTCCCGTTCGAAATGTGTGGAACGTACCAAATGTAAAGGCAATCTTATAGAAGATGTTTTAAAGAGAAACATAAAAGTATTATCACAAAGGCTAAATAGACGCGAGGAAAGATTAAAAAACGTAAATTCGCTTTTACTGCTATTTATTTATATAAATTTTGATGAGGTGGAACAAAATATAACTATCTCGCTCGGCTCGTTTTTCAGATCAGAGTGCTCGGTCCTGTTAATATATTACGTCCATACACTCACTATAAATGTTTATTTCAAAAATTTAAATCAATCAGTATAATAATAATAATACCTAAGTGTTGAAATGTGTATCGATTGAAGCAATGTCAACCTCATTCATGACTATAACCGAATGGTATAAAAACCAGAAATAAAACAGTTAATAGTAGTCAATATGTGTTTCTACCTTTTTAAACAAATTAACTTATATAATTATAATTGTTGAAATGCTTGAGGCACAGGAATTGCTAAGGACTGAAATTTAATAACTGACAACCCTATTTCTTGTTGCTATCTAGTTTCTGACAGTTGAAATATTAAAAAAAATACAACTTCCGCTCCGGCTCAGACAGACAGAGCCAGTCTGACTAAATAAAACTTCGGTAACCATAGCGTAATTTGATGGAAAAAAGATTTATATGTAGACTAGAAGATTTCTTAACAGATTCAGTGTTTTAAAGCTTTCTGATTATGGCAGATTCAAGTAAATTAAAGGTAATTATTTTTTTTTTTTATTAATGTTTTTTTTTTAATTAAAAAACTTTTAATTATAGTCTATTATAACATTTCATCTAATTATAAGTAAAATCGTTATCAACGCTAAAACGGCTAAAAAGTATGTAACGACATTTGTTTACATATTGATAAGCGTTATCAGTTGCGTTGCGAGTTTGACAATTGACATTTCATTGTTATCTAACCTCGGTCGGTTGTGCCCGTCGTGGTGTGAATAAATAAATTAACGAATTAGTTATGGCTTATGATTTAAAACAAGAAGAAGAAGTGAAGGAGTACATAGAAAACCTTGGCATTGAATATCGATTCGGTTGTTATAAAGAGAAAAAGCCAGAGGTATGTCATCTACTCGCAGATTATTTAGAAGCAATCAAAAAAGATTTCGATAAGGCTGCGAAGGTGTATAAAAGCAACTGTTTAGATTATAAATTTGGTAAATCATGCTTGAAAATTGGGAATTATGCATTGGTTGGAAAGGGACGGGCGAAAGGCGATGCGAATGAGGCCCTAACCTATTTTGAGAAGGGATGTGAACTAGGCGAGGCTGGAGCCTGTTTACATGCTGGAATGCTGCTCACAGCTACTGGGCCTGGGGTTAATATCAAGAGAGATGTTCCTAGAGGTAAGTTGAATTGTTCTCATTCATAAATTTTACTTGATCAATGCCATTGGATACATATTAAGTAGTTAAGTTTATAGGCAGTAATAAAGTGTTGCAATTTACAATGTCAAATCAATTGAAGATTGTCAGCAGAAGCTGAATAATAGCCGATACTTATTCAATTCAGTCTAATAAAGAACGGTCTTACCATTTTATTTTGTTGCACATTTCACTTCTAAGGCTTTATATATGAGATTATACCTATTACTTAGATTAGAAATAGGTAATATATAAAATATGCTGATACATTTTTCACTCATGGCCTATCAGTTTCTAAAGTAAGGAGAGTACTGAATAGGTTGCTGATATAGTACCTGTTAGACATATATTGATGTAGATGTTTTTGTCTGTTGTTATACATTTATGTAAGTCCGACCTGGGTAGGATTCAAACCCACAACCAGCATCTCAAAAATCAGGGTCACTAACCACAAATACAACTGTCCAGTATTTGGGAAGTTTGTCAAAATTGATCACTCTATCCATAATACATGCTATTTGTTTCTCAGAGGAAAGTTATTGAAAAGGTTACATATTAATTATTATCACTACATATTTTAACAAAAGTAATAACACTTTTTGATATTTTCAGGATACAATTACCTTAAGAAAAGCTGTGACCAGAATGATGATATGGCATGCCATTATTTATCTGGAATGTACCTGACCGGGGTACCAAAGAATACAGCAGATTTCAACCCCCACAACCCAGAAAAAAACAAAACCATAGATTACTTAATTAAGTCAGACATGAAACAAGCATTTCAATTTGCCATCAAAGCTTGTGAACTTGGTAACATGTATGCATGTGCCAATGTTAGTATGATGTACAAGAAAGGAGATGGGGTTGAGAAAAACCCTGATGAATCAAAGAGGTACTTTGCTATTGCACAAAACCTACAGAAAGCACATGAAACGACAAAAGAGATCCAATTTCAGCAGGGCTTAGAGAAATAACCTTGAAAATTAGATAGTTTTTGGCTGCATTTAATGATAGTAAATTTTAAGTTAATTTTTGTCCAATGTAGATACTGCCTATGTTATAGTATTATAGTTAATGTTGAACAATAGTTGATATTTTATTTATTTGCCTTTGTATAAACACCCTACTTTCAGATGTACATAGTTACATACAACATACATCACTACATAGTATAAAACAAAGTTGCTTTCTCTGTCCCTATATGCTTATCTATGCTTAAATCTTTAAAACTGCAAACGGATTTTGATGCGGTTTATGAAATAGAGTGATTCAAGGGAACGGTTATTATATATAGTACAAGCATAATGTTAGAGAAACACTGACCATTTTGGAGGTTTCTAATTTGATGTAAAAGCATTGCACCCGTACGAAGACAGGGCAGGTTGCTAGTATGAAATAAAATATACTGGTGGTAAGGTCCCAGGATATGAAGTGAGATAAATTTATTCTTTCAAATAGTAATTTACAGGGACTTATGAGGACTAACATATTGTCTGACTAACACCAGTATGGAAGCTTGTTATCCTGTTAGGATACAACTAACAATATACAATGATGGACCTACAATTACTTAATTATATGTCTGTTATATTCTCTTATAAATAAACAGATTGGAATCATTGGTGGGTCAGGATTTGATGATCCCTCGCTGTTTGAGAATCAAATTGAGCGGGATGTTGTCACACCCTATGGGCGACCTTCTGATGTACTCATTGAAGGTCTGATCAAGGGTGTACCATGTGTATTACTGGCGAGACATGGAAGAAAACATCAATTCCAACCCAGGTAAAAATTTATTTTAGACTAAGTCTGCCTGTCTTGTACCTACTAACCCGACTGGGCCAGAAGGAAGGCATTAAAAATACGCAAATACATTTCAATATGAAATTTGCACAGTTACTCTTTTAATGGAGACAGATATTCTATATATGTTAATTACCTATGTTTCTAACACTTTAGTTAACTTATTCAATACTAACCCAAGTTAGAAAATTATACGTATAATATTTTTACGCAGTTCTTTTCTTTTTTTTTTATCAGCGACGTCAACTACCGCGCAAACATTTGGGCCTTGAAGCAAGTTGGGTGCACCCACGTGCTGGCGACTACTGCGACGGGATCCCTCGTCGAGGACTATAAGCCTGGAGACCTCGTTATATTGGACGATTTTATTGACAGGTAACTTTTGCATTTCTTTTTATTAAATAGGTATCTACTTTATATGCATTTAGTAACTAAGTACCTAATTATAAAATGCCAATATTTTATTGATGTACTAGCTGACTCGGCGAACGTAGTTTTGCTGTATAAGGTACAGAAAAGTACTAAACGATCTACATACACAAAAAAAAATCATTAAGATTGGTCTAACCGTTTCGGAGGAGTTCCATCACAGTTTTTTTTTATATAAGAATAGGTATTTTGAATACGGAGCCACTACTCCAATTTCTGACGTGGCTCCATGGTCGGATCTATATAGGGGCTTTTTGGGCTGCAGCCCAGGGCCCCGTGGATACAAAGGGCCCTCAACCCCTATTGAAGTCAAAATAGACAATAATATAAATTATATTTTTTCTTATTCCTTGACAAAATAAAGGACTTATTAGTCAGGCCCCAGGTAGTTTTAGCCCAGGGCCCCACTAACTTACAGTCCGCCATTGCGTGGCTCCATAGGTAAAGTATATATAAAAATTTACGTAATAGTGAACGAGCAGGGTTCATGTTTATATAACATTATTTACAGGACATGGGGTCGTAAATGCACATTTTACGACTCGTCCGAAGGTGGTCCGCGGGGCGTGTGCCACCTGCCCATGCGGCCGGCCTTCTGCGAGCGAGCCCGGCGCGCCATGCTCGCGGCGGCCGCGGCCCGGGCATACCGCTGCCACGACACTGGCACCGCTGTGGTTATACAAGGACCGCGGTGAGGGTTCCAGTTAGCTTCTCAATCAATGCTTGTGGAATTACCTCCTCGCCATGGTATTCCCAATGGAATGAGCATGGGGTTCTTCAAGATGGGAGTGACGAGATTTTAGCAAGGTCGGCAAAGCGTGTGTGACGCCCCTGGTGTTGCAAGCTTCCGTATGCTACGGTATCCGCTTCCCATCAGATGGGACTGTATGCCTGTTTTTGACACCTTTGTGGTATAAAAAAGAAACAATGGCTATTCATCGATTGTACCTACCATCAACTGAAATATTTACAAATTTATATTGAGCAAAAAAAATAACATGACATTTCTTAATTTTGTCTAAACTATCGCTAATAAAATAGGTGTCTACTATATGAAAAACATTATTGCTTATGGTTATATTGTATACTTCAGAAAAATGTGCAGTGTTAGTAGTCAAGAGTATTCTGTGTATACATATCAATTTGATTGATGTTTATTGTTTCAGATTCTCAAGTCGTGCCGAGAGTCTGATGCACCGACAGTGGGGAGGCCATCTCGTCAATATGACTACAGTGCCGGAGGCAAGTTTTAAAGTTCCATTTCGATGAGTAAAATATGAAATAGCTAAGTATGTTGGTACCGTTTTCCATAAAAGTAATTTATATACCACTAGCTGCCTCCCCGCGGTTTTACCCGCGTAGTTCCCGTTCCCGTGGGAATACAGGGATAAAATATAGCCTATGTTACTCGGGGATAATGTAGCTTTTTAAAGGTGAAAGAATTTTTGAAATCGGTCCAGTAGTTTCGGTGCCTATTCATTACAAACAAACAAACAAATCTTTCCTCTTTATAATATTAGTATAGATACCGACGGTTAGTGCTGGTTTGGACTAGCTGTTACTAGCTTCCGCCGCGCGTTTACACCTGCGTTACCGAGGAACTTTCAACTATTTCGTGATAACAGATAGCCTGTGTCCTTTCCCATGTACTAGCCTTTCTTTTTCTGCTTTTTTTTTTTCAATTATTTCAGTGGTTTAGGCGTGAAAGCGTAACAGACAGACGGTGACTTTCGCATTTATAATTAGAAGTAATGGGAAAAGGAAGCTAGTATTTAATAAAATTGTCATGTTATATTGCAGGTTGTATTGGCGAAAGAGGCCGGCCTGAGCTACGCGGCTGTCGCCCTAGTGACGGACTACGATTGCTGGAGAGAAAATGAGCAATCCGTAAGTAGCTTTTAAAATTAATATATATACAAACCACAGATAACTTTTTATAGATCCTCTCCATCCTAAGGTTGCCTGGAAGAGATCACTTTTAGTGATAAGGCCGCCCATTGTAACACTCTTGTATTTTATGTTTCTTGTTATTTTTAAGTTTTATCTGTGGTGTAACAATAAAGAATTATCTATCTATCTATAACTTAAAATAATTACTCAAAGTAGACTAGGTCGCGGTGCTGGCCAGTACGTATACAAAAACATCTCTAAATGATGACTCTGTTTGGTTCTTCAGGTATCTGTGAGTGAGGTACTGGCTATGTTCGGCAAGAACGTCAAGAAGGCAGCCGACGTGATCCTGGACGCTATTCAAATACTCGCGGCAGATACAGACTTGTCCTATTTGGATGCGCATAAGGTTTGATGTTTATTACAAAATTATAAGTCCGTTTCTATTAGCCAAATCAATGTTACTATTTAATAAATAGGTACATGCTGATACATACGATACAATTAGCAATTTTTTGATTATTAAACAATAATATTGATTGGGCTCTTGGGTCTTTATTCAATGTAACGCACCATCTATCGGCGTTCAAAACAAACTACTTGTCAAGGAAACCTAACAACTCGAGAGATAAGGGCGCAACCTCCACATCAATCTACGAACTTCACTACATAGAAACGTCGAGATTAAACGGGCTAAGTGCCAAAAAAAGCAAAACTTAAATTTTACAATAATTGTATTTTTCTCAATTCTTCTTAATATTCCCTATATAAGTTCTGGAAATTCTACAATAATGATACTCATTACAATATTTTTCATCATCCACAAAGAGCAAGAATGATTTCTTTATTTGATCCTAACTATAACGTTTCTTTCAGGAGCTTGTTTCGGGCGCCATCATGTTGAAAGAGTAAGGTTTTAAACATTGACCACAAATAAAAAAATATAATTTACATTATAGCCTTTTATTTAATCCTAATTTTATATATACTCATACAAAATGATCAAAACCTTATTTGAATTCACACTTTCTTTAACCAGACGCTATTCTGCGTACACATGTCATATTAATTCATGTCAAATATCCTAAATTACGTATTTAATTTTAAAACTTGTGCAATGTTTATTATCCACTGAATTTAAGCTTACATACTATGAAGATCTCTCTAGAAATGCGGCACTGCTTGCATAAGATCTAATCTGGAAGGGAAATAAATAATAACATAATTGATCTAATAAATTCATATACAATAGTAAAATTATATACTTGTAGGTATTTCGTCATAAGTGCAGGTTAATATAACATAACAACAGATTATTACATAAAAGGTGCCTACACATGGAATCTCTATCAGCTTGCAATACGAAATAATTTTGCTATTACCATTCCATTCACCAAATCAGTTCTTAGTCCATGGGTTCCTTGTGTGTCCTTGTCCGGGTATCATGTCGAGCAGGTACTGCCGCTGCGCCTCGGCCACGCGCTGCATCTCGGCCGCCATCGCCGCGCCGCCCGATGAACTGTTCTTACCGGCTGCAGGTGATACAATGGTATAAGCAGACATGATGCTCATAGAATAATAATAACCAGACACAATGATTGCACCAACAGAAATAAAAACAAAATGATAATATTAAAGTTACTGGTGGGTATGACATGAATCAAATAAAAAGTGCTTACACACACAAAGCTATGACACAAAAACAAAGTGAGGAGGAGATCTATCACTCATAAATATATATAAAAGATACTTTCTAATTATGTAACTTTACTGTATTTTTTAGTGCAAATAAACAAATTTATTATTATTACTCTAAAATGCTCTAGTGTAAAATAGCCATGTCACTTTCTTGTTTTTCCCTTTTAAGTGTTGATATGCATATTACTAGTTTTGATATACATTGAAACAAATTAAAGATATACATAATGTCATCTTAATAATTTGCATTTTATTTTAGTCACATTGAAAATTTCAATATACCAATGATTAATAAATCTTAAAACTCCATATTGGCTCAGTAGTAAAAACATTTCTTCACAGGCAAAAATATTGTTCATTGCTTATTCATAGGTCATCGCTCAACCTTTTGGAAGCCACCTTATCAAACAGACTGATATACCACTAGGAGGGTCACACAAATGTACATGCACAAAATGTATTTAAGAATAATATAGTAGGGCCTTGTTAATCTGGAGAGGCAAAACACGACCTTTTCTGGAATTGCTAAGTTGACGGAGAAAAATATTGCTGCTTTGGAAGAATACTGTCGCAACTCAAATTCAGTAAATTTTTCATAAGAGCACTTTAAAGATTTTTCAACTCTTAAAATACTATATAAATTGACCAATAGGAAATAGTCTTTTGGTGGTGCCATGCTCATAATTGTTATTATAGAAATACAATATTTACAGAATATATAAAACAGATCATTTTAATGTGAAATCAATTTTGTATTATTTGATAATACTACGCTATTCTTCCAAAGCAGCATTAATTATCTTCAGCCCATTTCAAAGCTCCTACTGCCTTGCCCGGCCAGATTACAGGGATCACCGAATAAGCTAGAGTCCGGATTAACAAGGTCCTACAGTATAGCATAAAATAGATGGATGATGGTATAATACGTACATCGCTTACCTAGCGCGGAGGCCTGCGCCATGGCCAGCTGGTACGTGTAGAGGAGCGGCGAGAACTGCATCATGGCCGCGGCCGCCGCCGCCGGGCTGAGCCCCGCCGCGCCGCCGGCCCCGCCGCCCAGCGCCGCGCCCAGCCCCGCGCCTAGTCCTCCGCCGCCCAGACCCGCCCCGCCCGCGCCGTCGCAACACAACACACACGTTTATTATACAGCACACTACACTACACTTGACTACACAAAACCATACACCGAGTATCGTAAGTAGTTACGATATCATCAATGCAATTTAGGTTTAAAGAATATTTATTCTCAAAAGAACAATTACAGTCAGCGTTGCCAGACGTCCCGATTTTGGCGGGACTGTCCCGATTTTTAAACCAAATTGTAATGTCCCGCTTTTCGGGAATAACTCGACCGTGTGTGCAGCGTACTGAGAAAGCGCGCATTTGTTGTTAACGTCCGTTGACAAGTGACTGGAGTAAAAAAAAAAAAAAAACGTCGTCAATATTTTTGTGACGTCTACAAGGGCACCAAATTGAGACTCGAGTAAAAAAAAAAAAAAAACGACATCAATATTTTTGTGACGTCTACAAGGGCATCAAATTGAGAGACACGACAAGAAAAAAAACGACGTCAATATTTTACTATGTCCCGCTTTCGACAAAAGAATCCCGCTTTTTTCACTCAAAAAATTCCAAAATCCCGACTTGGCAAAATTAATCTGGCAACGCTGATTACAGTTCACTGTTATGAGAAAATTTAGAATTTATTAGAATAACTAAAATTAAAACACACCAACCGAGATCTGATTACGTAAGGGAAAAAGGACGATAACTATTCTATAATCCGAGACCCGTAATATCTTAACCATATTTTAGGACTAAGATGAACGAAAGAAAACCAAAGCTTGGTTACCAAACAGAGATATTGCGCGCGAACAACTTTAGTTTGACAGTTTGACACATTGAAAGACTGATTGGCCGCATTGTTTTTTTTTTATAGGTTCCTTGCGGAACAGGCTAGGGTCAGATACCATGCTGCCTATTCTATGGCGTGATTGAAAAATTGATTCATAAAATTATTAAGTGTTGCTAGTACCATAGTAAAAATTCCTATCCAAGAGTGCATTCATATAAGATGTTTATCAATTTTAAAAAGGTTAATTTTAACAATAGGACTAAAAATGTTTCTTGATCCATTGCCAATTGCTGAAATCCAAACAATATTTCACGAGCATGTATGTTAGTGCATTAACACTAATAAATAAATTTAACCAATATTATATGACTGACCTCTTAGCAACTGGTGTTGTAAGGCCTGCATAGCAGCCGCGCTGTGTTGCTCAAATGCCATCTGTGCCGCCGCGGCAGCAGCCAGTTGCTGGAAATAAATTGTACATGCATTCATTCACAAATCATAAGTATAAAGAAAAGTTTTCAGCTGGAAGGCTATTATAATAACCTCGAGAATTATAAGTTATCCTAATCTCCCTTTTCATGGGGTTTTGTACATACCTACACTAAATAGCAATACTCAAAATTAGCTCTAACTATCAAGGGCTAGTTTAATAAGAAAAAAATATCAACATATTTACCTGATGTTGCTTGCTATTGCTACCTTGGCTGTTGCTGCTTGAAGATGAACCTGAAAACAAATATATGTTCATATTGTATTAATATAAGATCTCTGACCTTTGCAACTGTTTATATTTCCAGCTTTTAATAGTAGGGATCTAAGGGCCCGTTATGTCTTGAGGTTGTCCTTTCCTGTCAGATTATGTTTGTCTCGAAAAAAGCGTAATTTTAAATGTAAAAAAATACATAAAATGTAACATGGGATTTAATAATAATACAAAATTGTTTACTTTTGCCTTTCTTGGCGGGCACTTCACCGTTGTCACGGTTACGTTCGGAGTGGTGACTACGCAGGGAATCTGATGTAGTGGCTCTGAAAAGATAAGATTCATATTAATAGATGGAACCAAGTAGATAGACAAACTAACAGATTATATTAACGGCTACAACTAAGCAACGATTAAAAAAAATGCTAAGTAGTTAAACAAATGATAACAAGTAGTATGAATGTTTAAGGATCAAAGTACTTGGTTGGTAATTAGTTTGTTTTTAAATAAAAATATTGTATTCAAGATTCATGAAAATTCATCCCGTAAAGAGGTGTACGTCATTTAGTTATCCTAAAATGATGTACTCTTAAATAGAAAAACAATAGTTTCAGGATTTTTTAAACCAGGATGGGTTTAAAAAGTAAGGTTTAATTCAATTAAACCTAGTATTTGTAGAAAAAAACAGATGGTATTATTTAGCTTTCAGTTTCCTTTCACCTTCAAATTTACTGGGATAAAAAGTAGCTAATGTCCCATTCCAAAACATAATTGTATTTCTGCCAAATTTTATCTACATTAGTTAATATTTTCAGGCGTGATTGAGTAATAAATATTCATACATGTAGTTTCACATTGGTGTAAATGAGCGTAAATAGGTGTAAGTGAGTATTAGTAGGTGTAAGTGAGTATTAGTAGGTGTAAGTGAGTATAAGTAGGTGTAAGTGAGTATTAGTAGGTGTATGTGGTGTGGGTTATGTACCTGGTGGTGTTGTATGTATTATGTAGGTTGGTGTACCTGGGTGTAGGCGTAGCGGCGGGCTTGGGCGGCGCGGGCGAGGGCGCGGGCGCGGGCGGCGCGCGGGACGACGAGCGCGGCGCCGGGCTCTGCGGACAACGAACATGAGCAGCTCACTCACATGGACAGAGTTACCTAACTTATCTTTATACAAAACTAGCGTACTCGGTAACCCTTACTGAGCGATCGATTCGATAAATACCATATTTTCTGCGACGTTTGGTACCGATCGCTTTTCAAATGTCGTAACACCAATAGATTTATTAGACATCAGCTATTGAGGCTAACGCTCTTAAGAGAGTAACCACAGCTTTCTCAAAGTGTCCAAGTATATCGGGAATGCTGAAAAAGTAGGTAGTGGAATAATAAAACGTATAGTGTGTGTTGTATACCTGTGCGGTTCTGTGCGCGTGGTGCGCGTGCGAGTGCGCGTGCGCGGGCGGCGGCGCGGGCGCGGCGGGCGGCGCGGGCGGCGGGGAGGCGGCCGGCGCCGCGAGCCGCCGCTCGATCTCCTGCTCCTGCTGCAGCGCGCGCACGAACGCAGTCTTCAACCGCGCCGTGTGCTCCGCCTGGATTGGATTTTTATCATTCTTATACATTTTGGCCAACTTAACTGCCCCATTCATTATATTCAAAATATTTTTGGACACTTTTGTGCAATACCCATGTGGGATTGTATAAGTAACCACTGTAGCTACGACTGCGTACCCAGTATGCGATAAAAACATTTTTGAGTTTCATTTTGAAGTGATCAAAACATGTTCGTTGCCTAGTGTGAAGGCCGCAGAGAAATACTAAATTTTAATTATCCAGCGTTAAACATTGCGAATATCGACGTAATATATAAGTTCTAAAGACGTGTCCTTAATGTGAACCACTGTAAATAAATGATTTTGTATTTTCTATGTACTAGAATTCCTTAATAAAATAATATTTGAAGCTTTCAGGTGCTGCTAGAAACACTTTAAAACACAAGAAAATAACACCGATATAATATGTAATAGGTAGTACATGTTACCTTGAGTGCCCGCTTGACGTTCCCGGAGACGCAGAGCTCGCACAGGCGTCGCGCGGCGGGCGCGGGCGTGAAGGTGGCGTCCTGGCGGCGAGCCGGCGCGCGCTCCCAGCGCCACACCGGCGTGAAGTCGCAGCCGCACTGCGCGCACACCGCCGGCACCGACGAGCGCGGCATGCTGTGCGGTGCGGTACCCACGTTACATACACCCACTGACCGCCCACCGACTCGAGACCACGCTCGTAGGTTCGGGACAACGAAACGTCACAGTGCGGACAGACATTTGTGTGCAAACATATACATACATATGTAATTAGAAGTATATCAGCAGTCAGATAATAAATTCGCATTTACTCTAATCGTAACATATTAGACTATCTCTTCATTTTCAGTCCGTGCACTAGTCAACCGATGTATCGAAAGTCAAAGCAGACTGGCAAAGCTAAGCCACCCAAATTTGCTCCAATTGATCTGAATGACGAACAATTGGAGCATTGTGATTTATAATTTTATTTTTAAATTTTTAATTTAAATTGTTTTTATTTTTAAATTTTAACCTATCGTTTGCAGTCTTTCTTGCCACTCAAGTTGCGGTACAAGTATAACGATGTATAGTATCTTAACCTTGACAAAATATCCAGATTGTATAAATGTGATTCCTAAATGTATTTGATAACTATTTTATAATGTCACACCTAATACAAACACTGAGTTCACAAATAATACCAATATCTACAGTTACTACATATTACAAAATTCATATCCAACTCTCTGAAGGGTATGATTGAATTCTCACATAATGGAGGGAGGTATTTGAAGAACGTCATAGTCGGGTTGAAAACGTGATCGATGCTAAGATGAGCTTGCTAGATAATCTGGCCTTCTAATTCGGAGCTAATCACAAAGCTCAAAATGGGATTTCCAAAAGTGTAAAAACTATCATTTTTGGCGAGAAAAAAATATCACATTTTTGTTCACAAATAGTATGAACTATGTAACAAAACATTATTTATTAGTGAAACAAAATTGGCCTTAAAACTTTTAAGTAGTTGTAAGTGAGCGTAAATAGGTGTAAGTGAGTGTACGTAGGTGTAAGCTAGTCAGGTTGGTGTACCTGGGTGTAGGCGCCAACTTTAGGTAATCACACATTTTCACCCTGATTACGCCGTTCTTAACACACTCTGAAGTACTCTAGCGGTTCATCTTATTTATAAACGTGCAGCCCTTAGTAATTTGACATCAATTAAACATAGAAAAATCAAAAGGACAAAACAGACAAGACCCCATTTTGAAAATATTTTAATTAAACAGAAAATACTGACCAGTTTCCATCCCTGCCATTTTATTATGAAAGCATGACCAAGCAATTGCACGTTATAATATATATCCTAGAAACAGTTACACCCTAAGTAGGCATGTGAATCACAGGGATATGCTTAGTGTATAGGATATTCGGGCAACGGAGTGTGAGATCCTTTATATGCTTTTTTTGATCCATGCAGGTATAGTCAGGAAAAATGTGCCTTTATTTTGCCATTATTAAATTACTTCACACAGAAAGTTGCAAAACCCTGTTTCACATGTGAAATGACTTGTGTGTTTGTTATAATGATACAATAACTTTAATTTCTTCAGTATATTAATGTCAGAATTTAAATTGTCACAAAATTATCTACAACTGAACAGGTAAATTTTGATGAATCATGTGTAAGTTTGGCAAATGATTCTCTGATTAAAGCAATTTTCCCCAACCACACCCAAATCTAAAGGTTTTAAAGTGCAACGTTGCACTAGCTAGATAAAGCAATAGTATAAAACTCACCGATCTTCGTTGGTGAGATAGTCGACCACATGCTCTAAGCCCACCAGATATACAAAGTCTGTGTTACTTGGAGATGGAATGAAGTTCATTTCTGGTGGAGGCGGTTTTGGTGGTGGGATCTGTGGAAAGATTTCATTATTAATATTGCTGGTTTTATCTGGTAGAGAATAGCAAACAGTGGAATAAAATACACTATTGTCTCTTGGGACGTTGCAACAGCATATAATTTAAACACTAGACAGATGACACGTCAACTTATCTATTAACATTTTTAGGATTAGAGCCAGTAGCAATGTATGTTCATATCAAACCTCCAACATTATCAAAACTCTCAGGGCACTCTGTTAGTCTCACATGAAACAACAACTATCAAAGAGTTATAAAACATGAGATCTATAATATGTACCAATAGTAACATCTCCCTTGAAGAGACCAATTTTAAAGTATGGTTGCAGGTTTCCTCATCATGTTTTCCTTCACCAGTGGTGACAATCCGTACATAAAATTTTTAACTAAGTGGTATGGGCAAGGGTTTGAACCTGCACCCTCATGATTGTACGACGGCCTTAACATATATCCTTTAAGCTTTGGTAGGTATTATTTATGAGTAATAATAACGACCTGCAGCAGTGTCTTCTCGAGTTGTTTCCGCAGCGCTAGTTTAGCGGCGGCCTGCCGCTGCGCCGGGGTCTGGGTATCTTCAGAACTACGCGTGCTCGCCTGTGTACAACGGAAACAAACATTACAAAGGTATCACAGAGAACTAACATCATAGCTTTGTTTTAATTTACTTTTACCAGACTGAAGAATAATGATTGTGACAATCTATTATCAAATTCAAATAATATCATGTATTTTAAATATCGTTTGTCATTAGCCTTTTTTAAAGTCACAAGAATTACTTGAACCAGAGTGGCCAGGAATGTACGAAAGATTTATGACTCTGGAAGAGTAAAGGCAAAGTCCCATCCATACCCATGAGACACTGTGGGGCTATGCCTTCTCTACCCCTCCCTCCATGCTTGTTAATAGTGTTTAACTAAATACATCTAAATAGGTAAATAATAAAATGAAATCACATTTCTATACTCACTGCATCGCTGGTACTACTCGTTACCGAGGAATTGTCCTGAGCAGGCTTGTAATGTAATATTTTGACAGTAGTTAATTGTATGTGGAATTTTAGAAAGCTTGAAAAAATATTTTTAAGAATTTATTGAGCTTTATGAAGTGTTATTATAAATGCTTTCTAATTTTAGCATTGAATTTTGATAAAGGTATTTAATCATATCCTTGTCAGCTATAAGACTAAGTATGTATATAAAAATACCTTAGAGGTGGCATGTTGCGTGGTCGGAGGCGGGGCCGGCGTGATGGTCACCGAGGGCGTGATGCTGGCGCCGCCGCTAGTGCTCGACTGCCGGACAAACATTAGCATTTCAATATATATACATGTCATTGAACCACTGAATATGGCTTGACAAAGAGTAGGGTCTTTATAGAAGTTTAGATTATCTACTTTATTAAGCACAGAGTAAAATAATAACAATTTATCCATCACTGTCAAATTAAATTTTTCAATGGATTGCTGCCGTGAATTTACATTGAAACCAAATTATATTTATTTAGGTAAGCAGATGATGTTCACATCAACCACAATTTATTTATATAAATAAAAAAAAATACTAGGTCTTTTACCATATGGCCAAACTGTGTTATGGTACCCAGGTCACTAGCCACAAATCCAGCCGGTGAAACAAGTGATCTTAGATCTATACTAAACTAGTGGCTCCCCGCGGTTTCACCCGAGTTCCCGGGGATCTACAATTTTCCCGGGGTACAAAAGTATCCTATGTCCGTCTCCTGGTTCAAAGCTACCTAACTCGGTAATTTTTCAGACAAATCCGTTCAGTCGTTCTGAGTTATAAGTAGTGTAACTAACACGACTATCTTTGATATATATAGATGTTTAAGTATACCTGTGATCGATACGGGCCGGGGGTGAGCGTGGCGCCCCCGGGCAGGCTGGAGGTCCGACGCGAGCCGGTCCCGCTGCTCGCGGAACTACCTGTTGTACCGCTGGGACGCTGCAATTACATTAACATTCAAAATTATAATATTAAACTAATCAAAATAAAAAATTAAAAAGCCGTGGTGGCTCAGTTGGGAACGCACCGACTCACGATCATGAAGGTGCCGGTTCAAATCCCTGGCCCGTACCTCTGAGTTTATAAAAACTTACGTACGGATTCACACCACTGGCTTTTGGTGAAGGAAAACATCGTGAGGAAACCTGCATGCCTGAGATGTCACAATTAAAGGCATGCGTAGTCCGCCAATCCGCACTAGGCCCGCGTGGTGGACTATGGCCTTAACCCCCTCGATGTTAGGGGAGGCTCGAGCTCCTCGGTGGAGACGTATATGAGCAGTTGATGATGAATCAAAATTTGAAATAGCAATAATAAATATTCTAAAACGTCTATTCTACCCATTTAATCTGATTACAAAATATATATTTTTTGTCAACACTAAACTAAAGGTGTTGACGATGTACTGCTTAAATATTAATTGCCAAATTTTACCTGAAGATACATATGTACAAACATTGCAGCAAAATAAAAGCATCTATGTAACTAAGTAGCTAACGTGTATATATACAACTTTAACAACCTGCATACCTGGTAGATCTTCCATCTAAATCAGTTCAGTGATTTAGACAGACAGACTGAGTTACTCATTATATTAGTACAGATTTTGAGTATAAGGATATAGAATAGGTAGGTACCTTGTTCTGTTGATGAGCGGGCGGCGGCGCGGGCGTGACGGTGACGCCGGGCGGCACGACGCAGCCGCTGCCTGCTAGTGCGGTACCCGAAGCTGGCTCCTGGAAACGTTACACCATCTTATATATTACTAGCTGCCTCCCCGCGGTTTTACCCGCGTAGTTCCCGTTCCCGTGGGAATACAGGGATAAAATATAGCCTATGTTACTCGGGGATAATGTAGCTTTCCAAAGGTGAAAGAATTTTTGAAATCGGTCCAGTAGTTTCGGAGCCTATTCATTACAAACAAACAAACAAATCTTTCCTCTTTATAATATTAGTATAGATTAGTATAGACTAGCTCTACTTCAACATGTTTCTTAGCTAGATTTTCGTTTGTCCTCATTTGGACAAGTACAATTGGAAGACTATCGCCCGCAACAAAGTTATTTCGAACTCCAGGGCGAAAGAAATTTCGATCAAAGTGAATCTTTAAGCTTTAATGTATTTCTGATTGGCTTAACAATATTTCCACCATAGAATGTAATTGAATGGTGATAGATTTTATTTTCTTTATTTTATATGTAAGACCTAAATGGTGCATACTAGGCCAGGGTATGAATAGCTTGTATATTTGAAAAGTTTGCCTGCCCGTTAATCTAATTTTCAATTAATCCACCACACCATCCTAGTTTCACATTCACTTCAGATGCCTTTGTGATATTTCGAAAATGCAGGATTTCTCATCATGTTTTCCTTCACCAAAGTGAGGTGGTGAGTGGGGGAGGTGGGGGACGGTGGGAGGAGGTGGGGGACGGTGGGAGGAGGTGGGGGACGGTGGGAGGAGGTGGGGGACGGTGGGAGGAGGTGGGGGACGGTGGGAGGAGGTGGGGGACGGTGGGAGGAGGTGGGGGACGGTGGGAGGAGGTGGGGGACGGTGGGAGGAGGTGGGGGACGGTGGGAGGAGGTGGGGGACGGTGGGAGGAGGTGGGGGACGGTGGGAGGAGGTGGGGGACGGTGGGAGGAGGTGGGGGACGGTGGGAGGAGGTGGGGGACGGTGGGAGGAGGTGGGGGAGGCGCTACCTTGGCGGGCGGCAAGCCGGCGGTGTGCTGCGACTGGCGTATCTTGCGCAGCAGCACGAGCCGCGTCTCCTCGGCGCGCAGCTTCTCGCGCAGCGTCCGCAGCCGCCGCTCGCGCTCCCATATCTCCGCACTCGACAGCTCCTGGACAATTCATAACTTAATATCCTGCGACATTCTGGTTTCACCCGCTTAGTACACGTTCCAGTAGCTGTATGTATGATACCGCCTGATAATCCAGCTTTCCAATGGTGAAATAATTATTCTGATCGGATCAGTCGTTTCGAAGCCAATTCATTACGAACAACCAAAAATTTTTATCTTTCCTGTTTTTCATATAGTGTCAATGTATAGAAAAAAGGTGTTTTATCTTGAATCATGCCAGCATAGTTAATTTATTTTATGACGTCATTTCGTGTTTTATGCTGGCCAACTTAAAATTAACCTGCACAACATTACTTTAATATTTGAACATACCCTGAGATTAGTCAATGGCGGGTCATTCTCGTCGTCTTCGGAATCCTCGTCGTCTCTCGGGTCCCGTGGCGACTCCGGGGCCGCTAGCGAGCTCGGTGTTATCGACACATTCACTCCGCCAGAGTTCAGCTTGCTGCTCACATCTGGAATTTTATGACAAATCCCTACTAATATTATGAATGCGAAAGTAACTCAGTCTGTCTGTCTAAATCACTGAACTGATTTAAATGAAATTTGGTACAGAGCCATTTAGTAATAATAGGCTCTAAAGTATAATAAGCTGATCAAGAATACGTAAAAGGAAATATAATTCTATGAAATTGATGTATTCTTTAGGGGTGCTTGCAACCAGATGGCTCATTTCAGGGAATAAAGCCATATACAACCTGAAATGCTGTTGAATATGTGCATTTGTGGTGAGCAATTGCATATTCGCATCAAACAGCAATATCAATAATAATACCCCAACAGTACAAATCTCACCAGTAAAAGGAGCAGGCGTCGATATAGATGGTTTCCTATGTGGCGGTGCGGCTGGCAACAGGACGATATCGGGACTTTCAGCATAGCTGCGCTGTTCCGAGCGAGGGCGCAGCACGCGTTTACCGCCCGACCCCTGTACATGTAACTTAAATAAATATCCTAAAACAATCTTAGACATGGTTTTTCCTAACTAAACAAAGCATGTATGATTGCAACCAGATTGTTGACATACTGTATTATTTTGATTTACAAACTTATATGTATATCCAATTACACCCAGACACAAAACAGAAAGACATATTTATGCACAAAAATGTGTGATCGTGATGAGTAGGTTAACTACATCCAGGCTAGCTAGCCTGCTAATAATCATCAATCAATCAGCTAATTTCCATTATAAGGTAAGCTTATCTAGCTAGATAAGCTTACCTTATAATGGAAATTATTATTTTATTTTGTACCAAAGAAACATCATAAATACCAAATAGTACCTACTACACAACAATAGGATAATGTTGACAGAAATAATTATTTCCAATAATTAATATTATTGAAAGCAGATTACAATACAACTTCAATATAAATTTTGTATTAAAATTCAAACAAATTAATTTAAACATTCAAACAAATTAATTATTTGAACATTTACCTGTTAACCCATCACTCAAACTATGTTGTTAGCCAATAAATATGCAAAAACCTCTATTCAGAGTATTCAGACAAAGATAAATATATTTAAACTATATACTTACTCTTTCAATCTTTCAGGAAAGCATAGAAAATGTAATAGTCATAGTTTAATAACAGTACATTCCAAGCAAACAAAATCTCTGGGGCAGCAAACAGCATTTAGTTGTGTTATTAGTGTAATAAAATGCACCTACTTATATTGGAATTTTAAACCTGAATAAGTAGGATTTAACGAGAACTGGTTAGCATAACAGTTGTCTTATTTATAGAAGGCCCGACTATGAAAGCACTTGCAAGTATATTAGAAGGGATTAGACTGTTTTTAAACAATTGGTCAACCATGTCATAACGTTTCTAAAACTGATAATTTTTCCCACTTATATGTGTTAATGTGAGCATATGTAATAGCTAATAAATCAAGTCTCAATCAAAATGTTTAAAAACAACCACTAATATAAGTATTACAATGCAAGTGTTGGAACCTCAGGTTGTTTCACATGTCCAAGACCCACTTATACAGGTTTCACTACATGATTGTGTATTAAATTATGTACTACTGAAAGTCTATCCTAACTCTTGTATACATACGTATATAACTTAAAAGTATCAAAATAATTGTATGTGACATTTATTATTTAATTTTACTTTATATTCATATTAGTTTAAAATTCATAAATATCCAGTAAATGTCAGTGTAGAACAATAATAAAAAGATTTGATAACTTACATGAGGAGGTGGCTGGGCAGGTGTTATAGTGAGTCCACTGGCTGTTAGGGCTCTAAGCTCGCTAAGTTCCGGCGGCAGAGACCTATGTCATAGAATTATATAATTTATGATACACAACACAATAATATCAACAAATATTTACATGAGCTTTACTGACCTGACGCTCAGATCGACCGCTGAATCGTCGACGTCCATTGCACACGGTAACTGAGGAAGCAATTACGTAGCACAGTTCATTCATCAAACAAGCTTATACGGTAAAAAATCAATACAAACTAATCATTAACGTATCAACCAAATTTCAACCACATTCTCACAGTCATTACTTTTAAGGCAAAATAATTAAAGGATAATTATTTTTTTTGGAAATTAATGGCTTGCGGATGTTTTTATACCTAGATAGAAAATAACGAATGCAATGCATCCACCTGACAAATCGACAAAGACAATGGTTGATAACCAATCAAATACATTAATGCGGTAGTCTGCGGTACTTACTAATTATTTAACCGGCTTTAATATTTACACCTTCATTTTCAAAAAAATGTTCTAATATAATGTAAACAACAATAAAACTGAAATATTAAAAGGTAGGAAGTTAAATTCACAGAAGTAACTAGTCAATAGTCAAACCAAACGAGAGAGAAAAGATGTCCGTTTCCGACAACATGGCCTCAATGGTCAAACTACCATAAACGTAGATTAGTATGAAATGTGCCGTCATTTTAATGTCAGCCATCTTTGTTATAGGGATGGCGATCTGAGATCGATTAATCGAAGAATCGATTTTTCGAGCAGAAAATATCGATTTTTTAAATCGATATGAAGTACTGTGTCGATTCACTGAATCGATATATCACCCTTGAAAATCGACATTCGATTTTTTCTGTTATGGTATAAACCATACAATTATTTTCATTTAGTTGAATGTGCCTGAATTATAAGAGTGCTGCCGGTTAAAGAGTTAACTACTCATAATCTCGCGAGATGGCTGTATGTTTAGTATCCTTTACTCGCCTCTCTTTAATAAAAAAGTTACGTTTGTAGTCTTTGACTTTATGTATCTATAATCTGTGACGATTGATATTGCATTATTAAATTAAACATTCAGTATATAAATACTTTTTTTTTTTTATAGTTGATCTTATAGTTTGATACGGTAATAAAAATAATTGTTATTTTTGAATTCCCTAATTTTATTGATAAGATATCGTTAATTGCAATATTAATCTTGTTTTTAGTAAAATTGATACAAATTTACATTGTAAACGCAAACTTGTAAAAAAGATCGATTTTTTAAGAATCGATTTTGTAGGCCTCGATTTTTTCGTGAATCGATTCATTAGACTACGATTCGAATCGATTTAAAAATCGATCTTTTTCGTAAAGAATCGCCATCCCTACTTTGTTACCTACAGAAATAAAAGAAGTATATAGATTTTTAAATTAATATCGAACTATCCTACTAATATTATAAATGCGAAAGTTTGTATGTATGGATGTTTGTTACTCTTTCACGCTCCAACGGCTGAAGGGATCTGCTTGAAATTTGGCACAGAGCTAGAATATGTTCTGGAATAACACATAGGCTACTTTTTATCCCGGGAACGCGGGTGAAACCGCGGGGAGCCACTAGTAAAAAATATTATAAACTAGTCGACCCGGCTAACTTCGCACTGCCTCATAATCAATAAATAAAAAAAGCTGAATGGTAAGTGCAGAATGTTTCAACTTTAGTAAAAAAATGTGGTCAAAACTAAACTGGAACAAAAAGTATTCGTAATCAAAAGAAAATGCTTGATATGAATTAGCTTTTTCTTTTATTACATTCGATGTGGCTTGAAAAATGTTTATGTCCCAAAGGTTATATTAGCAGTTTACAAAGTAAAGTCTGTAATTTAAAACCTGACACTTTAATTTGATTTCTGAACGATTTTTAAATTTCTAAACGTTAGGTGGACGGTGGACAACAAATGTTTGACTTGACTGACAGTTAGGAGCCAGAACAATATACCCAAAGAATATACCTTAGTTAGAAACTTTTTAGAATAGGTAGTCGCCATCCATTTAAATAAAGAAGAAGAAGAAGAATATACCCTGAAGGTGGTTAGGGGAGGTTTCTAAGGAAAAGAAATTGGTTTTTTTACTATATTCCAAGCATTTTTTCATATTCACTTATTTCTTAAACCTTCCTGGTACTAGTAGTACTTTCACAAATAATTCAAGACACATAACCCTAATCAGTCCAGCCGTTCCCGAGATTTTGTGTGACTAACGAACAGCTATTGATTTTTTGGGTTATGTAGCCAAATAGCAAAAAACGGAACCCATAGATTCGTCTCTGTCTGTCTGTCACAGACCCTTTTTCCGTAACTATATGGTATTTACACGTTGTAGGTACCTATAGTTTAAACACGATTTACCAAAAAAGCCGGTCATCCTGGTACCTACTGTTTATTAGATGATGTACAAAGTGTGAAAAGTAAAGAAAGGGTTTTTAAAGCTCCAATTTGTGAATATAAAAAATACCGGCCAAGAGCGTGTTGAGACACGCGCAGTGTACGGTTCCGTAGCTAGAGTAACAAAATTTAATACTTAAATTCATCTTATATGCTAATAATTTTTTTAACAATTCTACAAACAATGGTTTAGTTTTACTACTTTGAAAGTCTCTCCGCTGTAACCTCTAGGTATATCATTTTTGAAGACCTAACCAAAGATACCCCACAAGTAAAGCTTTGACGAAAAAAATAATTTTGATTTTCAGTTCTATGTGCCCCCAAATTAATTTTCTTATTTGTATTTTTATTTCGAAATCTTAATGCGGTTTACAGAATACATCTACTTACCAAGTTTCAACAGTATAGCTCTTATAGTAACGGAAAAAGTGACTGTGACTTACGCACGGACAGACATGACGAATCTATAAGGGTTCCATTTTTTGCAATTACTACTTTTTTTATGGGTATTAAAAGAAAACAAGCAATCAATCTACCAATTCTTTATTTACTGAATATAGGCACATACATGGTTTCATACAACAGTGTTCAATCATCATACAATAATATTAATTTAAAAAGAAAAACATACAAATATCAATCAAGTCAATCTTCCTGCTGAATCGAATAACAAAAACAGTAAAATTTTCATTTATAAATTCATTCTATTGTTAAGTATGATATTTTAATACAACAACTCATACAACCTCTCCTCGAAGTCATTTATATAATTGATTTTAAGAATTTAGATAATATGTTAAACGTTTTGGAGGGTTATTGTATTTTGCTACATTGATCATACATTAAATTAACCATAATCATATTATTTAAACAAAATTACATTTGAGTTTTGTAAACAGTTGCCCTATCATAGGTGCATATCCTACATGATGTTATAAAGCCTATAGGACCAGTAGTTCCTGAGATGAGCGTGTACAACCAAACAAACAAACAAACAAACTCTTTCGCTTTATGATATTAGTATAGATTACTTTTTGTCAGTAGTCTAATAGTTTTCACATTTTTGATGTATTTTATTAAAACGGGTTGGAGTATCAGTTGGATAGTTACAATTTCATAAATATACAAATATGTAAATACAATAAACCTTCATATTTGAGTACAGTTAACAATGTATAAGTATGTTCCTACAAACACGGACACGTTTTGTGTTCCGGTGTAGTTCTATGGTAACTAACAACGGCAGAAGTCCAGCATCAGTGATTCAGAGGAAAGCAGAGTTGGTTTTCCTCTGGGGTCGTAGAATGAAATAGTACGTTGTATGCTGAAACAAACGATCACTCATTAAAATAACGTAAGGTAGCTGAACATTGTAATATATGGTAGTTACTTAGAACTCCACTTTCGAAAATCACTACTTAGTATAAAACTAAAGTCACTATCTGAATCCCTATGAATATTTATTGCTTATCTTCAAAACTACGCAACGGATTTTGATGCGGTTTTTATAATAGATAGAGCGATTGAAGAGGAAGGTTAATATGTATACATGCATAATATTGCAGAGCGGGGCGTCGGTCTAGGTCGATCTCCTCCGATCGAAGAGTGAACTCTTGAGGACTTCGGAATAAGGATTCCCAAGACGCTCCCAAAGACGCGAAAGCTCCCAAGACGACGCAGCTGATCAGCGACATCCCCCTGTCTGATCGCAGTAAGCTGGAGCTCTTGGACATGGTCCACCAAGCAGTGAAGGGCATATCGGGTGTCACAAACGCCACAAACAAGTTGAACCTGTCCGACAAGTCCAGCATTGCCTCCCATAGCCAGGACATTCTGGCGGTCGTCGCCGCGCTGGAAGTAAGGCTGGCGCAAGCTGAGCACCAGGTGAGTGCCAAGAAGCTGAAAACTACGTCCATGGAACTGGACATGGCCCGCATGCAGACCAGCGCCCCCCCCATTAATGCCGCGTCTGCGAACCCCCTGGGCCCCGCTGTGCCGTCCTATGCGGGCGCACTCAAGATGCAGAAAGGGAAGCCGCCCATGCCAGTGGAGAACAAAGGTCCGGCGGTTATCATCTACCCAGCAGACGCGAGCATTAAAACCTCGGAGGACACCAAAAAGGCCCTGCAGGAGGCCATCCAGCCAGGCACGGAGGGCATCCGTGTGCAGAGTGTCCGGATGGTGGGCAATGCTGGGGTTGTCGTCAGGACGACCACCGCTGAGGCAGCTCAGAGGCTGAAGGCGGCTGTGCCCCCAACCCTCAAGGCATCGGAGCCTAAGACGCGGCTGCCGAGGGTATCGCTGCGGTACCTTCGGTCCGACCTCCAGGCGGAGGAGCTGCTCCAACAGCTGCACCAAACCAACCTCGCGGACGACGCCGAATGGACCAGGGAGAAGTTCATGGCCAGCTGCAAGGTGGCAAAGCGGCGAGACGGGCCACAAATCGGCGGAATGCCAATCGGCGACGTCCTGTTGTGCCACCTGCAAGCGTTTTAAGCGTAAGGAAGCCTCAACGCACACCACGGCATCCGCGAATTGTCCTGCTCGTTTACACGCAGAACAGCAGGCCGTCAACATGATGCAGTATGGAGCGTAGTGCTACACACATGCGGATCGGGCAGCTGAATCTGCAGGGCTCGGAAGCATACCATCGAGCTGGCGACGTTGGCGGACTCACTCGGGCTTGATATTGTTCTGGTTCAGGAGCAATACCACAGTCGGCCTGGAATCGTTCAGTGTGGCGTCCACGCCAAGGCTGGGGTCTTTGTTGCCAACAGCAACGTCGTCTGCATCGTCTTACATCACCTGAGCAGCGAGTATCACACGTCAGACTCAACGACCTGCAGCTTCACATCATCTCTGGGTACTTTCAGTACTCCCACGACATCAGCCGGCATCTGGAGAAATTGGGGAATGTGCTTCAGCTGGCCGGACAGCAGGTGCTAATCGGCATCGACAACGCACACTCCCCAATGTGGCACTGCGAAAGGCGACAGTACACCGGTCGGGGTCCAGATACGGAGCACAGAAGATCCCATATGGAGGGCTTCATACTCGGGAGGGATCTGAAGCTCCACAACGCACCAGACCAACCGCCGACTTTCAGTGGGCCGAACGGCACGTCAAACGTCGACCTCACTCTATCCACGAGGGGCGTACTCGTCGAAGAATGGAGAGTGCTCGAAGGAGTAAGCCTGAGTGATCACCAACTCATCACCTTTGAGGTGGCATTCGGTCGATCCGGGCTGGGCTCCAGTGCACGAAGTGAAGAACTCACGAAGCCGTTCCGGGTGAGGGGTGTCAACTGGAATCGTTTCTGCTCGACGCTGCATGCTCGTATGGTCGGCCTGGATAGGAAGTTACCAGCCCAAAAGTACAGTGACAAGTTCACATCGATTCTCCTGCGGACAGCGAACGAAGTGCTGGGTCACAGCGCGCGCAAGGCCAACGGGAGATACCAATGGTGGTCACCAATGGTCACCAATGGTGGTTCACTAGAACGACAACGGCTAGGTGTAGCCCGCGCCCGTCGCGCCTATCAGGGTTCCCGTCGTGTGGGAGGTGAGAGAGAGGAGACTCTACACGACGCACTCCGCCGCGCAAGGCAGGACTACAAGACGGCTATGAAGTCGGCCGAACTGGCCTATTATCGCGCCATCGCCGAGTCCGGCAACGACGATCCATGGGGAGCGGCCTATCGCGAGGCGAGTGGGCACTTGCGGCCCCCCTCCAACGTTCTGAACGGGCTCAAGCTCGCGCAAGGGTTTACGGAGAGTACCGGTGACACCATGGATTGCCTATTACTGTCACTGTATCCAGATGATGACTGCGGCAAGGACGACGCATACCACCGGGAGGTTCGGGTAGCGGCAGCATTCGCCCCCCACGGAGCAGACTCTCCTACACCGGACAAGTCCGTTGTCGGGACGATCGTCAGATGCCTACCGAACACAGCACCCGGGTTGGACGGGATTTCCGCGGTCATTGTCAAGTGGGCCTGGAAAGCGGCGTCCAACGAGATGTGGCAGATGTACTGCCGTTGCATCGAGGAGGGGGTTTTCCCCGACTTGTGGAAGATCGGCAAACTCATCGTCCTGCCAAAGGGCAACGGTAAACCGCTATCGGATCCGAAGGCGTATAGGCCGATTACTCTGTTACCCAATTCTGGGTAAAGTTTTAGAGAGGGTCATCATTTCCTGCGCTCCCTGCTTGCACCGTACGATCTCGGATTCGCAGCATGGTTTCTCGCGTGGCCGATCCACGGTCACGGCGCTGAGGCGCATTAACACCATCGCCAACACCAGCAGCGAAAAGTACGTGCAGCTGATCTTTTTGGACATCTCTGGTGCATTTGATAACGCCTGGTGGCCCATGGTCCTCTTAAAGGCCAAACAGTGCGGAGCGCCGCCAAATATCTACCGCATTCTGGTGAGCTATTTCACCAACCGTCGCGTGGGACTCCTCCTCACGGGAGACCAAGCGGCGTGGAAGTGTTGCACCATGGGATGTCCACAGGGATCAGTTCTCGGCCCGACATTATGGAACATCCTCCTCAATGACCTCCTGCTATTGCCAGTACCACCAGGGGTCCACCTCGTAGCCTACGCGGACGACGTGACAATCGCGATCGAGGCCACGTCGCGTTCAGACATTGAGAGGAAGGCCCGGGTCTCTTTGGACGCCATAGTTGCGTGGGGTTCACGGAACAGGCTGGGTTTCTCGCCCGAAAAGTCTACGACCATGACCTACAAGGGAAAATTCCAGAGGCCACCCGTCATACGTTTGAACGGGGCTTCGGTCGCGAGTGTTAGGCGTGACCCTAGACGATGCAAAGTCCTATGTGCCGCATGCGAACGCGATTGGTGAGAGAGCCGCAAACACCTTCGGGAAGATAGCGCGAGTTTCGGCATCGACCTGGGGGATCAGGTTCCCAGCCCTTAGAGTCCTGTACTCAGGGACCTATGTGGCAGCTTTGACCTACGCTGCGGCCATATGGTACCAACGCTCGTCTAACTTTGCCGTCGCTTATTTTGATGACGAAGGCCTACAGGTCGACTAGCTCGCAAGCGTTACCTGTGCTAACGGCCGTCTTACCAGCCGACCTGGATCCTTCGCGCGGGACGAGTTGAAGAGGAAAGTGTCCAACTGGCCGACACCGAGCGCAGGAAACTGAAGGGGGTAGTCAGGGAGGAGACCGTTGCCAGCTGGCAGGAACGATGGGCAGCATCGGAGGACGGACGCGAGCTATACAGCTTCTTTCCCAACGTGGCTGTGAGGCTGACACAGGGTTGGGTCGAGCCAGACCACGTCGTGTCCCAGATCCTCACCGGGCACGGCTGCTTCAGGCAGCGTCTCCATCGGATGACGCTGTGCGAGTCTGCAGCGTGCCCGTGTGGGGTGACGGATGAAAGCCGGGATCACGCACTTTGGGAATGCAGGCTATATGCGGAAGCGCGGACGAAGATGCTGGACCGCGTCCACAGGCATCGGGCAAGGGCCCGCAACAGAGGCGACGGAAGAAGCAGCAGCAGCAGCAACGCAGACGACGGCGACGAAGACGAAGACGGCGACGACGTGCAACAGGGTCCAGTATATCACCCGGACCTCATCCGGAACCGGCGGAATTTCATCGCGCTGCGTGAGTTTGCACACACATGGCACACAATTCGGCGCAGCTACGAAGAATGACGAAGCCCAGACGAAAAGAGCCGCCCGAGGCGAAGTCCCATACTGTGGCGTCACGCCCCAGAAGGGGGAGAGGTGGCACGATGAAGGGTGCACAATTTAAGAATTTGTAGTGGAGCCGGCTATTGCGCACGCGAAAGAGCGCTCGAGCAAGTAGCGTGCGTATCTCCCGATGATTCGATCCGTACGCCGCAAGGCAGGGAGGACCATGAGGTGGTGGAGGGAGTGTTGTGTAAGGACTGACTTCGTCGTCGGCTCTCGTCGAGGACGGACGTGTGCTAGTTTGCTCCGCGTATCCCCACTCCGAGTGCTTGCGACAAGTATCGGTGGCTCTCGTTCCATCTTGTGGATAGCGCCATAAGAGGCAGCGGCCATCTTAGGATTTGTTCCGCGCGAAGAGAGACGGCGAATCTCGCCCCCCTGCCGCGGTAGGCGTGGCTTGGTGCGCGTGTGCGATATTGACGCTTGTGGACTTGCGGTAAGGACGCTTATGCGGTGACTGGCTTTTGTATTATTTAATTGTAACTGTGTGCGCGAGTGACGCTTATTGTGACAGTGCGCTAGGACGCCATATTAGTTTAAATGTCGTGTGTGCGGCTGACGCATAGCGTCATAGCGACAGGACGCAGGGTTATCGGGCGCCTCGGGAGCGACTACGTCGACGGAGGGAACCACCGGGACGGCGGAGAAGCGCCAGCGGGACTCCCCACCGGATGCCCCATCCGTCAAGAACGTTGAGAAGAGGAGCAAGTTGAGGACGGCCCAGGTTCCGCCGATCGGTGGAATCTTGACTACGGACATGCCTGTGCGTCCGGTGACGCCGCCGCCACCACCACCAACTACTGAGGAGGACCAGAGCGGGTCGCCCATCGGGAAGGCCTCAAAGGAGGCACTTCTCAACATGACTAAGGAGGCACTCGACGGCATTGCGAAGATTGCGTCGGGCGGGGCATCGCGACTTAACAAATCTGACCTGTCGGCCATTAACGGGTGCAGCCTGCAAATCATGGCTGTGGTGGCGGCCCTGCACCTGCTGGCACCTGCCAGTTAACAGGGACAACGGGGCAGTGGCAACGGAGAGCTATGCTTCTAAGCTGCGACTGCCGGGTGGCCAGTCAAGAGGCGTCCCGGAAAAGCAGGGGCCGATGCTGGCCATATACCCTAAGGAGGCCGAGTCCTTCAAGACGGCGGAAGAAACCAAGGCGGAGCTCAAGAGGGCGGTCCGCCCAGCAGAAATTGGGGTGGGGGTCTCGCGCCTGAGGCGCGTAGGGAACGCGGGTGTGCTGCTAGAGACAACGAGCA
Organism: Thyatira batis; assembly: GCA_905147785.2. Taxonomy (NCBI): domain Eukaryota; kingdom Metazoa; phylum Arthropoda; class Insecta; order Lepidoptera; family Drepanidae; genus Thyatira; species Thyatira batis. The sequence continues at coordinate 5,765,334 of LR990507.1, forward strand.
GCGAGGCAGCGGCAAGAATAACGAGGGTGGTGCCTGGGGGGCACCTAAGGGTAGCGGAGCCAAGGAAGAGGCGCCCCTTTGTGGCGCTCCCCGGGATTGGACGCTGTCCTGGAGGCCATGCACGACCAAAACTTTGGCGACAACCCCGCCTGGAACAACTGAAGAGGTCCTGCAGGCTGGCTTTTAAAAAGTCGAAGAGGGGGGACGACCGCACCACGGTCGTCCTTGAATGCGAGCCGGGCCTGCGGGACATGCTGGTCACCAAGGGGCGCATATACATGGGGTGGGACAGCGTTCGAGTTGAGGACTTCATATCGGTCACCTGTTGCAGCAGATGCCAGCAATACGGGCACCCGGAGCGCCACTGCAGAGCCGAAGAGGTCACTTGCGGCAAGTGCGGTGACAAGGGGCACCGGGCCGACACCTGCGCGTCGAAGGTGATGTGCTGCGCGACCTGCAAGAATTTAGGGAAGAAGCACTCCGGGCACGCGACCGCGTCGAAGACCTGCCCAGCGCGCCTGTACGCGGAAGAAAGATGGGTAGCCACCACCAGCTATGGCTACTGAGGCGCTGCGCATCGGGCAGGTCAACCTGCAGGGAAAGGAGACGGCTACCAAAGAACTGCCCGCCGTGGCCGGGGAACTAGGACTTGCAATTGTCCTGGTACAAGAACAATTCCCCGGCCAGAGGTACATCACCGAGAGCCAAGAGGGTCCCAAGGCGGGAGTAGCCGTCTTCAGCCCGGTGTGTCGGCGTACCTGCAGTACAGCCACAACATTTCCACTCATCTACAGCACCTGGAACACGTACTGCAGGTACTACGGGGGAAGCCGATCATAATCGGGATGGACTCCAACGCCCATTCGCCGATGTGGTTCTGCGAGAGCCGCCAGTACACCGGGCGAGGCGCAGAAACCACACGGAAGAGAGAAGAGATGGAGTGGTTCATCCTGAGTCACGGGCTGCAGATCCACAATGTGGAAGGGCAACCGTCCACATTCTGCAGCCCCAATGGGGAGTCCAACGTGGACCTAACATTGAGCACGAGAGCGGCGCCGAGCATCCAGAGATGGAGGGTGCACAAGGCGGCTGTCGACAGCGACCACAGGTTGATCACCTTCGACGCAGACCCCCAGGCCTCTCCACGCCACAGAGCGCCGTCGGCGGGCGAAGAGCCGAGGTGCTTTCGGGACCGGGGGGTGGATTGGAATCGTTTCTGCTCCGTCCTTCAACGTAGATTGGGTAGGTTGAGGACGGGGCTGCCGGCGGGTCGCTGAGCGAACAATATACGGACATACTGACAGACACTTCTCTCAAATGTTTAGGGACAAAAGGTAAGGCGAAGAACGTTTCAGGATTCGAATGGTGGAGCCCTGAACTGGACCGACTACGTCGGGCGTACAGCAGGGCTAGGCGTAAATGGCAGAATTCCAGGAAGAACGGTGGGCAGCGCGAGGTGGATCTTCGTGAAGAATACCACAGGCTGCGTGCGGGATATAGAAGGGCGATGCAGGAAGCGGAGAGCAAATTTAACCGGGACCGGGGCAAATTTAACAGAGTCCGGCAACGCTGATCCGTGGGGGCTGGCATACAGGGTGGCCAGTGGACGCCAGCGTGCACCGTCCAATGTGACTAATGCCGTTAAACTGTTGGCAGGCTTTGCGGACGACGTTGACGGCTCGGCGGCTGGACTGCTGAAGGCGGTGTGTCCAGATGACGACCCGTCGAAGGACACACCGTACCATTTTCAGGTAAGAATCGCGGCAGCCTGCGTACCAGCAGGCTCGGACGCGCTACCTGTATCGCGTGAGGCGCTGGGGGCCATCGTTAAGGACCTGCCGAACACCGCGCCGGGAATAGACGGGATAACTGGTAAGATAGTGAAGCGGGCATGGAAGGCGGGTGCGGCAGAGTTGACGTATGTTATGGGGAAATGCGTGCAAGAGGGGGTTTTCCCCAAGGTATGGAAGACGGGACGGCTGGTCGTCCTGCCAAAGGGAAATGACAGACCGCTCTCCGACCCAAAGGCGTATCGGCCGGTTACACTGCTATCGGTGCTGGGGAAAATTCTCGAGAGGGTGATGCTCTGGTGCGCCCCTGCGTTGCAGCGCGGCGTCTCCGATCATCAGCATGGCTTCTCAAAGGGTAAGTCGACAGTCACTGCGCTCGGCAGTATCATTGAGACGGTGCAGGGCTCGGCGGCGAAATACGTGCAAGCAATCTTTTTGGACATTTCGGGGGCCTTCGACAACACATGGTGGCCGATGATCTTGGTCAAGGCGAAACGTGGTGGCTGCCCTCCAAACATCTACAGGATGTTGGTGGACTACTTCACCGACCGCCGTGTGGGCCTGTTCATCGGCGGCCATGTCGTCTGGAAGAAGTCCACCATGGGATGTCCACAGGGATCCGTGCTGGGACCCACGCTGTGGAACCTACTCATGGACGACCTGCTGCGATTGCCAGTACCTGAAAATACCTCGCTGACTGCATATGCAGATGACGTCACGATTCTCATCGAGTCACAGTCCCGGGCGGAAATCGAACGCACGGCTGAGGCAACATTAGCCTTGGTGTCAGAGTGGGGGGTCCGAAACCGACTGGGATTCTCCGCCGCGAAGTCTGAAAATACGACTTACAGAGGGAGGTTCCAGAGACCCCCTACCATCAAGATGGGCTGTGGCACGATAAGAAACGTGACCGAGCCGACGGTTCTGGGGGTGGTTCTCGACGCGGGTCTGTCGTTCGCGCGACATGCGTCATCGATCGGGGAGAGGGCGGCGAACGGCTTCGGTAAGGTGTCGCGGGTGTCGGCCTCCTCTTGGGGGATCAGATACCGAGGTTTGCGACTGTTGTACCGGGGCATCTACGCCGCCACGATCACGTATGCCGCGCCAGTATGGTATAGGCGTGTGTCTTTCCACGTTGTCCGTAGTTCGCTGCTGAGGACTCAGCGGCCGGCGCTGATACTGCTGACGAAGGCTTACCGTTCCACAAGTTCGGCTGCTTTGCCTGTATTGGCCGGTGAATTGCCGGCAGACCTGAGGTCCTAGCTGCGGGGAAGGCGGGCGAGGCGCGTAAGGGGTGCCCCAGCAGGGAGTTCAAGTCCCGTAAGGAAGGCATCAGGTCGGCTGTCATCGTTCTATGGCAGGAACGCTGGGAGACGGAACAGAAAAGCAGGGAGTTATACCGCTTCTTCCCGGACGTCAGGTGGCGTCTGGCGGCCACTTGGGTCGAACCAGACTACGTGACTTCACTGCTACTCACGGGGCATGGATGCTTTAGAAAGAGACTGTATGACATGGCACTGGGCGACACGGGGGCCTGTGAATGTGGTATGGCAGACGAGGACCGTGATCATGTTTTATGGAGCTGCTCATTGTATGAGCGTGAAAGGCGCGAGATGATGGATGGTTTGGACAGAACGGACGAGGAGGGACCGGTCTATCACCTGGACCTGGTCCGCACCGAGGCGAACTTCGCGAGGCTGCGGCGCTTCGCATACGAGTGGCACCGCAAGCGGAGCATCTACAGATAGGCCAGAAAGCGGAAAGATTACCCACATGGACAGCAAAACCGACGACGGAGTACATCCATGTGGTGTCCTAAGCTACTCAGCTAGGAAGGAAAAAGATCCGAGTCGCGCACCTCCATTCGGGGTGTTAGCAGGGGACATATTAGTGTGGTAAAAACCCGTTCGCGGGCTATTCCACACTGTGTAGGGGTAAAGCCAGGTACTTGGGGTAATGCTCGTGTACCGGTGATCCCCACGATTCGGCTTGTATAACCGCAAGGTTGGTCAGGCCATGGGCTGGCAGGTGGGTTTGTTGTGTAAGGACTTCGTCGTCGGCTCTCGTCGAGGACGGACGTGTGTCGGATTGCTCCGCGTATCCCCACTCCGAGCGCTTGCGACGAGCATTTGTGCCTCTCGTACTATCTTGCGGATAGCGCCATAAGAGGCAGCGGCCATCTTGCAATTTGTTCCGCGCGGACAGAGACGGCGAATCTCGCCCCCCTGCCGTGGTAGGCGGGGTCTGCTGCGCGTGTGCGAAATTGACGCTTGTGTGCTTAGTGGTAAGGACGCTTTTGCGGTGAGTGGCTTTTTACTATATTTGATTGTAACTGTGTGCGCGAGTGACGTTTATTGTGACAGTGCGCAAGGACGCCATATTAGTTTTAGTGTCGTGTGTGCGGCTGACGCATAGCGTCATAGCGACAGGACGCCATTTTAGTTTTAGTATCTGACAGTGACAGTTCGGTGACAGTGACACTTTCTAGTTGTAATTAAGTGATCGGTGTTGCCAGTGGTCACGTGGATAATTTTTTCTGTACTTGTATTTTCAATACACGACCACGAGAGTTACGGACAAGTGTGTGTGACGTAGGTATCATACAGAGGGGGGGGAACCCCCCCCCCCCCGCCCGGCAGGCGCGTCACCGCGTCGGCCAGGCGGCGTGCGGAGGAGGAGGAGGCGGCGTTTTCGCCCCGCCTCTCCCTCGCGCGGTCGCCCCCTCGAAGACCCATCTCGCCCGGGCTACTGGGCGACGACCCTTTCGGGATGCTGGACACCCCTGCGGCGACGACGGTGGCGGAACGCCAGCGGGACTCCCTGCCGGACGCTCCGTCCGTCAAAAATGTAGAAAAAAGAACGAAAACAAGGACAGCTCCGGTTCCACCGTTCGGCGGAATCCTCACCAGCGACGCACCAGCCCGCCCAGTGACGCCGCCGCCACCGCCACCGACTGCTGCTGTAGTTGTCTGCGACGACGGGGACGAGCAACGGGTGTCGGTCGGTAAAGCCTCAAAAGAGGCCTTACTAAGAATGACGAAGGAGGCCCTTGACGGTATCGCAAAGATAGCGTCGGGCCAATGATCGCGCCTCAATAAGTCGGACCTAGCGGCCATTAACGGGTGCAGCCTGCAGATTATGGCTGTGGTGGCGGCCCTGGACCTTCGGCTGGCGGAAGCAGAGGCGGAAACCTGCAGGGCTGAGCTCCGGTGCGCCGAGGCGAAGCTGACTGCTGGCACCTGCCAGCCAATGAGAGACAGCGGGCCAGCTGTGAAGGACGTTACGCGTCAAAGCTGCGACTGCCGGGTGGCCAGTCAAGAGGCGTCCCGGAAAAGCAGGGGCCGATGCTGGCCATATATCCTAAGGAGGCAGAGTCCTTCAAGACGGCGGAAGAAACCAAGGCGGAACTCAAGAGGGCGGTCCGCCCAGCAGAAATTGGGGTGGGGGTCTCGCGCCTGAGGCGCGTAGGGAATGCGGGTGTGCTGCTCGAAACGACGAGCAGCGAGGCAGCGGCAAGGATAACGAGGGCGGTGCCCCCCAGCCTAAGGGTAGCGGAGCCGAGGAAGAGGCGTCCCTTTGTGGCGCTCCGAAACGTCGAGGGTGACCCGGGATTGGACGCTGTCCTGGAAGCAATGCATGACCAAAACTTTGGCGATAACCCCGACTGGAGTTTGGAAAAACTGAAGAGGTCCTGCAGGCTGGCATTCAAAAAGTCGAAGAGGGGGGACGACCGCACCACGGTCGTCCTTGAATACGAGCCGGGCCTGCGGGACATGCTGGTCACCAAGGGGCGCATATTCATGGGGTGGGACAGCGTCCAGGTAGAAGACTTCATCTCAGTTACCTGCTGCAATCGATGCCAACTTCGACCCGTCGAAGGACACACCGTACCATTTTCAGGTAAGAATCGCGGCAGCCTGCGTACCAGCAGGCTCGGACGCGCTACCTGAATCGCGTGAGGCGCTGGGGGCCATCGTTAGGGACCTGCCGAACACCGCGCCGGGAATAGACTGGATAACTGGTAAGATAGTGAAGCGGGCATGGAAGGCTGGCGCGGCAGAGCTGACGTATGTCATGCGGAAATGCGTGCAAGAGGGGGTTTTCCCCAAGGTATGGAAGACGGGACGGTTGGTCGCCCTGTCAAAGGGAAATGACAGGCCGCTCTCCGACCCGAAGGCGTATCGGCCAGTCACCCTGCTATCGGTGCAGCGCGGCGTCTCCGATCATCAGCATGGCTTCTCAAAGGGTAAGTCGACAGTCACTGCGCTCGGCAGTACCATGGGATCCGTGCTGGGACCCACGCTGTGGAACCTATTCATGGACGACCTGCTGCGATTGCCAGTTCCCGAAAATACCTCGCTGACTACATATGCAGATGACGTCACGATTCTCATCGAGTTACAGTCCCGGGCGGAAATTGAACGCGCGACTGAGTCAACATTGACCTTGGTGTCAAAGTGGGGGGTCCGAAACCGACTGGAATTCTCCGCCGCGAAGTCTGAAAATACGACTTACAGAGGGAGGTTCCAGAGACCCCCTACCATCAAGATGGGCTGTGGCACGATGAGAAACGTGACCGAGCCGACGGTTCTGGGGGGTGGTTCTCGACGCGGGTCTGTCGTTCGCGCGACATGCGTCATCGATCGGGGAGAGGGCGGCGAACGGCTTCGGTAAGGTGTCGCGGGTGTCGGCCTCCTCTTGGGGGATCAGATACCGAGGTTTGCGACTGTTGTACCGGGGCATCTACGCCGCCACGATCACGTATGCCGCGCCAGTATGGCAAAGGTGTGTGTCTTTTCACGTTGTCCGTAGTTCGTTGCTGAGGACTCAGCGGCCGGCGCTGATATTGCTGACGAAGGCTTACCGTTCCACGAGTTCGGTTGCTTTGAGGGCACCTCAAAAGTACTTACCACAAAAGCGTCCGTATCACTTTCATACAAGCGATGGATGATCTTTCTCGATAAATTGCTATCTAACACACAAACACAATACTACTGACAGACCGGTTGACTTCGTGGTTAGTGACCCGGACTTTCAAGTCGCCGGTCATGGGATCGAATCCTACCGAGGACAAATATTTTTTAGCGACACTCCAGCTCCAATTAAATGAACCAATGAAACGACTTCTCAAATTGATATACAGTTTTTAATAAAAAACCCGACAGAATCGACAACATATATCTTGGTTACCTAGCAGCCAATATGCTTTTTAAACTTTACAAAGGAGGATGTTCTCTACAATTTGTATGCATGAATTGCTGTGTGCTTGGATGTAAATATTTATTACTAGCTGCCTCCCCGCGGTATTACTCGCGTAGTTCCCGTTCCCGTGGGAATACAGGGATAAAATATAGCCTATGTTACTCGGGGATAATGTAGCTTTCCAAAGGTGAAAGAATTTTTGAAATCGGTCCAGTAGTTTCAGAGCCTATTCGTTACAAACAAACAAACAAACAAATCTTTCCTCTTTATAATATTAGTATAGATATAAGTATGAATTTAAAAGTAGTATGTGGTGTTTGCTTTGGCCCACGGTTACACCTGCGTAGTTCCCGTTCTAGTAGAAATACCGGGATAAAATAACCACACTCACCAATAACGCAGCTTTCTATTGTTATAAGAACTATTAAGATCGATCTAGTAGTTTCGGGACGTATTCATGACAAACAAAAAATAAATACCTTTCTACTTGATAATATTAATATGGACATGGATACAGATGTCAAATGTCTGTTCAATTAAAAAAAATTACGTGAGGCACTCGGGGACTGCCGCGGTAAAGCTATTGCATTGCATAGCATTTTGTATCAACTTATGCAATTATAATTTTATTTATTTATTTTAATAATAAATGCACTTTGTTCATTCATATAAAACACTTCATACACAAATTTTACAAGTACAGCTATTCACTGTTGTACATAAATACATATACACATATATACTTTCTCATAAGCAGCTTATGTATTCGTCCGATTTCGGAGCAGCTCGTCTCGATTCGTGCGAGTTTCGTAGAGTCGTACAATACGTCTAATCGCACACAACGCCGTCGAAGACTGCCGAACGAAAATATATAAGTACTAGCTCATATAAATCTTAGAGAAAAGGTCTAATTTCATTGCCATGTTGGCCCAACGTACAAACATTTGTACCAATACGCCAACATCGCGTGCTTAGAAATGCAAATGGCCGCTACATGTACTAAATAAATGGTACATTTGGATTTAAACAAAGGTTAGGTTAGAAAGGACGCCTTGTACATTGTAAAAATACTTGAGCATATATTTTTTTTAATAATATGCATTCTGATGTGCATACGTATTTGAATACTTACAGTCTTATTCATAATGACTTATCGGAGGTTTCAAAGCTCGCTAAAAGTAGATTGTCAAAAAGTGTTATTCATAATCGTTCGATAGCGCTAAAACGTATTCTTATCGAACGTTTGATAAGCTTAAAAGACGTTTTAACTAATATAAGTTTATACCTTCGATAAGCGTTTTATTATGAATAAGACCATTAGGCTTTATGACGTGGTACCCTTGCCACGAAATAGAAACAAAATAATTACGCGCGAATACGGAAATTGAGTTTTGTTTTTTTTAAATGTCAAACGCCATTTTTTCAAAACGTCAAAGAGTTAAGAAGATAGCAAACAAACACCGTGCCGAAGTCTGCCGAACTGAAACGATGTTAGACGATGTGTTAGGTTTTTTTCGTTACGGAATTTCTTGATTCGGTCGCCGCGCTCAGAGCCCGCGATAAAAGCTATGCAATAGCTTAAAAACAAATCTTTCCTCTTATAACATTAGAGTATATATAATACACAAATATACAAACGACAGAGAGATTATCATACCATATCTAACTCCATTTATTGGCAACTCTACTTAGCAAACGCAACCTCTCGAACCAAGTGTTATTCTGGCAAAAAATAAAATAAATAAATATTCTTAAGATCTATTTTTGAGTCCTATGAATTATAAAATTTAAAAATAAATTGGCCTTTGTAAAGTCCCCGTTTTTGTGTTCGGATGTAATGCTGTCTGTTCACTGCAGTTAAGGAAGAGCGTTTGCACCATACGTCCGCAGCATACGCAGGCAAGGTCTCTGTAAACAGGACTCTAAAACCACACCCAGAATGTCGTAGAAAATCAACGTACATTCTCGATATGAAGAATACTGCTAAAGTATTCTTGACCATAAAACTAGCATACGGCTCGTAGGACTTAGCATCATCCAACAAACGCCAATGACAGTTATCCGAAAATCACAAAAATATATATGGCCCCGGGTACCCCTTTGTTACCATTCATGTATGTATAATTTTCATATTTATGAGACCCAAAAATGATATATTGCTTGTGAAGAAACTGCAAGTGACGTAATCGCGATGGTAGGTTGGTTTTGTGACCTCGTTTCAGGATCGATAATCAATCACGTTACACCAATATGAGGAGTTGACAACGAAAACAATAACCTTCACAAGGCATCTTATGTCTGTCCGTTTAACTAACAGCAATTAATTATGTTTTAGTTCTGATTGCATGTCATGGTAAGTATGCCCATAGTAAATTATATTGGCTATAGACACTAATATTATAATGAGGAAAGATTTCATTTTTATTATTTAATTGTTTATTAGTATTGAATAGGCTCCGAAACTACTCATCTATACCTACAGATAAATAAATTTCAAGTATCCGTTTGTAAGCAGCTTTTTCAAAACGTATATAAAAGGTACTTATATATAAAAAAAATTAAAAATTGTGTGATTGTTTGTTCCGGATATCTAATCTCTAGAGATTTCTATACTAATATTATAAAGAGGAAAGATTTGTTTGTTTGTTTGTTTGTAATGAATAGACTCCGAAACTACTGGACCGATTTCAAAAATTCTTTCACCTTTGGAAAACTACATTATCCCCGAGTAACATAGGCTATATTTTATCCCTGTATTCCCACGGGAACGGGAACTACGCGGGTAAAACCGCGCGGAGGCAGCTAGTAACTAATATAAAAAATGCGAAAATAACTCCTGTCTGTCTGTGGTCTGTCTGGCTTGGTTTCACGCTAAAACTACTTAACCTTTTTAAATTAAATTTGGTACACAGATAGTCTAGAGCCTGAAAAAGGACATAGGCTACTTTTTATCCCGGGGAAGTTGAAGATCCCCGGGACGTGGGTGAAACCGCGGGAAGCCACTAGTAAGTAATAATTTAGGCTACTTTTGTTTTACAACAAAAATAGTGTTCCGCAAAAACAAAATTATCAAGTATCGCGCGAATTCTAATGATGCGGGACGCTGTGCGAGGCAGGCGGTCATGTTTAGCTATGTGACGCAGACGAAGTTGTGCGGGTCAGCTATTTATTCGAATAAAAAAATGGTAAAATGTGTTAAATAGCCAATTTATCGAGGAAGACAATACAACATCACACTATGACTAAAACGAGCGAATATAATATAATTTAAAAATATTGCACAAACGGGGTGGACAGAGATGAAGTTGCGTGGATAAACTGTAAGATAAAATGTACGTGCAATGAATATAAATATACATATCTTGTAATTTCAGCAGGTGAGTTGGCGACATCAAGTAGCAGTAGTGCCCTCGATGCCATGACACGGATGCGCCAGCATGCTGCGCGGAAGTTCATTTCCATTCGGCAGAGTACCCGTCTGATCTGTAATTTATTTAAGTCTAGGTAAGCCAAAAGCAATATTTTCTAATGTAATAAATAGGCCAACAGGAAGCTCAGTCAAAATATCGTTTTAATATTGAGGCACGTTATGCAGAATAGAGCAACCGTTGCATTGCAGTTTGTGTGCATTTTAACCTTCGTTCCTCAAACATAACCGTAAGCACTTAATAAGGCATTCAAAATAGCATGTCGGCAGTAATGGCATAAGCTTATGAAATTAATTTTATACAAGCTTAAATATTAGCTTGGTATACACGCAACATAACACAAAATATAGGCAGGTATAACGGTAAAATAAAATTAACCGATATTCGGTAAGGGTAGGTAAGTTGTCCAGCTATGAAATCTGATGTGAGCTCTTTCGACGAAAAGCACAGGCAGTAGTATTCAAAATGGTTATTATTACTAGGTTGATAACAACAACATATTATTGATAGGTTGGGGGGGCAGACGAGTTCTTGACTGGAGACCACATACCGAAAAGGACAACATGGCCCACCCGCAAGGTGAACGGACAAAGGTCGCAAGAACGCGCTGGACCCACATGGAAATCTATGAGAGGGCCTACATACCTACAGTTAACGTACGTCAGATATGAAAATGAAAATTAAAGAAAATTATTAATACAGATATTACAAAAAAATATAACCTTGTAAATGAATACTATAAGAATATAATATTATCAACTAATTCAAATAGGTTTTTTTTTTCTTATTCTGGGACCACAAGTAATGATCCCAGCTAATATTACAATCTAGCCTTAGTATTAGGCTAATGAGTAATTTAAATTTGGCTTAATCTTCTATTTCACTATAATTCAAATAGGTGTGATGATTTGACTGCACGTGGCATGGCAAACGAGAACCCCTAAGTACCTAACCTAAAACCTTAGAATAACGCACTAACTCTAAATTAATATAATTAAATTAAATAATAAAAAATGTCCTTACTTGGTGAGAATATTATCTCTTTACAATGAGATGACGCGTGAAAACCCCAATGCAATGTGGCAATGGCACGTGGATGGGGAACCGTATATCTTCGTGCGCTTGCAATATTCAAGATGACCCATTTCTTCCGATTCATTTAATAACAATAACTTATTATAAGATGCTTTAATGAATAGATAATGCAATTAAAAGATTTTAATAGTACTTTAAAAGTTACATGGACACGTGCATTACAAAGGCGATACCACTAACGCGAAGTGCAGGCGAACGAATGACCGAGCGAGATTTCAAATCTCGCAGAAATATTCAAGACTCGGGCACACCTATACTACAGCTTAGACAAAGCAGCTCCCTCAAAGCATATTATAATTGTCTAATTTATTAAATACCGAATTGTAAATATATATATATAAAATTTTAATAATTTCAATACGTGATACAAGCTGCCCGATTTTATTTTTAATGTAATTATTTTAATGTAGGTAAATTTGAGTTAAACAGTATAATTATTATAATTATTTTATTGTAGGTTTATGATGTCCATAAATAATTAATACTTCTAATAAGTAGGTTAAACATTATATATCTTCATACATAAATTATTTTTAAAAGTGACGAACCTATAGCCATACTTTTATTTACGTCGCAGTTAGGGAGCTGCTCTTTCTATGCTGTGGCTTAGTAATATTTCAGTAATGGCGGTCATTCCATACAATAATTTTGAAATGATTTTCCATCTGCCGTCAGTGCACGCCGTTTTTAACCGTTTTGGCATCTTCCAAAAAAAGTAGTTCTCCAATAATAATTGAATTGCAGTTTAGTAACAAATCTATCTATACTAATATAATAAAGGAGTAGAGTTTGTTTGTTTGTTTGATGAACGCGCTAATCTCAGGAACTACTGGGCCGATTTGAAAAATTCTTTCGCCATTGGATAGTACATTTATCGAGGAAGGCTATAAGCTATATATCATCACGCTACGAGCAATAGGAGCGCAGCACCAATGAAGAATGTTTCAAAATCGGGAGATTTGTTTTCCCTTTGAGAGCTTCCGCTGCGTACGCTGCGTAAACGGTTAAAGTTTCGACAAAATGATGTATTACAAAATTGTTCCTCTTCAAAAGTTCTAAAAAAAAGTCCGCGATAGCATTATATGTCTATCTGTTAAGGTTGGCTAACTATAACCATTTTTATACTAACCAAATTTGTTCAAAAATAAACCATCATTTGTGATGGTGTTTTTATAAATACGATATTAATCCTTATCCAAATAAATACGTTATTCAGCGCAAGTATTTAATTTAAAACAAAATTGCCATTTACATCATTCGATTTCAATGAATATCTTAAGAGATATCGCAAATTTAAAAAAAAAAAAAAAAAAGGGCCGAATTGAGAACCTCCTCCTTCTTTTTGGGAAGTCGGTTAATAACAGCGCACCAAAATAATTATCAAGTACCGCGCGCGCGTTTAGGTATGTGCCGGGCCGGCGTGCGGTCATCAGTTACCTCTGTCTGCGAGACCATCCTTCTACGTAAACGAAGACGCGGGTTTAAAGTTAGCGTTAGCCCAAAGTAACTATTCCACGCGGACGGAGTCGCGGGCAGAAGCTAGTAATATTATAAATGCGAAAGATAGCAAGAATAGCGAGAATAACAAGCCGACATAGTTATGTCGGCTTGTTATAGGTATTTCACGCATAAACCAATGGACCAATTTGTATGACATTTGCTTGGGAACGGACATGCTAACTTTTACCCCGGGAAAGTAGAAGATCCCGGGTACGCATATGAAACCACCGAGAGCCACTTATATGATAATATTTGCAATAAGCGGTCTATGAAAATAGTTTTTTATTTTGTTAAAATTTGAAATAAATTAAATATTTAATTTAGGTCTGGTCAAGAATACAAGTGTTGCTCTTTGCATAGGTATGCACATTGCAACATCATGCTGAGGGAGGACACAGTGCCTCTTTGACACACACAAACAAAGTTAAATATATAGGTACCTACCTAATGAAAAATATGTACATAGATATTTTTATAGTTGTTAGATTATTGTGTGTATTTACAATTTTTTGTCACATGTAAATGTAATACAGAGATGTCAAATAAAGAGTTTTTCTCTATAATTTTCTTACTTTAAATAGAATACCCACACCATATATAATCATGCACACAACATTACTTCTAATTATATAGTAAGAGATGAATGTTTACTTAAAAAAATCATATTAGTATGTATTTTGAATGATGGGACAACAACTGTTCTGTACCCTAATACTTAATATACCAGTATCAGCTGAAAATCTTACCTCTGTTAGAACTTCAACTGCAGAAATTTGTGTAAGTCTTGTTCATGATGATCTCGCACATAGTTATAACTTTCCAACTAAAATTAATGATATTTCACCTCCAGTGCATCAAGAGATATCAATTTATATTAATGCTAATTGAAAGAAATATTAGTCTTTCAGCTTTAACCCAGATATAGTTCATAATAATCCACAAGATAATGTATGACACAAAACCCCCATTTCAGTACTTTTACTGCTGACATGACATTTTGTGTGGATTACTTATAATATTAAAATAGAATTAATATTTACTGATTCCATGAGAGTCGCTGTCAGCATTAAAATGGAATAATTCATAATTTAAATTGAGTTATATACCTAGTTTAAAATATTATTTCCAAAGACGAGAAATTAAATAATAAGCATGATTATACGTTTATACCTTCCCACAATATTTATTCAGTGATCTGCGCGGCAATACATAAAGCAAATAGCTGACACTGCAACTCACTTTAATCATAACGGAGACCCATTTCAGATATTCGAAATTGCATTCACTGATTATATTAATTTATATTTCAACTCACACAGGCGTTTGTGGAAAAACTACTGCGACATGAATCTGGAAACAAAAAGCTGATGCTGAAATAGCTGTAGAACAACATAAGAGTTTTTATTATAGTGATTTGGACAATGCAGTCCACCCCACTTGAACATAATCTGTTTATAGTCGATATCTCCCTCACAGTATTTTGGAATTTGAAAAATGATGAAAGTTTTCTGTGATAATATCAATTTCGCAGTTCGCGCTATTTGCACCCTGTCTGGTCTGACTGACCACAGACAATATTATTGTCAAAATAGCATGAGAGTTTTTTTAACGGACGTTAAAAAAGCGTTCAAACACAACAAATGCGTTCCTAAGTACCATAACATGCTCTATTTCCAACTCTCAAAGTTGAAAAAGCAACACCACTCGATAAAAAAGCGTCGCGTAATCGCGTTTTAAAATGCTGTCGTGTGAACATATACTTGGATAGGGAATGCATCTGTTGTATTTGAACGCTTTTTTAACGTTGGTTTAAAAAACCTCGAGCTAATGAGGCTTTAATGACGTATGCGCTCCATATGACTCGTAAACAGTATTTCCAGATCGGAAAAATAAAATAACGGTATTTTTATTAGAATTACAGTAAAGAGTTTTTATAAATTGAATTAAATCAAAATAACATTTTAATGATTATTATTCGCCAAATACCTCAGTTCAGGACCTGGGTGACTTTGTATATAGTTGAATTTAAAGTATTGTAATGTTAATAAATTGTATGTAATGTTGCAATTGAACTATACCAAAACAATATATGCATAATATTATTTTAACTGGCTCCAAATCTCATAGTTGGAGATAGAGGCATTCACGAAACATAAAAAAATTACGTGAGGCACTCGGGGACTGCCGCGGTAAAGCTATTGCATTGCATAGCATTTTGTATCAACTTATGCAATTATAATTTTTAACCGACTTCCCAAAAAGAAGGAGGAGGTTCTCAATTCGGCCGGTATTTTTTTTTTTTTTTTTTTCTATGTATGTACATCGATTACGTCGCGGTTAATGGACCGATTCGCGTGATTCATTTTTTGTTCGACGCGAAATAGCTGCCAAATGGTCCCATAAAAATTTCTTTCAGTTTGGTTTGGTAGTTTTTATTTTATAAGCATTATTGTTATTTGGACGATGTCATTTTGACGACACTTTGTATATTAGTATGTCGATAACTTTAACATTTCTAATCCGATTTGCGTAATTCTTTTTTTTCAAAATTTTAGGTACATATGGATAGAGAATAGTATTCCTTGAGGCTATTAGGTTGACCTTGAAGGTTAATCTCATTAATAGTGTTCTGTGATTGTTAAATAAATAATAAGCCTACCCATACTTAAATCACTAAAAAGCAAAAAAAAAAAAAAAAAACTACGTTAAAAAAAACCGACTTCCAAAAATACTAAAAAGCAAAAAATAACTAACGCAATTTATAACACTTTCCTCTACTTACCTACTGACTATTTATTCTTTCCGCTTGCTGCTTGGTTTGAAGTCGGTGCCAAGCCATATATGAATAAAAAAAATTACTTAGAGAAAAAAAATGGTGTAACAAATAAATTTCTACACGATCAGCTACTAACTACTAACCTACGTAAATAAATCAGAAATAACGATAAATGACAATGAGGAACAAATGAAAACGACGATGAAATAAATGTAATTTACATTCTACAACTATAGTGGTCCTGTAAAGGACCGTTTATTTCTAATATTAATAACTCACAAACCAAGAGCATGCGTCTAAAATTTAGAATTTTAAATGCAAACGGTGCCAAAGTTCATGTTGACCTTATTAAATCATGGAGAATCTCAACAAAGATCTTTTGCTAATTATGCTGTGGCTTGGCACCAACTTCAAACCAGGCAGTAAGCGGAGAGAATAAGTAGTCAGTAGTTAAGTAGAGGAAAGTGTTATAAATTGCGTTAGTTATTTTTTGCTTTTTAGTATTTTTGGAAGTCGGTTTTTTTTAACGTAGTTTTTTTTTTTATAATGTGTATAAGTATACTAGCCCATCACATGAAGCACGTAACAATGCCCTCCCCCCCTACTTAATAGGTACCTACTATGTCACGTATTGTCATGGACCTAATATACTAACAGGACTGATAACTCTGAAATTTGTATTTTTCGAAAATGAACCATATGTCAAATCGATAAAGTATATTTTCTATGATGATTTACACAGAGGCAAATCCGAGCCGAGAGAGATAGTCACAACGGAGGCCGTGTGTCTCGTTCTTCCATCTTGCCACTCTAAAAAAATTATGTTGATCAAAAAGTTTGGCTAAACAAAACTATGTTGAAACATTTGAATTTTAATGTATTTTTATACAATTTGAAGTCACAAAGTCAAGAATTGTAATTGCATGTATTTCGCTTGAAGTATTCTCATAAAAAAATATATAATAACATTTTTATTTAGCCTATTTTTTGTTTCTAATGGTAACCCTTCCAAGCGTCATGTGATGACGTCAGTTTAACTAAATATTATCAATGAAACAAGGAGTATTATTAACGTGACCATACGTCCCGCCTTGGGCGGGACAGTTCCGCTTTCAGACTGTCCCGGTGTCCTCAGCAAGGCCAATGTTGTCCCGCTTTTGAAAACAGACCAAACGATAATTTAAAATATACTTTTCCCGTTCGAAATGTGTGGAACGTACCAAATGTAAAGGAAATCTTATAGAAGATGTTTTAAAGAGAAAGATAAAAGTATTATCACAAAGGCTAAATAGACGCGAGGAAAGATTAAAAAACGTAAATTCGCTTTTACTGCTATTTATTTGTATAAATTTTGATGAGGTGGAACAAAATATAAAAAAATAAGTTTAACAACATCCATACTCTATAGAACACAGATAAAACCAAGAAAGGTGTAAGATATTCTGTTGAAGTAAAAAAAAATTGCTAAGGGTCTTTGTCTTAAAATTGTAAGAGGCAGAAAGTTAAAAAAAAATATTTAGTCTTTAATTTGTCTCACATAGCAAACAATTTATTGTCACCCTGTTAGAAAGGGACACACGGCCTCTGTACTAACTATCTCGCTCGGCTCGTTTTTCAGATCAGAGTGCTCGGTCCTGTTAATATATTACGTCCATGCGTATTGTACAGACTCTGTTAGTTTTAAATGTCCACTTGTTGCCATTATAAAGATCGAGCAAAAAGCAAAAAAAATTACAAGTTTCTAGTAGGGGAGTCCCCTTAAATTTGTTTTTACTATTTATCGTATCCTTCGTATACGAAACCCTAAATATGTATTGTTGCTGTTCGATATTCTCGTAGAAGCTCAAAAATGGCTTGACTTCTTTTAATTTGTACTAGTTTAGTTGTCCCGCCAAATTTGGAACGCCTAACAGACAATAAATGTCAAATGTTCGACAGGTACGAAACTTAACCTACACAAACTTTAAATATCAATAGGTACTTTCTTAGGGATCATTAATACTTACTGGTTTAACATAAACGGTTTGAATTTCATCTGGTTATTCAACAGATCAAATTATGTAATTGTCTACATTATTATACCACTAAGGTGGCAAACATATTTACTTAAATACTACTATACTAGCAACATACTACGCACTAACATGAATTATAAATACTTACAGTATAAGAATATGGCATTTCATTTATAATATTCAAAGATTTTGTGAGAATAGTTGGATGTCAGTTATCTAATTCATCACGCTTGAACGGCTAAAAACATCTAGTTTAAATTTGACACTGAGTTTGTATATTTTCTGCTACGTTTTAGTCTAGAAAAATATAATAATGGATTCAGGGTCAAAAAAGGGTTCCGATAAGCTGTTACGTGTAGGCGCACTGCCTTCAAGATATATAACAAATATGCTGAAGATTTTTTTTTTTTTTTTTTTTTTTTTAACTGCTAAAAACTAGAGCTTGACCGCGATCCCACCTGATGGAAAGCAGTGATGCGATCTTTGTTGGTAAGGCGCACTAGTTTTTTAATAGCCTATTCACTCTAGCCTTGAAGACACCCAAATTATAATGAGACGGGAAGACCGCAGCAGGCAAATTGTTCCACTCCTTCGATGTACGCGGTATAAAAGTCGAGGCAAAACGCTTAGTCCGGATCGTAGATGTTTCAACAACGTAAGGGTGGATACTGGCCGTACGACGGGATGTCCGATGGTAGAAAGGAGATGGCGGAATCAGATCATGCACTTCCCGCGCACACTCTCCGAAATGCATCCTGTAAAATACCGAAAGGCTGGCTACCTTACGCCTGTGCTCAAGGCTTTGTAGATTGGACTTAACCAAATCTGGATCTCCAATTAGCCTCACCGCACGCCTTTCCACCGAGTCCAAAGCTGCCAGGTGGCATTTTGCAGCTCCAGCCCATATGTGACTACAGTACTCCACGCAGGATCGGACCTGTGCTTTGTATAACATTAGAAGCTGTCCCGGCGTGAAGTACCGCCGGACCTTTGCAAGAACGCCGAGTTTCCTAGCAGCCACGTTGGCTTTGGACTCAATGAACCGCCCAAAGTTAAGGTCTGAGGAAATTTCAACTCCCAAGAGCTGAAGGCGGTCGGTGCACTCAAGGGATACATTCCGGAAAGCAGGAACCAAGGTGAACGGGCTCCTTTTAGCGGTGAACAGACACGCTTGCGTTTTGGCGGCGTTGAATCCCACCAAATTGGCTTCGCCCCACCTAGAGACTGCCTGAAGTGAGATATTTGTACGCTCCACCATAGCCTCTCTTTCGGACCGGATTAGCTCCTTACTAGCCCGAGCACCTGGCAAGTATCTCTCTACAACTGTGCTATCATCTGCATACCCATAGATACCGGGCAACAGCAGATCGTTGATATGGAGCAGGAAGAGAGTTGCAGAGAGAACAGATCCCTGAGGAACTCCGGCATTAGTCGTCATGGGTTCTGATGAGCATCCGTTAACAACAACTCGGAGTGACCGTTCACTCAGGAAATCTTTTATCCAGTTAATCAGGCTAGAGGAGATGCCGTACGCTGGGAGCTTACTCAAAAGGCTTGCGTGCCATACCCTGTCGAAGGCCTTCGAGACGTCTAAAGAGATAGCAATCGCTTCCCCATTCTTCTCGAGGGCCTCGCCCCACAAGTGAGTGGCACACACTAGTAGGTCCCCAGTAGACCGATTGCGGCGAAACCCGTATTGTCGGTCACTGAGGAGATCGTTACCTTCCAGGTGTGTGATGAGGCGCGAGTTTAGTACACGCTCCATAACCTTGCAGAGTATGGAGGTCACTGAAATCGGCCGATAGTTAGCAGGGTCGGCACGGCTACCCTTTTTGGGCACAGGTTGCACGTTAGCAAGCTTCCAGGACTTAGGCACTAAACCAGTCCGAAATGAGAGGCGATACAAGCGTGTCAATACAGGAGCCAACTCGGGTGCACAAGCCTTGAGAACAATCGCTGGTATACCATCTGGTCCACTAGCTTTGTTCACGTCGAGACGACACAGTGCTCTCAGAACTTCTTTGTGCCTTATGCGAACCTCGGGCATCGAAGTGTCACAGTGAGGCAGAGTCGGCGGAGTAGCACTGCTAGTGTCAAGACGAGAATTGTGGGCGAAGAGGGATGCAAAGAGACTTGCTTTCTCTCTCGCCGTATGAGCCAGTGTTCCGTCAGGCCTAACCAGCGGAGGCAATGTGGGCCGACAGAAGTTCGCTTCGACCGACTTGGCAAGGGACCAGAATGCTCTGCTACCGGACGGCTGTGCAGAGAGCTTTTTGCCAATGTGAGTAATGCGATCGAAGCGAGCCTTCCTTAGTGCTTTTTTGTAGGACTTGGCAGCATGGTTAAAGGCTCTCTTCTTTGAACTCAGATCCGGATCATTGCGGTCACGAGCGTCAACCCAGGTGAGAAACGCCAAGTGCTTATGCTGTTCAGCTTGGGCACAGTCAGCGTTAAACCATGGGTGAGCTGAGCCTCCGATGGGTACGTCTCTATAAGGAATGTAATATTCCATGGCTTGACGTATTACATCGGATATAGCATCCGCGCAACTTGACGGACTTTGAGAAGAGAAGCAGACCTGCTGCCAAGGATAAGACGCAAAGAAATGCCGCATCTCATCCCAATCTGCTGACTTGTAACGCCAGATTCGTCGTTCACCGCGTGAGTCGCAGTCAGGTGGGGAGAAGGACGTTACAGACTTCACCAGACAGTGATCTGAGGTTCCTAGTGGTGAGGAAACTGTTACGATACATCTGTCCGGATCGGAGGTCAGCAGAAGGTCCAGACAATTAGCAGTATGACCAGCTACATCAGGCACCCTTGTCGCTTGCGTTACTAACTGGGAGAGGCCCATCGAAACCGCGAAGTTTCGTACTTCTCTACCAGCGTGGTCAGTCTTCTGGTACGGGAAAAGCCAGTCCTGGTGGCAGGCGTTAAAGTCCCCCAGAGCGACAAACTGTGCATCAGGGTACCGATGCAGAGCCTTATCGACAGCCTCGCTGAGGTGGTTAAATAGCCGAGTCGTCTCTTGGTCACCGCTGTGCGATCGATAGACACAGGTATAGACAATTTTGTCTACACCGGTATCTACCAACAGCCACAGTGATGAGAAAGTAGGGTCCTCAAGGTGACGGAGACGCTGGCAGCAGATGTCATTGCGGACGTACACACAGACCCCGGCACGCTGCAGGAAAAGGTGCTCCAATGAGTATCCCGGGTAGTCGAGATACGCCGCATCTGACGGACATCTAATTTGGGTCTCCGTCAAGAAAAGCAAGTGGGGCTTCTCGGTCTCGAGATGGTTGTGGACCGCAACGAGATTGGAGTGCAGCCCTCGAATATTCGAGAGATGCACTTGAAATGAGAGGAGGTGCATCCGCTGTCGACACTTGTTTCTCTTTTTACCTTTCATGTATGCATATTAAACTTAAGTGAATAGGAATGGTGGAAAATAGCAGTTGAGCGAGGTGATGCAGTGTTAGACCCCCAATACAACCAGAGTTGCTGCGGCAATGGAGGTTTGACTTGGAGACTGCGGGGACGCCCGAACCCCCCCAGGGATCGCCATCGGGTCCTCTCATCCGGTCGCCAGCCGGCACGATGGGGCCACCCTGGGATTTTTCACAGTTGGCGGGGCAGCCTTTCGCGTGTGGCTGGCACACTACTTGGGCCCCCAACTATCTGCGGTCGGCCAGCGGAGCACCGTGCTTCGGATCCCGCTACCCTCCACGATCAAACATCCAACACAGCAACAGCTGGTGCATCATACCCGGTATACATCACACCACAACTGCTCAGATCCATTTTCCACCGTACGGCTTCACCAGACATCACGCTGGAACACGACGGATCGCTTGGCGGCATGGATTTGTCTGGTGGGTGGTAACCTTTAAGCCGGCAGCCGATGCAATGGCCTACCACCGTATTTACTGCTCGTTTAGCACTACCCAGGGGACACGTGTAGGGTGGTCAGAATCCTAGTAAATCCTACGGACGCAAGCAGTTCATCCCCCAATAATAGTATATAGATAATAATAGTGTTTGCCTGACCATTAGTTTGCCATAATATTGTTCCAAGCACAACCTAGGACAGAAATATACAAGGAAAAGTTGGTTTTACATTTAGTATTTTTCTTTTAAAACCGCACCCTATTACATAAATGACGACAAAAATACATAGAGTATTTTAATAGCTCAAACCATTTCAAAGTTGACACTAGCGAACAGCATTTTGTTTCATATATCTCATCTAAGAAATATAAATCACATATGTGTATCACACTGTATTTTTATTATGATATCGTTTGTTTGTTTGTATATTTAATATTTAATCGAATAAAATTATCTTACTTGCCTATTTCCATAGATATAATTTAGTTTACTATTAAATCACTAGGTATTGTATTCGACTGAAAGACCCTAATCTATGGTCATGAAATAAGAAAGAAAAAAATATCCCTATGAACTTCCGTTTAATTTAAAACAAAATAATTACCTTCACTTCCGTTTCCGTTCGTCCGCCATTGTTAGTACGCCTGTGCGACAGTGCGAGCACTGCGAGCTTTTGTATGTGCTTCTGTGTTCGTTCGTAAGAAACCTATAGTGGATGATTTGGATGTCTTCGAGGTTCAATGCGGCAGAAGATGCATTAGGTATGTAATTTTCATTTTACTTTTTGATAATATCTAAGTGTGCGTGTTTTACGATAGGTTGTTTTTATGGTAGTATAGTATCAATCTTGGTAACACGCTATCCGATACTTTTTGCCCGCAATTTTCTTTATACGTGGCCATTAAACTTACAAATTATATTTGTAAGTTTAATGTTTCCTGTAGTAATCGCACTAGTTTTGAACTACTTAGTGTACCGAACAAAACCTGATTTTATAGGTATTAGTTCAACCAAACTTCATCGGCCATGTGCTCGCGGTTGTAACTTGTAAGTACCTACCTATATTAAAGTTATCATTTTCACTAGCATTTCGTCGAAATATAGTGCGTAATTCGTACAATGTTTGGTTTTTCATGGGGTATGTACCTGGTACCACCATAATCGATATTATTATTATTTTCAGGAACTTGCCTGGACTAACGACCTTGAGCATCCTAAATGGATAGGACGCCACGATTCACCTACTGCCGGAGGCCTGAACAAATGCTGGCTTTGGATTTGCCAGCCTTTGCATGTGACCATTCTTTGATTTGTGCATGCAGTTTTTCCTCACATAGGAGCATGAAGCATAGAGGTACATTATGCTATTGTTTATACCTACTTAGTTCATTTTATATATAGTTGGCAACCATCCTATTTTCCCTGGACATGTCCTGCTTTTTTGGTTGACCTGGGTGGTCCTGGATAGTTCTTAAAAAACATCCTGAGTATTTTAAGTGTCCTGTATAATCAATATCCCAATAAAAGTATATAATACAAGCTCCTATGAGGATTCTTAACACAAAAGTGCACCCTGGTTGTAAATGTAAATATTTTGGTATTTCTAACCTGGGTTTAAAAATTTGGAGATGGCAACCTTAATATTTATACAACTTGAAATAAAACATACTCTTCTTAAGGGTACCTACATTGTTATAACTTATTTACCAAATAATATTACATCTTATTTCTTAGTTTTTCTATGTTAAGTCATCATTTTTACTAGGTATTATTTGGCAAAGATACATTTAAATATTATTTTTTTCCTACCTCCCTTTTATTTCAAGTAAACAAATTTCTGATAGCTTTCATTAGTTTAGTAAGTAGGATGCAAGTGAACTAAAGTTTAACTAGAATTTTTTTCCATATATGGGTTGAGTACTATGTTCAGATTATACTTAACTATTTTATTACCCCAAAATAGTCTCATTTATATCATGAATATGAGATCTCTGTCACATTCTAAGGTGTGAAGTACCCTGGGTTTGCATTGGGTTTATGTATTGGACCAATGTCATTTCATAATATTATGTTGCAATGACATTTAAATTTTGCAAGTACCTATGAAAACTACCTGTTGCAAAAAAAAATTATGATTAATTACAAAATATAATGGGCAATATAAAAGATCTAGGTTTATTTTGTCTCTTCTGTAATTTTTACTTAAATTAAAATAATGTTTTAATTAGTATGTTTAAAAAAACTTTGTTGTTGGTAGGTAGGTATATGATATCACTATTCACATGGGTGGTATATCTATACTAATATTATAAAGAGGAAAGATTTGTTTGTTTGTTTGTAATGAATAGGCTCCGAAACTACTGGACCGATTTAAAAAATTCTTTCACCTTTGGAAAGCTACATTATCCCCGAGTAACATAGGCTATATTTTATCCCTGCATTCCCACGGGAACAGGAACTACGCGGGTAAAACCGCGGGGAGGCAGCTAGTGGTACCTATAAAAACTACATTGCATAAAAAAAAACACAATGATTCATTACTAAATATAACCTATAGCTATATAAAGGATGCAATGTTTATTAAATTTCTTCTGTAATTACAAAAATTTAATTAAAGTTTTAATATATTTGTAACTGAATAAAAATTCATGTTGACTAATTCTCTACTAACTATAGAGTATATAGTTACAAGCGGAGATAAGTAAGGTAAGCTTTTTAGTATAAAGCTTCAATAAACATCAGAGATAAGACAGGATAAGCTAGTGTCCTTATGGTGGCTCCGCGTCGCGCTTTCATACTCCCGCCCTACGTTTTTCTCAGCCAATCGTGCATCTAATGTGTTTCGCCCCTCCTACTTAACGTCAGTGGATGCCGTCCGAAAAATTGAACGACAGGTTGTTTTTGTGGTTAGGGCTCGGACCGCCGTTCGTGGGTTTCAATCCCATCCTGGACAAACATTGGTGTACATGATGTTTGTTTTTCTGTATCTTTATAGTAAGGTTGAATAATGTAGTATATATATTCATCTATCTCGTTACCGTAGTACAAGCTCAGCTTAGTTTGGAATGAGATTGAAAATGTGTGAAATATGTCCCAGGGAATTTTTTTTTATTTAAACGCTTTGACTGTGCATAAAATTTTACATTAAGAAAAGCAACTGTCAACTGCTTTGTGTGTCTGTGTGTACGCCGAGCAGCTTATAGCTTGTTGCTTGTACGTCCCGAAATGTACCAATCAATTAGGATGCTATTTTTTCTGTTTGAAAACTGACGTTTTTGTTTTAAGAAAAATTTAGAATTATTTTTGGTATTGGTATTTTAGATATTATAAGTATTCAAGGTATTATATAAGTTGCATACAAATCCGACTCGAAATCGTAACTAATATAATAAATTTAGTGCGGAAGTAATTCTGTCTCGCTTTCACGCAAAAACTACTGAACCAATTGAAATAAAATTTGGTACACAAATAAATAATCTCCCGGGTACGCGGGTAAAATCGCGGGGAGTCACTATACCTAATTCAAAATACTCGCGTGTGTCTCCACGACTTCTATACTAATATTATAAAGAGGAAAGATTTGTTTGTTTGTTTGTTTGTAATGAATAGGCTCCGAAACTACCGGACCGATTTCAAAAATTCTTTCACCTTTGGAAAGCTACATTATCCCCGAGTAACATAGGCTATATTTTATCCCTGTATTCTCACGGGAACGGGAACTACGCGGGTAAAACCGCGGGGAGGCAGCTAGTGCTATAATAAATTAGTTCTTCATGGTGTTGGCGACGCGGTCCGATTATTTACTTGGATGCTGTTTCTATGTGTTAAAAAAAAACAAAATACCGGCCGAATTGAGAAGAAGGAGGACTTCTTCTTGGGAAGTCGGTTAAAAATTATACTGGCACGTAACAAAAAAAAAATTGTTTTGAAATTTTTATGGGAAAAACAAATGAGAGCGGCGTAGGCTTTTCGCGTCGTGTGTATTGTGTGAAAATTATTGTTAATGACTAAAAAATAAGTGTTTATTGGAAAATAGGTTATGAATATATAGTAGACTGATTAACTTCGCAGTGTGTGATAGTTTTACATGGTAATTGGTAGTTGCCGATCGGCAACAGTTTTGTTGGATAAACTACGTAATGCAGTTTCCTAATCTTGCCGACATTTTTTATGTAAATGTATTCCTACTTCATTTTCGGACGCAAAATCCTGGTTGACCCGTGTGATAAGTTTAGTCAGTGGTTGGATACTCAACCTACCGTGAAATGGTTGATGTTGATAAATTAGGTAGACACATTTTTGTAAGAGAAGTTGTCCTATTTTGATCATTTGCTTTCATAATAATCTATAACTATATATATAAAACAAAGTCCCCGCCGCCTCTGTCTGTCTGTCTGAAGTCTGAACGCGATGAAAACAAAAACTACTGAGCAGATTTTCATGCGGTTTTCAACAAATTACGGAGTATTTTATGGGGAAGGTTTTCTATACTAATATTATAAAGAGGAAAGATTTGTATTTTTGTATGTAACGAATAAACTCAAAAAGTACTGGACCGATTTTAATAATTTTTTCACCATTCAAAACCTACATTTTCTACGAGTAACATAAGCTATCTTTTAACACTGTATTCCCACGGGAACTACCCGGCAGCTAGTTATGTATAATTTGGACCCGGTAGGTGTCGCTGGTGGGCATAACGAAATCATCGGGGTCCGCTAGTAGTTTATGAATTCACCCTTTCTAACTGGGTGTAGCCACTCTCACAAACATATAGCAATTACATTGCTATTGATTTCAAGTAGGTACTAATATATTTTTTTAATATACCTATCATAAAATATTATTAGAAAAATAGGAGTTATCATATAAGAAGTAGAAAATTACATAACTTATTGTTCTCTTACCCTTGATACCTTACTGACTGGGTTGCCAAATGGGACTGTATCATCCTTACATGTTATAATTCAAGTTCCTCCGATGCCCTCCCAATGTTCCTAAGTATTAACAAATATTATGTCTTGTTTCTATGCAGTTCATATAGATTTGTTTTCTTTATTTGTAAACTGTTGAAAGACTAAATTGTCATACAATATTTAGAGTTAGTACCTATAAAAAAATGTATACCTTTAATTTTTAGTACATTAACAAATTAAAAAAAAAACTCCATTATATATAGTGTTGGCAAATTGAAATTTTATTTAAAGTTATTTGCCGGAGTTTCAGCATTTTGGACACCAGTGAATTGTTCCATCTTCTACATCGGCACTGCTCCTGATGATCTGATGCTGTGACAGTCCCACAAATATTTTGTAAGTAATAAAATACAAATACATATAACAATGCCATGTGATATTTTATAGGATTTATTTAACTTGAAATGTTTGTAGGTATGTTTGTTCAGTCAAACCTTGGAATATAATTTATTTTGTAGAGACACTAAATTGCTATTCAATATTTAGAGTTACTATTAGTTAGTTAGTGTTAGTACCTAAAAAAAGATTGATCCCTTTAATTTTTAGTACATTAACAAATTAAAAAAAAAACTCCATTATATATAGTGTTGGCAAATTAAATTTTTATTTAACGATATTTGCCGAAGTTTCAGCATTTTGGACATCAGTGAATTGTTCCATCTTCTACGTCGGCACTGCTCCTGATGATCTGATGCTGTGACAGTCCCACAAATATTTTGTAAGTAATAAAATACAAATAGATTCAACAATGCCATGTGAAATTTATAGGATTTATTTAACTTGCAATGTTTGTAGGTATGTTTGTTCAGGTCAATCCTTGGAACATAATTTCAAAGCAGTATTTTGATTGTTGTGTTTGAACAGTATGTGTTTTACTAATTATTTGTATAAGGTTTATGATTTGAAAAATAAACACTTTCGTTGAAGCTTCTATCTCGCAAGCTAGAACAATTGGTATTTCAAAATATTTATTTTCTACTAATCGATATTATAAATGCGAAAACTTTTAATAGAGTATTTTTGTATGTGTGTTTGTCATTCATTCGATCTACAACTGCTGAGGGGATTTGGAAGAATTAGTTGGCCCAGAGTAAAAAATGCTCTGGAATAACATATGTGTAGGCTAATCTTTTATTCCAGGTAAAGATAGAGATCCCCAGGAATGCAGGTAAAAGTGAGGAGCAGAAGCTAGTATTTAAATATTTCTAAATTTTGTGCATATTATTTATATCACAAGTAACGCCATCTATGTGAATGCGTGAGAACTTTGTTGATCGTGGAACTTTAGGTTTGATGTGATGCATAGAATGGTAGTGCGTTCTTTCCTCGCGTCTTCCACAGAGGGCGCTATTAAATATTGTAATTATATGTTTTAGGTGACAAACATTACCTTTATTTTTAGTAGACTTTAACAGTAAAATTAAACATTTATATTTTCGGAAAATTCGATTAGTGTTTCTACCAATTAGGATATTGTAATATTTTCATTAGTTAATTTTATGAGTAGGGTTTCAGCAATTAATGAACATACTTATTAGTTACCAATAAAATACTGTGAAGTTCCATTGTAGTTATCTACTTAGTACTTATGTCTAAAATATATAATGTGTATACCCCTTCATATGATTTATGTCTGTCCACTAAGCCATGAAATTTAACAATAATAAAGCTTCATTCTGAACTACATACAGATAAATATTTTACTTGTGTGATTTTTACTCTGGCTGTTCTGGTATACATTTTCTCACGATGTTTTCTTTATGTGAATCCCCATTTACTTTGTAATTTTACTAAATGATTTTCTTTTGCCAAGTTCTGTATTGCTATTGAAAAGATTTTTATTGGGCAGTTTCAGATGTGCACGAGCGCCTGATGACTTCGACCGAGCAATGCAACTGTGCTTCGTATTGCTTCTGCTAACTACAAGGCTCCCCGCTGCGACTGCTTTTGTTTCCGAAATGCGGTACCTCCGGTAGGTGATTTGCAATTTATTATATTTTAATAATTTTTCTCTTGATAATTTACGCATAAAATTGATTCCATGAAAACGTTATCATACATTAATTGACAATACTTTAGAATTTCATTATCCTATCAAAATATATCAGACTTCTAAATACAACATTGCTGTTAAGTTTGGATAGGCATGTCATTGACACTGATTGTCGTGGGTTCGATTCCCATTTGTATGAATATGTCTGTTTGTTCTGTGTCTGGATGTGTAAATATATAAGTAGTACATCAGCTATCTATCTGGTAACCATAACACAAGCTCAGCTTAGTTTGGAATCAGATTAGCCGTGTGTGTAAAATGTCCCAGGATAGTTATTATTTGTGTGTATGAATATGCCTGTTTAATATTTTATCAATATCTATGTTTTATATTGGTAATGTACAAACATTCAAAAGTTTACCATTATTATTTAATTGGCATTTAATTAGTATGCTTTATGTTTTTACCCGCTTACATAACTAAATACTTGGATATATTGCAACATTTTGGAGTCTTGGTAGTATTTTTTTAAATCATTTATTTCTGTTAACTTTATTTATAATGCTGGATGGTGGCCACAGGAGTCATACAGTGTAACCTCAACAAGCTTGGCTTAGTTTGATCTGTACGAACCAACGGTGGTTCTAATTTATTATTTTCATTAAGTTAGTATTTTTTTAACGTTTGTTTTTCGAGTGAAATGAAATATAAGCATTTATTCACACAAATAGACCTTATTATGTATGTTTACCACCCTCTGTAACGGGTTACATGTATTTAATGAATGGAAATTCGTGTTTATTGTGAGATCGACGATGAATTTATCAAAACTAGATGGCCCGCGTAACTTCGTTATCGTCACTTCCCCGATTTTGCAACACTTTTATTTGATGCTCCGCTCCTATTGGTCGTAGCGTGAATAGCCATTCTTGATAAATGGACTTATCTAACCCAAAATATGTATTTCAAATCGGACTAGTAGTTTCTGAGATTACCTATGTACATAGTTTAAAAGTTTGTTTTATAATAGAACTAGCGACTCGCCCCGGTTTCGCGCGGGTGCAATGCTTATACATCATATTAGAAACCTCCAAAATTGACAGTGTTTCTCTAACATATTATGCATGTTTTGTATGAAAAACCTTCCTCTTGAATCACTATCTATTAAAATGAACCGCATCAATCCGTTGCGTAGTTTTAAAGATTTAAGCATACATAGGGACAGATATAGCGACTTTGTTTTATACTATGTTGTTATATGATTTTCCTCTAATCAAATATTTTGGAAGTGTAATAGTAGATATTATGAAATACAAGCTTATATCACGCGGATCTACCCGCGTTGCCTGGGGACCTCCAACTTGCCAGCGATAATAACTAGCCTATGTCTTTTCCAAGTTGTAGTCTATCTGTGCACCAAATTGAATCCAAATCGCTTTAGTTATATAGGCGCAAGACCGTAGCAGACGACTAGTTGGGTCGTTATATGGTTACACATATGATTAGACCATAAGAATTCTGCAAATATTATACATGCTTAAGGTCAGGATGGCTTAATGGATGTTTGTTACTCTTTCACGTCAAAACTGCTGAAGGGATTTCCTTGAAATTTGGCATAGAGTTAGAATATGTTCTGGTATAACACAGGGTGATTATTTCCCGGGGAAATTAGATTTCCCCCGGGAACTAGTTAACTTTTTGTACAATAATTGATCGTTGTTATGATATGACAAACAATAGGTAGGTATAGTGCTTTGGTTAAGGTTAGACTTTAACAGTTTCAGATGAGTGTGTCAATCGTCAATTGTTGCTTCCACTGCGGCTAGGGCTATGATACCTACCTACTTGTGCTGATGTCTTCTCTGCTCGAGAACTAGGTACAAATGAGTTTTTTATATTATATTAGCTTTTCCGAGTATTCCCCGTATAATAGGTAGCTTCATTTCCAAACAATAGTCTATATTTGCACTAAATTTCATCAATGGGTTCAGTGGTTTAGTCATGTAAACGTAACAAGCAGTTACCATTTATAATATTGGTATGGATTTATTTTATTTTTTCTGTATTTATCGATGTATTTTAAGTATTTTACATAGTTAGGGTCTGTCTTTCAATTCACCGCCGGTCGTAGGTTCGAATCCCATCCAAAAATACAGGATGCATGGAATATGTTTGAATCTTTTGTTTGTTTGTCTAAATATGTATACGATGTTTATTATTATTGTTTATTACGGTGTATAGTTGTATATTAGCTATCGAGTAACTGCACAAGCTCTGTTTAGTTAGGAATCAGATTGGTCGTGTGTACGAAATGTTCCAGGCTATTTATTATACTTTCGTGTTTAAAACTAGTATTGTAAATGCGAATGGTTGTAGAAATTAATGTTTTTAACGTAATAACGCCATTTAACGTAACGACGTTTGAATTTTAATAAATTCTTATATTATAAAGAGGAAAGCGTATGTATTTTTGTACTACTGGGCCGATCTGAATAATTCGTTCACTTGTAGAAAGCTATATTATCAGGAATTAACAAAGGCTATAATTTATTAGTATTCCTGTGGGAATGTGAACTACGCGTAGAAAGGAGATAGTTTAAAGTTAATATGTGATTAATCTAAACTTATATTATAAAGCTGAAGAGGTTGTTTGCTGTAACGCGCTAATCTCGGGAATTACTGGACCGATTTAAAAATAACTTGTCTTAGAGATTTCGTTTATTGAAGAAGGCTATATGTTATACTTATGTATATTTTTACGCTAAGACCTATAGGAGCGGAGTACCAATGAATAATGTTTAAAAAACTGACAAAGTAGCGCATGTTAGCGATTTGATAAAGACTACACGTAACAAGTAAATCGCCTTCGCTCGGTCTCGCCAGTAGCGATCCAAGCGTCATACAAGACGGCCGCGTCGCTCTACCAACTGTTTCCCCGCTATTTATCGTAATATCATTCTATTTATAGCACACGCTACAGTCTGTTGGGCTAGAGTAAGCGGTTTGAATATAAACCGATCTGTATGTAACTCTTACTACGATATCTCCGAAGTTAGTGAACCGATTTTGTAAATTATTGTTGTACTAGGAAGATGTTTGCGTATGCTTATGTTGTTTGTAATGTATTTGATTTATGTTTTATCTAACTTGTTAATACGTAAACAAGTAATAATGATCATAAATTATGCGAGTCTTATTGTGTAGTTTACATATGACATTTTAATACGTTTCTCGTGAAATTCTTAAATATTCTGCTTTTATTATTACGATCTAATTTGATATTACATTAATTTATTTAAAGTATCGTATTTAACGTTTATTTATTGTTGTTTTTATGTAAGTCTAGTGAATATGCACTTGTGTTTATATGTTTCTGCGGTAATGGACAATGCATTGTAATAGATTTATAATATTTGAGGTGTATGTATGAAACTTTGTTGAATTAATACATTTAATATGATTATACAAGCTTATGGATGATTTGTTTCGCTTCCGAAGAGAAGTTCACTTGACTAAACGTTTTATTTGTTTTTTTTTAGCTTTATAATTAATATGTGATGGTGGTTTTTATTAGTGTTTCGTAGTCTATCAATTTATTATAGTTTTGTCATTAAATTGATAAAGTATGTATTACTGATGCTTTCTAAATCAAGTATTTTTGTTTTGCTTCGTATATAAAACGTGGAATTTACTTTCGCATAGCCCATGTCCAAGATTATACTAGTTAATTTTGTTGTAGTGTGAATGTAGTTTTTTTAAATCGAGTCTACTTTTACGGTAGTTTGTAATGTTTGTTATTTTACAGTTTACATTGAGATGTATTTTGGTGGGATAGAATAGATCGATTAGTACTTGAGTTTTCGAGAATAACATGAGAAAACATTGGTTCTGTGTATTATTATTGTATACTTTGAAATGTAGTTGTTTTTTCAATTGGTTTGAGCAGTCCGATAGTTGGAATGATATTATTTTACTATTGGCGAAACATATTCTTTAGCTACAATATAAATGAAGTTTTTAAAGTACTATTAAATGATGTTGTTTGTTGTTTTCAAATGGTAAATACTAGGTAAGTTTTTAACTATGTAATGTATTTGCTGCAGAAAAATTTGGCGGCAGCGCGTAGCTCGCACCCGCCGCGACACCGCTCGGCTCGGCTCGGCGCCCGCTCGGTACGTACCCGCCCCCCGCCCCCCGCCCCGCACCTGCACCTGCACCTACCCACTACCCACTACTGACAAGCAATAGTGTGTGTCATCTATAGTCATTGTTGATAATCTTTCTTTCATCTCTAATATGTTTCATCTATAGGCAAGCTAGGTATATTATACGAACAAATATTTGTCATTAATGACACAATTTACTTAAAAATGCTACTGAAGAAAAATTTACATATTTATATCATACAAAAAAGTCGTAACTAGCTTATAGTGTCTTACTTTAGAGACATTATAATCTTACGTCATTTTCTCAAAATCAAGTTCATGAGGGTAAACACGTTATTGCTTATCAGCATCCATAAATATGAATACTATATGAATTGACCAATTGTAGGCATAGAAATAAGTCTTCTAAAGTAGGGATGTAGTCTTTTCTTTCACCATGTTGTGCTTATTTTTATTATTGCGTATATTGCCCACCTCATACAGACTTCTATATATTATTTTGTTTACTATGCTTTTTTTTTTTTTTTTCGTTTACTGTTATATCTAACTAAGTACGTACATATGTATGTACGTACCTTTTATGGATGGATTACACGTTTTCTAGTAAGGTATCTAATAATATAGGTATTTGGGCAGATCATAAACTGTTTGGCGTCTCGCTCGGCTCACCGGAAAAGGGTGAAAATTTTCCGATTAAATTCGGCGCATTAGATAAACTCGGTGAGGTCGTGTATTAAAAATTAATTTGAAAAAAAATGGGCAATATTAGGCCATTATGAAATAAAATTAATTGAAAATAACAAAATGTAAAGTCACCTTTACTGTAAAAGTAAAATAACTACATTTAAAGCGTCGTATCTCGTAATATGTTGAATCTATAAGCAATCCATATTATATAATTATATACGAAAAATATTTGTCAGATGAAAATGACAATGACAGACAATAATGACACAAGAAAATAATAATAATAATTGTGGCGTTGTATTCTAGGTGCTGATTAAATTTGAAGGACCGTTAGATATTCTTTTTAAGCCTTGCTCATTGAAATTTGGTAAACTAATAATGAAACCACCAACCTGATTTGCTTCTGCCTCCGGTGCCAACGTGGTATGATGAATTCTTGATCTTGTCTTCATCCAAAACCTTTAGTAGCTGCTGATCTTCACGATCACACACAATTCACACGGTGAATTATAGTAAAATATATGTCCATAAAACGTTCATGGGAGAATATAGGAGAACAATGTAAGCGCACGAGTGTTCTCTATGGATTCCAAAGGCTGACAGACAGCTATCTTGAAGACGTACCTACTGGACAATGTCTTTTTCTCCAAGACGTGAGGGTGGTTACAAATAAAGTTGGTAGAAACAATATTAGTCTACCTTATATTTCTTTTAGAATGAGCAAGGACTTAACAACAATAATAATAAAGAAAACACTTTGTATAGTTGTAGTAACTGTAGGTAGCATGTGGGCACACACACATACATACACTCTGTTTCAGATAAATGTGGGCAATAATAGGCGTTTATTAATTAAGTTTTAGCATGTTTCGTTTCTATTATTTATTTATTATTATATAGTGTTTATTTTTTTTTATTTTGTGTCAATTAATGCCAATGTAGTCGGTCGACCGGCTCACCGGAAAAGGGTGAAAATTTTCCGATTAAATTCGGGAGATTTGTTACACTCGGTGAGGTCGTGTATTGAAAATTTTGTTGAAAAAAAATGCCACACCCGCCTCGGGTGTAGCATGTTTCGATGAAATTTTCGTTGGAACCGTCCACTGGGACGACGCCACAGATAGTAGAAATGTCAATTATATAGTATTAGTACGGGTATTGAAAAAAAATTCAAAAAAAAAGGACCACACACACAACGGACAACTAACTTGT